>CAKAOJ020000003.1:3922500-5350606 GCA_916701645.2 Sebastolobus alascanus
ACATCAGCTTCTGCACAAACAGCACCATTCCAGTTAAGACAATAAAAAAAAAAATCCCAACTCCAAACCTTGGGTCACTCCCCAAACAAAACAGAACCTGGAGGAAAAGCACAAAGCTTTTAGGCTCAAAGACTGGGTTAGCCTCAAAATGGCAAATTGAATTAAAAAATGAGGTGTTCGAAACTGAAATTCCCCCCCGGGGGACAATAAAGTCTAAAGTCTAAGGGATTGACATCTGCTGAGGAGACTCCTCAGCTCCGATTGGTTGTTTTCCTCCAGTCTGTGAAATATTGCAGATGCCATTAGGAGCACCGGAGGACAATGGAGGACAGAGAGGAACATGATTTGCACTGCTGTCAGGATATAGTGACCGTTTCATAAAAAATAACTGTTTTAATCATATTTGCTCAAGGTTACCAACTTCAGCTTTAAGAAGGTTATCCATTCTTCAACAGTTTCCAGTACAGGCCTTCCATCTTTTCAGCCCACTCACGGTTAACATGCAAAGTCCTAACTTATTCTTGCATTGTGTATTTAATGCCATACGGTTTGTTAGGGAGGGGATTTTTTTTAAGATTTTGAAATACATTTTTTTAATGCCAGAATCAATATATTTGCTTCATTTGAGTCAATGTGGAGGTAGAAGGAAGTTACCGTTTTTATTGTTGTAGTCTGAGTAAGGTGACATCATATCCGTCAAAACAAAACGCAGCCGGCCGCAGTGAGCCGAAATGACAGAGAAGAAAACAGCGAAGTGTCGGCATGGAAACGACCTGCACTCTCACATGTTAAATCCAAAGAGGTAAACACTACACATAAAGTGAAGTATGGAAACACTTTGGGTTTCACACATTGACAGGACACAGGCTAAAGCTGCATGCTAACTCTGTCATGGACAGGAAACGTTATCCAAATACAAACATCATTCATGAGGTTGACCTATAAGTGTTCATCCAATAACATCACATCTTCCAATAAGATCACATCTTACTTTTCTGTAGCACAGTAGCCTTGCTGATCTTCTGTGCTCCCACTGCAAATTCAGACTGCTGCTGGCAGGTTGGTACTATGGACTGGAGGTCATCGTAGCCTTTCTAAAGTGACAAAAACATTTTTTAATTTAAGTACTGAGCAAATGAAAATAAAGAAATATACAACTCAATCTTTTTAAAAGGTGTGTGTGGTGTATCTACGTGCAGTAAGTCACAGAGACTTGCATCCTATTTGCAGTCTATTGTAGCCTTACCTTGATAGCATCCCTACGCTTCTGCTCGGCCTGTGTGTGCGCTTGTCTCCGTCGATCTTTATACGAGTCTTTATATGACGTCTCATGTCTGTAGTCGCTGTCTTCATCATCTATTCAAGAATATATTAACACTCAGATGAAGAAACATGCTTCTGACATGTGACAATGACATGGAATACCAGTTAACATACTGACAAATGCACAATTTACTACTTTGCTGTTAAAATAGAACTTTTCGGAAACATAATGAGGATTAAGCTCATTTTAGTTGGTCTAAACAAGCCATATCTTCAGACACTGGAAGATGAATTTATAGATTTACTGAAAATGCTAAAATGGAGCTTCAGTCCATTTTCTTCCATCATAGAAATTCAGCCAACGCTGGACCATTTTTCATCTCAGTAGGATTGACAGAATGGTAACTGGACTTGCATTTACAGTATATAGCACCTTTCTAGTCTTCCGACCACTCAAAGCAATTTACACTACATGGCAACATTTAGCCCATTCACACACACATTCATACACTGTGCCAGATGCCAAACTGCTCATCAGGATGTAAACTAATGCTCATTCACACACACTGATGGCACAGCCTTCAGGAGCAAGTTGGGGTTCAGTATCGTGCCCAAGGACACTTCGACATACTGACTGGAGGAGCCGGGGATCGAACGGCCAATTAGTGCCAACTCTACCTCCTGAGCCACAGACGCCCCAGAGAAGCTGATTCATGCCTCAATCAAGTTCTATCGATCATTGTAATGCACTTTAAACTGTCCTACACTAGACATTATTCAACAGAGGCAACTCATAAAACCCTGCTGAAAGATATTTAAACAAAGCTATGAAGATGATACATAGTTCTGCATTCACTGCATTTTATTAAACATATAATTACACAGTATAAACTCCTCTTACTGGTTTTTAAAGCCCTCTATTGGAATTACTGTCCTTGAGAGTACCTACGTGCCTTGTGATCTATATCGTTCCGAGTAGCGAGACAGGTTTTTACTTTTGTAAGACGTAGGAAGCAAAAATGAAAGAAAGCAGGCTATGTCTCCATTTAACAATGAGCTTTTACTTTGAATGAAAGGTGATATACAAATTAAACCTATTATTCTTAGAAATGTAATTTTAAAATATTTGACAGAATTTAGAGTACAAATACATGCATTATGGAGAAGTCATTCAAATTGAGGAACAGTCAAAGAAGCAAAGATTCACATCACAATCTAAATGTAGCACATATTCTCTTTTTAAACTGTCTGTAATATCAAATCCCCTGTGTTACAAACATAATACCTGTATTTGGTACTGAAGAGGCACTTGTCGAGCCGATGCTGTTGGCCCTGGACACAACTGAATCCTTTCTGGCAGCTTCAGCAAAGAAACCTACAGAGAAAGACAGCAGACATCAAAGATTTTTCACTGCAAGGCCAGAAATAGATTGACTAAAAAGATTGACTAATCTTAGAGACCAAAAACACAAGGTCACCGTCACATAGCCTAAATATCAAATGATGTGACAAACAACAGGATGTGAACTGACTGAATACTCACTAGGGTCAAAGCCACTGTCGCTGAAAGCATCGTCTGTCTGCCGATCCATCCCCAGACAAGAGAAGATGGAAAATGAGAAAATAAGAGGATGAGATGCTGGAATAAAAATGGGAAAAAACGTGCTGCCCTAAATACGTTGACAATAGACCAATAGCTAGCCTGCCTGTTAGACAGTCTAAACCCCCACTGAGCATTGCTCTGATTTGTCCAATTCAAGTATACAGGAGGGTAAAGAGTTGCACCCAATCAGTACTTCAATCACAGATCCACTGTTTGATCTAGGGCACCACAACACAATAGTAACTTTAATTTGAGGCTCCAAAAATTGTGTCTAGTTCCTTTTCACAATGATTCCAGGCGGGGCAAAACCCTGAAAACGTGTTCAATTTCAACTGGGGCTGTCAAAGTCAACGTGATAACTCAAATTCGTTTTAACACCACTAATTTCTTTAAAGCAATCGATCTTCCGGGGGTTATACCAGGCTAAAAAATGTTCCAAACTTACGCAAATTTTGCCAAGGAAAAATTGTCATGGCCATTTTCAAAGGGGTCCCTTGACCTCAAGATTTGTGAATGAAAATGGGTTCTATGGGTACCCACGAGTCTCCCCTTTACAGATATGCCCACTTTATGATAATCACATGCAGTTTGGGGCAAGTCATAGTCAAGTCAGTACACTGACACACTGACAGCTGTTGTTGCCTGTTGGGCTTGAGTTTGCCATGTTATGATTTATGCATATGTTTTATGCTAAATGCAGTACTGTGAGGGTTTCTGGACAATATTTATCATTGTTTTGTGTTATAAATAATAATAATAAATATATACATACATTTACATAAAGCAAGCATATTTGCCCACTCCCATGTTGATAAGAGTATTAAATACTTGACAAATCTCCCTTTAAGGTACGTTTTGAACAGATAAACAATGTGTGATTAATTTGCGATTAATCGCAATTAAACTTTCAATCGATTGACAGCACTAATTTCAACACTAAGTCTTGCTAAGTGTTCAGAGTGTTTGACCATGACTACTCTGTCCAAAGGTGTCACTCTCTCTACCTACAAAAGTATCATATTAAAAGAGGATCCCCAAATAAACCCATATCAAATGTTGCCCTCTATAAGAGTTTGATATGGTTGGATCAACAGCTGTATTTGTGAGTCCCTGACATGAGGGAGATTGGGGAGATATATTTTTACAGCTGCTTTTTCCATATTAACAGCTAGATCATCGCCGATATAATGGTAATACATGGCCTGGTGGAAAGCTTCAGTCAATACTTTTGAGAAGGAAAAGTATATCAAGTCATTTCCTAATGACAAATATACAATTTTTTGACACCACACCAGTGGTTCTCACAGGTTGAATTTATATGTGGTGGGGCTGCAAATAGCAATGAGTTTACAAGCTTACTAATAGTAGATTTCCTGCAGTATTCAGTGCAGACTCTTCACTTGCACATGGATGTTTGAAAGAAATAAGAAAAGCAAAAACAAAAAATGTCAATGTTTGGTTGCAAATCTATTTTAAACACAATCGAGGAACATTAGTTGTCCCTTTCACGACGTTTTGTTTGCCCTGTGACGTTAGCAAGCGTCACGCAGCTAACGTTAGCCGTCGAGCTAACAAAGCCCTGCTCCCAACGTTAACAAAACTTCAACTTCCAGACAACAATGTTTGCCACTTATCACTGCTGTTGCGCGACAGACGTACGAATCAATTTAACAACAAAGTTGAGGTTAATTAACCTCATTTAGCTACTTACTTTCCAGTGATCCTCTGGCGACGTCGTTGGGTCCGTCATTTTGGAATGTAAAATAACTAATAGCTATGTTGCCTTCACGTGTTTCTAGTAAATTCCCACTCTCTTCTTAAAAAAAGGTTACGGGAAAACTGAACCCCGTCTTTCAAATGTCAAAATAAAAAATAAATGACTGACAGACACAGCTAGTAAACGTTTTGGTAATTCGTGAACTCGAATTATCAAAAACAAGTAGGCTTCGTCATGAACTAATTTAGTCATGGTAATTTCCGAGGAGACAGCGAATGCAGCAATCATTCATGCTTTTTTTTTTTTTTCTAATAATGCTTTCTTTATTGAACACATGCTCATAAACATAAGTACAAATACATAGACAATAAAAAAATTTAAAAAAAAAAAGAAGACAAAAGAAGACAAAACATACATATACATTTCATAATGACAAATTCTATGTTATATATATCATATTATATTCATTTAATAATTTAAAAGTCTTAATGGCTTTTTTTTTTTTTTAACATTGGGTAAGATGGTGCTATATTGTTTGAATTCATTAATAAAATGCAGGGAAGTTGGCTTGGTTCCTGACCATGTTTTCTTATGAATATGACATTTTCCCAAAATAATAAATAATTGTATGATATACAGCATGTTATTTTCAATCTTATCTTGACCAAAACATAGCATTACATCAAAAATATTTATTTCAACATTCATCTTAAGTTTCTTTTGTAGAAAGTTGGCTACATCAATCCAGAACATTCTTATTATACAGTGAAATAAATTGATGGGAAATACTCTCTTTTTCTAGTCCACACAAATCACACTTAATCTCACATTAATATTCAGCTTGAATCTTTTTTACTGGGTAAATTCTATGTAATATCTTGAAAGACACTTCATTAAGATTGTTATTGATACAGTATTTATCACAAGTTTTCCAAGCTTTCTCCCACTGTATATCCCCAAATAAGGAAGACCAAAAACATCTAGATGAAGGGACAGAAACATAATTGAGTGTGTTCCTAATATGTTTGTTAGAGTATGTCTCTTTCAGTATATTAGTACCTCCAATATAAATATTTTCCACACAATCTTCTGAATTAAAAGTTTGATCAATATTACCAGGGTTTCGTATGCAGTAGTTGGCTTCAAACACACAGTGGCGCTGTTGGACAACCCTCTCTACCTTGTCACTCATTCAGGATCTACCCTTACCTGATTTCATCAACCTGGCCTCATGTGAAGCAAAATGACCAAAACAAATAATACCTCATGCAAATTAAGCTAGCTTCGAGGGAATTAATGGCTCCAGTGTAGTGAAAGTGGGTTCATGTAAAAGAGGGATCAAGTTTCCTTTGCCCGTTTGTTCATTTTACACCTGCACCTGCTTGGTCAGCTTGCTTCCTTAACCTTGGACACTCTTTCTGCTTTCCTTCCTTCCTGTGCTATCTTATCTTACTCATCATTCACTTACTGCCTGCACGGTACGCTTAACAGTTACCAAGTTTATCTTCCACCCTGTCCTCCACCCCAGCTTCTGTTGCTGTCATGCACAGGAAGTTGCTCTTCTGCTTTTGTGCTTCTGTGGTTTCTGACTGTGTTACAGAGTGTGTCACACTCCCCTCTCCTTCCTCTCACACGCAGCCCTCTGAACTCACTCACCAGAAGAGTTCTTGGTCAACAAGTGTAGAGGACAGTGAGCGACAATTAGGTGGGTCTTTTCTTAGAGCCGGACAGACCTCAACAAGGCTTGTTAGCTTATTCTCAAAGAGGGACAGGTTGATGAGAAGACAGACATGAGGACGAACTATCTTCTTTCATCACCCACCCTGTCTTCAGGACCAACGCGGATTCAGTAGACCAGAGGCTTGATGTTCGTCTCCTTGAAGGCCCAAAAACTTGGTTTGATTTAGGCCTTGTTATTCAGAGTGATCCATTTTGGTCACTCTGTTTTGGAATACACGGATTTCTCAGGAGAAAGGGTTTGTGTAAAGCTTTCCTCCTGGATTACTTGTGGAGATTAGTGATGGGGAATGCGGCTGCAGGGAGCTTGGAGCAGGAACCGTCTGAGGGCCGAGAGGCCAGGAACTCAGTCGGAGGAGCTTCAGGAATGAGTGACCCCACTCCAACCTTGCAGAAGAAGCAGCCGGCTCCCCCCAAACTGCCCATGCCCCCAGAGAAGGAGCTGGAGGAGCGCTTCAATGCGGTGCTGGTGAGTGGCTGCACAGGAGACAAGAAGGCACAAACACTTACTGCACACGAAAACAGAGATTATGGGCTTTTACTAATGAAAGCTATGGTTTTTATAGTAGAGGCTGGGAGAATTATGCAGGTACATATTCAGAGGCACAGAAAAAAAAACAAGTTGTTTTTGTAGCAAGTTGTCTGAGTATTGTTTTGAACACTTAATCTCTGTGACTGATTTATGCTGCCAAAAACAATTTGAACTAAATACAGACTGGATATGACGTCAGCCATTTCCTTTTTGTTGTCTCACAATCTTTCAGAATATCTAAGCCAAACTTTGCAAAATATCAGCTTTAAATGTGATCTAGCAAAGATGCAATTTTGCTCAATCATATTTGCACAAAGGTCATCAATAACTGCTCCGTTCAAAGCAGGGATATCACAGTAAAGACGGTGTTGTCAGATTCATCAACGTGTTTCTTTACTTCACTGTTAGATTTGAAAATGTCGGTCTAGGAACAGGTGATGAGTGCATGCTCGGGCGGCTGGCCCTAAGGGGAAGTTGAGCAACATATTTACACGAGCGAGACCATAAGACCGGAAAGCAACTGTTCCATCACTCTTTCAACAGACTTACACCAAGTTCAAAAACATAAAACTTCAAGATGAGTTCTTTAAGTATTTGAGACACCATTAAGAATAATATATCAGAACCTGTTGTTTAGTATCAGAGATGCTGAAGCACTTAAATATTTGATTATATTTGTTAATTAAATAAACAACAAAAATCTAATTTATTTAAAAAGTTAAAGATCTCATTTCTTATCTAAATCATGTTAGTGAGCATTAAAAAGTTAACAAACAAGACTATAAGCTGTGATGTCATGCTGACACACTGCAGCCTGCAGATGCTCCATTAACATCAACAAGAAGCTCAATTTTGACAACCTTCACACTTTGTCTCAGGTTTTACACCTAAATGGGCTTCAATTACCAAGTGGTTATCACTTTGCTGGATCAACATCAGTTGTCTCTGGATAACAGCATTACGTGTCCTCCAGGTAGTATGCAGATGTGTAAATAATGAGCTAACAGATGCAGGAAGGTTAGCTACAGTGAGCTACAGCTATTTATATAAAGGGAAAAAACACATCTCTCTTTAAATATAAACCAGTTTAATTTAATTTCAATTCAATTAATTTAGGACAGTGAAGCACAATCCATATAAAAATATGTTTCCTCCTCAAAGTACAGACATTAAGCAGCAGACTGTTTTTTAGTTGTTGTTTTTTTTGTCTTTTTGTGTAGATGTTTTTCTGTTCAAAAACAATCCATAAATAAAACATTTAAAAAAAAAGAGTACAGAAATTAAAAATAATATTAGATATCCACTTTGCTGAGTTAGTTGTTTATAATTTGTTTAATTCAACTTTTATTAATGTAGGATGGAGGAAAACAAGACTTTTATTGCATTTATTGTAGCTAAAATTAAAAAAAATGTCAAATAGGTTTTGCAGGTTTTTAATATTTCTCTGGTAATGCCTTAATAATTAGCAAAATGCCAAAATCCATACAAATGTTCCCATGAAAGTCTGTACCTTAATAACGAAAGTTGATGATTTTTTAAAAACCATATGAAGGAGAGTCATGATCACATATTATTGATAATAGTTGTGTACATTATACATAAACACTTCCTCTATGTTAAAATTCCACGCGAGTTTACAAAGCGTCTTCTTCTGAGAATGGAAATGTCATCATATGAGAAATATATGCAAATTAGGTGTGGCTTGAGGATTAACGGTGCCATTTTATGCCTACGACGCCCTCACAGGCGTTACATGAAATTATGACCTCACTTCCTCTTTCAGCAAAATTCTTGCAATGTAAACTTCAGAGATGCTGCTGTACCTTCCTTTATTCTGGATTCTACATTTGCGTAACTACAAGAAAATGAGAAGTGCATGACATTGTTTCTAAACTTAGGGAATTTATACTTATGTCCATTTAAGTTCATGCAAGTGAACATGCACACAAACGTTCATGTGAGTCTTTTTCTTTTTTTTTAGTAAGTGTTGCACCACAAAACCCACAATGAGACCTTCCCTTTACCCCACCAACTCCCCAGCAGCAAAGCAACCGCTCGTTTCTGTTTCTGCTTCTCTTTGTTGTATTTTTAAGGTGTGAAAAAGAAACTGCAAACCACTGCTTGAATGTGCATACCGGTAGATTCCGAGCAACACCCAGTGTCCTTAGAAACGAATAGTCTTGTCGGTTAATCATCACTGTGTTTGGAAGTCTTGGATCAGATTGCAGCGTTGTTTTGAATGTGAAGGAACATTTTATTATTTGAACGACCGTGATTGAGCACCAGTCTTGCTCCGATTAATTTTTAAGTATATTGCTCTTTAATAAGTTTTATGTCTTTTTTCCCCAACACAAACTCCCAGATTAGTTTCTGAATCATTCATAAGACTTAATTTGGGTTCATTAAATCATTCAGTTCTCAAGTCATTTGAATGGGGGAATAATCTTTATATCAGGAGTCAAACGTTTCACTGTAGGTTGAGGGCGATAACTTAAAGTGAAACTGCCCTTTTTGGGCAATATGTCAACTCCATAGATGGTTGAGTCAACCTGTACCTGTTGTGGAGGTGGGGGGGTTCTTGATCTGTGTAAAATTTTCCATACAGTTGAGAGGCTTATAGAATTATTATGTTATGTACAGGAAAGGTATGTGATAAATATTGTTAGAAAGTCTATATTTAAACTTTGATCATATATAAAAAAAGTAAAGAAACCAACAAATGAATAAAAATGGTTATTATGAAGTGGGTTTTCTTAATCAGTGTTACCAGTTTCCAGCCCAATCACAACTTAAAATGCACCCAATTCAATGAAAACCAGCCCAAATCATAACTTTGCCAGAAATTCGTGTAAAAACCGGAAAAAACATTACATGCTCCATAGAAAACACATCATAAGCATACAAAGCTTCAAATCTGCATAAAAACAAAGATAAAATGTTAGATATATAGGATTAGAACAAGGCCGGCTTAAGGCATAGGTCATATAGGCGGTCGCCTATAGGGCGCTGGCCGCCCTCTAAAAAAAATTAATAAATAATACTAAAATAAAAATAATTTAAAAAAAATGCCGGTGGGCGCCCTTCCACATTTTCTGCATTCAGGTAACAAAGGAACAAATAAAGAAAGACAGAAAGAAATACACTTTTCACACCTGTTACCCTTTCTCACACTATTTCATTTGTCCGACTGCACTTATTTGTTAATAAAAGTGTAAATTGTAGTGAAACTGACTAAACTCTTTTAAGCCAACTAGATCAGGAACCAACTGTTTATTTATAGTATAATAAATACAGTTATTTATGAAAATAAAAATCTAAATTTTTGTTTTAAAACCATTGATGTCTGATGTGTGTTGCGGTTTATGGGGCTAGGGTTGGGGTTCTGGGGGGTTCCAAATCTGAATTTTGCCTAGGGCACCAAAAGGGCTAGAGCCGGCCCTGGATTAGAACGACGATTGAATACAACTCATGTCAATCAAATATTTCTCAAAATAAATGAGTCAATAATATAAGTGAGTGGACACAACAAAGTTTTCGTATCTGTGTTTTTGACCATAAAATAACGGCTTGTTTGGTAATATTGTTTTCACAATACTTTCAAACCCCCCCCAAATGTCGATAAAAGCAGCCCAAATTTCATCTACCAGCCCAACGCTATTTTCCCCTCACAAATTAATAAAAAGTAGCAGAATTGGGTGAAAACCAGCACAATCTGGCAACACTTTTCTTAATTTTATATGTGCAGTGTTTCATCATCTTTATCCTTATTAAAGGTTGTGATGTAGAAGTGTAAAATGTGACATATCATCACACTGACAAAGGCTCTAAGATCTGAGCCACATGGTACCCACTGACAACCATCAATACATACATGTAAACACTGAGTCGTCTGTGCTTCCGGCGGGTAGTTAACGCCCTTCAGAATGTGCATTTGTGGTTTGGTTGATTTGAATATTGTTGCATAAGCAGGAAATATGACATAATAAGACATATTCCAACATTTAATAATTGCTGAATGTCACTGGAGGTGTGAAGACAAATTGTAGAACAGAAAGTGTGACAAATATAAAATTGTGGTTTCTTTTTACCCAGAGTCATGTTCTTCTCACTTATAATATTAATTTGCACTTCATACTCTTTAGACTTTAAACAACCTCTCTTTTTCTCTCTCTTTCAGAGCAACATGAACTTGCCTCCAGACAAACTGAAGCTGTTGAGTCAGTATGACAATGACAAGAAGTGGGAACTAGTCTGTGATCACGTATGACCTTCTTTTTCACTGATAATGAGCTGCTTTTCACAATTAACCCTCAACATACACGTCGTCAAACTGAGCAGGATTCTGGCACCTGTGTCTTCACTGGGACACAGTTGACATAAATTACATAAATTTCCTTAAAGTGGATGTGTGTTAAAGGTCCCATATTATAAAAAGTGTGATTTTCAGGTCATTTACATTATAAAGCAGGTTTAAGTGCTATATAAATACTGTTAAACTATCAAAACGCTCACTATACGGAGAAATACACACAGCCTGTATTCAGAAATTGTGCGTTTGAAACAAGCCGTTAGGATTTCTGTCCATTTGTGAAGTCACAAATATACAATATTTAGACCATTACATGGTTTTAAACATAAACATTTCTAAATGTGTCCCAGTTTATTTCCTGTTGCAGTGTATGTAAATAACATCTGCTGACAGGAAGTAAACATGGACCCAAACTGTTGCATAGCAACGCAATTCCTTTGCAATTCTGTTGAAATGCACTAAAACGGAGCGTTTCAGACAGAGGGTAAATACAGGAATATTCAGTATGAGGAAAATAAAGGGTTTTTTGAACATTACAGCATGTAAACATGTTCTAGTAGAAACACAAAATGCAAGTATGAACCTGAAAATGAGCACGATATGGGACCTTTAAAGAGCAGAGTGCAGTGTGAAAACCTTGCTGCACAGTTTCTGTGGTGGCAATTGATGGCGTCGGCATGGAAACAGAGAGCGGTTTGTGTCTGTTGTTGAAACTAGCACAGGCAATAATAGCGACAGATGCTGTGCGCTGCTAAACGTGTCTCCGGTCCTGTCATCTTTAAGGGTTGCTGATAAAAAGTCAAAAAGCTACTTTTGACTCTGTGAATGCCTCTCCCCCCCAGGAGCGTTTCCAGGTGAAGAGCCCCCCGTCCACGTACTTGTCTAAGATCAAGAGCTTCTACCACGATCAAGGAGGGGTTACTCGCAGGGTCAGTGTAAACCATCACCTTCCTTTCATATTTGACACGTCTTGAATTTTCTATCTGCGCAACGGTGTCTTGATTCTCAGCTCTTCTGCTACTTTAGCAGAAGAAAAGGATTCAAGATGCCACACAGGTCCTTAAAGATTTGGAGATATCCCTTCGCACCAATCACATTGGGTGAGCATTAAATACAAATACAGTTATGTTTACATACATTGTTCGCTGTGTTATTGCCACCTATCTTTTACTTTTCTTTTAGAGTTTTGTGAATATATCTTTAAATTAAAAATATAAAAATATATTTATGTTTTTTAAAAATTTAGTTTTGTTTTTAGTTCATTTATTATACAGGTACAATCGGGTCACAGTTCCTTACGACAGCCGTCAGAAATGGTGACCTTATGTGTTGCTGGCTCTCTGCGGTCACAGATTTCAGTGTAACACCGCTAACTGTTAATCCGTGGAATAGATTGTGAAACCGATAGCAAAAATGTGGTTTATGTTTTGGTAAAGGAGGTTGCGCTTCAACAATGGGATTCACGGTGGAGTGCTAGACCCAAAGTCGAAAAAGCATAAACATGTGATAGGGTAGCACATCCGAGATTTCAAAATCAAGGAGGACAAAATACTAACATTTCACTTGTTTAATTGGCTCACATCACAAAAAAACATACGCTTACGTGTTTCAGCACGGAGCCTTCTTCAAAGTATTTTGAAAAATGTGGTTTAGTTTGCCATTGTGCTCACGCGCGTGCATTTTCGTGCCATTGGATGTAGCAAACAAAACGAGAACCCATTCGTAAAAACATTGCTCTATAGCACTACTAGTGGTCAAGAACTCCACAGGGCACCTTTAAGATAAGATAAAGAAAATTTAAGTTTCCAATTATTGTTGTCATTATTATGATTAAGCTCAGTTTGAGTTCACTGAGCATTCATCTTTTGCTGAACACCAGCCACTGTATCCACAAGCCACAATAACAGGATAAGTTCAAATGTAGCGTACCAGTAACACATTAACAGGGCTCAACAATAAGGATTGCCCGCTTGCTAGTAAATTTAGCGACTCACCTGCCCCGATCAGGCAAGTGGTAAAAAGAATTAAACACTTTTTTTTCTATAAGTAACTAAGGAGTGAGACATCTCGCTTCCTTTTCATCTCTGTTCTCTCTCATATGCGCAGCACCGATCGGGTATAGTCAAAGTTTATGAGCTGAAGCGCAAGCGAGCATTTCAATCATCCTGGAAACAGGAGTTTAGTTGGGTGGCGTTAGAGGATGTGGGCGAAACTTCAGATTAATTTACTTAAATAAAGATTAAACATGACAATTAACTTTGTTGTTATTTGATAACCTCTAAAATAATTTGTATAGGGGCAAGTAAAAATGGACTTAAACGAGTAGATTTCTGACCCGCTTGCTGATGCCTGATAAAGTCAGCAAACTGGCTCAGTTATGGCAGTTACACAGCAATAACTATCTGAAGTCTGTTAGCATTAGCCACCAGAAGCCGCTGGTCACACCAGACCAAGTAAGGTTGAAACTCCGGAGTGTATTGAATTGAGTAAGAGTGCGGTTTATTGCTTATGAATTCAACATTTCCTCTGTAAGAGCAAGTTTGTGTTATTTCTTCTTTCTAAAAATACATAGTCTCGCTTTAAATCCAATTTGAGCGCAGAATCTATAATTACAAAATATTTCATCCCTCATTTATTTTTGCTTTGGGTCTTTTTTTTAGATGGGCTCAAAACTTTCTCAACGAGGAGAACAACGGTTTGGATATACTGGTGGAATACCTATCCCATGCACAAAGCGACGCCTCGTGAGTACCAGCAGGTTGTGAAAAGCTCTCTCAGAAACCGATGATGCTCTTACAATGAGGCTATTTATCACCATGTGTATTTCATATGAACTCTTTAGGTTCGATGTGGAGAGTGTTGAAAATGGTGGCACCCTGTCAGAGAGAGGAAAACCAACAGAGAGGTCGATGGAAGACTTGACCAAGAGCCCCAGCGGCTCCCAGTCATATGGGATGACCAGAGCTGCTCGAGCACTGACTGTAAGGTAAGAAGCTCCAGACGTGAACGATTCTTTGAGGTACCAGAGATGTTCTACGAATCATATATTTAGTGCACTCCACATCATGAATTCTTATTAAAGAGGAACTTTCAGCTTATACAGTTGCACATATAGTCAGTAAATAGAATCATGCGAGGTAGAAGTGGTGTGATTGTGGCGTATTATGATATAACGCCACAGACCAGATGTCGTTTTCTTAGAAGGGCTGAACTGTGTGAAACTGATCCTCGTCTGCTTCTTTTTGCAAATCACCTGTTTTGCATCCAAATCTACAAAATCTTCATTATTAATACAAATGCTCTGATAAATAGTGACAGCCCTGATTGATCAACCAACCGCAGAAGATTTTTATCTTGTAAAATATGAAACAACTTTTTAACTTAAAGAGACTGTAACTTTTTACACGTAATAACGTTTTTTAATCGTTTTTTTATTGCCAAGTGTGAACAAGTTGTAACCTAATCTAAAAAATGAGACCTTCTGCTACGTTCTGGGTTTCCTCTATCAGCCTGTAGGCTGCTTTTAATGTGAAGAATGCAGGCCGGTTTTAACGGGAAAAATACAACGGATGTGACGTCATGCACACGACCAGCCTCCACCACAACTCAGACTCCAACACAAACTCCACGGAAGCAAACAAAACGCAAAGTTATATCTAGTGAAGCCCGTCTTGCAAAACAGGAATGTGACCGACGTCGGATGTAGTGGCCATTTGTCGGAAAAATCTAAACTTAAGTCAAAGGGCCACTGAAGCACCAGGGGTATGTGGTTTACGCAAAAGAGTCCACTGTCCATGCAAAACGTGTGTGTTTCTGATGGTTTATTTATCCAAAAAGCACAAAGAAAACATGGATATCGCTGCCTCTCTTGCTCTGGTAAAAAATCATAAGCCCAACCAGGTGCATGCTGGTCTTACCTGCCTACCTACCTACCTACCTATATAACCACAGTTTTACCCAATTTATGAACAAAAGAAAACAAAATACTAATTACACAAACTAAACAAGAAAACAATTAAACTAAACAAATAACTAGCAAAAGAAAATACTATCAAAAATCGAATCTAAATAAAGTAAACATATAGAATAATAAATCAAACAATACTACTTATTATTAGTAAAACAACAACTAAATACTAACAACAAATAAATAGCTCCCAAGTCGGCCGGGCCTTCGATTCACGGAGGGACCTGCGTTTGGTTTTGAGTATCAAAACGGACCACGAGCTGGCAAAATTCCTATAAGCTAACATTACTGCCAAGCATGTGAAATATATAGTGATATTGTGGTTTTAGCTGTCAACCACGTTCAGTCTCGTGTGTGTCGCCTCACTGTTTTGACTGATGCTGGCTTGCATCTACGTAGTGCGAGCACAAGCGCGAGTAACAGGACGCTGACTGTCGTTGACTTATCGGCCACAAGTGTCACTGTTAACAAGCAATTTCTGATTCTTACATCTAGCCCCTTTAATCAATATGCCTTTATTATTTATTGTATAGCACGTCTGCCATCTCATTGCTAGACAGCAGTTCTTCTTAAAACTGAGCCAATCCAACCATGACAAATACCTCAATTTCTCACACCGTCATTCATTCATATCCTTGGCTCATTTGTTGAGTATTTTATTCTTTATTTTCCTTTTCCACCTGGTGCCACATTTCAGCTGTCAGACAGACTCAGAGGATGTCCGAAACAATGCTGGAAGTCTTGTTATAATTGGCCAACTGTGCCGTTCTGGGCCTCAACTTCAAACCATTATTTGCACATACAGTAGCTTCTCTTCTCTTTAAGGATGTGTTCATGTGTCAATGCACTTGTTATCCCTCTACAGAATAAGCTCCACTCTGGGGAACAAGATGTATAAGAAGTCCCATTCATCCAACCAGAGAGATGATGTACACGTGTGCATAATGTGCCTACGAGCCATCATGAACTACCAGGTAGAGCCTTCTGCTTCTCTTATAGTGCAAAAACAGTCACTTATCTCATATTCTGTCATAAAAACATGCTCTCCTTTGCCAGTGCGCTCACATAAATCCACTTTTTTTCCACTGCTGTTTCACGTTGCCTACAATTTTAAATCAAACAAGTATTAAAGTCTTATAAAATCTTAATTTTTTACAATGCAGTTTTTCCTCAAACCAAACACAAACACGTTTTCCTGCATCTTTTAACACACCCTGTTTATGCTTTCCTTCTGCTTTCAGTCTGGTTTTAACCTGGTGATGACTCACCCGCGCTGTGTGAACGAGATCACCCTCAGTCTCAACAGCAGGAATCCCAGGTGAGTGCATTAATCGTGTGTGAGACAAAGTGGGTGTTATCTGTGTGCCTGCATCCATATCTAACCCCTCATGATGCTGCAACAGAACCAAAGCCCTGGTGTTGGAGCTGCTGGCCGCAGTGTGCCTTGTCAGAGGAGGACATAACATCATTCTGTCGGCTTTTGACAATTTCAAAGAGGTGAAATATTTTTTTTTATTAGTAATTTTACTACATTGCGATGGTTTCATTTGACCGTTGCTAGCTCAGTCATACCATTGTTCCAGACTTCCCCTCTTCGATTACTCATCTTATGACTGACACAATCCACCACTCACATGCACTGTGGTCATAATTTTAGCACATATAGAGCAGTCATGCATGTGTGCGTAAGTGCAAGGGCAGGGCAAGGGTGAGAAATATACCCTGTTTGTGTGGCTGAGATCAGCTACTACATGTAATAGATATAAAGTGTCAGAAAAAGACTAATTTTGCATCGATGCCCCCCTTACTCCCCCATGTGGGCAACAATTAAAATGCATAAGTTTCCATTTTTTCTCAGGTAAGCAGAGAAAAGAACCGCTTTGAGAAGCTGATGGAGTACTTCATCAATGATGACAGCAACATTGACTTCATGGTAGGTCCTCAAATGTATTACTGTACCTACACACCGATTAACAAATAAAGGGACTTTTAAATTGTGGATGAATTAATTGTCATTGTGTCTGTGTCCAGGTGGCCTGCATGCAGTTCATAAACATTGTGGTCCATTCAGTGGAGAACATGAACTTCCGTGTTCACCTACAGTTCGAGTTCACTCACCACGGGTTAGACAAGTATCTCTGGGTGAGTGTGCATAAAGTGGATACGGCTTGTGGAGAGATTTAGCAGCTAATAAAGCCAAATATTTTCCTCAGAACCAAAAACACAGCTCCAAATGAATGCTAATATTGCTCCATAACTCCTGGATGTGTTTCTGCTGCCCGCAGGAAGTAAATTATTGCAGGCTTAAATATATTAAATAATCATCTATTGCGATTCACTTAAAAGTCACAATTTTTTATGCATATCATCTGATGAGTTTAACGGAGCCATCTATGTCAAATCATCTAACAGTATAACATGAATCAATTAGACTATTTTAATAATCGAATTATCACCTGATTACTTCATTACTTACTTATTGTATGTACATTATTACTTAAAACATGCAATAGATCAAACTTATTATAAGTTAGGATTCATTCCTATAATTATTGTATGTGTTTGTGTGTTAGCAACTGAAGCAAACAGAGAGCGAGAAGCTGCAGGTGCAGATCCAGGCCTACCTGGACAATGTGTTAGACGTAGGAGCCCTGCTGGAGGACGCTGAGAACAGAGGAGGGGTGCTGGACCATGTGGACGAACTGCAGGAACACAACGTACAGGTCAGCTACAAAAGAAAGGAAAACAGGGATCTCAGTGAACAAAAAGTGGCATTGATGTTAAAACAAATGTTGTCTGTGTTGCAGCTGAGCGCCCGGCTTCAGGAGATCGACAATCAGACCACAGAGAGAATGTCTGAGCTTGAGACTCAGCTCATGCAGGCCACCAAGGAGACGGAGCTGCTCAAAGTGAGTGCTGCTCTATGACATGAATAGTGTTTAATAAGATTAATTAGCCAGGAAAGGTGTGCCAATCTCACAGTGATTAGATATAATGAGGTCAAAAGGGTGGCAGGTCACTTTATTTTAATAATCTAATCATCTTCAGTATGAAATAAGAAAGATGAGAGTATTTGCACTTGTCAAATAAATCTGTGAATGACCTTGCATTTTAGCCCTATTAACGGCACTGGCTCTGGGGATTGCAAAGTTTGTTCGTCCAGACTGAAATATCTCAACAATTATTTGACAGATTGCCATGAAAGTTTGTGCAGACTTTCACGATTCTAATAGGATGAATCTTAATGACTTTGGTGATCCTTTTCCTGACCTTCCCTCTAGTGCCACCATCAGGTTGACATTGTTGATTTAGAGTTATAATGAATTGTTATCAGTGATGGAAGAAGTATTCTTGTACTCTGTTACAAGTAAAAGTACTGCATTCAAAATTGTTCTTAAGTAAAAGTACAAAAGTATTAGAATCAAAATATACTTAAAGTACCAAAAGTAAAACTACTCATTATGCAGAAGGCCCATGTCAAAATAACGTATTATATTATGGGATTATAATCATCCATGAATTAATGTTCTTACAGCTGGTAAAGATGGAGCTAATTATAATCTAACTTTATATACTGCTATGTAGCTCAATATATAAGAATAATAATAATAATAATATACTGTACAATGATATATCATGTTGTATTTGTTGATAATATTTTAATAATCAGCCCTGTCTCTCAGCGCTGCCAGAATGCATTGCACGGCTGCTTACACAGACAATGAATGGGAAGCGTGGGAAGGACGAAAGCTGTGGACATGTACCATTCGTCTCCTTTAAAGCCTGAAGACAGATTGTGTATCATCTGCTCTTTGTGGAGATGAGCTGTATTTCTATATTTGTGTTTGTGTCCAACAGGAAAGCCTGCGAGAGTCCTGTTCCCAGGTCAGTGCCTTGCAGCAGAGAGAACGGGAGCGCGAACTGGACAGGGAGAGGGAGAAGGACAGGGAGCGTCTGAGCACCTCCGCCCCTCCGACACCTTCAGAGCTGGAGCAGAAGATCCAGGAGCTGCAGGACAAGGGGCTGGTCCGACTGGGACGCAGCGCCTCCGGAGGTCTGGACATCCAGGTCGTACCTGTCAAGGTGGTCGAATACGTCCAAGCCCCAGCCGCAGCCGCCCAGCCCGCTGCTCCGCTCTCTGTCACTGATTCTGCTTCCCCACCGTCCAGCGTTCCTGCCCCTCCACCACCTCCTCCACCTCCCCCTCCTCCTCCTGGTGGTCCAGGGGAGGCTGCCTCTCCTCCTCCTCCTCCGCCTCCTCCACCACCTCCACCTCCTCTAGGAGGTGCGGTGCCCCCACCTCCTCCTCCACCGCCTCCCGGAGGAGGTCCACCACCCCCTCCTCCCCTACCTGGTGCTGGACCCCCACCTCCACCTCCCCCTCCTTGTGTTGGACCGCCTCCCCCGCCTGCTGCTGGACCTCCTCCTCCGCCTGGAGCACCAAACGCTCAATCTGGTGAGGAATAATCTGAAAAGTACTGAAAACTGTCGTGAGCTGGTAGCAGTGGAACATTAAATATTTAGTTTGATTTTTTTTGTTTTCTCAGGGCTAAAGAGCAAAAAGCCCATTAAGACGAAGTTCAAGATGCCATTGTTAAACTGGCAGGCCTTAAAACCAAACCAGGTGGCAGGCACCGTCTTCAACGAACTGGATGACGAGCAGGTCTTAGGGGTGAGAACATGCACTTCTCTCACACTGTACAGTTTATCCTGTCAGAAAACTGCAGTGTGAAAATACTTGTTTATCCTGAGCTCAGCTTCTTCTCTCTGCCTCTCATTCTGTCTACATCAGGAGCTGAACATGGATATGTTTGAGGAACAGTTTAAGACTAGGGCTCAGGGTAATCCAACAGACCTGTCCAATATCAAGAAGAAGGTGGCGGTCAGGAAGGGGCCCAGCAAGACGTCTTTGATCGACGCCAACAAGGCCAAGAATTTGTCCATCACTTTACGCAAGGGGGGACTGAACCCGTCTGGTATCTGCACCGCCATAGAGACGTACGGGCTTCATGGAAAATCTGTTGACATTTCTGAGCTATCCTCTATTCTTTCTCTCATACACTAACTCTTTTGTACAGATACGACCAGCAGGCTTTGTCCATAGACTTCCTGGAAATACTCGTACCCTTCATACCATCAGATTATGAGATGAAGCTGCTGGTTAACTACGAGAAGGATGGACGCCCACTGGAGGAGCTGACCGACGAGGATCAATTTATTTTACGCTTTGGGAAGATTCCTCGTCTGACGCAGCGAATAAACACTTTCACGTTCATGGGCAACTTCCCGGATACGGTCAAACGCCTGCAGCCGGTCAGTTGGTCAAATGCATTGTAACTTGGACTGAAATTGACTTAGCTATTAAATGTACTGATTTTGTTTTCACGTCATCCACAGCAACTGAACTCCATCATTGCTGCGTCCATGTCCATTAAGTCTTCAACCAAACTGAAAAAGATCTTAGAGGTAAGTAATAGATAATACGACATGCTGATGTAGCTTCCAAATGTGTGATTTTGCACAAGTCTCATCTCATGTGTTCCCCCCTCAGATTGTTCTCGCCTTTGGCAACTATATGAACAGCAGTAAGAGGGGTGCAGCGTACGGGTTTCGGCTGCAGAGTCTGGATGTTGTAAGTACAATTTGTACATTTGCTCTTTCACTTTAAAGGTGCTCTATATGATGCAAGAAAATTTTAGTAACCAAATCAACTTTGTCAACATCTTTACTTTTCAGCTGTTGGAGACCAAGTCAACGGACCGCTCGCAGACGCTACTTCACTTCATCACCAGCATCGTCCAGGAAAAATACCCCGACTTGGCCAACTTCCACACTGAGCTACACTTTGTGGACAAGGCAGCGCTTGGTACACTGACACAGTCAAGCTGTCCAGTTATGTAGCTTGTGACTTAAATTGAGAGCGGTACTAAATAAATTTCTGTTTCTTTGCCAGTATCACTAGACGGCATCCTCCAGGACATCCGCTCATTAGAACGGGGAATGGAAACGACCAAAAAGGAATTCCTGGTGCAGGACGACATCCCGGTGTTGAAGGGGTTCATCAAAACCAACAGCGAGCAGCTGGAAACTTTGATCAAAGACAGCAAGACAGCACAGGTTAGCCTGCAATACATATGAAATTTATACACAACTTATACCTTATTACATGTTTTTAGACATATATTTTGTCCATCTCCCTCTAGGAGGCTTACGGCTCGGCGGTGGAGTATTTCGGAGAGAACCCCAAAACTACGCAGCCTTCCATGTTTTTCCCGATGTTTGTACGCTTGATAAAAGCCTACAAGGTGAGGAGGTGTGGTAGGTTTCTGATATTTATCCATTACAGTTGTTGCATTGTATGTTAATTATTTTGACCTTGATTGAACACAGATAGCACAGCAAGACATTGAGCAGAAAAAGAAAATGGAGAATGTGACCAGTGAGGAAAAAGTGCCATCAACAACATCTCCGAACAAGGCTGGGGTACAAAAGGTAAGATATTAAAGGTCCAGTCTCCAGAAATTATATATTAACTGGCGCTGTTTGTTTAATGGCTTATGTGTTATTGTAAAGGTGTAGTTTTCTCAGAAATACTCCATGCAACATAAACCATCTGAAAAAAATCTGTGACTGTGACTGACTGTTAGTGGGTAGGAAAGTCTAAATTTACTTTGATTTAAAATGCTTTTATTTTTGGACTTTTGCTAGGGGCCTATGATGCCTAAGATGGACCTGATAGCAGAGCTGAAGAAGAGGCAGGTGAAACCGCAGGTACGCGAGGGGAAGGACGGCGCCCTGGAGGACATCATCACAGGTACACAATGCTTCCTGGAGGAGTCACATGACCCCAAATAAAGTCAAACCCTGCTGGTGATATTTTAGACGAGTGTGCTGCATGTTTGATGTTTACGTGCTGTTGAAACTCTCCCGTCTTTGCTCTGCCGCAGATTTGAGGAACACACCATTCAGGCGGACAGATGGTCGATGGCCAGCCCAGCGCCAGGACACTTGAGCCACTTCTGTTCCACGACTTTTTACAAATGTATACAGACAGAAAAACACGCCTTAAAATGTGCTGCATATACAGTATATCACAATAGATAATGAGCCATATGGCAGTATGTATTTTAGCATGTTGTTGTGAATTTGCGGTGTAAATAGAATTTGAAGTCGGAACTATTTGATATTTGTTAATGCAACAGTTCTTGATTTGGATTACAAATCTTGCTAAAAAAACAATCTAATATTTCTGTGGCACCTAACGGCTTTGAATGCTCTAAATTTGAAGTGTTGTTACCTACTGTATTGAGTAATAAAAAAAAAATCATGACATTTTTTTTTAAAATAGACCTACTGTATTTGTATGAGAGCTTTGACCTGAGACGTGATGCAACATTTTCTGTTGCTAAATACAATGCACTCATTTCTTGACAAGCAGCTGATTAGACAGTTATCAGGCTATTAAATACGCGTTATCAGTCGCTATAAGCCCCATAGCTGTGGGTCAGTAGGGCCCTGCGACCGTAGTAATTACGACAGGAGCAAAAGCGGAAGTCAGGCGCTATAGTATAGACAGCGTAAAACTCCCTGTGCGTTCCAATACCAATATCACCATACTATTTAGTATGCCAGAAAAAGATTTAGTACGTCCCAATACACAGTATGCCAAAAATACCAGAATGTCCTACTACATCCCAACTGATTAGACTGTTGTCAGGCTATTAAATAGGCGTTATTGGTCGCTATAAGCCCCATAGATGTGTGTCAGTAGGGACATACAACACCCACTAGTAGGTTTTATCATCTAATCACATGGTAGATCACCGAAAGAAGGTATAAAAGTGACCGTTGTAGTTATGACAGGAGCAGGAGTTTTTTTGCTTAAAGAAGTTGTAGTTTTATTGCCTAAACCTCAAGAAGTTATAGTATTGTTGCCTAAACCTAAATAAGTTGTAGTTTTATTGACTAAACCTAAAGAAGTTGTAGTTTTATTTCCTAAACTTAAAGAAGTTGTAGTTTTATTGCCTAAACCTAAAGAAGTTGTAGTTGTATTGCCTAAAGCTAAAGAAGTTGTAGTTTTATTGCCTAAACCTAAAGAAGTTGTAGTTGTATTGCCTAAACCTAAAGAAGTTGTAGTTTTATTGCCTAAACCTAAAGAAGTTGTAGTTTCATTGCCTAAACCTAACTGTTTTTGCTGCCTAAACCTAAAGAAGCCTTTTTGTTTGTGTTCAAAACGCGACGTTTCATTCAGTTTTACAACATATTAGAACGTGTTGCTTTTGAGTTTCTTTTTCACTTTTACAACGTAGTAGGCGTAGTAGGCCACTAATGACCCACATCTATGGTGCTTATAGCGACTAATAACACCTATTTAATGGCCTGATAACAGTCGAATCTTGTGCACATCCGGTCACATTTTGCAGTATGCAAGCCAGCATGCTTTTCTGGCTATTCTGACCCACAATCCTCTGCGCAGCGGATATATGAGCAGGATGGTAAAAGCTCATATATAAACAAGTCATTATAAAGCAAGATCAGACGCCGCCACTGTACAAGAGAGCTGCACTTTATTGGACACACAATCACAGCAAATTATGTACAAAAGAAGGCAGGTTCAACTGCCTACTGTCTTCTCACAGGAAAAACACACACATTTCTCACAGAATATCATGGCATCCACACTGATAAATTAGTATCTCCAGTATCAGTAGGCTTTTAAATTTAAATATCATTATATTATAGATCTATTTTCTGTATTATTTTTGTTCTTATATCACACTACTCTACAAATGGGAGAATCACTCTGTGGAAAGAGTACACCGTCACTGGTGACTTCTCTGGTTGGGGTGCGTTCAAGCATTCTGGATCCTTCTAGACATCCAACACTCTCATCGCCATCTTCATCGTCACATAACATCACAGTAAGACTGAACATGCCTGTGTCACAGATACCAAAATAATGTCTCGCTCTTAATGTAAACCTCTAACATAGAACCACTTTTCTCTTTCTCTCTTTCTCATTTTTTTGAGAAAACATGTAGACAACATTTTTTTTTTCGACTGCACCGTGCGATTGCTTGAGACTATACATGCATTGTTTTGTATATACCTTTTGTACCCATCGTTATTAATAAAACATCTTTTGGACATAACAATTTGTTGAACTCGCTAGGAATGACTCGGCCTATTTACAAGTCAATTTTGTTTTTCTACTTTTGATGCCAAGATTTTTGAACATCCACACATTCATGTAAAAATCTCATATACATACTATAGAATGTAGGTTTGTTATAAAAAAAAAATACAATGGCAAAGGAAGAGATAAAATTCACACAACGCCACATAATTCCCTTATTGATCCATCTTGGTGGTTTTAACAACTTCTGTGGTTTAACTGCTACTTAAAGCCACTCAGTGCAACAACTGGAACTGAATAAGCAACTAAATGTTGTAATGATTAAAGAGCCTGTTGTCTCTGAGCATCCACATTCACATTGCTACCACTCCCGTTCACATGCAAACATGACACAGAGGAAAATTAAAGCCATGTAACTTACTTTTGTCAAAGCAGCAAGGCTCTATATGACCCATAAACTGACCGTTCATAGTAATTACCACAATATCTGTGTTTCTGACCATCTCCGACTCACTAATACCGGCTGAATCACAAATACAGGATGGGGTGAAACCAAAAAAAACGGACCACAGGTACAGAAAGCAACCCTCTAAAACAAAAATATAGTAGCAAAATAAGCCCCTATAAGCACAGGCACTGGTCCAGCCTCCAACACCTCAATAGTGACCCTTCACATAAGGAGGCAAAGGTGCAGGCGAGCTGGACGAGCATTTTCAGGGACAAGCTTTTCAAAAAATCAAACTTACATAAAATCTAACTTCGTAAAGAAAACCCTAGAATTTAAAAATGAACTTCAGCGTATATTACAGAGGCTAACTGTTATCTATACAGATATTTTTAAACAAATATAAAAATGTTCTGCGTATGAATAAATAATCTCAGTGTGAAATGTAATATCTCTCTCAATGAATTAAAAAAGGAAAAATCTGTACAAAATGGTCACTAATATATAAAACTGAAGAGATGATGACATTTTACAGTATATAATTTAATCTAAGCCTATATATATATCACACTTTTCTTCACAATTATAATATCATACACAAACATCTCACTTAGATATATTTATATATGTATATTTCTTCTATGTTTGATTTCAAGTTTGCATGAGTTTTTCTGATTGCCAGGGGCATCCACTGTCTGCGACATGCCCTCTAAAGCCTGCGGCCATGTTGAAATCACAGCCCACTAACACTTGTCTTCCAGAGAGCACTGCCACGCAATTCTGGGAGGCTTCATCTCAAACTTTACTCGGGGAAAGCAGCCAAGCGTCAATACTTCCTCCCCAACGCTCACCAGACGCAAATGCAGCAAATTTAACTCAGAGAGTTATGGATTTGAGTGTGAAACAGCATGAGTAAGTGAATTTCTTTCATTTGACTTCACTCAATATGAAACCCAGGGCTTGAACCTGCCTGGCGGAGCTACAGAGCACCCAGGGTGAGGCTTAATTCGCTGTGCTGTGAGCTCGCAGTTTTTTTTTGCACAATGTTAGAGCTCGGGGAGTGTTTAGTCAAATGCCACCGCTGCAACCTGACACACTCTGCCTTTCAAGTGCTGTTTTCTTCTTCTTTTTTCACGAAAAATGGGAACAAGCCAGCTTCTTCTTTGGGTAAAAGTGTTACTCTGTCACTGCTGCTGATCTAATACTGTAATACAAGACCAACTGGGGATTTCTGGTAAGAACAAAGTCTTAGAGGCACTGGGAAGAAACGTGGTAACAGGTCCTTGCAGACAAACAGGCAGGAGTTTCACAAAGGCAAAGAGCACTGCATTGGCAAAGTTGCAAGAGTGCTAATTACATATTGCACACGCTGTTACTGTTCATGTTACTTTGTCCTAGGATAACCTCAACTGTTTTTATTTCACAGGCAGCAAAGACAAAGCAAAGTGAGAGGGGCAGGGAAAGACTGTCAGACCCTTCCTCTCATCTCTTTGGGTCTTTTATATCATGAGCGCTCTCGATGGAGACAGGGCAAGTCAAAGCCGGCCTTATTAAAGAAGCCTTCAAAAACATGTCCCCCAAACTAATCCCCTCTCCTCAAGCTGCCTACTCTTTGACACCATCCCCTTTTGCACATGTTTTAATCTCAATGCCACAAAGAATCGATTTCACACAGTCATTCTAGTGAACCACCGGGGGAATAAAAAAAATCACTTTGTCTATGACTGTCCGTTCAACCTCATCACCTCCCCAGTGGGCAGCCTTAAGGCAATAACACAGGACAGAGAGCTTCAAAATGGTTCCTTGTGCAGGGTTTACACTTAGGGAATCACTGACAGACAGGCCCTTGATGTGCTATACATCGTGATAACTTCAACTACCGTCATTGAGGCACACCAAAGGCCTAACATTCATAAATGTTTCAGCATGCAGGTAATAAAATCAAATGAGGCAACAGCAATATTGGTAATGTAACACATACTTGCCAACCTTGAGACCTCAAAAATAAGGAGGAGTTTCAAACCAAAGTGAGGGGTCTTGGGGTCCTCCCCCAGAAAAATTTGAGTTTCAGAGAGTTTATTTCCTGCATTCTGGTGACTTTTAAAGAATGAAAATAACTAAATATTAAGTACACCGCATTTTTATGTTAAATAGGCCTACTTTTAATTCTCAGGAGAGAAAACTGAATAATTTGCCCCACTGGCGTAAACGTGTGTGAATCTCTGCTATAAACTAATATTCCTCAGTTTTTATTCATTCAGTATTTCTTTAAGTTAGCGCTCTCCTTCTCTCACTCACTGAACTTGCTTGCGCAACGCCACGGCGGATTTGCTGTGATGCTGTGCGATGCGGTGCGGCGAGCGCAGCTCAAAACACACCGCGGTGTCGCAAGCAGCTCTCCTCCACCGGGAAACGACTTTTGGTGTAGCTCTATATTCATCCGGGTAGAAACAGTAGGGCTTAGTTATACACGCTGTACAGTGCCAGAAACAGGTTGACATAATGAAAAGGAAAAAAAGGAGTGAAAAATAAATCAGGAGGATTGTGACCTGTGAGGAAACCGGGAGAGGGCGATGAAATATGGGAGTCTCCCGGGAAAATCGTGAGGGTTGGCAAGTATGATCTAACGTACAGTATTTTTAATATTTTTTTTCCTTTGAGGAACATTTGTAGCTTTGTGCTCGTCATATCGAAGGTCAAAATTAGAGGAAAGGGTCAAGGATTTGAAGGTTTGAGGAACTGTGCTTTCTTTATATTTATATATTCTTATCTCAGGGTCAAGCTGTATGTGAAGTCTCTAGATATGTGCTGATTAACTTTCTTTATCTTTCAAACACTGCTCAAGAGTTGAAACAGTGTCATGCGATCAATTCGCTGCAGTGAAAGATGCATTTTGTTCTTGTTCAGAGACGGTTTTATGTTTTACAATAAAACCTGCAAATTGCTGAAAACTTTGGAAGCTGCTTCCCATCAGATTAACCTTGAAGTTCAAAAGAAACAAGTGTCCCAAAAGAAACCACTTGATCTCTGTAGATCAAATTCCTTAAAGGGTGAAATCACGTTCTTGTCCATGTGGCATATTTTACCAGAGTGCTCTATATCAGTCGTGCAACAGATGCGACTTAAAAACGAATCGTCACACAAGATTTGCTGAAACAAAAGAACTAGTGTGCTTCTGCAAACAGCTTGGCTTTACAAGTGCAGAATTTGTGACAGATTGTGTGTATTATTCATCACTGTGTGCATGTGTGTGTGTGCTTGAGTCTTTGGGATGGTTTGTGATGTCAGGTGCTGAAATGCCGGAGCAACCTGTAAGACGCTACTGCGGAAACATCCTGATTGTCATAATTAACTACACATATACAGAAATTCAACATGTCTATACAATTCTCATACTTCCCTCCTGGTTCTATTTTAGATAGAAATGTGCTGTTATAAGACTGCTCCCTACAATGTGCTTTTGTGAATACACGTGTCTTTTTTAAAAAATTTCCTATAATTGTTCCTAATTTTCGATGCAAGGATTTCATTCTGTAGGGATGCATGTAAATATTCAAACAGTGTGACAAAGTGAAATCAAAGTCAGACAGAGGAATGTACACTTGAATCGCAGGTCAAAGGTCGGGGAGTGATCGAGGACTATCATGTAAACTCTTTACACACAGTGTGTACCAACGGAGGGGAAAATATAGCACCAGTTCAGAGTTTAAATGATGCAAGAGAAGCCACAAATGCCCTTTTAACACAAAACAGTTTGAAATCATCACCTTTGATCTACTTTTGATTTTTTGTTTTGGGAGCACATTCTGCCAGGTGATGAAGTGAGAGCAATATTATCCCGAACACACACAACTACTGGACTCACTTGGTGATTATTGCAGCTCTATTTTCTATGATAAAAGTCACAGTCTAGAAATGATGTCTACTCCACTAACAACCCCGTTGAGTGAGGGTTTATATGAGACTGCTACTGTCAGTAAATCCATCCAGACCACATCAGCTTTACAGCAGGCAGCTGGTAGGAGGGGAGGCCCGTTTGTGCACTCGCTCTCTTGCAAACTGGCAGTATGACTGCGTGGGAGAACTGCAGAGGAACGATAGAACCAGATCAGAGTAGGAAACCGGTCCAAGAAGAAGATTGTGACTCCATTTACAGTACAAATGGAAATATGAAAACTCTGCATACTGGAGTGAGACCAAATGTAGAAAGGATGAAAAAGCCAAAAAGTCCTGAAAGAAAATAGGACACCAAACAATGCTGGAACTTCCCATAATGTAGTTGTTTTCTCTTTATGGTTCATGGTGGTGCTTGAATTCCCCCATGTCCTCCTCCTCCTCTTTATTACCGAGAGTTGCCCGGGGCGAGGTCCTCATTCATCGCTGCCACCGTCCTTGCAGCTGTTGAGGCTGGAGCTACAACCGCTGGGCTTGGGAACCGCAGAGGAGAGGATGAGAGGGGTGGGAGAGGGGGGAGACAGGGAAGGAGTCGGGGTGGTGGGTGAGGAAGATGAGGAGGGGGAGGAAGCAGTGGGAGTAGGCGGGGAGGACCGGCTACTGGGCAAGGGCAAAGAGGAGGCTCGCTGCTCACGTAGAAGGCGGCGATGATGGAGGGTGGAGGAGAGGAGCAGGGCCTCAGCGCTCAGGCCGGAGGCAGACAGGCTGGCCAGCAGGGCCTTCGCTTGGCTGGAGGAGGCTGTCAGGGAGGGCTTTGCTCCCTCCTGCGGATACTTCCTCAGGCCAGGGGCAAACGCTGCTGCAGGAGAGGGCACTCGGCCTGACAAAATTCCCGTTTTGATACCAGAGAGGTATGGCTCAATACTGCCACTGGTGCTGTTGGTCCCAAAGGCCTTCAGGTAGAGCGGGAAGGGGGAATTGAGGTTTTCAGGGATCAAAGGGAAAATCATGAAAAATTAAAGTCTTAAAATTGGCTGGGCACTGTCCCCTGAAGCACCTTCCCTTACCATTACAGTCAAACATGCCCGTGCATGCATGCTTGCACACACACACATCCACAAACGCACACAGATTGGGATTCAGTGTAGATTTTGGAGTAAACACTGGTGAAAGAAGCTGATAAAGTAAAGGGGGCAGATGGATGTGTGTAGCTCTCTAGTCAGGTGAACAGGAGGAGAAGGAAGCTAAAGAGGCTGGACACGGACAGGTCGCTCACTGCTGCAGGGTCACAGGTACAGTAGGTGGGCAGGACCGGGGGGGGGGGTGCAGGGCGGCACGGGTTCACACGGGTGGGTGAGGTTGACCGAAGGTTGATCAGAAGAGACGTGTAGTGGAGTGGTAAGGGTTGGGAGGGTGAGGGACAGGTGAGAACAGAACAAGAGACAAACACAGGAGATCGTTATTCAGGTTGATATCAGCATGTGTGGTGCAAGCCGCCATGAGACAGGCTGCCATCTACACATGATGACCAAACCACTGATAAACACACCTTTTGTCATATAGGGTGCAACACTAAGTGACTCAAGTAAATCACACTGGTGTTGACCGCCTTTATTTTGACACGTTTTAATGATTTTTACTCATCAAAAAAAATGCAAAATACTCTGATGGACAGGCAGCATCACACGTAGGCCCAGTACCAACTCACCCCCTACACCCTCTCCCTACACACTTCCACTCTGTTTGCGTGGAGTAATAAGTGTCATCGCAAACCAATCAGCAGGGAGTGGAAGTGAGTTATAAAACCCTCCAAGGAGGGCCTGCATCGATGCCGACTTAACCAGCTGCCCTTACTGACGACGTGCAATGCCATTTTGTGTTCGTCATGGAAAACGCTCCAATGTCAGTATAGTGCAACTACCGGTTCAAACATTTACTCGTAAACTGCTCAGACATTTAATTTATTCTACTTTATTGTCATACAGATGTTAACAACTCAAAGTAAATACACTGTATTGAGGATCAAATATACTCTTTTCTAGTCTAGTAAACGGTAGACATGTTCATTTGATTGTCGTGTTGTATATTCATATATATATATATATATATATATATATATATATATATATTCATATATATATGTAACATAAATTTATATTTTTTTACCCCGATCAGCAGCTATAACCCCATAATTTATTATATCTTCAACTGTGCAATACTGACTTAATCTGGTTTACTCAGGCATTAACACTGCATTTATTTATACAGTACATTTAAACTAATATTCTTATTTATTTATTTATACTATTCTTGCATTTTTATTTGTGCATAGATCCTATTTGCACTGTTATACATATGTCTTATTTTTATTTTCTTATTTCTCTCTCTCTCTATATATATATATATATACATACATATATATAATTAAATATTTATCTAGAATGGGAGCAAAACGTAACTCAATTTCCCAATCAATCAATCAATAAAGTGTTTCTAATAATCTATATCTTATTGTCTCTATTATCTATAAAATATCTCTAATTTTATTTCCTTGCCGGAGAGAGAGAAGTTCGTCTCGAAGCTTGCCGCTGTATTGATACCCTCCATCTTAAAGAAGGGTGCTTCATTGAGCTGCGAGTGTGACTACAAACGGAGTTCACTCCACCACGCAGTGGGAGGGTGTAGGGACCGGAGTGGAACTGGGCCGTACGGTACCTTCATGTAATGCTGGGATGAGTCAGTAGATGGCACTGTTCCAGCAGTATGAAACTCGTGGGTAACACATTTGTCACAACATGTATTTGTGTTTCTTTTGCAGGTGGAGCTAAGGTGAATGCATCTAACAGAAACAGTTTGTAAGTTTTATCTGCAGGAGGCAGACCGAGCGAAACACACCAGAGTATGAGATAGACAGGGCTGAGATAAGAGCGAGAAAGAGTAAACCATGCTTTCTATTGTACACTATTCACACTTTAAGGAAGCTTTATTCACATTTTTCATAAGAAGCAACAGGAGTGTTCTTGCGGTGGCTCTAAAAGTTTTAAAAAAGGTGTTTGTTTAGGGATTATGTGTACGAAAGGAGAGCAGGTGTGCTCGTCTAGACTGCGCTGCTGGGAGGCTTTCACCTGCTCTGTTGCAGCTCCAGAGCCTGTGCTGCCAACCGTCCCCAGAGAGCGGGGCTGTTCCTTCTGCTTGAGGAACTCCTCTCAAGCCTGGCCGACACATTTATTCTGGTCTGTGAGTGCGGCAGAGTAGACGCCCTTCATCTCACGCACACCAGAGCTGCCTGCCTGCCAAACGACAGCCTCCCCGGACAGGTCTTCCCAACCTCCACCTCATGCCCGGTACCTTTAACTAGCCCGTTTTACCGCCACAAGTAATAAGAGGTCAAATGGGAAATAGAAATAGGGTTTTGCGGCGTGAAAGTTATTCACATTGTCACGCCCTCCTTGATCTGTGCCAAAGCAAACGGGGAGAAATTGTGGCTTTGAACTGTCTGTCCTTATCCAGCACACTGATTCGAAGGATCCTCACTCCTATCTGAGTAAAGCTTTAGTGAACAGGCAGCCCGAAAACAGCGACACAGAGCATCATCAGAAAGGCTCTGTTAAATTTAACATCCACAATTTACACAAACAGACAACATTAGAGCCTAAACTAACAAAAGTACCTGATGCTCTGCAAAAAACTTGAGCATTAAAGGGATATTTTGTGTGTTTTGAAGTGAGGTTGTATGAGGTACTTATCCATAGTCAGTGTATTACCTACAGTAGATGACGGTCGGCGCGCCCCCAGTTTGGAGAAACAGACAGGAGTTACTGGAGGGAAGCAAAGCAACGTACTGCTGTGGACGGGGCCGGCAGCAAAACATATTTTAGCCACCTAGGGAAATCAATATCATTTTAAGTGTACGCTATATTTAGAATATTTTCACTACTCTACGTTGCCCTCAGACAGCCCTTTCCGACAGGGAACCGAAGTCGTTATCTATGCTGTCTTCAAACCTATCAAGCCACCAGACTCCTTTGACAAAACAGTAATTTTTCCTCCCACAACATTGGAGTTGCTGGTCTACCGCTGCCTCGATATGTTAGTTAGTTTGTGTTATTGTGTGACTTTGGTGTTTTAAAGGCTTAGTTCGGATTCACCAAAGTCACACAATAACACAAACAAACTAACCGATCGAGGCAACGGTAGACCAGCAACCCCTGTGCTTTGCGAGGTAAAATTACTGTATTTGTCACTGGAGTCTGGTGGCTTTGAAGAGAGCATAGATGGATATAATGGCTTCAGTTCCCCGTTGACCGTCATCTACTGTAGGTAATACACCTACTATAGATGACCTCATACAACCCCACTTCAAAACATCCGAACTATCACTTTAATGCTCCTTTTTTGCTCCAGTGATAAAGTATATTCGATCATGATTTGCCATCCCAGGTGCTAAAACTAAAGCTGCTATCCTAAAGTTCCAAATTATCATTAGCTGAATGGCACAATGTTCATTCAGCTAGCATATTTTATCATAAAAAACTGAATAACTTGAAATGGTTATGCTACACACAGGACCCACATAAAACCAAAAAGTGGTGCCAGTGCATCTTGTTTTAGCTGATTGCAGATGGTACAGACAGCGATGTCTTAAAATGTTTAACTGTCCCTCCAGCTGGCTTTCATGACATGTTAATGTGCACCAGCTGCCTTTCATCTCAACTGGTGGGAAATGTCATTGTCACTGTGTGGTTAATGCTAAAGGTATTTATAAATTTAGATCTATTAGCTGGGGCTGGGACCACTGAGAGACTCTGAAGTGGTGTGCTCATTCCTTGAGTTCAAAATGCCCTAGAAATGTCAGTAATCATTTGACCAGAGGAAACAAAAGAGAGAACACCAATGGGAGCTGGAAGTAGGGTAAACGTTTGGGGTCACATTTAGGGAATTATGTCCAGGAAAGTTTTAAGAGAAGAGACACTTTTACCTTCATGTGTGGGCCGAGCAGAGAGGTCACCCACGGAGTGCACGTCTGATTGTCAGAACAACAGTATCAGCCAAAAAATGTGATCAGCAGGTGGGAGTTTGAGGGAGAAATGAGGGTGAGGGGAAGCACTTCGGTGGCTTAACTCAAATAGGGATAATTTGTAAACATTGTTGAGTTATCCTTCCTTACAGTATGTATGTATTTTGGGAGTTTCTGTACTTTACTTGAGTTTTTATATTTCTGTCAACTTTCACTTTTACTCCACTATATTTTCAAAATAAAACGTGTACTTTTACTTCGATACATTTCTCCTAAGCAACTTTGTTACTATTGCAAGCAAGCAGGTTTGGCGAATCAGTGGTCCTACCTTGCAAGTTACATCATTCACGTGATGGTCAATTGCAAACAAAGTGCTCTCAAAGCCGTAGTTAAGTTTAGTTTTACGCTCAAGTTCAGGCAGACTGAATGTCAGATCATGCTACATGCCACTTGCGACTACGAGGGAAAAAAATGGATTTTGCTCTTTAAATCCATTAAGTTGTTGAGACCTCGCTGGGGACACCAATCCAACTTTTTCAGTCCCGATAGCGATACCTGGGCTTTGGGTAATGCCGATAACGAGTACCGATCCGATACCAGTGTTTAATTAATAAGCTGAATGCCTCACTGTGTGGAAGTGACTGGGATAATTATTTTATGTGTAAGGCAACATCAGGCTTGACTTAAACAATACTTTCCTAACTTAAAACCTTAACAACCCATTTTAATGCAGCAAAAAATTGGTCAAACTTAAACAGGAATTAAAATTCCAGTATATAATGTATATGGTATCATAAACTTAGAATTGAATTTAACAGATCGGCCCCATTGTCACCGATATCCGAGCTAGCTATTTGAGTAAGTAAAGGCTCTATATCCGGTATCGGTACATCCCTAGTCCTCGTTTTTCTTCAAGTGTGAAGTATCCTCTATTTTTACAGTAGTGTACATGTTAAGAGGAATAAACTTCTGACTTGCTTGCTTTTTTATTAACAGCATTTACTTGTACTTTTACTTTCAATACTTAAGTACATTTAATATCAGAAAATTACTTTTGATACTTAAGTACAGTAAATATCAGACACTTTTACTCAAGTAATATTCGAATAGGTAACTTTAACTTCTACTAAAGTCATTTTCTGGTGAGATATCTGTAGCTTTACTAAAGTGTGGCTTTCAGGTACTTCATCCACCACTGGTTCCCGGCTACAGCTCAATAAATAGGCATAAATATGTGGATCCCAGAAATACAGATGCTGATGACTGTGACTGTTTTGACACATTCTGCACAAATATATTCTTCAAAAATAACCGGCTTACTTTTTAGTTGTGAAAAAGTAGCAGAATGCTTATATGTTATTTTTTAGCTGGCATAATTAGGATTTCTCTTCAAAAAGATCACGAGCACAATGTCAGTGACGGGTTAAAAAAGCACCAGGTGAAGTGAATATAGAGTCGGCAAAAGTTCTTAATTAGCTCTTAAAAGCTGTATGCAAATGAGGCAGCCGGCTTGATAATTTGATGAGATGAGCTGCAGATAATCAGTGCGTTCCTCCAGCATAGTCCATGCTCAGCTGTTTCATTATACTGAATTTTAAATGATGTAGGAGACAGATTTTGCTCCCTTCATCTGTAGGCTAAATTGTCAGGATCTGTGCTGTTTTCTTGGTTTGACATTAAAGACGTCAGGAATCTGAGCAGGAAGAAGCGATTTCAAAAGCAACAGCTTGTGGAAACCAATAATACGACGCTGGATTCTCAGCGTCGTGCTTCATTAAGGTTTGAATAGGCTGCTAAAATATTTGTGTTTTAACCAAGCTCATTGCTACAGTACATGTCACTGCATGGTTAACAGAGTTCACACCCCAAAGTGGTCAATAATTAATTAATAATAAAATAATCATGAAAATATATGTGAAATAAAAATGAGCCAAGAATTTGTTTAATAATTCAAGACATAATTAAAACGCAACTCTTTATCATGTGATGTTATTTCACCATTAATTTACATAATATCAGAATTTTATTGTAACATCATTTTTATTTCATTAGACATATTCAAGTGAAGATGTCCTTTTTCAAAAGTCTTTGAATTTTTTATTTCTTTTTTCTAAACTTTTATTTCATGTAAATTATTTATCAATGTTATTTTTTTTTATTTCATAATGCCACTTTTCATGACAGTGGTGTTGTCACCGCCCTCTCACCTTTCAGCCAATCAAATTGATTCAGAATTACTTTGACACTGGCTGAAACTGGTAGCAGTTGTTGAGACGGGAAGCATGTGATTGGCTGAGAGGTCAGAGGGGCGGTGACAACTGACCACTGTAAAAGTGACATTAGGAAATGACTAGAATTAACGCCTCGTGGTTGTTTGCCTCCCCCAACCAGTCAAGTTACATTTAACATCCATGTCTGTCCAAAATGTCACCACTTCATCATTTTATCCTGTTAGACATTTGTGTGAAACTGTCATAACTAGCATATGAGTTCTTGAGTTATGGCCAAAAACGTGTTTTGTGAGGTCACAGTGACTTTTGACCACCAAAATCTAATCAGTTCATCCTTGAGTCCAAGTAGACGTTTATGCCAAATTTGAAGAAATTCCCTTTAGGTGTTCCTGATCTATCACGCTCACACGAATGGTACAGACGTGAGGTCACAGTGACCTTGACCTTCGACCTTTACCACCAAATTTGAAGAAATTCAATCAAGATTTAATTACATTCATATTATTTGATTATTCTGCTTTATTTACTCTTTTGTAAATGTGCCTTAAACACACAGTATGTACTCCGTATCTATCCTGTGCACGTGGCAGGACCACAGGGATATAAGTAGGTGCTGGGAATCTGGTGTGTGAATTAATTTTATTAATTTATTTATTCTTATTATTTATTATTATCATTACTATTTATTTATTTTTATTCATACATTTAAAAATGTAACTCATTATCTTTTTTATTTTATAATTTATATTTATTTATTTATATTTTTTCATTTTATTATTATTACCTATTTTTCTCTCCTTTGTTTTTGAATAGTTTGTTTTTCAATTTACAGTTACTATCTGTTATATGTACATATTATTATATTTGTTGTGGTTTAGGTTGTTGTAGTCTTTTTTATGAAGGAAACAATAAAAAGCATGATTAAAAAAAAGAAAAAGAAATTTGATCAAGAAGTTCACGAGATATCACAAGAATGTGATGGACGTGAGGTCACAGTGAGGCGATTCTGAGATATTACATTCCCGACAATGGTGCAGACGGACGGACAACCTGAAAACATATCATTGGGGTAAATGTCAAACAGGGCACTTTGAAATATGTGTATTATAATATACTGTATATACTCTGTATATTATATTTCATAATAATGTTCAGTTTTAAGTTTCTTCATTTCACAACTTATTTTTAAAATTTTGTTTTTATTTTTCATATAATTTCACACAATTTATTCATGCTATTATTCATTTCATAATCATTTGTTTATTTAATATTGAACACTTTGGGGCTCCAAACAAGTTTAGGTTGTGCATCTGTATTAGTAGATACTAGTAAAGGGACTAGTATGACCACATTGATTGGCAGTTGTATACTGAGAGTCCTCCGCTTTCCTGACGAACAGCCTGTGCTTGTTCTTGTATAACAAAACCTCTCCAAACCTCTACCTGACTACCTACTGGTGCACTAATGGACTACTTGACCTCTCAACTACTCGCTGCACATCATACTTCAAAATGCCACAAAATGCAGTTATTGGCTATTGTGAAAGCTGCCACAGCTGACTGTTTATTCTCTTGCTTTTAAGTCAGCTGGTTCTTTGTTTGTTTTTATTATTCGTCATGCAGTTGTGGTGTGTTGCAACCCTAAACGGCTTGGCACCGACTTCCCACGCTGACAATTAGCTTTGAGTGCCTACTGTCCCTTTGAGGATAGCGCTTTCACACATACAGCTTCTTTTCACAATGGCTGTTTTCAACAGTTTTCTGGACAAAGAGAGAGTGCGTGAGTGTCATAATGAAATAATAGGACTAATTTTGCTTTCATTAGACAAGTGCAGGAATCCACTCTACTTCCAAATCACAGGGAATGAGAGCGACTGACGGTGGAAGAGTGAAAAGGAAAAACGGGCAGCGTGCGTAAATTGCAGAGTATAGAAAACGGAAGAAGGAAAGAGACATAAAGAAAAGGAAATGTGAAAGACTTAATGGTGGGGAAAAGAGAGAGCTGTCCTCTTCATACTGAATAATCAGTGATTGCCAGTGACTCAAGGGGCGATTATTACATGGCACTGCAGAGATTCCTCCCAATCTTCTCTGAGTCTGAGGCGACCAAAGCTTCATTACGTCCCCATCTCTCCAATCTCTCCCTCTCTGCCTAACGCATTCATTGCTCTGCAATCTTCAAGACTGAATTTGTGTCTTAATGCTCTGTCAAATACTGTGGGGTACGGAGGTTTAGGTTCACTCCACTGATCCTGTTATTTTTCAAATTACATTGACATTAAGCTTTTTCTCCCCTGTGCACAGGCGTGGTGCAAAAATCTTCTCTTGGCTATACTGGACCGACATGCTTCAACAGTTCAATTTCCTCGCCTCCGGAGGCCATCAAGCATCCTTATGTCCAGTCCTTTACCTTATTTAATAAAACCGAAATGCTGGCAAATTATCCCCAACCCAAAAAAAAAGATGTCGAGCCAGCTATCAGGCAAACGTATAACAACATATGTATAGAAAAAAGCTTCGGCAGAGAGTTTGCAAGTTTTCTGAAATTAAACTTTAGACAAACTATACATTTTGTAAGTCTGTGCTGGCGGCAACCTCCAGGTCTTAAAAGTGAAGCCAGTGCAGAAGTACCGTAAAGTTTCATTCTTTCTAACAGCCAGCAGGGGGCGACTCCTCTGGTTGCAAAAACGAAGTCTGATTGTATAGATGTCTATGAGAAAATGACCCTACTTCTCACTTGATTTATTACCTCAGTAAACATTGTAAACATGAGTTTATGGTCTCAATCGCTAGTTTCAAGTCTTCTTCAATACAGCATGATGTTCATTTCGTAAATTATGGTCCCATTTACAGTCAAATAGACCATAAAGCAGGGTATGCTTTAGGGCGTGGCTACCTTGTGATTAACAGGTCGCTACCACAGCGTTGTCAGTGTTTTCATCTTACAACTTGAACCCTTTCACAGTGTGTTATCAGTTAAAAAAAGTTAATTGTAACATATTGGTCGCATACAAATGTATTCAGTATTCGGTTGTACTTAGCTCCACCCTCTCGTGTCACTTCCGGTTGCAAAAAAACAAGATGGCGAGGCAAAAACGCCGAACTCGAGGCTTCAAAACCGTAGTCCTCAAACCAATTGGTGACTACATCCACTTCTTGTAAACAGTCTATAGGTCTGTGTGACCAGGCTGATTTCTAATTCAGAACAATCAGGCCGAGTTTTACATTTTCAGAGACCAATAGAACAAAATTCAGGTCTATTGTGGTAATACGTCATGCTAAGTAAAGGTGTTTTATAACTCTTTAATTGGTTTAGATACTATAATTAGAAATAGCTTAAGATTTTCAGACATAAAAACACAGTTTAGATAATTGAAGCGCTAATCCTCCATCGCTGTCACCTGTCTGACACGCGTCTCTCTGTGGAATAAAAAGCCTGCAGAGGATTCTTTGATCTATTTCGACAAACTCATGATAATGAGACTGTCACAACAATGTGACTTTGCCATCAAAAGGATTTACGATCATTAGCTAAACTGGTTTCAAATTCAATTAATCATGGCTACAGTCTTTCAACAATAGATCTTAAATATTACAGATTATGTGAGATGTAAGATAAGGAGTGGAGCGTGGTGGGGACGTGCAGTAGTTCTGTGGGGCAAGGAGAGGACGGAGTGGAGGTGAAGCGTGATGGAAAAGGCCAATTTATGCTTGATCTGGTGTGTAAAATGCAGAGGGGCTGCATGGCTGTTCTGGAGGTTCAGATGCAGACATTCTTTGTGCTTCTCTTATAACAAAACATGTTTCTATATCAAGAACAAGGTCACCAAATTTGCCTGAATATGTGGAAAAAAACATTAAAAACTCTCTCCCATCTTTTTGATTTATAGCAGGCACAGATCATTGCCTCTCTTTGCCCCAGTTTCAGATAGAGAGCCTAGTAAAATGCAATGTCTTTTTTTATAATGATCATCATCTTCACTTTTATGATTTTATACCCCTCTTCTGTGCAAGCCTTTTTTAAATTCCTGAAAAATGGTTATGGCCTTGGCTGCCACCACCGCAAAAGCCCGTCTGCACAGGCACCGCCAGATCAAGCGTGCATTGGCCTTGACACGACTACATATAAAGATCGTACCTGGTGCTGGCCCTGGATCTTCATGAAGTCTTCTCTTCTGCCACTTTTAGTCTTATCTGTGCTGTTCTGCTGCAGGTGCTTCAGTTTGGAGGCAGCTGAGGAGTGCAGGACCTTACCAACGCTTGAACTATTCCCTCCCTGAAAGGAGAAGAAAGAGAAGAGATGTGTGAATCAGACCTTGGACACACAGTACATGTTCATACATTTCAATTCTCCTCTTCAGGGCCTTTAGTTTACGCATCAGACACACATCAGACACACATCAGCTGCGTTCAGAGTTTGATTCCAGCAAGCGAGTCTGTCCCCCGAGACCAATGAGGTTTTTAAGATCAGAGCTTGTAGCTGATACAACTGAACAATCCACTTCACAGTGTTTCACCATCTATCAGTAGAAAAATGACAAAGACGAGAATATAGAAACGCAGCATCAAAACTGACGTTGCGTAGCGTAGCCTCGCCGCAGGATCCACGAGGCAGTGTGCTTAATGATCTTTCCTGCTGAGTTACTCTGTCGACTATCTCTTATACGCACAAAAACAAATACACTCTCAGTCAAATTTCGTTCCCACTGTGCCTCTTCTGCACGCAGAGACATTAGCTGAAACATAAAATTAATAAAAGATTAACTGTAGTAGCGTAAAGTAGCCAATCTTTCTCTGCTACGGTAATTAAAGGCAAAGAAACCTGTCTTCCTTCTATCTTCTTTTGATGTGAAGCTGAATTTTGAAATGCGGACATAAAATATACAGTACATGTAATGCTTTATTTAATGTGCTAACCAACTAAAAACTCAACTGTAATGGGGCTTGAAAGGAGTTCGCTTGTCAGAGTGAATTTGGCGAGCACGCGAGCAAATGTTGGACAAGAGCAGGAAGACGGGTCATGTTGAAATGTTGAACGTGGTTGAAGTTAGAGTGACGAAATAATGAGTGAAGACGCTGTAATCCTCAGCCATGCCTACGGGAACGCTCCCCGGCTCGACATCAGAGGGGCTGAAACTCACCATGACAGTGCGACTGTCAATTACTGCAGCCCTGCCCTGAGTGGGAGGCTACATTCAGAGCAACAGGGAATACTACGCAAGGCGTCAAGACACCTCAGTGAAGTGGCAGCTGACACAGGAACGCAATAAGTCTTTTGATTATCACTAATCTTTTGTTGTGTTACGCTCAACTGGAGGTGAGTTGAAAGAAGGCTACTCGCAATGTCTGGCAATAGAGTTCAACACGTGGTCATCAGATATTAACAGGAAGTGTATTAGAAGTGATATTTGGCTTTTGGTATAAGAGAGAGATTTCTGTGATCATACAGGTTCCTGAGGAATAAGATTGATAATGAAGTTGCTCGCTGCTACTGCAGCGTATTGCTGCCACACCAGAAAAAAAAAAAAGGATCAGTATCACGTTATAACCTGAAAATTTTATTGTTACAACAAGATATTTTCTTGTTATTACGACATACTGTACAAACTTATCACGTTATAACAAGAAACTATTTATCTAGTTATAACGTGAAACTTTTCACTGGAAACTTTTTCTGGTGTGGCAGCAATACGCTGCTGTACGCTGCTTTTTTTTTTTAACCCTTTTTTAAGCTTGACTTTTCGCTCAATATATATATATTTTTTAAATCATATTTGTACCTGAAAGTAATGACCCAATTGTATTTAAGGTAAAGCGGTGAAAATATTCTACATATAATATAGCATACATTTAAACCGATATTGATTTTTTTAGGTGATCCTTTCTTTCAGGTGGCCAAAATATGTTTTGCTGCCGACCCCGTCCACAGCAGTACATTGCTTTGGTTCTGTGCGGTAACTCGTGTCTGTTTCTCCAAGCTGGGGTTGTGCCGACCATCATCAACTGTAGGTAATACACTGATCATGGATTAGTACCTCCTACAACCCCACTTCAAAACAGCTGAACTCTCCCTTTAAGCTTGTTTTAAATACAGCACAACAGCTGATGCACCTTCCCCCATCAATATTTTTTTTTAAAACTATTTCTGAGGGAAAGAGAGTTGATTTCAAGACAGAACAAAGATGAGAAAATATAGAGCTGACAAGTACAGCGGAGAAAAAAATAAAAGGAAATTTAAGATATTTGTATTATCTATGCGTTTGTTTTTATTGCCTGTTTGGTGTAACAAAAGGTGAAATTGTCTGGATTAGTTACAGACAGAAAACAGATGCCAGGACAGATCGATAAAGAAACACTTAACAACTCAGGGCTCAGCAAGACAGCAGCTCCAGCACTAATCACAGAACAGACAAGTGGGCAGGAAGTCTGTTGTCTGTCCCCTATTACATATTTTCAATTTCAAATACAATTAGAAGTCGATTTAGTCAGGGAGCAGACATCAGAAGATTGAAAGTGAAGTTCCAACAGTCACCCAGAGAGAAGCAGTGAAGAAAGAAAGCAGAAATCTGCACAGCAGGTGTGAGCAATGAACCTGGATTGATGCTGGGCTGAAAGAGGACGGCTTGGGTGGGACCGGTGGCTTCCTGGTCTCTGAGGTCGGACCGCTTGTCATCTGTACAGGAGTGCTTCTGGTGGTTGTCTCGGTGTAGAGCTGATCTGCAGTTGGATGGCCACCGAGCTCTATCAAGGTGTTCTCCAGCTCACGAATAGTCTCCTCCAAGCTGTCCAGCCTCATGTAGGTGCTGCTTCGGATATCTTCTCCGGTTTTCCTCTGGCTCTGGTTGGATAGACTGTCCACAGAAGGAGCTGACCCACTGTTTACTGATTTCTGCTGTACCTCAGGAACCTTAATTCCAGTGTTGTGCTGAAGTGTTAGCACTCTATCCCCTGTTTCGATCCCTCGCCTCAGAGCCTCCACCAGAGAGCTCTGCTGGCCTGAGTGGAGGGAGGATTTTAATCTGGGTTTGGGCACCGGCTTGGATGAATCCAACAGGGAATGCAGCAGCCTGTAGGCATCCCTGACTGTTATTTCTTCTCTGAGGAGCACTAGGAGAGGCCGGCCACTCAGCTGGACCTCGGGGGCTTCATTAGTGTAAGGTGAGATGGTCAGAGTCTGCAGACCTTCTCCTATAGTCCCGCTGAGCTCCTGGGCCTCAACGGGAGACACCACCCTCACCTCCCGCTCTGTCAGCAGCAGGGAAACTTCCTGTTTTAACTCCAAGTCCTCCTTAAGCTGCTCTCGCTCTCGTTGAGGAGATGAATCCCTCTCTTTTGAAAATTTAGTCTGGTAGACTATGTGATGACCAGTCAAGTCTCGTGACGGACTCTCTTCTACAGGGTAATTTGGTGAATCTCTGACAGGATCCTCTGAGGCAGCGGGCGAAGCTGGCAAACACTCTGTCAACACGATGTGGGGGACAGGAGACAAGCGCCTTCCCTACAAATGAGGAAAGCACTTGAAGTTTAAATTCAAACACACTGAACTGGTCTTCAATCCAACAACTTGCCGCGTGAGATCACTGCACACTCAGACAACCAAGCAAAAGAAAAGTGAACGACTTTAGCAAAATGCCCATCAACACCCATCAAGTATCAGTGTGTAGTCTTACTGTTGCATCTGATGTGCTGCCTGTGTGGTCTGTCCCATGCAGCTCCCTCTCAAGTCTACAGCAGCCCAGTAAGGCACAGCTTGACAGCTGTTTGACATAAGTTTTTACTGCTGGTCACACATACTAACTGGCTCTAACTCACACACAAAAAACACCACAACATCAACTGTAAACCCACTGCAGAAAACACTCACACAGAATGTCCCTCATGTGGTTGTGAAGTACATGTATACTATACAATAGGAACTCAATGTCCAAAGTGCACTCATGTGCCAAGGATGCTTCCTGAAAATGATTACTAAATAACACTGTGTTTTATATTTTGTGTGAAGTTTAACCTGCATTAATCAATATTCTAAATTTCCACATTAACTCAATTGAAGAAAGGTGTTTAACATCAAAATGATGCCAAAATCACAGCAAAATGACAACTCAAGTATTCTAGCCATAACAACTATTTCAGCTTCTTTTACTTCATTGCTTTATGGTTGAGCCTCAAAGCTATCATCAACACAGGCAGTAGGGCTGTCACAATATCAGATTTTCTCTACACGATCATAGTGGCCAAAAAAATTCACAATAACAATATTATCGCAATATCTATAGAAAACTTGAATCTGTCTATCAGTCAAATTCATCTTATTTATTGTGCATTTTGTCTCTTTTTTGGCAAATGAATTGCGAAAAAAATGAGAGTGTATGGAGGTGGAGAGAGAGTCTGTAACCATAACTGTATATATACAATTGTTTAAGAGGCGCAGCATTATTTACACAATATTATCATCAATATTTCATTTTTAAATATCACGGTTATCCTCAATACCACTATATCGCAACACCCCTAATAGGCAGCTATATTTCCAGCAAAAAAAAAATCTGTATGCTACCTGCCCATCAACAAATGACAGACAAAATTGGAAATTAGCTAATGAAGAAAGCTGAGCACCAAGCACACCGGATACTTTCCTCAGGTGTTACGGAAGATCAAACCAGAGCAAATATTGATCTTACATTCATCAGGTGGCGAGAAACATAACTCTCAAATGAAAAGCTAGCGTTGTCTGCTGGATGTGTAAAGATGCGTTCCCACTACAAGTGGCACAGCGACAGGCTACAAGTCATTTTCAATGGAATCCGGTGACATGAAGCTACAAACTGACGCCTGACACTTGACGCTGTGTGACGGGCATGACGCACTACAAGTAAATTTGAGCTGCTGGTCTCAACTTTTTTCAGCGCTCCAATGATGCGGTGAAGTGTCAACCAATCATATGGGTTTTTTCACCCTGTTCAGTTCTGTCTAAAAAAAAAAAACATTAGCCGGTTCCCAGTGCTACATAATGACATAACTACATCAACGAGCGCTTGAGCAACACCTCAAAGGCGACTTGGTTGGTGGTTATTCAGTCTCCACACCAGTTTAATGCAATTACAAAACTGCACAAGTTGATTACCGACAGGCTCGTGTGAAAGTAAGACTTTGGTCGGGATTCCTTAAAAACAGCATTAAGCAACATTAAGAGCAATAGTATCTGCTGAAGGGAGACTTTGTATTCATCTCAGCTTGAAGAGATAGGAGGAGTGGATGTGGCTGGAGGCTGAGCAGTAGCCGGTGGTTTCATTCTGTGCAAGGTGGAGGGGTGAAGAGAAAGAAAAGGTTTCAGAGGGCAGCAATCCACAGCACTCAGTGTTACCTCAGTGCCTGCGGCCTCAGAGGGCCACAGGTCCAGCCTGCAGGGGGGTACACTTTTCCTGCTGCGAGGACTAACAGGCAGGGGAAGGGGAAGGGGAAGAGCGAGCCTGAGCGGGACTCTCTCAAACAGCTGGGGAGGGAAAAGGGAGGTACAAAAGCGAACATAAATTGTGGGATAAAAACACAACAGCTACCGAATAACCAAAATCAGCTGTTGTTGACTCTGTGCTCCATCAAATTTCAGGCAGGCCGTCTCAAACACAGTCCAAGCAGCCATCAGGGTCCATCTGTCTGTCTGTGATCTGTGAGCCCCGGGTGATGATGTGTGTGACTGAGCAGTATGTGATCTTTGGGCTCTCCCAGTGCCAGGGGCAAGGGGACATATGGCACCTGCTGCTTGAACATGTGGTAATGATCGTGAGCATGTCTGAGCATGTGTGCACGCAAAAGCCAGAAGCAGATTGTGGACGTAACATAAATAATAAAAAGAGTGCAGTTTTCCAAGTCATTGAACAACAGCCTATTATGGATATAATCAACATAATAAACAACCCATGTTTTACGTTACCTCCAATTCGGCAGCAATTTTCTCCTCCTCTGCTTCCTCCTTGTCCCCAGAGGCAAGTGTTGGGGGTGTCGACGCAGGACGGGGGTTTTCAGACACGGTCCTCCTCAGTTTTACATGCGGCTTCTGGCCTTCAATCTCTTGAGGTTCAGAACTCTACAATCGCAAATACAAAAGTAGAATTACCGCCTCGCAGTTGTATGCCTCCGTCAACCAGTCGCAGTTGCAGTTTACATCCATGTCTGTCCAAAATGTCATCACTTCATCACTTTATCCTGTTAGACATTTAACAGTGTGAAATTGTCATAATTAGCATATGCATTCATGAGTTATGGCTAAAAAAGTGTTTTGTGAGGTCACAGTGACCTTTGACCACAAAATCTGAATCAGTTCATCCTTGAGTCCAAGTGGATGTTTGTGTCAAATTTGAAGAAATTCCCTCAAGGTGTTCCTGAGATATCACGAGAATGGGTAGAACGTACATACGTACGTATACCTACCATAGAATGTATATAAGAAGTGGACGTAGTTACTGTGACGTCCCTGACCAACTCCCAGACCGGACAACGCGGTGGTAGTGACCTGTCAATCACAAGGTAGCCACGCCCTAAACTATCCCCTGATTTATGGTCTATTTGACTCTAAATGGGACCGTAATTTACTAAATGAACATCATGCTTATTGAAGAAGACTTGAAACTAGCGATTGAGACCATAAACTCATGTTTACAATTTTTACTGAGGTAATAAATCAAGTGAGAAGTAGGGTCATTTTCTCATAGACATCTATACAATCAGACCACTTTTTGCAACCAGTCACTTTTCAGGGCCGGAGGTTGCCCACTGGCACTTACGGACGGACAGACAGACAAACCAAAAACATAATGCCTCCGGCCAAAAAGGCTTCTAACATATCTGGAGCCAGTGTCCGAAGCTTGCATCTTCAACATTTTATAGACAAGCACACATTGTACAATGTAAACACATATTTACATCTGAGGATTGTCTATTTGACAATTAATTGTTTCAACTGCACAATCCTTACTTTATGTGATGCACATACATAGTATGCTTATGAATCTTCCTTGTCGTACCTTGATACTTTTTCCAGGAATGAGGGGCTCTCCGCTGCGGCTGGTTATGCCTGGAGAAGACGGGAAACTGCGTCTAGGTGGCGGAGGAGGAGGAGACTTGGAGGGTTTCTCTGTGCGATACCGTGGCACTGTCAGCTCATCTGGGAAAAGAAGTAATTCGGGCATCTTGAGAAAAGACTCATACTTGCGTAATATATGTTTACAGAGATTTTAGAACAAGCTATGAGGCATTTGTAGGCATTATTAGGGGCCGATCACATGTATGTGTCTAAAAACGCTTTTATCCTTTTATCTAAGGTGCTTGGGAGGTTGCGCCTGCTGTTACTAAGCAACCAAAACCTGCATGCTGCAATGACGATGATGATGAAGTTGCGGTAATTTAGCAGTAGGCCTCACCGACTGAACTAAACAAAGTCAGTCAGTTTGTCTGACCTTTCAACCGGATGTTGTGAAGTCCTCGGACAGAAAGGGTGAAGCAAGTAAAATAGTCCGTGGGACGTCATAAAGCTCTGGGTAGCCCTGCACTAAAATTATTAACTTCTCCTCCATATATTTACCGTAGACTGATATTTCTAAAAGAAAGAAAAAAATATATGCCGGCCGATCAGTTGTCACATGACATGCGGTGCACGTTGCTGCAAGTTTCAGACTACTTTTATCTCAGGGACCAGTCGTCGCACCCTGCTTGGGAACGCTCACACGCATCTACATTGACAACGTTGGATTTTAGGGCGCAAAAAATATGCCCCTAATATGTGTAGTGTGTAAAACCTGCTTTACTCAATATCGAAAGCTATGTCGAATGACTTTATGTATTTATAGAACTAACTAACTTTCTTAAAAATCCTACTGTATCTCCAGTTGGATGTTTTTCATATTTTATTTCAGTTTAGGGAACATATATTCTTGAGAATATCTGATGACTTGCAGTAAAACTGTTTTAAAACTAATTGGATTCATTTTAAAATGCACGGTGGTTACCCAGAAAAAGCTGTTTTTCTTAGCTCTTGAAGAGCTGACAATGTGAAGATGCAAGGTTCTCGCTTGACAGTGATGCATGATAATGATGCCGACTGAACTTTCCATCTCACCAGAGCCACGCCTGGATCCTCCCTCCTTCCCAGAGAGCTTGTGCTGGGGCTTGCTGACGCGGTGCTCCGGGGTTCCTGCCCCACTCTGGGGGACCTGGGAGGAAGGTGTGTTGGAGGAGGGCTTGAGCTGCTTGGCAGCAAAGTCCAGGTCTGGAATAGCTTTCATTAACTCGGCCTGGGTCTCCTCCAGCAACCGGTTGATGTCCTGGGCGCTGTACTGGGTCAGACTGGCCCGCTTCTCCTCCCAGTCCCGCTCTGCTGCCTGTGAAGTGCAGAGACTGATCTAATTACTTTATAAACACACTGCCGATGTGCTGTTGCAGCACTGGTGTATTTATGTTGTGATATGATTTGTAATGCAGTGAAACCAAAGAAGAAAAAGAAAAATAATTCCTACCAGTCGGACCTCCATGGATAAAGTTTTGTCAGCTAAAGCACGGCGTTCCAGCTCCTCCAGGGCTTTGCCCTTGTGGGGAACGGGAGGATGATTGTCCTTGTGAGGGCCGCACAGGTTCCCGTGGCCACGGCTGAGGCTGGCGTGGGGGCTCCAGTTGGACAGGCTGTTGCCTCCCCCAAGGTCATTCATGGTGAGCTGCTGGCTGGTGGTGATGTCAAAGTCTGAAAACTTTCGCAACTCGTCGTTGTGCTTTGATGAAGGAGTAGAGAAGTCCTCCTGCTTTTTCCAAACACCCTCATTCGCTTGTCTGGTAAGACATGGAAGATGAATTCATTAATCAACTCTTTGAAATGTAACACAAACAAAAACATGAATAACCCATGACTTGAAGTGAAGACAATTGTTGCTGGATGCCAAAAACATTAAAAAAAAGCTTGAAACACTGTGAAGGGCACAAACCTCTGCCAATTCTCTCTCTTTTCCCCACAAGGATGAGAGAAAATATTAATTTGATAAGCTCTTTGATCAGGGAGGTTAATTAAACCAGAAAGTGGGGTGATTTTTGGACACACGGCTGATTAGGAGTTACGACAGAATGCTGAAGGGCACATTTTAAAAGTCCAAGTCCATACTCGCCATAAAATTAAAAAGTATTTTTTTCATGTGGTTGAAAAGAGCCTTCATTAGGGTGTTACCCATAAAGCCAAGTGGTCACATTAACACTAGCTGCTTGCCCTTCAGGACACGTTTTTTTTCTACATTATGACTTTAAATCATCTCTCTGTCTAAGCTAGTTTTAAGAGCTTTGGCGTAAAAACAATAAATATTTAATAGCGGAAATCTCTGACACGATCCAACAACAATATCTAATCAATTTTTCAACCACATTTTATGAAAATCCATAAAGTTTTGCTGACACACAAACAAAAAGGGGTGAAAACATAATGTCTTTGGCAGAGGTACAACAGGAAAAGCCTTCCTAGAATTTATTACAACTGGGTATGTTCTCGTGTCAGCTAATGTCGGACATATTTCACTACAAGTGTCACTATGTAAGAATGTATCGCACAAATGCACTTCCACCATCAGTATTTATAGGATTACTTAAAAGCTTTTCCATGTCGAAGTCAATGTAGAGACATTTTATAAGAATTCTATCTACATTCAGCTTCTTTAAGGGAGCAGTGTGTAACATTTCGGGGGATCTATTAGCAGAAATGGAATATAATATTCATAACTATATTTTCATTAGTGTATAATCACCTGAAATTAAGAATTGTTGTGTTTTCGTTAGCTTAGAATGAGCCCTTCATATCTACATAGGGAGCGGGTCCTCTTCATGGGGTTGTGTCTAGAAGGTAACCCCCAGGTTGCGAAATTCTCGCGAGATGGTTAAGGTTCGGCACTGACCTTAAATGGTTAGGGTTATGATAGGTCGTCGGGCAATGAGTCTCGCAAGAGTTTTCGCACATTTTCACAACTTGAGGGTTACCATCTAGACACAACCATGGATGTATTAATAGAACTGGATACAGCGTTGGAGGCGCGCAGTAGCGTTTCCTTTAACCCCGCCTCCCAGCCCTCGCTCCAGCCCGGTGCTCTTCCTGGGGGCTTGGACACAACCTCTTCACTGAGTCCGCCATGTTTCTACAGTAGCCCAGAACAGACAAACCAAACACCGGCTCTAGAGAGAGCCTTTTGCGTTTTTACGTTACCTGAAGGCCACCCTAGTTCTCCAATACGCGTGTGAAACTGCAGTAACGTGAGTCGCAAGAGGCAAAAGCGTGGAACCGCCAGCCGCCGTCTGACTTCCGTTGCTCCTAAAGTAGTGTTCTTATGGTAATGATAACAGCGTTACCACAGTTTTGCACTCAGCGGCTCCCGTTACTGCAGTCTTTGAAAGGGAGGAGTGAGCGGAGGAGTACTCGGTTGGTTGCAATCTGCAACCACACCACTAGATGTCGCCAAATCCTACACACTGTACCTTTAAAACTGGCAGATAAAGCATTAAGGCACTGATGTACTGTTGCTCTCAGTTGTAGCAGCTTCATACCTGCGCATGGTGGCGAGGGTGTCAGTTATAGTCTTGCAGCGTTTTAACAGGGCATCCAGCCTGTGTGGCTCTTCTTTCAGGAACTTGACGGCCTCCACCTCCACCCTGAGCACCACCCGCATCTTACTCTGCAGGCCTGGGAACTGATCTGCAGCAGAAAGGAGAGAAGTAACACAGGAAGCCAACCAAAACGAATCAATTCCACTTGTCAAAGGTGTTGAAAGCTTTTTGTGGTAATCAAACGAAACATTTTTGAACTACTGAAAACGGTCAGGGTGTTCATTAAGACAATGAGCAATCTGAGACTGATTAAATGTTTGACAGGCTGGCTGTGGGTGACTAAAAGATAATCAGTGCCTTGGTGAGTAATTAGTGCATTATAAACTGTCTGGCTGAGTAAAAGACTGTGTTTTCTGTTTTGTGCCTGTGCACAGAATGTGAAATGTGCCAGCGTGACTCACTTTTCAGTTCTGTGAGTGTTTCTCCCAGCTTTCTCAGAAGAGTGGCCTTCTCCTCCAGCTCCTGCACTGTCACCAGCTTGTGGTTGACAGACGACTCCTTCTGGATCTCCTCCACTGACTTCTCCAGGTCGCTGAGATGGAACAGACAGAAGGCTGAACACCAGGGACTCCTCTGCCACACTTAAATTTTTACTGAAAATCTATCTCAGAATTATGCTACTTGAGTTTCAGTAAAACTTCTGCCAATAAACTGTCTCTCAATCAACTGACAGCCAGATCAACAGTTCTGGACAGCTGAACTGGAGGAGTGTGGACAGCTACTCAAAAGTTTTATGACATCTGAGGTAAAAAAAAAAAGTGGAACAGAGAAGCTGTACAAATGTGACTTTGTTCAGCTCTAATATGTCTGGTCTGCTCAGACTTATGTCATATGAATCTGCCTTAAGTTATGTAACGAATGAAAGCTCCATGTATAATTAACCGAAAATAAATTGGCCATTAGCCAGGCTGAATAAGCGACATTGATTAGCAGAGATCATCTAACAGTTCAACCAATTAGTCTGCAATCAAAATGCCGCTTAGAGTGAGATTCAGGAACTCTTTTGCTCCGCTGCTCGCAGTGAGATCCAGGACTTATTACCGCAGAACATTTCCACATATGAGACAGAAGCAAGTTATCGGGTTATTAAATCTCAAGGTAGCTCTCTGCTCTGGTTTTGCAGTCACTTCAATTAGTTGCTGGACCATCTCATACCTCAGATCTTAATAAGCATCTTGCTCTATGCCGGGCTTAATTACAGTTACAATTTCATCCTATCACGACGACACCCTGTGAGTCATCTAATTATGAAACAGATATGAACTTTGTCATGTTTGAAGCAATTATATGTGATGGGACTCATCTTAAACAAGATAACTGTCAACTTATATATTCAACACACTGACCAAAAAAACATTCATATTGGTACTGTAGAAATGCTTATGTTTTTCTTTTGATAACTACGGTTTGGATTATTATTGATTAAAAAATTTAAAGATTTACTGATTATTTCTTAAAGGGACTATATGTAAGAATCAGAAATTGCTTGTTAACAGCGACACCTGTGGCCGCAGTGTCAACGAAAGTCGGCGTCCTGTTGCTCGTGCTCGCGCTTGTGCTCGCTCTACATAGACATGAACGAGCACCGGAGTAAACAGTGAGGCGACACACGTCAGCTAAAACACAATATCACTGTATATTTCACCTGCTTGGCAGTAATGTTAGCTGACCAGAGGAGGGTCTCTCCATGAATCAACGCTGAAACTAGTGTTGGCTTTTCATGCTTCAGCCTGCCGACCGCGGAGGGAACGGGGGAGGGGGGGGGGGGGGGGGGGGAAGGGGGGGGGGGGAAGGGGGGGGGACACCGACACCCGGTCGGGATAACGTAACTCGCTGCGGAGCCCCGACACTTCACAAGACACGGGAAACCTCTGTTGGTCTGGAGGAGCTGCAGCATTTATTTCTGCAAAAACGTCCACTGCACATTCACTAGATATTCTCAGAGCTAAACTAACTCTTCTGCAGTGTGTAGTGTGCGCGGCTGCACGTGGAGTTGGAGCGAGCAGAGCGGGTGAGAACGAGCGCGGTGTGAAAGCAGGCAGGAGCAGAGAGCAGGAGCAGCGCTCCTGCGCGCTCGCGTACCCACACGCGAGCGCGCATTGGACACCGACCCGGTATGATTTATGCGCGTGATAAGTTACATATAGTCCCTTTAAAGGGTAACTTTGGTATTTTTCGACCTGGACCCTATTTTCCCGTGTTTTTGTGTCTTAAAGGGATAGTGCGGGTGTTTTGAATTGGGGTTGTATTAGGTACTTACCCATAGTAGGTGTAGTCGCTACAGTAGATGACGGTCGGCATGTCCCCAGTTTAGGGACAAAGACAGGAGCACTGACATCGGAGCAAAGTAATACAGAGCTGTGGACGGGAATGGCAGAAAAACTTATTTTAGCCACCTAAAAGAAAGGCCCACTTTAAAAAAACGATATCCGTTTAGGTGTACGTTATATTTAGAATATTTTCACTGCTTTATCTTGCCATCAGACAGCTCTTTCCGACGGGGAACTGGACTGAAAGTGAAACTTATCTATGCTCTCTCCAAAGCCAACAGGCTCAGATGACAAAAACAGTATAGATACATTTCACTTTCAGTTCAGTTCGCCATCAGAAAATATTCTAAATATAGCGTCCACTTAAACGGATATTGATTTTTTAGGTTAGCCTTTCTTTTAGGTGGTTAAAATACGTTTTTCTGCTGTCTCCGTCCACAGCAGAACATTGCTTTGCTCCGGTCCTGTCTTTTTCTCAATGCTGGGGGGGGGTACTGACTGTCATCTACTGTAAGTAATACACCTGCTATGGATAAGTATCTCATACAACCCCACTACAAAACACCCGAAAAAATGTCTTTAATGATTGATGGGGACAACAATTTTTGAATTTGGTCCAGTATTGAGGGAGAACGCTGTAACCGGCAGCTGCAAAACAAGCTGCGAGGGCAAGTGCACGGTGTCGATGTAACGTTACGTTCACTAAAAGTTCTTGTTTTTGCCAGTGACAGGCTCAGATTATTATTATAAGTGTCTGACAACATTATGGAAAGGAGCCTACAGAGAAATAAAACATTTGTCTTACCTTTTGCTTGATCCGGTGTGTTTGTTATTGTGTCCAAGTCTCGCTCAAGGAGAAGTCCCGTTGTGAAATCTGAATATCCGTATACTCTGGCTCAAATAAATCTGACTCAAAGACCTCATCCACGTTGTTGAAATCATGTTAATATTCAGATAACACTAAGCTATGCTCTCTGTACTCACACAACAAACACTCGTGTTTCCACCATGGATGTATTCCACTATTCCAACGGTCTTCCGGCAACACGTCACCTCACCAGATTTCACAAAGAGACTTCTCCTTGAGCGAGACTCTTTCCATAATGTCAGACACTTATAATAACAATCAGAGCCTGTCATGGCAAAAACAAGCACTTTTAGTGGACGTAAATGACGGTGCCAGCTTGCCCCAACAGCACCGTATTGCAGCCTGTGAGCAGCTGCCGTCTACAGCGCTCTCCCTCAATACTGGACCAATTTCAGAAATTGTCGTCGCTATTAGTCAGTTAGACACAAAAAAATGGGAAAATAGGGTCCAGGTTTAAAAATACTGAAGTTACACTATAATACTACTCTGTCTTATCCTGTTACTGACTGGAGCTGCTGGATGATGAGCTCCTCCTCGTTGAGGTACTTGAGTCTCTCCTCCTCCACCAGGAGGCGCTGTCTCTGCAGAGGATCCTCCTGCTTCCTCAGGGCGTCGGCCACGCGCACGTTCAGCTCCGCTTCTGTCCGCTTCAACAGAGTTCGCACTGAATCCTGGTTGTCCACCTGCACACACACACACACACACACATTCAAACACAGTGTTACAGATAATATTGCTCTTACTTCAGCAGGACATGTTGTTTGGAAATGAACTGTATCAATGTTAGCCTCGCTAGCCTCATGAGAATAGCTTGTTGAAGTTGTGAAATCTGTTATCGCTGCCATCGCAGCATAACAACGGGTCAACGGGGAGGAGAACTGCAGTCGCCTAAGGCTTTTCAAAACAGACCCCATTGATTTACAGCAAGCAACTACACATTTTGTTTTGCCCCGTCTTTGAGAGGGCGGCAGGCTGTGGCCTCTCGTTTTACTGTACAACCTTCTCTGTCTTGTTATGCCAGAAGAACATTTCGCTCTATCCTTGACTGCTTATGTGTCATTCAGCAACCATGGCATCACTGGCATCAGATTTCTGTGAGTCTTTAGCCTTAAAGGGTAATTTCGGTATTTTTTCAACCCATGTTTTTGACTAACAAATGGGGCCAACAATTTCTGAAACTGGTCCAGTATTGAGGGAGAGCGCTGTAGATGGCAGTTCCTCACAGGCTGTAATATGGTGCTGTAATTAATGAAACATTATTTAAGTTTTCAGAATCTGCGCTTTTAGGGCAACCATTTCCAGAAGAATTAAATGTTTAGATGAAGAATTTGATATGTGTAAATAATAAAATACACCTTTAACTACAGTAGTAATAATGATGGTCCAAAATTATGTAAAATTGCATAGTTTTCTCCTAGTATCTTTTATTCGCTGTAGAAATTTGTATCCTTTTTTTTTATCCTACCCTCTTTATCCTGCTGCATAATATGTAGGAGCATCCTGATTGGGACATTGGCTGCACCTAAAACCTGAATGATACCCTACTATAGGCTACAAATAACACAGGAAAGCACTTTAACTTTTAACACTATGGGTAAATATACAAACACATCACCTTAAACCTTAAATATATATGTATTGGAGTATTTTAGGCCTACTATAGAAGATGCACATCCCAAGTATAATAATAGCAATAGAATCACAGCTGATTATGTCTGACACAGTGTAACATGCTTAAAGAAATAATGAATAAATAAGAATAGGTCGCAAGAGATTGCTGATACCGGCCGATACACACAACAACATGTGAATAAGGGGGTACTGGCACCTATTTTTTTTCCACTTCAAGCATTGGTCCAAGTAGAAAAATACCACAGTTACCCTTTAAAAGTGCTGCTAGATGCAGCAAGTAGTTCCCTCTGTGGCGTGTGTGTGTGTGTGTGTGTGTGTGTGTGTGTGTGTGTATCAGCATGTGCATATAATGTTTCTCCTAACACAGAAAGCTGGGCTGCCCTGAGGACAACGAAAGCTGTCCATGACAGAAGCACTGAGCGTGAACTCAGCTCCCTCTCGGTGTTATGAATGGAATATTTTACGGGACTGCCGCATGTAATACAACTCTCTGAGATGAAAACACCTGGTAAGCAAGAAAAATTAATAATTGATCGGCCTTATGTTCCAGGAAGTGAAGCAAGACAACAACATCACTAAAGATTACCCAGTATTCCCCATTATACTACAAATAATGATGCTGCACATGCATCAGGCCAAACAAAGAGGGAATACGATAACATTTAAAAAAAAAAAAATATGAATATTTACAGAAACATTTTTCTTTTTCATCTTGCAGCACTGTTTTCCCTTTCTCCCCTTTCTCTCCTGCACACCCCCTCTGTATAATTCATAAGACACATGTATAATTTAAGCCGCTGGCCATCGCCAAGGGCAACAATATGGGTCCAGGTGCAGGGGTCACACTTGGGCACACATACAGGTAAACAGCAAAAGTGTCCTCTGCGGGTACAGCACAGCTTCGGTTGTTTGGCTCTCTGTCTCAGCTCAGGAAGCCCTTGTGGCTGCTGTCAGGGAACAAATAAAAGCTGCATGCCCATCATGTGTCACTCCCATTACTCCTTCTTTCTCTTTTCCCCTGCAAGATACTTGAATCCTCTCCTCCGCCGCTGAAAGCGTTTAACTCATCATCTCTTCCTGCAGTAACCATGGCATCACTGGCATCAGAGATAAACGGAATAAATGAGGACCCCATCTCCACATTTCCGTTAACCCTTCTCTGTGGCATTTCATCTGATTCTGCATCCATCGTGACATTTTGTATCTCCGCCAGGTGAACCGAGCTTTTATCTTCCACTCGTTCTATTTCATTATTAATCCTCAAAAGGTACAATGACCTGAATGTGTCATGCAGTACAGCTATGTGAACCTGCAGCATTGAAGTGAAGATCAAATAAACATCAAAGCTCCAGCACACAGTACATGTGTGTGTGTTGAAATACTGTATAGTATACATTCAACATCACAAACATGTTAGGTAACAACTGCATTTACAAAATAATTCAAATATTGGAGCGTAATTTAGCTGTTTTCTACAACTTTGGGGCAGTCTGTGGAACAAAAGCCAACCACACGTAGAGTGCATAATGTTGTTTTACATTCTGTATGTCAACAGTGAGGTATGAGGGACCCTGCAAAGAATCACCCATAGTGCGTCATTCAGACTAATCAAAACTTGATTCACTGAAAACGATTCATCATAACCTATTGGCACAGAAACGGAAACAGAAAAAAGAGGTTTTCAACATCGAACGGCAGAGCAAAGGAGACAAATTATGTACTAGAACAGGCCTATAATTGTTTGAAAAACAGTGAGGTGCGAAGGGGCTGGACTTTTACATTTCCTGTCTGATCTGCAGAGCGAGGAATTTAAATGTAATCTTAGTAGATTACTGTTTAATAAACATAATATTGCATTTAACATCTTTTTTTTGTATTCAGTTTCACTCTCCTAAATTCCATCCACTTAAACAGCCTGGGTTAAAACTTTTTAACAATATAAGTATTTCTTTGCTTAACAAGACATAACTAATGAATGGGCTACTAATAAAATTATGATCTTCTAATAATCAAACAATGTAAACACTCATGAACTTAGAATGTTAGCAGATTATTATTAAACACAATGACTTTGCTTTTAACAGTCCGTAACAGCGTCAACGGCGTGAGCGGTAATGTTGATGAATGGGAATAAACTCTCTTATAGAGTGCTCCAGGGATGACGTATTTTTGTAGGCCAACCAGGAAGTTAGCATCGCCCTGGTTCCCTCAACAAAAAGCCAACGGGATTTTTCCATTGGGTTTTGGATTATTGCAGAAAATAAGCTCTGTGGCAAACAATCGTTTATGATACTTACATGTTTTGTTCAGCAAGATAATCTTCACAAATGAACACCACTTTTATGATTTTTGAAGCGTGAATGCAATCGCTAGAAGTAAAAAGCTAACGTTAGGCTACAAACGAACTACACCACGGTCGCATGAGTGCAATTATACACAATGAGGCTGTAAAGGAGGACGAGTCGCCGTGATGACTTGTTAGCAACCGCCATTTTTAAGACACTTAAAAGCTTCAAAATTCACCAGTGGGATATTAACTGATGTATTTTATATCGTAGAAAAAAATGTTAAAATCTCTTAAGCTTGTGTTAACCACAGACCTTATTTCAGACATCTAACTAAAAACCCATTAAAAAAAACATTGACTTCCAGATAAGGGAACAGGAAGTGCTAAAATGCTAACTCATTTCCGGGTTTTAGGACTCATTCCTGCACCACTCTATTGGAAGAAATTATTATGATTTTTTTTATATACTTTTTTCATATTCATAAATGATCAAAGAGCCGGATTGAGGTTATTAAAGGGCCTGAATAGGACTGTACTAGAATATCATAGAAATATTTCAAATAAAACTAAATACCACTCATAGTACATTTAAAAAATGTGTAATTTGGGAGAACAGGCTCTTTCAGAAACATAAAATAAAGGATTTTCTCGATGGATATACTCCGTACCTGAATCTTGCGTAGCTGGCCGAGCTGTTTGCGCAGGTCGGTGGCATTCTGCTGCAGGCCGTGCAGGTGGAGCTGCATCTGCAAGCGGCCGGAGCTGTTCAGCTGGCTCATGTTAGAAGGCGGCGGCGGCATCAGAGCTAGAGGTGCCGACGGTGTATGAGCTGCCAATCACAGAGCAGGACACGGGGCGTCACCAGGAGGTCATTGGGAAACAAATTGGGTTAGTTTGCTGGGCTGTGCTCCGGTGAGATTTGCAATCAGCCAGCATGACATAAAGTACACACACACACACACACACACAGCATACAGCCCCAAAGAAATGTACATAAATAGAAAATCTGGGCACACACTGGAGCAAATACAGGGTGTGAATGCAAAAAAAAGCGCCATATTCACAAAACTCTAATAGCCCACTGGGAGAAATGTGAGCTCATGCTATTAGTAACCCGTATAGAAGTGCAATTAGTCTGTTCAGTAGTGACACACAGGGGGATAGCCATGCTCTTATCTTCACACAGGGCTTTGTGAGTATGGCCATTGACTCCCCAGGTATTCTCATACACACATATGCCTCCTGAACACACACACTCTCATACACATTTACAAAGGAGAGCCGAGTGTGTGACAAAACAACCTTCTGAATTTCCCAAAGGAAAAACCAAGCAGAAATTCAAAAAAGTAGCGACAGAGACAGGACGAGGGGGGCCCGCTCTCCGGGAAACCAGCCAGGAGGAAAAACGTGAGGATAGACACCGCCAGCTACCCAGCAACACCACACACCCATACAGAGAGCAGCAGAGAGCCATGAGAGGTGTCTGAGAGGAGAAATAAAAAGGGCGATAGAGTAGGAGATGGCAACTACCTTTGTGCTTCAGCCGTCCAGCTGGAATATAGAAAGAGTGAACCAGTTACCGAGGAATTAATGAGAGGGTGATAGAGACACAGGGAGGGAGAGGAAGTTCATATTTACAGAATGATGATGCTTTTATTGACTACAACAGAGAAAATGACTCCGGTGATGGTTTAGTGTTTTGGCGGTGGATCAATTTGTGAGGATGCTTCAAAGACTACTGTGTCCTTGTCCTGGCCCTGTGAAGGTCTGGCCACAGAGAGGGTTTGTTTGTGCCAAAACTATGCTACGAAATGATGGACATGGGAGAAAAAAAGGACAGAAACAGGAATGAGAGGAAGAAAAGAGAAGCAGGAAGATTAATGCTTCAGGATGTAAAGGCTACACCTGTTGGAACACGACTCCCATCAGTATTTCAAAAATCCATGTTTTTTAAATTAAAGTCTGACATCTTGAGAAATACACTTACACATTAAATTCTATCTCTATGCATCCAGTACAGATATAGTAAAAAGAAACCTTCCAAATACTTCAAAGCTGTCTTATTACCTTGGCAAGAAGGTTATGTTGACAGTCTTGTATGTCTGTTTGTTTGTTTGTTTGTTAAACACCTTTCAACAGCTCCAAGCTGTTAGAAGGTATATATTTTCATTTTTGTCAGAGGTTCACCAACATTTTCTCCCCCCCTGCTTCCTGTATTTGTGCTTAGTGTGGCTAAAAACTTCTCCATACTGGACAAATTGATGATTAATTAATGCTATTCTCATCTGACTAAGTAGGACAATACTCAAGTGTCTTTCCCAAGCATTGGATTGTTCCTTTAAATCTCAAGATGGCCGCTAACTTTAACAATTCTACAAAGTTTGCTGCATTTTCAAATGGTGAATGAGTCATTTGGAATGAAACTCTTCAACGTCTATAGTTGGAGAAAGACAAAGATAGTAAAAGAGAAACAGAAAAAGAGAAACAGATGAATGAAGTAGAAATCTGGCCTAATTCGCACCTAACCCGTTTGAATCAGTTAAAACAAAGTGGTGCATTTGCCTGTTTATTTCGGTTTGTTTGGGCAGATGTGAAAGCTGTCAATCGAACTCTGATGTAGTAAACAACCGGACTGAGACGGCATGAAAAGGGGGGGTCTTCTTCTGTTTCCGAGTGAACTCTGGTGCGAATCGTTTGTGGTCTGAAAGCAAACAGACCAACCACAGAATGTTTTGACAGTATTTTAGCATGATTTCAAAAGAAGTCACCAGAGTTTGATTTGCCCCACGTGGGTCGCGATGATGCAGGACGACAGTCGCCAAAACTGTCTAATCAACGAGTTGCCTGTCAGTCTGTATAACTTCATGTTTATAGATCTTGGTTTGTTAGTTAAAAGTCAGTGTGAACACGAACTGGACCAGAATTAAAAACTAACAATACATAACTTTTTTCTCCTGGTTTGGACCAAATGAGCAACACGTTCTCGTCCCAACTCGTCACAAATTGACGCTTTGTCAGACCCCTCGGCATCACTTTAGGCTCGCAGTAAACATGCACTGAACGTTGTGAATTACACAAAACACTTGTTTAGGATTAGGCAACACAACCACTATAGTTAAGTTTATGGTCGGGCTTAAAATTACTACGTTTTTACAGTGCAAATGTGACTTGATGTGGTGAACACAGGACATGAACGATCAGCTGATTGTAAAGTGAAAGTGAAACGTAATGCACGGGACACGGACAAACAGCTGATTGTAAAGTGAAAGTGAAACTTAACACATGGCACATGAACAGCGGTCTCCTGGATGAAAGCCCTGTGTTTGTTGGACCCATCCACCTCCCCACCCGCCCTGTGTGTCTCTTTCGCTCTTTAAACTATGTCACCACAGCACTTCCCCTGTGCGTTTACTGTTGCCTCTGATGGGTTTACATTGTAGTTAACGGAAGGCTCGATGCGTCTCATACCGACGCTTCAGGGTGCTTTGTGCGGCGGTATCGAATGCAGACGGCCGTGACAAAGCGTCGGTATTTGACGCCCTGGGAATGAGAACGGGCTGCAACTACAGGTGTGAAAGCGCCCTTAAAATAACCAACTCCACAACTCTTAACTGAACCAAGCAGGTGATAAAGACTGATGACATGTTGTCCTCCCTCCCATCGTTAAGAGTATTGTTAAATTGTTAAAAGAGGTCACCATCACTGCTTGTTTGTGTCCATTGCGCTCTTTAAATTGCGGTGCACTGTTTTCAATGCAAAAATAAACTGTAAAATAATTTCTAAACAGCGCAGAGATCAGCACAGCAGTGGTGTTAGTAACAAGAATGCTGGTGTGCACCAGTTTGGTACACAGGTCACAATTACGTTGTTGTACTCACTTCCTGTGGCGGAGCCGTCGCTGTTGGTTTCGGTCTTCTCGCTGGAAGAGAAAGGTAATGGCCGTGAGAACTCCGTCCCTTGGTCCGGAGGGCAGCCCGCCATCATGCAGAGACGCAGCAGGCCGCATCTGAGGATCAACGGCCACAGGGCAAGGACATTACAGTGCTAACGCTAACAGCACCACTACCTGACACTATCAGACTGATTACATTAACAAGTTCTCTTCTTGTTAATGAGCCCCTATTGTGTCCATGAGGCTGAAGTGCCATGATAACAATGCTCCACGTGTAAACTCAAAATCTACTGGAAAGCTATCTGACACATCTCTATGTATCAATGCATAAATCAATAGCACTGTGCCCTGTAGCTAATGTTTAGTGCTCTGTACTTGTGCTGCGCTCACACTAAGTAATGGGTCTGATAATAGCCTGCCGCCGCTCCTGTCGATAATGCTGCCTATGTGTCTGACCTGAAGCTGTATCTGTGAGTTTTAGAGGGTTAATGGGGTATAATGGAGGGTCTTACGTGCTGTCACTGTCTGGCGCTCTGGTCAGCACACTCTGGACCAGGCCGGTAAGGCTGGCTATCTGCTTCTCCATTGCCTCCATACGCTCCAGACGATGATCCCTGTAAATAAAGTAAATGCCACAGATCTATCACCAAACGCCGACGGCACAAAGGCAGATGAACACTTGGATTACATGAAAATTACATGACAAAAACATATTTTTTGCTGTATAAATATGCAAAATACAGCGCTATAGAGTAAGCAATACAGCTTTTTCGCAGTATGTTCTATTTTTCGTGTTATGTGATTACATGTTTGGTTGTTGAGCGCACCAAAACAAATTCCTAATCAACAGCAGTTGATACGGCAATAAATTATTGAATCTTGAATCTTCTATTGAGATTTTCTAATAAAGCTTACTGTGGATATAAATGAATTCATGGTGCTGTTAGATTGCTAGACTGCCCCGTTAATAAAGGTGCCTGCAGGAGAGTAAACATTTTTTGGCCGCAGAGAAAACGTTGTTTTTTAAAGGCTAAATGGCAACAAATATGGACTGAAGCAGAAACAAAAACATGTTGTGAATTTTGTAAATGATTACATCCATTTTTTTTCAATTTTTTTTTACTTTTTGACCGAGACAATCACAGAGAAAAAGACTGCAGCTGTGCTCGCTGTGTGTGTTTGAGGGGGAGAGAGAGAGAGAGAGAGAGAGAGAGAGAGAGAGAGAGAGAGAGAGAGAGAGAGAGAGAGAGTGAGAGAGAGAGAGAGAGAGAGAGAGAGGAGAGAGAGAGAGAGAGAGAGAGAGAGAGAGAGAGAGAGAGAAGGCGGATTATTGCACACAAAGTTTCTGTAAGTTATTAATAATAAGAATTTGAATGTCAATGTTATGAATGAAACTGCAAAGCTTTGATCTATTTGGTACAGCCCTCATTCACGTAGGACTCGCTCATGAGCTGATTAAGAAAAAGTGTTTTCAGGACCTTCTTTAAACAGAACAACACACCTAAATGAAATTCACCACACAGACTGGTACCGACCTGCTGCTGTCAGGATCCTGTCCAGACATTGAAGAACCAAAGCCGGGCGTGGCCCTGCCGCCCTCCCCGGGCCCGGCTGTCAGACACAGGGGCTCTGAACTGGAGCTGGGCCTTGACTTTGGGCTCTCCACAAACACAGAGGAGGAGGCCGAGTCCTTGCGGAAGCTCTGCCTGACAGGTGAGGCTCTGCTGGGTGAGCTGGAATACGAGTCCCTGTCCCTCAGCTGCATGTCTGGGACTTTTTGCGGGGATGAGGGTGGCATGCGAAAACCCATGCCCAGTGTGGCTGAGGAGTACGTGTCAGAGTAGAGCGAACCTCCGGGCTTGTAGAGGGAGTCCTCCAGGTCCCCTTGAAGAGCGGCGGCGGAGTAGGTGCTGAGGGAGCGCACAGAGCCACGGCGGTACAGGCCACCGGAAACGGGGAAGCTAAAGGGGTCTCCGATGGCAGCTAACGACTGGGTGGAGGCGATGCTGAGGCGGCCCTCGTGCATCAGGCTGTAGGGATCAGCATACAGGCTCTCATTCTTCATCAACGCCATATTTTTCGCAGAAACTTCTTCATCAGGCTTGACGTCGCGGCGCTCCAGGATGGCGCTGGGCGAGGGAGACAGGCCTACGTTGACACCGTGGCCGGCTGAGGGATGCTGGGGATGTCGGGGCTGATCGTGCTGGGAGTGGGACCCGGTGAAGGATGGAGGACGGCCGCCGCTGTAGGAGAGGCGTGAGCGGGACGGAGAGCCAGAGGACGCCGAGGCCGTGGAGGAGGGCAGGGTGTTGAGGCGGCGAGTTGGGGAGGAGTCACGTGAGGTGTACACCATGTCCCTCTGAAATGAAATGAGGGTTAATAATAGCAACTTTCAAAAATACCGTTACAAAGTGCTTCACAAACAAGGACAAATAAAAGAAAGCAGGAGCAATCAGATACAAGAACACAGGCAAAAGCCCAGTCACCCTTGGTCTTCAGCTTTGATCGGGGAATAGCTAACAGGACCTTATCAGAGGACTTCAGACTAGGGGTTGGTATGTAAGGGGTTACAAGCTCAGCCAGGTAGCTCAGTGCCCTGCAGGGCCTTAAAAGTCAAGAAAAACATTTCAAAATCTATTCTAAAACGGACTGGCAGCCAATGAAAGGAAGCTACAATAGGGGAGATATGATCATGCATTCGAGATTTGGTTAAAAGTCTGCCGGCTGCGTTTTGGACACCCTGCAATAGTGTTTTGTCCGAGGCATGTAAACACAGTGTTACAATAATCCAGACGGGAAGTGATAAAAGCATGAATAACTCTGAATAACTCACGACTGAGCTAGCTTTTTGACATTGGACTCAAGTGAGGTTGTCATCTAAAATAACACCAAGGTTACCATGGAGACCTGCGGCTGAGAGCGTTTCCCTTGTGTCAGTTTGACATGAAGACGACTGAGATCAGACTGACACTAGATAGGCTGTTAGTCTGTGCATGCCAATTTCTCAAAAGACCAATTATACATCCAACTGCAGAATTTACTCTCTAAAAATGTTCTCGACTGTTAGTTGTTTATTAATTTGGCCAATGACAGAATGAAGGCAAAAAATCGAAACTTTTCAGGAGGTCACAAATCCCTTTTTACAACACTGTTGCGCTGTATTTCTTTTCTTTCGTCTCTCCACAAGTTATAGGCTCATCATTACATTACTACAAGCGGGTATTGAGTCCAATCTCAAATCCAAACATATGTATTTATTCCATTTAGTAGAATAGTGACAGGATGCAGGAGACAAAGCTTCTCATTCATACTAAACAACTGACAACTGAATATATCTATGTCGACTTAGCTATTATTTTCCTCTTCCTGCCTTTCATCATAATGCCGTTAAACAAGCCCCTGACGCTTTTTTCAACCCACCTCTGCCTCGGTTTTCCTCCTGTTGTGATTTTTTCTCATTTCCGCAGCTTTAAAAAGTCAAATACTCGTCCCTGTTTTTCTTCTGTGCATTCGTTTCTCAGCATCCCAGCTAACCTTGTCATGCGGCACCATGTAACACACAGGAAATACTGGAGCGTGACGAAGGAGTTTTTGCTGCCGAGCCGTTACGCCCAGGGACAAATCCATATACAAACTGTATATTTACAAAGCTATAGGAAGTCGTCTGGCTTGCGCAAACTATATGGACAAAACTTAAACAAGCAAAGAGATAAAGACGCAGCTTAAGCCTCAAGTTGCTCCAAGGCAGCACCAGAGACAACACGCACAGGAGCAAATGGCAATCTGCTTGTTAATATGCAGCCTGTGTTTAGTCTCCAACAGTTATAAAGAAGAGATGGACTGTGTGTCTCTCACTTACTGTGAAAGATGATGGGTAACTTTGATGATTCTTGGTTTTGCCCGATTAAATATGTTGCTTAAAATCATGTCTTCATGGTTTCAAACTCAGTTTGATGGTGTATTAAAATGTAGATGCAGTTTATGGGTGCTGGTCAGCTGTCTCTCTACCTCTTTTTCCTTTTCTATTTCTTGTACACACACAGGCATAAACTAGCATAGAAGCATTCACAAGCACATAAAACGTACAGCACAGCACATGCACACACAATCTACTCAGGCATAATGGTTTTTCACTGCCTGTTTGCATGGTTAATAGCAGTTGTACTCTAAGTATTGTGTGAATAATGCAGATGGGAAGCACGGTTTTGTATAAAAAAAATGTAAAAAAAGGTTTCCCTCAGGCTTCCTTGATCTTCACTGAAGCAGAAATAGCTTCGGATGTTAAAATATGCTCATTTCACAGAGGAACATTGTTCTCTGGTGTCTGCACAGCAACAGATGGCCTACTTGAAGATAAGAAAATACATTTCCAGGAGGAATACCTGTTAAATTACTAACCCACATAAACAGCCTGTCAAAGATACCATTGAAATATAAAAAACACTATTACCGGGCCAAAGAAGCACACTGCTGCTCTTTCTGTATGTAGAGGCACAGCATTCTAGCGGTTCTCCCTGACAGAGAGAGTTGTCAATCATCAGACTAGCAAGAGATCTGACAACTTTCTTTCTCTTAAATGACCCAGTTTGACCTCTTGACCTCCCCACTCCCCCAGCTCCATTTTGTCCTCACCCTAAGGTCTCCGTTGGCCAGGTGTGCAGCAGCAGGGTAGGAAGCGTAGATGGGCTCTTTGCGGTAAATCTTGATGATGCTGCGGTCCTGGATGTCCCGCACGTCCTCCAGCTCGTAGAAGACGTTGCGCGCCTCGTCCTTGATCAAGATGGCCGTGTTGGGCGACTTCAGCATGCCTGCTGTCAACTTCTGGGGGAACATGTGCACGATGAGAGCGTGCAGCGTGTCCAGGCTGCTCAGCTCATGGGTGATGTGAACCCGACGCGTCTCGTCTCCGTACTGCAGGAACAGCACGCCTAAAAGAGAGTGATACGGGAGAGACGGTTGAGTCAGAAGGCGTTGGCTTTTGTGGATGGAAAGAATAACCAGCAAAGCAATGCTGTCAAATCTTATAGCTTTTTTTTTTTTTGCCATTTTGAAAGACATAGTGGTGTCAATTATGATAAAAATGTTCTGCCTTTTGGTATACGAGATCCACATAACGATTTTTATCATCAGATATAAGTTTGAATAATAACTGACAAAGTAAACCCCAGTTCTTTCTTTCTGAATGTGAAAAAGGACTTTCTGTGTGAGAATTCACAGCTAAGGTGCAAAGATGCACATTTGAGTTGAATTTTTACAACTACTTTTCTTTAAATAAAACGTTTACTTCCTATCAATAATTAAATTGCAATCATGGATATCAAAGCTATGGTTGGTAATCTTTAAAAACATTTTTGTTATATTTATTGATATTCTTTTTAGATCCCGACAGCAATCAATAAATCAAATGCTCTGACAAAAAAAAAAAAAAAAAATCTGGTATCTGTGGCTGTCGCAGGACTGTAATAAGTCTACCTGCCTGTCCGTCTGCCTGCACGCACTCTCCCCGTGTACTCATTGTGCGTCGACAGACGCTATCTTGACAGCTGTGAGAACTAAAATAGCCATGTTCATTGTTTACGTTCATTATGATAATAGTGGGGGAGTGGCTTTGGAGGGAGGCCTGAACGGACGGACTGTCAGTGTTACCAACTTGGAGCTAATGCTGCTAGCTACTTTCATTGGAAAAGAGTTGGCAACGCTGGGCTGGGTTTTTTGGTTGGATAGTTTTCAAAATCTAGTGTACTCTTGCTGGTTTCTCAAGATTACCAACCCTAGCTTTAAATTACCCCAAAATAGCCCCACTTCACGGAAAACTTTGTCAGATGCTGCAACCCTTGATTTTATAGGTAAAGATGAGTCTGACGCCTGACTAACCTGAAAATTCATCTTCATACACCCGGGGGACAAACAAAAAGAACAAACAAAGCAAAGAAAGACCAGTGATTAAAAGTCAAGCAAAATAAGAGAGATATTGCAGACGAGTTGGGGAGAGAAGAAAACAAAGTGGTTAGTAAAGAGACATGGAGAGGAGAGATTGGCAGCTTCGCTGTTCTACGTCTGTGTTAACCTTCATCAGTCACTGCCACTTTAGTTTTACAGCCACTTTTTTTTATCTCACTTTACCTGATGCAACACCACTCCTTGGTCGGGACCAGCCTCACACTAATCCGCTTTACACTCCCAAGGCCCTTTTATAGTAAACCTGTCCTCGAAACTGCTGATTACTCTTGCAGTTGCACAAAAACTTCCTCAGTCCTGTGTGAGTAACACAGACGAGCAGTATTACAGTCACTAAAATAATTACCTCAACAAAATAGTATGCTTTGATAATTCCATGGTAAATATAATAAACTATACTTGCAAGCTCATTGTACACGAGCACACTTGCTCACATATTCTGTTAATATATAGTGTCTACACTGAAAAAAAGATCAACTTGGTACAAGTTCTCTAACCATTCAACAAAGTTTTGTTATCTGAGGACTCACTACTCTTCAGTTCTCTGCAGCAGAGTAAAATGAGGTGAGAGTATAACACTTGTTTCTCCCATTGAGTGTGAGCACAGCGGTGCACATCACCAGCTACCCGAGGTAAACAGACAGCTGTAAATCTGCCTCGAGTCCAACCAGCGTGTTGTGACAGAGGCTGCCAGCGGCGCTTCAGATCTTAACCTGGAGATCGTAGCTTATTCTGGCTGGCAGAGCGGGACAGCGGCAGGCTCTGGCGAAATCGGTTCATCCGGTTGAACCCGATGGGGATGTCGGCTTCTGACATGGTCTCCAGGGATTCAGCCGAGGCAAAGGAGAGCTTGGCGGCCTGGTCGGCGAGCCCAGACTGGGTAGACTGGGAATGCCGTGGACTGCGGCTCTGCAGCAGGAGAAGACACATGGAGGAGACACAATCATTGACTGAGAGGTGAAATCAAGGCGGGGAGAATGGATTGGACAGGGCCGATGGAGTAAGACCAACCGGAAAAGAGACAGTGAGCACACAATGAGACGCCACACAATCAACCACATAACAAGATTAACGAGACCTTGACAATGGTTTAGCTTACAGCCATTCACTAAGAATTACCAGCGTCACAGTATCTGACATCAGTTGAATGCTGCAGCAGAAAAGCACAATATAACTGTTCTCGGATGGCAGAGCACTCCAGGGCATCACGCTTTACGAATCACCTACGGTGGGTAAGGAGCAAAATTAAGCCGGAAACTGTGCTCCAGCTAAGTTATGTCATGTTTGCTCGACTTTGCACACCTCCCGCATCCAAACTCCCTGCGCTGCTGCGAACTTTAAATGATTGCTTGTGGGATGGGAGGAGAAGCTCATGCAAATCCCGGGCTGTCACTGTTGGTTTATCCTGCTGGCCTCTGTCCAGGCGTCTCCCACTGAAAGACTGTTAGTGCAGCTGGGGCTGAGCTCACTGAACTGGCTCCCTGATCCCCCCCACCGCTGTAGCGTCTCCTCCAGCTCAGAGGCTGCTGTAATGAGCTCCCAGAATGCTGTCTGCTGGTTGTTTGGATGGCAGAGGCAGACACATCCTTAGCCACAGTACAGTAGCTGTGCCTCCTTGCACCATGAACACAACAGTTTCCTCTCCTTCCAAGGATTTCCTTCCCTACGTACCTGAGTCAAACTGCAGCATGATTCTACTGTGGCTTTCATTAATGTGAGAGACTACAGAAACGACACAGAAACTACCACCTCTGTTCTCTGCAGAACTGCACAGAACACACATATCCATTTATGATTTTGTTAATTGGGCAATAAGACAGGAGGCCATACTGCACAGTAAATAAGGACTGCAACTACAGATTCCCATAGACTGTATAAAATATGGACGTAATCTCCGTGACGTCACCGTAAGGTTTCTGAAGGGCCGTTATGAAGCTCAAAGTGGATGGCTCCGGCCGTCGCCATCTTGGTAGTGACGACAGCCTAACTCCCGGTTAATCCAGAAATGGGCAAAGAAGTGGATCGGCCACGCCCTCATTATGCCGAACTTTAAGCCTTAATATAATTTAAACGGGTGAGTTGTATAAAAATGTACCCCCCATACAGTTGGACATACATGAACGGAGATATTAGTTATAGAGACCAAAAAACGCTTGGAGATTTCCTTCATATACATTTTTTTAAATTAATTAATAAAAAATATAAATATAGATATTTTCTATTCATATATAATTTCTCTCTCTATATAAATATATATGAATAGAAAATATAAATTAATAAAATATGAAAGAATAGTAAAGAAACTTTCCCAGAACCCAAGTAGGCATCTTCAAATTGATTTTTTTGTATGACCAACAGTTATTCAGTTCACAATAAATCAAAGAAATTGTCACAATGGACAATGCGTAAAATGATTTACAGTTTATTTTTAGCCATGCAACCGGCATGGCTCTATGGATGGCAATGTCTGTTTTCTATCTGATCCAGATAACGATTTTTATCATCAGATATCCGTTTGAATAATAACTGACAAAGTAAACACCAGTTCTTTCTTTCTGAATGTGAGAAAAGGACTTTCTGTGTGAGAATTCACAGCTAAGGTGCAAATATGCACGTTTTTTTCAACTACTTTTCTTTAAATAAAACGTTTACTTCCTATCAATAATTCAATTGCAATCATGGATATCAAAGCTATGGTTGGTAATCTTTAAAAACATTTTTGTTATATTTATTGAAATTCTTTTTACATCCCGACAGCAATCAATAAATCAAAAGCTCTGACAAAAAAAAAAAAAAAAATCTGGTATCTGTGGCTTCTACAGACATTCATGGTTCAATCTGTCTAATACTTTGGTTTATGACCAAATACCTGCAAAGCTAATGATATTTCCATCAGCCTTAACTTTACTTTGTGTTTAGTGATAATTAACAAATGTTAGCATGCTAAATAGCAGGACTGTACTCAACCGAAGAAATTCTTAGTCGACCAACACTCATACAATTTTGTCGACTAATCGATTAGTTAATTTAATCGACAGATCTGTGAAAATGAGTTTCTCCACAAAGAATCACACAAAAGCACCACTTTAAATTTTGTGTTTACCAGAGATGTGCTCATAAGTTTCTTGGAAATAAGTCATTCAGCATGAAAAAAAGCATAAAAAACGACTAATCGACTAAAGAAATCTTAAACCAAAACGACTGATTAGTCAACTAATCGACTGAAGAGGGGACAGCTCTGCTAAAAAGCTAAACTAAGCAGGTATAATGTTTACCATCAGCATGTTGTCATTGTGAGCATGTTAGCAGGCTGAAATTAGCATTTATTAGAGCCTCACAGAGCCACTAGCATGGTTTTAGACTCTTGTTACTTGATAAATGGGTTAACCAATTAATCATCTAATTTATCAGTGAGTTAAATGAGTTGTTGCTGATTTAACTTCAATCAATTAATCTACTAATTTTTGCTGCACCACAGTAAAGTCAACTAAATGAGCCGTAGCGACTCGTAACTACAACCATCACTGGTAATTTGCACTTTAAATTAACTGCTATGCTATCACATGTGTGTTTACAAGGCAAGTTACAAACCCCCATCATGACTGAGAGGCGGAACAATCCTTTTTATAAAGTACGCTTCCCTTCTGTCACTATCATACATAATTCACAGTCACACACCCACCCACACACCCACACACACACACACACACACACACACACACAGAGAATGATAGTGGTGGTGTCCAGTGATAGTGGTGGCAGACAGTGTCTGAGCACGCAGAGGGACGGTGATGCTGACAGATAACCCCCACCGTGTTTTCTAATAGGCTCATTTATCTAAACTGTGACCACACTGAACAACAACACAGCCAGCAGCAGCACAGAGGAGCAGCACGTACTGCAGTGTGTCATATTCTGGCCAGCTACAGTGGGATATGAAAGACATTAGGGTGAGACACAGTACTATACATAGTAAGGTTAGAGTTCGATTTATCTGGTCTTCCTCTAAATGAATTAGATTCTCTTTGAAACCCTTCTTTTAATTCTGCTTAGGTTTCACCAGTTTTAGGAAGCATATGTAAAGGAATAGTTGAAAGCTTTGGCAAATACGCTTTCTTACCAAGAGGAAGAAGAAAACATTGATACCACTCTCGTGTTCGTACAGTAAATATGAAGCAGAGTCTCCAGGAAGTTACTGGTCCCAACAAAGAAACACAACCCACCGCAAAACAGCTAATTGTCATTTTTACACTTTGGTTTTTGTAAGGATTAAAGTTGTTATTGATAACATTGATAACATTGAGCCAGCATCATAAATAAATAAAACAATAAATCAATAAAACTCACCAAACCATCTTGGTTAGTCTTTCCAACAATCACCAACTCAGGTTCAGTCGGCCCCCTAAATCCCCTCTGATGCGTATCTTCGTTATCCATTGTTTAGGAAATTATAACATTACTGTTTAATTTCGGTAACGGGAAGCAACCGTCACAAATGCTAACGTAGCTCCTCGGGGATTGGAGCTGTTATTTTTTCTCATTTTGACAATCTAACCGGTGACAACTCATTAGTTAAGGTTGTTAGGACTATGGCTGTTGGTAGTTGTTGTTGGTTTTGTTTAAATATGCCGAATTGTAATTTTATGGATTACTGTTTTTCGGACGATAAAGCTAAGACAGCTAATATGTGCTAACTTAAGTTGTCACTTGTTGCCACTGTAAATACTCACTTATTCTGCAGCCTGATGGAGACACCAGTATCAAACTCAGCCCTTTATCCATTTTTTCCACACTAACTTGCAACTCGATCACTGATGATACAGAGATACCACGTGATACCAACGTCGTTACGCTATTGGCCCACAAGCCTTGTTAGAAGTGGGAACTGAACGTGTGATATCTTCCACAGATATAAACAAAACATTCATTTTGGCCCCGTCAAAATGATTAATTCTCAATAATTTGTGGAAAAAACATACTTATATTCGGCACCTTTCTAAAAGCTCTATGGATGTATTATTATTCTTTAATTATCCGTCTAAGTAAAAATGTTATCAATAAGACCTTTAAACAAAAATATGTTAATTAGTGCGCTTGAGCTGTGCTACCCGTATTACCCTTAGACAGAGACAGGCTACTGTTTCCCCCTGTTTCCAAGCTATATTAGGCTAGCTCACGGTAGCTTCATATTTACTGTATATACAAGAGAGTGGTATCAATATTCTCATCTAACTCTCTGTAAAAATAAAAAAAAAAGAGCAACTTTCCTTAAATGTTGTATTATTCCTGTAAAACTATTTCTTTATAGATAATCAGCAGGCAACATATCACCTTTACAATGCTAACACAAAAAAGTCAGCCGATAAAAGATTTGATAAGACATTTGTTGGACTCAACAAATTACAGGTATTTAACTTGGAACTGGATATGTAGAGGAGGCAGCTGCCTGAGCGCAACCCTATTACTCAGAAGAAGTAACACCCAGAGATATTTTTGGGATAGAAATGCAACAGCAGCTTTCAGTATGAATGGGAATGGCTGACAAGATGTCTAAGACATGTCAAAGATAGGAGATTTCTTTTGAGAGTATCTGCTCATTTTTTTTCCCCCTGCATGGCTGAGGGGGAAACGCAGAGCAACTCTTGAGTCATTCCACTAGTGCATGCAAGAATTTTATTCCAAGGCTAAAAAACCTAACCGGAGCTTTCTAAGAAAAGGGAAAGGGAATTGAGAATATGGTGCTGCATGACTGAGCTCGTGTCTCACGATGTTTGCAGACTCAAATTTGAAATTTCTGAACCAGCAGAGAAAGTGAATGAGTTATGTTCTACTCTCTCGACAACTACTATGAATGTGCTGCTGAACAAGACAATGAAACCCTGATGTATGAACGTGTGTGAGCCTACCGCAGCTGTCGTTATACATGCTCACTGTCAGCTTGCCTTGTTACAACAGGCTATTCCATATTGGTGATTTATGTGATATGAAAACTGAAAATGTCTCTCTGCAGTGATTTTGCATTGTAAATATCATATGCGAACACACCATCTGGTCATGCATCTGGTCCTTCTAGACGTGCCAGTGTTATACATAATGGTGTTCACAGACTCCTTTGAGAGGAACTGGTTCTACCTCCTTCTTATTTCCACTACAATCCTCCCTCTGCACCTCCCCTCCTGCCCTCCCTCCACCTCAACCTGTTCTTTTAGAGCGATCCAGACTTTTTCAACAGCACTCAATTACTGTCGAGAACTCTACACTGTTATAAGGGAAGTGAGGAACAAGTAGGGAACAGGATGATCTTACACGGAAGAGAAGAGAGTGGAGTAGAAAGCGGGACACGGCAGCTTGACAGCAGACCTTAGGCTACAAACTGCATTAAACCCGATGCAACCTCCCACCATGTTGTTTCTTGTTTCACATTAACTCGCACGCACACACTGCGGCGCTCTGTTTTTAAGGTCAAGTGATGGTATATGTATTTTTTATGTTCGGGAGAGCACATCTCATCCAACTCTGATACTTCAATGTTGTCTTACTTACAGTAGTCTGTTAACCTTCTACAACGGGCAACAACAATTTTTTTAGCCTCGCTTCAATATGTATGTCAACTTAAAAATGTATCAGCAGCTCACACACAGAATGTTTTGGTGAAAAAATGCAAAGGAATAACAGGAGAACCAGATTCAAACACACTGTAATGAATCAGTGTGGATGCTTCAAGGCCTGTTAAATGTTCTAAGAAGTGCTCATTTTACCTGGAAAGCCGGGCAGCACTGTACGGATTAAGACAGCTTTTAACCTTGAATTGGCTGCCCCAACTAATTTTAGAATCAGGCTGTTATAAAATGCAGGGAGCTTGTTTTAATATTACTATTTAAAACTGCTGTCATATAAATTTTACTTTGATGCAGAGCAGACAGACAGACCATATTGTCTGCCTCTTCCAGACATCTGTGGCTCCATATTTTTCTTTTTTTTTCTTCTTACTTTCCTCTCATAGTTGAATTGCACAAAGTAATGCTGCATTACTCTCTTTTTAGTCAACACTGTTGAGGATGCAGCCATCACGTCTGAATCCACTTTTGGAATAAAACTGACCGGGGGTTCTGTTCGGTATGAGCATCCACGCTGTGAACGGTAGATTGATCCGTACAGTGTGAACATAAAAGTTCTGACTGTGCAGAAAGACAGATTAAAATGTGTAATGTGAGTTAACACAATGTACAATATTAAAAGAAATACACAGTGCCTGCACAGCTTAAGTAAAGGCAGAATAAGTAGGATTTTCCTAAAAAAACAATGTACAGACTCATAAAACTAGAAATAACGCCTTGCGGTTGTATTCCTCCGCCAACCAGTCAAGTTGCAGTTTACATCCATGTCTGTCCAAAATGTCATCACTTCATCTTTTTATCCTGTTAGACATTTGTGTGAAATTGTCATAATTAACATCTGAATTCTTGAAATATGGCCAAAAACATGTTTTGTGAGGTCACAATGACATTGACCATTGAACACTAAATTATAATGAGGTCATCCTTGAGTCCAAGTGGACGATTGTGCCAAATATGAAGAAATTCCTTCAAGGCGTTCCTTAGATATCGCGTTCAAGAGAGTAGTACAGGTAGATGTATCTACGTACGGACCAACGGATGGACGGACGGACGGGCGGACAACCCAAAAACATAATGCTTCCGGCCATAGCTGTCGCCGGTGCAGAGGCATAAAAATCATCCCTCTCAATCATCACTTATAACCCACTAGAAGTGTGTGGCGGTGTCTATATCTGCATTTTCTTATCTTGCTGTAGTGATCAGGTGCCAGATCGTAAGTACGCATCCAAGAAGAAGCTACAAAAATGTATACCCCCGACTAATTGTCGCGGGGGTATAAAAAGCGAGGTGAAAGGCCAAGCGGACGAAGCTCGTTCCAAAACGAAGAGTGGGAGGAGGGGCCAACTTTGAATGTTGTGTTTACAAACCTCAACCGACAAATCACACTGCTGTAAAAAAGAATACTACAAGTCTGTAACTGTCTAGGTTGTGGTTTGGTAAATGGTACTAAATAGGAGAGTCCTAAAGTCCAGAGGTAAGCTGACCACACAACTGCTGCCGCTAGGCTCCTCTGATCTTTTCCCTGAATGTAGTCATTTCCCTGTTAAGTGATGTGACATTCTGAGTGAAGAGCGAATATACATCAACCAGAAATGTCAGAGACAGACTTGATGCGTGTGAAATGACAATGAGGTGTTTGGCTCCTGGGTATTACTTGAGAGACAGGTGTTAAATGGTTAATATCACAATCCTCACACCTTATAGTTTCCTCCAGCTATTTTTGTTTCTCCTTCTAATGACATCTTTCTCTTCCTCAAAAGCTTGTTGCCTCAAGTTGTCTGTCTTCCTCTCCTTACTTGTTATCCCCCGTCACTCATTTGTCCACTCCCATAGCTCACTTTGGATTCTCGCTGAGCTGCTTTATGTCAACAGATCTGCCTCCACCTCCGTCTCCAGTGGCAGAGGGCAAAGCCGCATCCAGGTGCTGTTGCTGTCTGCATTTGAGGATTTTGAGTCTGCATTTCCTCCCTCTAACTATAACCTGGCTCTTTTTTCCACATGAAAAGAAGTTCTCCGCTCTCACTTTTAGAAAATGGAGAGAAAACAGCTCCCTAAAATCGATCCATCTCTCACATCCATTTGTCTCTACTTGCTCTTCCCCCACTATCATTATTTCTCTCCATCTTTTCCAACTCTCAAGCCAATCTTCTGCCTGGACACACAACCCCCACCCCCCCTAGAGTCCTGTCTCTTCATAATACCTGGAGTCATCAATGCACGGAACAAATTGCTTTGCCAAATTGCTGTGAATTGTGCGAGCGTCGATGTAAATCGGTCTGGAGAGGGAGCAGAATGGCGTTCTCTTTGAGAGGGGAGCTGATGGCTGAGATTGTTGGAAATGATTCGCTTTTTTTCTGATAGAAAATAGAGAAACAGTAGCTTGTAAACATGGCGGGAACTAACATGTTCCAGAGACATTTAACTACATTATTCTATGTCCAACACCAGCAATTGTTGTCAATAATAATCGTTACTATCCGTAAATATCCTTGATGTACATATTTTTTTCCACAGGTAAAAAAATGTGTGTAGTGCAATCCTGATAGTAGTTTCATTTACTGTTTATTTTCAGCAGGCAGGCGAATCCGGGGAGAGGGTCAAGCTTAGATTAGAGCTGGTGGGATGAGGGAGTAGGACGGGGCTTTCAGGAGCTTTACGGCGAAATCAAGCGGATGAGGTGTCAACATAAAAGGTGTCAACAACGGTGTTGTGCTGAAAGCAAATAGCTTTAGATCTGTTACCACTTGGACCATTTTGGTTGTTTCATTCATTCTACATTTTATTACCGCTGTAGCACCTTGAGGAGCCAATAAATCAATTCTAACTCTCACTGTTCAGTGATTAAACTACCTCACTTGATGCACTTTTTCAAGTGACTAGCAGAACAGCAACTTTTTAAGAAGTGCAAGGCACCAAAAGCAACTATTTTGACAAACAAATAATAGTTAAAGTCAATTTTGAAGCAAAACTTCATTTTCTGGTGTGAATATTTAGTGCTTTTCTCTGATCTATATCATTGTAAACTGAATAGCTTTGAGTTTTGGACTGTTGGTCGGAGAAAATAAGACACTTGAAGACGTCACCCTGTCTCTAAGAATTTATGATGTGCATTTCTTTTGGACATTTTATGGACCAAAAGATTGATCGAGAAAATAATCCACAGATCAATTGATAATGAAAATTATTGTTAGTTGCAGCTCTACTATTTTTTTAAGGGATAATTTGGGTGTTTTGAAGTGGGGTTTGTATGAGGTATTTATCCATAGTCAGTGTATTACCTACAGTAGATGACGGTCGGCACCCCCCAGTTTAGAGAGGCAGACGGGAGTTACCGCACAGAAGCAAAGCAATGTACTGCTGTGGACGGGGGCAGCAGCAAACATATTTTAGACACCTTAAAAAAAGGCTGACCTCAGAAATTCAATATCAGTTTAAGTGTACGCTATATTTAGAATATTTTCACTGCTTTACCTTGCTGTGAGCCAGCCCTTTCCGATGGGGAACTGAAGCCGTTGTATCCATCTATGCTCTCGCCAAGGCCACCAGACTCCATTGAAAAAAACTGTAATTTTACCTCGCAGCACAAGGGTTGCTGGTCTACCGCTGCCTCGATCGGTTAGTTTGCTTGTTTTTTTTCTGTGACTTTGATGAATCCGAGCTAACCAAACTCACACAATAACACACATTTCAATAGAGTCTGGTGGCTTTGGCGAGAGCATAGATAACAGCTTCAGTTCCCTGTTGGAAACATAGACTGTATAGCTGTCTCACAGCAAGGTAAACCAGCGAAAACATTCTAAAATAAGTGTGCACTTAAACTGATATTGATTTTTTTAGGTGAGCCTTTCTTTTAGGTTGCTAAAATACGTTTTGCAGCAGTACATTGCTGTACTTCCGTGCAGTAACTCCTGTCTGTTTCTCCAAACTTGGGGCGTGTAAATCGTTGTCTACTGTAGGTAATACACTGACTATGGTTAAGTACCTCATACAACCCTTCTTCAAAACACCCCAACTACCCCTTTAATCTGAGCATTTCAACATTTTCAGTATTACTGAAGACACATTTTTTTCCGATCTGGTTCTTTTTTTATCACCAATCAGTATTTGTTGGTTTCATGTTTAGAGCTTCACTTTACCCACAAAGGTTTTGCAAACAACCTGAAAGTCCTGCACAGTTAAAATCATTTGGTTGTGTTGTGTAACAGGTTTATGTGATAGACCGGGCTCTACAGTAAATTCTATTTCATATCACTCTTGTTTGAGGTTTAAGTACTTGTGGGAGTGAGGGATAACTTGCTTAGCCTTCCCCAATGGGTCAGGGTGTATGGCTATTGATATTCAGTGACATTTCCAACCTGTCCAAATGATATTGTAAGGAGGGATTCAGGGAAGACTACAGCGCAGATAAGCCCCGGGCTCTTCCCTCACACACACATCAATGCGCTCTTTAACTTGCTCTGTTTAGACAGCACACCTCCCTGCCTGCCTTTGTGAGGTGTAATGCCACAACAAAGTGATACACATTACAACAACAACAAATGGGCTCAACTCTTTAAATTCAGCATACGAGATAAACACTTTCAATGCATCTTGATGTTGGCCTTCTCCAGTATATTCAGCCTATATTTCCTCTCTGCAACCTGTGGATTAAAACACACTCTGCAGCCCAGCCATGACTCAAGCCTCGGTGCTAATGTCTTTTGTATTATTTCAGTAATGCCTCAGCGGCACGTCTGAAATGTCTTCTTAATGTCTCAGTTGGTCTGAGTAATACTTCAGCAAGGTCACATGGCTTCTAGCCATTAATGCCAGCCGCCTGAGGTATCATAAATCCCGAGGGTATAGTCTTCTGCAGATTAAATGGAGCTGGGGAAGTTTAAGCTGTCGCCAACCCGGACACCTCTGCCACCGCAACGCTACACTCACCACAAACACACACACACACACACACACACACACACACACACACACACACACACACACACACACACACCCCGAATAGCCGAGAGACAGAGATGCTGGAAGTCAGTCAGAGTTGGGGGTGCTGAGAGAAAGTCAGTCTATATAATGACATCATACTAAATGCTGCACGATATTCATGGTTTTTGCATTCATTTGAACAGCCAGGATCATTTATATTTAAAGGTCCAGTGTGTAGGATATCTGGCGGTATCTAGCGGTGAGGTTAGGAGATAGCAACCAACTGAAGCCCCTCCCGTGTTCTAAGCGTGTTGGAGAACTACGGTGGTTGACGCAATAACGCCAATGTCCCTCTCTAGAGCCATTTGGAGCAGAGCAAGTGGCGTAGAGTGTGTGTGTAGGTGGGAAGTGAGTGGTGAAGCAAGAGAGAGAGAGCGGCAGCGACGAGAGCGAGTAACGTTATCGACCCAAGCAGGAAAAGTTTACAGTTTGGTTTGTCCGTTGTGGGCTACTGTAGAAACATGGCGGGGCAACATGGCGGACTCCGTGAAGAGGACCTGCTCCCTATGTAGATATAAACAGCTCATTCTAAGGTAATGAAAACACAATTATTCTTAGTTTCAGGTGATTATACACTAAAGAAAACATTACTATTATATTTTACTCCTGCCGATAGATCCCCCTAAATATTACACACTGGTCCTTTAATAGTTATTCACAACATTTTAAACAAATTTTAGAAAGTTTTACACTACAATAGACCGCAAACTTGAACACCAACATACTTTATGTCGAGGCAGCCACAGCAACTACACCGTCAACAACATAGAAATAATGCCTGAGAATTGGGAGGAGAAGACGAGGGAGTGAGGGAGTGTATGGATGACCCATAACCAGGTTATTCTAGTTGAGAGACGAGTGTGGATCTACCCCAAAATATCCCACTATAAAAAATATTGTAATAATACATATATTTTTAATTTCCATTACAGTTAAACAATAGGCCTACAGAAAAACCAGGGGGTGCTGCTGCACCCTCAGCACCCCCACTTCCCACGCCGATGCCGAGAGATGCCAAGTGAGCTGGGTGTTGCAGAAGTCAGAGGACCAAGGAGATAGGCTGGTGATGCCCGAGGAGTCTTACGTAATCCCATAGCACAAAAAACACACACACACACACACACACAGACACACACACACACACACACACACACACACACACACACACACACACACACACACACACACACACACACACACACACACACACACACACACACACACACAATAGACAGAAGAGTGAAAACGCACAGGGACCCTTAGACACGCAGCACTGACCTTAAAGCTCCAGTAGTTGGGCTGTTGCTGTGTGGAGTTCATGAAGGACAAAAGAGGGAAGGGTGGAAGACAGAAACAGAAAAGTTAGATACTTCTCTAATAATGACTGAAGTTCGCTGACATAAAGAAACCACTTCAAAACAAGACTCGGTCAAAACCGAGTATACGGCTGTACCGTGTATGGTCAGTCTGTGAATTTGTGGTTAAATTGTTACACAAATAGTCAGTGGTCATGCCTATAATGTTAAATCAAGCGGTACATGTCCACCAGGTCCGGTGAGGACACCCGGGGAAACAACATGGAGGCCTGCTCATAAACTTTCTGTTATTCCGTCTAAACAATCCACCAAAATCTACTTCTAAAAACATTTCTAAGTGAGAAATAGGCCATGCCACTGCTAAATCTGGTTTCATTTTAGAACTAGATCGTCTAGTTTGACAGCTTGGTCCAAGTTTCGTGAGCCAGATGGTCACGCTGGACGGGCTCATTTGCATAACAAATTTTAAACTTTATGCAAATACAGACTCTCCCCAACTCGCCGCAACACTCCAACCATGCACTGGGCGACTGTGTCTCCTGTTTTCCATAGGAAATGAATGGAAAGTTGAGACGCCCTCCGTCACCAGATCCGGTAGAAATGCACCGATAGTGGAGCACTCATGCCGGTGAGTGGAACCGCTGACAAGCCCCCCTGAAAACTTCAACAAACAACTCATTTTGAAAGAGCAACGGCCAATGAGGAAACTCCAGCACTTGGCCGACCAATAGTGTAACTTCATCACTCAGACAGTGACAGATTTTTGCATTTGTAGGGCTGGCCCTCTGCGGTCCAGCAAAAAATAATGGTGCACTGAACGAGCTGTACTGGAGAGGAGATAAGAGTTTGAATGCATCCTCCCCAAAAAGCAAAATCAGTTGCATTTCCTAAATCGTTTTCCTGTTCCTTGTCTGACAGGCGATATATGAAACTCATTAAAACTGTTGACAGCTTCATCTAATCTGAACCACAATCATTAAGTTTGATTGGTGTTAATGCAGGGGAGTGGCCGTGTTTTGCGGGCGTCGGGTTACAGCGCACCTGAAACAAGATTGCTATGTGGGCTGTAACTGGTGAAGGGGAGGAAATGAAAAGAGTGAAATCGAATCAAACAGCAGCCCACTCTGTTGTTCCGATGTTGGCCATTCTCCCAGACTTCTCCACCACAGGCAAACCACCGCTCCGTCTCCTCCTCGCTCTCTGCCGCCTCTTTCGCTCTCGATGCACCTGCCGTGCTCTTTTCATCTGCCACCTCACCTGCGTATTCTCACCAGCCAATCCCGAATCTGTCATGTGTCTGTTTTCCCTTCCTGTTGCTCTGCCATGTATGAAAAAAAAGGGCTCGCATGTTGGCCTCGGGAAGTGAGCTTTCCATTAAAACATAATTACCCCACAGTGAAATCCAGGCCAACACGAAAATGACATGGAGAATTAAAAAAAGATTGGGCAGAGTTCATGAATTTTAATTCTAATCCAAACTCTTATTCTACTTCTTAGTCTTATCTGCAGGCAATTTTCAGTCCATTCAGCCTCCCCTCTACAGGAACCACATTACTCTCCTGGCACAGCGATGGAAAAAAAAGTGACAGGCGAGTTTTGATTTATGATAGTTGGTGGCTTTTCATCATCAGCTTTCCATTTTAATACTGTCTCAACAAAAGCCTCGATTATTTCAGTAAACACGAGCGTCAGAGGGAGCGTTTTCAGCCGATTATTACCTTATTGTAATCTAATCTTTCACTTAATGTCCCCTCATTTGGCCCTGACGCCGTTCTCTCTTTCACTTTATGCTCTTCTCTCGCTCTCCAGTTCTTTCTCTCTGTTCTTAATGTACTGTGGTGAGACTTCTTGTTTGGTTGTGATACAATACTAAGTGTTATAATTGAACTAATCCAAAGAGGTAATGTTTCCTGCCCAAGAAGACACCGAGCCATGATAAAGTAACATCTGGTCTAACACAGTGTAACATACAGGCTAGAGCTGTGTCCACAATTCCATACTAAACACTAATAGTGTACTGCATGTACTACACACAAATAGTATACTGTAGCCTATATACTAAAATTTGTCAGTTAGTATGCAAGAAGTCAGTTTTGTACAAATAGGAAAGATAGACAACGTGTGCAGACCAATGTCAATCAAAATTTGACTTTGGAATGACACCGCTAATAAAACTTCAAACTTTAGCTGTCTCGCACTTCCATACTAAATACTAACTGTATGCACTTTATATCTTTATAGTATACTGTTTTGCAGTTAGTGAAAAAATAACTTTTACTTTATTTTTTTCGTTACATACATACAGTACATGAAATGTGCCCTCTGCATTTAACCCATCCTACGCATTTTAGGAGCAGTGGGCTGCTGTAAAGCGCCAGTAGGAACCGGGGATTGAAACGCCAACCTTGTGATTACAGGACGACCCGCTCTACCCTCTGAGACACATTCGCCCCAAAGTATACAAGAAACCAACATATTAAACCGTTTTATATTAACAGGAAATGACACAATTACTGTAGGGCTGTCAAAGTTAACGTGATAATAACGTGTTAACACAAATTCGCTTTAACGCCACTAATTTCTTTAACACATTAACGCAACTTGCGATTTCGGATGATGTGGCGGGCTAAGTTTTAAAGCTAGAAAGATAAAGTGTGAAGGCACTGGCATATGAAACTAGAAAACCTAAAGAATCTGTTGATACAAACCACGTCATACTAGCTTGTGGCAAAGGAGGCTAAATAACGCTCCAAATTTACGCAAAATTTTGGCGAGGAAAAACTGGCATGGCCATTTTCACAGGGGTCCCTTGACCTCTGACCTGTGAGGGTTTCTGGACAATATTTGTCATTGTTTTGTGTTGTTAATTGATTTCGAACAATAAATATATACATACATTTGCATAAAGCAAGTATATTTGCCCACTCCCATGTTGATACAGTAAGAGTATTAAATACTTGACAAATCTCCCTTTAAGGTACATTTTGAACAGATAAAAAATGTGCCATTAATCACGATTAAATATTTTAATCAATTGACAGCTCTAGACACAAAATTTATGCCGTTTGGGCGTCAATTAAACTGTAACTTCAGAATGACACTTCACAAATAAAAGAAAACGTCACACAGAAACATCAAAAAGGATTAGCAGTTATTTTTTTGTTTGCAGAATGTTCCTGGATCTGTTTTACCACCATCTACTAATGAACACCCCCCCCCAGGAGTCTCAGGACTCTCAAAAATCAAGTTTTTGTTAGTATACATACTGACCGTTTTGAGTTTACTTTACTTTTGCAGTGTGAACACATCGCATCCTGACGGAGCACTGAAGCAGCTGCTCTGCTAATGTGCTGCTCACCGTGTCTTTGAATAAATGTAATGCAATAGCCCACTCAAAAATCAGGCAGATTTAATATGCATACTGGCATCTTTGAGTACACTCACTTTTGTCACTTTTCCAGTGTGAAAGCACTACATATTAAAACCTGCTTAGAATGAATAGTAGTAGTAGTAGTAGTAGTAGTAGTATGGAAATGGGACAGAACATAGTCGTGGTATAATAATACTAGTACAGTAGTTGGACACAATAACAGCAACATAATGAAACCTATTACAACTCTACACTAACTAGGATATAAAATCCAAGTTCAATAATCTGAAACTGAACAAACTGAAAATTATGACTTCATTCTAAAGGTAGCAGCTATTCCAAGGTATTTTATATTGTATTATTCTGTCCACCACATAATGTTGCTGTGCTGTTTAAAATGTAAAAAAGACCAGTGCATATATCCTCCTAGACTCTCGCTAGCACTGAGACATGTGGGACACTCAAAATGATATGGAGCATAATCTCCACCCACGCTTCTTTTTTTCCCCATAGCATATCAATTTCTACCAACATATGTCAAAGCAATTATTATTAAAGGCAACTCTTTGATGTGACGCTGAGGAGAATTTCTGTCTCCAAGCTACTTGTTCTGTATTTTTTTAAGTCATATATTGTCGCTGTCCAGGAGAATTAAAGGATTAAATTCTACATTATGGGTTGATATGATAATAATAAACACTTTTACAGAAAACCCTGATGATTTAAAAAAATATATTATCGCATAGCTTAAAACAAGGCTGCTTGTCTTCATAAAAAGTTTTTATACACGACAGTAAGAGATCTGAATAAAGCATCTGCACCTCCTCTGAAGTTGTCGGAAAGCTAATTCTCACTGTGGGTTCCAATACCCATACTACCATAGTATTTAGTACACCAGAAAAATATATAATACGTCCTAATACATAGAATAGGCTCGTTCCAGATGAGCCAGGCCGGCACAGAATCGATCACCGGCGATCGGCGCACAATGCTTGCCAGTTAGATTTGTGTCCAACTTGATCCGGACTTGCTCTGAAGTCATGCACACGTGGGCAACGATACCTCACGAGATCAAGGCGGCTGCAGTTTTTAGAGCCAGGCGCCGCAGTTGCTCTCCACCGACTGCTAGACCCAAGGCATGATGGGAAACGCCTGGCTGTCGCCTGATCAAAGAGCTGATTGGCTCTTAGTTTTGACAACAAACGCCACGTGTTGTAGAAAGTCCGAACCTTCTGTGTAATATTTAACGCTAGATTGTAGGATATTAGTCTCATGTTGTGCAATTAAGGTTTCACCTGTTAACAAACACATCTTGTGTGGTTTATAATAATAATAATAATGAAGGTTATTCATATAGCACTTATCAAAACGAGTGCTCATTACAACGTGCTTTACAAGGAAGACGTAAAAATATTAAAAGATAGAATCCAATGCCAGATACACACACATTTCCATATATATTTACAAACAAATATAAATAAATACGAACGTGTTCTGCAAACTACAAGTTGCCTACAAATCGGATCTAACAGGATGTAACTTTTCCTGTGACTTCCTGGCTATTCTGACCCACTATTTTGCGCTGCGGATATAAGCAAGAGGGTCAAAGTTCAAGGCACAATGTTATGACAAAGTAGTATGTCCCAATTATGTGCATATCGCATGCAAGAGTACGTACTTTGCAAGGGCAGCTGCAGTATGTACTAAAGTAAAAAGAAAAAGTATGCGACTCAGGGGTGAGAGGTCATGGGTGAAGTGGTTCACTTTCAGGGACGAGATAATACATGAGGTGAGGTTGGACTTGTGTTGGCCTTGACTACCTGATCATGTGTCAGTCATTTATTCCGTGTAGCCAGTCAGCAAAGCTTCGGCCTTGGCAATCTGTTGAGCTGACAGCGGCTCAGGGGCAGCGTCGGTGCAACATAAATAATTGCTGTTCACTTGTTCAGACAACGTTAATGATTTTATTTTCCCCCACAAAGCTCAATGACTCTGAGGGCTGGCTTTAATGGTGCAGAAGAGATTTGTGGTCTTGTGTGTGTGGCTCTGCCAGTGTTTCTCTGTTTGTTGCTTTAATGAGGCTTACTCACAGTTCTCAGGTAAAGTAAACACATTCATTCTCCGCCGCCTCGTGTTGTTTTAACCGTTGCTCCGCAGACAACTGCAGATATACACAACTTGGACTTTGAGTTGCAAATACTGCACAGAGAGGGTGTGAACGCAAACTGGAGAGGGCCTTATGTACGTTAATACCTCTTAACAATTCATCCTGGCAGTCATTACTGCAATCAATCCATCTCGTCTGTGCAGACTTTATATTCAAGACATTGTTTTACACTGTCAGTCGTTTTCACACTCACTCACTCACTCAGCCATAATCCCAGATGATAGACAAAACTCTTGACTGAGGCTCTACTACTCAGCTCAAATGTACATCTTGTCATTTTGAACCTCCTGTTGAATTAAAGATGCGGTGAGCCCCGAGGAAACGGCGTTACTGTTTGAGATTTGTCAGATTAAACTTGTGGCCGAGGGGCTAAATGTAAGTAAAGACACACTCATGTACACGTTTACACACGGGCGTGTGTGTGTGCAACCCGGAGCTCCACCAGGAGGACGTAGCCTCGCAGAGTGTAGCGCTGCATTACCTGACCGGCATGTAAAGCAGGCTGCACTCACACCACCCCTCCTCCACCTCCGTCTCTTTCTCATGTCGTCATCCTCTCTGCACCCCCCGCCCCCCCTCTCAACCATTCTTACTCTTTCCCTCCTTCGATCCTCCTCCGGTCTAGTTTGGTGTCACAACGTTACCGCAGCCTTTCTCTCTCCTTTTTAAAAAAACACCTAGTCTGCACAGCAAATTAAAGCTCACCCAGACGCGCAAATGCCTCTGTGTGTACAGTTTACAGTATTGTCCACTCAGCCTTCATCTGAGCATATGCACACCGTCACCACAACAACCACAATAAACACAACAGGCGTGGAATCTAATCCCAGCTGGCACATCCTTATCCCACACACACACACACACACACACACACACACACACACACACACACACACACATCTCTCCAACAGCCTGCAGCCTCCAGTTTCAAGCTTCCAGTCCCGTCTCACCTGCAGTGCACCTGTGCCTGTCCACCACTCCAGTCATCCCAGGCTGTCCGTCAGGTGCAGCGAATCCTCATCGCCTTTTTGCCCGTCTCTCCCTCCCTCTGCTTCACTAACCCTCCCTCCCTCTCCCTCGCTCAGTCTACCTCTCTCTCCCTCTCTCTCTCTCTCTCTCTCTCTCTCTCTCCGTCTTGCTCTCCAGTAGCACATGCGGCGGAAACTCTTTATTTAATTCATTACAACACCAGCCGATTAACTCCTTCGCAGATGGGTGGCTGGCTCCTGCTGGTGCTGGCTAATTGAGCAGCAGGCTGCTTGACTGGCTGCTGCGCTACTCTCCAGCTCCTCCTCCCCCCCTCCCTCCTTCCTCGCCGTCCATGCTCTGCACATCCACGAGATGACAAGAAATCCTGGGCTCTGCTGCTTCCTCCCCCGGGCGGTGAAAATAGCCTGTCACTTTAGGATCTGTCCACTCTCCCGGCTACTGCTTAAAACAGTTTTTTTTTTTTTTTTTAAACCGTCTGCCTCGTTATTCCTCTCTCCCTTCTGTCTTCGTCGCTGTACAATTCCTGCTTCTCTACACAACCTGACCTTTGCAATGCGATATCCCTACCTGCAATTTATGGGAGAGGTTGCCACGGCAACTATGGACTCCACCTGCCTTTCACCCGCCCTCCCCCGCTCACTCACTCACTCTCTCTCTCTCTCTCCCTTTCATTCTCTCCCCTGGTGTGCTTTTCTGTCACGTCATTACACTGAATTTACCCCTTTTTTTAAATACACACAGCAGCGGTGCTCACACAAAGAGAGAGTGTGTTTGTGCACAGTACAGTATGTGTGTGTGTGTAAGAGAGATAGAGCGAGAGAAAGCTGTTGAAGCTGTGAAACTGGTCAAAGTATAACCTACATTTGGACTGGGAGAACATTTACTTAAAAGACAAAGAGCAAAGGAGAACCATTATCCTCAAGCGTTCAGAGAAACGCATTAGCATAGGAGCACTTAATATGTTTATGTGTGTGACTTCCTTCACACTTCAACACCGTGTATGTAATGTTCTGCAGGTTCTGGCAGCAGAGAAACAATGAAAAGCTTGGCTGCGACAGTTTAATGACGGCCTCTAATAACACCAATACACAGACCACCTGACAGCTTTCCTTCACGTATTTTCTCTCAATTACTTTAATGAGCACAACGTGAAGCATTGTGCTGCTTTCACTCTTGATGTTACCTGACAAGAGACTTTTTGTTGCCTGACGATACATATGACTCTCTCGACCCAAACTATTAAGTGTGTACGTTAGGGCTGGGCAATATGTCGATATTATATCGATATTGTGATATGAGACTAGATATCATCTTTGGATATTTGGGATTTTTGGATATCGTAATATTGGGATATAGCATAAGTGCTGTCTTTTTCTGGTTTTAAAGGCTGCATTACAGTAATTCTATTCTATTCCATTATTTGCCTTTACACACTTAAGGCCTTTGAACACCAAGTCCGTATTTTTCGTCCGAAATTGACGCACATTTAAAAATAAATTGTTTTTATTATAAATGAATTGATTGTTGTGTCAATCCCGTTTACACACCGGCTTCGAAACTTTCGTCCGTGAATAAACTTTTCGCAACAGGTTCGATTTTCTGCGTTTTTTTACTCACACAGCCACCGTCCGTGCAAATGTCATCATCCAAAATGGCATGATTAACATTTACTTTGTCTCCCAGCACTAAGCACGTTACGATAAAGAAATAAAAGCATGCAGAGATGTGGTATTTAAAGATAGATTGTTGCTGGTGATTGCAGAACAGCTTGGAATCGGGGATGGTTGCAAAACAAAGGATGTACAAAAGATTAGACAGTAGTGATTGTGCTCTAGGCAGCTAAACGATAGCTTCTTGCTAATGTCATTCATTCTTTAGCCCTGTTTTGGACTAGCGCTATCCATCACACCCACGTAATTAATTCAGTTTTGTCTCGTATTGTGAATTTTCTCAAGGTATAGAATAATAAAACGCATCGGACTCAGTGTGCAAGGTTTTCGTGTGTAACGTCTTTTATCGGATGACGGATTAAAAAAATGCATACGAAAAATACGGACTTTAGTCGTTATATCCACTTAGTGATGATTATTTATCAAAAATCTCATTGTGTAAATATTTTAAGAAAGTACCAATAGTCAACCATAAAATGTTGTTGCACTATCGATATCGAGGTATTTGGTCAAATATATCGTGATATTAGATTTTCTCCATATCGCCCAGCCCTAGTGTACGTGATAGGCCTTTATGCCTCTACGTGTGACGTAATTTTTCTGTCACCAAATTGACAGTACTGTAGAGCTGCAATGATTAATAGATTAGTTGTCAACTATTAAATTAATCACCAACCATTTTTAAAATCGATTAGTCTTTTTTTAAGAAAAAAAAGTCAAAATTCTCTGATTCCAGCTTCTTAAATGTGAATATTTTCTGGTTTCTTTACTCCTCTATGACAGTATACTAAAAATCTTTGAGTTGTGGACAAAACACGACATTTGAGGACGTCATCTTGGACTTTGGGAAACACTGATGGACATTTTTCACCATTTTCTGACATTTAATCGATTAATCGAGAAAATTATCGACAGATTAATCGACAATGAAAATAATCGTTAGTTGCAGCCCTACAGTATTGACCATTTTGATTGCCAAAAGAAACACGCACTGAACGCCAAATGAAGTGTCATATGTATCTCCAAATGGCAGTAAATTGATAAGAGAAAAACTGACACATGAAACGTGTCAATTAATAAATCAACATTAATTTGACAATGACATTAGGATGATCTACTGTCAGACACAATTCCTTTCAAGGAATTTCATGAAATCCTCATGATTATATTTTATTCTATTTATTGTTATTTTATGAATCACTTATTTGATTGTATTTAAGTTATATAATTTTATTCTATTTTATTGTTATTTTATGAATCTAGTTTTTACTTCACACTGTTTTACCACTATTACTGTTATTATAGTTTTTAATTATATTTTATTACATTTTATCATTTTATTGTCCACACACACACGTCTTTTCTTTTGGCTTGTCAGTCATCTGTGAAGCACTTTGAACTGCACTAACCTGTATGAAAGATGCTATACAAATAAAGTTTGATTGATTGATTGATCATGAGGCGGTGAACTGCATACCTGTTCTCGTGCAGACCGCTCTGACGTGCCCCTCATGCTGGCGTGGGAGGGCGAGGGAGATGGCGGGGTGTGGTGCGGGCTGTGATGCGGATGCTGCAGCTGCTGCTGCTGCTGGTACTTGCTCTTCAGGTGATCCATGAAGGCGTCCCTCTTGCGCTCCATGTCGGCCTTGTGCAGGTTGGTGAGGGCCTCCAGGCTCTGGGCAGCGCTGACGGTGTGGCGGTGCTCCGACGTGTGCACCAGGCCCACATTGGAGAAACGCCGAGCGCTGTTGCCCAGCGTCCGGTACTCTCGCGGATACTCCAAGTCATCTGTCGAGATCATGTGACTGCCGCCACGCTCGGGATCTGAGGGGTGAGGACAGAAGGGCGGAAGGAAAGGAAGAAAAGAAGGGAAGGTAAGAAGGAAGGAAGGGGTGGACAGACAGAAGAGGAAGAGGTGAATCACCACCCACACAAGCATGCAGAGAGATTTCAGGGTGGACACGTACAGTACATACACGCAGAGCAGGCACACATAGGTGGAAACAAATAGAGCAGAGGGAATGAGAGTGCAAAAAATAAGGCACAGAGGGGACAGGAGAGAGAAAGAGAGAGAGAAATGGGATGGGATGTTAGACTATTTGCCACCAGGACAGAGCAGTTCCCTGCAGAAATATTGATTTCAAGTTCTGAAGGGAAGAAAAATGAGAAAAGTAAAATGCTCCTGCGATATATCAAAGGAGAGGTTCAAACCAAATTTGTTTTGCAGGATATTCCATTGTGATATGCCTGCTAGTCATTTTAAGTGGCTTTCGTAGTTTTTTTATGAAACAGAGAAAAACAAAATACTGAAAATTGAGGTGATTGAAAGTCAGTTGGGAACACTTCCTTCATATACATCCTCGCTCTTTCTCACCAACTCCTGTCCATCTATCTGAGCTTTCCCGTCTTCCCTCGACATCGTCTGCCACTTTCTCTACGTATTCTCACTGTCTCTTGTCTGGAGGTTACTGATTCTGCTGTCCATTTTTAAGGAGGCGCATCACTCTGACAGCCCTTGGCCTTTTATCAGCGCTCTAACTGACAGACAACACAGCCCGAGGAGGAAGGCACACAGGAAGGGAAGGGAGACAGCCGACAGGAGACGGTACGGTGACACAAAAAGAATATGTGACTGGTAAAAAGGAATGAACTTAAAAGTGTGATAAAAGAGCAGGGAGCCATTCGCCCGGTGAGTTACCTTGCTTAGGAAAACAGGCCCCGGCGTTGGCTAGAAGAGAAACATGCCAAGGGTTAATTTGTGTGTTTGTGCACAGATGTGCAAGCAAACACGCCCGGAGGACATCGTCACATGACCATCAGAAAAGAGCTATCGTGAAGTGATAGCACTTTCTCTGAATTACAATCAGTTAATGCATTATAGATGCATTATAAGGGTTCACACATGGGGGAAAGGGTTTGCTATGAATACTAATAGTGTCTTACAATAACCTGCAGAATGGTAAATGAATATATCATGCATTTTTGCGCGCAGAAATCACAAGACATTTGTTCATATTTGACCAAATAGCAAATAAACTCTGCAACTTTAAGACTTTAAGCAGGTAGACAAACCAATAAAAATCAGAGATGGATAATAAAAAACTGGTGAAACTAAAAGTATAAAAAGTGCTGATGCTTAATAGAGCTGCATGAAGTGGACCATCTGTACATTAAAGGCTCATCAGCAGCATTAGCGGGAGCTGAGTGAGTAAGCAGCGGAGGAAGGCTCCTCAGGGCAGCAGCAACAAATGGACTGTTAATGAACGCAGAGGAAGAGAGGAGGAAGCCGGCCAGATGGAGGCCCGACAGAGCTGCAACGCTCTCCAGTGGACAAACCTTAACACAGAGGAAGCCTGTTAAGGGCAGAAGGTCCGCGATCACTCCGACGCGGCTGCAATCAAACTGCACGCCCCGTCGTGAACCCATCTCTCACTCTATTCATCCTCGGGAGAGATATCGCACTCGTGTGTGATCAACTGTTTCAACACCCTGCCCTTACATCCACCACATTATGAAGTGCTGATAAACTGAGCAGGGGTGATGCGAAATGGACTGACCTCCCGGCTAATAGCATTAGCATTGAGCTCTCCGCTGCACGGCAATGCTGCCGGTCATATTCATCCGGCCCCCTCGCAGTCTCCCAGATCTCTGGTTTACACTTCATTAGGCTGGAGCTTATTGGGCATCAGCTAACAAGGACCTGACTCAAGGGCCCCATTACAATGGCTGGCTAAGCTGGGCCTATGTAGTAAGGCTTATTATTGTGACTGAGCATCCACGACGACAGTGAAAAGCTGAGTAGGCTATGCTGCCTCTAGGTAAACATAAAGCTGCGAAAAGAATGAAATACCGACCCAACAAAGCAACATTTATACATTTATATTCATCAACTGCAGAAAGTTGAAGTCCTAACAGAAGTTAAAGTGCTAAACAAGTTTACGTCTTGCCAAAAGAAGAGAGATTTGTATCTCTTTGTACCACTGGTTTGGAACACAGCCTAAAAACATTCCAAACTGCGGTTTGTGGATGTACTTTCCCAAGCTGTATACAAAGCCCTCGTCTTGAACACAGCAGGAGTAAAAGTTGTGTGGGCATGTGAGTAAGAATAGAAAATGGAAACAAGTTATTCGTCTTTACTTTCGTCATTCACAGCCAATATATTTCCACATAAGCTGGCAGACAATAACCCTGACAGCCAAAACAATCTGTGCAAGCCCACGCAACGCCAGCATCATTTAAACCTACATAAAAGAGCCTTGATGGGGTGGGTTTCTGGGGACCGCTCTATCGCAAGAAGAAGGCAATGTCTGTCAGCAAGTCTGGTGCGGCAGCAGGCTAAATTGCAACTACAAAGACTGAGAGAACCTCCAGGAAAAGACGCAGCGTGATGGTCAACGGAATAATAGACGACCTGAATGACAACGGGAACCCGCAATCAGAGTCGATAAGATCTATGAGCCCAGCCAATGAGGCCCGGGCTGCACTGCCAAGATAGAGAACACAGTCAGGAGCATTAACCTGCCTGAATAAAAAGAGCCCGCTGCGGTGGGCCTTGAGAGATAAGACAAGACAAACAAGCAAGGCAAAAAAACAACCTCTAAGAACCAATACAGCTGGATTAAGCAGTCCAACTCTATTTGGTGTTTCTCTGGGTTTATGCAAAACAGATTAAGTCTAAAATCTCCTTCCACCAGGGGAGGTCGGTTCACAGATTGAAGGTGATCCAGAAGAAAGAAGACAAATGGATTTTTGTATCTATTGTTTCTAGAGGTGGGGGAAAAAATCGATACAGCATAGTATTGCGATATTTTGAGTGGCAATATTGTATCAATACACTGACGTCAAGTATCGATCTTTTATTTTTAGGGCTGTCAAAATTAACGTGACAATAGCGCGTTAATGCAAATTCGTTTTAACATCACTAATTTCTTTAATGCATTAACGCAGTCGATCTTCCGGAGGTTGTTGGTTTTAAAGCCAGAGTGAAGATACTGGCATCATATGAAACTAGAAAACCTAAGGAATCCATTGGTGCCAACTATGTTGTGTGCTTGTCGTGAAGAAGGTTAGATAACGCTAGCCATTTCCAAAGGGGTCCCTTGACCTCTGACCTCAAGATATGTGAATGAAAATGGGTTCTATGGGTACCCACGAGTCTCCTGACACGACCACTTTATGATAATCACACAGTTTGGGGCAAGTCATAGTCAAGTCAGCACACTGAAAGCTGTTGTTGTCTGTTGGGCTTCAGTTTGCCATGTTATGATTTGAGCATATTTTTTTGTGCAAAATGCAGTACCTATGAGGGTTTCTGGACAATATTTGTCATTGTTTTGTGTTGTTAATTGATTTAGAATAATAAATATATACATACGTTTGCATAAAGCAAGCATATTTGCCCACTCCCATGTTGATCATTTACATCAGATACAATCTGAAGTATGGTGATAATATCGTATCGTGGGGCCTCTGGTGATTCCCACTCCTGATTGTTTCACATATTGTATTTAACAGCCATTTTTTTCCTCACAATTATTACGATCTGTCCTACATTTAACTGAGCAATTCCACATTCTCAACTTTTCACTTCTTGAGTCACCAGTCTGCACCGCCTTCAGTAGGTTATTTATATATGAAGGGAAATTCAGTCCGTGACATGAGGCATTTGCCAACTCACCCACAACTATCATCACACATACATGATATTCTGTATCAGCAGAACAGCTAAATCCTGCACCGCATACTTCCAAAAGGAAAGGTGGGTTTTTTCCCTTTACTGTCACCTGCTGAACTGGACTTTTAACTCTGGAAGGAAAGTTGCTGCAAATCATATGCATGGACATGTGGTATGGAGAATCGGGAGGTGAGAAGGAAAGTGGATTGGGTTTGCTTTGATGGTTCTGGAGGAGGCAAGCAGGCGGTGTAGCTTTATATTTTGGGCATGTTAAACAAGTGGGTCAGAGGGAGTGGAGGGTGTAAAAGAGGATAAGAGAGCTGCAGACTGCACACATAAACAGAACTCTGGATTCTTTAATAGCTAAAACTAAATTCACAGGTACTTCAAACATTTTGACTCTATACTTGTTGTCACAAATATAGCTACACCTTTGGGCTACATGAGTCACTGCTTTGAAAATGCTTGTAAATATTACTTGGGAGGATGCAAATATGCAAATACTTTCTGTCCAAAACCAAAAGATATTTATTATTAGGGGTGGGGGTTGGGGGAATCGATACAGCATAGTATCGCAATATTTTGCGTGGCAATATTATATCGATATACAGACTTCAAGTATCGATCTTTTATTAAATAAACCATTAAACTCTTAATCTGACGGCCCACTATTCTGTCTGTCAGAGGTTGTGGTGGGCTCAGTCTTAAAGTTAGCCTAAGAGTGAAGATACTGGTATCACATGAAACTAGAAAACCTAAGAAATCGATACCAATTGGTACCAACCCTGTCATGTTAGTTGGTCGGGAAGAATGCTAAATAACGCTCCAAAGTTACGCTAAATTTTGGTGAGGAAAAACTGGCATGGCCATTTTCAAAGGGGTCCCTTGACCGCTGACCTCAAGATATATTTTAATGAAAACTCTTGAGATGAACACAGTGAAAACTGTATCTGATTACATAAAACAGATGTTGAAAAACTACATAATTTGCAGTTGAAAAAATTTAATAAATTGCAATATATCACAATATATCTAATCGCAAAACTCAGCATATCGCAAAATGTTTAAAATCGCAGTAATATCGTATCGTAACTTAAGTATGGTGATAATATCGTTATCGTGGGCCTCTGGATATTCCCACCCGTATTTAGTATACTAACATGCATGACAAAGGAAAACAGCAAATATTCACATATGAGAAGCTGAAATATGATATTGTTTTAATCGATTATCAAAATAGCTGGGCATTAATGTTCTATTGATCGACTAATCATTTAATTGTCTAAATGTTTCAGCTCTTGGCAGATGGCCGCCCACCCAGAGGCAGGTTCTGCTTGACGTTTCTTCCCCTTAAAGGGAAGTTTTTTCTTGCCACTGTCACTCTTGGGGGGATGTTTGGACCTGCTCTATATGAAAAGTGTCATGATTTAACTTTTGCTATGATTTGCCGCTATACAAATGAAAACTGACTTGACTCTAATAAAAAACTGGAAAAACTTTCCCAGACCCCACACAGATTGTTTCTGAGGGCTTTGTGGCTGTTAATTACTATTTAATATGTAGCTCTCTGAATGCTGTCTGTCTCACTCATAGAAATAGATATAGTCTCACCTGTTTGGCACATACTGCACAGTACAAGGTCTTCTCTAGCTATTTGAATAGTCTCGACTGTGAACTGTTTGACATCAGGGAAAAGAAGTGGCATCAGTGAATAAATAAACAAGAAGTAAAGATATCGTCAGTTTAATATAGTCCCTGAAAGAGAGCTCTCTGTCCAGAACATCATGTCGAGACAACTTTGAATTGTGTTTGCACTTCAGCTATGCTGGTTTTAATTATCTAGACGGCAGCAATACATTTTCATTTCATCAGACAAACTTTGTATTAATTAATGTGCCAAAGCCTGCCACCGAATTCTGAAAGACAGGCAATCTTTGATGAGTGTGTGTATTGTAAAATAATGTTTAGTAACGCCGATATGTTACTGTAATTTACTGTGATCTGTGTCGCACAGCTCTTTTAGAGTGGTCCTCATCACTCTTTTAAATGAATGGGGCAATATGCAGTCATGTACTTATTTATTTGAAACATAACGTTTGTTTATTTATTGAGATAAATTAGGGCTGTCAAAGTTAACGCGATAGTAACACGTTAACGCGAATGTGTTTTAACGCCATTAATTTCTTTAACACATTAACGCAATTTGCAATTTTTAGGTCCATGTCATAATAGCTTGCCGCGAAGGAGGCTAAATAATGCTCCAAACTTGTGCCAAATTTTGGCGAGGAAAAACTGGCATGGCCATTTTCAAAGGGGTCCCTTGACCTCTGACCTCAAGATATGTGAATGAAAATGGGTTCTATGGGTACCCACGAGTCTCCCCTTTGCAGACATGCCCACTTTATGATAATCACATACAGTTTGGGGCAAGTCATAGTCAAGTCAGCACACTGACACACTGACAGCTGTTGTTGCCTGTTGGGCTGCAGTTTGTCTATTTGTCATTGTTTTGTGTCATTAATTGATTTCCAATAATAAATATATACAAACATTTGCATAAAGCAAGCATATCACATGATTGTCCATAGCTAATAGCGATTAAATATTTTAACTGATTGACAGCCAGCCCTAAGATAAATAAAATATATGGATTTATTCAAGCATTATAGAGGGAAAATATGCAGCCATTGATTTTAGCCTCTGTGTGGCTCCATTGCTGATTTATTATCTGATCATTTTATCCAAGTATACTATATATACTTGTGCTTTTCTTTGCTCTGTTGTCTCATTAATTTCAGATAGTGGCCTTCAACGTTTCACTGTTTATTATAATTAAACCAATCATTCAATCATCCATCCTAATTATTCTTGTGGCTACTCTTTTATTCTTCCATGTTGAATTGTGTTATTAAAGGGAGCCAGTTTCTCTGTGTCCTCCCCAGAAGGTCTGTCGTTATGCAGATGGTTGGGGAAGGCAAGGCAAGGCTCCTCTCTCTGATACACAGCCTAATTTACTGCAAGCATGGCAGGGCTCCTTGTGGGATGCCGGCCGTGACAGCAGCACAGGGCGGATAGACCAGCTGAATATTAACCAGAGGAAGAAGGAGGGAAGAGGTAAAATGGAGTAGAAGTGCAGCAAACTGCTAATCCGGCACGTCTATTAAGGCTACAGGCAAAAGGAAATAAGCCAATCAGCAGGGCCTACAGCTGTTGGCAATTGTAACTCTGTACGCTCCAGTGGGAGCAGTTAAAACAAAAAACTAGAAGGCGAAAGAGGCATGGCAGGATTAAATATAACCTTCTGAAAAACTACCAATCAGGGCTTCAAAAAATCCCTGCTGGTCACAACTCAAGACCCAACTAGAGGGCTGCAATTTCACATGTATTAAACCTTAAATCATCACCTGCAGCCATATGAGGATAGTTAGAGAGCCGGGAAGGTTAACACGCTGAAACCAGCTCATGTACTCTCTATGATGTTGTTGCTACAATGACTTTCCCTGCTACATAATTACTAATCCTGCAAAAGGACTGGCAAGTGACTCCCGTCTTACTGCAGGCTGTCACACAGACCTTGAAATTTACTACCGCTAATAGAATAGGATTTCAATGAATAGCAGGCAAAAAAAAAGCGACTCCGAACTTCAAAGAGGAACATTTGTTTCCATCTCTCTTATCTCGCTGGTTGTGCCTGCTCTTCACTTTAAACAGTGAGGTGAAAAGACACATAAAAACCAGCAGGCATGTGCACTTCACTTTTTTTCCTCTCCATTAAGGTAATCTGTGAATGCTTTGAGGCACTGCTGGGCCAGGAGAGGAGAGTTAAAAGGGGTGAAATTGACGGCTGGGCAGCGAGAGCAAGGCATCAGAGGAAGGTCAAAGCCTACACGTCTGTGCTGCTGGACGCGGCAACAGGCCGAGACAGTCAGAAGGCTCCAGGCTGCCTCGCGTAAAACTGACAACTGCAATCTGTTTCTCCTCACAAGGTGATGGGAACGCCCTCTTGAGTAGAACTGTGTATTGGCAAGAATCTGGCGATACAATACGTATCATGATACAGGGGTAACTATTCAATAGATTTTGATGTATTACGATACTATAAGCGAGGCGATATATTGCGATTTTTTTAATTAATTTTAGGAAAACTGTCATAGTATAAAGAACTCACCAGAAAAACACCATTTTAGAATAGGCAAAAATAACACATTTATACTTCATGTAAAAAACTGCATGGTTTTTGCTAGGGCTGCACAATATATTGTTTTTTTTTTTATCGTCATCGCAATGTCAACTTGCGTGATAAACACATCTTGAAAGACTGTGATTATGCACTCAGGGATTTTTTGAGTTAGTTGAAAGAGAGTATCAGTAGAAAACTGCACTTTAAAATGTAGTTATGATTCTTTTGTGTTCAGTTCAATGTTCAATTTGTTCAATAAATGAATGTTGGAAATAATTTCCTTTCACTTTTTGAATTCAGTGAGCAATTTTTTGTTTCTTAGCAGTATACTGAAAAAAGCAGAACTGAGTACACTTCAATATCTGTTTATTTATCGCAAGTAATATTGTTATCATGATATTCAACAATGTTATCACATATCACATATTTTACTTATATCGTACAGCCCTAGTTTTTGCCCAAAACTGCAGGTGATTATCATAAAGTTGGCATGTCTGTAAAGGGGAGACTCGTGGGTACCCATAGAACCCATTTTCATTTACACATCTTGAGGTCAGAGGTCAAGGGACCCCTTTGAAAATAGCCATGCCAGTTCTTTCCTCGCCAAAAGTTTGAAGCATTATTTAACTTCCTTCCCGACAAGCTAGTATGACATGGTTGGTACCAATGGATTCCTTTGGTTTTCTAGTTTCATACGATGCTAGTATCTTCACTAGCTTTAAAACCCACTACATCCTCCAAAAGATCAAATAGCGGCCGGGCCCCGACGGTGGGCCATCGGATTTTTAAGAGGTTAATTAAATATCGATACAGCGTTTTGGAGAATCGATACAGTATCGCACAGCATAATATCGCGATACTCATGTGTATTGATATTTTCTTACACCCCTACTCCTGATCATTAACACATGTACAATAAGAAGCCCATCTGTTCACCTAATGCTCTCCTCTGTCTATCCATCATCTGCCTCTCTCCCTCCCATCTCCAAACTTAGTTTCCCTGTGAGACGCTGGAGAATACTGTGGAGGCAGCCAAGTTAAAATTGCAGCAGTAATGTGGATCGAGAAAAGCACCTGTTAATACACAAAGGCATGCACTCAGACAAATCGAGCATGCGACGGCTCCACGGCAACATCTCTGGGGCCGTCTGTAGCTGAAAACACAAATGTGTGTGTGTATTCAACTGGAGGATAAATGCAAGAGATGATATATAAATGTGACAGAGAGGCGGGTGGGGATGGTGGAGGGTGGAGGTAGCAAGCATAATGCACCTCTTTGTTTCACTTGTCATCCTGGTAAAAGCCGGCTGTCTTTTTCTGGAATAACAGAAATCCGGCAGCGGGTGAGACTGAGAGCCTCTTAATTAAAACCTGACGTTGAACCAGGTCAGTCAGCACACGACTGCCTCTGGGTGTGAAGAAGACACTCCAGCCACACCTCATTACATCAGTGCTGCTCAATTTACCTCACTGGGGAGGCGGATGCTACCTTCAATAAGATGCTAGATGGAGACAGGCAGAGGTAATAGAGTTTATTAGGGGTGGGAAAAAAATCGATTCATCTATATATCAAATTTTTTTTACGATTTTGAAATGCCAGAATCGATATATTTGCTTAATTTGAATCTTTGCGGAGGTAGAAGGAAGTCACCGCTTCTATTGTTGTAGTCAGAGTAACGTGACGTCATATCCGTTCCGTATCCGTCAACCAAAATAAACCGCAGCTGCCCGAAACGAGAAAGCAGAAAACGGAGGAGGGTCCTCGTGGATGCGACCTGCACCCTCACATTTTAAATCCAAAGTGGTAAACACTACACATACAGTAAAGTATGGAAACACTTTAGGTTTCACAAATTGCCTGGAGAAGCAGAGCTAGACATCACGGCTAAAGCTGCATGCTAAGTCTGTCATGGACAGGAAACGTTATCGTATTGCGGTAACGCAAAGTCAAGTCAGCCGTCATTTGCATCTCCGTGGTCAAATCAGCCAACGCTACAACTGTAGCGCACCCATATACTGACATTTATGTTAAAGGCACCGAAGTATTGTGAGATAGGTGTATCGTTCCAGCCCTAGAGTTTATAGATAGAGAATAAGATGTTTGGAGAGCATGGAGACTTCATGCCTGCCTGCATACACAGATACTTCAAACGGTTTCACCTCCTGTGACAGCGGTGCCTGGACCTCTGATCTCCACAGGGTGTAGTCACAGGTGGCAGATGCACTGCAGGGAGAGGGATGCAGTGCAGCATAAGTCAACCTCAGTTGTTTTACTCATTGTTTAAAGCACCATACCAGTATTTTACATGCTTTAGATTATTTATAAAAAAGCACATATACTTAATCATTAGCCGTGTTTCCATTCAGTTGTCAAGCGAAAGCGAACTTTTGAAATGTCGCAAAAAAAGAAATACAAATTAGGCGTGTTTCCATTAACTGGTTGGGAGTAAGTTTGGTCAGAAGTTGGCGCTATAGGCTGTAAATCTCAAGTAAACAGACCTCAGAAGCAGCAGAAATGGGAAACAAAACAAGTCTGCTTGGCCATCTAATCATCTATGAGAGAATAATGGAGAGAGCACTTCAGGAATTTGTTTCAATGGGGCAAGTTTTAATTGTTCTTTCATGTCAGCTAGTATCGGCCGTGTTTCATGTTGTCTAGGTAGGAAGACGAGCATTTGCGCGTTATGGGAATATTCGAGAAGAAGCCGACAGCAGAAACAGCTGATCAGTCATGTGAGTTAAATGTTCGCTACGTCAGAATATATTCGGCAAAGGCCTTTCCATAATCCATTTAGTGCATCGGCTCTTTTTCGACAAAGACAAAAAGCACCGTTTCCATACAGCTTTTCTAATGCGAATAAAAATATTTGAATGAAACACGGCTAGTGTTGTTAACATTTCTTTATGATGGATAACTGATCGAAAGTAGGTTTCAAGATTCTGAACGTAGATTTTTACAGCACACAACAATGACGAGAGACCAGTGGCTTTCTGAAGAGCAGGAAAATACACAGAAAACCCAAGAAAACCATGGTATGATTTGGAATCTAGAGTGTGTACATGACACTAACCCATGCAAAAACATCAGAACAATGGTTTAAAGCTGAGACACTGGATAGTGTCAGATGCAAGAGAAAAAAATATGCATAAAGAATAAAACAGAAAACTTATTAACACTGAAGTACTAATTGAAGAGGCGGTGTAATGGTGACACCTGTTTTTTTTTTAGTTTAGCCACCAAATGTTGCGAATATTACAGCCCATAAACTAAAGTGGGGGTGTTACACACTGTGAGTGTGAATGACAGAGGCAGCCGACTCCAGGCCTGAGTCATCATAACATCTCAACAAGGCTGCTGCTGACGATACAACCACTTACAGGGCAATGCAATAAGCTTGGTCCACTGCAACATGTACTGTAGCTACGTAAACACACACACAGAGCTTGGCACAGGCCGGAAGGCAGTGCAGAAATGTGCAGACCAATCAAATATTTCCTGAACTACTTGCACATGTACATGCTAAATGACCATCCATTATTATTGCTGTTATGATACCTTATTGATCATAGTGCAGGAAATGTCTCTTCCTGCCTGACCAGAACCTGTTACAGGACTGCCTCTCATTGTGGTAAGTTATTAAGCATCCACAGGGGCCGATTCTTGCTGAAACAAAAGCTCAAATCCAGATCCTTCAATTAAAAGGCAGCTCTCTCTATACCGCTTGTCTTTTGTCTGCAGTATTACCGTAACCACAGTGGACCTCCTGTGTGCAGAGTGAAATGAAGCAAGGCTGACGAAACGGCATCAGGAGGGGACCCAAATATTCACAAGAAACAACAATATTTAGACAGCATATCTGTACTATCTGTACATGTAAAATTCCTCCTGCAGCTGTCAGAGATAGAGCACGTACCACTTCAAGTGCCCAAGTGTGCTTTCAAGCTAATCTCAATGGATTCAGCAGAGCAGCGCACTGCTGGGCCTCTGAGCCAAGTGATGAAAGCAGCAACAAAACAAAGCATAAAACACTAATTTTGCAGTTGGGTAACACTGTCAACTGGTTTTTCTTGTCCTCATAAAATGAACACGCTGAACTATGACAACCATGGTCTGGGATTTATAAATAGACGCATTTGTCTGTATTTGAAACTAGAGTTTACAGGGCTCAACACTAACTTTTATTTTCCGTCCAGCTCAAAGATATCGGGATACTTCGCCTCCCAAGACTTCACAAATTTCCTTTTAGTTTTTCGTTCACGTTCATCTGGTTCTTTGTCGGTTGAATCAACTTACACATTCGTTTGTGATGTTGACGGGTTAGTTGAACTTTTCACCCTAAACTCAAACAACCTAATTTGCTTCGCCATTGTCTCTAAAACAGATACTTGTGCACAAGCGGGTAAACCCACCAACGCATGTGAAGCATTGTGACGTCAAGCAATGTCGCTTGCAGGATCGTCTGGTTCTGACTACAAACGCAATATTTTAAGTGGAAATGAAACGTTCAACCAACGTAAGCTGGTTTACTAAATGGTTTTCCACTCTTATTAACTTTCATATAACAAACATGACAAATGTTAGCATTTAAAAGAAAAAAAGAGGTTCAGTTTTATCTTTCGTTGCAAGGGCGCCGCCATGTTGCAGTACTCTAACCTGTGACGTCACGAGGTTGGTTTGCTCGGCTGAGTTACACAGATACAACGGTAGAGACCGTGAAAGACAGAGACTGAGGTTAAAACCAAGGATACAACAGTCCATTTCATAAACTGCAGCTGAAACGGAGATCAGTACTGCAGCATCGCTGGCTATAGTGACACTGAAAGTCCAGCTGCAGCTGACTGTCTCTCCATCTCCCGTCCTCTTCCCTCACTGATTACCTGTGTCTCCTCCTCTGCTGTCTCATTCAGACCGTTCAAAGACAGGATCGCTAAGAAAATAAACGCCGAAAGCACAACTTTATTCTGAAGCCCACGTTATAGCGTTTCTTTACGTAACTTGCCGATAGCTTCTGCTAGCTAGCTAGCTACTGGCTCAACATTAGCATACCAAAACTACCGTCACAAAATAAAACTTATCACCAAAGAAAAAACTAGAGACATTATCGGCCTGATGTTACCTGTGTTTTCCTTTAACTAGCTCTCTAAATAAGTAACTAACTTGGTTATACTCCCAAGCCGACCCTTATGACTAATGCAACAAATAAATATATTGTTTTTGTATTTTGGGGTGCACGTTTTGCTGTTTGCTGTCCCTATTTTTTAAATGTTTTTGACCAAAGGCCAAGAATTGGTTGCCAATTTCTCAAAATGGCTGCCTTACCTGGCAACCCTTACTGTCAAACCCTGGCTTAACAGTCCCTTTCTCGAGTAAACAAATATTAATTTACTCTGACCAAAAAGAACACAAAAGCACCCAACAAGCAGCTGTTAATTTACATGAAATAATTAATGAAGATGAGCAAACAAGTTCTTTCTTTACAGAAAGAAAGAGACTTGAAGAGAGAGATAGACCAAGGATGGAAAAGCCAGCCTTTCCTGAGGGGTTGACTGTGACTGCTTATCATGCAAACAGGCCAACTCTGTCAGAGACAGGTGGATGAAAACCGTCCAATCAGAATCTGCCAGCTGTTCTTTTATCTTGCTCACACATCACCACATATCTCCTCTACAACACATGAACCACATGGGGAGCACTGCCACTTGAAAGGAAAGGTGCACACATTAAAGGCATCCTAGCTACTGTACTGCACAGCCTTGCCTGACAGGAGGTTGATAAAAAATAAAAAAAGCGGGCAGAAAAACACTCAGGTGGAGGTCACTGGTAATAGAGATACCCCTGTGATGGCTGCCAAGGACTCCATACTAAATCACTCAGGTCTAATAGGTCATTATCTGTCCCACAGGCCCAGTAATATTAACAGCACACACACACATGCAGACATCCAGATGCACGTTGGTGCATAAGATGTTGCAAAGCGCCCACTGACTGAAAGATGACTGATGGGGTGAAATTTTGGTGGAGTAGCTTAAGCAGCAAAGAAAATCTTAGGACATAAATGGAAGATTTAAGAAGCCGGATCTATCTGAGCTGTTACACAGAAGAGCGTCTGCATATTCATGAGTTGAGCAGGGTTATTATGAAGAAGGGGGCAACGCCAGAGGAAGACGGCGGTAGGGGAGTTATAAATCTTTTCACAATTTCTGTGTTTCTGCTTCCTGTGTGTGTGTGTGCAGTATGACTGTGTGTCTTGCCTGGAATACATACTGCAGACAAAGGTTATAAAGTAATTAAAATGCATAGTTAAAGATGCAATATTCTTTTAGTTTTTTATTAACAATGAATCAAATAACTACATGTAATGTGAAAGGGGTCAATCGCAGTGATGAACCCACTGAGAATTATTATTATTACCCAACTCTGCAGAGCTTCTTAGACATTTTTAGTTCTTTTAGTTCCTACAAATTTACTGTTATGGTTCAGTCTCAACATTAGAATTCTTTTTAACATGTTCTAAATTAATGCTAATATTTCTCCTTCTGTCCTATGTGTAAAAATAAGCAACTGTATGATTACACATTACACATTAGAACTCTATAAAAGTAATGTCAGGGCTGTGTTTCTGTCAGCTTGTTCTTCTTCTGCCCCCAAGAGGTCAGTAGAAAAACATCTATTAATGCAGCTTTAAAAAGGTACCACTAGTAGCACTATGGAGCAATGTTTTTATGTGTGTTTGTTAGTCTTGTGCACGCATACACATTCCTGCTGCCAATGGTTTCACATTATTCTACTGATCTTCAGTACTAGGGCTGCCCACTCTCAGTCGATTACTCGACTAATCGGCTTTTTTGTTCTTAGTCGACTAAGATTTCTTTGCTTTTTTTCATGCTGAATGACTTATTTCCAAGAAACGTACGAGCACATCTCCGGTAAACACAAGATTTAAAGTGGTGCTTTTGTGTGATTCTGTGTGGAGAAACTCAGTTTTACAAATTTGTCAATTAAATCAACGAAGAATTAGTCAATAAAATCGTATGAGTGTTAGTCATAGGCAGGAAAGAAGAAGATTGCTAGCAAGTAAACATGGATGTCAGTAATGCTGATTTAAAAATTTTCCCCAAACAAAAGATTCTATGAGGAGGGAAATGCAGACAATTACACGTTTGTTAGACCTTGAGGATACACACAATGTACTGTATAAAAGGAAAAAGTAATTACAAACAGGAAAGCTTGAGCAACAAATTCTCAGAAGCCTATTTACGTACAGTAAGACAGTATTTCTTGTTACTGTACATCACCAACTGCAGGTTCATTAAGCTGGCTCTGGACAGGTCAGAGCCTCTCACTGTTTCTCTCCTCCAGAGGCCAACACACTGACAGCATCATGCTGATTATACAACAGCCTTCTGCAGGCATGTTGCCAAGACTGTCGGTAGGAAACCAGAGGTGTCAAAACTTCCAAACTGTATGTAAGAGAGTGAGAAATAGGATGGCTTTTTAACGATACTGCAGGAACCAACTTTCAAGTTCTAAATCTATGAAACTGCTCCCTTGGGCAAAACCAGCAGGTACGTAATGAGAAGTGGTGTGAAATAAGAGAGGTAAGATTAAAAAAAAAATCAAGGCTTGTGTACATGATGGAAGCGTTAAGTGTTCCCACTTCCAGTGAGGGAAAAAAAATCATCTTATTTTGAGGCAGCGATCAGAGAGGGTGGATAATAGATTAAATAAATTACCGGAGTATCAAGAGCTGTTAAAATGATACCCTAAAATAATCACTGAAGGTTTAATATGGCACAGGCAAAACAACTGCTATGATACGGTGATAAAATTAGCCCTCCAATAACAACTAAAGTGTGAGCTTGTCAGAAATTATATTGAATTAACCCCTATTAATTGGCAGATTCTACTACCAAAGAGACAAACGCAGCACTGCAGTAGAAATGCAAGGTAATTGCAAACGGCATCTAATGTTTTTTTGTTGTTGTTCTTGTGTCTAATTAAACACTTAAGCACCAAAACAAGATTATTATTATTCTAATATCATTTCTGCAGAGTGAAAGCCAAAACCCAATTTGTGCTGCTAAGATTGGGAGCCTAAGGTTTCCTAATGATCGTGTAATGATGTGTAATTTGCAGTAAATCTTGCCATCGCTGCTGGTTAAATAAAGGGGATCTCAGCTGCTGCTGGTGGAGCAGCACTGTTAAGGTTACTTCTTTTACGGGGCAGGATTACTGAGCTGGCTCTGACATGTAGTTTGTTGCCTCCACTCCCGGCAGACCTGCTGCCAAGCCTCTTGTAGTATTAGCACGCTGCCATTCTCATTCTAGACAGAGCCAATGGGCTAACCTAACAAGCACTCTCCCACAGGAACACATCTGTTGTCAGATTAGTTAGGCTCCGGCCATGGGTTATCAATCAAAGTGGTGAATTACATTACAAACTGAAATTCATTCATCACTTACATCAGCTGATTAAATGATTTACCAGAACAGATGTAGGCAGCAGCGATGGAGGGGTGCCGAAAGACAAGGGGAATGTTAAAGAGAGGACGTATTCAGCTCCACCAGCCAAACAGAAGCGACTGTGGGCAGTAAAACTGAGAAAAATGAGTTTCGAGTTCATCGGCGGCTGTCACAAAAGCATGGCTGGCACACAATTTGGCTGCATTTCACTCAGCGGCATTATCATTTAATGGGTTTATAACATTCGCAAGTGTCATTGTACTTGATATGATATTAAATCTAAGCGCTAGCCTTCATATTTGACTTTTAAAATGTACAGTAGCGGGTGATGGTGATAGCTTTTGTGGCGGAGGAATAGGCATACAGAGACTTTTGATGGGGGTGACAGGTGTGCAGAGGTGATTAGAACTGAAAACTATGCAGCACCAGCTGAGGCCCAGCACACAAGGCCAATGGGATGATACTTAGTGAGAGACCATAATACCCCCAGAACAAGCCTGAACTGCTAAAAGCAAAACACTGCTTCTTTAGCATAGTTGTCCTCATCAGCAAAGGGTTTTCTTACCCCTGGAAAATAAGCTGGGTTCATACGATTAGTCTCTCTCTTGACTGCTACCTGGAGGGGGAGACACTCAAAGTCACAGAAGTGCTGAATCTCTTTAAATAATGAGAATAACAGGAGCAACTTTCCTCCTTGTTTAATTGTAATGCTACTGCCAGATCTTTTTTTTTAATAGTAGTGAAGTCCCGCCCCTTCCGGTGGACCACCATGGGACCTTATATCAGAAACAATTTGTATGGTAGTCAACGGCGAGAGACAAATTATTTTTTTTGATCCCGAATTGCACCATGAATCACACATATGATGTTTGTCAATTTAAGATATAATTGTGAGGGCGCCGCTGTAGCTCACCTGGTAGAGCGGGCGCCCCATTTTCAAAGGCTGAGTCCTTACCGCAGCAGCCCAGGGTTCAAATCTGACCTGTGGCCCTTTGCTGCACGTCATCCCGTCATCCCGTCTCTCTCTCTCCCCCTTACTCTCTCTCCCGTACTATCTCTATCACTATCAATAAAGGCATAAAAAGCTCAAAAAATAATCTTGAAAAAAAAAAAAAGATAATTGTGCAAGTCAATAAAGTCGCAGTTTGTTGTAAACTGTTGAAGTACAAGGCTGTGAAAATACGTAATTAGAAAGACTACACACCCAAAAGTTGCGTAAGTGACGTCTCTCTCGCTGAAGCTACGATGCCTGTGTGTTTCCTACTGGGATGTACTCACTCGTTCTTTCTCTTCCCGGCTGATAAAAAGACCAGGAGTCGCTGGATAAAGCACATCAGGTAAGATAATGTTTGGTCTGTGCTTGGTCATATAAGTTAGCTAGCTAGCTAGTGTTGGTGACGTATATTGTGCGAGACGAGAGATGCAGTTCACTGAGCGGTTTCACACTAAACTAAATAATACTACGACAAACCTACGACAAACTGTGACTTTTTTGACCGCCAAAATTATCTTTTAAATTGACAAAAATATCATATGTGTGATTCATGGTGCAATTCAAACAGGATAAAAAAATATATTTGCCTCTCTATTAAAGTTACCTCCAAGAAATGAAAAGAAGTAAAAAGGATCAATCAAAACAGCCAGACGTTAGCGGAGACGAGTCTGACACTGGCCTGGCTGCCACTGCAGACAGGTCGCCTTGGCAACAGGTCAGCTGTTCCACAAAGCTGTTTGCAGCCTAACACGCACATTTGTCCAACAAGCATACAGTGTAAGGTTGCACAAGCATGATGGTGAGAGACACACAGCCGGTGACAGATGTGGCACAAGCGGGGCGGCGGAGTTTACAAGTTGTCGAGTCAACATGGCACAGATCTGATGCTGATAGTCATGTGCCACAGTACAATCTGCTTTCTGTCGACTGGCATCACAGACGAGGCAAATTGAGGATCAGAGGATAGGAAGTAGGTGGTGGATTTTCCTAAGGCTGCCTTGCAGGAATTATTTTTTTTTTTACAGTGGAACGCTGTGAAGTTAACAGAATCTAAATTAAACTCCCCTCTTTTATCCTCAAATCGTGTTTTTGAAATTATTTTTCTTCTGTTAACACCGAACCCTGATCTAAGAGGAGAGTTACATCAGAAAATACACATGTTGAAACTGTGTCACAAATACAAAGACGCCATCTGTATTTGAAGTGAACTGTGACACAGATGAGAGATGAAATCCCATATCAGGCATTCCAGCCTGTTTGGGAAGGTTTTGTAACGCCTCTTTATGATCCTAGAACGAGTGGGGAGATGAGCGGCACACAGCAGTCCCTAGTGGGGTGTTAGAGTAATTGCTTGTTTCACCAGTCCCCAGAGGATATCACAAAGTGGGCTGCAGAGGAGCTCGGTAAAAAACCTTCCACCTTCTGCCTCACATCTCCCGTCATCCTCTGCTGCCTGCCCGTTTGTCTCTGTTACAGAAGAGAGGGCAAGAAAATACCACAGGCAAGACATTTACTTTAGTGCAGGGTCAGAATGCCAGCCACTGAAAACAGAGATTAAATTATAGCCACTGTCATTATATTATTGGGAAATTTTGCAAATGGAAAGATTCTATCATGCATTGCACGCTACAGGAGCAAACTTGGGGGTTCATAATCTGATTCAATCTTCAATATGGCTGAACAGCAGCTCCCTGGAATGATCTTTAACTTTGATATTCTGCATGGTGAGGTGAAACAATTATTTTGGATAACTGATTTAACAATTATCCTTTTCGAGGGGGGGGGGGGGCTTAAAGAGACAGGCCCTAAAACGGACTGTTTCAGACAGAGGGTGAAAAGAGGAGTTGCAGCAATGGATGGTATGAGAAAAATAATGTGTTTTATGAACACTAAAGAAGTAAACTAGGGCTGTCAATCGATTACAATATAGTCGCGATAAATCGCATGATTGTCCGTAGTTGATCACGATTAATCGCAAATTAATCACACATTTTTTATCTGTTCAAAATGTACCTTAAAGAGAGATCTGTCAAGTATTTAATACTCTTATCAACATGGGAGTGTGCAAATATGCTGCTTTATGCAAATGTATCTATATATTTATTATTGGAAAACAATTAAAAACACAAAACAATGACAAATATTGTCCAGAAACCCTCACAGGTACTTCATTTAGCATAAAACAATATACTCAAATCATAACATGGCAAACTCAAGCCCAACAGGCAACAACAGCTGTCAGTGTGTCAGTGTGCTGACTTGACTATGACTTGCCCCAAACTGCATGTGATTATCATAAAGTGGGCATATCTGTAAAGGGGAGACTCATGGGTACCCATAGAACCCATTTTCATTCATATATCTTGAGGTCAGAGGTCAAGGGACCCCTTTGAAAATGGCCATGCAGGTTTTTCCTCGCCAAAATGTAGCAAAAGTTTGGAGCGTAATTTAGCCTCCTTCGCGACAAGCTAGTATGACATGGTTGGTACCAAAGGATTCCTTAGGTTTTCTAGTTTCATATGATACCAGATATCTTCTCTCTAGCTTTCAAACTGAGCCCGCTACAAATTAATAACTGCAAGTTGCGTTAATGCGTTAAAGAAATTAGTGGCCTTAAAAGGAATTTGCGTTATTATCGCGTTAACTTTGACAGCCCAAATGTAAACATTATAGAGTTGACCCCCAAAATAAAAACATGAACCGGAAAATGAGCTTAATATTTCCCACTTAATGGCTGACAAATGTTTCACCAATACTGCAACAGTCTTATGCGGGCTGGACACTCGTACAGTATGTGTATGACACAATCGATTTTCTTCAGTATGGTTTTGTGATCCCGGTGGACGTTTCAGTTTTTACACGCCTACATTACCGGAAAAAAAAGAAAGAACAAAAAAACAGCAAAAGGCCTTTGCTCAATTTCAAGTCAGGTATTTCAGGTCTGGAGTGTTTGGTTGCTGCAAGTAGCTTGTTTAGAGGGAAAGGAACACATTTCCCATGATAAATAATTGCATATTCCGTATCTAGTATTGCTTTTATTCAGTGTCATTTACAGTGTGCTGCGATAAAGGCACGCTGGCTTTTCTGCATTCTCCACCATTAATACATGTCCTTGTCCTTTTGAAATGTCTTATGTACTGCATTATTGGATAATCTTGACGCAAACAAACAATTTGTACATCCCGCTCATCCATCATTTCCCTGGCTGTCCTACTATACGCCACGTTGTCCAGACACTAATGGTCATGCATTAATGTGTGCCGCATCATGTGTGTATCTGTGTTTGGATGCATTGATCTTTGTGCACATGCATCAAGGGTATCGGCTCAACAAGGCGTCCTCCTCCCCCCTGTCATGCCTCTTCCCCTCTCTATCTCTTGTCTCCATCGGTGCCGTGTGTGTTTTGAGCGTCTCATTTGGGGTTGGTGCGCAGGGGGATGACGGGGCGGGGCAGCCGTACAGATGGATGCGTGGGCTTCTGTGGTGATGTAGTGTAGGTGAGCGGGGATGAGCAGCCAGTTGGCACGAAAGAGGAGGAGGAGATGACGAGTTAGACGTTAACAAGCTGTCACTGCCAACACAACACGGCGCCCACTGAAACAAACAAAAACAGCAAAGACAACCCCCTGACAAGCCTGGTGTTACAAACAAGAAGCGTAACAAGAAGCGTACGCTCTGTTCCACCCACGGAGGAGAGGTAAAAACCGCAGGTCAGGCCTGGACAAGTTAAATGACAATGAATGTGTTGAGAGGAAAAGAAACCTATGTGTATCAAAAGGTTTTTTAGCTGGAAATTGCAGTTTTGCTTGGTGAAAGTTAGAAAAACAGCAGCAAAGTTTCTGTCACCTTCCAGACTAACTTCCATGTCTCACCTCAGTCCCAAACGGCTTACCACAGCAGCACAGGGATTAGTGAATGTTGCTACCACCTCTTCAAAACTTTTCTTCAACTGCAGCAGTCAAAATCGATCAAACCAAAAAAATGTCAAACCTAGCGATGTCAGGAAATCAGCAAAACATTTAGCACAAGCTGTCCCTTTCCCTTGATTGATGTAACCATAAGAGCATTCAAACATCAAGAAAGCTTTTGCACTTTTTGATTCCACAATTACACTTTTAGGGCCCTATTTTAATGATCTATAGCTATTTAGTTGCGCCGACACTGTATTTTACTGAGGAGGAGGAGGAGAGCTGCTGCGCGTCCATGTGTGTGTAACAAGCAGAGTGTGTGCACATTGTGAACCTGCCTGTGTAGACACATCTTACTATCTGAATAGTGCCCCTTAAATAGCAGGAATAGACTTCGCCAGACTTTAGACTAGGTTTTTGTTTGTCAACGGGGCAATCGCTTTCTGCTGCCTCAAGATTGCAATGCGCCACTAAAGCGCCTGACCACACCTAATTTTAAGACCAACACAAATGACAGTTGCGTTGCGCTTTGCGCCGTGTGTAAGATAGGGCCTCAAAGGACCAGTGTATGACAAGAATCGATAATAAGAATCGTTGTGTTTTCGTTACCTTACAATGAGTCGTTTATATCTACTTAGGGAGTGGGTCCTCCTCACAGAGTCTGCCATGTTGCACCGCAACGGACAAACCAAACTCTTAACTTTTCCTGCTTGGGCCGGAGCCAGTAACGTTACTCACTCCCGTCGTCGCTGCCGCTCTCTCTCTCTTGCTTCACCATTCACTTCCCACATACACACACACTCTACGCACTGGCTCTGCTCCAAATGGCTCTAGAGAAGGACATACGCGTTTTCGCGCCGGCCACCGTAGTTCTCCAACACGCTTGGCACACGGAAGAGGCTTCAGTTGGTTGCAATCTCCTCACCTCACTGCTAGATACTGCCAGATCCTACACGCTGGATCTTTAATCTAAAGCTACGATCCAGAATTTCTCCCACTAGCTCCTGCTAGTATATTTTTAATTACATACTTGTATTGTTTGATGGGATCATTAGCCGCAGTGCTTTGATGCAGACATGCTAACATTTCCTGGTCACTGATACTCAAGAGCACCAAGTAACATTTACCCAAGTTAAAATGGCATTTATGATGAGTCCTAAGGGCGATCCGATTGGATGTTTTCCTTCAATCTGCAGGCCTCATGCTGCCAATCACATCCACAGGAAAGCTGCCTCTCCGGACTACCTGAAATAGACTGACTCCTTTGGAGCTAAAGCAGGACTCCTGCAGGGGCCTATAGCTATTTAACAAGTGAGAATACAGCACCATTTAATATAAACACAGACATCAAGAAATGTCTTTCTTAGCGATTGTTCCTCCACTTTTCTTCTTGCCACCTGTTGGCTGATTGAAACTGAAATCTGACAATTGGTAAGTGTTCTGCCCCAGAGCCCCAGAGCACTTGGCAGAGCTGCCCATGGCTAATCCAGTCAGCACAAGCACTGACTCACAACTAGCTGAGAGACAAGAGAGAGAAGGAGATTGACAGAGAGGGGAGACCGAGAGACAAAGGCAGCTACTGGAAGAGAGAGGCTAAGAATAGAGGTGGATGACAGTTAGAAAGCCACAGACGAAAATGTGAAGACAGAGGCTGGCAGAAAGAGGTCGGTGAAGAGGAGACAAATTGCTGGTTTAAGGTGTGCGTTGGAAACCAGGTGGAGGAAGAGCAGGGAGAAGTGGGACAGGAGGATGATTGGACACAGGAGATGAGGTGAGATGAATAAAAACTTAAGGAAGAAGAGGGCATTGGGACCAGATGAGTGATGGAAGAAGAGGGAACCGAGTGGAGGAAGCCGGGGTGTGTGCAAGGTGTCCTCCAAATCCATTTGTCACCCAGAGACTCATTAGTGATTGTGAGTGAGCGTCTGGTTATAAATAGGCTCTGGAGCGTGTGTTTGACAGGAGGGAGTCTACGATTTGATGGCAGGACATTAATCTCACCAGAGAACTCCCGGAAGACGGACGGATGGACAAACAGACGGATCCCCCCAAAAACAAGCGCACTATTTTATCGGTCAACAATCCCCATCTACTGCCTCTCTCACTGCAGCCTGTTTGACTCTTCCTTATGTGCTCCTCACACTTACGCCAAAATGACCTTGAGTTATTCTTCAAAAAAACTTGTCTGTTTTTAACTTTTCAAAAGCAAAACCTCCTTCCATTGTGTCTTACCATCCCCGCTTCTTTTTGGCCGCCTTTTCACTTTCTCTCCGAGTTCTGGCTTCATGCTTCGCTAGACGCTTTTGAGATATTTCCAGTTCCTGCTTAAAAGCTTGTCAGTCACTCACGGCATGTTCTCCAACTTCTTTGTCTCTCTTGCTCTGCTCTTATTTGCATCACTTCCTTACAGCCCCTTAAAAATGTAACACTTCCACTGCCTTTAATTAGAAGGGAAAAAAAAGGAAAACTAACCACTCTCATCTCCGGCTGACATCTGGTTATTTTCTGTTTCTGACCTGCTGCTCAGCTTCTGGCCAGTTGGAGCAGATGTGCACAAATGCTCCATTTCTCCATCTGTAGATGGCGCCTCCGGCTACAGCTTTGCCCTCGTGCCATCACCACCTCCTGCCACACACACAAACTATTTCAAGCTCCACAAATCCAGTCTCCCTAAGCATCAGCACGGATTCCTCCAAAACCTACGTGGTCCAGGTGCCCCCCTGCTGACCTCAGCATGGCCCTTTGGCCCCGCTGTGTATCATCGGGACATAAAGCTGTCGCTGAGCTCTGGGAATGAATGACGCAGACTCAGAGCCACGGCTCAATCATGACCTGCAGCCATCGGCCAATAGCTGCTTTAAACTGACGGATCATTACTAATGACTGGTTTAATGATTCTGTCTGGTCCCCCCAGTCCTCACTGCTACCTAATCTAGTGGTGTCTGATTTCCCCTGGTAAGTGACATAATCCATATAGTCATAAACAATTACAATTTCTCATACATGCTAATGCCAATCAGTTAAAATATGTAATCGCCATTAATCGCATGATTGTACATAGTTAATAGCGATTAATGGTAAATTAATAACACATTTTTATCTGTTCAAAATGTACATTAGAGGGGGTTTGTCAAGTATTTAATACTCTTATCAACATGGGAGTTGGGAAAATATGCTGCTTTATACAAATGTATGTATATATTTATTAGTGGAAATCAACAGCTGTCAGTGTGTCAGTGTGCTGAGTTGACTATGACTTGCCCCAAACTGCATGTGATTATCATAAAGTGGGCATGTCTGTAAAGGGGAGACTCGTGGGTACCCATAGAACCCATTTTCATTCACATATCTTGAGGTCAGACGTCAAGGGACCCCTTTGAAAATGGCCATGCCAGTTTTTCCTCGCCAAACTTTAGCGTAGTTTTGGAGCGTTATTTAGCCTCCTTTGCGACAAGCTAGCTAGCTTTAAAACTGAGCCCCCTACAACCTAAAAATCGCAAATTACATTAATGCGTTAAAGAAATTAGTGGCGTTAAAACAAATTTGCATTAACGCATTATTATCACGTTATATTTGACAGCCCTAATTATAACACCTGTGACAGACATTATAATGGGATGTGCATAACCATTATTATAACTAGAGTAACCTGCAGATCGAGTTGCTAAAGATCCTTTATACTTAAAGCTGCTATAAGCGACAGTTCTCTAATAAAATTGTATCACATAATGAGAAAACAATGTGACATTGTGAAAGGTTTTGCTTAGTTAGTGAGTTTTAGCTCAGTGTTTAGCTGTCCCGCTGCAACTTTACTGTTTTGGTTCACTCTCACAGCGTTATTTTCGGCCACAGCTGGCAGCTCTTTTCAGTGAGAGATCTCTCAAAACCCACTGTGCACTACCTGACCAGCACTTAACAGCAGAGAGACACAGTTAGGGACTAGCTGGTGAACATAGTGGAGCATTTAGCAGCTAAAGAGGCTGATATTTCCCTCAGGAGTCAGTAGTGACCAAAACAGAGCTAAAACACAGTCAATATTGGACTTCATCAGGTAGCCAGAAACATGACTCCAAACGAATGATAACTGCTGTAAATAAGCAATCGTTTGCTAACACCATATCAACTTAAAGATGATATGTTAATGTTCACACACATGAATCACAACTTGTTTGCGCTGCCCCCAAGTGGCTAAACCATCCCCCCCCCCCCAAAAAAAAAGTTATTGCAGGTTTAAGCAATAAATCCTATAAATTACACAATGCTGCAACTTAATTCTAGTCTTTTTCATATTCACATTGACTTACTAAAAAGAGTAAACATGAAGTGATGCAGACCGGCAGGTAACTCATTCATTGGAAAGTTGACGGTCATCCTGCATCATCAGTGCTACAGAAACCAATGGGGAGAAATATAAATTCTGCTGACTGACAGGAAGTCATGGCACACACACACTTTACTGCACTTAATGTTTTTATGTATTCTCTCTGATCGTCACAAAGAGCTCACAAATAAATAATTAACTGCTCCTCATAGTTCATGAATAATGACAACCAGGACGAAAAGACATGATTGAGTTTTTAAAAACAAACGGGTTCTTTTTTCATTGAACCAATGAACAAAATAAGAATAATATTACAAAGTATTGTATTTCTGAGTTTTCAAACTACAGTATTTTGTTGATCTGAAAACATTTGGGGATGTTTTGCTGTAATTCTGTGGATGAAAGTTCTTCTTAGTTTTAATTATTGCTAGTTGTTTAGTTATTATTATGGCTATCATATTGGATTATTTTCAGAAAGGATAAGGTTTTAACTTAACAAATAAACTAAATTCTCATAATTCCCTGTTTAATAAAGGTTGGTTTTGCTTGGAGGTGTATTAGAGATTGAGATTTAAACATTCATCTTTTTTTATGTGGCATAATTTTTAGCAGCTTATAGCAAACAAATCCTTGTGTGGGTTCATGGACAAAGTTTTGCGGGACAGAGGAGGGAAATAGCGAGTTGAAGGCCTGCCCTTCCTTATGCATTAATAAGAACAACGTGTGTGTGTGTGTGTGTCTGTGTGTGTGTGTCTGTGTGTGTGTGTCTGTGTGTGTGTGTGTGTGTGTGTGTGTGTGTGTGTGTGTGTGTGTGTGTGTGTGTGTGTGTGTGTGTGTGTGTGTGTGTGTGTGTGTGTTTGTGTGTGTGTGGCAGCTGAAGAAAATCAATTTTTCAAGAAAACTGCCATTGCTGATAGATTCGAAACATAGCCGGAACACTAGTGGTGAGATCACATGGAGAGCTAATGCCAGAGGTCGACTGTTCGTGTCAGGAAATAGAAAATATATCAAAGGAAACATCACTTTGAGGCTAAGATGGAGCGCTCAGAAATACTGCCACAGCTCTTCATCATCTCCTCTCTCCTCTCGCTTCACGACCAATTTCATCCTCGCATCTCGCTTCTCTTCTCCACGGTAGTGACAAACAGTGCATAACCGGAGTTTCAAGTTCAAGCCGTGCCTGGAGAGAAACGAGGCCGAGCAAAGATGCATCTCTTGAAGTAAATCCTTACTTGTTACCACACGAATGACAAAGTGAACTTTGTCTTTTGTCGACAATCTTTTAGGGCTGCAACTAACGATTATTTTTTCGATTAATCGATTAGTCGTTTGGTCTATAAAATGTCAGCAAATGGTGAAAAATGTCGATCAGCATTTCCCAAAGCCCGAGATGACGTCCTCAAATGTCTTGTTTTGTCCACAACTCAAAGATATTCAGTTTACTGTCGTAGAGGAGTAAAGAAACCAGAAAATATTCACATTTAAGCATCTGGAATCAGAGAATTTTGACTTTTTTTTTGAAAAATTATTCAAACAGATGAATCCATTACGAAATAGTTGGCGAAATATTTAATAGTTGAAAACTCTTCGATAAATCGTTGCAGCTCTAAAACATTTAGGCTTTGTACTGAATTAGATGTTATTTGTACAGCATGTGTTGAGAATTTATCTCAATTAAATTAAGCATCAACATTTTTGATAATCGATTAATCATCAAGGAAAAATCCCAACCATTCAGTGTTTCCTGATAATTCAATCAGAAATTGCTGCTTATCTCTATTTTATATCGTTGTAGACTGAATATCTGTATTTTTAAGTGTTGGTCGGATAAAACAAGATATCTCATATCACATTAACTAATAATGAAAAGATCCGTAAGCTGCGGTGCTACAACCAATGTTTACTGTAAGATCAAAGTAGGAGGTAGTAGTAAAGTATGATAGTGAGAAAGCTTCATCCGTCACACACATCTACACCTACATATCGTCTATGATCCATCATGGAGCGTACGTGCATCTACTCCCAACAAATCCCAGCACAAACACACACAAAGTGTCAGCTGCTCACGTTTGATCTCCCACTGCTTATTCTCTGGCTGTCTTCAATCCTTTAAACTCATTTTATGAAGACAACGGAGTGTAGGTGTGTTAAGAGGAGGTGGATGAAGAAAGAAAGGAAGAGTTCGCCTTGTTTTAACCTCTGAAGCTGCTGCTTTGCTAAAAGTGTACACCTCTGAGTGTGTTTTAGATGGTCTGACTCTGTGAACCCTGCACCCCCCCTGGCATTGATCCTAAACGCACACACAAGTACGCACACACATCAAACCGAGGGCATGATGATGAATAAATAATGGTTTAAGCTCTTGAGGTTCACTTGACTAATTAACGGAGGGGAAAAGGATTCGTCTAGAGAAGCAACAATACAAGAGAGGAAGAGAAGGCCAAGCAGTAAATCAAGGATCACTGCACACAGGCTTCATACACACCGACACGTGCACACTTGAAATATATATACACACGCAGATGCACACATATACACACACCGCATACGAGCACATCCTAATTTGCGATTCAGTGCTGTGAAGGGAAAGACAAAAGAGGGGAGGAGAGGTGTTGGCCTCTATTGACTCAAAACCCTGTGGGCTAATGAGAACTCCAACACACAGGCACACACACGAGAGCACCCGTATACACACCCATTACTGTCATATCGCCGTGTCGGAGTGTGAATGCGGTGTGTTATCATCTCACCACCGCCCTCTTCATCCGAGGTTATCGTGGAGGAACATCTAGCAAGAGAAATCCCCATTGCTCGTCAGTGTCCTTGTCGCTCTGTGAGCATCGTGGTCACCCGACAACATACTTTCACACACACACATGCTGTCACCGAGGTAATTGGAGTGGTATAATTATGAAGAATAACCAGTCTAGCTGGCCCAGCTGTGCTGCTAACATCATCCAGCTAGTTCCCCCAGATCATAAACTGTCACTAAATATGAGCCGACAGCAGAGGGACAGGGATATGAAAATGAGGCACAGTTGGGAAAAAGGATTGGCATCGCTGACTGACTGACGTTTATTTTGACATGCAGACATCTCCTTGGAAACAGACGTGTTCAACGTATAGCCGGAGCCCTCGCAGAGAAGCTAAACAGAAAATCCAAATAATAAGCATCAAAAATATTTTCGCTCTCATGCAAATAAGAATCAGCGTGGCAGCTGGAGAAGCAACAATATAAATCAAATGAACTAAAAGTGACTGGCTTACAAATGGCTTAAAAAGTCCCAAAGGGCGCACGGGAAGCCAATGACAGAGTTTGTGAAGACGCTTGTCACGAATGAGGCGGCAGGAGCAGCAGCAGCAGCTTGAGTCCTGGAGGAGCCACCGAGCTCCACAGCCTTTGAACATACAGGAGGCAGGCAGGAGCAGACAGCAGAGCTACGTGACTCTAATGACAACAAACACAATCACACAAATAAACAAGCACACACGCAGAGAGTCCCTCAATGCAGCAGGTTATCAAGATTAAATACCACGCAAATGCACCAACTAAAAGGATGCCTTAGAAACAAAGTGAGAGGGGAAAGGGAGAACAGGACTGGGAGAAACAAAAACAGAGAGGAGGGGACCACTCCAAGCGCCCACCTGAGGGTTTCCCAGCATTCTCCATCCGCGCTCCTTTCAATCCCTCACTCCCTTTTATCGTCTAGGTCACTCCATCCCTACACCCATCTCCACATTGGTCCCCAGCCGTCGCCACCTCGCTGGGACGCTGGCTTAGGAGGAATATTGTGTAAAATCAAAGAGAGGGAAGGCAGGGAGGGACAAAAGGATTGTGAACGAAGTGGGAGAGAGGAGGAGTATGGGAAGAAACAGCGAGGGAGAGAGAGAGAGAGAGAGAGAGAGAGAGAGAAGTAAGGCTGCCAGTTCGGAACATCGTCTCTTTTCTCTCGTCCTGATTGTGTGTCCCTGGCTGTCTGTCTCGCTCGCCTCTCTCTCCATTTCCCCTCATTATGTCCATCTGAGTGGTCGTGCCAAGCGAGCAGGGAAGCAGGACAAAACATGGCTCGCTGCGGCCTTAAAACACCTTGCCGACTGGCCACTGCCTGTAGACCTGCGTACACCGGGTGTGTGCTGGGGGCCGTGGATTGAGCGGGAGTGTGTCTGTGTACGACTGTCCTGTCAGCCAGCCAGAGCAGCAGATTACTGACGCTCCACTGGCACGTCCCACCTCATCCTTCTCTCCTGTCACCCCGGCAACACCTCCGCTCCCTGCCTGCTTCCCCTCTCCTCCTCCTCCTCCTCCTCCATCTGCCTCCACCTCCTCCCTCCCTTCTTTCTCTCGACGTAACCTGAGAAAGAGTCTTTAAATTTAATTTCTTCCGTCTCCGAAATCTATACCAGCAGAGCTAACTCCATATAGCCGAGAGGAATAGTAAAGATGGTCAATCTCTGCATCTCGATCCGCTCTAATAAAAAGAGCCCCATCAAAGCGGTGTATATACACACACGGCCCCCAGGGTGCTTCTTTGCTCAGATAAAGATAGCCAATCAGAGGCTGGGGAGGCGAGAGGAGTGGTGTGGTAATTAACACCAGTGGGCCTGGGCTCAGGTCCATGACAACACTCAGCAAATCTGACCAAAAACCACGGTACAAATCAGAGAGGTGTGGGAAGGAGAAGGCTCCTGCTCCTCTGAGATACCGATGATGTTTAATTAACATGTTAGATTCAGTACGGATCGGCACTGGAGAGGCCTTCGTGAAAAGCAGGAAGAGGTCAAGGCAGCCATGGAGGTGAAGACCACCTGAAAGCAGAGCAGGGAACGAATCTCTGCAGTGAGAGAAAGTCTGCTTTGAGTGAGCAAGTGTGTGTTTCTCTGTCTGTGTCGCTGGACTCACACTTACGGTGTCCACAGGATCCATGCTTCCCATTCTTTGTCTATGTAAGCAGCCGTGCAATGCATTTGGGTAGCGCAGCATTGCATTTCAAGTAGGGCTGACCCAAATGCTGAGAAGCTTCGACCATTGCCATGGTAACCCACCTCCAAATCAGTATTCGAATGCTTCGTTTTTGTTCTTTTTTATATGTAATAATAAAGTATAAATCCCCAAATAGCCCATGAAATAAGGAATACTCACACAACATTATTCATTATATACATTCAACATCAGACGAATATCACTGTTTGTTGTAGAGGTGTGTGTAGTGCGGCAGCGACACTGTCTCGGGCACTGAAACGGGCGAGATGGAGACAGACAGAAGATCATATCAGCCTGCTGCGCCGCACAGCTTCGAATACCTTCAAATATTTCTCACCGAAGCTTCGAAGCCCTAAAAATGGTATTCGGGACAGCCCACGTTTCAAGAGACGGGCCGTCACGTTGGCCACTCCTCATTTGCATAAAGTTGAGGTCCAGGCTACTTTATGCAAATCAGGGGCGTCAAGCGTGACTCACGACCTCTGGATCAACCGGTGTCGATCTAAAATGAGGACAGATTCAGCAACTGCATGGCTTATTTCTCGCCTCAAATGTTTTTAGAAACATATATCGGTGAACTATTTTTTTTAATATAGGAGAAAAAATAGTTTCCAAACGAGCTGCCATGTTTGACAGTTTGAAAGCCTGAAGCAGACAGCCCACGAGTGAAAGTGTTCGTCCAATCAGAGTGCCTAGTTGCAGCCCATCAAGCGTGCAATGCTGGATAGCGGGGCAAGCCCAAAAACGCCCCTGTGGACACGTACCATTAATGCTCAGCTGTGACTTTTTGACACTTTGCCAAGTGTTTTTACTTCTCATCTGTCCATCAGAACCGGCTGGTGATATCAATACATTTTCAGATGTTTGTGTGTGATGTTAGCTTAATAAGTTGATGCTTTACACTATTAAAGAGTTATTAATTACGTTACATATTTTGATATTAGATCAAATTAATTATTAATTCTGTCACGAACTTTAATGCTACATATGTCACTGAGCTCTGTGATGTGGTTGAATTCAAAATCACAAACATTTCATAATCTTTCAATATTGATAAATATCGTAATATAGCAGATGTATGCAAAATCTCACATAATATTCCAATTGATGTTCAGTGCAATAAACTATATTCTTCTGTAACAACTTTGATAGGATAAAACTCTTCACATCTGTGAAAATATAAACTTCGAATTAGCTTTCTGTTACAATTTGCTTAGAATCGTTAATTCTGGCAAAACAATGATCACACGGAAGTGATAAAATGAAATGGCAGATTAAAAAGGTGCCCTGTGGAGAACTTATGTTAACAATCAGTTTCACTGAACAAAACACACTGTGAGCATCCTCGAGGCCTCATAAACAAGTTGGATGCGTTTCCTTCGTCATGCATTGTTAACATCATTTTTACTAGCTTGCAGTCTTCTTAATTGACTATGTTGGCACGTTACTCTGCAGGTTATCACCACGACGACGTTGCCTGCCTGCACGTGCGGCGCGATACAAACAAAACAGGGGACCCCCTCATTACTGCATAGCGCCACTAGGGGTCAAAAACTAGCTTTAGTGTGGAGCTGCAAGTTCATGAAAAAAAAATAATAAAAGAGGATCACTCCAAACTTCTAAGAACTCACTGTCCCTCCTCTGAATAACACATTTTTTCACTGTCATCAAAAATCATCAGCTGACTGTGAGTGCTTGTGAGACAAAGGCCCACCCACCACTTTGACTGCACAGTACGAGCAGAGGATGACACCCACAGATATCTTACCCTATGCAGAGCTGCACCTGCTGAGCGGTGCAAGGGTAACAATGGCCACATAGGGCTTGACAACTGCTGAACATGCAGATTTACACCCCACAGAGTTCACACACACATGCAGACACACACACACACCTTTTAACTATTAACTGCATGTACATGCGTGTCGCGTGGCATGTGTGTTGGTGTGTTGCACACAGTCTATGCTTGAGCCTGTGGATAAGTGACACACAGAAAGCTGTTAAGCTAACGCAGTGAGCTAATGCCTCACAAGGACAAGTAAACAACAAGGAAACAAAACAGCGTATCCTCTACCTTTGAAAAACAACCCTCTACCCACCAAGCAATTTAGCACCTACAAACACATACAGATGAGATATTAATGGCGTACTACGTCCTCTTTGACCTTTTAATTATTCTGATTTGTGTACAGAGCAAGCGTGCCGTAATTGCATTAGCATCTCTGCAGGTTTACTTAATGTTCCAGTAGAGGGGGAATTGCGATTCAGTAAGCAGATAGGATAACACGCCTTTCTTTTTGTGTATACTAAATGATCCGCTACGAGTGTGTCTGGCTGTTTGTGTGCGTGCCCGTGTGGTTGCACTAAATCATATGAGATTTATTAGCTCAGTTACTACTAGTCAAACCCTCTGACGTGCAATTATGCTCTATCAGCAAATAAATGATTTGGCCATTACAGGCAATAATTGGTTATGGAACAAAGGGTGCAATATATTGTCCGTCTCTCTGCAGCTGTTTAAAACGCTGTCCTGCTCTTTGCTGCTTGTATTACCGGAGAACTCTACTTGCCCCCTGTTTGCCCCCTCTTCCTATTCCCCACTTCCTCCTCTCCTTCCTCTGAGCATTTCCCTGGAGAGGACCACTGCTCCTTCCTTCCCTTTATCTTCAGAGCGAGGCATCTGGAAAACAGGCTCTGTCTCCGCCTCTCTCTATCACATTCAATCATCCCGATGTTTATTCAGCTCTTTCCATCTCCCTTTCTCCCTCCTTCTGCCCCACCCGCCTTCCTCGCCATGCTCACCGTGTCTCAGCTCTAAACCACAGCACCGCTTATCACAGTCCTGCATCTTTCCATTTCTATCTATCTCCCCTCCAATTGTTTTCTTCCCCACCATCTTGCCTCTGCTTGACGCCTTTTCCTCTTACATTTCCTCTCTGCCACAAAGTGGTTTTGCCCTGGAAGACGCTGTAGCATCTGTATTGTCAGAGGAAGGAGGACGCATAGACAAACCTGCATCCTCCCCTCTAAAGCTATACAGCACGTCCATCATACATAATGTAGGAAAGCTTGAGGGTATTTACAGTGTGTGTACACATTTCTGCAGGATTGTAGCTGTACAGTAGGTGGTGACTACAACTAGGTGTTTAAGTCTGAATATGAGTTCAAATGTCACCCGTCCTCCTCACCCCACTGGTCTGCTTTGCACTTGTCTACTGTTAATATGATCGATAGCATGTTTTCCAATACTTTCCTAATCAAATATCTGGTGTATACCAACAGAAAACAATGTACTTTTTTTGACATACACAGGACCAGGAACCAGTGAGCAGAGTTGAACAAGTGCAACCATCTGTACAGGGCCTCAAAGAAGTCCATCAAGCGCCCATCTTCGACTACCCTCAAAGGGTTTGCTTGTTATTCTATGCTCTCACAACAGATCGGTATTTTATCTCTCATCTTTCTAACAATGCAAGTAGGAGTGGGTAGTGTGAACAAAATCCTTTGTCGCCTATGTTGTATATAATTTCAGATTGAGATAATGATGTATTCTGTGATATTCTGTACAACACACAGAGGGAGAGCAACTTCATTCTCTGCTCGGTAAACATTACTCCTCTATATCTTTACATAGCAAAATAGTTGTTTGCTGCTATATTAATGCTCTGAAGTTAAAATTTAGCACCTTTAAAGGTGCAGTGTGTAGGATCTGGTGGCGTCTAGCAGTGAGGTTGCAGATTGCAACCAACTGAAACTTCTCCCGTGTGCCAAGTATGTAGAAGAACTACTGAAAAACGTGAAAATGCAAACGTCCCTCTCTAGAGCCAGTGTTTGGTTTGTCCGTTCTGGGCTAATGTAGAAACATGGCAACCGGCTCCGTGAAGAAGACCCGCTCCCCATGTAGATATAAACGGCTCATTCTAAGGTAACGAAAACAAAACAATTCTTATTTTCAGGTGATTAAACACTAACGAAAAGATACTTATTAATATCATATTCCATTTCTGCCAATAGATCCCCCTTAATGTTACACTTTAAGGGAAATAGGTTGGGAACCTTTGGCCTTCAGCATAAACGCTAGGGAAAAATCTACTGTATACACATTTATATTGTTTCATGGTATTTACTGTAATATTACCCAACCCTTAATACAAAAATGTCATATGAATGTACCCACAATTTTCTTCCTTTTGTTACACCAAATTGTCTTCTGACTGTGCACAAACTGTACCACAGTTCAACAGTACGGTTTACTGGTCAGCTTTACAGTTCGCTAAATGCGTTCATCTTACCAAATTTTTGGACAAACTACTCTAAGATTCAGACTAAACTGCCAGTGTGACAGGGTCTGAAATCCAGATATCGCGGACAAAGTGAAAAGAGCATCAGTACTCATCATGAGAGGGTGAGGGTGAATGGTGTCTAGCTATGGGCTAAGTAGGAGTAGATCAGCCTGCTGCCTAGAATTGCTCCCACACTGCGACTAATTAACGTTGCCTTGTTCCAGTTCAACAACTCGGTGCTACTGACTTCAACTGGGGCATCCTGAGATGAGACAGACAGGAAGAGAGAGAGAGAGAGAGAGAGAGAGAGAGAGACTGTAATGACAACACAGCAAAAACAAGCGTGACCTTTTAGGTCAGATCTTATTGCGACACTTCACGTAAACAGTCTGTCCCACACAGAGATACAGAGTTGGTGGAGGAGGGATAAAAGCTACTATCTCTTTGTGAGGAGGTGGCTGAGGAAGAAGCACCTGTCTCATTATACCCCGGCTTGGGCCACACAGGACAACTCTCCACCCCACAGGGCCGAGCTACGCCGCAGATAAGAGGAAGCCCGAAGAAAACGTTGAGCCGATAAGAACTGGACTTAGAAAACGCAGTCTGACAAAATGGAGGAAAAGCTGGACAGAAGTGCACGGGGAAAGAGAGCTAAGAGAGAGCCGAGAGAGAGAGAGAGAGAGAGGATGAATGGATTTGCTGAGTAAATGGCTGCGAGCTAATCATGACGCTAACAGTAATGGATAGGCAGGGCTGTCCAGATTGCCTCATTTAAGGACACTTGAGTATCGTTTAGGTAATCTCTCTGACGCACTCACAAAGGATGTGAGCGGAGGAGACGGAGTGGTCTACCGAGAAAAAGGCAAATAGTTTTTTAGACTTCCTTATACGACGTAAGAAAAACAAAAGCACAAAACAACAATATTGCACCTTTGCATTGTACTATTCTGTCTAATAGTAGTCAAACTGCTTGACCTTATAGGTCTGCACCCAGGTAGTTGACGATGTGAGCGGTGTAGAAATACTGTAGCCCCATGCATCTCGGGGTGAGCTGACATGGAGTTAAGGCAGCGCACGAAATCAGAGGAAACTCAAAATGTGTTTCCCGAGTTTTGCCCTCCTTTGATCCTCAGCTGGAGGCAGACCACGAGAATGAACATCAGCGACCCTGAACAACCTTCACTGAGATTTAACACATATACACCCAACGATATTGTTGCCTTGAGTATGGCCCTTTACACTCGGCTACACACACTACAAGCCCAGGACTCCTCTGTGTCAGCACTGACTTCTTTTGTTCCTGGTACCTCTCAACGACTTTGTCCCTCTTCTATATTTTACGTTAATCTGTTTTTTATCTCTTCTCATCGCTGACAGCATCTAGGTTTTGTATCTACCCTCCCTTCCCTCAGAGGTGTTGTTGACTGTACTGTGGCCCACACTGCAGTAATCCAATGTTATTGGGGGTGCTATAACTCAAGTTTTATGTGATCAGGAGCCCTAGAGCCCCGGCTGCTGCACCTTGTGACAAACGACCCAAGTCAGACGAGGCATCAATGAGTCAGCCGCACTGAGAGGCTGTGATGAGACCAGCTTTTTTAAACCCTTTGTATTTCTGCTTTTTTTCCAGGCTGGGCGTTGAATGCGTGTCAGTCAGTGTTTGTCGCTGTGTGGGTGAGTTTCTCCATCAGCGAAGAGTCGGCACCGCAGAGTAACATTAACATTAAATGTGATCAGTCTGCCAGGAATCCAAAACAGACAGCAGAGCCATGTTGGGATGTTAGCTTTTTAAAGTGGAACAATGTAAGAACGCAAGTGAATCACAGCGCTGTCTGTTTATTCTGCTATCGCAGTGGGAAGTTCCCATCTCACTTAACTAAAGGCTTCTGCAACAGCACGCAGCAAAGCAAACGAGGGAAGGCATTCGTACCCTGCTCGTCATTGCTCACTCTTGTACTAAGCCAAGGGTAATAAGGCCTTGGTTTTTGTTTATTAGCCTTTCCTAGCCTCATGAACCGCTCTCTGAGAGGCAAGCAAACAGCAGCTGTTAGAAGATTTGTATAAACGCAACGCGCTAATACCATTCATAAACAACCGAAGCACATTATCTGGTGCCATCATTGAGAGAATCAATCCGTATGTGGAAGGAGGGCAGCATTAGATTCTCCCTGTTTGCTTCAGTTTGTCATTTTAAAAGAAGCTGTGGGTCTGAAAGAGTCTTTAGGAGAGACACAAAAGACCTAGACATAGAGAATAATTCTACACCGACTCACAAACAAAATCTGTATCCTACATACTGTACGTTATATGATTAAGGCTTATTGATTTATGGTTTTACCAACTTTCACCAAAAATACACCATTTTAGAATAGGCAAAAATAACACATTTATACTGCATGCAAAAAACTGCATGGTTTTTGCCCCAAACTGCATGTGATTATCATAAAGAGAGACTCATGGGTACCCATAGAACCCATTTTCATTCACATATCTTGAGGTCAGAGGTCAAGGGACCCCTGTGAAAATTGCCATGTTAGTTTTTCCTCACCATAATTTAGCGTAAATTTGCAGCGTTATTTATCCTCATTTGCTATGTAGTATGACATGGTTGGTACCTTATTTGGATTCCTTAAGTTTTCTAGTTTTATATGATGCTGGGACTTCACTGTAGCTTTAAAAATGAGCCTGCTACAACCTCCGAAAGATCAAATAGCTAATTAGGCTACAGTGTTTTGGAGAATCAATACAGTATCTCACAACATAATATCGCGATACTGAAGTGTATCGATATTTTCTTATACCCCTAACAAAAACTACCAAACTAGCAAAATCTGTTCCAAGTTTCCTATTCCAAGAGGACTCCCCCACCACCACCAGTGTATAATAAAGGAGGTCTTGCAACGTTGAATATTCCACTAATAAAGAGTGAAAAAGGGGGAGAAAATACAAATGAGCTCTTGATTATGCACCAGAGTCCCTCTAAGTAAGTGAAAAGCAAACTGTTAAACTAAAGAGTGTTTGCACAGCAAATGGTATTTTTATTAGACAATTTTCCCAGGGTTATGTATGATTTCTTTATACAGGGTTTTAAACTGTAAAATAAACACTAACAAATTCCTGGATGTTATTCTTTGAATCAAAATGAGCAATTATTATGCTGTATAAAGACAAAGTAACCCTATACAGCCCATACAAAAGTCCACCATTGTTACATCGGCTTCCAAATATAGACAGGGCTTTACATTAATCATGTTGCTGTACTACGTCAGCAGTTCTGTGAAGCTGCCCTCTCAAGGTCTATCCATCAATCCTTCGTCCCTGATGACCGCCCGGTTCTATGAAGAGGAGGACAGTCTTCATCCTTCAAAAAAAAAAAAATTGAACAGGGTACGGTCGCTCAGATAGAGACGTCACTGTGTTTTCTGCAATTATTACAGCGTGGATGAGAGAAAACTTCTCTTAGCAGTTTACTGAGAGTTGAATTACCCGTGTTTGTCACAAATCTTGCACAAAACCCCAAAGATGCATTAAGGTTTATTAATTATGTAGATTTTGTTGCACAAAAGGACGGAAAACACTCACAACCAAATTAGCATCAATGAGGTTCGGAGAGAGAGAAAAAAATGGAGCGCAGTGTTCTGCGACGTCCTAAGCAGCTGTTTAAAGGCTGTTAGATAGCGCGCACATGGGCCCCTGGCACAGTGGATGAATTAGTATTCAGCACCGGATAACACAAAGACTCAGTGAGGTCTGAAGGAGATCCAAAGGGAGTTGGCCGGCTCTTTCATCGGGAAGCTGCACAGGACTGTGTGACATATCGATCGGCTATTGGCTGCGCAGTACTGCACTGTGGGCTCCATCACCGTCACGGCTACACTCTGTCACTCCCACTTTTCAGCTGTTAATTTGTGGTCGTCTGGATCTTAACATGCTGCCCTACACTCTGGCAGCCATCACATTCACGAGAGGACCACTACATCAAACCGCCGCTATGACGACAGGAATTTTAACTACTCGGGAGGGAGGGGGGGGGGGGGGGGGGGGGGGGAAATAGCGCAGCTCAAATCCACACTAATGCTTCTGTGCGTGAATGTGTGTACACCTTCACTTGCACTTCCTCGTCCAAACCGTACATCTGAAATCTGTCCTTCTGCGTTACCCTCAATCCACCTCTCCTGCTCTGATATAATGTCATACTTAAACACATTCATCATTGCCTTAGCCTACACCCTGATATCGATGTGCTGCATTATTGTATTAATATTTCCAGAGTGCTTCCTATTTAAGAGGCTTTACGGCTTCAGCAAGCAGCTTCTTAACTGTTCTACTCAACCTTATCAGCGCAAATCCAGACGTCCTTGTAAGAAAAAAGCAAGGTCCCGCTGACAATAAGGCACTAGTTTTACACATTGTAAAAGTTTGTTCAGTCTTTGTCTGCGCAGATGTTGACTTGGATAATCTGTGAGCGGAGGAAGAGACTGTATCACTGATGAAGCCGCTAATTGGCTATTTAATTGGCTGCAGTTAGAGACATCTGTATCAAACGGCACGTTAAAATATCAGCAGTAATGAGCTGTCCTATCTGTAAAAATGTAGAATACCATATGAGAGAAGATCAAGGTTATCACAGGGGGGCAAAGAGAGGACGAGATAATAAAGGGGAAAAATGTCTAATGGTGGTGAAACAGGCAAAAAATACGGAGGAGGATAAAACTGAACAATCGCTTGTGTACTTTATATGAAAACATTTCTCATCCTTTTCTGCCTATGAGGGCGGAAATGTGTGTTTTGTGGAGGGTATTGGAGGGTTTCTGTTCTCTGTGCTCTCTGCTCTACAGGGCAGCCCCGGACCTACCGGGGGCCCTTGATGAAATTTAATTTGGGCTCTTCATTCCTGGCTCTGTGTCAAGTCAAAACACCCACAATAGTGTACAGTACCTACAAAACATGAGTCAGTTTCACTGAAACATTTGTTAGCTATTAAGGCAAAAAAATAACACTGGAATAGGCTCTAACAACAAAGTACTTATTGTTCAAATATGTCTGATTTGGCCACTGTAAAATTAGATGAATTAAATCTTGTATGCCCAATTTGTTATCTTAATCAACACAGCATAATTTAATTAGCTGTAAAACATTCAGCTCTTTATCATATTTCTTAATCAATGGCTGAATAACAACTGTCAACGCTGGCATTGTGTTGACCATATTTTGCCATAATGGTGCTTTAGATGTTACACAGGGGCAGCTTGATGATTCGTCAGGTTGTCAGAATATAAACAGGGCAGAGGTGAAGTGCCCTTGACCAACAAATCCAGCCCAAAACAACATTTTCCTCTTAACAAAAATAAACTCCAATCAGATAACTGAAACTAATGCAGAAACAGATGTTTAAACACGCAATCACAATGGACTACAAACTTCATCCATGTCATCATTTTTGTATTTTGCACATTTTTACTACACATTTAGGCGGGAGACTGTCCTCCCCAACAGCATCAATCGTTTCAGAAAAAGCCAGAACCGACACACATTATGTTTACATTCAACTGACAAAGCCCTAAAGCGGCCATAACATGACAATGCAGGTCCCCTAACTACGGATGTCAGTTTCGGTCAATCTTGCTTTCCATAGCCCGACACCCATTAACTGGTTAATTTTTAAGAAAGAAAAAAGCGAAAGTTTCACAGGTACTCTGATTGATCGGCCAGCGATCATTATCTGCTGATATTCGTTCTAAATAGTTTGATTTGTGGTCTCTATAAAAGCCGATCAGAAGAGCCGCATCGATTCTGAACTGAAACGTTTGCAATATTCATTTGTCTGCTTTCTCGCCTGCTCTTTAATTCGTTCTGAGAGCGACACAGCTGGACACACACATACACACACACACTCATGCTCAGACACAGAGCGGAGCGTGTGTCCATCCGTTTCACACACACACACCGGTCCTAGCACCGCGTGGTGCGTCCTGTCTGAACAGCACAATTGGAAGCTTCCTTTCAGCGCCCATGTTGAATTAAAATATAGACTGTAAATTAACCTATAGACCGACATGCGTAACTGATCAAAAATGTTCTCGGTGGTTAACCGTTGACATCCCTACCCCTAACCTTAACAAAGTAGTCATTTTAGCCCAAACCATAATCTTTCCCTGAACCTAACTAAGTAGTTTATGTGCCTAAACCTAACCAAACCTGAAGCAAAGTGTTGTCACATCTTAAAATTGTGCCGATAGAGGCGTCAGAGTAGAAAACGCTTCTTTGTGTCATTCTAGAGAACATGGACAAACTCTGTATTTTTTCATTTCATTTGTAGGACTTGCTGTCAGGTAGAGAAGAGATCCTTCAGATATAAGCCAGAGGAAGTAAAGTATTTAGGGTCTAGGGAGTGATGAATTAGATTCAACTATACTACATGCAGCCACTCCTCAGAGGGGAGGCACAGTTTTGAAAAACAGCATCAACACCATTAATACAGCATCTCTGACTGATATATGGAGAGTCTATGTGTGTGCGTGTGAGTGTGCGTGTGAGTGTGTGTGTTGGTGTGGACTTGCAGGTCAGGTTGTGCTGTTGCAGAAGGCCATAAGTGTGGGCGGAGAGTGTGTCTCTTGAGCCGGTGGCGAGCTACAAGTACGGCCATCTGGGACAGAAATCTGCATAGACTCACTGCAGCAGAGTGAGTGCAGCTTGCAATTAAGAACTTACAAAAAGTTTTTTTCAGATTTCAAATGCTGCAGTTTTTCCTGTAACAAAATGGGCTAAACCCAAAACACAAACAATCTTCCACTGGAAATATTGTGTGCCTTTTTCACTGCAGTCTTTACAGTGCCCTCTGATGGCTACACAGAGTCAGAGGAAGATGCTCTGCATGGGAGTCCTCAGAGGTTCACACATTCTTTGTTGTCAGCTGCTCTACCATTGGATTGGGCGGGGTTAAAAGCCAAATTTTATAATTACTACTGCTGTCAAGTTGCTTACTTGTTCCGGCTACCATAGAAGACTACTGTGAATTAATTCATAATTAAAGGTTCACTGTGGAGCGATGTTTTTATGTGTGGGTCCCCGTTGCTCTTATGTAGGACTGTGCAATTAATCGAATTTCAATTATAATTTTGGCTTCCAATGATAATGAAAACAAGATAATCGACATAAAAAGATTATTGTGCCGCATTTCATATCGCAACGATGCTCTCGTTTTGTCTTATAAATCCATCCCTTTCCTTTACAGCACTGCACTTTCACCCCGTTCGGTGTGGGAGAATCCCCTCGTGGAAACTCTACCCGGAGCTGGCTGGCCCTCGTGGGCGTATTTCCTCCGTAGTGATGCACCACGACCGGCTCTAGGTCGGCTTGGAAAGGCCCCGGGGTGAAAATGGCGCTTTACAGCAACCTTCGCCTGGACCTCGCCGCTTAGTGCTCGCTGTGCCCTTTCTCCCTGCGGAGAATGACGGAGCTCCATGCTCACAGTGCAACTGTCAACCGGGGTGAACTGTCCTTAATGCGGCGATGTCGGCAACCCACCTGACCCGTCTTGAAACACGGACCTCGTCTTGTTTACCATGCTTTGTGGGTGTGACTTTTTTTGCTGCGTCATCACCATTCATATTTATACAACCAATATGTTTAAGATTAAATTGTTTACTATAGGGCACAAAGTTCTTCATAGATCTAGCCTCTTAATTTTGCTCTAAAAGTGCACCAGATTGATGCATTTAACTTTTAAATGTAGCCTACTTTCTATGTTCTTTCTAAATGCATGATGTTTCTAAAGTCAATGTGTAATCGTGTTAAATAATCGTGATCTCAATATTGACTAAAATAATCGTGATTATGATTTTTGCCAGTGCATGCACATTCCAGCCAATGGTTTCCCACTATTCCTGTGATTAACAAGTGATGTTAACTGCCAAAAAAAGCAGTGAAGAATAAGACTGCATTCACACTACACACACACACACACACACAACCACATGCACTGTTTTTCTTACGATACCTTTTTTGGCTCTCAGATGTGTTGTCTCCCTGGGGATTTCTACAGCAACTGTCTCAGCTACAAATAAGTTCATGTACATTGATCATGCTTTTGATCTTTAAGTGTCATGAACTAAATAATTTCATACAGATACACAACTGAAGCCTATCATCCTGTTATTCCTAAACATTGAAGCAAAGCAAAGCAAAGCAAAGCAAAGCAAACTCCCCTGTTAACAGGTGGGTACAGAACAGGTAATCCTGGCCTCAGTCAAGGGAGATGTGTGGATTTATTACTTTAAGCCTGACAGATCCAAGAGGAACTCCCAGCCTTTACCTAAAACCCTGCTTTCAGCCTTAGCCTAGCCCTGGAATCGTGGTAATCACTTCCTTAAGCCTAAACCGCCCATAGTGAAGCAGTGCAGTTTAAGAGGGGTGAGATATAAACGGTGTTTTGCTTGCAAAACGAATCCCATGTTACTGGTCCAAACTGAAACAACAAAGGAGATTACCTCATGTCATTCATTCTGTTTGAAAACCTTTGAAAATTAACTCCACTTTTTTTAGACATTAACCATCATCTAGAGCAGATCTAGGACGTTTTATCTGTTTGAAGCAGACAATGAGAGCGCAAAGAATTGTGACTCTCTCACACGGACTACGTTTACATGCGCACTTATATTATTCCGAATATGACAATATTCTCAATTTGATATGGATCATGTAAACAGCATATTCCATTTGGATATCCTGAATTAGGCCTTATGCCGAATGGAGCATATTCCGATTAAGAAATGTGGGATTTGCCTATATTATTCAGGTTTTAGGAGCGTTCTTTGGACATGTATACAGCGCATTCGGAATATGATTCTCAATTGGGGTTTTTACGGCAGTTTGCGGCACACAGCCTCTTGCCTGTTTGCGGCCAGCTCTGTGCGTTGTACACAAACCAACTATAGCCGTCAGTTTGCAGATATTCATGCCCACAAGAAAAGCCCACATTTCTGGCCGGAAGGAGAAAAACACCTACTTGTAAACATTATGAAAGACTTGGATGTCAACCGTTTTTTTTAGATATGCGCAAATACCGCAACGCCGACCTTTTCAAGAAGGTGGTTGAAGGAATGAAAGAGGGAGGCTGTGTTCGCCACCGGTTATGTTAAACGCAGTATGCACGGCGGCATGTAAATGGGAATATTAGTGGAATATTCATTTTCATTAGCAATGTAAATAGCCAAGTAGGAATACTGTCTTTTTCAAAATAAGGGCAAAAAAACGGAATATTTTGTGCACGTAAACATAGTCACAGTATCCCTATAAAACCAGAAAAAGGTTGCAAAAGGGTCATGCTTTCTTACTGCTATCATGACACTTCAACGTAAGTGAAGCAGCTTTCAAGGTTCATCGTCCTTTAGACCCTCAGCGAGTCACATTTATTTAATGGACTCCAATCAAATGCTGCCATCTATCCTGGTTAATCCTCCTCTCGGGTGCCGAGATTCCTCATCTGTCTCCACAAACCCCGTTGGTCTCCACGGGACTCTGATACTCAGTCAGGTAAACAAGCCTATCAGGTTTCAGCAAACAGGAGATCTGATCCCCAGGTTGCTGCAGAGAAGTTATTAACCATGGAGCCGACACCTAAGAGATTCATGCATGTGATTAGGGCATCCTCGGGAATATGGAAGTACACAACAACCGTGTGTGTCTACGTTAGAGTGTGTGTTTTCACCTAAAGCAGGTATAATCAACTCCCAATTCTTCGGGTCACAGGGAAGGCTTGACATTTTGCTTTGTTTGTCTCTTCTACCTGACTGCACATCAGTGTCACTGGCAGAACAAATTAGGGAGCATGCAGAGTGTGCTGGGTGTTAATAATGACTGAGCGAGGGGAAACGGAGGCGGGGGGTGAAAAGCGAGACATTTAACACGGTTGAAAAGAGATGGAGAAGGAATCAAAAAGAAAGATTTGTAAATGTGAAAGCGGCAGATTTTGACAAATTCAAAAAAGGATGAAGATGAGAACGGTGAGGGAAGGAACTGAGGGAAACAGAGAGGCGAGGCTAGGTCTGAACATGGCCGCTGTCATGTGTTGACAGCCTAGAAATAGAGTGGGGGCGCGTGCCCTTGTCATCTCAACATCACGATGATGACAGCCCGTGTAGTGAACCACAGAATGACTACAAGTCAAGGCTATTAAAGTGAGGATCGGACAAATGAGAGCCTGCACTTACTACACCCTAAGAAGACCCGGTTCCAACAGCCCAACACAAAAGAAAACCGAGACATCACACACTCATAGCTTTTCTGACTCTCTTGGCTCAGTGCTCTGATCTTATGATGTGTGTCAGGGTCTGAAATTAGCACCCGCCACCCACCAAATGCGGCTAAACTGTCATCCGCCACTTTGGCAGACAGGGAAAATGCGAGGGATGGGAATAGAGAATCAGTTCCTTTGTCTGATTCCTTGGAATCGCATGCCTCCGTGACTATCGATTCCTCTTATCGATACTTTTCGAAAGTTACGCATGCACAATGACGTAACGCCATATGCACGCTGAATCATGTTTCAGTTGAGCGTGGCCTAATAAACCTGAGGGGATGCACTACGAATGCACCAATACCAGATCGGATATCGGGCTGATACTGACTCAAATAGCTGGATCGGATATCGGTGACAATGACGGCGGTCTATTCAATTCAATTCTATGTTTACATACTATATACATTGTATGCTAAAATTTTAATTCCTGTTTAAGTCTTGACCGATTTGTTGCTGCATTAAAAAGGTTTACAGCTGATTGTAAGTGTTAATTTTGAAGATTTGTTTGCCAAGTCATTGGTGTACGATTTATTATTTTATTAATAAATAACAATTCACTAAATTTGTATTTATGTGTTACATTTTGTTTTACAAAATTAAGAAAGCAATGTTTAAGTCAAGGCTGATGTTGCCTTACACATAACAGAATGATCCCTGTCACTTCCACACAGTGAGGCATACAGCTTATTAATTAAACACTGGTATCGGATCGGTCCTCTGTATCGGCCGATACCCAAAGTCCAGGTATCACTATCGGTATCGGGACTGACATGTAAAAGCTTCAAAATTCACCCGTGGGTTATTTATTGATGTATTTTATATCGTAGAACAAAACGTTAAAATCTCTTCAGCTTGTGTTAACCACAGACCTTATTTCAGGCATCCAACTAAAAACCCATTTGAAAAACTCATTGATTCCCAGACGAGGGAACTGTAAGTGCTAAAATGCTAACTCATTTCCAGGTTTTAGGACTCATTCCTGTAGCACTCTATATAAAACAAATATTAGAGAGAGAATTATGACACGTTGAACTTCCTAATACTAGCTCTAAGCAGCTTATAATATATAATTTAAACTACTAATAAAGCAAATATTTAAATAAAAACACAATCATTTATTTCCTAATCATTTGAATTGTGTTTTTTTTTATGCAAATAACCACAATAACAAAGTAGAGTACCCTCACACCTCTGGAAAATAGGGCTCCCCTCGAAGCTACGGTATAATTTGAACACTGGAATTCACCATGCATTTAATGTTTTTTGTGTAAAACATATCGAACATTGAATGACATCAGATCCAAAATGTTATTTATTCCTTTCTTTAGCGCATAGATTTCAAAAGTGGCAGATACAATTTCTGAGTCACAGGCAGTAAAAAAAAAAGTTAATTTCAGACCCTGATGTGTGTGCATGTCTGCATCTACTTTCAGGGACATATGAGTGTGAATGTGTCAAAGGGAGGAAGGACCAGACACCCATGGGAGGAGCGTCCAATCCTGTCGTCCTGCCAGAGGGAGAACAGGAGGAAAGCACTCTGTCCTCTTCCTCTCACTCAACCCCTCCTCTCCACCCTGCCAGCACTTCCCAGCTCTTGGCCTTTTCCTTTTTTTGTGTTTGAGTGGTGATAATGGCAGGCTGTCCGTCACACGAGGTCTGACCCAGATTCACTTGGTGAGGAGAAGGACAGTGAGTGGGGTGATGGGGGATATCTCAGCCCTTCGCCCATGGGCCCCATCCTCCCCAATCATAACCGCTCGCCTCCCAGTTTCAGCAAGAGGGAGCAAAGTCGGGGGCGCAGTCTGGCCAGCCTGTTCACTGCTACCTGCAGGGCAAAAAGTCTGACTGGCGTGAGATGCAAACCAGCAGCAACCAACTCATTAAGCCAGTAACTCACGGTAGGGTGCTGACTTATTCATGTCCAGCTCCACGGAATAAAGGCCACTGAGACATAGCTAACTGGCTGACTGGTGTGTGCCAGGCAAAAACCACTGAGCTTTGTAGTCCGCAGTCAAATGTGATCCTGGATCAAAAATGCCAACCTCCGTGCCAATCAGAGAGAATCCCCGGTGGCCCTGCCTACACCTTGCTGCATAGATACGGTTACCAAGGAAGGAGCAGAGAGAGCGGCGCTGAGAGGAGGCAGCGGGGAAGGAGGATTGGTGGAGACATGGATGGGACACAGAAAAAGAGATGAGAGAAAAAAACAAGACTAGAATCTACCAAGTAGGCAAAAAAAAAAAAAAAATGCAATTCTATCTTAATATCTCATGGATTTACAGTTGATGCTGCATCATGCCTCAACATCAGCAGAAAATACATCAAGTTAAGAAGCTAAAGATGCCTTTCAATTAGGCTTGCACGTTAATAGCTGGTTGACCAAACTCACTGGAATTTGTCCTCTGGGGACAATTAATGTCTGCAACAAAACTTCATTGCAATCCATCCAATACTTGTGGATATATTTCCACCTGGACCAAAGTCAGCCCAACTGACTGATAGACCGACTGACCTTGCCCTCCCTACAGCCATGCTGCCAGCATGGCTAAAAATAGTGGGAAGAAAGAGAGTTGTCTGGGCAGTGACCCTGATACAGCATCTCGCTATCACGAGGCCACTTAAGAGGGATTAACACTCCACGTTCATGGTGAAGAAAACTGGAGAGAGCGATAGTTCAAATAACCTTGACCTGATAGCTCTTACAAGTTGCATTTGGATCTAAGAAAACGCATGCAAGTGGCGGACAAACACATAAAACACTGAAACATATGAATCCCAGTTACAAAATGCAGCTGCAAAGACGAGTAGTGTCATGTATAGGAATGTCATGATACCAGAAATTTAGTTATTGATACCAATGCAGCGCCATCTAGCGGCCATTGTCAAAAAAGCACCAGGGTTTCGCCTCTTTGCTTCTATACTCTTTGTCTAAACTCACTAAGACAGATTCCTACCAAAGAACTGAAAGCTTTCCATCTGGAAGAACGGTCAGTCAAGGACTTGTTTGAGGATTCGATCTGTTCTCAAGGCAGAGGAAGGTTCTTTTTCTTATATAATATTCATATTTATGCTAGGAGTTTCCATTGTTTTGTCCGTTCCCTGTGGTGTGGCATACAAAATTGTATTTATGAGCCATTACCAACCACAGTACCCATCACTATGTACAGTAGAATATATTTAAAAGCTAGCGTAAAGTGCTTTTGTTCCCTTCTTTACAAAAAGGACGGTATTACTTTTCAATTTGTCCTTTAAACTGAGCAATAATAGGTTTTTAAGATGGAGAACATGAGCTACAGTACAATCATTCAATGCAGGTCTTTCTCTCTCTCTCTCTCTCTCTCTCTCCCCCTCTCTCTCTCTCTCTCTCTCTGCCACGGAGGTACAGCCATCCTCTCCCCCTCTCTCTGTCCTTCACATGTCCTTGCGTGACAGCGCGACTGCAGCGTGCTTCACCGTTTCTGTGGGAGGTATCTCTGGGATCCCAGTGTGTGGGAGAGGACTTCTGCCTGGCTCCCCATCTATCTGTCGCTTATCTCAATCATGCACACTCCTGCCATCCCTCCCACTGTCTCCCAATCTCTCTCTCTCTGTCTCTGCTGTCATGCGCCGCAAAATATCACACTTTCATTTAGCTCTGCCCTGCTTCGCTTTTGTTTTTTCGAACAAAGGGGCATTTCTCAGTCTGTCACCCAGATGATGACTGACAGGGAATTGAGGCATTTGTTGCCTTAATTCCTCTCAAATCTCTTTGAAAATGAATCCTGGCTGCGAAGAGGTACAGGCCGCAGCTACATCTGACACCTCGACATGGCTTTGTCATGGAAATGAAGGTTTTTACATCACTATGAAAGGGCTGTCATCTGAGTGGCAGGTAGGTTACTCAGGTTAATGTGAGAAGATCTGTTTCCACTATCAAGGTATCCTTTCACATCAACCCTTTCAGCTGCATTAATATATTATTTCATTTAATATGAATATAAGCTGCCAAAAGTGCAAGACAAAATTCTGCTGCTCAAATCATCAAGGCTGATAATCATGATTAATAATTGTCATAATCACCATCTAACAAAATAATCAGGATTGCCACACACACACGCACACACACACACCCGGACTTTTTCCATCACAGCCCATAGCTGCAGAGAATTTCTCCTGATTGAGAGTGCTATAGTGCCAGAGCTAATTAACAGCGTTTGATTGTCTTGCCGCAGAGGTGGAAGTCATTACCATCACATTTCCCTGTGTATGCAGTATATAGCGGTTAAAACTCGAGCAGATGTTCGCTCTGGGAATGCACTGTGGGTGAGCTTAACTCACATCCATATTACGATCATATTGAAAAGGTGCGACATCAACGCTGGTGTTGATCATAAAGAGACCGAACGCAGAGGGGAAGTGACATTTGTTCGGTCTTTCCTTCCTGCCTGTTTATGACAGTATTTATTATTATGATAGTGGAAGGAGATAATAGTTGTCTTACAATCGATTCTCGCTTTTCTACCGGATATCTGACGCCATTCACTTCAAAGTCTTTTGAACATTTTGAATGGGATTGAGCCGGCTAATTAGCCTCCCTGCCTATACGATCCTGGCCTTTGATAGTGGGGGGGAGGCAGACGGTGACTTTAAAAGGGAAAGGAGGAAAACAGGAAGTTGTGCATCCCTTTCCCATTCCTTCGCCAATGATCAATCGCAGCTCAGATTTCTACAGCTTCTCCTCCGTCCGCCCCTACCCAAGCCTCCTGGACATCAAATGAGCTCAAAAGCACACACGGAAAGCTGCCAGAGCATAAAAGACCACAACGAATTCACACATACACACACATACACACACACACACATAGTAATGACAAAGACGGAGAGGGGTATGAATGCAGGAGCAAAGAGAATCCAAAAGCAAAAACTGTTTCACACTGCTGTGTGAAATGTTCTCTCAGGCTCAACTTGGCAGACAAAGTAGGCCTAAATGATTTATGAGAGGCAACAAAGCTTGCCAGTTGTTTGTTTTAGATAAATGCTACACAAAGCAAAAACTAACAACTCTGATGATGGCAAACAAAGAAAGACGAAAGTTTTTGGCCCCCCCAAAAAAAAAAGCATCTAGGTTTCCTGAGCTCCATATTGCCATTTCAGGAGCCATTCAAAGTTCAAACCTGGAGGCTGTAAAACCTTGGCACAGGTTTCTGTAACAAGGTAGCTTTCTGAAAAGTAGTGATTAAAGTTGAATTTTATGCGGGATGAATAACTGCTTACTAGGGCTGGGCGATATGGCCAAAATCTTCTATCACGATATACAGTAGGTAATTTCTAGGGCTGTCAAAGTTAACCTGATAATAACACGTTAACGCAAATTTGTTTTAACCACTAATTTCTTTAATGCATTAACGCAATCGATGAAATCGATGGAATTGGTAACAACCATGCCATACTGGCTTGTTGTGAAGGATGCTAAATAACGCTCCAAACTTAGGAAAAACTGCCACGGCCATTTTCAAAAGGGTCCCTTGACCTCTGACCTCAAGATATATGAATGAAAATGGGTTCTATGGGTAGTCTCCCCTTTACAGACATGCCCACTTTATGATAATCACATGCAGTTTGGGGCAAGTCATAGTCAAGTCAGCACACTGACACACTGACAGCTGTTGTTGCCTGTTGGGCTGCAGTTTGCCATGTTATGATTTGAGCATATTGTTTATGCTAAATGCAGTACCTGTGAGGGTTTCTGGACAATATTTGCCATTGTTTTGTGTTGTTAATTGATTTCCAATAACAAATATATATATACATTTGCACAAAGCAAGCATATTTAATAAGAGTATTAAATACTTGAAAAATCTCCCTTTAAGGTACATTTTGAAGAGATAAAAAATTTGCGATTAATTAATCACGATTAACTATGGACAATCATGCGATTAATCACGATTAAATATTTTAATCGATTGACAGCCCTAGTAATTCCATATCTCGATAACGATATATATCACATTAAAGCATGTTTTCTGGTAATTCAATAAACAAATACTCTATATGAAATAACCACATTGTAAAGATTTTTTATACTCCTGTGTGAATTAAATACTTGACAAATGAAAAGTACTGAGTACAGTATTAAGTGAAATTATAGAGAAAAAACAAATAAATATAGGCCCAGCCTATATCGCGATAGAAACAATAAAAAAATATATATACGATAGACATTTTTATATTGTTCTGACGATATATATCGTCATATTTCCCGGCCCTACTGCTTACCTCCTGCAGCAGAATCCTTGTGTCCCAGCACCAACACCTGGCCGACTGCCCGCCCATCAGGTAGGAACACCTGGTAGTCCTCACCAAACATCCCCTCCCCCTGCACTGCCAACAAACACCCTCTATCCATCCGCTCAGCCTGCACAGCTTTACTCAGCTCAGCACGGAAAACCTCTACAGCCAACTGAGTGATGCATCAGTACTGTAATGTACTGTATTGATACTGTACACCACGGACATCATGCCTCAATGATTATGTTTATAAGAGATACTGAAGTCAGAGTATAGCAGAGGCCAGATGAACACACACAATAGGAGAGCTCCACTAACAGCACCTCTTGCTCTTCAAACACATAGACGCGCGCAACCATACATTCTCTCAACATCTGCGCTCTTCATCAGCGGCGCGCTTATTCACAGTCAGGATTGGAGACGAGCGCTCGGGGCTGCAGAAGCACTTCCCTTCTCCTTTCCTCTGCACTCTCTCCCTTGATCTCTCTCTCTTTCCATCCTTCTCTTTCTCCGTCTGAAAGGTTTTCTGTGAAAGGCCCGAGATGAAAGGCTGCCCTCAATGGGAGCGTGATTGCAGAGACAGCGCCGGCGGCCCAAGGTGCTACCAGAATTGCTCACTCAGAGTCGCTCCGCCCTACAAAAGATGCGCACGGCCATTGTCCACAGTTTGTTCATGTGCAACATCAGAAAGATGCTCAGTTTAACAGTGTCTTTCTTGCGACGATTTCTATTCCAGCAGCGCGCGCGCAGTATTTGTACGCAGGAAATCACATAACTATGAACGTCATATATCATATGGCAGTAAAATGTGGACACACCTTCTGCGTTATACCTGGTGCTTTCTGTGACTACAGAATTATTGTCAGCATATTCACATAAACAGACAGTCAAGCATGCACACAAATATATTGACATACACACACTTTTTTGTTATGATGAACTGCTTTTCTAATCTGATAATCTGATAGCAAAAGGCCTGGGGACCGGTGCAGAGAGCAGCCAGCAGGACACAAACGTCTGCTTATGTAAAGTTGAGTCCTTGGAGAGAAAGCAGGACAAGCAGACGACGGGCACTAGACTGCCAAAACTGCCAAGAGGATGAGACTTATTGTCTGAAAACAGCCAGAGAGTAAAAATCTATATCCACCTCTCTCTGTGGTGAGTGGAAATGTTTGTGAGAAATCAAGGATCACTTAAGCTTTTGTGGGCCAAAGCCACCAGAAAAGTTTCAAAAAGAGTTTGAAATCAATACGAAAGGCGCTGTGATCTGTTCAGACCGATCTTGTGTTTGGTACTTTGGCACAGGACTGATCATGACAGGCTTAACACAGATAGCATGTTAATAATGAAAGAAATGTACCGGGAAGATTCATTCCACTTCCTGTTACTGTTACATCTGAGGCTAATATCTTTGGATGTCATAACTGTAACAAGTAGGGGTGGGAATCACCAGAGGCCCACGTTACGATATCATCAAGACACGATCTTATCACAATTTTAAACATTTTGCGATATGCTGAGTATACAAGTAACTTTTTCAGCCACACAGGGACTCAGCAATGCTAAATCACACTTTACAAGCGGTTCTGCTCAACTCAGGATTTTCTTACAAACTTAAATGTAAAAAGAAAATATTGAAAAGCAAAGATTTAATTATACCCTTATAGTTATATAACAGAACCACACAGAAGCACAGCGAGTCCTCATTAGTATGTCTTGGTTATAATAATAGCTGACCCTTGCCCGTTCTATAATAAGCGAGGCTGCAGATCGATAATGCAGAGTGATGTTGCTGTAATGTAATAACAAACCTACTTTTCTTTCAGTGTCAGGACGAATACAAAAAGTTTCAATCTTTCAAAGATGCTACAGAGAAAGTGATTAAAATCAATCGGATGTGACTGAAATTAATTGGCCGGCGTTACAGCTTTACAACATGTGTGTTTCTGTCATGAGACATGAGCTGTAGTGTGTAGTGAATTAGATTTCCAGGAGCTAGTGACAGGCGATAAGTGAGAGAGAAACGAGTGCTGAAACATCCCCGGCTCTGCTGGTGATGTTACACCACACATGCACAAAATGGCTACAGCAAAAGACTTGCTGTCAAATCTACAGACAATTACCCCTCTTAATCCCAAAGATAATATGCAAACACACATACACATAGACATAACCCCTAAACCTGTTCATATATTTGAGAGGAAATGGAGGATTTTCAGCCCAATTCTGCATAATGCCTCCCTCTTCTATCCATCACAAAATTACCTCTTTTTTTTATAGTTTCAGTCCAATTAAAGTGATTATGTGTGAGAAGGGGAAGTGTAATATGATGATCATGATAATGACAGTGAAACCAGACGTGACTCTTTGTGAATGAGGCACAGGTGCAAAGCCAGACCCAGGCGGCTCCATCCCAAGCGGAGGAATATGTTACCGTACGGGGCAAAGAGACGGGGGATAAAAGCCGACCCTTGACCTCCAAGAGACGGTAATACACACTCAATGTGGAAAGGAGATACAATGGTGTCACGGCCACATATCTCTTAATTGCTCTTAGGCTGATTTACAACAGAAGCTGGCGCCGGCAGCTTCCATTTAAGTGGTCTGCAGGGTTTGAACACTGCCTGGAATTCATTATGATGGTTGACTGGTGTGATGTTAATTCATGCAAAGCTAACACAGTTAACAGTATGTTCAGGGGGTGGACATTACCTTTGAAATTAGCATCAGATAAAATCAACTGCTGCTCTTAGGTCTGCAAATAATGATTATTTTTAATATCGCTTCATGTAATTCTAAAATTCCCATCACAATTTCTTCGACCTAAAATGTGACATCTTGATATTGCTTGTTTAATTCAACCAACACGGTGGTCTGGCATACACCGATTACATTACTTGCCCACCGCCGCCACCGTTGTTTTGCTTTTTTTATAGAAATAAAACCAATTTAGTTCATTTTGGTGTATCAGCGCCGTGTTATCAATACATAGTCGGACGACGGACACTACAAACTGAAAGTGAAAGTCTCTACTCCGTACGGAGTCTAAGCACAGAGTAGCAGGAGTCAGAGTTCACACATGGTACGAGAGACAGTTGACAGACAAGACGATGGTGGAGGATTTGGTTGTCAAAGCAAAAAGCAAAAGCTCCTATTTGACAATATTTCAGATTTAAACCCAATGCCATAATGGAACCATAACGTTAATGAGGCGATCGCCGCGCGAAGGATGGAGCGGTCACAGCCGGTGTGCGTGGCGCAGCGATGCCAGGTGAAAACCTGCGGTCCCGCAGCAAAAGCTGTGTTTATTAACCGGTGGGAAAATTTCCTCACCATCACATCCGTAGTGTACATTACCTCAAAAATGTCTTTTGCATTTCTGTAGTGAAATTTGTTGTTACTTATCGCATGATATATATACACAGATATGATATATCAGCAATAAGTTCATATTAGAAAGGGCTGATTTATAGGTTGAGCTGCAATCTTAAATCCGACGATACTGAATTTAAGACGATATAAAACAGAGGAATCAGGAAATCCTCATATTTGAGAGGGTGGAACCAGCAAATGTTCAGCATCTTCAGTGATGAATTAATTATCAAAATTGTCTTTTGACTAATCAATTATCTAATCATTGCAAAAGTAATAAAATCCAGAAATTAAACTGTCAAAATGCTGAGCAAAAGGCTAATACATTTAGTAAATGGACTTGCATTTATATAGCGCCTTTCTAGTCTTCCGACCACTCAAAGCGCTTTACACTACATGTCAGCATTCACCCATTCACACACACATTCATACACTGATGGCAGAGGCTGCCGTGCAAGGTGGCAACCTGCCCATCAGGATCTAATCTAAATACTCATTCACACACCGATGGCTCAGCCTTCAGGAGCAATTTGAGGTTTATTGTCTTGCCCAAGGACACATCGACATGTGGACTGGAGGAGCCAGGTATCCAACCACTGACCTTCCGATTGCTAATCGTAGATATAGTTGCAGTTGTATAGACCTTTTCATTGTCATTCTGTTACTAGGGCAACAGCTTTGGTCCAAGTTTGCCTCCTGTCAGCTACTGCATTAACAACAATTGGAACAGGAAATACAAAGGGGCTCATTTAGACTGGTTATCATGTCAAGTTTGAAAAGGTCTATATGCTGGCCGATCGATATATAATTGAGACACAGTGTCTCAATTACGTAGTTTGTTCCTCACGGAGCACTGACAAATTAACCGAAAGTCAAACTTACTTCTTTATGTTATTTCTGTAATTAGAACGTTGACCGATATATTGTTATACTTTTTTAAACTCTAAAATATTGACATCAGTCTCTGCTTCAAAAAAATCACTGGGCTCTACTAGACATGTATTGACTACAAAGTGACACAAATGATGTAAATACTAACCTGAAGCATCACTTCTGCCTCACTGATTTCCTTACATGACTTGTATATGACCAGTGTGGTGCCTGCTCTCCACAGCTACCTACAGTCTCCATCTTGCAGTGCGGAGAACATGGTGATTGCTTCTCCTGGCTTACAGCGGTAAATAGCACATTATAGCTACTCTTGGCTCTACTCTCAATTCAAGTAACTGTTTCGACAACAGCCATTTTAAACTCCATTAGTCCACTGCTGAATTTCCGCGTTTCCAAACTGTTTAATATACATGGATTTCCAAGGCGCCCTGGAGTCAATCAGTGGGGTATTATCTTCACTATTCAAAGACTCGGCTGAGATTTTAGTGCACCTTAATGCTCCGGTGGAAAAGCCCTGACCTGCAGGCCCAGTGGGCTCCAGACTGTGACACCAATAACGCCAGCATTCAGAGGGCGTCCTGTCAGGTGGGCGGCACGCTGAGGTGGGGCGTTTTTGTGATGTATGCATAGGCTGGACCAGAGTGAGGACGTGGAAAAGGAACAAAGGCCACAACAACAAAGCCCTGTTCGTCCCTGAACTCCTCCGCCAAACACCAACCAACAGAGCAAAGGGAAGAAAAATCAATACCGACTCATGCTATGCCCAGGCAGCATCAGGTATATTCGACCGTGAAGACGAAACAAGAAGAGGAGAAGGAGAGAGCAAAGGAGGGGATGAGGAGAGGACGAGATGAGGCCCATTTTGAAGGCCAACGCTGCTCCCTATCGTTATTAGACAGCTCGCTAGCCTCCCTCCACTGCACAACGCTGATGTTCTTTTTACCCGTGACCTTCTTCTGTTAGATCTTGTTGCACTCTCTTCCCAAACAACTAATCTATTGTCGAGTGCCTGCAGAAATGATTAATCTATTTCAATCTGCTCTACATATTGCTTTCAATCACGTATGCATTGTGCAAGTGTCATAAATTACCATAACACCACACAAAGTTAGAAAGGTTAAATTAAGTCTGGAACAAATGGGGAATTAAGAACTCGCTGCATTAGTTGGCATTTTCCGTGAAGCCTCTGTTAGTCGGTTGCCGTGAGAGCGAGATGTGCAGGTGACCAACATCCCCCGAGGGCTGAGTGACACCTAAAGGGCACAGCTTGGCTTCTCCAAGACATCTGCAGCGTGTCTCATTAGTATTCAGCTATGAATCATTCAAACACAGCCGGCTGTCATTATCAGCAGAGGAAGGGGACACACGCCAACACACACGCTCACACAAAAAACATACCAGAAAATGTTCAAACGAAAATCTGCACAAATATGGATACTAGTGTTTGTGGAGCTGGAACGACTAGTCCGTCAGCAAAAAATGAATCGTATGAGTCATTTATCAAGCAAAAATGCCAAACAATCATTGGTTCCAGCTTATCCAACATGCAGATTTGCTGCTTTTCCCTATTTTATTTTATTATGAATTGAATATCTTTGGGTTTTATGTAGTTGGCTGGAAGTAAAGAGTCTGAAGGTGTCAACTTCGGCTCTGAGAAATTGTGATAGGCATTTTTTTTACAATTTACTGACATTTTAGAGACTATTAAAAAAATATATTTTTTAAATTATGGTAACTATTTTTTGATTTAAACATTTTTAAATCTCTAAAAATATCTTTAAATCGATTTTAGATTGATTAATCTGTCAATTGTTTTCTCGATTAACCGTTTTGTCTGTAAAACATCAGAAAACAGTGATCTCCAATCTCCATTACAATGTCCTTGAGCTGAAGGTGACATCTTCAGCTGCAACTAACGATTATTTTCGATTTATCGATTAAAATCTGTCAATTATTTTCTCAATTAAATCTCCTTTGGTCTCAAATGGCGCTTTCACCAGCCATAGTCTGTTTGGCTAGTATGAATCAGAGTGAAAATTATATCTTTGGTTTGTTTTCTATTTAGTCTGGTTCGGTTTCACAGTGCACAAATTAAAGCCGACCAAATAAAAAAAAAAAATTGCTGAGGGGCGTGTACGTAAGAACAAATTTATCTTTTTTTTCTCGAGAGCTGCCACTTTTATGCAGGGAATCGCGGACTTTAATATATTGCTGTCGGCACTGATCTACTCTGCACATGAATCCCTTCTCCTCTAATTTATCTTGAATTACTTTAAGAAAGTCACTATTTTTATGGACTTTATTTAGCATATTCTGTATGTTCTCTTCGGCTCAGATGTCAAGCAATCATCGGTCTTCTGCAGACCAGGTCTGTCCTCTCCCACTCCTGTTAACCTGTCGTTTACTTGTGTCCATCTCAATAAATGCCCACACAGGCAGTCTGCGTTTTGGTTCGCATGAAAACGGTGTGAGACCACCTCCTGCAAGCGGTCTCGGTCCGGTTGTTTTGGTCCGCACAAGGGAACGATTAGTGCGTTCACAACTGCCCAAACGAACCACAACAGAATTTGATCAAAACTGACTAAATGTTGACTAGTGAAAGCGCCCTAAAACATCAGAAGATCGTGAAAAGAGCCAATCACAATTTTCTAGAGATAATGTCATCAAATGCCTTATTTTGCCGACCATCAGTCAAAAATCCAAATAAATTCAATTTAATGTAATAGAAGACAAGGAAAAGCAGCTAATGATCACACGAGAAGCTGAAACCATCAAATGTTTGGCATCTTTGTTGAAAAATGACTTCAATCGATTAATCAATTAATCGACTAATCGTTGCAGCTCTCTTCAAATGTCTTGTCCAACAGTCCAAAATGAGCAGACACACACGTTACTGTCACAGAAGACTAAGAAAACCAGCAAATAGATTTACATTTAAGAGTCTGTGCAGACAGCAACACACTGGAGTGCAACAAAGAAATGTGTAGGCTAAAACACACACAAAAGCTCTTTGTTTGCCTGCACAAGGTGAGACCTCTCTCCTACAGAAGCACATTTGCATGCTGTGCAACAACAGTTTGTGGTTAACGTGCTTATACACCAAACCAGAACAGACTACTAATGCAGGCAGGATCAACTTCAAATGAAGATACCCCTCCTCTCCATCTTCCTCCATCTCGCTCTGTGTTTGTGTGAGTGAGTGAGTCAGAGTGCAACATGCTCGGTGGAGATGCAAAACTACAAAAAGACACACCGACTTTGTGTCCTCGACATTTCATTGCCATACTTGCCATCGATTGTCTATAGGCTTTTACATTATAACGAGCAGTGTGCTGTGACAAACAACAGGACAGTCAATGATAACCCAGTGAGCTAAAACGTATTTGTCGATTTGTGCTGGACTCGGCTAGGAGTCGGCATTTATTTACCACATCACCTCTAATGTCTACTGAGGGCTCTATTCACTTTTTGCATGCCAATATCTGCAACGTATGTGAGCCAAAGAGTATTGTTGTTTTATTGTACACAGTGTAATATAAACACACATTTATATGTTGACATCAACGTGACTGCACATAATTATCTTTTCTCCCAGCAGCGCTTCAAACTGTAACCACGGGTGATTTTCTCCACTCGAAATGTGGTTTCACTGTTCTCAAGTTGTACTTGGCACATCAACACAGGAGGTGAGAACGAAACAAAGCAAGCAGCTGTATGATTTCAAAGAAAACGCTGTGGATTAAGTAGTGGTCCACAGTGGCTTCAGCAAGCCTTTTCCACAGCATGTCGTAATGAAACCAGTAAAATATAAACTCCTCCATGATGCATTAATAATTCTACGTAGATATGAATATTTGAAGCTGATGCCCAGACATTGCCTGCATAACCTGAAGAGGCATCAGATACGGGCAGGGAAGCAATTTCCTACGGGAAGAAATGGATAATAAATACCTTATACAATAATCTTCATAAACACTATGACTTATCTCTGACACCACCCACCCAGCACCATCCCCATTTAGAAATGAGAAATTCCTCCATGGACAGATTACTGGCTTGCAAAGAGTCACTGAGAGAGATGCAAAACGACCACAAAGAGACGCATAACAGATCAGCCATATTAGCTCATGGTCAGATGTATCGGAATAAATATGTCATCCGGTAAATGACAAGAAATTGAAGTACAGAAATACCAAAGAGTAAATGAATATCGACCAATAAATCACTATCAGATTTTTTTTTTTAAACTCTCAAATATCAACATTGATATCTGCCTCAAAAATCCTGTATTTGTCAGTTTATAAAAACATCCACAAAGAGACACACAACATGACCATAAAGACACGCAGAATGTCCACAGATGCAAAACGACCACAAACAAACACAAAACAACAACAAAGTAGGGCTGCACAATTAATCGAATATTGATCGTGATCACAGTTTTGGCTTTCCACAATAAAAATGAACATGCTCGACTGCGATATTGATGTTTAAAATGCATGCTCTGCTCATAGAAAACTGCTGCATATCAAATCAATCGCTTCCTAAACTAACAGCCAGCCAACCAGCAGGGGGCGATCGACGACAATTGATGTGAAAGTGCATTAAAAAAATTCGTCCCTCAATGAATAATCGTGATAAATAATTGTGATGTCAATATTGATCAAAATAATCGGGATTATCATTTTGGCCGTAATCGTGTAGCCCTACAACAAACAGTTGCAAAACATCCACAAAGAGACGCAAAATGACAGTTTGCTCTCGCGTAGAGAGGGGTGTGGGGCCTTTTAAATGTCTGTGTCTAGGGGCCCGTTTTCTCGAAATCCGCCCATGCCTTCCTGGCAATACTCAACTCAATGAACAAATATCATGGAGGTGTCTGAATGACAGGCAGCGACCCATCTGTGTACGCTCCTCCATCTTCAGAGCATCTGTTTGGCAGCGGGAGGGAGTGGGCTGGGCTGGATGAGCCCCGCTGCCAAACCCTGGAGCTTCTCACTGCAGCTCCGCAGCCGTCGGTGCTACATTCCTGATGCCATCTATAAGGTGGAGCCGATATTGTACTGTGACGGCCTTTGGCATCCTGGTATGCCAAGAGGAAGGAGAGAAAGCTGCAACACTGGACGAATAGCCAACCTCCAATTCCCGGCCAAGCAAAAACACATCTGCCAAACCCAAAAGGAGCCACACTGCCGCACCCACCTCTCTGCAGAGAGGGAAATAATAGACCCGAGAACTACCTCCACAAAAACGAAATAAAGGCAGGCAAATACACAAATACATGTGCGTTATACAGATAAACATGCAAATGCACATGGTCGTGCATCAACAGAGAGACAGAGGTCAAGACTGCTGGAAGATCAGTTGCTTGATGTATGGCTGGGTGATGCAGCATGCATGCTCAATGAGGTTAATACATTGTTTATCAGGGTGAACGAACTGGTAAGTGCCGTCATTAGGGATGTGGACACACTTATCACACGATAGCATGAATCTACAATGTCAGAGACTGTGGAGGTGTGTTTTTAGTGGGCAAACACACAAGAAAAAGCACTGAATGACCGTAGGGTTTAAGAGCTGGGTAAGTGTGATGATATGTATTCACTGTCAGCGAGTGAAGCTTAAGTCTAAAACAGAGAGCGCAGCATGCCAACAAACTTGATGACAGTGATGTTTTTTTAATGTATACAGACGGCATCTAGCGTTTATACAATGTTTAACCCCAGAGCCTCGCTTCTCATAATCACGTTGCCCCGCGCTGCCAGTTTGCTTCCTCGCAGCACCTCCACAGTCTCCGTGAGCCTCTGGTTTCCTAGTAACTGTGGAAGAAATTCAGGGCTCGATGGACAGAGGTGCTTTTTCTAATCGCAAGTTGTGTGCATGCATGCATTGATTTCCAAATGATTACATGTGTACGTGTGTATACATGTGATTTTTCATGCATGAATGTCTATGGTAACGTGTTCTATGTTGCTAGTTTATTAGGTATCTATATATATCTATATATACAGTATATAGATATATACAGTCTAATACAACAGTCCTGCAATTAATTCTACCTCCACCATCTTTTATGTTAAACTGTTTTAAAGAGGTGTTGATTCAATTTTATGTTCATTTTGGCAGCTATAGTTATAGTGCTGTTAAATTACACCGCTTTATAATGAGAAGTGTTTCTAATTTTGCCCACACAATTTATATCAATGAGGGCAGACTTAATATTAGAAACACCATTCAGTATAATGTAATACAGTCCAACAGCACCACAAACAAAATGCCTGTAAAGTTGAAAAAACACCTCAGCAAAACATGAACATTATAACCTTTATAAAGGTAGAATTTACTATTCCATTATAGGGCTGTACGATATTGGAAACAACTGACATTGCAATATAATTTTTTTCTGAAATACATATATTGCAATGTGAAACAAATACAGGAATTTTCAACAGATGACGACAAAGAACCTGTTTTTGGTCAACATTATCCTTTCTGTAGCCGAAATATTTCCATACAACTGACGTTATTGTACATATATATATTTTTTTAGCGACCAAATCTTCCTTTTCGGATGGTTTTTCCTGTTCCTTCTCATTTTCAGGTTGTGGTCGACGACTATCGGGGCCTGCTTTGGTTGTTTGATGAACTGATCAAGAATGATTGTGATTGGTAGTTCACTGTGCACACAGAGCCTGCGTGTCACTCACTAGCAACAAACTCTGTGCATCCAAGAACCCTTAAATCAGAGTAAATTATAATTATGTTCTATCACACAGACTTACAATATATTATAGATTAGTTATGGAAAATGTTTCCTTTTGTTTCAAGCAGCAAAAAAGTTGTAGCATGACGTGTTTGACTTAATTTGCCTTACTTGACATTGCACATACTGCGATGTAGGGCTGCAACTAACGATTGTTTTTATTGTTGATTAATCTGTCGATTATTTAGTTGTTTGGTCTATAAAATGTCAGAAAATTGTGAAAAATGTTGGTCAGTGTTTCCCAAAGCCCAAGATGACGTCCTCAGATGTCTTGTTTTGTCCACAACTCAAAAATATTCAGTTTACTGTCACAGAGGAGTAAAGAAACCAGAAAATATTCACATTTAAGAAGCTGGTATCAGAGAATTTTTACTTTTTTTTCTTAAAGAAATACTCTGATCTGAACTGATAAATCGATTATCAAAATAGTTGACGATTCATTTAATAGTTGACAATTAATCGATTAATCGTTGCAGCTCAATGTGATTATTGCACATGCGCACATTGCAGTGTCGATGCTCAAACGATATTTCTTGCAGCCCTATATAATTTACTATTTATTTATCGTATTAGACTGCATTTGTTTTAGCTAGTTGTTCCTAATAAACTGGCAACTTGTTTAAGTCATTCAGCAATCAAATCTGCCAAATATTCTCTGGATTGGATTTCCTGCATTATTCTGTTTTACATAATTGTAAATTGAATAACTTTGTGCTTTAGACTGTTCAGACAAGCAATTTTGAGCTCTGGGATGAAATAATTATTATCATTTGATAATGAAAATAATCATCAGTTGCAGCTCTAATAAAGCAAAATAAACAGAAACCAAACCCAAACGAAGGAGCGCGTCCACTCCATGACAACCTTCAGACATCCTTGTTGTAACCTACAGGCCGAGCTCAGGCTCTGGCAGTGATTACCTCTGTGTGCAGTCCTCAACGGAGTTCTTGTTATTGAACAAGGTCAAACATTAGCAGCCAACTCCTTGCTGCTGAAATTATGACCATCGTGTGACTCACTACCACCAGCAACAAAAACAACGCCACGCACACAACCAGAGCAACACATCCAGTCATATTCGGCATTTTCCTCCCTCTTTCTCTTTCTCACCCGCTGCTCACTACAGTCACAGAGCCAATCCATCCTAACACTTTCTCTGCTCATAATCTCAGAAAATCTCCGCACAGCGTTCATATCTCTCCTGCCTGCCGGGTATTTCTGCAGCGCACTGGCTATGTTTCAAAAATGCCAATGTCATCATGCACTATGCTAGAGCCCTTGGTTTCCCATTAATGCCTCGGACTGAGGAGATGGATGCCACCCGGCTAATCGATCAGGAGACACAAAACGCAGGCAGCAGCGGATGAACCAGGGATACAGGTCTGTCTCAGGGGGGAAAAACAGAGCTGACCTTTTCATACTCACTGCTCTAATAGTTTATGGCAGTGCGTTTGGGCTCATCCTTGGATTTCACATGCAATGACGGCAGTGGTCCCCTTTACAGAAAATCCATCTTTTCAGCACGGCTGGACTACTGCAAGTCCGTATCTGCTTCCCCAAGCCATTACATGTATATTAGTGGGCGATAACTTGGGAATTGGTTTCCTTGTCAGAAGGGTAGCTCCTAGTGGGGAAAATGAGGAAGGAAATGAAAAGTGATCCACCAGGTTGCAGCAGAGCGTAGACTTTCTTACTGCAGAGACTTGCATGAAGAAGTGCAGCACATGGGGATACACTGAAATAAATGAGTGATTTAAGAGATTGCACACAACTGACAGTAAACGCGATGGAGGTTTAAATGTTGACTGAGGGCGAAGATGGGAATCTAAATTGTAGCCGAGCCAGTGCAGACATATTTGATGCTTCAATTCACAAAGTGGTGCTAAATCTCTCGTTACAGTTTGATAAATCAACCTTTAGTCTGGAAGCAGAGAAGAAGGGCATACAGGGAGATGGTGAAGGAGTCTATTGAGACCGAGACCAGAATGAGATGAGGGATATTTGGATCCAGTCAGGAGCAGAAGGAGACTAATCTGCCTAAAATCATCAGAGCCTGCGCTGCCTGCTTTGTATTCCTGCCTGAGCAGCTTGGGAATGAAAATCAGAAGTGATGGGAGGAGAACGTAGGAGGAAACGGTCTGAGTGAGAAGAAAGAAGACTATTACTGCTTCTTCTACAGTACTGTAGCACCAATCTTCATTTCCTCTAACTCTCCCCTTTCTTTCATCACCTCTTTCTTCTGGGGAAGTTTTAGGGCACGACTGTTTTTTCAGTTGCTTCACAGTTCAGCCCTGTTTGTGAATGAGTCTTTAGCCTAGAGGTATCTGAAATGCAAGCTAAATCAGGCTCTCCCTAATATGAAACGCACTCCAACCTACACTCAGGAGGTGAAATGTTCGTAAGTGATTCACCTCAACTCTCTCCCAACCCTTTCTAGGCATTCACCTAGCTTTAAATGTTTATTAATGAACACAAAACATGTCCACGTAACAAAACACAACCTTGCGGGAAGGAGAACAGTGCAACATGATCTGCATCTGCTATGTTTAGACTGCCGATGTCCCGTGCAGCGAGGAAGCAGATGTATTACTGTGTGCCCCATTTCTACTGAATATTAAAAGCAGAGCGTACGCATGCTGCTATTTCAGGTACGACAAAACACCAGGTGAGGCTTGAATGGATGTTGGACCTCTTTGTTCCACAAGAAGAGACACCATTCGGTTGCACTAGTAGGTATGGATGCATGGAGAAAATAGCATCCTGGTACATAAAGCTTTTCAGTGAACTCCTATGACTCAACTTATTTTTCTTCTCAGCCTCTCGTTGCTTTTTGCAGCCTACACGGAAAAAAAATAATTATAAAAACCTACAGGAATAGATGAAATGTGTGTTTCATTCCATAATGACAAAAGAAGTAGAGATGAGCAGCCTTTTTAATCTCAAAACAAGCCCAAAACCTTTCAAATAACGACACTACACTATTAATATTGAGAGGTGCTTCTGATGTTTTGCCCACCGCATTTACAAACATGAGGGGAGAAGAATATTAAAAACACATTTCAATGTAATGCAGTCTAGTACAACACCACCACTAACTACGACCTCAATAATAAACTTATAATTGATTCAACTCCTCTCTAACAGTGTCAGCAAATACTGCACATCACGATCTTTGTAAAAGTTTGTGGCAGATCTGTTTTACTGGATTGCATTAAATTGTATAGATGTACTGTATGTAATAAAGTGGCCAGGGAGTGTGTTTAAAGAAATTCTAATACTGCCCTGGGATTGTATTTAATTTGTATTCATGTCTTTACTAGGGTGAGTGGGAGTGAAGAGAAAGCAATAGAGAAGGCAACTGACTGTCGACTGATTTGGCAGAGAAGATGCATTTTAACTCGACGGCAGCAAATAAACTCATAGATGTTTGCTGTAACATAACTGACGTAAACATCACCAATAGCAAAAACTGTGTTAAAGCAAGACATTTGGGGAAATGAGTTTATCCACTTTCTTGCAGAGAGTTAGATGAGAAGATTGATACCACTCTCACATCTGTGCGGTAAAATTGTAGCTGGAGCCAGCAGCCAGTTAGCATAGCTTAGCATAAAGACTGGACCCCCGGTAAAACGCTTCGACATAATGAGCAGACATAATGACATAATGAGTTTTAGAGGTGCTGGCAGGCAGATTTTTTTCAAAACTAAGCTAATTGGCTGCTGGCTGTGGCTTCGCCGTACAGACATGAGAGTGGTGTTGATCTCTTCCTCAGCAAGGAAGCAACGTTCCCAAAACATCAAAACTATTCCTTTAACCTGGATTAAGTTAAATTATTGAATTGATAACTAAAGCGTGACTTGCGTGAGATTGCGACCAAAATGGCTAAAAGTCACTCGGTGTGGTTATCTCCAGTTGAGAGCATCCACACTGGCTCGGGAGGTTGATAATTACAAGACTGTTTTATAAGTCTGAATTCAGCAAAAGTACACTGTGTGAACATAAATGAGTCACCATCCTAAAAATACTGATAGTGGGATTTCTGCGCATGCTGTCAATCATCTGTGTGTTGGGAGAGGAGAGACTTACCTATTTTATCATTTACCAAAAAAATATATATTGTCAGTATCTAATCAGCCTCACACATTGGTGAAGTCTGTAATAATCTCGAAGATTTTCAGTTAAATAATGTTCGTTATAAGTCACTATCTATCACCGAATGAGGTAACACAGTGGCCATCTAATGAAAGCCCTTGGATGTGCATTATTATGAACTGGGTGTCTGTGGCGACATTCCCGGGAAAAATCACAAGTGGCGCACACTGTTTGTATTTCTGGGAAGTGAGATCCAACAACACTTGGTCAAAACTGAGTATATGGCTTTACCCTGTATGGTCAGTCTGTGAATTTGTGGCTAAATTGTTACACAAATAGTCAGTGGTCATGTTTATAATGTTGAATCCAGCAGTACATGTCCACCTGGTCCGGCGAGGACACTAGGGGACACGCTGGTCCGCTCAACTGGCCGTTCAAGTGGTGACGTACCCTATCGTGGAATGCACCTGTTTGGTCCCTGGTTTTCTGCTTGCCGTTTCAAACAGGACACAACCTGGCAGCTTGCTTGTAAACATTCTGTTATTTCGTCTGAACAATCCACCAAAATCTACTTCTGAAAACATTTTAAGCGAGAAACAGGCTATGCCACTGCTGAATCTCATTTCATTTTAGAACTAGATCGCCTAGTTTGACAGCTTGGTCTAATTTTCGTGAGCCGGACGCGTCACGCTGGACGGGCTCATTTGCATAAAGTTGAGATTGCACTGATGAGTGGAACCGCTGACATGACCCCCTGAAAATGTAAACAAAGGACTGTTACTGCCTTTTCATTTTGAAAGAGCAACGGCTAATGAGGAAACTCTGACACTCGGCCGACCCATCGTGTAACTTCAAGCACACCTGCAATTACCGCTTATAGCTATAGGTGCACCAAAGAGAATAAAACAGAGATCTTCGAGACTGTAACTTTCTGCAGAAAAACTGAAGTTTTTCAAAGATCCATAAAGGGCAAAAAGTGACCATTAATCACTGCAAGAAAAGTACCCTTTGCCTACCAAATGTGAATATTACCCTCATTATCTCCTAGATTTTCACAAATTGATCTGCGCTGTACCAACCGTCACTAAAGCAGAAAACAGATGCTGCCTTCAAATACTGTCTGGAAGTGTTGCGATTACTAGTAGGGTGCATTTAATAAGACTAATAAACTGTCAAATAGTCCACAAATAGAAGTTGAATTTTGTATCCTTAATATGCCAGGATGTGTTATTCTCGTTAAATGAGTAACATTTTGTCATAACATACTGTAGAGCACCACTTAAAAATGTGGATCTTTTCCTTCTTCTTTCTCCTGCTGCAGCACAAAGTAAACAGTCAGCAGAAAGCTACTTTTGATTTAGGGTCCATTTTGTTATGTCTCTACTACAGAACACCTTAATACACGACAAGTTGTTTTTATGACTCACAGTCTGGAGCTTTCAAGGAGCACATTAGGGCAGCAATACTTCTCCAACAGATCACTGTGGACCAACTACAGCCCTGTGAGCAGGGAGAATCTAGAGGCTAATGAAGTAAATATTGGCCTCCTGGACCCACACTGCAATCACTTCAGGATCATGTTATACAAGCTGCTGTATAGTAATTGTATTGCTACTTTCTGCCCTTTTTGGAAATCTAACCACCCAGCTGCAGCCACCTCAGCTGTACAAGAGAAGGTTGACTAGAAGTTGTTCCATCTGTGTACGGACAGACCATCTTTACCAGCTGACAAGAAGTGATTGTACCTGATTGTAAAGGACAGCAGCTGGAGGACATATTCATGTTACAATAAGTTGAAAGTGACCCAAGGCCGTCATATAAATACTTTTCCAACATATTTTTGAGAGCCGAACAACAGCATCTGCCATTTCAGCAAGTAAACGACATATGTTCCGTTCATGTGACAAAGCCGCCTAGCGGCCATAGTAATAACTACAGGAGCAGAGGAGGAAGTCAGGTGACGTTATAGAGGGACTAATGCTGTGTGTCAATTTGCGTACTTCCATTTGCCATTTTTATTGCAGAGGTGCTTTCACACTGAGAAGTGTGGCAAAATGCAGTGCACTCTAAGTAAACGGATGTTGTACTCAAAACGGTCAAAACGTTGAGCGTGAAACGCTGGACACTTCTCACCCTCAATGGTCGCCATCTTTGCTACGTAGCGGAAGGGGAGGTGCTACCAACCTATTTCAAACTCATGAAAATGGCGGGCGAGGAAGCTGCATTGTTAGGAATGAAACGTCACCGAACTTTACAAATTTAGGTTGTACATGTGTTTTTTTCCACTAAGTACCACTATACTGTAGTCGGCTAGAAGCTATTATTGGGTTAATAATAATAATAATAATAATAATAATAATAATAATAATAATAATAATAATAATAATAATAATAATAATAATAATAGAATAAAACATCCTGGCATATTAAGGACACAAAATTCAACTGCTATTTATGGACTATTTGACAGTTTATTAGTCTTATTAAATGCACCCTACCAGTAATTGCAACACTTCCAGACAGTATTTAAACCTTTATAAGAGAAATTTATCCAAGCATTGCATGTTTGACTTTTATTATTATTATTTGAGGTAGATAAGTGCGGAAAATAACTTTAACATTTAACAGGGTGACCAGTGTGCTTTGAGAGAACAGAAGGTCAAAGGACTTCCTAGCAACAGTAACTAACTCAATACCTCTCCTTTCTTTTCAATTTTCTCTGAAAAGGTCAAAACTAAATGAAACTAGAAGAGGATTATTTCTAATTCCATCAGACAGTAAAAAACACAGTGTTACTGCTTCTACCATCATTTATACATCCTTCACTTTCGTAAAACAAGCATTTACATGGATGGCTCATATTATTCAGTCCACCATTATGCACAGATATCAAACTCTGACCTGCACATAATTGTGTCATGGAAACAAGGACATTTGATGAATGGATGTAATATCTAAACTCTTGCATCATTGATGACCTTGAGAGCTAACTAGTGTCATTACCACTGCAGCTGTGAAAAGGTCATCATAAAGGCCACAAACCTCTGGAGTAAAAGCACGAATCATTCACAGAGAGTTTGATTTTTGACCTGTGACCTCAGTTCACATTAAGAATTTCCTCCAAGAATAAAACTGGAAAAGAGCAAAGCCTCTTGGATGAGATGTGAAGACATTCCCGACTCTATAGTGATCATTTTATCACAGAGTTATTATGTTCTATTGAAGCGTGGCTTGATAAATGTACTCCTAAAATGTTCCATACAGTATATAGACCCTTTTACAGCCGATTTCATCAAAAATATGTGGCGTTTTGCCCTAGACGAGTTAGCGTGTTTTAAACGTTGAATTAAAACTCTTACCAGCATCAAAATGTCTGGTTGTCGCGTGTTCGGTTCCATTATCGATATTCCAACAGAGGACTAAAGTCCAGGATTACGGCCGTTTCAGAGCAACAGGGTGTGTTTCCGTTTAACGAGTGGCCGTGTTAACTGGTGACTTTCAGCCGAATGCGTCCGTTGTTTCTCTTAGTAACTTACGGAAATGCTCGGCGTAGATAATAAACATAGATGAGTATGTATTTAAAATTGATTGAAGGCTTTTACAAAGACACCTACATGTGCCGATTGTGTTTTCACAATGCTGCAATCACTACGAGCAACCACAACGCATTCGGCTGTTAACACGGTCACCCGTTAAACCAAAACACCGGCGGCGTCTATGGCTGCAAGCTCTCGCTGGTGTAACGCTAGGTGTCTTCACCAAATACGTGGATATATCTCAGCCACTAAATATTGGGCCGCTTGCTAATGTCTTCTACCCACTCACTAATAACACACGGATCTGGAAAGTCAATTTGTTTCGGTTGCAATTGCGATCTTCGGTGGTTAATGCCCTTGCATTGCTTGGCAAGCTATTGCACTCCGCCGCCCTACTTCCGTTGCCAAAATGCGTGCGCACACCTACCTACGTCATCATAGTTTGCAACCAGAAAAAGGTTTATATCATCGTCGCTCCTCTGTACACTAACGCAAGGCACATATTTACACACATACATGTGGGTGCACATATGTGAGCTCAAGCCCCGGTGCATTTACAACTTGCTGTGACAAGGACACTGCATGAAGCAAACCTAACATAAGGACCGGTTTGCTGGTCTGGAAAGAGCAGTTTGGCATTTGCCCATCATTATGTGATCAGCGGAGTTTTATGCATGCGGGGGTTGTGCCCCAGGATGTCTGTATATCATGTTCATATTTTGCTTAGCAGATTTACTTTAACATCAGATTCAGTACAAATCTCTGGCAACGCTATTCCCAGCAGGGTCAATTACTTCGGAAATGCCCTAAAAAAACATGCAGCTCCTCTGCCATAAAACATTGCATCATCATCAGCCAATCGCAAGGCGGCATTCAGGGGGCTTTGTGTGGCACAGACAAGCAGGTGCATAACTACAAAACAATGACTCCACAACCATACTGAGCTCCACACATGATGACTGCATGCTGCTGTCAATAACAGATGCTTCGATCAGCTGTGGATTACATTTCTACCATTTCTACTTGTGTTCTGATCCTTACTTAAATAAATATGAATTCAACAAAAGGATGGTTCAATTGAGGTTGTGTCCTTGCATGTTAGATAAATATCCGACAGGCACATGATGACATGACCCGCCTGGTACAGTCCACCTGTCTATTGCTTTCAGTATTGTCCTCTGAAATGAAAAGACGGTAAACAGACCAGCAGGGCTCAGCTGATATTAAAACTAAATCTATTATCCCATCAAAAAAGCATTTATCTGCTTATTTTTCCTTCATGCTCTCTTTGTGTAGCTTATATCGGCTTGGTACAAAGTACTATGACGTAAATGTATAACTTTCAGAAATATGACTGAACTCACTAAACAAAGTCTACAAAGCTTTATCCTCCTTTATCCATACTGCAGTATTGAGTGTGTCATCATGTTGCCAACATGTCTGTGCCAATGTCAACACTAAATCCTCTACATTTTCTGTGATCAAATTCAAACATATCAGAGAAAATACTGGGGCTGTGTACTGGCAAGAATCTGGCAATATGATACGTATCATGATACAGGGGTAACAATTCAATATATTGTGATACTGTAAGCAAGGCGATATATTGCGATTTTTTCAAATCTAATTTTAGGAAAACTGGTATAAAAGTATGTATAAAATCTGAGTAAAAAATAAGTCACTAGCCTATGTGAGATGGCTGACATCATCACACATGAATACAATTGGACTCATTGGACCCAGTTTATGCAATTCCAATACTGTTTAGGGACCCCATGCAGAAATATTAAAATACACCATTTTAGAATAGTTGAAAATAACACATTTATACTGCATGCATAAAACTGCATTGTTTTTACCCCAAACTGCATGTGATTATCATAAAGTGGGCGTGTCTGTAAAGGGGAGACTCGTGGGTACCCATAGAACCCATTTTCATTCACATATCTTGAGGTCAGAGGTCAAGGGACCCCTTTGAAAATGGCCATGCCAGTTTTTCCTCGCCAAAATTTAGCGCAAGTTTGGAGCGTTATTTAGCGTCATGCAAGTATGACAAGGTTGGTACCAGTACCTTCACTCTAGCTTTAAAACTGAGCCCTCTATATCCTCCGAAAGACAGAATAGCAGCCGGGTCTGTCGGATTTTCAAGAGCTTAGTTAAAAATCTATACAGCATTTTGTAGAATCGATATAATATCGCGATACTCGTGTGTATCGATATTTTCTTACACCTCTACAAAATACAGCAAGCTACCGCGGCCAAGACGTCATCACATTACCTCATACTTTCAGTCTCAGTCCAGTTGTTACTGGATTGAATTTATATTTAGTAAATCACAGCATGTTACCGTACAAATGCATCCTATTCTTCACATATCTACACCCACACCATTTGTATGTCTTTGCCAGCATTCTCCTCTCATACAGTATAACATCACTTCACCATGCAGTATAACAGCATCTCAGTCACTGCAGACCCCTCCCATGAGCCTTCGCCTCACCAGAGAGGATCAGCAGATAGACAGACATGTGTGTTGACATAAACCTCAGCTGAACATACTAGGTATAGCATGGAGGCATAAAGCTACCAGGATCTGCCGTCTCTGCACAATGGTGACATTGCGATAAGCATTAGCTCTGCAGCAGGCTCATACAGAGCTTAATGCTTGACTCTGCTTAATCTATTCTTTACGGTTTAGCCTATCAGTGTGAACTGGTACAAGTCTAATGGGCTTAGAAAGATGCTTCTATTTACCGTGATAGGCAGTGGTTAAACGGTGACTACCAAGTGTAAGATATATACTTCTTTACTGGCCAACTTGGCAAAGCTAAGTCTGGTCTGGCTGGCTCACTGGTGGTCTGAATGCACAGCCAACATTAGTATGGTTTGTGTCAGTGGTCTTTGGCAGCATTAAGTCAAATTAGTACCTTGAATTGCCACTAACAGCAGTGGCAATCCTGAATATTGCAGGTCCATACAGCTGGAAATCTCTTGTTCCACCACATTATTAAAAACTAGGGCTGTCAGTCGATTAAAAGCTTTAATCCTGATTAATCGCAAATTAATCGCAAATTTTTTATCTGTTCAAAATGTACCTTTAAGGGAGATTTTTCGAGTATTTAATACTCTTATTAAATATGCTTGCTTTGTGCAAATGTATGTATATATTTATTATTGGAAATCAATTAACAACACAAAACAATGGCAAATATTGTCCAGAAACCCTCACAGGTACTGCATTTAGCATAAAAAATATGCTCAAATCATAACATGGAAAACTCAAGCCCAACAGGCAACAACAGCCCCAAACTGAATGTGATTATCATAAAGTGGGCATGTCTGTAAAGGGGAGACTCGTGGGTACCCATAGAACCCATTTTCATTCACATATCTTGAGGTCAGAGGTCAAGGGACCCCTTTGGAAATGGCCATGCCAGTTTTTCCTTGCCAAAATTTAGCACAAGTTCGGAGCGTTATTCCTTATGATTCTTGAGGTTTTACAGTTTCATACGATGCGAGTATCTTCACTCTAGCTAAACTGAGCCCGCTACAACCTCATACAGATCTAATAGCAGCCGGGCCTGATGGCAGCCCGTCGGATTTTTAAGAGGTTGATCAAAAATCACAAGTTGCATTAATGCATTAAAGAAATAATGGCATTAAAACAAATTTGTATTGATGCGTTATTATCACGTTAATTTTGACAGCCCTAACAAAACTGTTGTGCTTCTATAAAAAATAAACTTGTTTTCTTTAACATTCAGGCAACCCAATTCTCTTTTTTTTAGAAAAAAAAAAACACCCATGGCTCAGTATAGAGCCTAATCCATGTCAATCCCTCTAAAATAGACTCAGACTACAGACAGAACTGCAAGGACAAGCTTTACAATGATAAAGCAAAAAAAATCCTATATACAGACAGACCTCTAGCTAGTGCAAAGGGTCTCATGACAATGCAGCTTGTCTCTTCACCTGAGCCTCAAAACCTCTGAGTTTAAAGAGACTGATAAGAGTGTCTGACAAGATAATTCAAATATCAACTTGGAGAAATTACACCTTCCAAAGGTCATCTGGCAAAAGAGCAAAAAACACAGCAGCAAAAAAACTGACTGGACAAGTTGAGGGCATCAATATTCTCCACCAGACACATCTGAGAAGAAGCTGACAAACAAACAGGTTTAAAGAGGTGTTTACTATTCCACTGTTGAGCCCTTGCAATCATCCAAGTAATGGTCTCATTTAGAGTCTCAAACACTGTTAAAAAGAATTATGTTGCTGCCAGACCTCAGCATTGCACCTTACCTGTCCATCTACGTGCCAAGCCTTTTTTGGTCTTTTGTTCTTTCAAACTTCCTTTCATTCTTTCCCTGTCTTTCATATCCTCTCTGTCCCCTTCTCCCCACTAGCTACCAGAATGTCCCTGGGTGAGAGGCAAGCAAGGGATGAAGAGGAGGGGGAGGAAGAGAGGAGGGAGAAATAGGTAATGAAGAGATAGAGAGGGAAATGAATGTTGACGAATGAATTCCCAGAGCTGTGCGGCGCTGCCCTTTTCTCTGAAAAGCGAGCGTTCGCCCTCTTTCCCCTCTCTTTATTTCTTTGAATCTTGATAGTGGATATTTTTCCTCTGTCTCCAGGAGTGTTCTCCCAATTTTTTCTTACTTTAACCCCCATGCCCTTTACACTCTTTTCTCAATGTTTGCCTCTGCATTTACACACCCTCCTCCTGAAACACAGCAGGTGTCACACATGGACAAATGCAAATGTGCAAATGTGATGCACACACACATCTAGAAGCAAATATGCTTGTCTCTCACCAGGAATCAGAGACCTTCGGTTCAGTATCAAGCACAGCATTTTCAGGCTTGCAACTGGTATTTCACCAAAGGGATTGTAAAAGAGAGTGAAATAGAGAGATTCAAAGACAGATAGAAAGAAAAAAGAGACAGAGAGAGAGAGAGGAGCCCAAAGGGAATAGAGCAAGCATCACATGAAGGAGTTGACCCACCCGATCATCCATTTACAATACCATCCCCCATTCACTCAAGGCAAAGCTGCCTAGCCCCTCATTAAGCTCTCATTACATCCACTTATTCTTTTATTTGTCTTAATGATCTTTGTTTTTTCTCTATCTTATTGTCTTTCACACACACACACACACACCCCTCGGAGCGCTTTACTTCTAAGAGGTCGTCCATGTGGTTGACAGTTGCATCTAAACACACACAAACACACACACACATGCAAGCACAATCACACTTTGCGCTCAACTACACACATGACAAAAATCTCTCTCACTAGTCACCTCCCTCTCACACACACAAACACACAGTATCACACCCACCAGCACCACCTGCTTCACTGATGGTACTTCTGCTCTACACCAGCCCCCCCCCCCCCTCCCATTTCTTGCTGCTCCCACAATTGGCGCCTCCACCCAGTGTTTCCAGCACCTCATCCTCGTATTCAACATCCATGCGAGCCTCTCCCCATGCGCCTCACTCTACTACCCATTAACCGATGCTACCTTACAGCATCACTCCTCAAGCGATGCCGCGCTCCACGAGCCCTCAGCCCAACCCCCATCCCCTGCTTTCACAGAGTGTAACAGGAGGACGGCCAGCTGGTTGGGTAGCACAACACGCACAGTCAAAGAGATACCTGCTACACAAGTATACAAGGAGATAGGGTTGACATGCCTTGGGATGGTGCATTGCCCATGCTGCGACACGGACCGCTGCAGCTGAAAGTGATCGCGTTTCCTGTTCCCCCTCCTCTTTTTTTCCTCTCTCCTCCTCCCTCCTCCTGTCCCTCGCTTTCTGTTCTTCACAAAGCGCCGGGTCTCTCCTTCCTTGTGCCGGTCCCCGCGCTCCTATTCGCTCCTCTCCTTTCTACCGTCCTCCTTCCCTTTGTCTCGCGCTCGCTCTGGCTTTCTCTTCCCTCTGCCGGAACCTCCTTCGCGAGATGGCTGTGGTCCAGCAGCGGCGCTTCTGACGGCACTGCGCGTGTGTGGCTGCGAGCACGTGTGTGCGTGTGTGTGTGTGTGAGGGAGAGGTTGAGTGGGAGAGCCTGAGTGTGTGTGTGTGTGAGGGAGAGAGCGAGAGAGAGAGAGAGAGAGAGGGGCGTACTCTTCAGCAGTATGAGCCTTGGTGGACTGTGCATGCCGGTGCAGGGATGCTCAGCACATAGCTAGGAATGAAGCACAAATTTTGCCCATGATAAATTCACACTCCCTCACCCACTCTCACTCACTTGCTCGCTCCATGCCTTATTTCCTCTTCATTACACATTATATTCTCTCTCTCTCTCTCTCTCTTAAAGACACAGGCGGCACGCTGCATTGCTACACGCCTAGGGCACATCTCATGATATGGTAATAAAGGGGAGTCCAGGGACATGGTCCTGTGAGGGGCTCAGCAGCTGAGCTAGCAGGGGGGCGGGTGGAGAAATGCTTGAAGCATCTACTGTACCAGGAATGGGGGAGGATGGTGCTGGTGATGAGAGGAGGAGAGAGAGAGTGGAAGGGAGAGACAAGAGTGAACACTTGAAATATCCCCTAGTGACAACAACAGCTAATGATGAAGCTGTGTTGAGCCCCAGGCGAGGTTGTAATGGATTGGCATGGCAACCGGAGCGCAGTGGCAGGTGAGAATGACGAGAAGGACGCCACAGGAGGGCAACCTCGGCATCACTGTGGCCTGTGGCTCTGCCCTGCTGGATGTTTGTTTGCAAGCATAAATTATCACTCTTGTGAATCCTGGCGACTATCACCTCCACTCACCAACAATCGCTCTCAAGAAAGTAGGGCAGAGCCCAGCGTTATGTCTGCGGTTCAAGAATGCCCTTGAAACACAATGTGGAAAAATCCATACTGAAATCAATCGTGTACAATACTGCATCTGATAGAGGACAAAAAATGAGCTACAAGTGGCTAAGGGAAGCAAATGGATGGAGTGAAATCAAAGACAAATAGTGAGGATCATGGAAACTGTCAGGTGTTGTGGATGAGAGAGATTCAGAGGATTGCTGTCAAGCAGAGAGAGGCTATTCTTTGCTGTAGTAGCTAATGGTTGCTGATGAATTAAGAAAGTAAGAGGAGGGGGGAAAGAGAGGGGGAGAGAGGGGGAGAGAGAGCGTAAAATGCCAGGAGATGGAGAGATAAAAGAGGACGAAGGGCCTCTTCATGATGAGAGTGATGAATAATGTATGGTCAGGCTGCACAAGACTTACACAGCACACTGGCCTGTCCGTCATGTCCAGCTGGCTCACAGGCTCAGGGAGACGATACATCAGCCTGTCAGGTGGCGTCCGTCCACTTGAGCTAAAAGCAAGCCGACAAAACCCTGCAACAGCACAAATTCACACGTTACTTCTTTAAGTTAAGGAAAGAGAAGTTAAAAAAAACCCTTCCAGATCTCAGTGTCTACCAAAAGTTATACAAATAGAAACACCCTTTATTATTATTAAGTGTCATGAAATGCATCCTAGGTAATCACAATGTCATCATATTTGGTAATAATTAGGGCTGTCAAAGTTAACGCGATAATAATGCATTAACGCAAATTCATTTTAACGCCACTATTTTCTTTAACGCATTATCGCAACTTGCCAACCATGTCATACCGGCTCATCACGAAGGAGGCTAAATAACGCTCCAAACTTGGAAAAACTGGCATGGCGATTTTCAAAGGGGTCCCTTGACCTCTGATCTCAAGATATGTGAATGAAAATGGGTTCTATGGGTATCAACGAGTCTCCCCTTTACAGGCATGCCCACTTTATGATAATCACATGCAGTTTGGGGCAAGTCATAGTCAAGTCAGCACACTGACACACTGACAGCTGTTGTTGCCTGTTAGGCTTGAGTTTGCCATGTTATGATTTGAGCATATTTTTTATGCTAAATGCAGTACCTTTGAGGGTTTCTGGACAATATCTGTCATTGTTTTGCATTGTTAATTGATTTCCAATAATGAATATATACATACATTTGCATAAAGCAAGCATATTTGCCCACTCCCATGTTGATAAGAGTATTAAATACTTTAGAACAGATAAAAAATGGGCAATTAATTTGCGATTAATCGTGATTAAATATTTTAAAAAGATTGACAGCCCTATTAAAAAACACCACATCGGGTGCCCCGCTAGCTCAGTTGGTAGTGCGGGCGCCCATAAGGCTGAGTCCTGACCGCGGTAGGCCCCGAATCCGACCTGTGGCCGTTTCCGCATGTCGCCCCCTCTCTCTCCCCCTTTCTAGACAGATAAAAAATGTGCAATTAATTTGCGATTAATCGTGATTAAATATTTGAATCGATTGACAGCCCTAGTAAAAACACCCCAAATCCAGGAGACATAATATTAGATGTAAATGTTTGAAGCAAAATCATATGAGGACAAAAAGTAAATGAGTTTCGTGAATGTGTAGACATGTTGGTGTACACGTTAATGTGCAATGTGCTGAACTACACTGTGAAAGACCTAAATTAAAGCCATGCTGTTCTGGGTGCTGAAAATGGTGTTGCCCAGCAGGGGTTAGTTACTATTTATAGCAAATGATCCCATATTGAGATTGGAACCTTTCTTAAATCAGATTAGTTTCAAAGTGGCGACAACTAAGATTTCACTTCCCCTACAGCACAAAATGGCATGTCAGCAGGGGGCTAATAGGTTTGCTGATAAGTACCTTAATTACATCACAGGTGTTATTATTTTAGCAGCTTACACTCTCAATGGCACCAAAACTCAACTGATCATTGAAACTTCCTAACACAACTGGTGCAGAATTGGAGGCTAAGCTTAGACACAGTCTATTACTTAAAAGGTAGTAATTTACAAATATCTGTTCAGGAGCCCAATATCCCATTATCACAAATAAAGTTCACTATTCCTATTATCTTGCATCAGCAGTCCTGCACACCCGATTAATTAAATAAGATTAGGGATGCACCGATCCGACTTTTTCAGTCCCGATATCGATAGCAATACCTGGGCTTTGGGTATCGAGCGATACCGAGTACCGAGCCGATACCAGTGCTTAATTAATAAGCTGTATGTCTCACTGTGTGGAAGTGACTGGGATCATTCTTTTATGTGTAAGGCACACTAGGCTTGACTGAGACATTGCTTTCCGAATTTTGTAAAACTAAATGGGACAAATAAATACATAGATATACAATTACTGAATTGTTATTTATTATTAAAATAATAAATCGTACACCAGCAACTTGGTAAAAAAAAATCTTCAAAATTAACAGGAATTACAATTCAAGTGTAAACATTTTAACGCAGCCACAAGTTGTTCAAAACTTAACCAGGAATTAAAATTCTAGTATATAATGTATATAGTATATAAACATAGAATTAAATTCATTGGATCGGCCCCATTGTCACCGATATCCGATCCAGCTTTTTGAGTCAGTATCGGCCCGATATCCAATCCGGTATCGGTATTGATGCATCCCTAAATAAGATTAATGAAAAAATACCTCAATACAAATTTCATTTATCTGCAACGTGCTGTTATTAGTAGCACAAGCAGGCTGCAGAGAAGAACAAATATTAGCTATTTTATCCCTGGCTTCTAAATATTTACATCCTGCTGTGGCTTTTTCATTGTTCCATTTCATGTAATATATAGTATGTCGACGCTGAATACCTCACACCAAGCATGTGCACTTGGCAGGCAATATATATGCCAAATTGCTAATTTTAAATTTCATTACTCCTTATAGATCATTCTGTGTGGCTATATTTCATGTTGTATACCTGTGTACAACTAGTGAACAAACAAACAAACATAAAACTGCGGCAATAGATCTAATAGATTATTAGCCCAAGGAGGACATTGTTGTCATACTGAGATCACTGCTGTGACCTGCATCATTTGTGAACCAGCACATTAATGTCGGATACATTGTTTAAGAAAACAATATTGGAGCTTGTGTAGTGCTGATGGCCTGCTTTGCCTCAAGGCTTCTGTATTCTACAGAGCACAAAGCTGCTCATTGTAGAGGTGCAACTTGCTGAGTAAGTAGCTTTGTGGAGTTTGATGAGCACGCTCTGCCACTGTTTTCTAATAAAATGACATCTGCTGTTTTATTGTTAGCTCTGGAGCGGACATATTGCAGTGTGAATTATCAGGCTGCTCAATTTAAAAATTATTTGGCCTTTTTTAGATACAAGTTTTAAGTTCATGTTCTTGAAAGACGTGGTTTGGTCGTCCCTAAGGACTTAAAGGAACCCAGTTTGTCCTGGTTGTCCTCCTTCTTTCTCTCCATCTCAGCTGTGAGAGCTCATCGACCCAGAAACACTTCGGCACATTCTGTGGCACAATAGATCTGCCCTCGCTTCAGTGGAAACTGGCCATCTGAGGTTATTAGAGGGGGGCTGGGGAGTGGGGATGAATGTCAATGACAGTGTGACTTGGATGCAGTAAGACAAGACAACCTGACAGAGGTGTTCTTACTGTATATGAGAGGGAGCAAAGGTAACTATCACAGCATATCAATCATCTTTCAACCTCCCTTCACAACATGCAGAAAAACTCCATATGCACGCACATGCACTAATGCACACAGTTGTTTATGCAGGGCTCTGGACTAACTTTTTTCACCATCTTCCCGGAACTGTCCCGAAATACAACCTCAAGCTGTCCTGAAATCAATGCGGTGTGTGTGCACGTGCAGGACAGATTGGGCGCTGATGGTACATGTCCACAGGGGCGGTTTTTTATCGCGAGGGATCGCCTCGCTTCCCAGCAGGCACTAGGCACCTGATTGGACGAACGCTTTCCCTCGTGGGCTGCTGCTCCCAGCTTTCAAACCAGAACCAAAATGGCGGCTCGTTTGGAAACTTTCTTCTCTTATATGACGAAAATAGTTCGCCGAAATGTGTTTCTGAAAACATTTTATGCGAGAAATAAGCCATGCAGTTGTTGAATCTGTTTTTATGTTAGATCGACAACGCTTAGTTTAAGTTTAAGTTTCTCGGGAGTTTCCAGAGGCGGCTGAATGCGCCGGACGCCCCTGATTTCCATAAAGTAGCCTAGACCTCAAGTTTATGCAAATGAAGAGTGGCCAACGTGATGCCCCCTCTCTCGAATCGCACCGCCACGCTACCAGAATGCATTGCACAGCTGCTTACAAAGACAATGAATGGGAAGCGTGGGAAGGGCGGAGGCTGTGGACATGCACCATGACAGTGTGTGTGTGTGTGTTTATGTTGTCAAGGAGGTAATAACGGTGCGCTACACAAAACATGCAGTCATTTTCATCGCTGTTCATTCTAATGTAACTGGTATTTTCCTTTCAACTCTCGACCCAAATTTGTCCCAAAATTAATTTTCATCCTTCCCGATCATATTTTTTTGGTCCCCGGGACGACGGGACATCCTTAGGCTCGAGCCCTGGCTTATGTCTCATTGTAACCTTCAGAGTACAATGACACTGTACATTCAGTGCAGCATGTAGGATCCTCTGGGTACAAAGAGAGCAGGTAATGTATCGGTGTAAATGTCCATAATGATGGATATCACTCCTCTTCATGTCCGCTAAACCTCCAATACACAGTGAACCAAGACTGTTCCAATTATACGACAAACATCTATCATCTAACCATTTAAAACTTTGCTGGAATCCAGCAGAGTTACTGCTGCTAAGGCACTTATGCCCCTTTGTCCAGTGGAGACAATAGAGAAAGATGTTTATTGGAGCCAATGAGCCATATTCAGTCAGCCAGCTCACAAAGAGCGATAATAAACGTCTGCTATAAAACTGCATTTGATACAGAGCCAGGCACCAGATATTGTGTGGAATCTACTATGATTGGGTAGCGCTCCGACTCCGGTTTGTAATGGCTCTCAATGTACAAGTGCAAAGAGTGTTGAAATAAAGATTGCATGCATGTAGCGTAATAAGTTACTTATAGATTGGGCGGTTTATGTACAGTATATGTATACACATCTATGTACATTAAGGGGGGGGTGGATCGCAATTCTTGTAGAATCGCAATACTTAAAAATCACAATACATATCGAATCTGCACCCAAGTATCATGATAGTATCGAATCAGGCGAAAGGTGTATTGTCCCAGCCCTAGTGGTTTATGTACAGTATATGTATACACATCTGTGTACAGTATACAGCCTGCTTAGATTTACATTTAACAATGATAGATAACATGTGCATCGTATGGCACATCAGCATGTTAAACTGGAATATTCAGTATATGATTTGTAGCACGTCTGATGTTTTATTGCACAGGGATTGTTTTGTGACATGACATAAATGATTTCAATGTTCATGAGTGTGACGCAAGGTGGGAAGAAACTGTTCTTGTGTTGTTTTGGTGTACAGTGTAGCGTTGACTGTTGCACCTACCAGAGGGGAGAAGTTGAAACAGGTTGTGTCCAGGCCAGGGTGTGAGAAGTCTATGTATCTGAATCAAAAAGTAGAGAAGCAAAGAGGCGAAACTCTGGTGAGTCCATATAGCCATGAAAGTATAAAGAGACGTCTGTAAATCGGAGGATAATTTTTTTCGAGGTAAATCAACTTTCCAGTATGAACACTCAAATAGGCCTCATTTAAATCATTATGTCTTAAAAGTTTATCAAATTAAATAATAGCTGAATCCAGTTATTTTCCTTGACATAATGAACGCGCATCAGACCCACGGGACTGCGCCGCCCTGCACGCTCATATGACATATCCAGTTCTGCCGGCTTCCTGCTAGCTGTATGAAGCTGTAATAATGGATATATTGGCTGTAATTCCTTACTTTTATCATCTTACAATACACCCATGGGCTGTATGCTGTAAGCCTGTACCGTGGTGGATGTATTAACGTCTCTGTTCCCAAACAACCGGCTATCGGCCAGTAGCTAGTAGTGCTAGTAGCATGACATAAAGAGAGTTTAATGTAGTTGTAGACTATTTACTAACACGCAGGGCAAAAGCACAGGGTACAACCTCTTATACATCCATGGTCTGTGGTCTATTGGACATCTATTTTGGAGGTCCTTGACATGAAAAAGTTTGATATTGCTCTCAAAATCTGTGTGCTGGATTTTTCTAACTTCCATTTATGTCAATCGCCCACTTTATGCTCCTCTGGGGAGCGACCGGGCAAAAGAGTTTAATAAATAAATAAGTAAGTAAATAGTTATAATAGTATGCATATATATAATATTTTTATTGTTCGACACAGGCCATTTCGGTAGAGACATTAAAATTATGACAATAGAATAGAAATAATTTTGTTTTACTTTTGTACGGCACTTTGTGGGCGGACGTTAAACTGGCGTCATCATGGTAGTCGACTCGATTACAGTCCAAAATGGCGGAGGCGTAGGTCTGCTGCTGGGCGTTGGCGTTGCAACGGAATGTATAATTGACTTTCACTTCTTACCAATATACAGTACTTTCCTTGTCTGTATGCAGCAGATAATTATAACTAAAGCATACAAAACTCCCAAAAATGAATGGCTAGGAGCAGACCACCTCTTCTTAAGAAATATATTGATAAGCAGCAGATGACCATCACAACAGGGATAAGCTTAAATTGAGCAGCTGACTGTAGCATCAGTGTCAACAGAAATAAAAGAGAGAACATACAGAAATAGAAACCATATTAGAATCGGCTGTGTGTAAGACAACAAACATGTTTACGTCCCTAAAGCAAATACACATTATAACCCTCTATTAGAGGCAAGGCCAAGAAAAAGGCAACAACTGAGAGGGGAATACACTGCTGCAAAAGCACTAAAGCCCATAACCAGTGGTGAAATATATGTAAATTTACTCAAGTGTTGTACTAAAGCACAAATTTAAGACAACAAAACCTAGCCAGATCTGGGACGACTTGCATACACATATTAAGAGTGCAACATCTTAGAGTAGGAGATTTTAGAATATAAGAAATTAAAGAAACATTTGGCTTGGGTTGTTCAGATCAGATTGACTGTCTTTAATGTTTACATAGCTGTCTACTGATGTTATTTTTTTTTTTTTCATTAGTTATTTGTCTTTTTTCTACTTAAATATCTATGAATTATTACGTTAATGGATACTATACTAGATATAATAGATGCCAAAATATAAAAATGAGAATTGACAAAATTGAGGTACTTGTACGGTAGTTTACTAAAGTATATCCATTTTCTGCCAAGTTATACTTTTCCTTTCCTACATGCTGTATTTGTTACTCTATTGCATTTACTTTACATTTATAGTAAACTTACTGGTTGCAGATTTTACACAAAACACAGGATTAGCTGGTAAAAATCTGATCCCTTGTTGGAGATTAAACTGCCTAACAGATTATAAAATCATTGATATTAGCTCCTCCTCAACAAGCAACGCCATTAAAATGCTGCTTTCATGTTTATGCATCAGTAAACATTAGTCAATTATATACTGTATAATAATATAGAGCCATTGTGCTGCATAATGAGCATTTTTTACTTTTGATACTTACAATTTGCTGATACAGTAATACTTCTGTGCTTTTATGCTAAAGTAAGATTTTCAATGCAGAGTTTTGACTTATAGTATTTTATACTGCGGTGTTGTTGCTGTATAAGCCAAACAACCACTGAAAAACGAGCACAGCAACTACAAGACATTAATTCACAATTGACGTTATAACGGTTAGCTAAGGTAACGTTAACCGTTAGCCAAGCACAGGCTCATCATAAAAGACATCCGTGTTAGCACAAATATTTACCTTAGGACATGAGTAATCCGCCATTTGACTTGAAGTGGGTTTAATGCCGATAGCTAGCATGAGAGTGAACAAGTGTTGACAGGTGAGCTGAACAGGTTAACTAGACCGCTTCATCTCAAAGGGTGCGTTGGATATATGTTACGGCATGTACCGGTATGTCAGTGGAGGTGTTACTATTTCTTTTCTTTCCTCTATCAAATAAATGATCAACACTGCACTTAGAAGTGTAAATTGTAGTGTTACTATTGCTGTATGTGTCTTTTACTGGAGTAAGTACCACAGTGTAGAAATACTCTGTTTTACAAGTACAAGCCCTGAATTAAAAATTGCATTAGCTAGAATCAAAATATACTATAATATACTTTACAAAGTACCAAAAGAAAAAAAAAATCTCGTTATTATTATATTATCCATCCATCCATCCATCCATCCATTATCCTATTCAGGGTCACGGGATATTATATTATATTATATTATATTATATTATATTATATTATATTATATTATATTTAGGGATGTCAATCGATTAAAATATTTAATCGCAATTAATCGCATGATTGTCCATCATTTTTTATCTGTTCAAAATGTACCTTAAAGGGAGATTTGTCAAGTATTTAATACTCTTATCAACATGGGAGTGGGCAAATATGCTTTATTCAAATGTATGTATGTATTATTGAAAAACAATAATATATTATATTATATTATATTATATTATATTATATATATTATATATATTATATATATTAGAGCGAGAGAGAGTTAGTTGTAATTATCAAATTTATATCCTCTTTTATATAATATATTATTGTTGTTCGTTCTGCTTGGCAACAATGGTTGTTTACCATTCATGCCAATAAAGCATATTGAATTGAATTAAATTGAATTGATTTGAATTGAGAGAGAGAGAGAGAGAGACAGAGAGGGTAGAAGTAAAGGAGCTTAAAATGGAATTACTCAAGTAAAGTACAAGTACCTCAATATTGTACCTAAATACCATACTTGAGTAAATGTATTAGGTTGGTGGCTCATTGGGAGCAATTTGTGGTTTAGTGTCTTGCTCAAGGACACATCGACATGTGAATAGAAGGAGGCGAAGCTCGAACCACCAACCCTATGATTAATGTGTGACCTACTGTACACTCCCAAGTCGAATCAATAGTGTTCACATATTAGACCTCAACAAGAGGATGAAGGGAATACTGTACAATGGAATTTACATGTTATATACCGTTGTAATACATTTAATAGAGTCCAAACTAATACAATACAAAGGTGACTGCATTTACTGGCAATGATGTATTCATATTAAATGGTCTAGTTTGCTCTTTTTTCATTTACAGCAGACATCTTTCTTCAACTACAAGACTACAGATTGAGCTGTGTTATGAAACGAAAGAGTTCTTGGCCTCAGCGTTAGTCCGCTGCCAATCAACTGGACAAATCCTGTGTTTCCATGGCGATGTGAAAGGCTGGAGATGACTTGCTTTTATGGAAAGGTGCAGTCACTGGTGAACTCTGTTTCCTTTGCTGTGTGTGTGTGTGTGTGTGTGTGTGTGTGTGTGTGTGTGTGTGTGTGTGTGTGTGTGTGTGTGTGTGTGTGGGTGGGTGGATGGATAGGATTTAAAATACCAGCCCAGCCACAGGCGCACTGCTGAGCACCTTCTGTGACTTCTGCAGGCCAAGAACTCCAAGTGACCGTTAATGTTACACATACATGCATTGAGCTTAGATACAAAATGTTGGAGTGGATAGAAAAGATTAACCTGCACTGTCGCTGCAGTAAACAGGACCACATATTTATATTTATATTAACACATAAAACAACCTTTTACACCTTGTTTTGGTTGTATATTTTTGCTCAACATTCACACCAGGCAGAGGTAAAACTGATAAGAGATGCTGGATGCTGTATATGGGACTACTTCTTCGTCTACTCCCTCCTACCCTTTACAATTCATTACCAATATCCTTAGATTGATCTTCAAGGGTGGATCATTGATACAGCTGGTCGATGACAAACAATGGTGCAGTGCCTCGGCTCCCCTGGGATGGAGGTCATCAGTGGTAGAAGAAGTACACTTACTTCAGTAAAAGGAGCATTACAATAATGTAAAAGTGTTCCACTACAAGTAAAGCTATAGATATAGATGACATTATTAGATTGTTGATAATGATGCATCATTTCTTAAGCAGCATTTTACTGTTGTAGCAGATCAAGGTGCTAGTTTTAACTACTTTATATTTTCAATCCAGTGGTTCCCAACCAAGGAGTCGGCCCCCCCCCCCATAGGGTCACAAGATAAATAGGGGGTTGTGAGATGATTAAAGGGATAGTTCTGCGGTTTTAAAGTGGGGTTGTATGAGGTACTTATCCATAGTCAGTGTATTACCTACAGTAGCTGTTGGTCAGCACGCCCCCAGTTTGGAGAAGCAGACAGGAATTACCGCATAGAAGCAAAGCAATGTACTGCTGTGGACGGGGCCTTCGGCAAAACATATTTTAACCACCTAAACAAAGGCCCACCTAAAAATATCAATATCAGTTTAAGTGTACGCTATATTTAGAATATTTTTGCCTGGTAATCTTGCTGTGAGAGAGCTATACAGTCTATGTTTCCGACAGGGAACTGAAGCTGTTATCTGCGCTCTCGCCAAAGCACTCAGACTCCATTGAAAAAATGTTACCTCGCAGAACACGGGGGTTGCTGTTTTACCACTGCCTCGATTTTTCAATGGAGTCTGGTGGCTTTGGCGAGAGCATAGTTGGAACAGCTTCAGTTCCCCTTCGGAAAGGGCTGTCTGACGGCAAGGTAAAGCAGTGAAAATATTCTAAATATAGTGTCTACACTTAAACTGATATTGATTTTCTGAGATGTGTCTTTATTTTAGTTGCTAAAATACGTTTTGCTGCCGGCCCGTCCACAGCAGTACATTGCTTTGCTTCCGTGCGGTAACTCCTGTCTGCTTCTCCAAACTGGGGGGGGGGGGGGCTGTGTGTCAGTAGGTTATACACGGACTATGGATAAGTACCTCAAATAACCCTACTTCAAAACACCAAAACTACAGTATTCCTTTAAAGTGGTAGGAAATAAGGAAAAAGTTCTGCTATACAAATGTGGATTAATTTTTGGACTATTCTCTAATCTTTGCTTTTTTTGTGGAATATTGGATAATTGGATCAGTTTGAATTAAACCATCTAAGAAGTTTAGGGGAAATCTCTCTTTGCTGAACCTGCTAACAACTTATAGAAACTGAAGCATGGGGCCCCGACCAGACACTGCTTTTTGTGAGGTTAAAAAGATTGGGAACCACGCTGGTTTAATCTTTAATAATACATTGAGTTTGTACAAGCTTATCTAATGCCTTTTTAATGTAAAATCTTAAAGAGGACCTATTATGCTCAATTTCAGGTGCATACATATATATATTTGGGGTTTCTACTAAAGTATTTTTACATGTTTTAATGTTCAAAAAACGCTTTATTTCTCATACTGGCTGCTGCAGCTTCGTTCTAACTAGCTTTGTTTGAGGGCGTGCCAAACTAGCCACTAGGCAGGTATTATGCAAATGTGTTACTTGATGACATCACCACATTACGTAAGAAAAGCAAGGACTTCAAGCAAGGTGTTTCAGGCAGTTCAGGAGCAGTGTTTCTGTGGGGGAGAGTAACTTTATAACTTTACATACCTTTTACAGCACAAAAAACAACATAACACACTAAAGGAAAGGAAAAAAGCACAAAAGCATAATAGATCCCCTTTAAACCGAAAACTAACTAATAACTAAACCTGTCAAATAAATGTAGTCAGGTAAAAAGTACAATATTTCCCTCTTAAATGTAAAGCACAAGTATAAAGTAGCGTAAAATTGAAATACTCAACCTTAAAACTGCACTTCAGTGCAGTACTTGAGTAAATGTACTTGGTTACTTTCCACCACAGGAGTTCATGGAGGAATAGCATAACAATGTTAGTGCAAAGAGGGATGCTGAAAAGTCGACATCATGGCGGGATGAGCGAAGGGTTAATGTACTGTGAAGTCACACTTCAAGGTGAGATTTATTGGATCCGCAGAGAGCGCCTGCCAAAAGGTCAAGTGTAGTGTAGTGTGTGTGTGAGGGGGGAGAGTGTGATTCTACATATCCTATTAGAATTATTTCAGGTCATTTCAGCTTTACTTGATAGTCAGAGCGCGTGAGAGATGGCGGTGGAATATGGCAGGAAAGATGTGATGGAGATGACAAATGTGTTGAACCACTGAGAGTGATTCAGATCCAAAGCGCTGTAAGAATATGATGATCACTTCTGGTCAAACTCAATTACAAAGCAGTACCGTTCAAATACAAATATTACCAGATCAGGTCATTGAGTGTCTTGTAATTCCAACATAAAGGGCAGCTGCTGCGAGGTGAGGGATGATGTGTCTACAATGATGTGATCACTTCCCTCTGTTTAATTAAAGAGCCTTAGCGAAACAAAAGTACAACTACGTCCTCATCCCTCTACTCCAAGCTAGATGAAAACCTGTATCACAGTCTTGTCTCCTGCTCTCCCTTCTCCATGTCGCTCTCTATAAATACATAAGGTGCTGTTTCCAAGGTAACAACTCTATGGAGAATTGGCCACCTGAAATCTAGATGGAGTGGAAAACGAGGGTGAACAGTGGTCTGCAGGCTCTTTGATTGTCAGGAAAAGACCCTCGTCTTCACCGCGTCGCGGTCTGTCCAGCTCCGTCCTGCAGCGTGTCCCATGGGACTACCAGTCTTCAACAACCCAATATTCCATCCTACAAGCTATGCCTTAGACCTGAGGGAGAGGCATGTCTAAAAATGACTCCCATTAATGTCAGGATATGCATTTGATCACGTTGCTGAATGGATCATTTGTATATCAATCTTTTCACCTAACTCTCGGCCCAAGAATGCTTGAATATTCTAGTCTACATTTTTTTTATGTAAAGTTGCTGCAGCACAGAGCAGGAGATCTCTCTTATAGTGCACTTTGAAGCAATGGAGACTTACTTATTAGCACATTTGAACTATTAAAAATAAATAAACAACATCCATATTGGTGATAATTGTATCAATAAAGAGCTGTTTTCTGGTGTGGAGGAGGTCAGTCTACCTGTGTCAAGACAGATATGATAGTATACTAACACTTCCGGTGAATACTTTTTCCTCTTTTGGTTGCTTTATTTTGAAAGTATATACCGGAAATGTCAGCATCTCCTGTCCTCTCTCAATTTACCTGAGTGTATTTAGAATCATGAGTGTTCACTGCCCTCCAGTGGTTATAGTTAGGAAATGCAACATTACTTTAAATTTGCGAAAAATATGTATCTTTCTGTATCTAGTTGTTTATGGCATTTGTATTTATTTTAAAAATGTAAATCCTTGTCTAGGCAAGTAACTTGAGTGAAGAAGTGATTGTTAAATGATCCTGTTTATTGTTTTCTAGTGCTCACAGTTAAAGTCTATGACTCCACATTCTTCAGTGTAAATTAAACAGATAATTATACTGATTATTTTTATTCTTTAGAGGTATCAATAAGGATATTCATAAGGCTCATAAGGTCACTGGTATCTGTATTACTTTTTTTATTACTACCATTAATAATAATAAAATTTATATTGATGTTTATATTGATAATAACAATACTACTACTACTAATAATAATAATAATAAAAACAATATTTGTACATCACTTTTCAAGGTGGGAGCACTAAGTGCTTTGCATAGCCAGCATTAAAAAACAACACTCACAAATGATGAAAAAAGAAAAACTCAAGAACAGTAAAACAGCACACAATTAAAAGATAAACTTGAAATCAGCTGGCTGTACAACAGAGCTGTATTAGGCGTACGTGAACAAAATACACTGATATCAAACAATATAAGCCCTTGCACTATGTAATGCACTACAATAATCATCCTGGAATAAATACCCCCTTTTTATCTTACCTGGTGGACAGAATATTAGGAACATTGCAGCCTCTTTTGATTGTTTTATTTTTAAAGTTGTTACCAGTAGCGCCACTTCTTGTGAATACTTTCAAAATAAATATATATATATATATTTACCGGTATGTATCCATTTACTAAGCAGATTTTAAAATATTGTTTTTATTAAGTATGGTTTTCAACATTCTAATGAAAATATATATGACAAATAATAAATATATAATCAGTTTTGACATGTCTGCTTCTCCAAATTGACCACACTTTAGGCAAATGTGTGAAGATATCTGATACTGAGCTACACACAATAATCACAGGCTTACACACAGAGCTGTTGGTAACATCAGTGTGATCCTAGATAGACAGATAAATTACTTGTGTAAATAAAACTTAAAAAAATTACAAATCTGGTGTGTGAGCACAGGTAAATGGTATGTATCCAGTGATACAGCCCACTATTTATTTATTTATTTATTTATTCTAATCTCAGATGAGTCAGCAGTATAACATCTCTGCACTACCAGTCTACTGGAAAGAAGATGGTTGGAAACATCTTTCTTCTTTCTCAAGCCACATAATGTTTATTCGCTGTCAAAGCATAATAGCTATTACGTTGGAGCTTTCCTACTGTAGTTAAAATCAAATCAACTAATCATCACAATCAGTTCATCAAAGTTCATTATAAATTTTGCTGATGACATACTGGAAGGAAAATGAAATTAAGAGTGACAGGATGAGATGGTAGAGAATGATGCTGCTGGATTATCGTCACACTTCAAAAGAATCTTCTCAAGATTGCAATGTGACTGTGGATTTATTGATTTATTAATTTATCTTAACTGTCAGGGGAAAGAAATCAGAACCAAACAAAAACAGAGCTCTAGTTGGAAACAGTTTTTACGGAGCAAACATCATACGGCCTGTAAAAATAACCTCAGAGGACAGATCTGGGTTCTGCTCCTGTTGACTGACGGGTAACACATTGAGGACGGTGTTTTACCAGTTTTACCGAGCAAGAAAAACAAGATCCGAAAGGCGGCTCACAATGTTGACACCTGTCACATCTTTGATAATGTTGAAAACATAAAAAAGTGGCTTTCTGCCTTCCAGCATTTATTATCATCCAAACTCCAATTCATACAATATTTAACCATCACTGTCATGGTTCTTTTGTTATGTGAACTTTACTTTGGTTAACTATAGAGGGATTTAAAAGGGTTATCTGGGAGGCATTTATTTCTCATATGAATACCTTGAAATTCATTAGTCCAATGAAAAGGCTTTTAAAGCAGATGTACAATAGAGATCTCTTTATTGTAGTGCATTTATAAGATGTTACAAAATGAGTTTTAAAAAGTGTAAGAAGATAATCAAGTCATACATATGCATATACCTTGTCATCTGTACAGAAAATCTCGAAAATTAAAGATTCACATGTGAACAAGGGTTGATGGAGGATGTCAACTTAAAATACAAAAATATTATATACATTTGTATTAGGGATACACCGATACCGATATCAGGCAGATACTGACTCAAATAGGTGGATAAAACACATCAGGTAAGATAACATTTCATTTGTGCGTGGTCATGAGTTAGCTAGTTAGTGTTGGTGACATATATTGTGCGAGACGAGAGATGTAGTTCACTGAGCGGTTTCACGATACCACGACAAACCTTCGACAAACTGAGACTTTCTTGACTTGCAAAATTATGTTTTCAATTGGCAAACATCATATGTGTGATTCATGGCGCAATTCAAACTGGATCAAAAAAATATTTGTTGACTACCGTACATATTTTTCCCAAAATAAGGTCCCATGGGGTCCACCAGAAGGGGAGGGACTTCGCCGCTCTATATCTATGTATGTATTTGTTACATTTTGGTTGACAAAGTTAGGAGAGCAATGTTACGTCAAGCCTGATGTCGCATGACACATAAAAGATTGATCCCAGTCACTTCGGCATACAGCTTATTAAATAAACACTGGTATTGGATCGGTACTCTGTATCGGCCGATACCCAAAGCCCAGGTATCGGTATCAGGATTGGAAAAGTTGGATCGGTGCAGTGGATGTGTGTGGAAACTATTCTGTTACGATATACTGTTTAACTGTCTGCTGGTGTAGAACTATGGGAATTATTTTCTATGGGTTCATTGCAAAGGCTGATGGATAAACTGCTGTCTTCACGTAGGCCTGTGTTGTGCAAGTTGGGAGCATTCACACCTTTGCTTTAGAGCTTTCCACTTGTGATCGGATCACCTGAGACGCATGTTCATGCCAGGTCTGAACAGGGTCTTGAACAGGTTGTGCAAATAGCATCAGAGGGACATAATATAAATAATCTCCAGGGGAAGCACCCTCTCTACATGCGGGGAAAACACCATAAAGCCTGAGGCATCAAGGAAGCATTTACAGTGCTGATTAATACAGAGCAAACACTTCCAATTCAACTGTACCGTCAATCACAGCGCTGATAATTTGTTCAAGATTATTAGTGGAAAACAGAGGAGGGCGAATCAAAAACTGAACCAAACACAATGAGCCCTTTCTGAATCAAACCAATTGGTCCCGAGAACATTTTACACAAAAGACTGCACACCTGGCACGTCAGCTCACGTTAAAGTAAACCAGGTCGTGCGTGCATCAACACTAACATAAAAAAACGTAAAATAGAAAACAGACCCAAAGAATTACATACAATAGAAATATGGCGACAAGTGAATAAAAAGACAGAGTGGGAGGAAAAAGGCCTCACCGCTCCAATAACTTGATGTAGCTGAAACCCACGCAGCACCACGAGAATACGACTCAACACACCTCCATACATGTAAACATACGCTGTAACATTTATTGCCTTTTCTAGACCCAGTCATGATGGATCTTTTAATCCTCTGTGTGTAAAACACAAGGCCACATAGGTTATTGCCATAACATGGACTTTAAGAACTTTATGAAACAAAAATTCGGAAAGATTAAACTATAAGAGAGAAATAATAAGTATCCAGTGTTCACCACAAAAGTCAAAACTTAAATACACCAAAACTCGTAATTTTCAAAAGAATGTGAACTGATCTGGGATGTCAGATATTTAATCGTATCAAACATGACGCTGGTCACACTTTGGTATACTGTGTGTCTTTGCGGGGTGAATAAACGGTTATCAAAAGGGCCTTAATGTCAGAGACGTAAAAAAAAAATTATTACCTTTGCTTTGTGGAGACCAGCGCCTGTGGATGTGCTGACACTGGAAGAACGAGGTGCTTGAGAGTTAACGGTCTTCAAGGCACAACATGGCTGCTCCCACTCACATTCACCCATCCAAAAAACACACCCCTTCAGTCACAGGGGAGCACTGGCCAGAGGTCCAACGCTTCAGAGAAAAGAGAGGAAAGGACAGACAGACAGGAGGTGGACTGATGGATCATTTTAAATTCTTTAGCGCGTTTGCAAGCCAATCGAGACCCTCATAGAGACCATCTCCACTAGTGGCGCACGTGGCCTGGATGTACCAGTGCCGACTGCGCAGATTGTGTAGGGCCAGCTTGTCAGTCATCTCAGCTGCATTCATGGCATTGGGCAGGTCCTGAAAGAGCAGAAAACATAACACTTAATTAACGACAAGAGGAGAAAGCCACCAACGTTCCATGTTAAGGTTTGCACAGACTGGATTTTCAATTTTATAAATGATACTGAGATTTGGTTATGGTATATTTATATATATATATATTTATATATATACAGTATATATATATATATATATATATATATATATATATATACATACAGTATATGCTGGGAGGGACCCGAGGCCGTCCTCGCTATATCCTGATTCAAAACTAATAAGTTGAGAAGCTTGAATTATTGATAGAATATGAAAGTTTAACTGGGAGAGTACGACTCCTGAAGCTGACGAGACGCTAAAGAGAAGACTTATCGCTCTGTTGGAGTTGTTGGAACAACAAAAACACTCACGGTTATACAGTGGTGTTACAGAAGGCTGTCTTAAAGGGACTATATGTAAGAATCAGAAATTGCTTGTTCACAGCGACACCTGTGGCCGCAGTGTCAACGAAAGCCCACACGCGAGCGCGCATTGGACACCCACCCGGTATGATTTATCCGCGTGATAAGTTACATATAGTCCCTTTAAAGGAGAGCAGCACTGCAACGCTAGCAGGCGGAAGTGGACAAAACACAGTAGAGTAGCCAATATGGCTGAAATGGCCCCAAAACAGACCCCTAGGATCAGCTCGGGACATCTCTAATATCTGTACGAATCAAAAAAAAAAAAGTGCTGCTCTTCACTTTGTCCACCCAGATTTATCCTGCCCGTCTGGGTCTCAAGCCCACTTCTCTAACCTTTATTTCACCACTGCGTCTGCAATATTTGTTCCTTTGATCATACCAATCAAAGGAACATGAGACAATCCCCTGTTAATAGATCAATGGCCAATGGATAGGTTCTCCCACTGATGATGCTTGTTTTATTTTTTTTAACAACAGCGACATAAACTCACCTGTTTGTTGGCAAACACGAGCAGCGCAGCATTCGTCAGTTCATCTTCAGCCAGCATTCGCATCAGCTCCTCCCTCGCCTCACCAATTCGCTCCCTGTCATTACTGTCCACTACAAAGATAATGCCTGAAAATGGGAAACAGGTGAGGTTTGTATGAAGGAAGTGGATAGAGGTCTCCACAAGTACTGGATGATTCAACCAACAGTGGGCTTGTACAACAGCCTTTGAGAGATCCGGCAACATTAGGAAGTCTCTCACCTTGTGTGTTTTGGAAGTAATGCTTCCAGAGAGGCCTGATCTTGTCCTGACCGCCGACATCCCACACTGTAAAACTGATGTTCTTGTATTCTACCGTCTCAACATTAAAACCTGCAGATGAAGGGAAAAACAAAGAGATGGTGGATGGAAGGAAGAAAGAGCTTTGATATCTTGGCATTAGTAAGAAGACCATCGAGGGTGAAAACTCGTGAAGATGTAAGAGAGGACTCACCAATGGTGGGGATTGTGGTGACAACTTCTCCCAGTTTGAGCTTGTACAGGATGGTGGTCTTTCCAGCGGCATCCAGTCCTACCATCAGGATCCTCATTTCTTTCTTGCCAAAGACGTGTTTAAACAGGCTAGCAAAAGCACCCATGTTGGCTCACCTGCAGAAGGACAAATAATATCGAGTGGTCAGGTCCCTAAAAATATGGATACCACATTGTAAACTATGACAGAGAGGTCATTAATGCTCTAACCGCACCCTCACTGTCCACTAACTCTGTGGATTCATTTAAAAGTCAGCTCAAGTCATACCTTTTTAAAGAGGCGTTTGGGTAATCTGTATGCACCTGTCCTGCACTTTCTGTATTTATTAGGGCTGTCAAAGTTAACGCGGTAATAACGTGTTACTGCAAATTTGTTTTAACGCCACTAATTTATTTAACGCAATCGTAATAGCTTTTCGTGAAGGAGGCTAAATGACGCTCCAACCTTGCGCTAAATTTTGGCGAGGAAAGACTGGCATGGCCCTTTTCAAAGGGGTCCCTTGACCTCTGACCTCAAGAAATGTGAATGAAAATGGGTTATATGGGTACCATGAGTCTCCCCTTTACAGACATGCCCTCTTTATGATAATCACATGCAGTTTGGGGCAAGTCATAGTCAAGTCAGCACACTGACACACTGACAGCTGTCTGTTGGGCTTGAGTTTGCCATGTTATGATTTGAGCATATTTTTTCTGGACAGCATTTGTCATTGTTTTGTGTTGTTAATTGATTTCCAGTAATAAATATAAACATACATTTGAATAAAGCAGCATATTTGCCCACTCCCATGTTGATAAGAGTATTAAATACTACAAATCTCCCTTAAAGAACAGATAAAAAATGTGCAATTATTTGCGATTAATCGTGATTAAATATTTTAATCGATTGGAAGCCTTAGATATAATCAATTATTACACGGCTGTGTTGAATACTTGATTCTGATTGGTCAATCACGGCGTTCTGCGGTCTGTTATTTTGTATAGCAGACCGTTGCTATGTATAACAGACCGTTGCTATGGGCGCAGCTCTGATGTCGGACTCTGGCGGACCGTTTTTGCGTCAAAATATTGATTTCTTCAGTAAGTAGCCGTGTAATAAGCGGGATAATGTACAGCGAGCCGGTCATTGTTGTGAAAGAATCCCCTTCAGGGCGATGCTGCACCCCTCCGCTGCGCGTCGGGGTGCAGCATCGCCCTGAAGGGGATTCTTTCACAACAATGACCGGCTCGCTGTACATTATCCCTTACTTAAAGCAATGCGACCTAGACTAGGATGCACAGCAGAAAATGGATGGATGGATTAACCAATTAAAAATTATTAATTCAGTTCATTAAGTTTTTACTAAAATTGACACTGTACACTTTTAAATACCTTCTAAAGGCCTTTTAGTGTCACTTTCTCTTGTTTTAGATTCAAGTTTAACCTGTATCACAGCGTATGTCTGGAAGGTGTTTACCTGTACTGAACAATGAGGTTAAGCTACATAGTTCATTAACAAGTATGAGCCCAGACAGCCTTTGCCTGCTATGTTAGTATGCAGAAATCTGTGATTCAGGTTCCCCAACAGATGTTTACTTACATTATTGTTTGTTAATCATTTAGTCTTTGAAATGTCAAAAATGACAAATAGCTATCACAAAATTAAAAATGCCTACTTGTTAGAAAACAATTATTTAATGAAATGTTTTATTTGATGGCATTTTTGCGTAAGCTTAAACAATTACTCAATAATCAAAACAGTTGCAGATGAATTAGTTGATCAACTAATTGATTAATTGACTAATGGTTACACTGGTAATGGTTCTGTGACCAAGTGCTGCAAATCCTGTTTCTGTTGTTTTCCTCAACCTCCCACCTGCTTATGTACTGTAGTTGCTGCTTCTGAGCTTGAAGAATGTGCACTCTTTTACTTACTTGATGCTCATCTCCATTGCACCCTTCAGCTGCATATCTAACACACAGCTGAGCAGAACAAGCCGAGGCACGTTGTCTCTAGCTGTCAACAGAGAGTATGTCTTCCTTATCTAGCCTCAAGTCAGCCTCCCACTGCCAACAGCATAACCATGTAGTGCTGATACAATGAGTCTATTGATCGAAAAAATGAATTGCCAACTATGTTGATAATCCAAATGCTTTAAGTAATTTATCAAGCAAAAAAATGCCAAACACATGCTGTCTCAGTTTTATATCGTGATAAATAGAATATCTTTGGGTTTTGGACAGTTGGCTGGACATAACCCTGGACTGTGGGAATATGTGATGGCTATGTCTTAATATTTTCTCACATTTTATTGCTTCAGTGATGAATCGATGTAAAGAAAACCTGACAGATTAATTGATAATGAAAATAGTTGCCTGCGTTGCAAAACCATGCCAAGTATGTAAGAAAATCTTGCTCCGTTATGCTAGCTATATATTATCCGCATTAAGTAAAAGTAACAATACCACACTGTATAAATACTCTGTTGTAAGTAAAAGTCCCACGTTCAAAATTCTATTTGAGTAAAAGTACTGGAGTATTACCAGCGAAATGTACTTAAAGTAGCCAAAAATAAAAGGTCTCAATATGAAAAATGGCCCTTTCAATTATGGAAACTTCAAGGAAATATATAAGTTATTAAATAAACTATTAAAAAAGTTATTATCGTGTGCTACAAGATAAAAAAATAAAATTAAAAAAAAACATATTTTGGGGGTACTTCAGGGGCTCTCCCAGATAGCCCTTTAATATATAAAACTACATCATATTTAATAAGTTCATCATGTGTTTTGTTTGTAAAATCAAAGAAACTACAGCTGTAAAATAAATTTAGTGGAGTAAAAATATAATATTTCCCTCTGAGATGTAGTGGAGTAGAAATAAAAAAGCAGCATAAAATTGAAATACTCAAGTAAAGTACTTGAGTAAATGTACTTAGTTACTTTTTACTGCATTCTGGGTTACTGTAATATAATTCCTACTAGGAAGAACTCCCATTTCAGATGTAACCTACGGATATCTGCAATACATATCCAGTCTAGCTGGGTGGGTCACTGTCTCAGAGTTATGAGTGAGCTAACCCTAACCCGGGTTAATGTTAGGTAGCTATATTTAAGGAAGTATAACGTGCACGTTAACAGACACTCCGTCACGGGCAAAGACGACTCTGGGCTGATAAATTCACTTAAATTCAAAGTTAAAATGTTTAAAAACTTCAAACAGTCGCGTTAAAGTTAAACTGCTAAGGAAACAGCTAACGAACTTTGTTTTTTTTTCGCTTGCTAACGAACTTTAACGCTAAGTGTCCTTTGCTTCCACTGGTTTAACGCTTAGACGTTAACAGGTTATTGACCTCCACACTTATTTAAATGAAGATGAATATCTATGGCATACTTATTGTTACATATTTATAAAGAATAGTCGTACCTTTACTGATGCTTCTCAGTCCTTCTTCCTTCCTGGTCCTGTTCAAGGCCTATTGAAAGAGGATGGGTCACGCGTCATCAACTTGCCATAGCTTCGGCGTACCACGCATGCGCAGTAAAATCTGGTCAGCACTCTCCGAAATTGAGCCAATCGCAAAGCGCGACCGCAGCTTCAGATACACTGCGCATGTGTCGTACCCCACGCCCCAAGACCCGTGGCCTAACCTCCTTCAATAGAATAGAATAGAATAGAATAAAATAGCATTTATTGTCATTGTACAGTCTCCTATACAACGAAATTTAGGGGTGCTAGAGCTGAAGGTGCATTTGCAATAAAATCAAGAATAAAAAGAACACGTAAGGACAACAGGAATAAATAGTAATACAAAATAAAAAAGAGCACTTAGGTCATAAAGAACAGATGATGTCACAGTTATAAAATAGGTAATAAATATATTGCACATGTTAGAATGTTGTGGTTATGTTAATATTGCACATTTCTTTGACGGCTGAGGGAAGTTAGTGGCTCATGTGGTTATTGAGTGTCCTGATAGCCCACGGATAAAAACTGTCTTTGAGTCTGTTCGTTCTGCTGTTTATACCCCTGTATCTCCTACCAGAGGGTAGCAGGTTGAGCAGGTGGTGTCCGGGGTGGAGGTGGTCACTGAGGACTTTTCTGGTCCTGGAGAGGCAGCGAGACCTGGCGATGTCATAGGTAGGCCTTGGTCCTGTTCAACAGTGTTTTTTCCTTCCTCCTCCTGTCACTGCCCTGTGTTGTGGACAGGAATTACAAGTTTATGACAGTGCAGGAAAAACACGACACATTTTTTTCAATCAGCATAATAATGAAAATAAAGTAATCTCCTGAACTTCTCAGCAAAATATCTTGAAATAATAACTAAAATCATTTACTCCCATTATAGACTTAGGGTAGCCTATTTAAAGTATCTGGGGATGGGAGGTGTCCATACAAGCAACAGCCAACATAAAAAATCATATATATTTCTCCAGGTTCTCCAGCTTCCTCCCACAGTCCAAAGACATGCAGGTTATGTTAAAGCTTCAGTAGGCAACAATTTTTTGGCATCATTGGGCAAAAATCCATAATAACCTTTCAGCATATTGTAATTCAAGTGTTCTGAGAGAAAACTAGACTTCTGCATCTCCTCATGGCTCTGTTTTCAGGCTTTAAAAAATCTAGCCTGTGACAGGAGACTTTGAGCAATCACAGGTCATTTAAGAGAGAGAGCGTTCCTATTTGCTGTGCTCTGGCTGGTGGGCGGTGCTTGGTATTTCCTCAACTTATCTCAACATGGCTGCCGGGTCACAAACACAATATTGATTGGGTGTACCCTGCTTTTGCCCAATGTCAGCTGGGATCGGCTGCAGCCCCCCCTGAATAAGATAAGCGGTTACAGATAATGGATTGATGGTATATAGCTGATATAACCTATAGCATTTCATTAAAGTTCAAAGGTCAGGTCATATCATATCATTTGGTGATATTATATCTGTCTTAAAACACCCACAGGAGGGGAGAGAAAGACACTATTATGATTGTCTTTAACACCAAACATCACACAGAGAAATGTAAGAAATTTGGCTATTGGGTCACGCTTAGTTTGGCTCATTTTCAATCAAGGACATCTAGGTTAAACCTGCTGTTGGCCCCCTTTCTGAACCCTGTAATTGTTTAATATGTACTGGATGATTAAGAAAATACTTACTGTGTACTTTATTTCTAGGTCCCTCCTACAACAAACAAATTTGTTACCTCCTTATTCTCTGAACTCCTTACCTTGTACCAATCAGTATGTACCTCATAAGTATTGCATTGGTGCTCATAGTTGCAAAATATTTACACTGTAATATAAAGTGTCTATCCTCTTCTGGATTTGGTGGATGGACAGTCACAGAATACTGTTTAGAGAGAGTTCAGAAAGAAAATCAAACTGAAAATTTAAAAGTTTGGGGGACAAAATTAGTATTTTGAGAGACATGTCCCTTCATCCACAGTGGAAATGAAACACTTGTCTGTGGAGGAAGAATTGAGGCCCACAGTGATGTGAGGACATGTAGACCTGACAGGAAATTGTGAGGGGAATTTTTCCCAATTTTCTGACATTTTGACGACCAAATGATTAATCAATCATCAACATAATCTGCTACATCTCCTCAGCTTTGGTCTTACTTTAAGGACATAAAATCCATTCATGTTCCCAGATTGAATTTCTATATTGAATCCACTAGATGGGGCTGGTTGTTTTTTCTCTGAAGGACCAATGAAGTTTGAAAGTCCATATTGAGTGTGTATAGTTTAACTGGAACAACTGGCCCTTTAATAATATACTGTATGTTTGTGTCCTTTAATCTCAGGTTTCATGGATCATTTACTTCTCATCCATAGGGTTCTCTTGAATGCTGTGCTTTCATTTGTTTGCAGGATTCGTTGACTTTGCTGCGTAATTGCAGTGATTATAATGTCATTACTTATATGTCAAAAAATTCTCTCTTTGCTTTCTTCATAGGCAAGGACATCTCATGGTGGATGTATGCTGCCTTTGAGTGGTAAATTTGGGGTTTGGTGAAGCGCTTTGAGGTTTTGATTCCAGTGCGTAACCAGCATGGCGTGAACATCTAGTGATGGGTACCCAGGTGAGATTTCTATATCACTGCAGGTAAACCTCGCAGCTCCGTCCACCTGGGTGGCGTTACAGTGGGAGGAAACATACAGTAACAACATTGAGAGAATCCAATGAGGGTGCAGCAAGATGATGACCCCCCCCCTCCCTCTCTCTCTCTCTCTCTCTCTCTCTCTCCCTCCCAAAGGGCCCTGCCTCCCAGCGGACCACTGGGCCTGGCGCACCGGATTGAAAGTCTGTGTGCATGTGGGGCCGCTTAAAGAGGTGCGCCGACCAGACGGCACAGACTTTCTCCGTTGAAGAATCAGCGAGATGAAGAGCAGCGCCAACCCGGCACCATGCGCTCCAGGCTCCCACGGACCGCCTGCCTACTGCGACTCGTTGCGCTCTGCATCCTCCTCTCTCATACTGCAGCTTATTTTGGGTCAGTCGATTTCATTTTTACTTCTGCCCATCGCATTAATTGATTGCCTTTGTTGCTTTAACCCTTAGGGGAGAAACTTTAGCCAAATTACGCACGCGTAATTGTGCGCAAACTATTGAGGCACATTGTTATTGTGTTGTTGGAAACCGCTAGAGTTTTGAAAATCGTCATGCTAATTTGTTGCAATAAACTATAATCATCACCAGTGGTAATTTAAGATGAATTTCAACCAAACTAATATTAATTATTTGGCTGTTTTTACGCGTTTTTCGTGGATTTGCTAAATTACCGTTCATTTGTTCCCCTATACGGATATTGTTTAGAGTATTGTTATCAATCAGGAAAACTAAAATGATACCCCATTTTCTCCTTTAAATTTACTTTACCGACGGAGTAAATTAACATTTTCAGGTGACAAGATTGACAGCGTAAACAAAGTCATATATTTCCATTAGGTCTAATAATAATGGCACAGATGGAATAATATTGTAAAAATATTTCCCCTTGATAGTTTATTCCAAAGGCTTACTTACAAATGCAACTGATTGGAGTTACAATCTCTAATGTTTTTTTTTTTTCCCACTCTCAGGCTGACAGGTCGGGAACCCCTGGTGTTTTTACCAGGTCCGTTTTCCAATGAACCACCGACAGGCAAGGCCCACCTGAAACAGTGCGAGCAGATGACTCTGACCAGGCGGCAGAAGAGGCTGTGTCGCAGGGAGCCCGGTCTGGCCGAGACGCTGCGGGAGTCGGTGCGCCTCAGCCTCCTGGAGTGTCGGTATCAGTTCAGGAACGAGCGCTGGAACTGCAGTCTGGACGGCCGGGGAAGCCTCCTGAAAAGAGGTAAGAAAACTTCAACACGCTTTACAGTTTTGGCACTTCGTTGACCCGTCACCTAAAGCAGGTAGTGCTGGACTCGAACCTGAGACCATCCAGTTGCGCATTTATGTCTTTTATCTTTATCTGTTATTACCTTTATTTGCCTCAAGTGAGACAGGTGCATAGCTGGCCGATTTTTTTTTTTTTTATCTCCATCACTCACTTAGATGACATGCAGTATGTTTATGTGTCTCTGGGCAGGACACCTAAGTGGGGTGCTGAGTAGACATGTGCCTGCATGGCCCTGATGCTGATGGCAACATCAATTTATCTCAAAACCAAGTGATTATCTACAGCAACAAAAGTAGTGAGAGAGAGAAAAAAAAAATTGCTTCCCTCCAGTTTAGCTGTTACAAACGTTTGGGGTAGGACTGTAATCAAACATGATTGTGGTCTAACTTTAATAAAATATTCATATTTTAGTTTTTTTATAAACCATGTCAACACAGTGTCACAGGGATGTGATCAAATGTAAACATCTAAAGTTAAATTTTCATATAAAAACATGTTAATTATCACAGAAAAGTATCAAATGAATATCAGTTAATATATTAGTCCACATCTTTGATAATAAAATGCAAAATATAGATTTTAGACTATTCTTTTTTGTTTGTACTGGTTGCTCTTGCTTTATGATCACAGACTTTAAAGCAAGACACAAATGTATGTACAGTTTCCTTTCTGCCTCACTGATTTTACAACGTAGAAATTAGTTTCAACTACTCAAATAGTATTTAGCATCTGGAGAGATTGCTAGAATAAGCTTTTCTATTTATTAGAGATATGACAAAGCAATTGTATGTTATTTAAAGCCAAAGTTATTCATTTGTGAGTGATTAAATCCTTTTTCTTTTATTCTGTGTTTCTTATGATGTTTTGCACAATCCCTTGACTTGATACAACCCCTGAAAAAGTTTTCCAAAAGTTGTGTACTTTAATACTTTTTCCATGACCTGATACAACCATTGATTAGCTACACTTGAAAAAAAAAAAAAAAGATATGCCCATACTAAATCACCATATTGGATATAGCTCAAGTCCCCTGCAGGTCTGCTGTGCACAGAAAATGTTTTATGCATATGGATATCAGTGTGTGGGAGAACATGAACAGGTCAGCATGGAGGTAATGAGGGAGTAGAAAGCCAAGAAATGTGGTGCGGTGGAGAGCGCTCAGGCCCTGTGGTTATTTTTATCTCGGGAAAGCGCCCATTCCCAGAGGAAAAGGGTGGCATGATTACCCACTTTCATCTGGGAAAATCCTTCCTAGTCAAAATAATAATTAATTGGATCAAAATATACCCTGGTGACGGCTCTGCGTGAAGCAAATAACAGTGCGTAACCAAAAGGAAAGGTCAGAAGAGGAATTATGACACGAGAAAACTTGCAGAATAACGTTGAGGTTGTAGTAAACCATGACAACGTACTGAGCTCTTTGTAAACATTTTGACTTAAAGGCTTACTCAGTGGCACAAAAGACATTTTGATGATTGTAAACTATGAATTAAGCCCTTAAGCTATACACCGTTTGCACTCAGACCACATGTCTTTAATGCCACAAATAGCTCTTGCATTAAAACATCTGTAAATCTGGCTCTTTAAATCTGTCCTAGATAAAAAAAAAAGAACTGATTTTAATCTTTTGCACAAAACAAATCCACCTCCTCTGATGTCTTTTGCATCTATCACAGCATTCAAGGAGACTGCCTTCCTACTGGCGGTGTCCTCTGCGGCGCTGACCCATGCACTCGCCAAAGCGTGCAGCTCGGGCCGAATGGAGAGGTGCACATGCGACGACTCCCCCGGCATCCAGCACCGAGAAGCGTGGCAGTGGGGGGTCTGCGGCGACAACCTGAAATATAGCACCAAGTTTCTCAAGAAGTTCCTCGGCCAAAAGAAGGTCAGCAAGGACCTGAGGGCTCAAGTCGACGGCCACAACATCAACGTTGGAATTCGGGTGAGTGTGAACAAATAAACATAAAAAAAGTAGAGATATTACATCGAATGTGCTTTGGCGAAATGAGCACCCTCGTCACTTTATGATGCAGTTCCTCCCGAGCCCGAGGCATGACAAACATCACCTGAGCCACACTTTGCTCAATTAGCTGGGCTGCAATTTTACATTACAATTATACCTCTGGCACACTCGAGCGCCATCAGAGGATGCAGAATCCTCACCTGCATGTTTTTCACCTTGCAAGCCAGACAAACGCCCCCTTATTTGCTGCCGTCGTTGGCCTTGGTGGATAACACAGAGGCAGAGGGTGAGGCAGTGTAGCGGGGAGACAAGACGGCTGTGGGATCGCTGGAGCCAGGTGTTCTCAGACATGATAAAGCTTGCTGTGCGGGCCCACAGAAAATTAAAGGTCTCGTGTCGGAGAGAACGATTATAACCGTGGCCTCTTTTTAATATACGAGCAAGCATTTTTTCCCACTTACTGGATGCTCTTCATAAATCTACCTAATGTTCATAACCACCACTGTGTAGCTCTGAAATGGCAGGCCCCAGGGTCCTGCTCCTGCAGCTCACACACCTAGGTAGAGCCAGTGGAGACAAAGAGAAACAGGAAGAGCTGAGGATCTTATCTCATCTTTACTGAGTTAAATGTTTTCCTCACTTTACACCAATGTGGACGAGAAGAGACCAGCCGAGTTGACAAAAACACGGCCCCCTCGTCTCTCAGTACTGAAGCCCCTGAGGGGTTCATACCTGCAAAGGGAGGAACTGAGCAGCACTTCTCAACCCAGAAGTACCCTCTGGCTCCCTCTGCGTGACCTGTCTCTGGCCCCCGCCAGCCAAGACAGCAGCTCTCAGGCTGAGTGATCGCGCTCTCATCGCTGACCATCAGTGAACTATTAACCTAAATCAGGGGCAAACCCGCTGCTACATTTTCTTTTTTGGCACTTCCTGCGCAGAAATTCTTATCAATGTTTTCCATGAGCAGGCATGTAGAGAGAACAGGGTGGAGAGATTCCACTGTCTGCACCATTTGTCACCTGTGCCTCGGGCTTTAGGGAAGAGAGACAGGGGAGAAGCAGACAGAGCTAGTTTCAACACATTGAGAAATTGCAAGAGCTGTCCAAGTGAGAAATGTGAGGTAAATGAAATACGACATTCTGAACAGTCCCCCTCAATCCATTATGTCAAAACTTTTGACTGAGGCACACTATCTTGCAGACCACCACCCCTCACCCCATACCCACCCTGCAGGAAACTGTCTGTCCAGATAGATCTCCCAGATAAGAGGCCAGGTAATGAATCAAACTGAACAAACTGACATCTCTGCCTTTTTTTTTTTTTTCCTCCCTCCCTCCTATCTCAGGCAGTGAAGAGCGGCCTGAAAACAACCTGCAAGTGTCACGGTGTCTCCGGCTCTTGTGCCGTACGGACTTGCTGGAAGCAGCTGTCTCCTTTCCACGACACTGGGCGGCTGCTGAAGTACAGGCACGACACCGCAGTGCGAGTGCTGAGCGTCACCAACGCGGCCACCGGGGAGACGGAGCTCGCCGGGCCCCGTCGCCACGGCCAGAGCCTTCGCACTACTGACCTGGTCTACCTGGAAGACTCCCCCAGCTTCTGCAGGCCCTCGCGCTACTCCCCGGGCACGGGTGGCCGATCGTGCGCCAAAGACACCAGCTGTCAGAGTCTGTGCTGCGGGCGCGGCTACAACACGGCCATGCGCCTCACCAGCATGTCCTGCCACTGCCAGGTACGCTGGTGCTGCCACGTGGAGTGTCAGACGTGTGTGAGGGAGGAGGAGGTGTATACCTGCAAAGACGCGTGACAAATGATGACATAGAAGAAATAAAGTATGCAAAGACTTGATCCATTGGAGAAAAAAAAACGTGGGAGAGACACAGTTCATCATATTGACATGGCTGAACTATAAACCACTATAGACAATTCACTGAGGGATCTCCAGTCCGACCTGCATGTTATTTGGGGAGGAACACACACTTGTAACATTATAATATTGCTGTTTTTTTTGCTAATCATCACCGATTTGATACGCTTACTGTAGGTGAGAATGTTTTCAAACTGCTTTTCTCTCGCTGGATGCACTGAACTCCTCTGGGACGGAGGGAAATGAGCTCTTAAAACATGTACCGGACTGGACTGGACATCACCAGCAGTGTGATGTCAAACCCCGTCTGCAGGGGAGCTCTGGCAGTGACTTTGTTGTATTGTAATTGCATTGGCCCCCTTCCACTTGACTATTTATTGTATCAGTCATTGTGCCTGTTGTACTGCTGCTTTATACTTTAACCTTCTTGTTATTGCCACTGAGGCTAAAATGGCCTTAAAAGGAATCCAGCTGTCTGTCTTTCTGTCTGCTGTGGAGAAACTTTATGAGTTCATTTCTGATTAAAAAGCACTTAAGTTGCTCTTACACATGATATTATAATTAATCAGAAAAAGGTCTAAATATATGTTTAAACAGAATCACTGGAAGCTTTGAGGGGTGCCACTGATATACATTGTATTATTGTGTAAAGACACAAGCTGGATTTCAGTTGCTCTTATGGAAATGTCTATGGAAATCTCTACATGTAGCCCAATGTGTGCTCAACAGAACAAAGGGATATACCCGGGGTAATAGAGAGGGAAACACCAAACAGTCTTTGAAAAACACAGCAAAAAGGAATTTCTGAACATACCAGCCCTCCTCTTGTATTTCTTCTATTTATAGAAGCACACACTATGCTATACTTTCATGTTTAAAATTGCCTGAACTGAACTATTTGGTCTAATTTAGCCACGTCTTTGTTCTAAATGCCTTTGAAGAGGGCTAATTGTGCTCTTTAATTTCCCAAATTGCTAATCAAAAAAAATCCCCATGTTTACTCACTTATCCAAGACAACTCCCACGTGTCCACGTGTGCAGGTCAAAAGTGCACCCATTTTATTGGCCAGTTTGTGTTTTGTTTGAGTGATTCTGAACTGTACATATGATATGAATATATAACTCATGTCAGGGCTCCAGGCGTATGACAATGCGGAATCGTAATTTTCTACCTCACTCCATCTTTTGGCAAATATCAGTAAGATTTATGAGCTATGCAGTCCTGTCCTTGTTTTAAAGATCATATTTTAGATTTTTGTACAGTTTCTTTTGAATTTGGTAATACATATCTCCAGATTTTTTTTTTTTTTGGTTAATCTTGTTGCATTACATTTTTATTTAAAATAAATAAGATTAATAAATGGACATGCATTTGTAAGAGCGATGTGTTTGTTGTGTCCTGTTCAGTTGCCGCAGGCGGTCAACCGTGCACACACACTCCACACGCAACAGCAATACACCTGCCTGAAACTCTGCGCCCTGCATCTATGGAGCCAAACCACTTCCTGCTGATACCGCCCTGCCCTCCTTTTCATCTGAAAGGACTGTGGTCTCGCTGCATCACCATCAACCGCCCCGTAAAAGGCGAGGGCACGCATACAGGTGTTGTGACTCCAGCCAGCACACCAACCACGATGACAATCATAATGACGATGATGACAAAGATGGTGACTCAGAAAGATGCTGTCTTACAGAGCGTTTGACCCCCGATTCACCGTTAGAAAGTAACATCGGGAGCAGTTTACATGCTATTATCCGTGAATCATAACCTTCCACTCATTTGCAGAGCATCAGTGAACCTCCAGCACACAGAGGGCTATTGTATGAGGCATTTATAAAGTGTGCTCTGGTGCTTTTGATGTTGCTCTCTAATTACTATGATTACACATTATTATTCCTTATTAGAACATCAACCAGAGAAACAAGTTTTTCTCACAGGTTCAATGACCTTAAAAATCTCTATAATGGATGTACAGTATATTATATTGTTGGTGCAAATTATCTCAAAGTGTGATGAGTATACTGCATGCCTTGGGGGCAAAAATCTGCCATTTTTTATGTAATGAAAAATGTCATAAAACTATGAGATGAGCCAAATGTCGCTCAAGTTCAGTCATATGACAATAAGTAAGGCTAAAAGGTTTTCCTCATGTAAAATAGAGAATCATCATCAATATTTCTACATCTATCCTGAAATCAAACATTGTCAATTATATATAGACAAAATTCTTTGAAAGTTATTTTTTTTCAACTTTTTATTTAATTTTCAACTGAAGAGGACGTTCCCTGACATAGGACCTAAAAAATAATAAATTAAATAAATTGTAAATAAATAAAAAAAACATTTTGTAGATTCCTAAAGTGTGATCATTGCCTTTTTTTAAAAAACTTTTTTTTTTACGTTTTATTTAATTTTCAGTTTTCAACAAGAGGACATTCATGACACAGGACTTAAAAAAATAAAAATTAAATAAATTATAAATAAATAAAAAATGTTTAGATTCTTAAAATGTGATCATTGCAAAAAAAAAGTAATAAAGAAAAGTATTTTCTTCAGCCTTTTTTTTAAACTTTTTTTGTTTTAATTTTAATTCATTTAATTTCAAACAAAAGTGGACATTCCCTGACATAGGACTTAAAAAAAATAGAAATAAAATAATTAATTAATTATTAATTAATACATGTTTAGATTCTTAAAATGTGATCATTGCAAAAAAAAAAAAAAAGTAAAAAAGAAAAGTATTTTCTTCAGCCTTAAAATGCTTATCTTTCCAGAATGAAAATCATGTATCTCCAAATTAGGTGATTTTTTATTTTTCAGATAAACTGATGGATTAAGTGTTTATTTATGGGTTGAGGAAATTATCACAGTTCTAAAGTCAAATACACTATTAAAAAAACCCTCTAGATTGGCTGGAAAACACAAGGTCACAAAGCTGAAAAGAATCGTTTTTTTCTTAGGTCACAAAACGTTGACATTTTTGAGATAAGTGGTTTTCACTGGACAGCAACAATATGTTTTTGTCTATCTAATAAAAGCATTATATTACCAATATAAAGCTGTGCTTGTATCCTTTGCTTCAATATTAATTTCCCCTCTTAGACAATAAAGTTGAAAACTTCAGTTCAGTGATACATAAATGCGTCAGCTGTCGGGTCAAACGGGTTCATACGCCGAGACTACTGACTCACTATATTAACTCGTCATATTATAATATTGCGGATCAATATTTAACTTTATTCAACATGAATGCTGTATTTTTTTAAAGGGCCATGGCATGAGAGAGAGGAGTGTGTCGCAGAGAGCAGGGTTGAGATATTGAGGGACATAAAGGAGGAAGATGAGGATGGAGGGATGAGAAGGGATAGTTTGCGGCCCCAGGAGGCCTATCCCCTGCTGCTGCTGTTGTTGTTTTATAATGAACTCCTAAAGCCTTCATTTCCCTCACTACTCTGAGTGGAGGGGGTGCAGCGATGGGGGCTGCTGAGTCCACAGCCGGATTCGCACGCACAAGCCCCGAGGGTGGCTGCTGCTTTGAGCGGGGTGGGGGGTTGGACGGAGCCGGGGTGCAATATGCAAGCTCCTGTGTGTGTGTGTTTGAAACAGTCCTGACAGCAGACAGGTGAGGGCAGAAAAGTTTTTGCATATGTGTGCATACTTGCCATGTGCACACCTGTGGTCACTTCAGTGGGAGTGATATGCGAGTGTGTGTTTGTTGTCAGGTTTTCCTGTGCGGGCAGTCGGCCTGCCGTATGCTGGAGCTTCTCCCTGTCGCCCTGAGACACTGAATGACATAGACAATGTAGGGTGACGCTGACGGTAACACTATCTCTTGTGTCTGCACCGGCCTGGTTCAGGTAAAGGTTACTATGCTGCACCACTGCACTGTGCTCTGATGGATGAAGATGAATTGGCACAGCGGAGCAGTTTTTCAGATATGTATTATATTTGCTTTGCTTGGCTAAAAAGATAATATCCAAAGCAACGTACATAGCTTTGAGGTTTATACATCACTCATTTGTGTAAGAACAGTAGATGTTAACTGAGGCGTAGAGGGCTTGGTAGATACTTTGCTCAAGGACACAAAGCGCCGTCCCGTCCTGTAATCGGAACCTCTGAGCCTCAGGTCTAAACCCTACAAGACTTCCGCCTCTGACGAGAAGGTGGTCAGATAGCATCAGCGCCGGGCCTAATCCCCACAAACACCCCGACATGGCACGGAGAGAAAAATCAAACGATGAAGAGGATGAGGAGGTGAAATGGATTTGGTGCAGCAAAAAGAGGGGAAAAGCGAGCGAGAGAGACAGAGAGTTGTGAATACGGCATGGGGTAGGAATTTGGAATGTGAAATGACTAATGCAATTGCTCAACCCACAACAAGAACATGCACTGCCTAGAGCTATGACAAGGCTGAGTGCATACCTCTATGGGGGGGCCGAACGCAGAGGCTGCGGTGGACTGGGACGGTGGCTGAGCTCCTCACAATGGGTGATGAGACGCACGGGTGTAGAGAAGGTGTATACATGTGTGACGGTCAATTGAGCGGGCAGCGGGGCTGAAATGATGGATTTTCACCTGAGGACAGAGGAAAGAAAAAGATTGTTTATTTAGTACAGTATGAACAGTGATACAATTTAATACACAAAATGTAAGCAGAAAAAAAAAGTTCTTTATTTCCAGAGGCATCCTGTAGCATCCTCTGAATGCTCTAGGTCTCTAGTTTGTGGCTGTAAAGTTTCATGAGGCTGTGATTATCCTAGAGGTCACCGCAGGTCATTTTATACAGTGAGGTCACATAAAAAAATGGTCTACATAAAATGAAATGGCTACTTTGGGGACTAACGTCATCACACATGAATACAATTGGGCTCATTGTATCCACAAGAGTCTCAGCTTTACAGTGATACCTAATTTATGCAATTACAAGAGTGTTTAGGGACCCCAGTATGCAGAAATATTCAAATACACCATTTTAGAATAGGTGAAATGAACACATTTAAAAAAACTGCATGTTTTTTGCCCAAAACTGCATGCAGTTATCATAAAGTAGGCATGTCTGTAAAGGGGAGACTCGTGGGTTCCCATAGAACCCATATTCATTCACATATCTTGAGGTCAGAGGTCAAGGGGACCCCTTTGAAAATGGCCATGCCAGTTTTTCCTCGCCTAAATTTGAAGCATTATTTAGCCCCCTTCCCAACAAGCTAGCATGACAAGGTGATTCCTTAGGTTTTCTTGATTCATATGATATCTGTAACTTCACTCTAGCTCTACTGAACCTGCTACAGTCTCTGAAAGACAGTAAAGTTGGTTGGGTTCGCCCGCGATCCCGCGGTTCTCGGGGGGGGTTATGAAAAAACTAATCAACAGATTGATCGATAATGAAACTAATCGTCGCTGCAGCTCTACTCTGTTCACAAAGAGACTCTAACTGGGGCCGTGGTCACATTACTGGTCACATTGACGACCCTCGCTAGCTGGCTTTGTTAAACAATAGTGTATCAAATTAACATAATAAACATTTTCAACAGACAAACTTAGACAAAAACAGAGAATGGTTAAAGGAGGGCTGGATGCTTGAGAGATGTGGCTAAAGACAAAGCATATATAGCACAGGAGATAGGGCACTGCACAAGTAGTGCTTGTGAATTCATTTCACACGGCAAAGATGCCCTGCAAATGTTTGCTGGTATTCCCTTGACCACTCCATTGTGCCCCCCCCCCCCCGCCGCCTCCTCATCCCCCACTGGGAAACTCCTGGGGGAGGCTGTTCCCATGCAGCTCCACAGGAACACCTGCATCAGTAGCAGCAGGGTTTACATTGCAGCCGCTGTGATAGGACGTGATAAGACCTCATGCACCTTCGTAACTGACTCCCTATGCTCAATATATGGTACTCCTCTGCCTTTGCCTCAGCTGCACACACACACTGACCTCCGTTACAACCAAAACAAAACTTTCCCAGATCAACAATTTCCTAAAAACACAGATAAAGGGAAGAGCTTTGTGTTCTCTCAACCAGCAACATCTCCAGAAAATAAGTCTGGAATGCCGTCTGTGATTGTTTGTTAATATCTACCGCTACACAATGATGCCGTCTGTTGTCTTCGTGTCCCGGAGTGCTCTTCTTCTTACTCATTAAATCATCACCGTCATTAAAGGATTCAGACACGCAATAATGTGCCATCAGAATCTGTTATCTTTTGAGCTCTGTGAACCGCGAACTGACTGACACACGACTTGATCATGAGAGAGTGTGGTTGTGAGTGGGTGAAATGACTGCGGTTGAGGAAGCTGTCAGGCAGGGGGAAGCCCAGCGTGGCGCTCCTCCGTGCCACGCTGCTGTTTGTGTTCCCGTCCCGGCTGAGCTGTCATCCAAATCCGACCGCGGGGGTGGACGGCATCTCTCATCCTCAGAGGTCTGGGTGTCACAGGTGGTATGGCCACGGGGCTGGATGTGTGTGCGAACGTCTGACAGCTGTATGATCGCTCTATGCTCTTTGAGGTCAGACTAAATAAAGCTGGGAGGAGGAACGACGGGCTGATCACCTTCTCTCCGTGGGAAAGGCACCCCTTTCTCCGCTCGGTAAATCGAATTGCAATAAATGAATGTGGTATTCTAACATGAAATGATATCAGTAAATAGCCACTATCTGTAACTCCAAATAACCTACAGCCATGGATAGATTATGAGACAACAACAGGCCCCTGGACACAGACATGTAAAGGGCCCCCCCCACCCCTCCTACATATAGGAGCAAGGCACCAAAACTGAAAGAGACACAAAACAACTACAGCAGTCGTTATGTGTCTCCGTGTTGTCGTTACGCGTCATATAGTGGTCGTTTTGCATCTCTTTGTGGTTGTTTTGCATTTTTTGGGGTTGTTCTGCATCTATTCACAGCTGTTTTGTGTCTCCTTGTAGTTGTTTTGTGTCTCTTTGTAGTAGTTTTGCATTTTTATGACCATTTTACATGTCTTCACAAACGCTTTTGAATCTATTCGTGGTGGTTTTGCATCTCTTTTTGGTTGTTTCGCGTTTTCGGTGGTTGCTTTGCATCTCTTCGCGGCTGTTTTGTGTCTCTTTGTAGTCATTTTGCATCTCATTATGGTCGTTTTGCATCTTTTCGTGGTTGTTTTGCGTCTCTTTGCAGTTGTTTTGCATTTTTTGTGACTGTTTTGACTGTCTTCACGAACGTTTTTGTCTCTTTGTAGTTGTGCGTCTCTTTTTAGTTGTTTTGCATCTCTTCGCGGCTGTTTTGTGTCTCTTTGTAGTCATTTTGCATCTCTTCGCGGTTGTTTTGCGTCTCTTGGTAGTCGTTTTGCTTTTTTTTGGGGTTGTTTCGCATCTCTTCACAGCTGTTTTGTGTCTCTTCGTAGTCGTTTTGCATTTTTTTTGCGACGGTTTAGCATTTTTTGTGACCGTTTTGCATGTCTTCACGGACGCTTTTGTCTCCTTGAAATTGTTTGTGTCTCTTTGTATTTTTTTGCGTCTCTTTGTGGTTGTTTGATTGACTTTGTGATGTCACTTCATACAGATATTCTGATACTAACAAGCCAACTACCTATCACCTACAATGGTAGAATCAGATTTCAGGGGGGGGCCTGTGCCAACCCGTGGCCCCGCCTCTGGACCCTTTTCCCACCAGAACCCAGTGAGACACTGGGAGCTTATGAGTTTCTCCTGTCATCCCTGACAGGCCCTCATTTGCTTTCATTCAGCGTCTCATCACGGCTTCAAAGACGAGTGGATCATCTCCCTCGGGGGGAGTGAGAAGATCACTGTGCCTTCAAAAAATGACTGGTATCCAAAAATTGTTGACCCGAGGCGATTTTGCTCCTCATAATTGACTTCTTCACTCTGTCTGTCTTGGGCAATCATTGGAGAGTTATGATGTATTATATTGCCTGGAAAACATCATTAAGTATGTCATGTAGAAGTGATTCAATAACGTATCATTTTCCCTTGATGAACAAAACAGTGTTATAGAGATGGGTTGTCATGGAGTACACTGAGTGCTTTCTTCCTCTACCAAACAACAACTCTGCTGCCATGTTGTCTAACCAAGACAGGGAGACTGATCCAGCGCTTAATCTGGTTTGGTTCCAGCTGAAGCCCCCAAAGGAGCAAAGCCAGGAAATAGCATTCTTTGACGATCCACTGAGACGGCCACCAAGGCTTTACAATCCTCTAAATTTGGTAAAATTTCAGTAAATACCTAAACATTTCTGCATCTGGAAAAAATACACATTAAGCTAGACAATTATGGGATACATACCACTTTATGTGTCCTTTCTTTCATTCAAATAAGAGCACCAATGGTGGAATGTAACTTAAGTAAAGCGCTTAAGTACAATTTCGAGGTACTTGTTCTTTACGTGAGTATATCCATTTTATGATACTTTATAAATCCACTACATCTCAGAAGGATATATACGTTTATGCAGCTAGAGTTACATTTCAGATCAAGATTTTATATGTTAACATGTGAACAGTTTCTAAAATATACATTGTAGATTAAACTAACTAGAGCTGTCAAAGTTAACGTGATAATAATGCGGTAACGCAAATTCGTTTTAACGCCACTAATTTCCTTATGCAACTTGCGATTTTTAGGTTGTAGCGGGCTCAGTTTTAAAGTTTAAAGATACTGGTATCATATGACATTAGAAAACCTAAGGAATTCATTAATACCAACCATGTCATACTAGCTTGATGGGAAGGAGGCTAAATAACGCTCCAAACTTGCGCAAAATTTTGGTGAGGAAAAACGGTCATGGCCATTTTCAAAGGGGTTCCTTGACCTCTGACCTCAAGACATGTGACTGAAAATGGGTTCTATGGGTACCCACGAGTCTCCCCTTTACAGACATGCCCACTTTATGATAATCACATGCAGTTTGGGGCAAGTCATACTCAAGTCAGCACACTGACTGTTGTTGTTGCCTGTTGGGCTTGAGTTTGCCATGTTATGATTTGAGCACATTTTTATGCTAAATGCAGTACCTGTGAGGGTTTTTGTAATTTTTTTGTGTTGTTAATTGATTTACAATAATAAATAAATACATACATTTGCATAAAGCAAGCATATTTGCCCACTCCCATGTTGATAAGAGTATTAAATACTTGACAAATCTCCCTTTAAGGTACATTTTGAACAGATAAAAAATATGTGATTAATTTGCGATTAATCACGATTAACTACGGACAATGATGTGATTAATCGCGCTTAAATATTTTAATCGATTGACAGCCCTAAAAGTGACCAATGATGTAGTTTCCTTGGTGGAGGTAACGACTGGACAGAACCCTATCACTTTGCACCACAAACTATAGTGATAAACTAACTACATGAGATCTCTCGGTCAGTCGGAGTGGCGTGATCGTGCTCCACACCTGGAGTCTGGATTCCAGTTTGTGCCCGTGGTGCTCAGGTGTGGAGGAAAACCAGTAAGCTCATCTCATCCTTTCCTCAGGGCTGAAAGATAAAGGACAGACAGCGAGAACCCCACGACCTTGAGAGAGAGAGAGAGAGAGAGAGAGAGAGAGAGAGAGAGAGAGAGAGGTAAATGTGCCTCATGTACTGTTTGGAAACGGTTTGAAGGGGGGCCTTATTCCTCCCCGTCTCTACCTCTTCTCTTCTCTGAGCAACAGGTTAAAGCTGTGCACATCCAGCCACTGCCCTGGGGATGTGTTATGACAACCGAAAACGGTGAACAGCGAGAGCAAGAAGTGGCATGAACAGACCTCAAGGTTTCTGACATGTGGGGGTGGGTGAAAAGGACCTCTGTTGAGAAGTATCTAGCCTGAAGATACAACCATCAACTCAAGTACCATCAGGCAGCCGCGGAAAACTGTCTGGGCCGACCTGTGACGGCTGTGCTGAATGAGGTAAACAAATACAGCTACCACTGGCAAACGGGAGCTTGTAACAGCTCACTGCACTAATCAAGTTAAAGGATGCTTGAGTTTGCCTTGCTTGCTCCTGGTCTCAACGTGAGGTGATGGGAGGGTTGCAGCGAGGTGATTGAGATGTGGTTTTTGTGAAGGTGCCAGCCAGCGCCCCAGGATGATTTTCTTCCCACTAAATCACCAACGAACTATTGGGAAATTTCCACAGCTTGTGCTGGGAAATCCAATCATGCCACTTTCACACAGTGCTCACAACTCCACAAACAAACCTTCCTCAGACATCCTCTCCAGGGTGATGTGTGACTTATTACTGAAAAGTTTGATACCATTAGTTGTGGTGTCTCTGACCGCAGGCAAGAAGGAAGCTGGACAGGCAGGGATATTCTGACACCTATCTGTGGAAGAAGAGGATAGACTTATTAGACTGAATCAGGGTGAACTGACAAAAGATAGCCTCGGGACATGTTTCACAGAGTCTTTCCTGTCACATGTCAACAGATTATGCTCTATGCTCTCAGAGTGTGTCTTAGGGTTAGGGGAAAGGGATCTCTGCTGCTATCACACCTGTCAGCTACTACATTTAAGAGAATATCAAATATAATGGAAAATATAGCCTGCAGCCTAGATTTAAATGTGGGAAGTTTAGCATCAAAATGTTGACTTGTCCCCAATGTGGTGTTGTGAGCAAATCACACCTGGATTCAGAGTTTGCATGATATTCAGTGCTAACATTTGGTGTCTTATTTCACCTTTAGTGATGTATCACAGCATTAAAACCAAGAAGGACAATTCATAAAGTTGATTTTTTTCTTACCATTTTGTCTGCTACTGAGCGGTGTTGACACTAGGTGGTGTTTCTTCAGCATTTTGTACGAGACAAAGATCGTTAATTAAAAAAAAACAACAAAAAAACAAACATATATCATACGCGTGTAATCAAAAGAGGGCACTAACTATAGTATTAACGACGGGTAATAAACCTTATTACTTTCTTTACCTCACAAAAATGTCAGAGAAAAATAGCCGCTACCGAGGCTAAAAAAGCTAAAGTACATAACTGCAGCTACATTTCCAGCGTCCAAAAATCGTGGCAGAGTGAGCGCTCTTCGTTTTTTTTTTCCCACCTCTCTCTCTCTCTCTCAGGTGACGCGGCAGAACTTCCGCTTTCCTACTTCCGTACACAAACGCTCTGCTGATGACGTGTACACTCCACTACCGTTAGCTGGCTAGCTAGCTTTGCATAGCCACCTGTCAGAGTGTAACGGTGTTATAACATAAGGTAACAAAAGGGGGAAACGCGGAGGGCGCTTCAACAAATCAGCGAAGATGGAGACGCTTTACCATCAGACAAACAAGTGAGTGTGTTTGTCTTCTGTTGGAAACTGCAGACTTTCAGCTAGCTAACAAAGCTAATTACCTGCGATTTAACTTCAGTCGTAGTGAACTGTAGCACACTGATATCATCGTGGTGGGGTTTATTGGTCATTTAAATCGTTGTATTTTGTAACACGTGTTTTGTTCCCATCCACTAACGTTATGTTTTTATTTTGGATTAGGCAAATCCAGGAGGTGCAGTCTTATATGGGAGATTTGGAGAAGACGGATCGTCAGTCAGTACACTGTGAGTAGTTATTGACGGTCCCATTCAGCTGTCAACAATCAGTGTCGATGCCACCACTTTCTAGCCCATTTTCCCCTTTGGATTGTTTCTTTATTTCTATTATTCAGTGCAGACTGCTTGTTATGGCTGCCCTCTCTGGTATAATGGCAGGAGGGGGATGTGGTGTCTCTCCCTGGTTGATTGTTTTCTGCTCAATCAGTTTATGAGCCAGGCTGGTGCCAGGACAGGAAGAAAGCAGGGCTGGGTGCTCTGACAGAAGCTGGGAGGGCTTTTCTTCTAGATAATGGTGGGAGCCAGGCAGTAGACAAACCCTCCCTCCTCCTCCTCCTCCGCTTCCCAAATTATGACATCAACTTGTGTTTTAGCCCAGAGGAGGATAGTATACTAAGCCTATACGCTTACTAATGAGAGAGAGAGAGAGAGAGAGTAATTCTACATGCAGTCACCTTAAAATAAACTGGTGCCCACAGTCTCAGCAACTTGAAAACTGAATGAAGTTGGATAATTTCAAGCTTATGTATCATATTTAACAAGGATACACTTGAACTTTCATTCATCATATACATACAGGTACATACATGATATTTGACTTCTGCATTTAACCCATCCGAAGCATTTAGAAGCAGTGGGCTGCACTTAAGCGCCCGGGGAGCGACTTAGGGTTCAGTGTCTCGCTCAAGGACAGGGAGCCGGGGATTGATCGCCAACCTTGCGGTTGAAGGACGACCACTCTTCCTACTCTGCTACAGCCGCCCCCAAATAAACAGCTACACTCACGACCTTCAGATTATAAGACTGACGCGCTGCCTACTGCACCAACGGGGCTTTAGTACACTTTAACCTGATCGTGTTTTCTTCCTTCCTGTGATCTCATGGCTCATTTTGTTTCTTTTTCTCTTTTTTTCTCAAGTGATAGAGAATGAGCTGCGGGCCAGAATCGACCAGATCTTCAACCATTTAGAACGCCTCGAGATCCTGGCCAGCAAGGAACCGCCGAACCGCCGCCAGAACGCCAAATTGTGAGTTTGCAGTGAGTCAGTTGATGGTGACCCTAAAGCTCCCCGAGCTGGCAGCAGGGGTGAGCCATATCTCATAAACGCACAGGGCAGGGTGTAGAAGATGAGACAAGCAGCCCGGTCCTGCCCTGTGGCGACGCGGCTCTGTGAAAACATTTCCTCAGCAGCCCCGTCATCGCCAGCATTCCTGCTGCATTGGGCAAAGACTCATTTCTGAGCTGGGTAAACAGGCCTTAGGGGACACGGTACACCCCATCCCACATCACTCCTCTGATCTCTGTAGAGCTCTAGTGGGGTCTGAGTGAAGTTAAGGAGAGGGGGAGAGACTCGTCATTCCAACCGCATGAGATTTGAGGGGAAAGAAATCATCTCATCAGCCAGAACAATTACAAATATTTAGAATTACGTATAAGATAAGATAGAAAGATATCAAGGAGGTGAGCGAGAGAATGTTTTGCTTTGTTTTAGAAAGAGCTTTCGTCCACTTCATATTAAAGCTGAATCTACTTTCCCTCAGGCGAGTGGACCAGCTCAAGTATGACGTCCAACACCTTCGGTCCGCCCTGCAAAATTTCCAGCACCGACGCTACGCCAGAGAGGCCCAGGACAGAGACAGGGAGGAACTCATGAGCCGCACCTTCACGACCAACGTAAGTCAGATGTACCTTAAAACAGGGTGCGAAGTAAACTGCTTACTGGGCATGAATCCAGCATTCAGAGGTCCAAGTCTTCTGATTAAAAGAGGGTTAGTAAAAACGTTGATAGTGCTCCGTGAACTTTGACTCCTTGTCTGGTTGACAAACAAGCAGTGTAAAATACAAATGTCTCGAGCTTGAATAATGTGGAATTAAAAACGTATTGTTTGTTCTTGTTCAATAGGACGCAGATACCTCCATCCCAATAGATGAGACCCTACAGCTAAACTCCAACTTGCACAACGCGCACAGTGGCATGGACGACCTCCTGGGCAGCGGCAGCAGCATCCTCAACGGTCTCAGAGATCAAAGATCTACACTGAAGGTGTGTGCATATGATTTAATACAAGATCTATAAATAAAAATTATCCATCTATGGCAGAGCAGAAGACCTTCACGTTTTTTTCTACGATTATCGTGTACCGGTATAAATACCGGTATATCGCGACACCCCTAATAGAGTGGTACATTTCCCTGGATAGCTACAGGTTAAATCGTATATGTTCCCTGACCCAGTTTCTGGTGTCCACATTGATCACAATAGTCGTATTGTTTCTGTGCATATGCTCAGTTAGAGGGTGAGTCCTTGTTTCCAGGGAGGAGATGGTCTTCCTGGTTTTCGCTCCAGGCCTCCTCTTATCAGGGTGTGTCTGTCGATCGGCACTCATGACCCGGTCGTCTAGCCATGAGAGACTTCTGACGGAGCGCCGCGTCAGCGAGGGCGTCGGCCTCCACGTCAACGACAAATTAGTTTAGATAATTACAATGTCTTCATGTTCACGCCTGAAGTTTCCCAAAACATGTAGTGTATTTATGGCCGTTAATGCTGCTAGTCTAACACACGATCATTACATGGCTCTGTTTCAGGGGACCCATAAGAAGATGCTGGATGTGGCCAACATGTTGGGTCTGTCCAACACAGTGATGAGACTGATAGAAAGGCGAGCCACCCGAGATAAGCTCATCATGATCGGAGGCATGCTGCTGACCTGCGTCTTCATGTTCCTGGTGATCAGATACCTGGGCTGACCGCCATCCGTCCACAGCGGCGGTTTTTTGATCAGCCGTGGACATTTCTGCAGCACATCATCCCTCACGATATGAAAAGTGGCAGAATGGAATTTTTAACATCAGATTTGAGTAATTTTTTTTTTTTTTTATATATATAAATTGTGCCATTATAGTTTGTTTTTCATCATTTAAATTATTTTTGGCACCTGAAAAAACGGTCAAGGTCGAAGAAGACTTTAATTACATTCAGTATTTTATTCCACTAGAGCGTTGAACTCTGTAATAGGTCTGCTGCCTCAGATAACTGCCACAAATCCATAATCTATTTTTTTTAATTTTTTTTATCAAAACCACTCTGAAAACTGTAAATCACTCTTGCGACTGTACCCCGATGGCTTTTTTTAAAAATTCTTCAAACTGATCTTCAACTTGCTTTTGCCTCCGGTGAAAAGCTATTTGTTTTGTTTATTTCCTGGATCTGTTAATAATGTTGTGTGTCATTCTGCATTATTGGTTCATAGAGAAATAGAAATACTCACAATGCTCCATGTTTCTTTACATTGCAACTCAAGAATACTCCCTGAAGAGTATTTTGTTTTATGTACAGTACATGGCGGCAACAAGGATGTTCAGAAAGACAATAGAAGCGGCAATTAATTTGTAATTGTTTATATAATTTCTCTTGGATTTAAGCTTGGGTCTAGTCTCACTATGTGAGTGATTTAATTCTCTTAACATAATAAAATGTGTGTTCATTTCCTCTGTATGCCTTCATCAAATGACTCTGCTGGTAACGGGAACACAGTTAAAAGTGAGGGGTGTTAACTCTGCTGTTGATTTACTGCTTTCGCAGGTCTATTCAAGGTAACTACGGCGCCATCTAGTGTTTCGTTCTTGACACTGACCCCCTGCAGGGATTGCTTCACTCTTGTATAAGGGGATGGAGTAACAACAATGAATTGATAAAAATGGAGGTGATGAAGATGCATGTGAACTGAAAAAAATGGATGTGAAATGAAAAATGGAGTGATAAATTATGAAGTGATTTGATTAATTTAAAGCCGATTTGACTAAAACAGTTGTGATATGATGAAAACAGAGCAATGTTTCATCATTTTCACCATCTTACGTTCGTCATTCACAACACAAAACTGGCATTTATCGTTTAAGGAAAGTGGCCTCAAGGGTGGAGGTAATGAAAATGCATGTGAATTGAAAAATAGTGATAAATTGTCAATTGATTTGATTATTTTGTGTTACTTCCAGCCTTGAGGCCACTTTCCTTAAATGATAAATGCCAATTGTGTGTTGTAAACGATGAATGTAAGATGGTGAAACTGATGAAACATGGCTCTGTTTTCATCCCATCGCGACTGTTTCAGTCAAATCGGCTTTAAATCAATCAAATCATTTGATAATTTACCACTCACATTTTTCATTTCACATCCATTTTTACGGCTCACCTGTCAGTTTTTCCGTCACCTCCATTTTTATAAATTCATTTTTGTTACTTCATAGAGGATGATAAAATGTTTACATGTGAATTTCATTAACCCTTTATATTATGGAACAAACACGCATCAACTCAAGATTTTATTTGCTGAAACAGTGAGTTTTTAGAAAATACAGAGTTGCTACTGTTTGACAGATCACTATCCTTTGCCATCCCAGCCCGTCTTAAGTGGGCTTATTTATAAACAAACTTGATAAAATACATACATGTGACCATCTTCCATCCATCTGCTTTTTTTTCCATTATTAAACCTCTAGAGTGTTAATAGGTTAATCTACAGCAGGTTTATTTACAAAATTACACAAAAGCAAAACACAGCCCTACTTTTGAAGAGCATTTTGGAAAATAACTTAAAAACAGAAAAATACAATTATTGCAGTATACTACAATCTTATTGTTACATGATGCGAACGCACCACCTCGATGTACAGATATTCAGTGCAATTTATTCACCCTCACCAAAGGGAACATGAGCTTTCATGAGCCTCAGAGCATCAGGGACGTTTAAACCCCTACCGTCACATCTTCCCTCGCTGAGAGAGGGGGGTTGTTAATGTGACAATGTTTACCGATTTTGGACACCATAGCTGTAATTTTATATGGTGAGATTCTTCACATTACACACTGATATATGTACAAGTTACTGCATTACAAAATATCTGAGGACAAGGATCCAATAGAGGGCAAGTAGTCATATGTGAACATAAACAATGTCAGTAAATATGAAGAAGTCCGTCTCTGAAGGTTACATCACAGAGTCGAAGCTGTTTGCCCATCATGTCCTCTTAACATGATTTAGCCAATACGTCTCTCTTTGGCTTCCAAAATGAGCAAAAACTGAGAATATTTTTATGTGGGGGAAAAAAAACTCCAGTGGTTTCTCTGACGGGTCATTCAAAAACAAACGGGTGGTGTTAATATACCTCAAGCTGGAATATAAACCAATGTGTAGAGGAAGTCTCTTTAAATCTGCACCCCGTTTTAGAAATTCAGGGCAAAACATGGAAAAGAAAACTCACATGAGCCAGAAGAAAATGTCAATTTTGAACCCAACACAGGCAGCACCACTCTGTGGCAACAACTCCTTGCACCGTGTTGGCCAGAAAAAGGGTCATTTATTGACAGCTTCCTGTCACACTGCCTGCTGCAAAGACTTCGTGTTAAAGCGCTGAACCAAGCCGGTTCAGGTTAAGTCTTTCCTCCAGTGGTTGGGTGCTGCTGTGACTGACTTTACTCCTTCAACTTGTATCATTACTCAAGAGCCATGGTTAGGTGGGTGCTGGAGGTCCTGCCCTGAGAAGATTGGGTGTAGCAGTGGGTGGAGTTGGAGAGCTGCTGCTGCAGCAGCCTGTGAGTGCCGGGGTGTGAACAGTGTGGGGTAGAGGGCTGCGTGTGGCATATGGTGGAGGGCTAAGGGAGTGTGGTGAAGTGCAGAGGCTGGGATGATGTGTATAGGCTGACCAGAGAGGAAGGCGGTCGGGTGGGCAGGAATCAGCCCGGCGTGTCCCAGTGAGTGTCCCAGAGAATGACCGAGAGTGTGGCCCAAATGAGACAGGGAGATGGGGGTAAGGTGGTGCTGGGGAATGTGGTGTACCTGGGCCAACTGGGCATGTGCAGGGTGTGGGTGGTGGGCATGTGCCGGGTGGATGCCCATTGCTGCAGCAGCGGCAGCGTGGTGCTGCAGGATGGCGTGCTGCACCGTGGTGATCGATGCCCCGCCGGCCATGGACATAGTGGGCTGCTGGATGTGGATCTGCTGCAGGGTTGGGGGAGGGGGGGCCGGGGCCAGCTGGGCAGCTGCCGCAGCGGCGGCCGCGGCTGCATGTGCGGAGGGAAATGTCTTAACCTGCTTGGCCATAAGCTGCTGCTGGATGTGCTGCTGGGCAGCCTGCTGCAGCTTGCTGTACTTCTCCATTTCCTCCGGTGTGAACGTGATGGGCTGACTCTCTAGAGGAGCCAGTCCGTCCTCCTCTGCCTCCATGCCGTCCTCCTCCAGGCTGGGTGGTGGGTAAGCAGGGTAGGCATGCATTGGAGGCTGCTGCTGCTGCTGCTGCTGCATGTCTGGCATGAGGGACTCCATCATGGGGTTCTGAAAGGGGTCCTGTCCCTGTTCTCCTTGGTACTGGGGCATCGTCATGGGAGGCTCCTGTTCAAACAACGGCCGGGGTTCTTGGTGCACCTGGGTTTCTGCAGTGGGTTGCTGTGTCTCCTCTTGCACCACTGTGATCTGCGGGGCCTCCTCAACCTTCTGGACCGGTGGAGCTGGAGGTGGTGGTGGAGGAGGGAACTCCCTTATAGGCTCCACCAGGATAACCTCTGCCTCAGAGCACTTCCCTGCTCCTGATCTCTCACCCTCATCAGGTCTGGTCAGGGGAATCACCGGTTTCTTCCCTGCCTGCAGCTTACCAAAAAGCGGCAGCAAGGCTTTGTTTCCCAGGGTCGGCGGTAGTTTGGGACCAAAGTATCCCTGTGGTGGGTCTTTAATCTTAATCCCAGATTTTGTTCCTGTGCCAGAAACTTCAGAGCTTTTCTTAGACTGAACCTTCTCCAGCAGCTGGCGTGCAGTGAGGGAGTTTTTCTGTTCCCCTGCATCGCGGGACCCTCCCAGCCTCAGAGACTGCGAGCTGGATGAATGGGTGTTGCGGTTAAGGCCTCGTGATGAAGATGAACGTGGAGACTGGGAGCGGTAGATGCAGGAGCGGTTGAAGTCTCTGCGTTGGGCGTCAGTGTCCGCTCGAGCCCTGGGGACTCGTCGGCGAGGAGAGCCTTTAGTGGAGCTGGAGGAGCGGCTGGCAGTGCTGTGGCTGCGGCTGTAGCTGCGCCTCCAGGATCTCGCACTGGTGCTGCGGCTCCAGCTACTGGAGCTTCTTGAGCTGCTCCGATGGTGCCGCCGGTGCCTATTCCTGCGTTTGTAGCTGCGTGAACGTGAGCGGGAGTCTTCTGAGGAGGAAGAGGAGTACTGATGTCTCCTGGATCGTCTACGTCCTCGGCTCCCCCTCCGCTCGTACTCGGAGTCTGACGAGCGTTTGGAGTGCCTCCGTCTGCGGCCCTCTTTGCTGTAGTCACTGTAGCTGTCCGAGTAGCTGCGGCTGCGGTGGCTGTAGGCGCTGCTGCCTGCTGAGGAGCGCTCAGAGCTGCTGGAGTACGAGTGACTACGGGAAGTTTTACCACGGTGGCGCTGACGACTGCTGCCCCGTCTTTCCCCCCGCCTTGAGGAGCGGCTGCAGGACCGCCCTGATTCCTCACTATGGTGGCGGCGTTGTTCCCGAGGACTTGACCTGTGGTGACGTGAGCGCTGAGTATTAGAGCCCCCTTCTTCTTCGCTCTCGCTGCTGGGAGGTCGACCAGGACCGGGACCCTTTTGGGCTGAGGTGGAGCAGGAGGCACTTTGAGGTGCACTGGAGTCCGTCTTTTGTCGCTTGGCGCTACTGTGTTCCTCTGAGGAGTTGACCTTGTCGGTGCCTTTTCCGGCTCCTCCTTCCTCTGCTCCTGACTTGGAAGGCACTTCCTTAGCAGCACGTTTCCTCTTCCCCAGTTCTACTGCTGTACTTCCTGTAGCCCCTGCCCCTCCCCCTCCAGTTGTCACCTGAACAGAGGAGGCAACGGCTTTATCATCTGACTTTGGTTTTGCTTTTTCCTTTTGATCACCTGCTGCCTCATCTTGATCCGGAGCCTTGTTTTTGCTCTTCTTCCGTTTGTGTTTTTTCTTCTTTTTGGGCTTCTCTTGCGTCGCCTCAGTCTCGCCCTCCGCGTCTTCTTTCGCTCCCTTGTCTTTTCCTTTGCGTTTTGAGTGCTTCGCGGACTTCTTATGCTTCTTCTTTTTCTTTTTCTTCTTGGCGCTACTGTCGCCGGCCGCAAGCTTTTGCTCCTCACTCTCTGGTTGGCCGGGCTCTCCCTTCGTCGTCGGCTTGTCTTTGTCGGTGCTGGTCCCGGGTTTAGTAGCTTTGTCTACCTCAGCTGTTGAGGCAGCCATCTCTTGCCCCTTGTCATCAGACTCTTCACGAGCCTTAGGGGACTTTGTTGCTTTTCCACGCACTCCTTTGTTGCGGGACAGCTTGAAGTCAAAGTAGAGGGGGTTACAGCTGTAAGACAGGGAAGGCTGAGATTTTGTAAATTCGAGGAGCTCCGAGGGCCACTGCAGGGTGGTGCTCTCATCTTTGCTCAGAACTGGGAAGAAGGGACCTGTGGGGACTTTAGGACCCGAGTTGGACTCAGGAGCATCCTGTGTGCCTTCTGCTTTTTTTGCAGGTGAAGTGGGTACCACAGGAGCTGCATCTGCTGCGCATGAAGGGACATCCTCCGCCTTCACTTTAGGCGATGGAGGAGTTGGCTCCGGGTCGGGCGATGAAGTGACATTATCTTGTTCTTTTTCAGTGTTGCACTCTGTGACGTCGGGCTCCGTCTGTTCAGAACTTTCCTCAACCTTCTTCTCCTCCTGCCCCTCTTCCTCGTCCTTCTCCTCTTTGCTGGGACACTGATCAGTGGCCTTCATAAACAGCAAAAACTGGAAGTGAGGCTTCACCCGGCAGTGAGCTGGAGGTATATAGTGATAGTACTCAGGCTCCTGTCCAGCGTATCCTTCCTCTTTTTTCATCATCATCTTCAGTTTGTTGAGCGTGGAGGCCAGAGAGGCTCCGTCATCAGGCGGCTGCACCTCTTCTGTCGCTGCCACAACAGCGATCTCTTCTACTTCTCCTTCGCCTCCTCCTTCGCCCCCTCCTTCGCCTCCTCCTTCGCCTCCTCCTTCACCTCCTCCTTCGCCTCCTCCTTCGCCTCCTCCTTCGCCTCCTCCTGATCCTTCCTTAGGGCTGTTTGTGCTGCTGCCAGATGTCTCCTCTTGCCCTCCAGCCTTCTCTCCCTCCTGGCTCTCCTCTTCCTCCATAGCCTCCTCTCCATGATCAGCAAACACTGCCGCTACTGTCTCCAGCTTTACTGGGGCTTTCTTGGCGAAAGAGAAGGACACACTGACTTTGGATGCGCCACTAGGGGTCGGGGAGGTGGAGCTGTTCTTCCCCAGAGAGAAGCTGATGGTTGGACCAGGCTTCGGGGAGACTTCCTCACTTTTATCTGCCAGCGATGCTTCCAGGACGCAGTCTGTCAGAGCAGCGTTCTCAGGCGTCGTGTCACCATCTTCTGACTTCTCTCCATCCACAGCCACTGTGGTAGTTTTGAACATGGGCCCACTTCCTGGAGTACTGAAACACAAAAGCATGACAACAATGAGATGTGGGATAAATGATTCCAACTAGTGTCGTCATGATACTGGAATTTCTAACTTCGATATAAGTTACAACATTTTTTATTTTTATTAAAAGATAAACAGCGGTGTGTGTCCTCGCTTTTTTTTTCTATTTTACACGTACACTGTGAGCACTCAGGTCGTGGCTGACCAACGGACCGTACAGTGTGAGCACATAAATCGTGAGCTTTGGCTTTACATCGTAAATGATCTACTCGTACAGTAGGAGTAGGAATTACACAACATTATTTCTAAAATCGTACAATGTATGCCCAGCTAAACCGAGGACGATAGAAAATGTGGACACAGTAAACTCACTATCGACACGTCCTGGGGGCGTACCCTGTTTTTTTCCCCCTGATAATGCTACATTGCGATCAACAAATCCATGTTGAAATCGGCAGGACGAGAGGTAGTTAACGTTAGCTGTTAACTTCCCGGCTGCTAACAGCCAACGTTAACTAGATCTCTTCCTGCCGATTTCAACATGGGAGGTGCCATGATTTACATTATGATTCGTAAGAATGAGTATTGGGTGAAGGTAAATTCTAACATTATCATGATGTGTTCAAATGTAATCTTATAAAATTTTGTTTTTGGCGAGAAAATAAATCCGGTTGTCTGAAGATGTTTTCACAGCAATATAAAATAAATAATAGAGAGTGAATTATGACCCGTTTAACTTCCTAACAAAGACCAGTATGCAAACAGTAATAAAAAAAAAAGTGTATGTTGATTTATTGTTTTACTTTTGTTTTTTACCGTGGTATCGGATTGGTATTGAGAATCGCGGAATTTCACTGGTATTGGTATCCACTGTGGTATCCACAATTTCTGGTTTCGTGACATCCCTATTGACTGCTTAACAGGACAGTTGCATGCTTATTGTGCTTGTTAATCATCACAAAAGGGCCTGACAGGGTCCTGGGTCTTCAGTATCAGGATTCAGTTTTAGCAACTAAACAAATAATCATTCAAGGAATCATTAAAGTAGAGTATTTGACATGTCTGTCTTCATTTTGGGACTGGAATTTGAATTCTATATTTTTACCTACTGTGAGAGTGAATTGTTAAAACAATATTAAATCTAATTTTCGTTTTAAGATTTGGTCTATGTTCGGCTTAACAGGTTGCACAATGGTTCTTCAAAACATGGCAGACATGCAATGGTGCTACTACTACAGATACACTTTGAAATCCAGCCAGCAGAGGGCACTACAGGAATGAATTCTCACCGGTCCTGTTGTTTTCTCTGCTCAGCCAGCTCGTGCAATCGGCGCAGCATCTTTTCGTGCTTCTTCCCACCTTTCCGGGAACGGGATGACACGTTACGAGCAAACTCTCTCTGCTTGAGCTCTTTAAGCCTCTGCATCACACAAAAGCAAGACATCGACAAGACGGGGAGAAACAAAGCACGTCAGGATCTCAGACAAAAGACACTTCTCTCGTGTTTTGATGCAAAAAAAGATCTCTCTCCATCAGAGTGCAAGAATTGACAGAAGTACCTGCTTGTGAGCGTGGTCATAAGAGTTGATGTGGTTGTCGAACTCCTGGTGTTTGGTGTACTGTTTGTCACATAGCTCACAGTAGAAATTGGCTCTCAGGTCTTCCAGAGCCTTTGCAATGGCTTTCTCCTTTTCCACCTGGTCCTGTTGTTGATGGGAAATAGAGGAAGGAATGAGTGAATTAACTAGAGCACTTGGCCTCCTGTTTCCTTCCACTTTTAGATGTACTACAGCAGCCCTACTAATATAAGTTATAGAACCAACACTAATTACCAGACTGACATAAGGCTGGAGGGCCTCACCTTGTATTTTTGCCGCAGTTCTTCTGTGTCCTCCTTCTCCACTTCGAGCACTCGTCTCTTCTCTGTGGCGTCCTCTGCATAGTCCAGCTAAAAGGACAGACAGAAGTTAGAAAACGAAAGACTCCTGAATCAAAGGGAGCAGTCCCAATACATCTTATATTCCATTCATGTTTAATAAACTGTGTGGACAAGCTGTTACGCTGTTTGCACATATGGGCTACAGGGGCTTATGTTTAAGTCAGTTTGTGTGGCTTGTGTTTTCTCCTACATCTCTCTGATGGTGACAGATTGTTAACCCTCTGAACCTAACAATAGGCCGGCAGGATTGAAAGGAAAGGAAAGGGGAAAGAAAAAAGAAAAAAATCGACCAAATGATACCGAAACTCCAACACCGGCAGACTAGAGCCGACGATGCAGGAAACGCCACAAAAACTAGGCCGACAGACGCTCACAGGCGGCCCCAAACTATCCAACGGCTTACCGTCGGTTTGGTGTGTCAGGGCCTTAAGGGACCTAACCCATACCATGAATCTTCATGAATTCATTCAGGTGAGTGCTCTCCTGGCATCCACCACACTCAGATTTGTCTGTCAGGCTTTCAGTTGGTGAAGCGTGATTGATAACTTCAGAGAATGTTTTTCACTGCTCAACAGTCCAATGTTGCTGAGCTTTACACAATTCCACCAGAAACTTGGCACTGTGCATGCATGGTGCTCTGCGGCTCATTTATGGGTTTTGTGCCACGGAAATGGATTTGAAGGACCAAACGATTCTTCCAGAGTGTTTGGAAGTCTTGAATATTGGGTCAATGACCAATGGTTGTGTTACCACATGTTCTTTACTTTATATGCATCTCAGCAATGGTTGCAGCAAAATAAGGTTAAAGATTACGGTGGTGAGAGCTCAACTAAGGATGTCCAATATCCAAAGAAGTTCAGAGCAGACATGTCAATATGCCTTAAGCAGCTGGACACTAGGTTTGGGTGAGTGGATGAATATATCGGTAATACAGTACATCGCTGTTTTTTTTTTTTTTTTTGGGGCGATCTTTGTCATTTTATTTTGCTAATTTAATGGTCTGACTCCGAAGGACAAGAGCCATTCAGTGGGCAGAGAGGGACAGTGAGACAGTATTAAGACCAAACCAGAGTTGGTGAATGTTTGAACAGTGGAAAGACTGACCAAGACAATTTGGTGAGTTTTATTTTGTTTCTGTGGAGTTTGAGTAAAGTGTTTTACGACGAGTTAACAAGGTATTTAAGCCAACGTTAGCCTTAGTTCGGTGTATGGTTGTATTTTTCTAATTTAATAAGGAAAATAGATGTTGTGGGTTTATTTTGTTTATTTATTAGACAAGCTAAGAGAGCTTGTGGAACGTACCAGTTGTTGGGCTGACGGTGGCCGGTTGGAAAACATATTGCCCAACCCTACTGGACACTGTCAGAGTGTAGCAGCAACCGGGACATTTAAAAACAACAACCTACAAATATATAACAACATATAAACATAAAATAAACAGTATCTTACCTCCATCTCCATCCGTCCCATCCCCATGACATCATATTTGAGGATGATGGGCACAGGGTCGGTGCGTCCTGAGGGAAAAGAGACAGAGAGAGGACGAGGTGAGTTTCTGAGACGGGGACGGAGGGCCAGCTCGGAGACAGCCTGCTTTTAGAGCATAGGGTGCTGGGGTTAGAGAATTTTGCCTTGAAGTGCAAAGAGACCAGAAAGCTACAGTGAACCAAACACCAGCCATTCTCACAGCTTACTGCAGCCAACAAGTATAAACCAATTTATCTGACTTTCCTTACATTTGACCTGGCTGCTGATTTACATTTTGAAATGGTCAAATTATCGGCAAATATTGTATTGAACGAAGTCAAGGACAGTAAGGTTGTTCTGCAATATGTCTTACTAGAAAGTAGACTGTCAGCCTTAAGCCAATCTGTTTCCACATCTTTCCAGTGTAGTCGTGCAACCCACCACCCCTCCTCCACCCGTTCATTGCTGCAGTCCTGTTAAACCAGAATGCCAAGTTTACCAAGGACGCTACAGCTTGAGGGGCTGTGTGTGGTGCGTTAGTGTGTGTGTGTGTGTGTGTGTGTGTGTGTGTGAAGGGAGTTGCAACAGGCCTGCGCAGCTGCTGCCACTGCTCACTGCGACATCCTCCATGAGGGGAACAAAGCCTCCCAATATTATCTACGGCCTATTGCGTCATCTCTTTCTGAACCGTCTCCTCAGGCTGGCTGACCCTTGCAAGCCCCTTCCACTGTCCTGAGGTCCAAATCTGCTCCCTTGTCCCCGACCCCCTTCCTCATCATGACTGGAGACATGAAAGGTTATTTTTTTCCTCCGTCTACTTAAGCTACGTTACGTAAGCTGTGAAAAGAGCTGGATCGGAAGGAAATTAACTGTAGGAAAATAAAACAAACCAAAGACAACCAAAAAAACAGAATGAAACATTAAAGATATAAAATATATAAAAATCAAAACTACTTTGGAGATTGACACAGAATTGCTTAATCCACTCATAAATCAGCCAAACAAAGCAGAGAGAAAGACAAGAGTAAAATTAAAAAAGGACACAAGCACTGAACTACAGCAGAGTGACGTCACAGGCCAGGTATCGCCATGGTGACAGTGCAAGGGATGGGGATACTTACCTGGTAAAACATGGGTATGGGAAGGGGGGGGAGAAGGAAGGGGAGGACAGACAGACAGATAGACAGGGGAATCTCAAAACAAAGGCATAAAGAGAATTTGGACTAGTTCTGCTGCTCCTGTTGCCAGCCGATACAATAATCGATCTTACTGATAGTGATTATCAATTCAGTTTGGTTTCAGTTTTTTTCCTCCCACAAATTAGTTTTTTATGAATCAATTTTCTATGTATACCATTGGGCATATGGAATAACAAATGTACAAAGTTTAATTGCTGTGCTGCCTGTGCAAAGTAGGGCCAGTGGTTTAAATTGCTTACAAATTTGACTCCAAATTAAGGGTTTCTCTATTAGAAAGAAAACCAGAAGGCTAATACCACACATTTTCAACTGCCCTGCAAAAGTAATACTTTGAGCCAAATAGAGCTGGGCGATAAATCGATTTGATCAATTAATCTGAATTAATGGTTTATCAACAATGACCCGCTAGCTGTACATCACCTCGCTTATTACACGGCTACTTACTTAAAAAACAAACAATAATTTGACACAAAAATGGTCCGCCAGAGTCCGAGATCAAAACTGCGCCCATAGCAACGGTCTGTTATACATAGCAACGGTCTGCTGTAAAGAAATAACAGACCGTAGAACGCCGTGATTGACCAATCAGAATCGATTGGTCAACAAAGCCGTGGAATAAAAGTAAATAATGACCACAAGTTTGAAGAAAGTTTGACAGCATGTTGTCGTCGTCTCCCCTTGCATTGCCGTTCTAATGCACAGGCTTACTGGGGCTCAAGCCCGATGGCCGCAACGGGATGCACCGCACGTACAGATCTTTTTTTTTTAGGCCATATCGCCCAGCCCTAGAGCCAAAAAAAGAGTCCACAGACAACATGTATAATGTACTAAATACTAATGCATTTGGAGGCTTTTAGCTTTCCTTAAACTACGAATTGATTATTTTAAAATGAGCTATTTCCTGGCACATTCGTACCTTCCTGGACAGAGGAAGGTAAGAACATTATTTGATGTTAATATCTGTGCTTTCATTGAGTAATTTAGTCATCACAGCCCAATGACATATTCATTCTGAAATCATAGATGCAAGGGCATTGTAACATATAAAGGCCTGCCTGGACTCTCAGTCCCACTGCAGTGTCCATCAGCTGGGTGGGCTTTTAGCTGAACTCTGATTGCATAATTGTGGAGGCCTTAAGAAGTCAGAGTGTGACCTCTATAGATCACAAGACCATCTACTCATAGACGTGTGTGTTCACGCTCTTTGCCCAACAGCGGTAGAGAAGTGAAACCACAAAAAAAAGTTGGTTGGTCTGTTCGTCAGCCACTGCAGTGGTCTGTCTGAATGGAGTCACAAGCCAGGCCCAGAATTAAAGATTAATGAACAATTACAGTCATCCCAAACTATCACCAATCTTTAAACACAGTGACAATACTTCCACATTACCCATTCCAGTGGAAAAGAAAGGGACCAGACAAAAACAATGTGCATCTAAATCACAGGGTGTGAATCACAAGGTTTAAAAAAAAAAAAAACTGAAAACAAACAAAATGACAATGCTCTAAGAGTAATACATAATGCATGATAATATACAAGCAGCAGAATGAGGACTAATACAGAGAGAATTGAAAGCCTATGTAGCATTGGTGCTCTGATGAGAGGAAAACAAAAGAAATGGGAGAAATTAAAAATAATAAAAAAATAAAACAATTCAATTGGGGGATAAAATAACATTTACCACTAAGTTTACCATCAGCACAACATGGGCAGGATCAAATCGCTGTAAAAAAGAAACACCAATTGGTTAAGCAGGAAGATTGAGGCACATAGAGAAGGGAGGGTGGGGTTGGGAGTGTGGTTGTGGGGTTTAGGGGGGTTTATTACCAGAGGGGCTTCAGTGTGTCGACCCCCCCCCCCACCCCCCTCATCCCTTCACTCAGGGCTAGGTGCTTACAGGGATTTCCTCTCACCACTCTCTTCCAACCAATCGTCCCAGTCCCCAGGCTCCTAGCCTGGCTTCTCTCAACCAGAATATGCCCCAAAGGTACCAAACTACCACCCCTTACAAAGTATGTCCCAAGTCCTGTATCCCTGTATCAGTAAAAACCTTTACCTTCACCGAGCAGAAACAATCAGAAACCCCATCAGTAGAAGTAGTTTTGGAGGAGCTTTACTGGGTGAGGGGATGATTAGAAAACAGCTGAGTCTGATGGTAGATTAACGCCGACAGGTAAAGGGAAAAAGGAAGCGTATCTTCTAACGAAAGCCGCGTCTGGTACAGGGAAATGATTGTGCCTTTTTTTTTTTTTTTTTTTTAAACATGTGGACAGCTGTGTCCAAAATCGCTCGCTCAGTTTGCTATTTTGTAGTTCTGTCCAAATGTATAGTGAGAATTATTGCACCCTATATCAGGGATGCAAACACATGTATACCCGGAGTTGGACAAAAAAAAAAAAAAAACAATACAAGCAACAAAAAATGCGACATCATACAGTATACCCTTGTGACGAAGGCCTGTGCTATATGCTTAAATAAATTGAAAATTCCAAGAGTATCTGGAGTAGCCAGCCAGTAGGGGAAGAAGTAGCCAGCTATGGGGGGGGGGGGGGGGGGGGGGGGGGGGTCTGGGAGCATGCCACCCGGGAAAAAATTGGTTCCTCTGGCACATTTTAATGCCCTCGGATTTGTGTATAGTCATGACTTATTGCCTGAAAATAATATATTTAACGTGAGCAGAGCAGTGCATCACAACAGAAATGGCCACAAAGTACTTTGTATTTATTATTTTGGGAAAATACGCTTATTGCCCTCACATTGACAACCGCTTTACTTCTTCTGTATTTTTTCATTTTGCAATGAGCTCACTATATATTGCTCTACATAGAACTCCCTAGACAGCGAGTAGTGAATGAGTGAATGATTTTGGACACAGCTGTGGTCAAATATCTAGTCTGGGATGACAGATGCCTCTAGGGACGACCACCATTTTCCCCCTTTGAGCTTTTTGCCTCGCAGACGCTTGTCAGCCCAGTTAGCAAATCTCCCTGAGATTCTTTCATTTCCTCGCCAGCCTACAGCCAGCAAGCTTGTTTTGGGACGTGCTTAACCCCGGAACAAGTGAACACATGACACACATAAAATGTACCTGAGGAAAGAGCCAGCAAGGCTTTGAGCAGTGCTTAGAGTGGGGTCTGCATTGCTATTTAGCAGCAGTTTTACACTTAAAAATAGGAGCTGTGCACCCGTCTGGAGTGTTACATTTCACTCTATCATGTGAAAGTTCAGTGTGTTACCTCCAACACTGCTTAAAGCCCCAGGTGAGTGTGACGGATTGAGGCAGGCAGGAGTGCACCTCTGGGACAAACATGCTGTGCAGGAGGGGCAAAGAAACAGGGGGAGGACGGGAGCGTGTAACCATGGGGACAGAGACATTCGGGAAGGGTGTAGGAGGGTGGTGAGATTTTCCCTGTAAGTTGACTCTATGACCCGGTCAGTAACAGACACACACACACACACATCTCAGTCCCACATAATGACCACGCACATACACACAAGTTTCACAGGTTTGGAGGTAGAAACAGGCAAACAAGCAGAGGGGGGAAAAACTTTTCTACTCTGCAAGCCATTCAAAGTCTGAGCCGTGGTTACAGCCAATCAGATACCCGACAGCAGCAACGGAAACTCAAAGAGGAAACAAAAAAAATCTAACATACGTGGAGATGATGATTCTAGGGGATGTGGTGGAATCATGGCTTCCTAAATCTACCTTGATTTAAAATGGATTTTTGTTCTTTGTTCAAATCGAAGCACTTTACAGTTTGTGCAGATTGAAATAAAGGTTTAGTGATTATGAAGCAAAGAGGAGAAAGCTGACAGAGGCCATTAGCCTACGGTACACTGTAAAAGGGGTGTTACATTGAGGTCAACTGCAGAGTGGGAGAAAGAAAACACACCCACACACGCACACACATACTGACATACAGAGGGGATCCAACAAACCTTACCTAAAAAGGGGCAAAAAGGACAAAAGAAGAATAAGAACAAAGTCAATACAGTGAAAAACTTAAAAAAGGGGACACAATGCTTTCACTTCAAAATTCAAAAACCTTCTCTTCTTGCAAGGACAGGAAAGGAGAGGAAGATTATGATGATTATCCAGCAATCTTCAATGTGATGCAAGGGTGCAATTGTGTTGTGCGTCAAGCAAATTTGAACAGAGATAGTGGGCTCCAACAGTGGGCCATTAATTCCTACACAACAACTGGACACCATTTGCCGCAGTCTCATCTGCCCACAAAGCAGGATGCTTACATAACCACGCATCAGCGGCGCCAGCGGCAAAAACAAGAGCACACTCAGCCCCTGCAACTTGTTCTCTCCTCCACACAAAGCACACATCCTTATCACATCAGATAGATTGCTATTCAGCTGTTCAAGGCCAGATGGAAATAAATAACGATGCACACCAAATGCTAAGCTCAGAAATTGCTGCGGCGCTGTTACTCTCCGACCAGCCTGCGCCAGAATGAAGCAGCTTCCTGTGGTCCCTGGCCATCTTCAGGCCGAGAATACCTACGAGACGACACAGGGAACCACGGCCATATATGTACACGAAGAAGAGGCGCTCAGCAGCCTCTGTGTGTCTCTGGAGGCTCACCAATACACACAATAAACATTTAATGTCTAAATGTCAGACCACAACACATCACGGCTCTTCAATCAGACAGTGGAGAGGAGATCTAAATAAAGATACGAGTGATTTACAGCAAAACCTGCCAGTAGGACAATTTCCCCACTGAGGCAAATAAATCTGATACCACAGACCACACTAAATCAGTAGAAAAAGAGATATATTTCTTCTTCCTCCTCCTCTTTTGGTCAACAAACAACAAAATGAAGCCCCACAGCCAGCATCTGGTAAAGTAAGGACACGTCTCAGCATGTTTAACCACCGTTTTGTCAAAACCTGCTCCGAATGAGCACGTAAACACCACTGCATGTTTTAATATAGACGAATCCGGCGACCGCTTTGTGTGTTCCGCTATCTACGACTTTAGGCCGAAAGCATCAGTGGTTGCTCGTAGCAACTTACTTAAACGGTTGGCGTAGATAATGAACACAGATGAGTATGTTTTTAAAATTGACTTAAGTAAAATTGAAGGCTTTTATGAGGACACAGCTGCCGTCACTACGAGCAACCACGACACATTCGGCTGAGAGTCGCCAGTTAACGCGGTCAGCAGACACTTTGTACCTGTTCTGTTTGTGTTGGCGACCGAATGATGTTTACTTTGTGGTCATTAGGTTGCCCTAGTTAGAGCAACTAACGATACATTTCACAATAACGCCACAGTTAGTTGATTGAGTTAATTTATTCTGTGGGACCACCGCAGCCCCTAGACAGCATCTCAGCCCACTAACTTCGTTAGCTTCGCTAGCTAACGTTAGCTAAGCAGAGTCACAAGTCAGGAGTTCTCACAGACACCGTTTTCTGTGTCTGTTGTCTGAACAAAAAACACGAGGAAGGCATGGACTTTTCAATAATCTAAATATGCTGCCTGCAAATCGAATTAAGCAGCACAAGTCTGAACACAGATAACTTGTGTTTTTAGATTTAAATTGTGAATTTAAGCAACTCACTTACTTTGCTAGCTCTGCGTAGGCCCCTATATGTTCATGTGTGAGACTGTAACGTTAGTTTGGGTGTGTGTCGGAGACGTTGTGTTTCTCATTAAAATTCTTGATATTGAGCATGTTACTGCTGGGTTTACAGGGAGAGCAACGAGCTTGAGCAAGAGTTGCAATTGAGCAACAAAGAGAAATGAAGTGGATGAAAATGACTGCATGAGAGTTATACAAATGACAGATCTGAAGTTAAAGTGGTATGGACCGAGAGGATAGAAGAGAACACGGTGGAGGAGGTAGGCAAAACTAAATGCCGGAAATCATGTAGAAAAACAAGCTCCGTTCTTAGCAAACTGCAAGGAGTCATTGGCCTGCCAGCGATGGCATCACTCATGGACAATGCTATACATCATCCTCTTTGGAGGAAGTGCAGGGACGGGCGAGGCTATGAAGAGTAAGAGGGTTAGCAAGTAAGAACGACAGAGAGGATAAAGATACTGATGAAGAGAGGAAAGAGAGTGAAGAGACAGGAAGAGGCTCAGTGGAAACATGCCAGCGCTCTGCACCACTGCCTCTGAGTCAGTGAGCCTATGAGCACAGCAGGGTTGAGCTAATGAGGTGCTGACGTTAGCCAAGAAGACCAACCCACACACTCAGCTCTGTTCAGCCTGCTCCCTCTTACAGCACGTCATTATCAACTGGGCCATCCAATTACAGATGTCTACAGAAAGTAAACCTCTTTAATGCAGCTTTCTAGTTGAAAGCTTTCTACATCTTACAGAGTTAATTTAATGTGCAGAGCTTACGGAGCATTTTTCCGGTTTCTGCTTTCACTGCACTCAAAAAGAGACAACAATCCTCCGTCTTACAGGGATAGTTTGGGTGTTTGAAGTGGGGTCGTATGAGGTACTTACCTATAGTCAGTGTGTTGTCTACAGTAGATGACGGTCGGCACGCCCCCAGCTTGGAGAACCAGACAGGAGTTACAGCACAGGAGCAAAGTAATGTACTGCTGTGGACGGGGCCGGCAGCAAAACATATTTTAGCCACCTAAAAGAAAGGCTCGGTTCAAGTGTACGCTATATTTAGAATATTTTTGCCGGTTTACCTTTTTGTGGGACAGCTATAGAGTATATGTTTAGGACGGTGAACTGAAGCCATTATCTATGCTCTCACCAAAGCCACCAGACTCCATTGAAAAAAAACAGAAAGGGCTGTCTGACGGCAAGGTAAATGGGTGAAAATATTCTAAATACAGCGTACACTTAAACTGATATTGATTTTTTTTAGGTGGTCCTTTCTTTTAGGTGCCGGCTCTGTCCACAGCAGTACATTACTTTGCTCCTATGCAGTAACTCCTGTCTGTTAGACCCAAACTGGGGGCGTGCTGACCGTCATCGATTAATACACTGACTATGGATGAGTACCTCATGCAACCCTACTTCAAAACACCCGAACCATCCCTTTAAACTGAAAGAAAAAACTGCTAGTGTACACATAATGTTAATAGATTAGAGTAAATGTTATACAGACTATAGATATTTGGACAGACATTGCAAGTCTAGTAAAACCTTAAGACACAAACCAAACAGACTCAAATCCAGACTGTCTAGTGTACCTTGGTTCTGGATCGGGTCCAATGTCATTGCCACAGGGACCTGTTCTGTAATTACAAATGCAACTGGCCCAGACAAGGCCCAAGAAAGGTCTTGTTCTCTGCCTGTTAATTCAAGTTCTTTGCATTCCTGCAAATCACCGCCCCGATAAGAAAATAAACGACCAATGCCTCAGAGGAGAAACATCACTTAGCTCCTGTAACCAAGATATAAACCCGGAAATGTCAGCTCATCAGAGGATGTTTGTTTTCAACTACTCAGAGTTAGATCTGGAGAAGGTACGAGAATTCAGTCCATAAGTCCATAACCACTTTTTCCTCAAAGCTGGTTGTCTAAAACAACTGGACGTGAACAAAACTGTATCTAATTAAACTGTGATTTTGAAGGGGGAGAAAGCTCACTTTAATCTGAGTGGCTGTAAACTAAATGCATAATTGAAAGACAAATAAACACTTCCATCTCCCAAACCCCAGGGTCCCTGCCCTCAGTCTTAATCCTTTACAAGGCCTCGGGAACATTTCCTCCCTCTTCAAGTTTGTGTGAAAAACAGCAGCACGAGAGCGAAAGGAACAACTAGAATGACGTTTGTTTAAATAAAAAAAATCATTTTATCCAGCAACAGACACAAAGGGAAAGATCAGAGAAAGAAAGAGAAAAGAAAATTGGCTGATACCAAAAAAACAACAACCTGGAAATGTGAGGGGGAAAGAAAATGAGAGAGGGTGGTGGCTCAGTACCACCAGCATACATTGAACAATGGTGTTCAGAAGAGTGAGTCCTTACCCTGCATGCTTTTGCCAAGACCTTGCCCCAACTTCCAGCCATGTTTCTGAAGCAGCCGGTGCCCGATGTTATCCTAGTAGAGAGAAAAGAGGAGAAAAAAACCAAAAATATTCCAATAATAAGAGGAGCTTTTCCCCGTTGGGTACTGATCAAAAAACAAGCAAACAAACAAAACAAAATAAAACACTCAGATCACGCTATCATCATCAGCACAACCACCACCACCATCACCATCATCATTATCGTCATCCACATCACCTACAGCGTGTTATATCAGTGTCTTCCAGCAAAAGGAGTGGTAAGGGCGGTTAGGGGTGGGGGGGGTGGGGGTAGAGGGTGGGAGACTGATAGGAAGAGTAGGTTTTCTACTATGTGTAGCCTGTAAACTACAGGATAACCTCCTACAGTAGGAGTGCAGTTTTTTTTTAAAGCAAAGAAATTGGGCATGAGCATTTCTATTATTTTTTTTTTTGGATGATAAAGATAACACATCAAGTCACATCCACTAACTGAGAAGTTAAGAGGAGTGGGAGGAAGGAGGGGGGCAATATATGTATCACACACGCATACATATATGAACCACTACAGAGCAAGATCTTAGTACACAAAGAAAAGTGACACAGAACAGGTATGGAAATCTTGCATTAACAAAACGAAGACCAGAAACTCCAAGCTTGCTGTGATTCCGTAACCATGACAAGGGGAGCACCATGAAACATATGCAGCTGTCACAAAAATATATAGCAAGAGGAAGAGACAGAAGTGGAGCTAGAGGGCCTTGGATTACCATTACAAGGCCCAGGGTGGACAGAGTATGCACGTGTGAGGGGACATGTGGGTGTGCAGGTGAAGAGAGGGAGACATTGTGTGCATGTAGCCCCATTAGATGTGCTATAAATAGCTATCGTGCATGTTTTCAGACACCTCCAGCATCTCTGTTATCCATCGTTCGGTCCCAAACACGTTCACACTTTCGATTTTAAACTATTATTAGATACAAATGTGTGCCGTTAGCGTGCCTCTAATTAGATCATTTTCATAGATATCATTAGTATTCATGAATTAGAAAACATACTTTACAGACTAGATGGTAGGGATTTTCCCACCGGTTAAAGGTGCTACATTTGATATTCAGAAAATTAATATAGCATCAAACAACTATTTGTTATGTAAAGAAATAGAGGAGTAATGTCTACCTGAGCAGAGAATGAAGCGTAGCGCCGACCTTCCGGTTCACCCTCAGGTAAACACTGTTATCTCTGTCAGCACTTTCGCCATTGTTTGCACTGTTAGCAATGTTAGCACCGTTAACCGTCGACATGTTGAGAGCCATTGAGAGGCAACAGCAATGCTCCCAATCCCGTATTTAGCACCTTTAATAAACTCGTGACAATACTGGTGTTACCGGCTACATTGGACATTTTACAAGAAAAGATGTTTTTGTCGATGGCGCTCAATATCTGTAGAGTGCTTACTTTGATATTTACTGTTGGATAACTGCGTGTGTCTGGCCTCTTCGGTCGAGCTTTCCCTGCGGGCGCGTATTTTTAGTGGAGCAGAGAGACGCTTCTGGGCCGCTTCTGAAACGCGCTGCAGTGCAGGTCGTTTTTAGCTAGCATAAGACAAAATAACTGCAGTGAGGCCATCCATTTTAAAGTATTAATTTTCTGCTTTTCTTTTAATAGTAACGATTGCTATGGCAAAGTACACACACACTGTACATGTGGATAAGATCAGGCAACTGATCATGAATCAAAGAGGCAGGAGGAGGAGTGCGAGAACATACACAACAGGAACTCCTAGCACACTCTGGGGCCAAATGTGCATGTCTGAGACCGTTATATCACTAGTATGGGTCAGCAAGAAAACAAAAACATTAAGTGAAATGCAAGACCGTCCCACCACTACACACTACAGTACATCCTCAAGCACAAATAAACAGGAAACAATGAGATTTCTTAATAAGCAGTGCTTTTTCTGTTGTGATTATAACTATTCCAAGCTTGTCTAACATTCACCAGAGTGCTGCATTCTACCAAAAAATAAAACATACAAACCAAACAAAAAGGATATTTATAATCACAAAGAGATTGACATCAACTTTCACAAACAGAAAGTGAAGGGGTTGGAACAAAACAGCATGCAGCTTTTTGTTAAAGAGTTTTAACAAAAAGGATCGTCGGTGTTAGTAGCGCACTGTGAATGGTACACATACAGAGGGGTGGGGCGGGCTGGGGTGGAGGGCGGGTCAACAAAACTCCAACGTGTGTTAGTGTCAGGTGGATCAGGCACAGAGAGGAAGGTGATGGCTCAACGGGGCTCAATTAGTTCTCTTTGACAAAAGAGGAGGTCGGGACAGGGGGGGGCAGAACAGAGCAGGCTGAGCCATGGTGGAGGTGAGTTTCTGGGGTGGTGGAGGTGAGCTGGGCTTGAATGGGTTAGTGCATGTGAAGGGGAGTGGTAGTCACACACACAGCACACACTGCATCTCCGCCCTCATTCGGGGTACATTTGGTAATCCTTTTGTCAACCACTGTTGGTATTTCAGAGCAAACTGTTGCCTTCCTATGCCCTATTTAATATTTCTGGAAAAGAAAGGCCGCCATCGTGATGACTAGAATAAATATATCTGGCTGATGTTTGCCTCCCAAGAGAGAGGCTAAACTGCTTCACTTCCTGTTCCTGCTGGGGTTCGGTATTTTTCCCTCCATTTCATGGATGTACGAGCTGTGCTTACTCTGTGTGACGGTCCGCTTTGGGGATGAGATAAGAAAGGAAACTGACTCACATGGTGGGAAGAGAACTGGGGACAGCCTGGCTGTATCAGCTCATAACTGGGACTTTAAAGGCTACATTAACATGCTATCATTGTGTTTAAGATGTCCCTGCGCATGTCACAAGATACACAGAATTAGAGGCTGTATGGCTGATAGTGTGTGTTGCCTCCTGCCTGGTGGACAACATATCCCCTGACTTCATTGTGTAGGAAAACACTGCAGAATTTGCTGCAGTGAACGCCTCCCCTCCCACCGACATTGGGTATGCTTCTGTCCCTTACTGCAGTATTATGGTGCAACATTCATATTGAACATTTATATTGATTTGGGGGATTAGCTGATCTATGAGGCTTGGAGCAAGGAGGGAAATAAAATGCGCCCTAAACTAGCCGCCCGAAAAATACTCTTGCTCAGCCTCGACACAATCCCTGTTAGCTGATTTGTATATTTTTCATCAGGAAAGTCAGAGAAGTCTGACAAAGGGCTGTATAATCGAATGGTCTGAGAGCTTAGAGAACATAAGCCCTACCTTAAATTAAACGTGTTTCCTCTTCCAATTTTTTTTTTTATATCTCAGTGAGATTAAAAAAATTATATTAAAAACAAGAAGGGCAGGTTGGATGAGGCACCAGTCGCAACTGCTGACACTAATAAAGAGATTAGTTCAAAATGGGCTCAGCAAAGGTTAAGGGGGCGGAGATGAGGCGCAGGCTGCGTGTTGAGCAACAGATGAGTGCACCAAAAGAATAGACAGACAGACAGACGGATGAAAGCAACGACGGCGAGTCCAACAGCAGTGCAAGTGGAGTGAAGGCATTTCCATACGAACCTGGCTTTTAAAATACTGGGCTGTCAAAAAAACAGTCACACGTGACACAACGTAAGAAACCGGCCAAACGCTTTCAACTGCAATTCTGCTAGCTTCTCTAAGTTCTTAAAAATGCAAAATCTCTCTGTGCTTTTAAACAAACATAATACTGTATACAAACAGAAAAGGTAGGCATGTCAATAAATCCACCAACTGACTGTTAATACAGGAGAAAGAAAAATAGAAAATGTTATCCAAACAAAAGAGATCTACAAGTAGGGTGTTTTTTAAAAGTGTGCACTGTGCTGTAATCGGCACAGTGCATGGCAAAAGATGTGGGTAAGGGAAGTGATATGCAGGGGACCCCACCTAGAGACCTCAGAGTATTTAGGAATTGCTTCAGTCTACGCAGCCATTTATATGTGTACAGTATGGGTGTGTTCATGTGTTCCTGTCTGAGTCAAAGAAATAGCTCTGGTTCAGATTACCAAGGAGGGTGTAACGCGGAACTGGCAAGTGACTAAACCTAAATTAATCAAAACCACATTCTTTATGCAATTTCTTTTTTGGATGACCGCTCTCGACAACACATGAGATTTTACATATTCTGAAAAGAAAACTGAGACCAGTGTTAGAAATAATCAGGGGCAAAGGGCAAAATTGCCCCCAAATTCAAGGTATTTGCCCCATAAAACACAAAACAACACAGCAAAACAATTGTGTGGTTGTGTATGTAAATGCCTCTAAATTTCAAATACAGTGGAAACTGCTTATAGTGATCACGTCTGTCCGGGTCAAAATGATAACTATTAGCGGATGATTATTATAACCACATTTTTGTTGTTGTGCATCATTTCTAATGCAGATTACCACCTAATTGATCGTTGTATATTTATTAAATGAATACAAAGTAATGAAACGGACAGCTTCACTTTTTACTCGCTCGCTGTCAATTCTTCTGCCTTTTCCCTCACCGAGGGTGAGACATTGCCATTTTTGGCCGGCTCTGCAGCATGAGTTATGACATCAATGTGCACGCAACATTGAGTACAGGTAACCAGCCGCAAAAAGCAGACAGTCCGCGAGGCAAAGTATCAAGGAAGTAAAAAAAAAAAAAAAAAAAAATTCAACTAACGTTAGTCTAACGTAGTTTTAAATGTTTTTCCCTATGTTGTCATGTATGAAAAGACCTAAAATGAACACTGTAAGCGGACTACTTGATTACTATAAGCACATTTTTTTAAACAGCATTTGTATTGGAAGGATTCTTTCCCAAGCTTTTTGATCCATATATGCGTTTGATCGCTGTATCGGTGATCACTATAAGCGGTTTCCACTGTATCGGGGACGAAATCGCCCCAAAATTGCCCTATGAAAACATTAGTTATTTTCTACCCTGACTGAGACAGACCCTTTAAGGATCTGTCTTACAAAAAGTGGACTGCTGCAGTTACTCATCATCCTCTCTCGTGTCCCTGAGGAATGTCTTTTGGCAATTGCTGCTGGTGGAGGACAGGGCCTGCTGCTGTCTGCTGCTCCTCATAAAGTCTTACAGCTCCCTTGTGTTTGGTGCTCTGTACATTCCTGGGTCAGTCAGCTATTGCAGGTGCAACTAAATGGAAAAAAACTGTCTCAGTGCATCAAGAGCCAAGCGACTAAAACAGAAGGCTCCTACTTCCTAGTAAATGGAGGTGAAGTGTGGATGGGTCAGATTGAACGTTAACTAAGTGAATGGGGAAATGAGAAGAGAAGCAGAGTCTGATTAATATAAATGTTTAAATATTTAAAAATACATACTTACCTCATAACTCTGAAGGCCCAATTCATCAACTGGAAGTTTAACAAAGTTTATCAAAGTTTGAAGGGGTCTCCAACGTCTTTATACAGAGACTGTAACACTCACATTTCCATTGAGTTTGAAGTAAGGTGGTCAGACAAATGGTTTTGGTTATTTTTCTCCACTCTTACTCCATTGCTGACGTTAAAAAGAACATTTGAAGGGCCTCAGCAATGACCTCGAACCCATCACCCCTGCTGCTCACTGGATCAAGACTGGTGCTAAATAGAGGAGCTTGCAGTGTTGTAAAAAATGTGGGCAGGATTTTAAAAAGGAGTGGGTTTGACCTTTTCCTCGTGTTCTTCTTCCCACTTAATAGGTGATAGAAGTGTAACAGTTTAAACGTCTGTGTCAAATAATGTCTGGCTATAATGCATAAGGCCACACACTTCATAATTCTTAATGTAACCAAGGTCTTGATGGATCTCAGTAACTTAATTAGAGACAATTTGTAGTGACTACAACTTGGATGAAAAGAAATACAAACTTTTCACTAAGAGAAATCTTCCTGTGGTTTGTACACATGTGTTTCTTAGATTTGTGGTGTGTATGTGTGGTTTCTGTGGCTCTGAGGCTGCCCGCTGCATATCGCTCTTGGACAGGGTCGGGAAAGGGAGGAGGGGAGGTTGGAGGGACTGGACGGGGCAGAGGACGTGGGAGGGATGAGTCTGGGAGGAAAATTGTAGTAGTGATTATTAGGACAGAGTGTTGAGATAAAAATAGCACTGAATGCTACCAAGTTAACACATGCAATGCAAAAACAATGTTAGAGAGAAAGAGCAAAGACTAAAAGGGGAAAGACAGAAAGAGAAAAAAGATCCCAATAAAGTACCACAGACCTCTAGCTGCCTATAGATCACACACAATAAGTGGCAGGGGAGGGGCTCCGAGAGGCTGGGCCGAAGCATTCACTAACAGATCCCAGATGTAACAACTGTTTGCACTACGGAGGCCTAACAACATGGTCACATACTGTATGTCAGTCTATGTGTTTTAACATTTAAGTTATCCATTTAAGGGCACTGTAAATCATACCTGGAAGTCTTTTTTTAGATAAAGTAGATCAATTTATCGTCGTCTGCTGTGAGGCATCTGGCCTTCCAAACAGGAACTGCGTCATTTGTATTATGAAAAATGCACCTGGTGTCACCAAATCGTCTAAAATGATCTTAACAGTTTTAATTGGTGGCAAACTTTCATGGTTACTTGCCTGTGGGTAAAAAAAGTCTGCCACCTTCTTCTTTGGGCATGCACTTTCCAAAGAGAATATGTTAGGTGTGTAAGTATATTACTTTTGGTGACGGCACCTCTGATGTGGCCATTTTTTCCATAGATTTGTGAGGAGCTGTGTGATGCTGCAGCGCGGCCCTCATCGCCCCTCCACAAATAATAGCGCAGGAGCAGAAGAGCCACTCAAGCCAGGTGAGCAGGCCACCTCTCTCCCCCTCTCTTTTCTCCCCCTCCACCACCCACACACAGTGGGATGTTTGTGTGCCTGTGAGAGAGTACATCTTACATAAAACTCAACTAGGATATAACATTTTAATATTCTTGGTTCTCTAGATTCTACCTGTTGAAAACACATGTTCAGGCTACAAATATGATCACACAGTGTGAAGACCTGCAGCACAAAGGACATATGCATATCCCCATGGTCAGCAAGGACGACCGAATTTTCTCCTGCTGCTGCTTAAAAACTCATCAAACACAGGCCTGGTGACATTCATTTGTAGCCTACAGCTATTTTCTTGGATATAAAAAAATAGATTTATTTTTTTAAAGTGATCTGAATGTTAAGTCTCATCATATTTATGCCCTCCAGAAAATACTGTAAATTGATATAGATAAGGGTTGTGCAACTAATCGAATTTCAATTAAGATTTCGGCTTCCAATGATTATGAAAACAAGTTAATTAACATAAAACGATTATTGTGCCGCATTTCGTTTAGCAACGACGCTCTCGTTTTGTCTTGTGTTATAAATCCAGCACACCGCTCAGCGTGGGAGGATCCCCTCGTGGGAACCAGGAACTCTCCCCGGCGCCGGCTAGCCCTCGCCGGGCATATTTCCTCAGTGGTGGTGCGCCGCAACCAGTTCTAAATTAGCTTGGAAAGGCCTGGGGTGAAGTGGGGGCTTTACAGCATCCCTCACCCAGACCTCACCGCTTAGTGCTCGCTGTGCCGTCTCCCCCTGTAGGGAGGGATGGGGCTCAATGCTCCCGGCGACTGTCAACCGAGGCGGACTGACCTCAGTGCGGCAATGTCGGCAACCCACCCGACCTATCTTGAAACACGGACCCCGTCTCGTTTACCATGCTTTGTGGGTGTGTGACTTTCTTGCCGTGTCAACACCATTCATATCTATATACACCCAATGTGTTTATGATTAAATTGTTTACAAGAGCTCTCAAAGTGCACCAGATTGATGCATTTAACTTTAAAATGTAGGCTACAAAATTTGCTTTCTGAATGCACTATGTCTCGAAAGTCGACGAGTAATCGCGTTAAATAATCGTGATCTCAAAATTGACCGAAATAATCGTGATTATGATTTTTGCCATAATCGAGCAGCCCTAATATAGATGTTTTTAATTTCCCATTAGCAAGGTATTATTTCAGTTGCTATATCATGTTTGATACTAAGAATTTACTTGTTTAATCGTGACTCAAATATTTAGTTTACTTATGCTGCAAAATACTCATGTCAATTGTTTAAATATAGCTTTCATTGAGGAAAAAATGCCTTCTTATTTTATAAGCTTTTGTTTGATGATTAAGGAAACTGTCAAATAATTTGCATGCCTGTTAGTTATACATGAATGTTCAATATAATCTGCTTCAGACTAGAAAAACAACAGCTACACCAGTATTTTGATCTATACCATATTGCTGATCCTATTCGAATGGCTCACAAAGCACATCCATAATGTTGAGGAGAGGTGACCCGACACCGTGTAGGTGAGAGGAGTTTGGGCCTGCTCACCACGGTGCTTCAGAGACAGAGAGGGGGATGGAGAGAGTGGGAAAGACAGAAACAAGAGAGCTGCCTGCGCTATTATCTTTGTGCCTCTTCAGCGAAAAATGCAGTCCCAGTTGCACAAGCACCATGCCAGCACAGAATGACAGAGGGTACTGTACACCGAATCACTGTGTAGTAGGGAGGGAGCGAGAGAGAAAAGGAGGTAGAGAGAGAGAATAGATGTAGAGAGTGACAGTAGTGAAACAGAGAGAGAGAAAGACAGTCAGAGAAGCGTTACAAGGACCCTAAAGATAGGAGTAAGAAAGCAGAGCGTGCAAATACAAACCAGGTCATTGCTGCTTAGCTAATAGGGGCCAATTCGCTGCAGGAGAGAAATGTCGAACACCCCAAGTTGTGTACAATAAGATAACTGTCCTATAGACACAAAAACTAACACATAAATTCTAAAGCTACATAGACACACACTCATTCAAACACAAATGTAGCCATTCACACCATCTTATGTGCGCTCTCTTGTTTGCTAAATGGAGTGGAATAAGCACTGCCCTCTTTTAATTAATAGAAAAGTTCGAGCCGCTGCAAAATAATCAGATATGTAAACGTAAACTATACCTAATCGGGCTGTTTTTAAATCCAAATCTGCCCTGCAACATGTTTATTCTTGTTTAAGAGGGTTTCGTTTATGATCACACCCCACTGAATACATTTTAAATCAGTGAATCAGCACCCATACAAATATAACAAAACTACAGGGGTCTGTACAGCAACCTCCCTCAAAGCAGCTATATCCGGTATAAAATCTTGTCATTACCAAATACAGAATTTCTTCTGAATTAGTTTAAAATGGATGAACAGCTAGAAAACAGCCATTAATGACAGTGCTTTATCCACTCCATGCTTTCAGAGTCATCTCATATCATAGTGCTTAGATGACTAACAATGACTAATGGGAGACTGGTACAAAAATCAAATGTTTTATCTGTAAGCTGTACATAAAACAGGAAGATCTAGCATATACATAATCATTTTAACTGTCACACAGGAAATGGAGTAGGCAGAGGACATGGGAAGTGGGAGGGACTTAAAGGGCATTAATGGACATGAGACAAGTGACTCTACAGGTTAGGTGTGTTCAAGGAAACACTGGATGCATCTAGACAGAATGAATGGAGTAAAAAGGTGTGGTTTTTATTCCTCCCTGGACCAATCATCCACTCTCACAGCTGGTCCAATGGTGCAGGATGATGGATGCAGCCTTACCGATTCGATGGGCTTGTCCAGGGACGCCTGCTCCAGCTCCAACTGGCCCTCTTCATACTGGTCAAAGTGATTCCCACCCTGAGTGACACACATTTAAAAGCTTATTTTAGACATATGCCTGCTTGATTGGTAGAATTAGACGATTGAAAGAAAAATAATTAGAAACTATTTTGATAAGCAAGCAAAATGCAGAAGATTTCCGACAACCGTTCCAGACAGTTGTGAGGATTTGATGCGTTTCTCTGCCTCGTGTAAAAATAAACAATATCCTTGCGTATTTTGAGGATTGGTTGGACAAAACAAGCAATCTGTAAAATTCTAACTAAAGATTTTTCACTATTTTCTGACATTTTATTGAGCAAACGATGAGAATACAATCAGCAGATTCATATAAAATAAATAAAGTCATCATTAATTGCAGCCCTAATTGGTAGCAACAACAGAAAGAGTTTCTGAGGCAGAATCCATCACTAAACACTAGTTTATACCAGCATTTTAACAATAAGACAGTATTGTGCAAGGAGGCATGTCTACTGCCTGTCATTTGCTCTGAATAATAGTCATTCACACTAAATAACAGTCAATCACACAAAAATTTGAAGCGGTTATATATTACCCACAGCACGATATAGTATGTTCATCGGGAGCCAAACTCAGGTCAGTAACTCAAGCAATGCCGGATTGATTTAGCTTCACAAGAACTGTCTACAAGTGATGAAAAATATTATTTTTTGTGGGCCAACACATGAAGTAGATATGTGCATTTTATCATGCCATATCTTGGCCAAAATTATCACATAGCCTACGCATTCTTGATAGTATTTAACTCTAAAATGAAAGCAAAACACACAATACATAAACAAAATACTGTTTACTGTATATAAAGACATATTTATGAAGAATATGCAGTAATTAAACTGAAGAGAAACATCACAGGCGCAGCATAAACTAAGCTCCATGCACCATAGGAAAGAAGTAAACACAGCAGGTAGATGCTACGACCGGAAATATGTTACTGATAATCCCTTTGTTGCCCATCATCCCCATATAACACATCCCATTTAACAGTTATTTAAATTTTAAAAAAGAGCCTTCAATTTTAGATGTATATTATAACTTACATTTCAGTTAGCAAATGCTTTAGTTTATTCAAAGCTATGATTGGAAATTTACTTGACAGAGTTGATTTCTGTCTCTTTATTTCTTGGTAAATGTATTCCAGGAGTGACAGCAGTGAAGGACGACTTCCTCCTCAGGCTATATTGTTTGTTTATTTGAAACATAGCTTTACTTATACAAATTGAGCATTTATGTTTTAAGTCCATGCCCTGGGTGGGACAGAGAGTGAGTAATGGGCTTGCTACCCCAACCAAAAGGAGTGTGTTTATAGAGCAGTTTCTGCTCTGAGACAGATGGCTTCCTCTTTAGCAGCAGAGGAGAGATGAAGGTCGTGTTTGTGAGTCTGTTTTCTACTGACCTTCAACCAGCAGAAAACTGAAATTCCAAAAATAGTCCATGGTATATATATATATATTATTTACTAAATGCTTGCAGCTACTAGCAATAGGACATGTGTGGACAACTAAATCTAATGTAACTACGCACAAAATATACAACATACTGAGGTTTTATTTCCCCTTTTCATGTCCACTTGACAGATGGAACATGCACAGCAGAATATTTAGTTTGCTTCACTGCAAAATAGTCTACAGTCCACAGAACTGTGCAGCCAACGTTACTGTAAAAAGACAATGCCAACATGGGCTGGGCCATGCAAGAGGATTACCCCCCACATTCTCTAGGGGAATCTGGTTTTGCAGAGATAAGCAACTACTCAAATCAGCCCACAATAATGAGGTGATTTGATGCCACACTGGCAGTCATTAATTCAGATGAGACAGGCAGGACCCCTCATCAGCATGAGTGAAGTCGGGGATTATAACAAGGGGAGATGCAGAGGAAGAGCAGAGGATTTATTTATGAACAAATCAATTGCTCCCTGCTCTCTCCCACCCGCCATCTCTCCTCCTCCTGAATTTCTGCTCAGACCACTTAATGTGCTATCAGCGCAGCCCCCGCCCACCACAATGACTTCTTATTTTCACTGCTGCTTCCTCATCGCCCTGACTCTGGTAAACACCACAGTGATGCTGCATTGAAATGAGTACATTTTCATTTGTTCTACAACAGTGAAATATTAGCTCACATTAGGAAGGGAGAGTGCTACTGCCGGCCAACTCTGTGGATACTCATAAATTGCCTCATGTGTTTCTGCAACTCAAGATTAGCTGCATGCTAAAGCCCCAACAACAACAATGTAAATCAGCTGTTGGACTGGGTGTGCTGTAGATATTAGGTATCCATCTGTGGGTGTTTCCTGCGCTGTGTTGCTTGGCAGCAGGCTTTAGTCCACGGAGTCAGAGGGAAACTTTCTGAATACTGAGCATATGAATGCCCTCACAGCAGATCTCACACACAGAGCTCCACTGTGCTGAGCCGGAGCTGCTCTCAACAGACTCATTCAGACCACACAGCAATTCACTTCCCAAAAAAAGCCGAATACGGAGTCCCCACTGGACAGCAACACAGTGAGTTTAGAGGAAAAGCCACAAGCAATTTCACAGGCAATTACACATGCTTAAACTTGTAATGGGTTTCATGACATGTCTGGTGAGTTGCCATGTCATTGCTACAGCAAATAGCGGACTCCTTCTAAAACAAACAGCTACAGCAATTGCAGCAAAGTTTATGACTTTTCTCTACAATACCAAAAGACCGCAGAAAAGAGCCCTCAAACCAGAGCATCACTGGCTCCTTCTTCAAAAACACTTTCCATATTTTTAACGCGGGCACGAATGACAGAACAAAATGCTGTCAGAAAAAAAGGAAGAAAAACGGAATGGGTTGGTGTTCAAATCATTCATCTATGCCCTTCCTCTGACCCTTAACATCACTGTTGATACAGCAACTCTCGACTTCCTTTACAAACCACTGGAAAAAAAGGCACACAAGGTCACAGCAATGAAAATGTTCGCATGTGTTCAATGTTTACTATCTTGTTATTATCTCAACCATCATAATGTCTATGTTTATACAATGACACCACAACTTTTCTAATTGGACAATGTGATTTGTGAAAAGATGGAAGAAATAGTTTGAAACTGTTAGATAAATGGCACCTGTGCATGACTGGAAACAACAGCCCCCCTGGTAATCCCAAACTCTTGACTGAAGTTTGAGGCTGGTTTTATCTGATAAAAACACTCCAAATTACTGCAAAACACTGTATTGATAATATAAAGGGAAGAACTTTGACACTTCATCTTGCTTCTGAGACAGTATGAGCAGCTGAAGGACACCAGCATACATACATAAGATGTTTCACTTGTACTGCCAGTTGGTAGATGAGACAATAACAATCATGTAAAATAATAAAAAACCTGTTAGGTGGCTTAAAATATTTATGGACACAAGCATGGCTGATGCTGGGTAAAGCAGAGAGATTATCATGTCATCTGAGGAAATTCAGAAAAAAAAATAACTGCAATGAATGACAGAAGGTTTATGGTAAGAGAAAAACAAGGTAACGTCCATCTTATTTTGTCTAATCTGTGATGTTGTTTTGGGCTTTTACTGGGTGTGGTCATAGATAACAGAGAGGCAAGGCAAGTGAAAGACAAACAGCTAATATGTGGGTTGTGAAATTCAGTAACTCAGCTCTGGCACTTCTGTTGTAAACCTGAAATAATGTAATGTCACAAAAATAATGTTATTACTGTGGCAGTAGGGATGGATTTATTTGTACAAATTAATGGATAACGTCACACAGATGAAATAAAATAAGAGCCCCTTGTTGTCATCTCAGTGTGTTCAGCCTACTTTGTTCCCAATGAAGAATAACTCGCATTATAGAAACAAACAAAATACAGGTGCGCTAAATCAGCAACGAAACAACTACAAAAACAGCAATGAAATGGTGTTACCTTTATAAAAAGGAAAAAACGCAAAAGTTTGACAGTTTTGAAAATCAGCAAATTAGTGACCAAGGAGAGGTTGTTATTAATCTAAAAGCCATCGATAATTAGACTCGCACTTTTAAATATCGAGATATTAGAGGTAATTGCGTGTAATGTCATTAAATTACCGGACCAACATATACCTAGCTGTAACTGGGTTGATTTCAACGTGCTAACTAGCCGCGCTGGTTGTTTTCTAGTTGTCAAAATGATACAGCCATTTCTTGCTAATGCTACAATTGCCCAATATGCGTAGAAGTTAGCTGCGTGCTAGCTAGCTATCCATCGTTAGCATATGTCGATAAATAACCAAGGTCACTAACAAGCTAACTTCAATATCTAGTTTGCTGTTTTGTGGTTAACGGGGGTTGCGTATAATGCACTGTTACAGCTCATAACCCATCATAGGGGGCCAAATATAACACGCAGCCAAACACTGAGACGTAGAGGGAAGTTAAATTCAAAAGAGCCGCAGTGCTCTAGCGTTAGCTCAGCTAGCTTGCAGTGCTAGCTGAGCGACCATCTAAAAATGAAATGCACGACGCAGTTTGCGATAATACAAAAACCCGCCCGGGACGTTTCATTCCGTCTTTATGTGCTAAAGCGTCCAGACGTGGTAAAAAATATACGCAAAACCGTCATTCGTATAACATGCATTACCTGGAAATCACGATCTTCGTTGAACCTAGAAAATCTGTCGGCCATTTTCTGAACCGAGCAGCAGCTTCTCTATCGCTCCGTCTGTGTCCAACAGTAGCGCCGCTGTGCTGATGATGTGCGCTTCACAGACGATCCGGTCTCTGGGAACTGACCTTTTCCCCTCACGATTTACACCAAGATGTTAATCTACGGGAATGAATTAAAGCTATATTAATACTGTTATGTATGTAGTTCATTTGTAGGTCTACGTATAGTTTGTATTTCAGAATATTTTACTTGTTTACAATCGTGTCTGCTGACAGAGCTTAATCTTTTTACAGTAAAATAATAGCTAGATGCAGGAAACAGCCCGGAGTCCCAGATTTCCCAGGGACACCAAAAGTACTCATTTCACTGGATGTCAGTTATTTTTGTTAATTTGATTGATTGCAGGTTTATTTGGAAATTTGCACCACTAAAGTACAATAGTAACTAATGCAGGTCCTGCATTATTATGCAATTAATTTTAATTGTATGGTATGTTGTACTGTTTTTTGCTTATAGGCGAGATAAATGTGCTATTTTACCATTTTATTTTATTCATTTACTGTTCATTACACTCTAATCTTACATTTTTTTGTGTTTTATTTGGTCTAAAACGCAAACCTCCATGTAAATAGATGACTCTTTGTTTGTCTTGTCTTGTTGGAGGGCAATGTTTGAAAATCTAGTTTTAAGACCTTTAGTTTATATTGTGCTCACATGTTGTAGGGCCTACATTTCAAAATAAAGTTATGTTCTTTTGATTGTACGGCACTTTGGTCAGCTGTTGTTGTTTTTAAATGTTCTTTACAAATAAACTGGGATTTTTTTTTTATTTTATTCAAATTACATCAAACTAAATGACAGGATCATTTTCCTCTAAACCTTCTAGCATTTTATTTATTTATTTGATATTATTTGTTGGGCCGATGTACAATAGTAAACATCAATGTTGTTTTCCATATATTGTACTAACCAGTTGGTCTCTGGGTCTGCTGTGTGCACTATACTTGACAGAATACATGCAGAATGCACAGAGGAAGTAAATTGGGGGTACTGGGGAGTTAGTATCCTTACAGGTTAATCCAGCCATGGATGTAAGCATCATACTCAACAGGAGACAGTAATTTATGGTAACTATTTCTGGATGATAAGAATAGCCTAATATCATTTCTAGGGTACATTTGTACATGACATCACTGTTGACACGTTTGCTTGTTTGATGTGCGGCCAGGTGACAGGTGGTCTGAAATTTTCTATTTATTCTTCACACAAGGGCTGAGAGTTTGCTGTTCATCAGGCAATCCAGCCCTAACGTGTCTCTAGATCAAATGAGTTCAAATGTGCCTAATCAAAACAGGAGCCAGATTTTACTGGTTGAACTGGGGGACCAGTGCATTAGCTGTGATGGTATGACTGCAAGAGGGTAAATCCCCTGATATAGATCTACAAATAGACCTATGTGTTCCCATTTAGAACATGGCCATCTTACAGGTGAAGCTATGCATAAGATTTCCACACGAGACAGGATTGTCTATAAAATAAAATAAAATAAAATATAGAAGAGCCCTTTTAGTTTCTCCTATCATTGGAACTGTTCAGATGATAGCTGCTTGAATCCATCCAATTTGCAGACATGAAAAAAAAAATGCTAAAATGTCTTGTTTTCATCTGCTGCAAACAAATGCTTGCCAGAAGCAAATGGCAGAATGAAATCCACTCTTCTGCTTGCTTTGTTTAAACAACATACTTCCATGGTTTGCTTTGAGAATCTCTTGGCTTTTGTTCACACGAGTGTCATGACAGGAAGATATCCAGGGATTTTACTTGGTATTGAAAAGAGGAAATTACAAGATCATCAATATCTTCCATGGCCTCCATTCACACATGACATAGACTCAGAACTTGCAGCACGTTTCTGGATGAAGCTGCTTAAACGACTTACAGTGTGTCCATATTGACGTAAGAAACATTGATCTATTTTAGTCCAGTGTTTATGCCAATGTCTAGCCTATACTGATGGACTAACTCATGTGCTCATGTCCTTTGGCCTTATTCTAATTTTATCTGCCTTGTTTGGTTTTATGTTCTTTTGTGAAGCACTTTGTAACATTGTTTAGAAAAGTGCTATATAAATAAAATGTATCATATTATTATTATTATTATAACTAAGCAAAGGCAGTTTAAAGCCATGTTTTTTTGTGATACATAGTCAGGTTTACTATGCTCATGTTATGCACATTTTTGGAATAACTTCCTAAACAGTGATAATTGGTTTTACAATATTACATTAGGCTATATTTTCCTACACCATAACATTTTGGTCATATACTTCAAAATCACAGGATAAAAACATCATTGCTAAGCTCAACAGTGACTGCCACGTTTGTATAATGATTGACTATGAAAGACACTAATACTTAGCCAAATTAATTTAATCCTATCAGAGTATAGTTAATTTAGATTGCACATCGGGCAACCTATAATGTTACATGTAAATATAGACAATAATACAGAAATGCCTTTTGTCAGAAGTTTATGACTCCATCTTGTGGTGAATCTGTGTCATTACAGATAACCCTATTTAGAAGAGGTACCGTGTAGCCTACTACGTGTATTTGCACATATAGTACACCGTACGTCTTTTAAATAGTAAATAGTGTAGATTCTACACAGTTCGGTATAACTTTTGGGACAGTCTAACTTTATTTATAGCAAGGAATCGTTATTATAGGGACAAACAGTAAGCAACACTAGAAAAAATGAAGGTAAAGTGGAGGATTACACTGGATAGAAAACTAAAGAAACAAAGGAAAAAAAACTAAATAAAAATTTGAAATTTAGCATGGAATTAAAAGGGGGTTATTAATGTAATTTATTAAAACTTTAAGTTTTTTCCCCCCCCACACCTCATGAGAATTTCCTCCTCTGTCTTTTCAGGAAGTGTCAAATTAAAAACAGGCGCTTACAGGAAGTACAGAAATTTCAACTTCAAATTAAAAGCACAACTGTCACTTACCAAACATTCAAAACATATTACTAGTGCTACAAGTAGCACTAAAATGTTATCAAATCAATCAATTAATAATATTAATTGTGATGAATAGATTGTGCATCACGGTATTTTGGATACGATTATTGTAATAATAGTTATTTTGAAATATAAACCGGAAATCATAATTCTAGCGAGCTAAACCGGGCTAAACATGATCTGATCGCCATCGGCCGACGCCTACTAATTGGTAGAACGGTGAGTGTTAAATCTATTGTACATTTATACGTTAAATAAGTATAGTTAAACCAGTTTTATATCCCAGTCTTTTCTACTCTCTTTTGAGACATCGATATCTTATTTGAAAAAAGTTCCGACTTCTTAACGAGTGGCACAAAGTTGTCTGTGAAATGGCGGTGAATGTGTCTAGAAGGAAGTTATTATTTTAGTGAGCGAGAGAAACACTCTCGGAGAACAATACAGCTAACGGGAGACATAGAGTATATTTCTATGATTTTATTTTGTTTGTGACAATAGCTAAAACACAACAAAGGTCCGCACTGTAAAAGATAGACTGCTGTTTCTGTAAATTTGGCAGTACAATGTTATGTTACCAAAGTTTTTCAACACCGCTCATACGCCTGTTAAAGCCAGATGTGTGTGATCAAAACATCTGTTGTACTCCACTTTGTACTTTTTCCCCAGACTGTTGTTGGATGCTTGTGTTTGTTATGGAAGTCTTATGACAGGACTTCCTTTATGTTACCTTTAAGATCAATAATTATAATCTAAAAAAAAAAACAACATAAGAAGCATGTAATACACATGTAATACACATGTAATACATAAGAAAGGTCATCATTTTAACCTCACTATATTACTTATCAACTGTACCTAGGAGTCCCCATTATGCTCATTTCATGTTAAATCAATATTGATATATTTCATGCTGTTATCACTTCTTATCTGCCTGATTGATATATTCAACAGTAATTGGCTCATATCTACCAGATTTAATTGTTTTACATTAGTCACCCTTGGTGAATGTTGAGTCCAACCAAGTCCTGTTCTTCTCCACACTGACTGCACAAATACATGCCGAACCATTCTTGGCCCAGAGTCAAACTCCTTGCCTGCATTTAGAGCTAAACAGCCCTGGCCTGGGTCCATCCTTGAATGAGAAACCAATGGTGTCCTGTTGTCAGTGCAAATGTCCTTTCTACTTTCCCCCTGCAAAATAGAGAGAAAGTGCAGAAAACACAATGTATAAATCTACAAAGTAGGGTCCCACTCCTGTACAGGAGCATAGCTAAAGGCCTGTTACACGACAGTGTAGTCAAACATAGCATGCGATATATAAAATGAATGCCAGATTTCAAGTTATACACGCTAGACTTAACTTTTAACAGTGTTACTGCTTCATGAAACTTTTAGTGTTTTGTGAATTTTCAGTCCACTTGTTCAGTTTATGTGTTTCTGATCTTTCCTCTATATGAAAATGTCATTTGGCATCAGGGTTGGAAATTAGCACCAGCCACAAGCCAAATGCAGTTAAAATATGCAAGTGGCTGCTAAATTTGCTTCACTAACCCACCAAAAAAACCCAATGGTAATCTATTGAGTGGCTAGTAGATTTTGTAATCAACAAAAAACACAAAAAAGTAAAGATAATAGTGATATCAGAGGGGATGCACGCTTCTGATGAATTTTTAAATTTGTATGGTGACAATTTAGGATTATTTTCATTATCAATTAATCTGCAGATTATTTTCTAGATTAATTCATTCATCTTTTTAATTATAAACTCTCAGAAAATAGTGAGAAATGTGCATTATAATTTCCCAAAGTTCAAGTTGACATCTTCAGATTTCTTGTTTTGTCTGACCAACAGTTCAAAACTCAAATATTTTCAGTTCACACACTGATATAAAACAGAGAAAACATAAACAAAACTGGGGTCATATTACATCTTCTTATCTAATCCAGTATTGTCAAAGGGAATGATTATTTTCAAATACCCACAATTAACGTGCAGAACATGATCAGCTGAATGAAAACGTACAGAAATTTTTGGACTGACAGCTATTTCTTCATTGTAGTTGACATGAAGTAACAAAGGGGAAAAGAGAAGTTGTTAGAAGAGGAACAGAAAGGTGTGACTGAATAGTGTGAGTAAAACTTGAAGTCATAGCATGCAGATGGGTTCTTAAATGCTCTGGACACATTATGTAGTCCAGGAACGGGACATTTTCCTGAGAAGCAGCCGGCATTTCCCTTAAGGAATGCTTGCCTGTGTGTTTTCTGTGGCCGACTTCAGGTTGAGTCCCTTCTCCCTGTCCTTACTAAAGGCTTTGGAATTTCATTAATCTGTGTGGGTGTGCAGCACAAGTCGGCTCAATATAGCCACTGACTGTATGTGGAGTTTAGCTCAGGATTTCTCTGCAAAACTACATTACAATGGATTGTACCACTTATGGTTATTGTGTACTTACTGTACTTATTAGGTACATGTGTAGAATCTCATGTAGTCCAATGCAACAGCCCATAATAACTTGTATCTCTGTGAAGATTATAGTATTCAGTTCCTGTTGACACTGGAAAAATGACAAACGTCCATTGGTTCCAGTTTCTTAATTGTGAGGATTCTCTGTTTTATATCATTTTAAATTGAATATCTTTATTACTAATGAATATCCAACCAATGATTATTTCCATTATTGATTAATCTACCTATTAGTTTCTCAATTAATCGTTTGGTCTTGACTTTTGAATGCCAGCAAATAGCAAAAACATGCCCTTCACAGTTTCCCACAGCCCAGGGAGACATCTTAAAAAGATAAGATAAGATATACTTTATTATCCCTAAGAGGAATTTTTGCTTGGGCAATAGTGCTACACACAGCTGCAATCAACTTAATACAATGGCGGTACAGTAGTACACCAAAGACGCAGTAAAAGTACATTGCACATGCCTTGTGAGGAAGTAAATACATTGGCATTATAAAAATGAGGAAAGAAATCCTAAACAACATAAAACCATAAAAATGTCTTGTTTTGTCAGACCAACAGTCAGTTTACTATTATAGAGGACTAAGAACACAAGAAAATATTCACATTTGAGAACCTTACAGCTGTGATTAGTGATTAATCGATTATCAAAATAGTTTCAGATTAATTTTCTGTGGATCAACTAATGGTTATTTCTAGACCGTTGCAACCCGAACTGTATTATCTCAGTTTTATATGCTGTATTTGTATTTTGCCAAAGTTTGAAATTTGACACCTTTTTCTTTCCTGTGTTCATCCATGTTGAGTCTTCAACCTTTGTTTTAGGATTTTCAACAAACACCCAGTGCGTCATTTGAGCAGCCCTGTACTAGAGGTACTCTAGTACAGGGCTCCAAATTCAGACAAATCTTTGAATCTTGTCCTTATTAGAGAACCTCAACTTGTCTAAATGCAACACATTCATCACCACTCTTATACACAGTTTTCTTGCTACAACCATACCAAATGAAATGGCCTGAGATGGATATTTGTTTGGCATAGGTATCACACTCATGGCACCTAAGAGAGCGACTACTGGGAGCCATGTTGAGTCTTGCTGCTAATACTCACTATCAGGTCTTGTTCTGTTGAATCAAATTGAGTCACAGCTGTTAGAAATATGCAACATGGCATTTTTAGAGATGCACCGATTCAACTTTTTCAGTCCCGATACTGATAGCGATACCTGGGCTTTGGGTATCGGCTGATACCGAGTACCGATCCGATACCAGTGTTTAGTTAATAAACTGTATGCCTCACTGTGTGGAAGTTACTGGGATCATTCTTTTGAATGTAAGGCAACATCGAGCCTGACTTAAACATTGCTTTCCTGACAAATAAATACATAGATATACATTTACTGGATTGATATTTATTATTAAGATAATAAATCGTACACCAGCGACTTGGTAAAAAATCTTCAAAATGAACAGGAATTACAATTGAAATGTAAACCCGTTTAATGCAACAACAAATTGGTCAAAACTTAAACAGGAATTAAAATACCAGTATATAATGTGTATAGTATGTAAACATAGAGTCAAATTGAATAGATCGGCTCCATTGTCATCAATACCCGATCCAGCTATTTGAGTCAGTATCGGCCCGATATCCGATCCGGCAACAGTAGCCTATCGGTGCATCCCTAAAGGCAATTTCAGACTTTTTTCCCCAGAAAAGTTTTGAATCAGTCGGTGGCTAATAGAGAAGCCAAAACTAAACCCTAACTAACTAGGCTAATATTATCAGCGTTTCTTAGATACTGTTGCCATGACAGCAAACAGTTTCCTTTTACACAAAGGAGGCAACTTGCATTTAGCTTTGTGTTCTTGGTTCATGCTGTCACCTCTAAAGTGGCGGTCTGAACTTCCTGTGTTCTGCGGCGGTTTTTATATGAGCAAGTTGTTTTCAAGTGAGATTATTTCAGATAGACGAAAGAAGACGCCTCAAATTTCAAGTGACAGCTCATCATACGCTTGTTCTGAATTCTCTCGGTGGTGGCAAATATTTTCCACAAGATCCTCATAATATCAGATATCAGGAGTTTGATGCTGCTAGTTTTTATGACATGTGTCTCATAGTGGAGAGTATGTGGGGAGGGTGTGACATGACATGTGACAGATTATCTATATTAGCATGGCAACAGGGCACACATGCTCATTAAGATATCAGAGCACATGAAAGGTCACAAAAATGTAGCAAAAATAATATTAAAAATAAATGTAGCCATTAATTCATTGATAAAATGTGACATTAATGGATATGTCTGTATTAATTTACTTTATTTATTTGTCTTCATATTTATTCCCTTATTTATTTACTCTTCTGTTTCCCTATAATTTATTTATGTATAGCATGCTGGCACGATGACACACATTGAGTGACAGCCCCCTCATTTGCATAATGAAGCAGAAATGCATAAAGAAATGTGTAAAGAATAGAAGACAGAAATAAATAACTTTGGGGAAACAAATAAGGGGTGAAATGCAAAGGGAAAATCGTGCAGAAATAAATAAATGCATAAATACATAAATAAATACATACATTTAAAAAGGAAATATAAAATAAATAAAAAAACAAGTGCAAAATTAAATAAATAAATTTGAAAAATAATAGAAATAAATACATAAATAAATAAAAGGGAAAATTAAACAGAATTGCAAATAAATAAGGGAATTAATACAAAGATCAATAAATAAAGAGGCAAATTAAAACAGAAATATCAATTTATGTATATTTTTGCTACATTTAATGACATATTTATTTATTTATTGAGTTGCTTATTTATTTATTCATTTACTTTTTATTTTGTCAGGTTCTGTCCCCCATACAGAAACATGTGTTTGACCTAATTAGCAAACATCTTATTTGTCCATATTCTGCTTTTGATTAGACTTTGATGCCGTGCTGCTGTAATGATCACATTCATTAAAGTAAAACCTGAGTATAATGTTGACAGGCAACAGAGAGCTGATGTTCTGCTTTTTAACTGTCCATAGTTCACAGTTGATCATCAAAAGCATAACCAAACATGTTATCCTTTAATCTAGTCAGTGGGAAGAGCAAGTAAGCCAGCCCTGCTGGAGGGAGGGGGGAATATGGGGAAGTGGAGATCCATTTCCCATAAGTCCTTGTCAGCCAGCTCCTCCCCCCCACGGGTTGGCTGCGAGCCAGCATCAAGCAGAGCAGAGCGGCGGGGACAGAGACGCTACTGAGAATCAGGACATGAAGGCAGACAAACACAGCAGCAGCTTGTTTTACTAATGTAGATGACAGGTTATTGAGAGCGGATACACAGGAGAGAGAGAGCCGTTCAGACTGGCATCTGTCGGTACGTCTACACGCCCCTCGGCCTCACACACACACACACACTCACAGAGTTGTTTTTGTGGTTGTGTTTATTGCTGTGGGTTTTTCTCTATTTCCTTTCCACGTAAATTCATCGGGGTGTGGTGTTGCGTCTGGCTCTCAGAGCACCGGCAGAGTCTTAAGAAGGAAGTGACAGTTGAATCGCTTTGTTCTAGAATAATCTTGCAGTGCATGAAGTCGGCACAGAAGGTAATGACACTACTGAACAGCTTTCATTGAACTTTCTTTATTATTACTGGTATTGGTGTACTGTGTTAGTATTGACAAGACGCAAGAATATGCAAAAACTACTGGGGGTAACTGGGGTTTTGTAGCCATGCGATTGATATAGTCAAGATAATCGTGGTATGACCTTCATCAAGAATATCTGTATGTGTGCAGAAAGAGTCAAAAGCTGAGTGACAAGGAGAAGCCCTCTGACGCAACTGTAGTCCCAGTTCCTTTCAAACTGCATTTAATGCACATTAGAACCAGTGCTGAGATGAAAGAGCGTGTCTGAGTGTGCTGATTTTACAGTCATACATATTTCGACGATTATAACCTCCACGCCATCTGCAGTCGATCGTGCAAATCTTTATTGGAGATTCAGCCCGGCCGTGCCTTAATGTGCCGTGTTTGACTTCCTCTGAGTGAAACGGAGCGCTCGCATTTAACGACACAGTTTTGCAACTGTCAAAACAAGGCCAGGGTTGAGTTTCCTGTCTCTTCTGCCCACAGCAAACTTTCAAAGTTTCAGTTCAAGCGATCGTCATGATCCTGAGCGCACTTCGACACAGTCAAATGTGTTAAAACTTCAGATCAGTCCTATAAAGAAGCAGATTAATATGAAAAGCCTGTCATTGTTTCATTGCAGTGTGTGCATTTTTTCTGTTGACAAGAGGAAACATCTTGCATTGAGTCAAGTGTATGAGCTCTTCTGCTTTGCTTGATTACAACCAGAGATCCTGGAAATAACATAATGAACTTTTTGCCTCTTAAAAGTAAACAAACTAAACATTAAGAAATAAATTAAGAAAACAAATAAATAAATAAAAGTTTAACTTGAAAATAAGACATATATTTGGTTGTCACTATCCAGTTTTTCCTCTTTTTAGGCACCAGCGCTCTGACATTATCAGATAGTAAAAAGTCCTTTGTTACGTTATGGGGAAGTAGTTTTTCGGAAGAAGAAACTTCACAACATTTATAAAGGTCAGTCACTAGCGATGATTGGCAGCAACCATGTGATTTACTCTATCAACACAAAGCACCAACAGATAACACGTCTATAAATGTTCAACTAAATCAGTTTTAATGTCAATTGAAAGTGCAGTTTAAAAGGAGACAAATGTATTGCCACTGTAAATATAAAATATTATAAACTAGAGCTGCAGTGATTAGTCGATTAACCGATTAGTTGATTGACAGAATATTAATTGGCAACAATTTTGATAATCAAATTTTTTTTTTAAACAAAAATGCCAAAGGTTTGCTGGTTCTAGCTTCTCAAATGTAAGGATTTGATGGTTTTCTTTGTCATATAAGTAGGGCAGCAACTAATGATTATTTTCATTGTCGAAAAATCTGTTGATTAATTTCTCAGTTAATCGATTAGTTGTTTGGAAAATGGTGAAAACTGTCGATCAGTGTTTCCCAAAGCCCAAGATTACGTCCTCAAATGTCTTGTTTTGTCCACGACTCAAAAATATTCAGTTTACTGTCATAGAGGAGGAAAGAAACCAGAAAATATTCACATTTAAGAAGCTGGAATCAGAGAATTTTGACTTTTTATTCTTAAAAAACTTCTCAAACCGATTAATTGATTATCAAAATAGTTGCCGATTAATTTAATAGTTGACAACTAATTGATTAATCGATTAATCTTTGCAGCTCTACATATAAGATAGTCAACTGAATATCTGTGGGTTTTGGACTATTGGCCGGACAAAACATGACATTTGAAGACGTGTACATAGGCTGTGGGAAATATACAAATATAGACAAAAAGATTAATAATCAGCAGATAAATTTGCAGCCCTATTATAAACTCTCATGAATGAAACACAGCCAGCATGTCTTCAGTCAACTCCATTAATCTACAAACATGTTGGGTCAGTTTTTTTTCTCAATGGCATTGAGGGTTTCCCAAAAAATAACACCAAGACTTCAGAAAAGAGCTGCATAGAGGTTCCGGCGAATATGATCGGTTATAATTACAAAAATTGGTATTTATACATTTGTGCAATTGTGGAGAAAGCACTTGACTTATTGTGATGTTGTCTCTCTCCAGATCCAGCAGATGAAATGGCGGTGAGGCAAAGGATTTTTAACTCGACAGCGCCCTTCTCCGGGTCATCCCAAGCTGAGCTGAAGGGATCGTACCCATCCTGCTCGGCTGCGGACCAGGAAGCAGCGGAGGAGGAGGAAGAGAAGGGGAAGGACAGCAATACGGGCTACAACGCCTGTTTCAGCCCTTTGATAAATAAACTCCTGACACATGGGACCGCAGAGCAAATGGGAGAAATGCCACTGAAGACCTCAACCTTCATTGCCCAAGCTGAATGTAATTATATATATTTTTTATTAATAATGCATTAGATAACTGTGCCTTGGCAGTTAACACTGACACTGTGCTCTCCTCAGGTGAAACCCAGGACTCCCAAGAGTTTAGTCCATCCTGCTTTGAACGCTCCTTTGTTCCCTCCCCGAACTGCTTCACCAGCAGGTACGGCATTACCATGACTACACCGCTTCTGTATTTCACACTTGTTATGTCTGGAATTTACATGGTCGCCATACTTCTGCTTCAGTCTTCCCTCAGAGCACAACAATGTGGCGTGCCCGACCACGGCCTCCATCCATGAGCCGAGCAGCTCGCCGGCACAGCAGCTCACCCCGAGGAAGAAGACCAAGAAGAGACAGAAGCGCAAAGGGAAGAAAAAGCTGGAGAAGAAGAGGGAGAAGAAGAGGGAGAAGCAGCGACACAGACGCCGAACGCCCTCTGGAGTCCCCGAACAGGAGAGTGGACGTTCTCTGGTCCGGATCCTGGTAAGACGTCTGGTTGTTCTTCATATATCATTTATGAAAAAGCTATTTAAACTGCCATTAAGAAGTAGGTTGGTACATTGTATACTCTTAAAAGAACTGCGAGTGCTTGCAGTGTTTTCCTTGTGAATCATCTTCAAGGATAAATTGCCACATTCTTTGGCAGTCGTGGGCTCGATCTGTAGACATTCCCATGCAAACATTAGCTGTCCTGTGTTGTGGAAGTGAATCATCAAATTGAGACAAAGCTGCCTCTCATGGCCTTGAGCCCCGGAGCAAACTAACCTGAGAATGTAAACATCATGGAGTCTGATCAACCATGCTTTCTGCTCGTGTCCCGTAGGATGAGTCGTCTCTTGGAGGGAGAGGCGACCTCAGTTCTTCCTGCTGTAGCAGCGTTGAAAGCTCAGAAGAGCAGGACAGAGGGCCTTCTCTCTACAGCCGACAGGTCTCCAACACAGGCTCCAGCTGCTCCCCTGTGAACTGGGGGGAACAGGTCTGCGGCCCCCTCTCCAGTCTCCACTCCTATGGGCAGGACAGCGACTCGGACTCCCTCAGCAGTCTGGGAGACTGTTCGCTGGCTCTTGCTGGCCTCAGGGGCAGCGTCAGTCAGGGGGACCCGTGCTACGCAGGGCCCTTCCTCAAAGACGTGGCGAGGGATGTCAGAGAAGAGGAAGATGAGCTCTCAGCAGCCGACTCTGTCAGCACCGAGGGAATCATCTTTTATAATGAAGTATGTTCTGCTTTACTACTACTTCTGTCTCGTTTTAAAATGTGGTTCAACCAAACTAACTTATTCTCTCTCAATCTGTCAGAACATCCAGCCCGTTGACTCTGAATACAAGGAAGGGAGGGAGTACGTCCTCTCAGACTTCATCAAGGAGGGCTCCTATGGTGAAGTACACAGCGCTCAAGATGTCAAAACAGGCTTCAAGTTTGCTGTCAAAAAGGTAACGCAGAGCATATCGCCCTCTTTGTGTTTTCAGCCTAGTTTTCTAAGTGTGCTCACTCTTTTGCTCCATCGTTTCCTCACAGATCGCCCTGAATAGGTTCAGCAGCGAGGAGGTGGGTACGTGGAGTGCCCTCCGTTCTCCTCGTGTGGTGGAGCTCTTTGGAGTGGTCAGAGAGGGGCCCAACGTTCTCCTCTTCATGGACCACAAATCTGGTAAACAAGCCTCACTTCATGTTCAGCCAGCGCTCACTGCTGATGTTGAGATTGAGGGTGGAAATTGTTGGGTGAGATGTGATGAATTAAGTGCAAAACGCATGAGAATAATGAAGATTAGAGAAAAAAAACGGATGTGATCAGTGTCGAGATGTGGAAGTGGGCGGTTCTGGGACGCCAGTAATGACTGTTGAGCTTCCTTGAAGTGTTACGGTCCAAATTACACCCAACGTCTATGATGGGAGATTAACACAATGACATACCTCACACCTTTCCTTTGTCATCAAATTCCAGGCCATAATAAAAAGGAATAGTTGAATCAGACACTGTAAATATTAACAAGATATCTCTCAGTCTTTATCTTGGTCTGACCCTGTCTGTTATTCCAGGCTCCCTGGGCCAGCTGATAGCGGAGCGCGGCCGGCTGCCAGAGGACCTGAGTCTCCACTACCACTCGCAAACCTTAACAGCACTGGAGTACCTACAGAAGAAAAAAGTGGTGCATCTGGACATTAAAGGTACGTTACACAACGGGATATTTTGACAATTTCTTTTTCACATATTTCACCTAACAACTAATGCTCAGGTGTCATCTGAGTTATACTGAAACGTCCAAACAGGAACAGTGACGCCATGAAGGAAACTGATTTCAACTCTTGAATGTGTATCATAACTAAAATCCCTCCAACAGTTTTTTTTAAAGACATACAGACATAAAAAGACATATCATTTATTTCAATTTGTCCTGGATCCACTAGGTTTAACCTCAAATCAACCATCATCATTGGGCTGCATTCACACCAGATAAGGCGTTGCAGTGAAAACGCCAGTCCTCCCATTCATTTGAATGTCGGTGGCGTGTTTAGCCTGCAGTAGCTGGGACGCAGGGGGTGCCGGGAAAAAAAACGCAGCGGCCTGCGGCGAAAAGTTGAAACAGAGTCAACTTTTGGCCAATCACGTAACCGGTGATCCAGAGCTGTACGGCCGAGTGATGAGGGAACAAAAGACGTCAGGCAGTCATTTACAGTTAATGAGCCATTAAATGACTCTCCCACACCAACGCACAAACCTACGTCAATCGCCACAACGCCTGATTTGGTGTGAATGCAGCCTTAGTTTATTCAAGACTTTTATTTTAACACCTAAGCGATCTAAAGCAGTGCTTCCCAAACTTTTTCACATCTAGGACCCCTAAACAAATTAGACCACGGACACCCATTTGATAAGATTTTATCCCAGAGTCCCCCATCTGATAGTTTTTTTGCTTTTAGATGTGTTATTAGAGAAAGTGTATTAGACCCATTACCAAAATAGTCATACATTCTGTCATCATGTTACTTTTATGGATGTAATTATAGTGAAAACAAATGATTCCCCTTTTAGCTGGGGATCCCTGGGTCCGATCTAAAGTATTTGAGTAATTATCATTGTCAGGATTGTAACATTCCTGTGGTCTCCTAGATATTGCCACTTTTTGATTGTGTTTTTTATACAGTCTTCTGCCTCTAAAGCGATGAATTATCTAAAATATGAAAGTAAATGTTAAGACTAAAAAAGCTCAGACATCAGATATTAACATCGGCCCATAAACACTTTCAGGTAGCACAACAGTAATAAAAGCTTGACTTTTACTTGTTGTGGTATGTAGTGGAAAACAAAAACATGCAGAGAGCATAAGTCAGATTTCTAATTAGTTCTCATCAGAGGATTTTGTGTCTTTGTGTGCAGCTGTTGTGTGGAACACAAGTGTCACAGATACAGTAGATCTGATCCTCAGCACCTGTGTTGTGAAACCAGACTGCCACAGAGAAGACGACGGGCTGGGAATTTCCCACAGTGTGACTCACCGCTGATCTTTAGAGGCGGCGCATGTGCACAGAATCAGGAGAGCAAGAAAGAAAGAAAGGGAGAACGAAACAGAGCGGGGGGATGGGACGAAGAGCAGGAAGTAGTTAGCGAGAGAAGAGAGAGAGAGAACGGAGACAGAAAGAAGGCAGAAGATGAAAATAAAGTGGAAAGAAGTTTTAAAAGGAAGGAAAGAGAAAACAAAAAGAGAACTGAGTTAGAGGAAGAGAGAAAAAAACAGAAGACAAACATGATTGTGCTGTTGCAGCTCAGGCGCCACCTGGTGTCTGTAATGCCTTCAGGAAAAGCAAGGCAGTGACGCCACATCTTTTTATCTGCTGCCTGTTTGTTACCAGCCTCCACATTCATTCCTTATTAAAGTGTTTTCTACAGCAGCTGTCCCTCGCCGACGTCACATGTCCCTCTTATTTTTGCTCCTTTGTCTGTAGACCGTTTTGTGTCTGTGCAGCTGCCCTGTTTCTAATTATGTCATCACACTGTCATGGAAACCAGTGCTAATGCAGTGGATTACTGACTCCGCTTGTTTCCCACAGCTGACAATGTGTTGCTGTCGGAGGACGGTAGAGACACCTTCCTGTGCGACTTTGGACACGCAGAGAGACTCGACAATCGGGGACAGAGCCTCAGTGGGTCCAAAGGTACACAACTGTGAAACTCTAGCCATCCAGTTAAGAAGATGAGTGGTTTACCCACCTCAGTGTCTTATTTCCTTGTTTTCCTAATGTAATTTAATGCAGATCTGAGGGGCACAGAGACCCACATGGCCCCTGAGATTGTAAAAGGGGAACCCCGCGGAGCCAAAGCAGATGTGTGGAGCAGCTGCTGTATGTTACTGCACATGCTCAATGCGTGTCAACCGTGGACGAGATACTACACCTGTAGACTTTACCTGAAGGTACACCTCACAGACACCACACCCTGCTGTTTCGTCGCAGCTGTTCAGTCCGCTCTTCACAGTATTCACATCAGACTTTGACCGGGTCCCTTTTTGTGATGGTTACAGATCGCCAACGAGCCTCCTCCTCTGAGGGAGATCCCGCCTGACTGCAGCCCTCTCACGGCCGAAGTCATCAAGGCGGGACTTCAGAAGGATCCAGCCAAGAGAGCATCCGCATCTCAGCTCAAAGAGAAAACTGGCAGAGCTCTGAGAGAAGGTAACTAAAGCTGCACGGTGTTCATATCAATGCAAGCGGTGCGTCCATACACACACCCAGTTAAATCAAATAAGCAAATAACAAATTATTGGTTATTACGCGTTTCCATAATAATGGTAGTATAACAAAAAATAAAAATGCTATCTATTTTATCTATTGTAGCTCTCCTTATCTGATAAATAACGTTGTATTTGCATCTTAAAAAGAGACTAAAAAGAGATCTGTGCTTTACGGTCTCGTCTTAGACTGATGTTAAATTCCAGTATCCAGTATTTTAGGACAATATAGAAACGGAGCTCAACGCGTCATACGAGGAAAACTACACTCACCGGAGGGTAAACGCCACAATAATATGCAACCAAGGGCATATTGGTATGCTCACAACTTGCCTATAGCTTGTTAAAAACATCAGAAGGACCGGATTTAATTGCGCTCTGTCTTTATTAAATGTAAATGAAAAATATAGATTATTTTTTTAATCCGAAAAATGCTGTCAATGCTCAGAGAAACTGCTGTAAGAAAATCAACCTGAGACGACTAAAACAGGAATGCGTCATCATCTACAGTTTGTGAAGACTTAATGTGCTGTGTTTGTGTGATTGCAGTGGGAGGACTCACCAGCCCAGTGAAGGGACCCTACACAGAGCCCCTGTATATCGCCAACAAACCTCCTGACTCCCTGCAATTTATCAACAGCAATGTTAACTATGAGGATGATGAGCATCAAGAGTCTGTTGAGAAGGTGATCACAACAGGGAGGAGGACGGAGGAACCGGACGATGAAGAGGAGGCTGATCGTAATGAGTCAAAGCGAGACTCACTTTTCTGTCCACAAACGCTGATCTCTGAGCCGAACCACAAGAGGGGCAACAAGATCACCAATGTGCCTGAACTTGAGCTGCGTAAACTGGAGCGAGGTGAGCTTTCCCTCAGCGTTCTGCTCACTTTCTCGTGTTATAATGTTTGAACTCCACTCATTGTTTTTTTTCCTGCTTGTTTGCAGATTTCTACCTGAGCAGTCTGTCCCAGCTCCACTCTCCTGAGATGCAGGAGCAGCTCCTGTCGTGTCTCAGCAGCGACGCTTATCCCACCTGGGAACCGTGGGACAAAAAGGTAACCCAGAGTTCACAATAGAGAACATCTCTAATTTACCTCACGCTATGCAGAAGACACACAGTTGGAGTGAGGTTGATTACTGGTAAATAAGGATCTGAGTTATCAATCAAGGCCCAAGTCATCACTTTGTCTATTTTCCATCATCGTCCTGCAACACATGGATCGAAAATAGTGGAATTTGTTAATACTAAAAAAAAAATTTCCTGTTATACATCCCAATTTTCGAGCTGCGTAGCAATCATGACGAGATCATGACCATATAAATTGATAACTTAAACCCTTTTTTACTTATCGTTTGTCTCAGCTGTGCACTGTCATCACAGAATAAGAATTTTCCAAATCTCTATAAAAAAGTATCAATTTTACCTGTCCACATACTCAAGATATTGCAATATTGGGTCCATTTAAACTAGAGTGGCAACAATGAATCAATTAGTTGTCAACTATTAAATTAATTACCAACTATTTTGATAATCGATTAATCAGTTTGAGTATTTTTTTAAGAAAGAAAAGTCCAAATTCTCTGATTCCAGCTTCTTAAATGTGAATATTTTCTGGTTTCTTTACTCCTCTATGACTGTAAACTGAATGTCTTTGAGTTGTGGACAAAACAAGACATTTGAGGACGTCATCTTGGGCCTTTGGAAACACTGATGGACATTTTTCACCATCTTCTGACATTTTATATCAACTAATCGATTAATCAAGGAAATAATCGGCAGATTAATCGACAATGAAAATAATCGTCAGTTTCAGCCCTGATTTAAACAAAGGCCTTCTCTGGTGTTCATCTATTTTGGCAAAAGTACTAACAGACCCTCTGTTTGTCTTCCTCTTTTTTTATTCTAGGACTCTGGCCGCTGGTCTCTGAGCCCAGGAGAGGACTGCAGCTCCGGCGTCTTCTCCTACAGCAGTCAGCCAGACGTGCAGGTTTCCAGTATGGATTTGCTGAGTCACACGCAGCTGCCACCACACTGCTGTTTTGAAGGTGAGACAAAACATGTACATCTTTCTTCTTTTAAACTATTTAATGTTGTACCAAACTGTAACACTGCTCTGTGATTGGCTCAGGGGTGGATGTCTGCATCAGAGACTTCAACAGGAAGAGCATCCGCATCAGAGAGACGCGCCGGGTGAAGGTGGGCCACATCGCCACTGGGATCAGTGATCAGGTGAGGGCTGATGATGTTAGTCTGTTTCAGTGTTTGTAAAAAAGCAAGATTACATCTGTTTAATGCATCTATGTGTCTCTCCTTTTTAGATCTCTGAGAGGGTTTTCACCCTGGAAACCCAGCAGGGCCAGCAGGTCGCTCACGATGAGGAGGTGCAGGAGTCCGGTCTGGAGCTCAGCTGTGTTCCTGCTCCAGACTTCAGCTCCGCCTGGAGGTGGAGGATCAGAGACGGCGTGCTGGAGACCAGATAGAGGCCACAGCTCTCTCTCCGTCCATCGGCAGCCGTGTCATCTTAACCGTCCTACACATGGCCTTCTGTTGAATTGTTACAAATATTTGCCTTTGTCTCAGGGTGCGAGGACCGTGCTTTCATAAGGGGTAAAAATAAAACTTTTTTATCACGTCTCATGTTTTAAATGCCTTAATAGGGGGGGGGGGGCTGTTGTGTAGCTTTTTTGTCTCTAAAATGCTCATTTCTCAGTCAGAGTACTGAGCTTTTTTGACCACTGTGATGTTTACATGTTGCATGTTTACATTGACTCATTAAATGGCATATGAAACTATGCAGTGTGTGATACATTATTGATCTCACTTCATTCACAGTCTATAATACCATGACGACAAACATTTCTGTTGTATTCTAATTAATTTATCTGGGATTTACTTTGTCTCTCAATAACATCATATAACATTAAACATAATTGCCATTTCTAGGTTATAAATACTGTTTGAACACTATTTCAGTAAGCTGTCAGAATACTGGTCACTGTAATTATGTTTGATACAGAAAATCATAGTCCCCAGAGAACGATGATTACTCTGACCTCCCTCTGACCTTTCCTCTATTGCCACCGTGAGATCCAAAATCCCATTGAACGAAAACTTCAAAATGAAAGCTGTTGTCTTATTTGAATTTACTTTGAAAGTACTGCAATGCCTGGATTTCCATGACATTTGCAGGGGGTATTTATGAGACCTTGAGGTTGAATCTCAGTGGTTTTGGTGACCCCCTGACATTTCCTCTAGCACTTTCCTCAGGCCATATTTTCCACTTGTGAACAAGCAATATCAGAATCTACAAATAGATAACCATTACATTCACTATTTATGCTCCTCTTATTATGAACCCTGTACACTTTATAGTGTCTCAAAAAACTTCCTACAGGCTAAAATACCAATTTTGCAAACTGCCAAATCATTTAATGTGCTGAGCACAAAATTACCAATATCCTATCATATCCCTCAATCCACATTTTATATGTATTGTAACTGTTAATGCAGTTAGATAGCACTAAGAGTCTGTAGCCATGCTAGCGCCTCTTTGAAGCTGCACTCAGGCACAACAGTTTTTTTTAGCTAAATGCTAACATTAACATGCTAACATGCTGATTTGCAGCCTCTAGCTGGTGAAAGTACCACCGTAAGCCAAATGTTGAATATCCTCATCCCTACACTAATTATGCATATCCATAGCCACAATCAGAGTTATAAGATTTATTTTCCATATTACAAACAGACAAGATCACAGCAAAATGATTTTCAGGGGGACTTGAAACTAATTTGAGCTTTACAAATGTGATAGAAAAGGTGAAAAGTTAAGAATATCAAAGTGATTTCATAGTAAAAAAAACACCAAGGCACTGACAAACAAAGAAGTATGTATAAAAAGCCATTTGCTGTGTAGATAAAGATTGCAGTTTGAATATCTCAAGTAAACGTACAGTACGGTATGTGTGAAGTGAGGTAAGCATCTGTGAGCAATCCAATGCTTTCTGCGTCTGCAGTACAACATCTTTCATAGACCACGGGAAATGTCACAGACACTAATAGGCAGGGTTGTTTTATCTTTTTGAAGTGGGAGCCACATTAAGGTCACAATGCTTAACTTAATATAACTTTGTACAGAAATTCCTGTTGTGGCACTTTTGTTATTCACAGAAATAAGGCTGAGTTGTGTATTCAAGGGGAGAAATGATTCAGGTTTGTTTGAGCCCAAATAAAATTGGATGTGTCATTTGCTTGGTATATATGTATATGCTTGGTAAATCTAATAATTGTTTGCAAAAATATCTCTTTCTCGATGGGATGTGACCACCGTCCAATGTGTTCATTGCTAGCAGATCATTACAGATTTACACCGGTTAACACTCACAGATACATATGAAGATGGATTCCTTCTAGCATACAGGCACCATGATGAGGTGGATGGAGAGAGTGGGAAGATCAGAAAAGCAATCTGAATGAAATGAAAATAAAATTAAAATAAAGCAAAAAAGGAAACTCTAATTTCCAAAATGTTCAGTCCGTATATTTTTTAGGGCAGGAAACAGAATGCGGTGACTCTTTTTGTCTGTACCGAGTAAAAAATAAATTACTTAAAATGCATTCCCTGTTAAAGTCTGACAAACTCTCCACCCCCCCATTCTATGCATGTAATCATGCTCCGCTGACTTCCTCAGTGGCATAGGAATCATGGGTGCGACAGTGCGTTCAGTCTAACTCCCAATCCTTGGAAACGAAAGGGAGGCAGGAACGAAGACTGGCTCTTCGTGTCCCAATACAAGCTCTTCCTGTTCAACTTGTTCACTCTGCCATAACTTCTTTCTGTTCTCTTTCAGATGTTCTCGTTCCCGTCCCAATTTTCCCTCAGGCGTCCTTCTTCCCATCTTTCACGTCTGCTCTTCACAAACACCTCACATCTTGCGAATGACTAGAACAGTGGTGAGAACACCAGCCAAGAAAACTCCCACCGTCTGCCATGTGGGTGTGCCAAAGTGGGACCGAATACCCTCCTAGAAATCATGAACACAACAAATATTAGCATGTGTCATACAAGCAATTGGGAGCAGCAGCTCTATTACTAATAAATGATGAGTTTGAACTGCATTAGCTAGCCTCTTACCCAGCCTCCTTGCTCCCTGATCCAGTTGATCACATTTTCCCGGAGGTAGTCCAAGGTCCAGCTGATTATTGTTCTGATGATATCGGGAACTTGGGTCACGAGAGCCTGAGAAGGTGTGAATGGGAGATGGTTCAGGCTTATGGTCTTTGTTATTCCATCATAATTCCACAATACAGATATGTCTAACTTGTTTTTATAATGAGGTGAGATACACCAGAGCTGCTAAACTCACTTTGATGACGAGTCGACAGGCAAAGTAGAACAGTGCAACCACCCTGCCCCAGTTGAATTTCCCATCTGAAAAGATCTCAACGGCGACTCTCATAAACATCTCTTTAGTGGGACTGATCGAAGAGTTGTTTATCATCCTGGGGGGCAAACAACATTTAGTGATTACAGACAGTCTAATTGTACAGTTTTGTGATTTGTGACTTTGGGCTATACAAATAAAATTGATTTGATTTGATTTGATTTACAGTTATTACTGGTAAAACCCGCTCATTAATAATTCTTCAGGCCTGAAATTTGATGGATGTGACACACACAGGCACCTATCTCACCTTTGGAGCTCTACATTTCCATCCAGCTCATCTCCTATCTGCTGCAGGCACATGGCCAGCTTCTTGTGGTTGGGGTCACACAGCTCTCCTCCACCCAGCTGTGCCCTGGTCACTGCAGTATTGCCATCTCCATGCCGCTGAACCCGCTCGTAGATGAAACTACACAGGTGGGGACACAGACAGACAGCAATAAAGTATGATTGTGTTGCCTCGTTCAATAATAAGAAACCCAACCGTATAGTACATGTATATACTCACTCTTTTAACAAAACAGCTCCTACTTCCAGTATCTGGTCTTTAGTATTGCCTGAAAGACAAAGGTTAAAGGTCAGTGTTAAATCATCCAAAATGCTGACACTGTTTTACGACCAGTTATCTCATATTAGAAATAAAATGAGTGAATAATTGAAGTGCTAGTATAACAGTGTGTTTACAGTCACTTTAATCTGAACCTGACACAACACTACAGTGAGTAAACTATTTTTTAAGAGTTTACTTAGATTAGCCATACTTGAAATAACGGATAAAAAACATTAGATTCAGTTGATCATTTGTTGTTAAACCTTTATTTACTACTGTGCTTTTGTCTGTAAAAAAATACCGTGTGAGACACTTGCAGATGTAAATACAGAACAAAATGCTGTTAGCTTGTTGTTAGCTAAGTTAATAACGCTAACATTAGCTAAGTCAATTTACCGAAGTTAGTCAATGTTGTGGCTAATTACATAACATTGGATATCTACCGAGCCCGAGAATCCGAGGGACTTTGCCATTGTCGGGGTGAAAAGACGTCACGTTAGTCTCTAGATGTGTTTGTTTCGGTTTTGTTCAAACATATTTGCTAACTCACTCTTGTACAGCTATCAGCTAACGCTATTAGCTATCGTGCTAACCTCAGTTCAGCTAATGATACTGCCAGGAAGCAAAACAAGCTACAGCAGCAAAACAAGAGATAATTGTTAAAGTGTGAGATTAGCTATGTCTATCGCACTATCGGCTACACTGTCACACTCAATTTAGTTAAAAAACAATATTGCTGATGCTATCCAGTACCTTGATCGCCGCCTCCCGGGTGCGATGCCATCTTGTTGTCTGTTGTCTTCAGCTGCTTCCGTACACTCATGTGACTAAATTGTTATTTGGTGGTAACTGGATTTTTCAAATGTGCTAATCTTCAATACGTCCGATGGGTCTCGTGTGACGTCATGACGTTGCGTAGGTGTAGGTGAGATGTTTTATAGATCTGTTCTACGGACGCCGCTTTGGGAGAGTTTGGACTAAATAATTAACATTTTTTTTTTTTTAAAGGCCGTGATTACACTATTTATCGCGTCTGTCTGTTGGTAAAGTTAATGAAACAATTAAAAAAAAAAAAAAAAAAAAAAATATTGGAGCCTCGCCTTTTTTGTAAACGTCATTTCCCGTGTCCTCGTGTACTTCCGTCCGTCGCGCGCATTTTCGGGCCTCTTTACGACTCGGCAGGCAAAGATGGCGGATGCACAAGTACGTTCAGGAAAACGGCGTGGTGACTTTAAATCGATATTTTGTGCATTGTAATAAACATATTTAGCCGCGTGTGTAAGTGTGTGGCTTTACATGGTCTTCTTACACCGTACTGAGCCATTTGAAACCACATTGAGGCGTTTATATGTGATTTGTTGTTGCCGTTCTTTATACCCTCGTGTAACGTTGAACTAGCCGGAATGCTAACTCATTTAGCTTAGTCTGCTTCCACTAAACTCTCAATTAACAGTGCATTGCTTTGTGTATGATACTGTAATCGGCAACGATTCCCATCAAAACGTTTCCCCTCTAACTTATTTAACGGTATTTAATTTCAGCTAAGGGTAATTTCAGTCCTTTAATGAGAGGAAGTAAATCTTGAACTAGCTAACGTGGCGAGGCCGGGCAGTGTTCTGTGAATGGATCCCCTCCCTGTACCTGTCTGCTTTACACGGTCTTTACTTGTTGATCTCCTTATTCCGCAGACCGAGAGGGCTTATCAGAAGCAGCCCACCATCTTCCAGAACAAGAAGCGTGTTCTGGTCGCTGATGGTGCCAAGGAGGTCAAGGAGAAGCTTCCCCGCTACCACAAGAGTGTGGGTCTGGGCTTCAAAACCCCAAGAGAGGTAACTTGAATTGTCCAGGAAATGATCCAAACTAATGTAGTAAAACTGGAGCTGTTATGTTCTCTTTAATAGCTGCAAATGATGTTTTTCTCACGATGGTCTTCCAAGCCCTTCAGGGTTCTGACGATAGTGCCTTTTGGCAATTCTGATGCAGTCACCAAATAGTAAAAATAAAATATGACCTGCTTTTATAACTAAGCAATATGTATAGAGTGATGACACTAACTATATATTTTTGTTTTCACCAGGCTATTGACGGCACTTACATTGACAAGAAATGCCCCTTCACTGGCAATGTCTCCATCCGTGGCCGTATCCTCTCTGGTAAGTTTTAACGCTTTACAGTATATACGTAAAACACTAGCCCACTGGCACTGGCTTGGGATGCTGCAACAGAGAACTTGCTGTCATTTAAATGTCACTCTCTGCTACAATATAATAATAATAAAACTGCACACAAATTAACCTAGCAATACTCAAAAGTATACAAAACTGTACTATAATGATTCTTACATCATCTTACACGTAATCCAGAAATATAATGTGCAAACTGGAACACATAATTCTGGATAACTTTGACAAGACTTTTGGCTACTTCTGATATTTAGTGTACAGGATACTTCAAGTCTTGAATGTGAGTGAAAATGTGAGTACTGTGAGTATTGATTTTGCTCTTGAGCACAAGGTGAGTAATTTTCCTGACTGCAAATCAACATATCCTTGTACAGGTGAAGCAACCCAAGCCAGAACCAGTCTTTACATGGTAACTTACCACAAACTTCATATTCACTTTCCTTTTTCTTGTCACCGTGCTGCAAATGATGTTTTTCTCACGATGGTCTTCCAAGCCCTCTGGGCTCTGACGATAGTGCCTAATGGCAACACTGATGTAGTGGAGTGACAATCCTATAAAAAAAATGATTTGAGTGTTCACTGCAATGTCCATAGAAAGCTGTGATAATCAACTTCCTTTTGTATGTATGGTCTACAGGTGTGGTGACCAAAATGAAGATGCAGAGGACCATCGTTATCAGACGTGACTACCTGCATTACATCCGCAAGTACAACCGCTTTGAGAAGAGGCACAAGAACATCTCTGTCCACCTGTCTCCTTGCTTCAGGTACTACGCTGCTCACATGCTTTTTATTCAGGGTTCCTAAAGTCAGAGCAAACATGGAACAATTGTTGTTTTGGTTTCCAAACTTGGATTGTTCACAAATGTATTTTCAAAGTCTGGAAAATAATGTGGTAATTTTAACAATTGTACAATGTATATGTTCTATTATAGGTCTGTTTTAATGTCAGTTCATGTGATCATAACTTGCTGCAAATGATGTTTTTTCTCACGATGGTCTTCCAAGCTCAAGAAGCTCTGACGACACTGCCTTTGGCAAACACTGATGCAGCTTCTGCTCAAACATGGCTAAATCTTATGTCAGCTTGGTCTTGGACAACGGTACCCCAACCACCTGTTGATATCATTTCTTGTGGGTTTTTTTCTGCAGAGACGTCACAGTCGGCGACATCGTCACAGTCGGAGAGTGCCGACCACTCAGCAAGACCGTGAGGTTCAACGTCCTCAAAGTGACGAAGGCTGCTGGAGCCAAGAAGCAGTTCCAGAAGTTTTAGGTGTGACTGTGAACAGGAAGGCTGCTGTTGGCTAACTTGTACCACTGTCAAATAAAAAAAAATCCTTGTTTAAATTTTATTTTTCTGTTTGCCTTATTCCCTTTTGATTTGACACTAAAAAATACATGCACATAATCAGCTCCACTCCTGTTTTGTTTTTTTCCCCTCCAAAGTCTTTTGCTTAGCGTAATAATCAGTGTGTGTGTGTGTGTGTGACAAAAATAGAGAAAAATAATCTGAAAGAATATCAATTTGTCTGGTCTGAACGCTAGGAGAGGAAGAACATGAATTAGTACATGTAAAAGAAAATAGGATGATTTTGGACAATGTTTATCAAGGTGGTACAATCACATGGGGCACTTATAAAGTAGTTATTTAAATCCTATTTCAAAATGTTAGTCATGTAAATGTTAAAATATACAGAAATTGAAACTGCATCCTCATTTTCTCCTCAAGGCAGCGATGCCATATTTCTTGGCAACCTCTTGAAGTAAACTATTTTTGAAAGAAATGATTTTACTCATGGACAGGAAATCCAGTAAGAAAGAGGCAACCTAAACATAGTGATGTGGCAGCTATGATTTGGTTAAACTTTTCCTTGAACTCCCATCTCTTTATGTTTGTAATACCCTACTTTTAACAATTTTACTAAATCACTCCAAGCATAAGCAGTGCAAAGACATACAGTGAAGCCCAGTATTTGCAAGTAAACACAAAAGGTCCCTATGTGTCAGTTTATATAATGAACACTTAGAATCAGGGAAATCTGAAAGCTTGGATGTGAATATGTTAAGTTTAGACCATTGCATAAAATACTAACGACTAGCAAATAGGGTTAAAATGAAACCAACGGTTCTTTCACCTGATATAATTTGCTAAATTGTGAGCAAAACTAACATCTAAATAACACAAGATTTGTGATATAAAGGGCAAGAGACAATACAATATTGAGTGTATAGACTTTTTCGAACTTAACAACATATTTGTATTTCTTGTTCAAATGTCCAAAGAACTTGGACTAAAGTTGTTGCCCTGGCAACAGAATGGCAATGAAAATGTCTATATTGGTAGAGGCTGCATGGCAATAAAAAGCTTTTTATTTGTAGAGGCTGCACAGTGGACCCACAGCGCCTCCCAATGTTTCACAACTTCACAACATGTGTTTCCCATAACTGAAATATGTCCAGCAGATGGCGACAGATAACTGTTAAGATGTCGGTGAGCAATCAAGACTTGAATTCATCACAGAAGTGATGTATCAGTAGAGGAGCCACTTTATGTATTAGTTAAACCCTTAAAACAAGAAGTAAAAGCTCCTCTGACAAATGTCTACAGTGATGCATTAGAAGGCCGTCAGACATATTTTTACTAGTATTTGTGACAACATCTACATTATTACATGTAGTCCTGTGCAAGCATGCATGTATAAATGATCTAATTCTTCATGTATGTATTGTCAGTGCTGGCTTTGTGAGAGAGTTTGTTATTTACAATAGTTATGAATCCAAAACTAAGGATTAACTATCAAACTAACTAATTAGGTTTCCAATCAGGAATGTGATGATGTCAGCATGTCTGACATTAACCTGTAAGTTTGGGTAATTAGAAGGAATTTGTTCTCTCAAAATCCTCTTTCTAGTTTGGTATTCCTTAAAGTAATGTAAGACTAATTTCACCTCAGTGTCAGTGAAATAAAGATAGACAAGTAGGATGTTTGCGAACCCAATATGTGGTTCTTAAGAAGAGCACAATGCTGGATTTTACAGCAGTATTACAACTATGAATATGCTCGAAACACAGCAGTTATTCATCAGTTTAGTTATCTTGATTTTGAACATAATTCCCATGTTCGAGCTACTGTAATATCAGTAGCAGCAACTTTGAAGTCATTTAAAGAGGACCTGTTAAACTGCCTGAAACGCCTTGCTTGAAGTCCTGCCTTTTCTTCCGTAACGTGGTGATGTCATCAAGTAACACATTTGCATAATACCTGCCTAGCGGCTAGTTTTGGCACACGCTCAAACAAAGCTAGTTAGAGCGGAGCTGGGGCGGGGTCTGAAGAGTTCGTTCGGTTGACCAATCACAACAGAGTGAGCCAACACAGCCGGTATGAGAAAAGTAAAGCCTTTTTTTAAAACTTAAAAGCATGTAAACATGTTCTAGTAGAAACCCAAAATACGAGTATGCACCTGAAAATGAGCATAATAAGTCCTCTTTAAATGTCCTCCATCCTTGTTTATAGTCCGCTAGACATGATTGTCAGCTATTTAGGTGAACAGGAGGTGAAACAACTGGATCAATCCCTGTTATGACGCTGTTGCCATAAGAAGATATGACCTCCTTCCTTTGTACAGCCGTGATGATGCTCAACAGTGTCTGACATCCGAATAAACACATGCATATAGCCTGTCTGCATCAGCTGAGTCATTTGCATGTGTCCCTATTTCAGCCTGAGAAGATGACAGCTTCTCTGTATGGGAATCAGTGATTCCCCCCCCCCCCCCCCCCCCCCCCTCCATCCATCCATCCATCCATCCATCCTCCACACAGCCTGGCCTTCTGTCTGCTGAGTGCCATGGCAGAGGCGTCCCCATTAACATAATAATGATGCTGTACATGTTTTTTCCCATTGAAAGTGGACCATATGGTGATGACGTGAAGAGGAGAAAGTGGTTAATGTGAGCTCTGCCGCCTAAGCCGTCCCATCATTTAATGATTAGCGGGGTAAGCAGCCGCCATCTGGAAGTTTGCTTTGAAATAACCAAACATTTTCCCCAATTACAGTTTTCACTTTTGTTTTTGTTGTGCTAACAAAGATCCCAGCTCTCCACCCCATGCTACAATATTTACCTAAACAGCAGTGTCTCAGCTTCTAACCACAAATTGTGCTCTCTTGCACTGGGGCTTTCCCAGCTCCTTCTCTCCATGGGCGCAGACACTACGGGAGGGTGGGAGGGCCTCAGGATGTTCTCTGAATAACAGGCCCTCTCATGAGCAGACACCCCAGGGAGCAAGACAGCCCAGCAGGCCACCCAGCCCACATGAGTGCATACATGCTCCCACAGAGTGTTTGTTTGAGGGCAGAGGTCTGATCCCTCAAAAAGTCCAAGCAACCATAATAAACCCAAGCTGACAGTGTTCAACTGTGACGAATATGTGCTGTTAGAAAAGCCTGTTGGTAGAGCCGCTGGTTATCTGCTCATCTCTCGCCTATGTGTTTTTTTTTTTTGTTTATACTTTTTAAAAATCAAGATAAGACCATTCGAACCAATTAGTGGTCTTTATAAAAAGTGAACATGGGATATAATCTTTGATATCATCTTTTCACGATCTACACTTTTATGTTGTATCGCAGGCAAAGAATTGTGGTACAAAAAGTGATGTAAGAGTTTGATTTTTTGTTTTCAGAGTGGACTGAAACACCGGTGTTACCAGACAATAAAACAAATACTTGGCTCTATAGTAAATCTTAATTGTTGTGACACAGTGGCATTGTTATACATATCTTGCAAGCCACAAGATTTCGTCTTTATGATGCCACTCTGTTGAACATTATGTTGCTAGCAGTTGTAGTTTAACCGACATTGTTAGCTACACCCACTATTAACCCACCATTTTGTCAGATTTGTGACCAAGCAAATATCGACAGACATCTTTAATCTACTCCTGAAACACCCTTGTTGAAACATTATCTATGGTTTCTCTTTAATTAAAGCTGATTTTTAATGATGATTTAGTTTTTCTAAGACCAGTTTACTGCTAACCAAGCTAGCCATTATGCTAGATTTGTTGTTAATGCAAAATTCTATCGTACCTTAACTTATAATTTACCTACTGTTGGGCCAACTGTTATGTATTTTGCTCTTTTTTCTACTTTTACCTGTGTGGACTCTAGGTATATGTGTCCTAGATTTATCACTGTGTTGTCTCCCTATACATGGAAACTTAGAGCTAATTTGACAGCTAGTTAGGTTATATACATTTTAGCCATGCTAGTAGCATGAAATAGGTTAACATATTTTGTATTTTTTTTAAATGTATTAACATTTTTTGGTCAATTATTTAATTTAACCCTTTATTTAATATTTTTGTATTTCAGTAGAATATGGCAATAGAATAGAAATAATTTTGTTTTACTTTTGTACTTTTGTTACTTTTCAGTCCAAAATGGTGGAAGCGTAACCTTGCTGCTGGGCGCTGATGTTGCAATGGAACGAACAATTGACCTTGCAGTAGGCTATACGTTCTTTGGCGCTGCTAGCATGGTCTTGTTTGAAACCAGTTTCCTTGTTACTGTGCTTATTCATTTTTCCAACTCTTCTTTATGGAATCTCATCATTTTCTGATTTAATCACTATCATTGCAGTTGTTGTTCAATATGATATATGATATAGTTTCACTGTTGCCTCCAGTAGAAACTCCTAGACCAACTGTCTAACCTTTATTGGGGTGTGTTTAGCTCACTGTACAGCCTCACTCGTAGCACTCGAGAACAGGCAATGAAACAAATGTTTGGCTCTATGACATCTGTATCATAGTGAAGTAGTTATGACTATTTTACAAGCCATGCTTGTTTTAATGATTCTATTTATGACCCTTTGATTTTCTTCCACGTCTGACTGCTGCAATAAAAATCACCAACTGGAAAGATTTTTGGTTTAATTGCATGTTATCATAGATTATAATCTAGATTATTCAAACAGCACATTTCCTCCCTCACATGTGGAGCCTGTGCAATTCTCCAGGTGGTGATGTGAGTTTCAGTGATGGAGAAGTCAGTCTCTCCCCGTCTCATGGCTCTGCTTAATAACTCCCATTTGGAGGCATCGCCAAAAGGTGAAGGTGAACAGTGTAGATTGAGATTTAGTGCTCCATCCGTCACAGGCCGACGACCCACCCAGGCCAGCGAGGTCAAAAATGGCCTCTGTGTATACAAAATAAGTCCAGTCTGTAAAGATGGCGTAAAAAACACCCAACCATGTTTTTTTTAGCACTCGTGTCATGTATCAAAACCCTGGATGGACGTCTCTCCTCTGTCTGTGGCAGTAGACAAACAGTCTTTTGAACCGTCTAACTTCACATTCCTCTAGGTTGCCAACATGTTTACCCAGTGTCATGGAGCGTACTTGCAGTCGTGCTTACTTGTGTATCTAATGGCAGGGATGTTAGCTCAGAGGGTCAGTCCAATGAGGGTAATGGCCACTATCAAAACAGAGGCCTTCTGGTGGCCCAGCAGGAGGGTTGGGCAGCAGGGGGGGTCGTATAGTCCCATGCTGGACCCTTGTTCTGGGTTGTTTGGAGGTTGTCAGCAGCTTCCAGCAGAAACAGCAGCAGTAGACCTGATGGGCTGAACAGATGGAGGCCATGTTATGTGTAGAGGAGCCTGAGCTGTAACAGATAAAGCCCTTCATCCTCTGGTCTGTTCTGTCAGCACTGAACAACAGGCCCCATTAGAGCTCATCTCAATATCAATATTACGCCGATACTGTAGGGTGTTGCTTTCACAAAATATTTACATGAGATTTTTGATAAATAATCATCAGTAATGTGGATATGATGACTAAGTGTTTAAAGGCAAATAATAGAGCAGCTAGAACAGTCTGGTAAGTTCTTCCAGGACACAGGCGTGCAATAGATGTTGTGTGTACAGAGAATTAACATAATGAAAATACAACATAGACGATCCAAAATTGATGACAAAAATTAATACATATAATGTGAACAGTCAATGTCAAAAGAGGTGGATAAATTTAAAATGTGACTATGCTGTTGTTGCCACAGACTTTCTTCTTGCTAGTTTGTTTGACTGCAATATAATATGCAACCATTAAACCCATCGCTACCCAGCATCTTCACTGCTGGGGTGCACAACAGGAAAACTGTGAGGTCAGTGCAGGGTCACTCTACACATCTGGACATGTCATCATCAGTCCTCCAGATCTGCACAAAGACAGCCGATGTTCTTGCGCCAAAGACAACATCATATTAATAGAATAAGTGCCATTACATTCAGTCACAAACAAATGGTCATGTGTATGGGCTGCTGACTGTACTGACATTAAAGTGGTTTGGTATGGCCGACTGTTGGGGGTTTTTGGTGTCGGGATGTTGTTAAAGTCAGTGATATGGTGGATAATGAGCATGTCAAGATCTATTACTTTCAGGTTAGAGGTTGTGGTCACAGTTATCAGTGTCTGATATCTGCAACAGCACAGCGAGCTTCTTAACTGATTTTAAGCGATTTAACAGATGTGGCTCCTGCTCTTCACTCGCACATACCTTTTGAGTTGTGTCCCTGATAATGTGTCTTTATGAAAACGTTGGTTATTTAGATTTAGATTCACGTGTGAGTGAAAACAATCTGAAGGGTATAAAGTTCAGAACCCGCTGTTTGATTCCTGCAGACTATCGATTACAACATCTCGATTGATCGTTGCTCACCTGGCCTGTCTGGTAAGCCGAGAGCCTCGCAACGCATCCTGGATTTGCACGACAGCTCCTAATTCAATATTCTCATGTTCACCCGTGTTCATGCCTGTCAGACAGACAGACTGCGTGTCTGGTGGTCATCTCCAATTTTACACCATGCTGTCAGATCAAAGTGGGGGCTGGCGCTGGCAGGTCACAGGACAGGGTGTTGCGTGCAGCAGCGCTCTTGGGTCATGTGTGAACCATCCAGCATGGCTGTCATCAGAGCATCCCTGGGGTGTGCTCCCGCTGACTGATGGCCTCGCACTGGAGCCCCGACGCCTGCAATCCAGAAAACAGGCCTGCATATCTAACAAGTGCAGATGGAATCCATTTATATACACAGATATGCTCTGCTATAGCTATAAAAGGCAGGACTTTAATTTTAAAGCACAACACAAATACCAGAAGTTTCAGTTTTTTTTTGTTTGCGAGGCATTCTTTGAGCTTGTGTTTGAGACTGTAACAAAGAAACTGTAAAGTGTAACACTTCTCTCTATAAAAGGGTAACAGGAGAAACTCAAAGCAACGCCCCACAGCAACAGTTTGTGCTGCTATTGAGCAGTTCCTCTCCAGCAGGAGGAATTCACCCTGGCAGATGGCGGGGCCGAGCCCCCCGAGGCCCCCAGGCAACGCTACACCCTGGGACCCGGATACCTAATCGTGCCCTGTTGAGCCTCTCACCTGCTGCTCCGCCGCTCACAATGTTATCTCATCTCCCTGACCTATTGTGGCTCCCATCGGTGATAATGACAGTAGAGAGACCCACGCAGCGGCGGAGCAGAGGCTCGCTCTCCCTGGAGAGAGGCCGGATCATGGGAAACCTCGGAGTAATCGATCTCTCCATCTCCCCTCCTCCGGTGGATCTCATTTCTTATCATGACCTGCACACAGCTACTGTGTTTGTGTTTAAGGCACAGATTGCTTTGATTTCAGGGCAGCTATTCTTAGAGTTGCATGTGTTATTCTTTGTAAATTAGGTGTGGTTGGTCTCCTCTTCGCCCATATACATTGCAATGAATGTAAAGAGGATGTAACTTTGAGAGTGGGAGAGAAAATCGGACAATATCTACTATCAAAAAGGACATTCAATGTCTTTTTTTATGTTCTCTGGTTTTACTGCATTTCTCAATGGGATAACATTTCCGCTCTTTCACCCTGTCTCCCCACATGAGTTCATAAACTGTCAGACCATAGATTTTCTGCCTTGGTTAACCACAGTTTGTTGCATTTTGAAAACCCAGTTCTTGCAAACCAACTCAACCAAACCACAGTGTCGTGGAGAATCTTGTTGTTGTTGTCGTCGTCTTTTGTCTTGTTCTCCACTGTTATAATTTCCACTTAGTCATGTTCCCTGAGAAAACACCATCCCGTTCCTGTGTGACCTCGGTTCCCACCATCTCAGTCAGATATTGTCACAGCGGCCCAGTTCTCACTGAGCTCCACTGGATTATCAATTCAACTTTCATTGCATTATTTTGGATATGAGACAAATTGTTAAGATGAACGTTTTCTTGTAATGAGGGTCAGAGATAATAATGAACAACAATTAGTTAGTTAGGCCCAGTACACTACTACTACAGTAGGTTGCTGTATTACATTATTCCTCACCTTAAAGGTATACTAAGTAACTTTTCCACATTAAAATATCTAAAAAACCACTAGACCTGGTTATGTTTTGTTGAGTTGTGTACTTAATGTAATGTTTCCAACAATTTTGGTTGCCTGTCAGTGTTGTCATATCCCCATTTGTACATGCGTTAGCGTTGTGGTTGTCTGCCAGAAGCTGTCATAAATTAACTTTATATCCAGCTCTAAGCCACATGTATGTAAATATAGAACTACAGATTTACATTCCAACAGCACCTTAATTATTCCTTTGTACATTTTTATTCCTGTATTTATTTATTACTTGTATATAGAGCCAATACAACTCAGCAACGTGCAATATCTTAATGTTTTTATAGGTCAAGCAAATACATATTTTCTATCTATAATATATCTTCTTTTTGCTGTTCTTTATTGTTATTACTACATATGTGTATGCACCGTAAGGATTGCTATTTAATTTCGTTGTACCCTGTACAATGACAATAAAGGAATTCTACTCTATTTTACGAGACACTTTTTAGATCTTGGTCATTTTTAACTATATATCTTAACCGGATGAAGGATTTTAGTCATTGGACGTCTGGATCTTAAGTTATCAGAGAAACAAGCTGAGCAAACGAGGCTCGCAGCCCCTCTGGGACGTCCTTTGTCTGCCGAACAGCGTCTTAGAAACACTGATTTTTAACGTGAAACTGTTTTATTCAGTGTTTTTACCAGATTTAATCACCAGGTCTGTTTGTTTTGGAAAGGAGGAGACCTCTGCAGATAATTTGGCTCCCGGTAAAGACGATGAACACTGAAGGAATCCTAACCGGGAGAAGCTGACGGCAATGGTTGTGAAGACAAAAACTCCCATGATCCCATGCTACTTCACAACGTCACCAAACTCTGCCTTTTGTTATTGTTTTGATTAAGAGACCACTATCGGCAGAAAATTACATACTGTGCGTTTAAAGGGTACTCCAATGATTTGGTATTGCACCTCTATAAAGTTTGGGAACTCACAAGAGACAGATTAAAAAAAAAGGATGATAAAAAACCCCACTGGATCCTACATTTCCCATAATGCAATTCAGTAGTGTTTTTGATTAGATCCTCCTCGCCTCCTAATGTCCACTTCTATCAAACTCAATAAACTTTGGAGAGCCACAGAAGACACTATACAACTCTTTTCAACAAGCTGAAAAGTAATTTTTTTATGTTAATAAAATGAATGTCATGTGTAAAAGTGGTGGAGTGCCCCTTTAAAGAATGAAGTAAAACTTTAGGTTGTTCGTGGCAAAGCTCAGGTTTTGTTGGAGTCTGTTGCTGTCTCTCTACTTGTGTGCTACATGTGTGATAAAACATGTATAGGCTTCACAACAATCTAGTTAAATGAGGATGTATTTCAAACCCTGTTGTGCTTGTGTGCTGCAAACATAAAGGGAAGGAAGTGAAGAGAGTTTCACAATGATCTGTTTCATTACCAGTTTCTATGTGAAGAGAAGAGTATCTTCTTGCCGCGGTAAATTGCTTCCGAAGGGAGAACAAAAGAGATCAAATGGAAAGAGCACACCCAATCACTGTCTGTGCGACTTAAACTGTGTTCCCTTTGTAGTCGTACAATCAATAGTAAGCAAGAGAAATGGAGTTCTTTACATGTCAGACAATGCAGTGCAAACAGTGTGTTTAGTTCTCACATAAGATCTCTTACAGATTTGACCTTGTTACCTTTCTGTAAACTTTTCCACTTCAGTTTTAGACTTTTGGTTTCAATGTATGAACTTTCAGGAAATCTGGAAGATATTTTCTTCCTTTCCTGCTTGGCAGAACCACACACTAAATCAAATGTACGTATCTTATGTGTAATTTAAAGAAATCTTTCCATAATCATGAGATTATACATTTTTTTTTCGGTTTGGATAGGGCTCAAACTTAGGCTCAACCAAAATCAGGAAGCAAAGACTGTTGATGTCACTTTCCACTGACAGAAAAAGGGGAACTTCATTTTTGTGACACGCCTCATAGATAGAAAGTTGGATATTCAGCTTTATAACAAGTAAAAATGTAAGAAAGCTCACAATTCACTGTCAAAAGAACATTTCCTCTTGATGGCATCTCAGTTTTTAAGTCTAAATTGTTAATAGGGAGAAAGTTGTCGACTGGTAGCCTACAATTGTACAAATAACATTTGTGATTTAGGTATTGATGAAGACAATAATACAGTTTAGGGAGATTTGAAGTCACAGATCTCCATTAGAAGACCTTGAGATCTAAATGGTGTCTTTGTGTGAAAAATGGAAATGGGGAGAAACGGAGATCACGACCTCCATGTCCTCAGTGGAAGTTATGGCCCCGACTTACGTGCCTTTTCTGCAGGCAAAACAAATTTTGGTGCCGAACCCCCTCCCTGAGAAACAGAGTGGGGGGTTCACTAGAGAGAAGTGACACCGCTGATAACCCTGTACCATTGTGTGCCTGGCTGCCAGAACATCTCTGTTTCACAGCCGTGTGTAAAACATGATGGAGATAACAGCAAACCCCAAACATTCGCCAAAAGAAAAAGCAAATACTACATTTTTCACCCCACTAAAGCAAACAGCAAACCTCCTTATCTTAAGATAGATTGCATTTTAAAGACCACCGCAATTCAAAGAGAGGGAATTCAGATAGGCCTCTGGGGACAAATTGTAACCTTTATGAAAATATACTTTGTTAAAAGAGAGAAGACTGATATGTGTTTACAGACTTAATACAGCCTAAATGCACACCAGTTATGGAAAATCGCTAAAGTTATGAGAAACTTTAATTTTGTGTTGATTTTGGCGGTGCTTTTGGATGTGGTAAAAGTGGTCGTGTTCCCGAGCACCAAATTCCCTTTAGAAAACCTCTCATTTTACTGGAGCAGGGTCTGACTCGCTCAGCCCTGGTTCTGGTTCTCCCGTGCCTCCCTTCCCTCCAGCGGGCCCAGCAATACGGCCTGGGCCAGGTGGCGCTAGTCTGTATTCGTCGTTCAAAAAGGGAAAACGGATATGTACATGAAACAAAGCACCGTTTGACGACCATTTTCACACCACTCTCACTCATCACTTACCTTCATTCCAGATGTCGTTTTGAAAATATCTGTGTATTGGAATGATCAGATGAGATGAAGATGAAAAATGAGAAGAGCGTTCTGTGTTTTTCCTCTTGACTTTACTCGTTGGCTTTCTTTCCTCGCATCCGTTTCTCTTCTCGTGCACTGACTCGTTTAAGCTGAACAGCCAATCAGAGTGATTTCTCTCGCCGACGGGCTCCACTGCCGTCGGTTTGGTATGTCAGGGCCTTTATTCCCTAACGTCACATCTTGTTCCTTGTACCTATCTGTTCGTAACCTACTGTACTGGAACACAGTACAAAAAATGATGCTGTAAATTGGGAAGAACTACGCTCTGTCGTTTTTGTTTTTTACATTCCTTGCACCTTTCCTGTTATGTTTTGTGTTTAGAAAGGCTTAAAAATTACACCATCATCCAAAACCAAATATTGCTCTCATCTCTATCTTATCTCTTATTAGGGCTCCACCTCTTCTGATTGTTAGAAGTTTAAAACTTGACAAAGCTTCGAAAGGCATTCATGCCTTAATCAGACTTTTATGACATTGTGACAGAAATGTTCTCCTTTTTTTGAGTAATACGCTGCACACTCAAGTTTTAGCATGCACTCTGGATCTGCTAGAGACACAGACTTGATTGACTTCAGCGACAGTCCTCTGACCAACGCTTAAGTAACAGAGGAGGCTTCCCTTCCATCAAACCCATCTCTGTGGTTTATCCAAGAGCCACATCCTGCGCTCCATCAATAAGAACAGAATCAATTTGTTTGTTTTGCACTTATCATGTGGAAAAAAGTGACTCATTTAATGACACACACATGGAAAGAAAATCAAAGCTGCTCTGCATCCTAGCGAGGTGGCCCCAACATAAACAGAGATCTGTGGAGCGGGAATAAACTTCCTTTGCTTGCACTGGTGCACACACTTCCTGAGGGGATTGAGCGATGCATCAGATTGAACCCCGTTCTCCATGAAGGCTGGAAGTGTTTGACTCTGCTGGCAAATGAGCCAACCAGGCAAATTCAAGCCACATGCGGATCCTCGTGTTGCTGTATGTAAAAACCAAAATGGATGTTTTATCAACGGCTCTAGGGATGTCGTATTGCGGTCCACCGTTTTGGTCCAGACTGAAATATCTCAACAATCACCAGATGGATTGACATTGAAACAGATATTCAAGGTCCCCAGAGGATACGTTCTGATGAATGATGATCCTCTGACTCTTCCTGTAGCACCACCAGCAAGTCAAAATGTTCTCTTATTCAGTGAAATACCTCAACATCTACTCAAAGGATTGGCACAGCATTTTGCAGAGACATTCATGGTTCCCAGATGATAATGACTTTGGTGAGCCCCTGACTTTTCCACAAGCGTCACCATGACGTTGACAAGTTTGTTTTTCATTGAAATATCTCGACAAATGTTGGAAGGATTGTCGTGAAATTTGGTACCTACATTTATGGTCCAAAGAGAATTATTTGTAATAACTTTCATCCCCTGAACTTTCATCAAGCACCATTAAAGGGTCAGCACTAAGCGGCAACCGCTGGTGCTGAGAAATGAAGCCAACATGGAAGTGCCAAAAAATGCAGTTCCTCAAATGGCCACTTAAGTCTGGCTCTAAAAGCGAGTAAATTCCCACGTTGTGGGGAAAACGCCCGACTCTACCACAGAAATAAACATGTTTACAGCCTGGTACAATAAACGGTTTTGGTCTCTATAGCTAATTTCCTCGTTCATGACAACTGTAGGGGGGTGAATTTTTATATGACTCACCCGTTTGAATTATATTAATCCCCCGAATTCACACCAGGGAACTGCTAAGTGCAGCTCGCCACAATAATTACTTTTTTCTACAGGTGGGAGGCGTATTCATGTGTTTCAGGCAGGAAGAAATTCTTTGTAACATAGGTCAACATGTCACAGGAGTCACTGGATCTGTTTACTGCGGGTCCTCTCTGGCCACACTTCGCCACTAAAAGTTAACTGCTCCCAACTTTTGTTTGGCCACACTTTGCCACGGAATCAAACGGCCGCAGCTCGCTGAGCTCGGGAGCCGCCGCTGCAGCTTTTCATAGACATTGCATGACAGCTTGCCGCAGGCTGCACTTCGCCGCTGCTCTGTTGTGAATTCAGCGTAAGGCTTAAAGTTCAGCATAATTGAGGGCGTGGCTGCTTTGAGTGACAGGTGGGTGCCATAAAAGGTCACTAGCTGCTAGCTGTCTGCTCTGCTGCGTCACCCGGACCCACCTCAGCTCCGCTGACGATCCTCCTCTTTGCCCAATTTTGGATTAGCCAGGAGTTAGGATGTGTCGGTGCTACCAAGATGGCGACGGCCGGAGCCACCCACTTTGAGCCCCACAACCTCTCTTCAGAAACCTATGGGTGACGTCACTGAGAATATGTCCATATTTTATAGAGTCTAAGGTCAGCTCCTCATTTTGTCCAATACTTTGATTTATGACCAAATATCTGCAAAACGCCATCTTCTGTAGTCATCTTTGAATCTGTTCCACTGTGCTGTTTGCTTAAATTAAAGCAGCCAATGAAACACAGCCATGCCTCGGTTTCCCACAATGTTTTGTGTTGTGTCTCTTATACATGATCTCAGCGCTAAGATGTTTGCTGAGAAACATGTCTGCTACTTTATTGTTATGGAGAAAGTGGATTATCTAGCTGTTTCTACTAATTCGGTGTGTTCTACAGCTTATTTTTGATTTCCTGCTCCATCACTGCAGATTTATATCGCCGGTGGCAGCAGCCCAACTGCAACAAACGACTCGACTACGAGGGTCCCTGACCTCAGCACCCTGAGAAACACTATCCCTGAGAAGGCATAGCACCGCATAATTGGAGACATGATTGGGGAACAGTGGATATGTGTGAGTTTTAGCGGCCTGGGGGGAGTCCCACCCAGGGAGACTGGAGAGGAAACTGTGCAGATGGAGGTCAGAGGTGGGCTGCTCACATCCTACTCACTATTTGTCCTGTTATTCCAATCTCCGCCAACACATAGACAGGATTGAGGGTACTCTCCAGGGAATGATCTCAAAAAGTCTTTTCTTTTTCAAGCGTTTCTCTGCGGGAGGTTTTTTACAATCAAGACAACCAACTCTTGAAGATGAAACACAACCCGAAGGATTTTAAGAAGAGCTGTAAAATGTGGTTATTGGGGTAAACTTGAAGTCTTATAAAAGTCACCTAAAGTGGTACAATTAGAAATAGTTTGTCATCTACAAAGGGCAACAGATGTAACATTACAGCATGAATTGGCAAGTGTACCGTCCTCCAAAGGTTTTTGAAGACACTCCAACTGATGTTCATCGTTCCCATACATGATTTCCCTCTGTGATTTCTTTGAAGGACTTGTATTATGTTATTTCAAGGCCGCTGCTGAATTTGGCTTGCAGAAGATAAAGCTGGCTGATGTCATGTTTTTCATGGCTTAAATCGGCAATGACCATCCTCAGATGCTAAATATATCTCAGCCTACTTGGGACTCAGAACAAGAGTAGTTAAAAAACGGTGTATATATAATGATGGACAGGTCACTAATTTACTGGTATTGCAACACGTTCTCATCCCTCGTCACATATCGCCGCTTTGTCACGCCCACTGGCGTCACTTTAGGATTAGGCAACAAACCCACTGTAATTAGGTTAGGGAGAAAACAACATTGTTGGGCTTAAAAATATTACGTTCTAACAGTGAAAATGACACTGAACGTGGACACAAGAACACACGGGACACAAACAGGATGAACGCCTTGTGTTTGTTGGACCCCTCCACCACCCCTGCCATCAGCCCGCTATGTGTCTGTTTTCGGTCTTTAAACTACGTCACCACACTCCCGGCGCACTTTCCCTGAGCGTTTACTGTTGCTGCGGAGGGGTTTACATTGTAGTAAATGGAACGCCCGGTGCGTTTCATACTGGGGCTAAGGGGTGCCTTGTGTGGCGGTATCAAACAGCGACGTCCGTGACTAAGCCTCGGTATTTGAAAAAATATCCTGCACAGTATTTCACCACATGCAGACTACAAAGACAAAATCACAATGAGGTCTCTTCCTGGAGATGTGACTGTGTTGATGTCTCAGCCGAGGTCATGGCGAGCTTGGCTTTGGCTAATGAAGCGGCGGCGATGACCTGGGAAATCAGGATATCTTCCGTCAATACTGCAGAGACAAAGCGATGTCAGAGGACGACGACCCTTTCCTGCTAATCAGAGGGAGGAAAGGACGCCTCCCTTCACCTCTGCTCAGACAGTGATGAGGTTTCCATGTTTGTGTTGGCTCATGGAGGTATGACGGTACCTGTATCCTTTCTGGCAGGAGACAGGGATACAGAGACGTATCTTCATTCAGTCAAGTTTGTTTATCATCCCCTAAATTTCCTCTCTGTCTGTGATGTTTGATTTGTTTAGGCATGGTGTAATAATTTCCTTTCACATTGTTTTGCCCACATTCTTGTATCATTTTTAATCCATAAACAATGTTCTGGTGAGATACCTACACATACACAAGCAATCCAGTCCCAAATCTACCTGTTTCCATGTCACTTCCTTGTGTTTTACCTTTTTAGCCATGCTAGGAGCATGGCTCTACCACTTCGGTCAAGACTGAAATATCTCAACAACTACAGGATGCATTGCCATGAAATTCTGTACGGACATTCATAAACCCCAGAGGATGAAGCCTATTGACTTTGCTGATCATCTGACATCCTCTAACGCCCACCATGAGGCTGATATTTTTGGTTTTAGTGACATGTCTTGAAACTATTTGATGGATCGCGATGAAATTTGGCATGGGCATTCATGTTCCCTTCAGACTTTGGTGATTCCTTCCACCCATAAATTATGATGAAATACTTGCAAAACTGTGACATTCCCATCAGCTTCAGCTGCACTTTGTGTTTAGTGCTAATTAGCAAACGTTAGCATGCTAGCATGCTAAACTAAGATCGTGAACATTATACCTGCTAAATACCAGCATGTTAGCATTGTCGTTATGAGCATGTTTACGGCCATACTCGTATGTAGAGTGAAAAGCCAGCCTTAAAGGAACAGTGTGTAGCATTTAAGGGGATCTATTGGCAGTGGCATTGGTATGTTTTCTTTAGTATATAATATAGAAAATATTTTTTGTTACCTTAGAATGAGCCGTTTATATCTACATACGGAGCGGTTCCTCTTCACAGAGCCAGTCGCCATGTTTCTACAGTTGTCAGAACAGACAAACCAAACACTGACTTTTGGCCATTCGCGAAAATGCCTACACGCCTACATGCTTGACACACAGGAGAAGTTTCAGTTGGTTGCAATCTGCAACCTCACGCTATGCCGCCAAATCTTACACACTGCACCTTTACAAAACAAGTGCGAGTCACAATAATTGTTCATATACAGGGATAACGGTGCACATTTTCAGACAGTCTCTTCTGGAAGGCATTGTTACTGTTGCACTCGGTTGAGAACATGAAAAGTGTCAGAAATGTAGTTCAAAACCAGTTCAAACCCGGCCAGTATTTTCATCGCACAAAAAGCAACAAAAAAGAGCAGATTCATTCAGCATGCTCATATTCTTTTGAATCCCTTGATGGATCTACTGATATGATATGAAACTCTTTGTGTCCTCTTCCCTTCAGCTTCTTCAACAATAGCTCTATAGAGAGACGACCAGAGACTTTGAAAATAACTCCTCAAAAATTATGGCCAACCATTGGCTGAAGATGCATATCTAAGTATGATTTGACCTGCGCTTTCTTCATGCTGGCTGAAGTTCAAGATTTTGTCCAGAGCCCTGACCCGCTTTCTTTCATTCACCCCGATCATGTTGGCCGTGGGCCGTGACCCCGGTAATGTTATACAAATGTCATGCGTCACCGGACTGACAGGCCAGCAATCGGCCTGCGAGCATTATCGACGAGAAGGTCCTTTGTAGAAAGACAGAGACCCCTGGCAGAATGAACAATGGTGTTTTACGGACAAGGTCAGGAAACTGTTTGGCAAAGTTTTGTGCCCGCAAAGTCATTGTAAAAGTTCTTCTGCAGAGCGTTGTGTAATCTGTGTTGCAAGCTCTATTTATTACTTGAGTTCCTTTGAGCAATACTCGAGAGGAACAAAGCTCTTTGTGTTGCAGCGGTTTATTAATTATAACACAGTTTCAAGATTTATCACATGCCCATTATGGCCATTCATTCTGTAAGCTTTGATGCTCAAGGTCAGATGATGAGAAGTTGTGTAAAGCTCTGGGGAGTACATTGTCTTTGACAATGTGTTATTGTAACATGCCACTAAGATGACACATAACCCTGTCTAATAAGGATTTCAGCAACTTTATACTAAATACAAACCCTTCTAACATGTTGTTGCAATAAGGATGTGAGCAGCTCACTAGAATCAGTGAGCTATTCTTCAGCCAATTCTTCAGCCAATGGTTTATTGCCCATTTAGTGCACACTGAGATAACCTTATCCAGCCAGGGTTTGATCAGCAGAGAGTCACATTCCTCTGCAGCCGTCACCTCAGAGGAAATGACTCAAAGTCCAGCTACAGTAAACAGTGAGGACAACAAGCTGTGCTTTTTATCTCGTCTCATTACTGCTGCACCTTGCGGCTTTGAAGCTCCGCAGCTGAAACCGTCCCGGACATTAAAGTTTCTTATTATAGTCACTGTTTATTGGTCAAGATTTAGCATTGTGTTTGTGTGGTCTGCAGCAGAGCCGACAAGAAAGAAAAACAATGTGAGCGAGGAATGATGGGAATGATGCCCAAATATTGTTGTTAAAAATAGTAATTTTATGTACTGCACTTAAGTACAATTTTGCTGTAAATCTGTAAAGATGAACAAATAAAAACAGCACAGTTTAATGTTGCTGCACTTCAGTGGTGGACGAAGTATTCAGATCATTTCGTAAAAGTACAACAATGTAAAAATACTCCATTACAAGTAAAAGTCCTGCATTTTAAATCCTACTTAAAGTATGGAAAGTAAAATACTCGTGCAGAAAACTGGTCCTTGACTGATGTATAAAAAGATTGTTAATATGGAGTCATCAATGTGTAAGAAGCATTTGACTGTTGTTGCTAGTTTTAACTACTTTATATACAGTTAACTAGTTTGGTCCAGCGGTTTCCAACCTTGGGATCGGGCCCTTCCGAAGGGTCACAAGATAAATCTGAGGGGTCGTGAGATGATTAACGGGAGACGAAAGAAGAAAAAACAAAGTTCTGCTTCGCAAATCTGCTTTCATCTTTTGGACTTTTCTCTAATCTTTAAACATTTTTTGTGAAATATTGAATCATTTTACCTCTTTGGGCCTCAAGCCTCTCTCTTTGCTAGAAATGCTAACAACTCCCAGACTCCCAGATACTGGTTTAGGTAATGGTTCACAAGCCAAATGGTTGGGAACCACTGGTTTAACCTTTGACAATGTGTTGTATTTTATAAGCTTATATAAGAAGTGTATTTTTATGTAAAATGTTGTGAAGTAAAGGTATTGAGTAGCAAAAGATGGAAATACTCCAGTAAAGTACCTCAAAATTAAGTACAGTACTTAAGTAAATGTTCTTGGTTTCTATAGTGGTGCACTTTCAAGGGGTTGTTGATTTTATTTCTTATCTTGTTCTTGTATTTTATTCCGGTCTTATCATATTTTAGCTTGTTTTTATTTGCTATTCTCTTGAATTTTTAATGACCGTTTTTAATTGTATTTAAATGTTTATAATGTGTTTCTTTTGCACTTTGTCTCAAAGCTTTTGAGGTTTTATGTAAAGCGCTTTGAATTGCCTTGTTGCTGAAATGTGCTATATAAATGAACTCGCCTTGCCTAATATCAAATTTTAAATATAAGTAAAATGAAACTGAATGATTCTGAAGCAGTTTGTGTGCTATCAGAAGCAGAATAAAGGCTTGTTTTGTCAGTGATCCCAGAGCCTAAAGTCCCATTTTATGTCCCCAAGAACAGACGGCTTAGTGATGCAGCACGCTGCCATGGAAACCAGAGTTGTCTGTTGTGTTGGTTGTGTCAGAGATCCGCCCTTTTGCCCTGACCCCTTCCCTCGGTGGCGGCACACTTTCCCCGGGGGGATTTCTCATACAACATCTGCCCTGTCTCTCTCCCCCTCCCCCGACCCTCCCACTACAAGAGCCAGAGAGCTTCTGGACTGACTTTTCTCAATAAAGGTCATCCACACACACCTGCTGAGAGGGTTAGAGGTCATGATCCACCATCATGACCTGGCATCACATTCTTATACAACTTAGGAAAGGAGAAAATATTCATTCTTACACTTACTGAGAAAGAAGAAAAAGTTATCACTGAAAAATATCAAAACAAAGCTTTTTTTGTAGAAAAGTCTTTTATGGGAATGTCTTCTGAGACCTAAACATTACATCAGCTTCTCAAAACACTTTCCCTTTTCATTTTCCCAGGTTGTAGCGTCTGGCTGCTCCATCATGTGACCGCTGAATGTGGAGACAGAAGGAGAGGGAGTTCCCTGTGATGTCTATTCGGACTCGTCGCGCTGCCGGCTGCCTCGCCGGGCCCTAAAGGAATCACCCGGCCCTCATCAATCTGCCTCCACATTCCACAATAGCTGACAAAGGGACTCCACTCTCTCCGTGGCAGATGGCCTCGCCTCGGGCTGTCCACGCCAAGCTCCCATTGTTTAGGCTCCGGGGTTTGATGCAGGGACCTCTGCTCCTCCTCCCTCTCAGTGTCACAGAAGGATGCTGGGGTGCAGAAGTTGAATCAAACTCTCCGTGGGTGTGAAATCAAGAAAACATCTGATATTTCATGTGTGTTTTGATATAAGCTGCATTGCATGTTGCTAAATTTATAAGGACCCTTTTTACCTGATGTAAAAAATACTGTATATGAAGCAGCTCTGACAAAAAGCTGTGATCTCCCTGGATTATCCTGATTCCCAGAGGAATACAGGATGGTAGCGTGGCCCCAGGCAAACAGCAACAAGCTCTCACTGTTTGCTGTCATACTGTAAGCCATGTATTGTATGATCTAAAAAAAAACACATTTAATACATTTGAAGTAAAGGTGGGCGATATCACAGAATTTTGGTTTCAATCTGATGTAAATCCTCGGCCAGAATCACCAATATCGATAAAGATATTGATTGAACATTTCCTCTTTGATTTCTAATCAAAAGACATTGTTTAATGGTAAATAACACATTTTTATTATCTGAATGAGTGTTTATGTGTCCAGAACAGGATCTAACATTGGATGCATCCAGTTTTTTGTATCAATCATATAGAGTGCTCCAAGGATGATGTATTTTTGTAGGACAACCAGGAAGTCAGCATCGCCCTGGTTCCCTCAACAAAAAGGCAAAGGGATTTTTCCATTGGATTTTGGATTATTGCAAAAAATAAACTGTGGCAAACAAATGTTTATGATACTTACACATTTTGTTCAGCAAGATAATCTTCACAAATGAACATCACTTTTTATGATTTTTCAAGCATGAATGCAATCGCCAGAAGTAAAAAGCTTACGTTAGGATATAAACAACGAGGCTGTAAAGGTGGACGAGTTGGCGTGATGACGTTTAGTAGTCTCATTTAGCCATTTGTTAGCAACCGCCTTTTTTAAGACAAGTAAAGACTTCAAAAGTCACGAGTGGGATATTTACCGATGTATTTTATATTGTAGAACAAAACGTTAAAATCTCTTAAGCTTGTGTTAACCACAGACCTTATTTCAGGCAAAAAAAACACTGACTTTGAGACTCATTTCCGGGTTTTAGGATTCATTCCTGCACCACTCTATTGGCGCAATAGTATTGATACACAAAACAAGATTTATTAGTAATGATTCTTTGGGGATTGATCTGCCTACCCCTATCTGAAGTCCAAACAACCCAAACATTTTGGAAACCAACTCCTGTTTTAGTTGTGCTTTGGGTTTTTGTGGGATCTTAAGATGCAGTTTGGTTAAAGGTCTTGTAACAATTTTACGGCCTTTTCTCTGCAACTCTTCCCGTCCTGAAAGTGGAGGGAAGTGAAGTCTCCTTTATGATGTGGGATTCCTCCTTGGACGTGCTCACTAAAAGCATGCAGGTTCTTTGACTGACTCCATTCAGCAATTAACATAAAGCTGCCTCTCCATTAGAGAGCATGCAGCCCCGGCTCTCTGGGCTTTTTGTGAGGGAGCCGGCTATGTTTAACACATCTGTTGTCTCCCATGTCTGAGCAACCCACAGACAGGTCTGTTCACAGTGATCCTTTTATTCAGCCCTGAAAAGACCTATAGGGGCTCCTGATAGATGGCCTTCATTCCAATGAAAATGGCAAGCCGGATAATGGGAAGAATGGGGAACCAGCACTCCAGCACACCCCCGGCTCCAAGCCCCTAAACATCCTTTTAAAGGGCTCCTCTTAAACAGTCTGATGCTGAGCCTAATCACGTTGAAAGGAGAGACCGTGTTCAGCAAATTTCCCGCTTCTAGAGCTGGTGCTTTAACATCTCAACAAATTCACAGAAAATGGTTATAGGAAAGGAAAACTTCGAGCACAAAAAGAAAGTCAACTTCTCATCTATTTAGAGCTAATTTTAACCAAATTTCCTGAAAATTATTCAGATTCAGAAATACATCATTTATCCCGACGTTACAGTTGCTCTTATATAAACATAAAGAAATGTAAGAAAATTAAAAATAAAGGCGCAAGTAACATATAAATTATGTATATAATGCTACATTATATGTAGAGAAATATACGTAGATAATAAAAATAAGAATATAAGAAATGTGTAGAAATATGTGCATTAAAGACATACAATATATAACATATAACCACTGTGTAAATAAGTAAATACAAAAGGCTGAGAAGTGGGATCTATTAAGTGGGTTAAATATGGTATAAATAAATAAGAATTAATTAAGAATATTTTTTTAAATGTACAGTATAAATGCAGTATTAATGCCAAGGTATTGCACATTTGAATTATTGCACAGTTGAGTTAAGTCAGTCTGTTTCCTTGTCACATTTTCCTTTTAATGCACCAAGTTTTCCGGCTTTTCCGCCAGATGTAAAAACATTTTTTAATGATATTTTGAGTTCCAGTTTCTTGTGCAAACTGAAAATGCACTTAAAAACAGGTGGTATGGAAACGGGCTTATAGTTATATAGTTAGTTTCCACTGAATCAAGATTTCCATGGGTTGATATAAACTGTCAAAATATTTCCCCATTCTTTAGTTTTTTAATCCCACTAGCAAAACACAAAGTTTATACTCAACTCTGGATGGTTATATGAACGTCTGTAACCAATATCTTGTGTTAAAAACAGAAAATACTGGCCACATATTTCTAGCACATTCCTAAAACACATCGAGGTCTGGGTAGTGTAACTGAGGATTAAGAACATGAGGTCAGAGTCGATGGGAGTGGAGGGTTCGGAGGGTCAGAGGATGTTTACCGCAGCGCTTCAGCATCAGTGATCAGGACAGCTCTGGGATTGAAAGACAATAGACCAAACAATGTCCTATTTAAAGATGGGTCACTGTTATTTATAAACCAGCGAGGAGGCCAGAGGAGATGGGATGGAACGTGAAGACATCATTTCATGCTTGCTGGCCAAGACATTATTCTAGTGCATTCACTTCTACACCCAAATATATTGGATTAAAGATGTAACGTTTTCAGGTGATTTCATGATCAGGCCTGCATGGCTGCTTTCCCTCACTAACGACTCCACTAATGCTCTTATCAGAGTAAATCCAGGGATCCGGCGATGTCATCCATTTATCATACTAAGCTCTCATTTTGACATCTCTAAGGGGCCCAATAGAGCTTGTTACATCAGTTAAAAACAGAGATAAATCCAACCTGTCAAAACAGTTACAGAGGACATTAGTGTGCAGCCAAGGCAACTGATGATATCTTGACTTCCTTACTGCGGTGCCTCTTATCTCCAGGACGATGCTGACACACGGGGCTTGTTAATTTTCACGGTGGTGTGCAGTCCTGAATGTATCCTGTGTGTTATTCCTGTAGTCTGGAGAGATTTTCTCTTCATTGTCTTTCTATTTGTGAGTGAGATCCCTTTTTAAAAATCAAAATAGACACTTGTGGCCGGACACAATGGGCGGCATTGTCTCTGTGTGAAAGGAGAGCATGTGCTTTGCTAATGCCGCACTCGCAGCAGCCAACGTCCGGGACAACTTCGACATTCAGCGTTTTGATTAAGGAGCCCCGTTATGCATGGATGACTTCCTCCAAGGTGCCTGGAGGTTGTGGGAAAGGGCCAGTGAGTAAGTGTGGCCTCAATCGGGGGGCCGTTCCTGCCTCGCTGAATGGACTACACAGGCTTTAATGATACTGGGCCGAGTCCAGCTGAGTCACAGGGGGCTCGCTGTAGATCACATGACCAAGACTGTTGGAACCTGACGGGACATATGTAACTCTGTTAGTGTTTCTTTTCGGCAGATTCAGCATGTTGAATCGGCGGCAGAGCTCGTTGGTGAGAGAAATCACTCCGATTGGCTGTTCAGCTTAAACGAATCAGTGCACGAGCAAAGAAACGGAAGTGAGGAAAGCAAGCCAACGAGTAGTCAAGAGGAAAAACACAGAAGTCTCTTCTCATTTTTCATCTTTATCTCATCTGATCATTCCAATACACGGATATTTTCACAACGACATGGCCATCTGGAGTGGTGTGAAAATTGTCGGCAAATGCTGCTTTGTTTCATGTACGTATCATAACAACGGCTTGTATATCCGCAGTCCTCGGTCTACTGGTTTCCCTTTTTGAATGATAAATACAGACTTCCGCGACCTGCTGGAGTGGAGAGTTATTTCCTCTCACGCAGCCGCAGAACGTACGTGGTAGCTGGCCGTCGGCTGTAGTCTTTGCGGTGTGTTCAAGTTAAACTTTTTGGCCAACACAAAGGCAACACAACTGGCGGCCTTCATTGCCGCTAGTTCTTTGATGTTGGGTTGGTGTGTCTGGGCCTTTATGGCATTTGCAAGACTTCACTGCACCCGAAGGAAGACAAACAATCAGAGCCGAGCAGTCTCCAAGCAGCTGTCAATCACTGCTCACAAAACTGTCAAACTAGGCAGCACTGATCAAATATCAATCAATATTCTGTTACTGTAATGCCTATTTTTCTCCTCAAATGTTTTCAGAAACATCTTGTAATGTACTGTTTAGCTGTAAAATGAGAAAGTTTGTGACCCGGCAGCTATTTTGTTGAAAACACTCGAGCAAAAACCAAGCACCGCCCAACGGCCGGAGCAAGGAGGAAGTTACCAACTGCAGCTTTAAGGCATCCCAAGACAAATTAATATCATGTTGAAGGGTTTAATTTAATGAGCTTATCTACAATATAAACTAGGGTTGTGTCCATGGTAATGTGAATAAATATGGACATTTTGAACATTTTAAGCCTTTGCAGAACATTTTCATAGTTTTTTCATTACGTTGTGTGTGACGTTGTTCACCAGCAGTTTGCCATCAAATGTTGTTTCTTTCTTTCTTTTAAAGCCTCTGAATACCCACACAGGTGTTTTCAGTTACTGGCTGATTAGACCTGCTCAGGTTGAAGACGGGCAGAGCTTTGATGGGAATTTATCAGGTTACAAATCTTCATCTACCAATAAGAATGATGACGGTGTAATTTGTCCCGCCCCTAACAGGTGCAGCAAATCTAACAGGAGACTCAGGAAGATCAATTAGTCTATACACGCCCACACAGTCCTGAGAAGAGGTCTAATCAGCCTGGTTAATTGAAAACACCTGTGTGTTCAGAGGCTTTGAGGCCCCGTCTACACGTATACCGATATTTTTAAAAACAGATATTTTAATTTTTTATCAAAGTTGCTCAGTGGCGCATGAAGCCAAAATGGCTCAACTGCCGAGTGATAAAGTACCCGGATCATCTGGCGATCTTCCGCATCCATTGGGCCCCATAGAGCAGGCGCAGTAGCGTTTCCTTTAACTCCGCCTCCCAGCCCTCAGTCCAGCCTCGGTCTGGGTCTCATTCACATGAACAGAGGAAGGAAAATAACTCTGGATTCAGCTATTAGTGCATTTTACAACTTTTAGGACCTAATGATTTAAATAAGGGCTATTCAAGTGTTCGTACTGGGAAGTTGATTTACCTAAAAAAAAAATAATCTGCTGAGTTACGGACATCTCTTTCCCAATGTATGTCTATGGGAAAAATACTTTTTGGCCCAATGACGGACACGGGAGTTTTAGTCCTGCCGGTTGGCCACTACGAAAATTTGCTTCACAGCCCGGCGCTCTTCCTGGGAGCTTGGTGCTAACAAAATGTAAAAAAGTCTTTGTTATTGTTTCTGGCGCATGCTCATTACACAAAGCAACAATGGGCATGCACGAAATGAGGAGAGGACGTCATCGTTTCCCAAACGCTCCGCTTTACACGTCCACACCAATAGAAAGTAACCAGAGTTTTTAAAAATCTGAACCTTAGAAGGCGTTTTGAAAAATATCCGTTTTTAAATGTGGATGAGAGGCCAAAACATAGAGGAAAATATCAGTTTTTAAGAATATCTGTATACGTGTAGACAGGGCCTAATATCCTGTTGAAGGGATTAATTTCACGCCTTACTTATCTACAATATTAATTAGGGTTGTGTCCATGGTAATGTGAATAAATGTGGACATTTTGAACATTTTAAGCCTTTGCAGAACATTTTCACAGTTTTTTCATTAGGAAAATGTCTTAAAAATCTAAAGTAGAAACTTTAGTGTAACATTGTTCACCAGCAGTTTGCCATCAAATGATGTTGAGGACTTCTTTCTTTCTTTTAAAGCCTCTGAACATCCACACAGGGGTTTTCAGTTACTGGCTGATTAGACCTCTGCTCAGCTTGAAGGTGGGCGGAGCTTTGATGGGAGTGTATAGAGAGGCGAAGTACCGCCCCTTCCAGTGGACCACCATGGGACCTTATTTCGGAAAAAATATGAACGGTAGTCAACGGCGAGAGACAAATAATTTTTTGATCCCGTTTGAATTGCACCATGAATCACACATATGATGTTTGTCAATTTAAAAGACAATTTTGCAACAGGAGACTCAGGAAGATCAATTAGTCTGTACACGCCCACACAGTCCTGAGGAGAGGTCTAATCAGCCAGATCAACTGAAAACACCTGTGTGTTCAGAGGCTTTAAGAGATGGTCTGCCCTCATTGTTCTCCTTGTTCACACTGCAATGAGACTAGTGTGTCTGACTGGAGAGGGATTTTGAAAAGCTAAAATTTTAGAGGTCAAAATCACTGAAATACAGAGGATGAAGGGCCAAAATGGAAAAGAAAAGATGCTTTCAGTTTTATCTGCAGTAGTGTGAAGGTTGTGTCTAGAAGGGAGCCTGCAAACTGGGAAATATGATCTGAGATCTAGCTGCAAAAACTCTTGCAAGACTCGCTGCCCAATGACCTATCCTAACCTTAACTACTCAAGGTCAATGCCTAACCTTAATCTTACGAGAGTTTCCCCAGTTTGTGACTCCCTTCTAGCCACTACCTAGTGTGAATAAAGCTGGGTTACATATGCAGTGTCAAAAAACACTCAAAAAAAGTACAGAGAAACTTTCCTCTTTCAGAAGATGAATTTGAAAGCTGTCTTCTTGTGTCAAACTCTGCACAGTGAAGCTCAAACATCCAAGTGAAGGAAGAAAACACATTTTTGGGTAGAGGGGGTCTTTATTAATGAACTGCTTTAATTAAGTTTGGAGCAAAAATAAACTAATGAGACAAAAAGCAAGATGAATCTCAGCTTGGCTTTCTGCCTACATTGCAATTTCCTGATAGCAGCGACATCATCGTAAAGATCCACTCTGAGGCCTGTTGGCTGGAAACAGACTAAGCTTAACAGTGTCTGGTCGTGGAGCAGGGACAGGGGGCTGATCCAGGGTCAGGGCTGTTTGTGCCCAGCCTGATCTCAGCACATCTGCGGTGGTGCGAGGGGCTCGGCCACAGGCGGCCAAAACAGTGTGATTAGTGTGGCGCCCGTATGGAGGCCTGCGAGGGTGACGGGTCGGCTGCCTTCTGAAGGAGATTAATATAAAGAGCGCAGGCAGGGAGGAGCACCTGCCATCCGTCTACTCAAAGATCTAACACTATCTGTGTGTTTGAAGTCCTCCAGGAGCGCAAATGACATTAAATAACTTCTTCTTGGCTCATGCTTGTGATATCTGAGAATAAATCTGTTGATATTCAGCTCACATCCTTCATGTGATTTTTTTACCCCTGATATCTGCAACATGATCTCTTCATGCCATGCAGCATTTGGGTCCCAAACTAACCTGCTCCTGTCATGGATGTCTCCCGTGGGAAATCAAAAAGGCTTGTAAGCAGAGCTAATGCTACAGTTTCCCACGGATACTACAAGAGCTAAACATGGCTGATACTCAGAGAGGTCAATTATGAATCATGTTTCTGTCGCTGAAATAGTTAAAAGTCCCACATTTTAGAAGCCCCAGTGTGAACAGGCTTTTCAATAAGCACATGATTTACGTTTACAGTTTGAAATGTTGTCAGAAAGGAAAATGCCAACATGCTAAATCTCTATTCTTTTCCTGAGCTCCTGACAGTAGAACAAGGACTCTGCTAATCCATTTAATATGAGCGGATCAGCCCAGTTGGACCCACCACAAGAGATAAACCGCTGCTCTGTGGGATGGAAGCGGCTCTTGTTCCCCCGACTGGAGCTGGGCCAAGCCTGGTGCCAGGAATTAATCCCAGCCACAAAAAGAAGGGATTCCCTCCGCTAACCAGGTTGGACAGTCATGGGAAGAAGGTGTGGAGTCTGTAATGATGCAGGATTTCCTGACAGGTGGTGTGTTCAATAGATGCCATGTGGCAGCCCCTGCTTGGCCCATTTACCCGTTATCCTTTAATACTGAGTCCTGCTGTTGTCATTTAACACCACATATTAACAGCAATTAACAGATCAGGAAAATAAATAACAGATGTGAGAGCTGAAAAAATGAGGAGAGATCACAGAAAAATGACACGATATGCACTGAGAAAAGGAAAAATATCTGTTCCAAATTGTATGTACATTAAATTCAAGGTATAGTGTGTAGGATTTGGCGGCATCTAGTGGTGTGGTTGCAGATTGCAACCAACTGAATACCCCTCTGCTCACTCCTCCCTTTCCAAGACTGCAGTAACCGCCAAGTGCAAAACCTTGGCAACGCCATTCTCCTCACTCAGAGGCCATCCATACCATAATAACACTACATAAGGAGGACGGTAGCTGGCGGTACCACGGTTTTGCACTCTGTGGCTCACGTTAACGCAGTTTCACAAGCGTGTCTACGGTGAACTACAGTGGCCGTTCTGGTCTACTTTAGAAACATGGCGGGGAACATGGCGGACTCCGTGAAGAGGACCCGCTCTCTATGTAGATATGAAGGGCTCATTCTGAGCTAATGAAAACACGATTCTTAGTTTCAGGTGATTATGCACTAATGAAAACAGTTATGAATATTATATTCCAGTTGTCTGCTTATAAATCCCCCCAAAATGCAGCCCAGCGGCTAAGCACTTTGAAAAATAGTAACGAAATTGAATGTATTGATTTGTGTACATAGACAGGAGGCCGGTATTCGTATCCCGTGTGAAATCACAATTCAGAGTTGATGTATTTGTCACGTAACTTCCGTACTTAAGTTACAGCACTTCCGAAGTTATTTTAACCCAAACCACGACCTTTTCCTAAATCTAACTAAGTATTTTATTTTGAAAAGACTGGAGCGGAAATTGACACATGTGTCATGTGTTGCCGAACATTCATAGGAAAATGCATGAAAAAAACATTGTTGAAAGTCGTGCTGGTCGTCACGATAAAAAAGGGAAATTGGTGTCTATGAACGAATCAAATAGATTAAATTTCGTGACTATTGCGAACTCCTACACACTGTTCTTTTAAGCATTGTATGTTCGCCCATTTACCAGAGTGTCTTCAACAATTAGCCAGCCTTTACTATATTGTCTCTCGCTGTTTTCACATAGCAGTAAAGTCATTTAACTGCCCTACAGTCACATCTGCTTTTCATTGTCATGGCTTCTTCATTTGTCTCGCCTCCTATGTGACGTCGCAGTATATCACCCTGCTGCTCCCTGCGGATCTCACTCTCTCTAAACAATAAGCCATGACTGAACTTTGCCGCTCCGCATTACAAAAACATGAGTCCACACGAGTCTTAAAAACAACAAGGTTGAAATCTTGTAGACTGTGAAACTGAAGGGGGTTAATGATTCTTACTGGTTGCTAATAGATCTCTGGCTGCAGAGCAAACATGCATTAAAACCCTGAATAGATACAGATGGAGTATGTGGTAGAGGTGACTGACGGGGGTGTCACAGTATCAGAGGAGGATATTGTGATGAAAGCTCAGGGATTAGCAAGCATCTGAGAAATGTTCCTGATGGGGTTTGCGGCGGTTTTCCTTTCAGTCCGCTGGGAGAGACCACAAAACCCAGAGGAAGGCCCGGGAAGTGAGGAGGTCGCAGAGGGCCGGTCGTCTCTAAACAGATCGAGTAACAGGACGCTCTGAAGTGTGAGACCCAAGGGAGTGCCTTCGCCTTTTCACCTGTTGTGGTCACCAGTCGTATAGATGAAGGAACCACAAAAGTCTCACTGTTTTTGTGACTGACTCACTGAGTTGCGGAATCACATATCACACGAAAATCCAACTTGTCAGGCTTCAAGTAATGCATTTGTGTGTCCGGCAAGCCAGACCGCTGACCAATCAGTGTTGCCAGATCTTGGGAGAGAAACCAGGTCTATAGAAACAAGCCCAAAAGAAGCAACTCTCCCCCCAAAAAAAGCCCAAAAAAGCAACCTTACCTACCTACCACAATATGAGAGAGAGGCGACTTGATCACTTCATATATATGTATGAATTTATTTTGGATTGCATGCATTTAATTTAATTTTTGCGTTTCCTTGCATTTTTGCATCCATTTTTAGCTTTTAACTTTACGTTTTCTTGTCAACTAAACTTCTGCATTTCGTTTCCTTCTTACATTTTTGCAAAGACCGTGAATCCATTGTCGGTAAGCGTCATTAAAGAGAACGGTGCTGAGTTTCTTTCATGTTTTTCAGTGCTAACATGTTGAACCAGATCGGCATGATGTGCTTGTATATCACACTTACAATAATGGCAAACTGCCTGTAAATCGTCGAAGAGAGACAGGAGCAAGCCCCAAAAAACGCAACCTGCGACTACCAATATTTGTAAGCGACTTTTCAGGAAAACAAGCCCAAAGTCTTTTGTGACGCGACATGGAGAGGCAACGGTTTGTTCTAAACAACAATGGCGGCTCCTGAACAGATTAGTGTGGATACTGCAATAACATCAGTTAGGTTCAGAACTGGAGAGTATTTCTCCAGAGGGGCAAAGAACGGCTCTGAGGGCGATGTTTTCGCTCTTCTCCCGACTGGCTTCGGCAAAAGTTTGAGTGACAGATGGTTCATTTAATCACCTGCCAATTATTTTTGGAAAGTGCCTGCCGTTTTCCAAACAGTTTTCAATGACAACTTCTGGAAGGTCAGGTTACATCTATGGTGTCTTATTGTGAATTTCCAGAATCCAGGATCAGCAATCCTTTATCTTATGTTTATTTCCATAACTTTGTAGCTCAATGATTCATTTCTGTAAACATCTGACTCCTGTATAAAGCAAGGGAGCATCCGGATTTGAACCAGAGACCTCTTGATCTGCAGTCAAATGCTCTACCGCTGAGCTATACTCCCTGATGAATAAGGGGTAGTAAAGGATGTTGAATAATGACAAATGCCCTGTTTAAGAAGGAGCAGACATAAACCAGTTTTATCCTAACAAGTAATGATACCGTATTTTAGACTGTATGGGTGCATATTCTGTTATAATAAACTCACTAGTCTGTAGCCACTCAGAACTCCTTCTGGAACAAAAAAAGAGAAATTACACAATGTGTGTAACACCCATATCACACTCAGTGTAACCTCAGCAGTTTCCCACCGGGTGCTGCAGCTCCACGCTGCCTTCTGTCTCCCGTGAGAGTCTCACACATCAAGACTGCTCTGTCATTTTCACAGTATCAGATCCCACAGCCCTATTCTTCCACACACAGATCATATCTCTGCACCTCTTCATGTTCCACAACATAAAGTAACACTGGTGAGAAAAAGAGACAACAAATAGGATGCCAATCTCATAATTTGGGCCTTCCCACTGAATGCATTTCTGTTTGCAGACTAGAGTCGTCCCAATTGAGTGTGTTGATCGCTATATTTGTTCCCAGAACAACAAGAGAAAGCTGCACAAAGAGAGAGTGCTGGGAAGCATTAAGCTGACGGAGTGGAAGTAGGGCAGGAGCAGGGGGTGACGAGCAGGTCTCAACAGTTATGCAAATAGCTCGTGTTCGCCTGGTTATGGAGAGGGGAGTGAAAGGGGAACAATTATGACGGAAGGGGGGAACATCAAAATAGGACACCAGTCGTGAGTTTCCTGTTTTCATTGCATCTGCGGAGTCATGTCTTTCTCCTCAGAGCGCTCGGCTTGCTTATTTAGAGAAGTAAACTTCATCGCTACTGATACATCCTCCAAAATATCTACAACTCTGACATGGTAACTCTTTACTTCTTAGAGTGTGATTACAGAGAAGTCAGCTCTGCAAAGGTTCACACATATTTAAATGAGAAAGCAACACCAGAACAAACAATTAAAAGCACCTCAATGACTCTTTTCTTTGTCTGCATGCTCCCATTGTACGTCCCAGCAAGGTAGCGAAACACAAAGAGGCTGTGTATTGGTTGAGAAAATGGCCATTTTCACCAACACAAGGAACCTTTTCACAGGCTTTTTTTTAGGACATACAACCACCAACCTCCCACCTCTTAAAATTTACATGATATGGAAATAACTCAGAGTTGTCCGCAGCTTTTAGAGGTCTCTGGAGTTTGTTGAGCTCTTAGTGGAAATATAAACCTGAAGGGTCTCCCGTGAATATCTTGTTTCCACCAACAATAAGTGGTTTTGTACAGAGTAGAGAAGTTTGGGCTGTTGTGTAACAAAGAAGAATGGTATATGACAAAGATATTTCTGAGTGATGATCACAAATAAAAGATGGTTTATTATCTTGTTATTGATTAGAATAAATTAAGTTCAACATGTCCAGGCTTGTCAGCATGAAACCTGAAACTCCTCAGCTCCTGGTTGATCATTTACAGTTTAACAAAATCAAGCTGATGCACAAAAATAAAAGAATTTGCCACAGCGAATAAAAACAGCAGCCACACACTCATACAATGACAGAAAAAATATATTACTTAACAAATTAAGATTTTACGCATAAGACACATGATGAGCTGATGATGCGTTGTTATGAATTAAAGCAAAACAACAGTATATAAAATAGTTAAAACTGTCTCCACCAAGCAGTAAAATGCTGTTTACACATAGATGAATAACTAATAATAAACCAATAATATAATATATTATAATAAAACACTCACAGGAGCCATTTGTTTATTTTTTTAATTTTTTTATTTATATTACTTGCTGCGGAGCTCCGTCACTTCACAAGACACGGGAAACCTCTGTTGGTCTGGAGGAGCTGCAGCATTTATTTCTGCACAAACGTCCACTGCACATTCACTAGATATTCTCAGAGCTAAACTCACTCTTCTGCAGTGTGCAGTGTGCGCGGGTGCACCTGGAGTTGGAGCGAGCAGAGCTGGTGAGAACGAGCGCGGTGTGCAAGCAGGCAGAAGCAGGCAGCAGGACAGAGCTGCTGCGCGCTCGCGTACCCACACGCGAGCACGCATTGGACACCGACCCGGTATGATTTATGCGCGTGATAAGTTACATATAGTCCCTTTAAGAGGTTCAAAATGTCCACATTTATTCACATTACCATGGACACAACCCATATTGTAGATAAGCTTTTTGCCTGAATTAGGCTCTAAATTAAATCTAAACACACATAACTAAGTGACATTTTCAATGCAGAACTTTTCCTTAAAATGTAGTATTTTTCTAATTGTAGTAATGCTACTTTTATTTAAAGGTGCTAATTGTGAGCATTTCTATTGCCTCCACAGCTGGTAGCTAACGGTGCTAACTGTGAAAACTGTTTGACAGAGCTAACAGTGTTTCGCTGGGGGGAACCGGAGGGTGGGTGCCACACTTCCGCGACGGCGCCATTGGTCAGGACGGCGTTATCAGCTGTATGAAAGTAGTGCAGAGCGGCGGCCGTGAGCTAGCTATAGCGGGGCACGCTCACATGCACAAACATGCGCTAAAAGCATGCGCAGCGGGCCTGACAATATCAACAAAGCACAGAGAGCGACTTCATTATCTGCTCAGGTAGACATTAGTCCTCTACATCTTTAATAGCAAATAGTTGTTTGCTGCTATATTAATTATCTGGATATCGTATAGGGCACCTTGAAGTCTCTGAATACTTCCTCCTCCATAGCATTATACAATAAAATATGTATATATAGTATTAAGAGAGAAAGAAGATCGTGTATGCAGCCTTTTGCATCATTATTATCATTATCTCATGCATTATAGGAAGTTTATCTCAACTCTTTCACCAGTTCCTTGTGTTTACCTGAAGAAAGTCCATTCAGACTTATGGGAACTCTCTCTGCAGATCAATAATAAAAATGGTATTTATTTGTGTCTGGAGCAGCTGAAGTATTCTCAGCCTTCGGTCCTCGGAGAGTTTCCTCTAACGTTGCATGTGGAGGGAAACTGAAACCGAGTCGTGAGGAGGACGATCGGTCCCCCGGCTCTCACTTCTGGTGTGACCTGTAATCCAATCGAGCCGGTGTATCCATGCTGGGAAAATAAACAGAACCAGGGACTGATCCCACCGCCCGCTTCTCACTGATCCAGTGAAGTCTCATTCAGTTTGCTCTTTATTAGAGGTCTTGCTCACACTAGACATAGGATACTAACCTTCATCGTGTTGTTTTCATTATAATGAAGAGAAACAACCCATCTTAAAAAACATACAGCAGAATTTCTTCTTCTTTCTTTAGTCGATCAGTCGTTTTTTTATGCTTTTTTCATGCTGAATGACTTATTTCCAAGAAACCTATGAGCACATCTCTGGTAAACACAAGATTTAAAGTGGTGCTTTTGTGTGATTCTCTGTGGAGAAACTAGAGATCTGTTGATTAAATCAACGAATCGATTACTCAACAAAATCGTACAAGTGTTTGTCCAATTTCTTTGGTCGGGGACACAGGAGAGTATTAACTCTGAATTAACTTGAAATTAATAAAACCTGTATATTTACATTAAGTTAATGACAAAAGATTGCACTAAATCTTCCTGTTTGAGGTTTTACTGTGAAGTTACAATAACTTTTACATCTAGTTTGGTGCCCTCCATGTGATCCTATATGAAGGAAGGAGATATGGATATAAGTTCATATAAAGGAGCAGATGTTTTTAAGATCCTAGACAGGAGATCTAAGGCTCAGCTAGCTGACCTTGCACAGCATTATCTTAGATTATAAATATATATTTGAATCAGTGACCTAAACAAAAGCTTCAACAATAAGCAGAAACATCCTGGGGGACCATCCTGAGGAATGTTAAACAGACTGAAATATGAAATAAATGGAAACATTATGAGTTGAAAAGAGTGATGTGGCTTTGAGTTAATGTCTTCCATGTTGGATCTATATACATTATGCAGAGTATCAAGTTATAGCTGACATCTCACAGAGCTGCACATGTGTTTCCAGCTTTTGTCGGCGAATAAAAAGAGATACTTAGCGCTGTAAAGATGCTTTCTGGACAGTTTGTGGGATGTTGTGACACTCTGGTCACAGTGCATGCTGGGTTTCTTTACCTGCTGCGTGCATCGTACGTAATCATCTTTGTAAAAGCAGGAACTAAAAATAGCAGCCCTTTTCATTTTACCCACAGACTGAGGCTCAGATCCCCCAACATGCTGATACGATCTGGGGGGAAAATCAAGCCCATAGTGGTGTTTATTTGTGGGTTTGTGGGCGCTATGGTGAGGATGTGGGCTCGTCTGAAGAAGCTGGATTTAATCTCACTGGTATCCAGCAGTATGTTAGATGAGGGGGGGTGATTTCAAAGGGACAAGAAAGCAGAGAGGTTTAACAGAGGGAGCGGTTGGAGCTAATACAAGTGGAGAACTTTACTCTTTCACTTTAACAACTGACATTGTTTCCACAAGTCCAAAAAGGACCAAAAAGAGTCTCTGAGGTGGGACGAATGCCCTGCGAGCCCGGCAGAAAGAAGCGGTTGATTGAAGAAGAATGAAGGCCACAGGGACAACCCCCTCTGCCTGGTTTCTTATACTTGCTTTTAGACGCCTTTCTGTGCACACATTTAAAATGTGGACAAAAGAGCTTGTCAGGAGTCACAAAGCACGGAGGTAACTTACGTCCTGCATGTCCCAGAATTAAAAAGAATGAAACACCTGCAGTGGGAAATACGTGTTTTTCTCCTGCAAAAGATTTCTCATACTAGAGCAAGTATAACAGAGGAGTTAAGAAGCAGGATGTGTTGAAAAAATACAGACATGAAGAGTGTGACTCAGCCTCATACACCTTAAAGGATAACACTGACTTTTTTGGGAGTTTAACCTCTGGATTGGGACCAAAATGTGTTTCCAAATGTGCCTTTTTTCAATCTCGCACTATAAATTGAAAGACCTCAGTTTAACCAGACATTTGTTTGATACTAAACCGTCTAAATCGGGTGGCGTCGGGGAGGTTACTGAGGCTCCACCAGCTGCGTGTCGGTCTTAAATGGACTCTCATGTCTTTTGGTCAGCCTCCCAGCACCAGACGGCACTCAGTTGTGTCAGAGCCAGAATTTGAATAACAAGTGTTTTCAGGAATGGCCAACTGTTTGGAGTCCTCACAAGGTCAGAGAAGAACAATAGAGACGTTTCTCTGGTGAACACCCGGCTCATGCTGAATTCAAAGGGCTCGTAAATTCAGATCTTGGAGAATAAACTTTTTTTTTTAGTTGTGTGTGTGTGAGCAGTTTTTCCTCCAGGTGCATTTTGAAACACACCTTTACCTCGTGACCACCTGCGGTGTGTTTTCTTTGGGTCAATCTTTTACTCATATTAACTTTAAAAGCCAAACTGCAAGTCACACACACACACACACACACACACACACACACACACACACACACACACACACACACACACACACGACTGTAACCACGCCCCCATTGCTGGCATTGCTGGCATGCTGCATTCAAGGACCTCCCAGGAGGCGTGGCCAGCATGCAAGCTTATATATTTCCCCTCGTAACAAATTACTTATTCGCGATTCAGCTATGCACCCTGACGGATCTTTCATTCATCTTTTTGTATTTTATTGAGGAAAAAAAAAACACCATATGGACTTTGCATTGGGGATTCGTTGCGATTCATAGTTTTTAGTCTTTTTCTTTTTTAAAAGGGTTAATCATGTTGAAGAATAATGGGAAGAAGACCGCTATCTCTGTAGCCAGCACGGCGTGCCTCTGCCTGCTGCTGCTGCTGGTTGCGGTGCAGCATCTCCGCGTCCAGGTGGATGAGGAGGAGGCGCACGGAGAGGACACCGCGACGCGCTCTCTCCTCCCAGATGGAGAGCAGGACGCACGGCCTAATAAGAAAGGATTCTCGGCGTACTTCACCAAACTGACCCGGGGACGCAGGGAGGTGGAGAAGCCCGCTCGCTCCTCCGCGTCCGGCGCCGACCCGCCTCCAGCTGAGGACATCAGCGCCGATGACATCTTCATCGCTGTGAAGACCACCAAGAAGTTCCACCAGTCCAGACTGAACCTGCTCCTGGACACCTGGGTCTCCAGAAACATGCAACAGGTAAAGGGGAAAGTGCAAAAAATGAATTTGCATGCATAACTCTTAATCTGAAAGATGAAAATGTAGATTTTTAGGAGGTGATGTTTGTGGGCTGATATCATTGTGCTGCAGAGCTGAACAATAAGCCAACACATGCAGGTGATGCCTGTGTGATGGCTGCTTACAGTGCTGTATTGTTCCCCCTTGTCACCAGATGACACTGAAATAGCCACACAACCCCTGCTAACCATGCTGAATTTCTGTCACTTTTTATTCTCCTCTGAGTGATGTCCCTGAGAAACGGAGGGAGCAGTTTCAGGGCTCCCTCTTTGAGCCCCCCCTCTCTCCCCGCTCTCTATTATCCCTCCTCTTTCTGGGTGTCCCTGTGAATGCCCCCGGTGCAATGGATGCTTCACAGCACCGACTCCAGCGCTGTCCCCCTTCCAGCACTAACAAAGCGTCTTTCTGAAGGGGAAAAGAAAAGCTTTCCCAGCCCCTTGTCTCCCCTCTCTCCATGGGAACGTGGGAGCTGAGTCTGGGTCAAGCTTACTGGAGGAGGGATGGGAAAACGGGGGCTCCCGTTTAAAGGGGATGCCTGCCTGGGACAAAGGGGTGCATCTATAGGCAAGTTTATGCTGGGAAGAGGCACGCTGATTGTGAAAATGTGGCCTTGAGAACCAAGCTCCTTCAGAGGGTGCACAAAGATAGTGCGGAGGAAACTGTTGCTATTCAAAGTGATTACATCCTGCACCTAGAGGAGTCTTTTTGATTTGTCAAACGCAGATTCTCTTTATCTCAAGCACCAATAAAGTTTGGGAAGAGGTGTTTGATGTCAGTGTAATGGTAATGATAATAGGCCGTCACACAGACAGAATCACCTGCACAGCTCACGTTAATGTCCAAACCATGCCCCGCAACATCTGCTCAGATGTGAGCTGATTGTGCTAATTGGTTGTAATCACAGCACTGGATGAGGTTAGTTCACCCATCATACAGAGCTAACAGCAGGGCTCATAGGCAGGCAGCTGGTGGGTGGCTGCCTGACGGACAAAAAGCGCAGACTGAGCCCCACAATGCAAGAGGGAGTTCCTGGAGGAAGGGTGCCAGGTGGTCAGGAGAGCCCGAACAAAGGACGGCCCTAATGCCAGCCATATGATGCTCCCAGTTCCCACCATGTACATATGGCCATCCTCAGTGTTCAGGGCTGATTCTCACGCTCAGCTGATGGGACATCTGTGGAGTTTGGATCACTTTTGTAGCAGCTAGACACAAGGGACAAAAACTACAAAATGTAGAAGACGTGTGCTGTTAGTTTTCTGCTCAAAGTGAGATCTCTTTGCTCGTATGCAGATGGAGTCGCTGCTGTCTGCTGCTGTTTACATGAGAACAGAGAGGGGAGCTTATCTGTGATAGCTGTGTTGACACAATAGTGCCTGTGGCCTTCTTAATCTTTGATCCCATTCAGAGCAGAAATAGCAATTTTTGCAACCAGTCAGTGTCTTTATGTAAAAGGCTTGCGGCTATTAAATGCCAGACCCAATTTATCTGTGAAATGCCTCCTTTTCATCACAAGCCATTATTTTATGGTTTTCTGTTTTGTATGAATCCCCCCTTAGGTCATAAAACAAAAGAAGTTAAAATGGATCATGATATTTCCCGTTCCAGAGCGTATATCGGCAGCGAATCGATTTGTAAAACTGGCACGCGGTCGCCGCTTTCATCAGAGCTTGAATTCATTTGGCAGCTGGCACCGACGTCTTCCTGCATTCCTCTCTTTTAAGAGTTTGATAATTAGCCAGCACTCCAACAATGAGCGCTTTTAGCATTTAGAGCAAACACATGGCGACTATGAAGTACAAGTGGTCAGAGAGAGGGTGGGTGTCATTGAAGAGGACAGCCTGGTGTTCAAGATATGGGCCTGATGATGCACGTCATTTGTCCTGATAAAAAGGGGGCTGAAAATGCTTTGAATCTCTGTGACAGAAGGGGGAAGGAGTGGAAGTGGTTGACGGAGGGAGGGGGGAGCCCGATGCCCTTCCTTCCCGTGGAGCTGGAGACAGCCAGCCAGGCACCACGTTCAGCTCAGACAGGGCCGTGCCAGACCTTCCTGTGGTCAGGAGTGCAGCCTCCCCCCACTCTCTCTTTGCTCTCACCCCGTGCCCCCTCGCCTCTTATCTCTGCTTCACACACCGCCATCTTTTCTTTCTTTTTTTTTTTTTGTATGAATCAGTATTCTGTGAAAGTAACTGTTCTTTTAAGTTTCAGTTAAGAAACAAAGACCGAAAAAAAAAAACCCCTTCCCAGGGAGGTTTCTCTTTAGTTAACTCCTGCAGCTGTATGCAAATGCTGGCAAACATATTGAGAATTTACCCAGTGGAGACTTTACCCAGCATGAAAACTCACAGCATTGTTCTATTCAAGGGGCTCTGGCCGTGTATGAGGGGGAGGAGGATAGGGGGGTGAAGAGGGGGTGAATGGCCACACACGGTTTTGGATTTACTAATCAGCGGCAGTGAGATTCCTCCCCTCTCCTCTCCTCCTCCCTCTCTTTCTGTCAGTGCCCTGGCAGCTCCGGCAGCTGCCTCAGTGATTAGGTCGTCTATTCAACGGGCTTTAAAGCAAACAGCGCCAGCCTCACCAGTGAAACCACCACCCTTCCTTAAACAAACACCAGCTCATGGCTTCAGCATCGAGCAACATCTGCTCAGAGTTTGTTCCACAAACTGTTCAGCTTTGCTTTGTGCAGAAAGAAAAGACAGATCCTGGATGCAGATCACAGTTGCTGTGCAGCAGGGTGGCGAACTCGCAGGAATGTGGGTTATAGTTGACACAAAAAAGTGCTCCGTCAGTGAGGGTTAAGGCGCCACGACCCCGGCGTGTAGAGACACGTGGCGCAGATAAGGTGGCGTGATGTGCGGCAGGTGCTGCTGCTGCCTCACCTGAGGTGAAGAGTAAACAGACTGCTGGCGGTTACACAGCTCAGGGCCCTTTCATCATCATCACCATTCACCAGCTTGCACCTGCTCAGTGTGAGGCATCATAAAGAGGAGTCTAATCTGCTCCTTTTTAAAGTGTCCTTTTATGAGTAAGTGCTACATTTAACAAGCCTGCAGTCTCGTGGTTGTCAGTCATACAGCGGCGAGCACACACAGGATTGTGTCAGTGGTTTATCGACTTCATGCCGCATTCAACATGTTGAAGCTCGGCAGCAGGTCCAGCAGAGCGAAGGGGGCTCAGCCGGGGGATGGGATACATGAATGGGGTGTGTGTGAGGGCGGACAGTCTGCCTCCGCCTTTGTTCTATGTCTGGGATGCTTCGGGGCGGCATCACAGTTTCCATGGAGAGAGTGAAACGCAGGACAAAAGGCCTTTATTAGAGCAGTGGGCTGTTTAACTCAATGTGTTTTCCACTGCATAAAAAGCACGTTGATTGATGCTAATCACACCGGGCTGGATGTGAGGAAGAAGGACGCACTGTTGAGTCCGATAGTGTGACGAGAGCTTCACATGATCATCCAAAGTGCTTTTGATTTTCCACTTATCTGTATTCCCCCTTGTTTGTTTACAGACGTACATCTTCACGGACGGAGAGGATGAGGAGCTGAAAAAGAAAATTGGTAAGTTGGAAACAAAGATGCACATTGTTTTATTAGAAAGGGCCCTCTGAATTAAACCTATTTTAAAAGTCAGTATTCTAAAAATTTGAGCTTTTTTCCGTGAAAGACTGTATTAAAATACATAGAGCCTCCATTGATGGCAGCGTCTTTAACTAATAATTTCTGTCATTGTTGCCACAGGGAGTCACGCTATCAACACCAACTGCTCTGCAGCTCATAGCCGACAAGCTCTGTCCTGCAAGATGGCGGTGGAATATGACAAGTTCATAGAGTCGGGGAAAAAGTAAGCATCACTCAAACTTGATATTTGCGTTGGTGTTGATTTTTTTTTTTATCTCAGGATCTAATAATTCTTCTGTTTCTATAGGTGGTTCTGTCACGTAGATGACGACAACTACGTGAATGTTCGGACTCTGGTGAAGCAGCTGTCCCAGTACCCCCACACCCAGGACATATACATCGGTAAACCCAGTCTGGACCGGCCCATCGAGGCCACAGAGAGGCTGGGGGACAATAAGATGGTACGTCCTCATATTTGGTGCATAATTTTCAAGATCATGCATCTTATTTGTCAGATATTAACAGACTTTTCTGTGTCTTTTATAGAAACCAGTCAACTTCTGGTTTGCTACTGGAGGAGCAGGTTTCTGTGTGAGTCGGGGTCTGGCACTGAAGATGAGCCCATGGGCCAGGTAAGATACAGATACACACATCCCGTTAGGGCTGGGCGATATATTGCAATATTTTTGATCAAATACCTCAATATTGCAGCGATATTTTGAATTATGTGGATTTAATGACTAAGTGTGCAAAGGAAAATAATAGAAAACAGCTATAAAAAGTAACCAGTAGTCTGGTAAGTTCAGAAAATTACATCACTTCACTGTAATGCAGCCTTTAAAACCAGGAGAAGACAACACTTACGCCATATAATATCCAAAAGCTAAGAGGATATCTAGTGTCATAACACAATATCAATATAATATCAATATATTACCCAGCCCTACATCCCGTACTATCACTCAGAACATTTGTACATCAGTCTTGAGGATGAAAACCGCAAAAAATGCCTCAACGCGTGTCTGTTTTTTGTCTCTCCAGTGGCGGCCACTTCATGAACACTGCGGAGAAGATCCGCCTGCCCGACGACTGCACCGTCGGCTACATCATCGAGTCGGTTCTGGGGGTCCCTCTGACCCGCAGCAACCTGTTTCACTCCCACCTCGAGAACCTGCAACAAGTGTCAAGATCTGAGATACACAAGCAGGTGAGAGGCTTATAGCTCAGGATCCGTATCCGGTATCCTTGGTGTTTTCTGTTCTATGTTGCTCATGTTTTCCCTTTAATGTTTCCTCCAGATCACCCTCAGTTATGGGATGTTTGAAAACAAGAGTAATATCATCAATTTCAAAGGGGCTTTCCCTGTGGAGGACGACCCATCAAGGTGAGAGATTGTTCTGTATTTAATAGGGCTGTCAGTCGGTTAAAATATTTAATCTCGATTAATTGCATGATTGTCCATAGTTAATCGCGATTAATCACAATTAAATGCACTTTTCTTTGTTCAAAATGTACCTTAAAGGGAGATTTGTCAAGTACTTATCAACATAGGAGTTGGCAAATATGCTGCTTTATGCAGATGTATGTAGATATTTATTATTAGTAATCAATTAATAACACAAAACAATGACAAATATTGTCCAGAAACCCTCACAGGTACTGCATTTAGCAACAAAAATAAGCTCAAATCAAAACATTGCAAACTCAAGTCCAACAGGCAACAACAGCTGTCAGTGTGTCAGTGTGCTGACTTGACTATGACTTGCCCCAAACTGCATGTGATTATCATAAAGTAGGCATTTCTGTAAAGGGGAGAGTCGTTGGTACCCATACAACCCATTTTCATTCACACATCTTGAGGTCAGAGGTCAAGGGACCCCTTTCAAAATGGCCATGGCAGTTCTTCCTCACCAAAATGTAGCATAAATTTGGAGCGTTATTTAACCTCCTACCTTTCATTACTTAGGTTTTATAGTTTCATACGATACAAGCATCTTCACTCTGGCTTTAAAACTGAGCCCGCTACAACCTAAAAATCGCAAGTTGCGTTAATGCGTTAAAGAAATAAGTGGCGTTAAAAGGAATTTGCGTTAACGCGTTATTATCGCGTTAACTTTGACAGCCCTAGTATTCAATGATTTAATCTCAGTTTCAACACTTTTCTAACTCCAACCTCCTTATCTCTGTGTTCCAGGTTCAAGTCTGTGCACTGTCTCCTGTACCCAGACACCCCGTGGTGTCCCCCTCAGGTTGCCTTCTAGGGCGACCGCTCCTTTTTCATCCTCGTCCCCGTCGGGCCTCGGTATCTGAAAGGCTCGCGGGGACCAGTGTTTGGTATTTGACCGCACGGCTGCTGTATTGTTGCTGCAGTTTTGTGCGGTCTTTAATGGTTTTACTGGGCTGCTGTGCGGCCCGCATCGGGACTATTCCTTCCTGTCCGGACCCAGGACCTCGCCCCATTATGTTCTGGCAGAGGACCCCAGCTCTCGGCAGGAAGTAGCTTTCAGCGTTAAGCTTTGCAGGCAATCAGTTGAGCTTTGTGATGTATATGTTGCTTGTAAATGTATCTGCAATTCTCATAGAATGTATTGTCATATATTCAAGCCTTTTTGCCAGCTTTACATTAACATTGTTTTAGCTTTTAAAAACGCAAAGCCATGCAGGTCTTTGTTTGTAGGCTTTTATCACATATAATTGGCTTTTTTTGTTTAGATCTTTTAACTGCGATGACTCCGGACAAACGCTCTAATATGAAGATTTTGTTGTGCTTTTTAAGTTAACAGTGTTATTTCTCCCATAAACTGAGCTGGCAGGAGGCAGATTTCCAAATGCATCCTAATCTGAGGTATATTAGGACAAAGCACTTTTCCCTTTTTTGATATTTTTTGGTGAACTGACCTAGTTTACGTCCTTTTTTATAATGATATGCCTCAGATTTGTGTCCAAACCAACAAAAAAAAAAGAAAATTAACCCCTCAAAATCTCTATTCATTCTTCTCTATTTAATAACACTCCTTGCATTTGTTACAATCAGGGAAAAATAATGAGTGGAAGAGATTTTGATTCGGGGTTACAATCAGCTTTTGAATTGTTTTTTTGTTGTTGTTGTTTAAAAATTGCACAGCTGAGTTTCAAATGATGTTTGCTCCTGAAAAGACGCTCACCTCCAAAGGTTCAACAGCAAAGAATTAGAAAGAACATCTAAATAATAACCACATGTGTAATCTGAGCCAGTCTATAATAGTTTGCACAAAAGACTGTTTTGTTATTATTAACATTCATTTTCCTTATTTACACATAATACTGGCTGGTTACTGTTGAGGCTGGCGAGGTGAGAACTTAACAAGAGCAACATGAGTGTTTCCACATGGAGGCGTTCGCTCCCTCTGTGTTGTATCTCACCCATATTGGGTTACGCTGTACATTTTGACTACAGTATTGTGTACTGTGCCTTTTGTTTAAATGAGTAGTGATTGTATAATGTTTAGAATGGTTTACATGATGCTTTTAATGACCCGGACATGATTTGTGTTGAATGACTGTGGTGTTTATTCTCCAGTATCTGGAGGGTTCATTCCCAACACTGGCTTCTCAGGGATTATGAGCTGATCCTGGTATTAACTACCATGGGACCCACGGTGGGACCTACAACTTTGAATAAAAGTGCATAACCACTGAGAAACTTTACACATTTGGTCATGTTTTTATTTGACTGTCTCGTTCAAAATAATTGTTTTTTTTTAGTTTGAGTTTATTTGCATTCATGCTCACAGTTAATGACTGAACAGAAGCAGAATTTACATTGATAAAAATCTCTATGTGGTTGTACATCATAAAAAATAAAACAACTATACATTTATTCATACACACACGCACCCATACATTCACTTCCATTACCATCCATACATTTTAAAACAATACTAACACAGTAAATAAAAAACGAAACAGAACAAACCCCAAGAACTTCAGCTATCCATCTTTTAGTGTTATTGATATGAGATATGGATGCAACCAGTTGTGGAAAGTATTATACTTCAGTATTTCCATTTATACTTTTTAAGTAACTATAACAATAAACACACTGCTTACATGTTAATGCATCAATCCTAATATATATGATAATGTAACACTGTCAGAAGCCCTCTTTCACTTTTACTTATCACATGCCATAGGAAAAGCTATAATGGGGGTGGATTTTTGATCTAAAAAAGCTGCCTAACAGGATTCAACACTGTTGCTAATACAATTCTGACAGAAACAAAGAATATTTGCAATTTGATTAATTATCAGCTTAAAATACAGTTTAAAAAGTCATCCTGCACATGCTGGCTGAACTCTGGCAGACACGGAGCAGAGGATCCATCACCAAAGACTCTCACATGGGAGACAAATTACTCGGAGCAAACATCCCCACCACAAACCATAATCACAGCTTTGCCTTCCAGAGATGTATAAAGGGAAAAACTGCAGTCTTTTATGTGTCTACATCTCATGTTCAAACAGACATCAGTCACCCTGCGCCCTCCGTCTTCTCTCTGTCGACTCATTTCCAATAAATCTGTGCAGAAGTTTCAAATCATACAAAACCGAGGAATCAAAGCAGTCTGATTGGTAGCTATAATAACCATTTATTCAGTGACAAATGCTTGATCAGCTTCACAGAAGAGGAAGAGGAAGAGAGATCCCTCCTCTGGCACGGCATCCATGGGAAAACAGGGCATGTGGCTTAAGTGTAAAACTCTTGTCTTATTAAACTGGCAAGTTGTGAATGTGCAAACAGTAATCAGATCTGCAGCACTTTGTTCTTTTACTACAAAAGAGACATAATACACACATAACAAATCATTAGAGTGTTGTTGGTCTCTAATCTGTTTAAACTCTCAAAACTGTCACTTGTATGTGACATTTTTTTAGGTCATAAGTGAAGAGACATGCACTCAATATAAGTGTGTTTTATCCTTAAAACATCTGCATGTGCACTATTGCAATGAGAGGAAATAAAGTAGGTAGGATGCGATTTAAATTAGCCTAAAACCATTTCCTCCAGCTGCTCATTTGTAATCCCTCTGCACCAGTAATCCTTCAATCTGTCACATCTGTGAGTGAATGAATTGTTACATGTGATTACTGTACTTTGGTGCTTTTCCACTGTTTATCTTCCCTCAACGTTTGCTATTGCAATTATAAGCTCTCTGTTCCCATACCAGCAGCTGCAGAATAATAAATACAGTCAAGACTGAGCTTTTGAAGTGTAGCTATGCTATTAGCATTTCAATTTACAGCCCGAGCTGAGGCCAAGCTTTCAGCCTCACACAAGGACACAGTTTGGACGGAGGACAGAGCATTAGGCTACCACTTGGCTTTGTAGTGACAGCATTAGTATAACAGGTAGTAGAATGAACCAGTTGCTACTTAAATAAAAGTACACAAGTTTGTTTAATACATACATTCAATATTCATATTTCTTGGTCCGGCCCGGCAACCAGCAGAGACTACGAGAAATTGGCTGGCGCATAACCCACCGTAAAACAGAGTATTGTCATTTACACTCCTATTTTTATACCGATTTAACAAATGAGATGTTAATTAAAGTGCTTATAGGCAGATTTTGTTACTTTTGGACGGAGCCAGGCTAGCTGTTTCCCCCTGGTTCCAGTCTTGATGCCTCAAGTGTTTTCAGAATCATCATGTAGTGCACGGTTTAGCTGTAAAATGAGAAAGTTTGTGACGCCGCTGCCATTGTAAAATCTGGTGAAGGAACGCCAAGTTCCGCTCACATGACCGGAGCACAGCCAATAGGAACGCTCTCTCTCTCTGAAATGACCTGTGATTGGTCAAAATCTGCTGTCACAGCTAGATTTTTCTAAAGCCTGAAAACAGAGCCATGAGGAGGAGCAGAATTCTAGTTATCTCTCAGAACACTTGAATAACAATATGCTGAAAGGTTATTATGGAACTTTTGCCCAATGATGCCAAAAATATACTGCCTTCTGCCACTTTAACAGACATTTATTTAAATGAAAATCTTCAAGATTATTACTTTAAGTAAGGGATTTTAGTAGCCTATTTTTTCCTCTGTAAACTGCATTGTTTCAATATCATTATCAGATGATGGGTCTTTAAATAAGAAGTCAGTGTCATGATTGAAAGTATAACTCAGGTCAGGTGTTACGTCTCCATTCAATGGAGTGATTTCAGTAATGCTGTTTTGCATATGTGTATGGTTTGGCAACAGGTGAGAGATTATAAGAACACAAACATCCAACTGCAGACGTCCATCGATCAGCTAACTGTCAGCGAGCTGTGGTGAAACTGGAGGCTGTTGCTGATTAGGATCTAGTGATCATGTTTCCAAAACATAAAAAGTCCCGCATGACTTGTGTCTGTCTCAGTTTGAGTCATACCTGAGGAGGAACCTGCCCACCTACAGTTCTTAACCTCAGGGAGAAACCATGTCTGTCACCTGGCAGCCTCAGCTGACAGCCGTTAAGAGTTTTATTCTTGTTGTGACTGGTTCTCACACATTTCTGAATAAGAAAGAGTTTAACTTTTCATTTTAAATCCCACAACAGGATGTTCTGTATATCACACTGTCATTACAAATAAATTAATAATTAATGTAAATACTAAAAAGTCGTGTCAGAACAGCAGCGAGGCCAGAGGGATGACATGGGTCCCCCCTGGAATCTGGTTGGCCACCCCAAAATGCCCACTCTACCAGAGTCAGAAGGTGATAGATAGTAACTAGATCACGGATGGATTAGTGAACAGGACTACCAGGTACAGCCCAGCAGGGCACCTGGACCAGAGCCTTTGTATGAGGAGACTGTTAACATTTGTTGTTGGAAAGTCAATCAAACGACCACAAAGTGATAATAAAAAAAAGACTACAAAGAGACGCAAATTGACTAAAAATAGAAGCAAAACTGTACCAGAAAGACACGCAAAATGACAAAAAAGAGACGCAAAATGACAAAAAAAGAGAAGCAAAACTACCAGAAAGATACGCAAAATGACTAAAAAGTAATACAAAATGACTAAAAAGGGACATGAAACGATTAAAGAGACCCAAAACAACCACAAAGACATGCAAAACGTCTAAAAAGAAATGTAAAATTACTAAAAAGAGACACAAAATGACTATAAATAGAAGCAAAACTACCACAAAGACATACAGAACAACTAAACAGAGATGCATAATAACTATAAATAAATGCAAAATGACCACAAAGCGAATAAAAAGAGACATTAAATGACTATAGACGGACAAAATGACCACTTTGACTTGTCGTAGTAGGAAAAGCACAGGTTTTACTAATAACACTAACGAGGCAGTGAGTGACAGTGAGATACACGATACCACGACCCTGAACTCATTAATTTCATTATTAACACCTGTGTTTTTGCTACTATGACATGTCAACATGCCTTCTGTAAAAGAAAGGCATATTCATATTAAGTTATATCTTATACATAATAAAATATAAGCACATCTTTAAGACACTGGATATCAAGGCTTCACAGGTCTTAACGATGACATGATTTCAGCCCTGTCTTCAGGTGGAATGACAGGAAACACTTAACAGTTTGTACCCTGCTGATTAAAACACAAACACCTGGGTGAGCTTTCTGCCACCTCCCATCAGTGCTCTGAGTGGAAGATGTGAAATTTCACAACTCTGTAAAGTCGCTCTCTCTGTGTGTGTGTTTGTCTAACGGTCAGTAAAATGGGAAACCCCAGAGTGGGAGGTGAGGAGACAGAGGAGTAGATGTGGTGAAGAATGGATGTCTGCCACAGAGGGACATTCCTCAGAGTGCCGGGGATTACACAGACGCTGGCCACTCGCACATTGTCTTCATGACTTCCCTTTGCTATATCAGTCAGTCTCCAATTAACAGGCTGCATTGTGTGCAGGATTAGGAGCGGCGGGACTAGTCCCACTGGCCCACTGAGAGATCTCACAGCAACTGGCACAGGCCTTAATCCTGCTCAACATGTGCTCTACAAGTGGAGTTTACTATAATCCAGGTATCACATATCGCTGCTGGAGAAGCACTTGAACTTCGGAGTGAGCTGCACTCGAGTCGAGGACTTGAGGAATTTGGAGGAGGACCTTTTTTTTCCTCAGTTGGAAGATGTATTACAGGAAACGATTCATTTTCACATCAAGTGCTGTTGTTTTTAAGCCAAATTCAATTAATCCTGCCAGGGTCTGTACAAAAATCTCTGAGTTCTGAGGTTAATTTCATGCTTTAAAGGGGCTCTATGTAAGAATCAGAAATTGCTTGTTAACAGTGACACCTGTGGCTGTTGAGTCAACGGCAGTCAGCGTCCTGCTGCTCGCGCTTGTGCTCGCACTACAACAAACACGGGACGTCCCCCGGACATTTACGGGACGTTCACGACATCCCCCATTGGTCCCCACCACTAAATGTGTGAGCGTGCATGGCGTCACGTCATTCCTCACATTAAAAGCGGTCTATACAGGCTGATAGAGTAAACCCAGAAAGTCGCAGAAAGTCACGTTTTTTAGGTTAGGTTACAACCTGTTCACACATTGGCAATAAAAAACGATTAAAACATATTTATACGTGTAAAAATGTACATACAGTCCCTTTAAACAATCATGTTTTTAACAGAATGTCAGAATGAATACGAAATATGAAATAGTATGTACTTTTATGCATGCTAAATGGGGACAAAGGGTTAAAATAAAGTGTTGCAGATTGCCATTGTATTTTTTCATACTCAATTCTAGGTTATATAAAATAACCTTTTGAATCTCAACACCTTGCAGAAAGTGTTTAAGGAGCATAAACATTCTGGCTTATTGTAAACGTAGGTCAGTCGTGTTAGCTTCATACTTTTAACTCATCAATTGTGTAATATTCCTTGCTGGTTTGTTTGTAGGAAAAGGTTAAACTGTTACAAAGAAATATGTTGAAATTATGTTGATTTAAACTGTGAGACTCTCAGTTTGTATTGTCTATAGCTTATACAGGAGCATAAAATGTGTGATATGAAGGTAAAGGTCATGGTGCTTTGCAGCAATGCAAATCAGGATGCAAATGATGTTGTGCAACGACCTCAGGCAGAGATAACTCATCACTATTATTATAGTACATAGAATACACCGTCTCAGTAACAACTGGTGTACTACAAGGAATCATGGACTGAAAATACATGGACTGGAACTTTGATTCCTTGTATAAATTGTGTTTTGGAGTGTTTGTTGTAACCTTGGTAATAAGGAAACGTTAATGTGGTTAAAGCTCTAATGTGGTTCATTTTTAAAAGTGGTGGTGAACCACTGGATCATGATAAATTCTCCACACAGAAGACTTTAAAGGAACAGGAAGGAAAGGGAAAAGCTTTGAGAAAAAGAATCAGAGTGAGCAGGAGGAGTCGAGAGGTGAGGACAGGGATAACCAGACAGCTCCATAAATCCTTCACTGGGTCTACGTGCTCCCTCTGACTGCTCCGGCTGATGCCTACAAAGGAGGAGGTGAGGTGTGAATAACGTGAGCGGTGACTCCCAGGACACAGCTGCCTCCCTCTGAGCCCGGCCACAAAAGAGATGAAACCACCACCTCTCCCTCCTCGTAAGCATGGCAGCAACAAAGCAGCAGGACTCCCTCCAGAAACGGGACACAAAGGTGCTGACGTCCTGTGTTCATCGGCCTCATCTATCATGTGATGATGACAGAGGGTACATGATGAGAAAAGAGAGGTAAAAGTGAACATTATGACCAGTGAAAACAGAGACTAAAAGACTAAACTAAAACATGCAAACCCACAGGTTTATGCTTCGATACTTCATTTCTTGTGTGCGTGGAGAACATTTCTGTCACCAGAATTTCAACTGGACAAAGAGAAAGAAAGGTTTGAATGCTGCTAGGGCTGCACAATTAATCAAAACCTTGTCAACTGCAATGTTCAAATCGCAGGAGGCGCAATATTTGTTAAAGGCGAAATGTGTGTCAAAATACAATTTTAAATTTTGTCATGTTTTGTCATATTGTGGTGCTGCAGAGATGTCCTGGCCTACACATCATATTCTACAGCTTAAGAAAACATCTTTGTTTGGTACACAGGGCCGGCTTAAGGCATAGGCCATATAGGCGGTCGCCTAAAGCGTCACCTTATGGGGGGCGCTGGTCGCCCTCTAAAAAAAATAAGACAAAAAATCAAAAATAATAAAAGAAATTGCGCCCTTCCTCATTTTCTGCATTGTGGTAACAAATGAACAAACGAATAAAGAAAGAAAGAAATACTCGTATATCTCGTTTTAGTGAAACTGACTAAACACTTTTAAGCCAACAATATCAGGGACCAATTGTTTATTTATATTATAATAAATACAATTATTTATGAAAATAAAAATGTTAATTTTTGTCTTAAAACCATTGTGGTGGCGTATGTGTGTTGCGGTTAACGAGGCTAGGGTTAGGGTTCTGGGGGGTTGAACCCTAACCGCAGACATCCCCTGCGGCATCAAAAGTGCGAGAGCCAGTCCTGTTGGTCCAGATCCCCACAAAAATCAGACCATAATCACAATCAATGAAAATGAGAATAATGATGTAAAAATGATCATTCCCTCTAATATCCCAAATCATATTGCAATTGCAATATCGGTCAAAATAATCGCAGATATTTTTTCTAAATGGTGCAGCCCTACAGTAGACGCTGTCTGCCCTGTGGATGATTAAACGGGTGAATTTTTAAATGGAAGTCTGGCCTTGTGCAGCTTTAACTCTCTCGTGTGTCTCCTGGGCGTCGTGCAGCTGCCTGGCATCGAGGAAGAGGAGAGTCGTGGTCCGACCACCTGGCAGAAAGCCCGGCCAGACTCAGGAAGTGTCCTCCTCCCCCCTCTGCCTCCCTCCCTCTCCATTCAGCTCCTCACCTCAAAGCATTAGTAATGCATTCCTCCAGTCCAGCAACAAGCAGGGTAATTCAATTTCCTCGACAGTGAGACCGTGTGAAATTTCATTTGCATCTCTGGGTCTCTGTTATAAGGCGGGTTGTAAAAACCTCCATCATGCTTTGTTTGTTTACTCCTTTGTTTAGTTCGGCCCACACAATAAACAGCAGGGAGCCCAGGAGATGATGTAATCTCTGTATTCATCTTTTGAAACAGAAAATACCTCGAAAGATTAGAGAAAAGTATTGTAATTACTGCCAAAAAATGTTTGTAGTCTGATTGTAGTTTTTACCAGAAAGTCACATTTTGAATGAATAATGAAAAGTTCAGTGAAACATTTATAGATATGTTAAGATTCAGAAGATAAGTATTTTTTGAGATACAGAAGGTCCACTTCCTGTATCTTTTTATAATCCAGACATGAGAAGTCAGTGTTTGGGGCGACAGCAGCTGGCTGGCGGTATGAAGGAAGTTGACAAAACCAGACTGGTGGCCCGGCGCTGACACTGACCTCTCGCCTGCTGTCGGCCCAGAGAGGTCACGAACACAAAACTGCCTTTCTGCTCCTCTCACAGTGATCTGCAAGCAAGCCTGCGGTCTGTCGCTGCACTACAGAAGAAATAAATACCAACAAGGGAGAAATACCAAAACTACTTGCACTGCAAAGTAGTTTATATTTACTAGGACTGTCAAAGTTAACTCGATAACAACGCGTTAACGCAAATTCATTTTAACGCCACTAATTTCTTTAACGCATTAACCTAACTTGCAATTTTTAGGTTGTAGTGGGCTCAGTTTTAAAGCTAGCATGAGGATACTGATCTCATGTGAAGCTAGAAAATCTAAGGAAACCGTTGATACCAACCATGTCATGCTAGCTTGTTGCGAAGGAGATTAAATAACGCTCTAAATCTACACTACATTTTGGCGAGGAAAAGCTGGCATGGCCATTTTCAAAGGGGTCCGTTGACCTCTGACCTCTGATATGGGAATGAAAATGGGTTCTATGGGTACCCACGAGTCTCCCCTTTACAGACATGACACTTTATGATAATCACATGCAGTTTGGGGCAAGTCATAATCAAGTCAGCACACTGACAGCTGTTGCCTGTTGGGCTTCAGTTTGCCATGTTATGATTTGAGCATATTTTTTATGCTAAATGACAAATCTCCCTTTAAGGTACATTTTGAACAGTTAAAAAAAAAATGTAATTAATTTGCAATTAATCACAATTAACTATAGACAATGATGCAATTAATCACGATTAAATATTTTAATCGATTGACAGCCCTAATATTTACATTATATATATGCAGGACAAATTACACCTTTATCATTCTTATTGGTAGATGAAGATTTGTGACCGATGAAGATTCAACCTGAGCAGAGGTCTAATCAGCCAATAACTGAAAACACCTGTGTGGGTGTTCAGAGGCTTTAAGATAAAAAACAAAGAAAAAATCTGGCCAAAGGCAATACGAAAATCCTCGAGGAAGCATAAAATATACTTCACAGACTTCTGTATAAATCTAGTAGAAAAAAATGACTCATGCTGCTATGGGTTGAAACCCTTCTTGCATATATTGGCTATTATAATTTAATATTTTGTATTGTTTCACTCGTAAAGAGTTGTGTTTTCTGTATTCTACTTTTTAAAACACAATCAAAACAGTGTTAAAAAACGACCAGTAGCTCTGTAAACTCTGTAACTGTGGGTGACAGCAGAGCTGGCAGTGACGTTATGCTGCTACCTAGTGTCTGTTCCTGGTCAGGATGTCCCCATGCATCAGCTTTTAACAAAGAAACCCAACGAGCAGGTGCACTATAGTTTAGGTTTGTTTAATTTTAAAACACAGCATTCAAGCTCAATATAACCACAGGTTTTACATGTACACATTTTAGATTGCAAAGACGATGTAGAAAATAAAAAAAAATTACATCTACAGTGATTTTTTTCCAGAAAAAAAACTTAAAAATCTATTTACCGTATTCACATTAATGAAGCAACACATTGTGCTCGATTCTAAAATGAAATAATAAAAAAACAAAAAACTAAAAGCAAATCACATAGAAAAAAATGTTTAAAAATGTGGAATAAGTTTTTTAAGAAATTAAAAATGAAATGTCAATTTCAGCCATTTTTTTTTCTTCTTCATTTTGTAAATGTTTATAATCTGTACAAGTGCCTCGCATTACAAACAACAAAGAGAATATGACTACTACCCAAAAACAAAGATTGCATCAGTGTAATATTGTTTTACAGAGCGTAAATGATTTGAAAACAGTCATTTTCTCATTTTATAGCACATCAGGCAACCAGGAGCTGTCAACTTTACAAAGTGGCCTCAAGTTAAGACATTTAAAAAGATATTCAGATAGTAAAAGAGTTGTGCTTCGCTTGTTGGCACCGTCTCAAAAAAAAAAAAAATCACCTCTTGTACTGGTCACAACGCACATCTAAGAGAAGCAAGTCGAAGCAGCAGAAGTACAAACTCCACATTTGAAGGATCGTCACGCTTCAACAGGAAGTCAGCAGGTTTCCAGATTATAGAGAGAGCGTCACACTCCCTTCACAGCATCCACTCACTCTTATCTACTTTTATGTTATAAATGCTAAAACACATTTGTGAGACACTGCATTGCCAATGCATAAAAGTTTCTCTCTGAAATTCTCGTAGAAACTACAATATGCATATTGTCACATAAACTTGCATTAAGATTCCTGTGAGAGGAGTCTCTGACTCTACGCTGCTGCGTTTGGTGGAGAAGATCGTTGCCGGACAGAGTCGAGTTCTGTTGAGGGAGATGAGGCTTTACATCTTAACAGGAACACAGAGAGAATAACAAGCAGTCTGGTGAAGAGGCAAATCATCCTTAAAAGTCTGGAGAAGACATCACGCACAACTCTGTCCTCATCTGCTTCACCATCGTCTTAAAAGGGCTGTAAAAAAAAAAAGGTTCTGCTTCCAGTAGTATAAAAACTTCTCATTACGGTTTCATTAGTTTTTTCATCCCGCTGAGACTCTTCTTGTCAAACAGCTGCATTTCCATCACGCAGCTCATCTTTGTCCTTATCAAATCCTCTGCGAGCATGTGCCAGAATCAAGTTCACAGCTTCACAAGTTACAGTCACTTGCTGTAGAATAGTGGCTCATCAATGTATAATTTTAAAAAATGCCACAGGAAAGAAGAAGAAAAAAAAAAAGTAAATTTCAGACCTGTAAGACGTGCAATACTGCAGGAAAACTGGTCCCAGACGTCGGATTTAACACAAAATGTAAAAACAAGCCAATGTGTATGTGTAATATACAGTATGGCGACTTTAAGAGAATAATGCAAATCTTATCTCGATGATTCAAACCTAGCTTGCATTTTAAATTCCACAAGCAGTAAGATGAGATGTTGCAGCTGTGAAATTAATCTATTCTACGTTGAGTGTGTCATGTGAGAGATAATGTCTACAGTTCAGGTGGGAAGAAAAACAGCTGATTCCTCCCATGTTACTGTGTAAGGCGTTTCTCTTACTCTCCCACAGCAGTGAGAGAGTGCAGTACAGTACTTTACAAAACAACAACAACAACAACCAGTAGTAACCAGTGTTTCGTCTATGAGCACTTCCAGAGTCCTCAACACTGCAATGCCTTGTTACACCTCTTCCTGACTGGACGCAATGCGAACAAGTGAGCGAGCGAACATCCGATTGTTTCAGTTTTATCCCCGATGAAGATGTCCCTAACCTGCACAGTGCTCGGTTGCCGTATGTTAGGAAGAGGTGTGACATGTCATGGTGCATTCATGTGTAAAGAAATAATAGGTCGGGAGTGTACAAGTCAATCCAGGCTCCACCACGTCAGCGTTGCAGACGAATTCCCAGCACCGATGATGATTCTTGCAATAATAAACATAAGCCGAGGAAAAAAGTATGTGCGTTGTGATTTCAAAAAGCACATTTGGTTCCGTTTGTCCGTTTTAAATCGAGTGAGACGGTGGCGGAAAACAGAAGGAGGAGTGACTGAAAGGTGAGAAATAATAAATGACCGACTGACTGACTGACTGGATGAATGAGTGAGAGGCTTCAGAGACGTCAGACAGGATGAGTCCAGTGTTGTCTAGTGGGCTGCAGGAGCAGGAGCAGGAGCAGGAGCAGGAGCAGGAGGGCTGTTGGGATCTAGTCGGCTGTGGGGATCTGGTCGGCTGTTGGGATCTGGTCGGCTGTGGGGATCTGGTCGGCTGTTGGGATCTGGTCGGCTGTTGGGATCAGGTCGGCTGTGGGGATCTGGTCGGCTGTTGGGATCTGGTCGGCCGTTGGGATCTGGTCGGCCGTTGGGATCTGGTCGGCCGTTGGGATCTGGTCGGCCGTTGGGATCTGGTCGGCTGTTGGCCAGGTACTTTGCCCGCATGCTGGAGGTGTACTGGGGATGAAAAGAAGAATATGACACACAGATCAGAACATGAATTTCGCTCTTTATAGTTAAAACAATTGCTTACAAGCAGGACAAAAAGGGTGAAGTCACTCCTGTATTCATAACATTTTAAAAAACACAGTCCATGTAGGATTTTCTCATTATTTTATACAACTGAAATTAAAAGATGCATCCAAAGGCTCGGTCATTCGTTGAGTGAGAAGAAAAACCCTCCTGGTGAATAAAACATCAAAAGCAGCAGTGGAGGAACATACAAATATTCTGATTAGACATATCAAAGCTTCTACAGAAGAGACACAGTTTACCTTTCACACTAGTTACTGCAGACTGCTGGAATCTAAAGGGATGTTACATGATTCAAATACAGAAAGAACATCACAGCAACAGCTACAGAGGACGAGGACATCAGAGGAGTTTTATAAATATAAAATTCTGGTTGAAATTATTTCACTTTCTGCTTTTAACCGTCGTGCACATTCGTATACATTTAGGATGCACCCATGCATTTTTTTTTTTTAATACAGGCGATACAAGCACAAAAAGGCTGCATTTCAAACTCATGTGGAAAGTTGCTTTTCAGTTGCAATATGTTTCCGCGTGTTGTGATCGGCCTTCAGAGCCATTTGGACAGCCTGTAGAGGATGTGAAACGCCGAGTATTTGCACCAATATGGGCTCAATAAAACAACATGACTTACCTTGGATTTTAAAGAAAAATATGTATCATTTGTAGGGCTGTAACTAACTCTTATTTTCAATATCATTCATTTCTTGATTAATTGTTTGCCGATAATGTCAGAAATAGGGCTGTCACTATATCAGATTTTCACTACACAATTATTATAAGAATTCACAATATTATGGCATTAAAAAAAAAAATGCTATCAGTCCAATTCATCTTTAACTTTGTTTACTGTGCGTTTTATCTCTTTTTTTGGCAAATGAATTACACTCAAAATATGAGTGTAGGAGGTGTAGAGAGAGTCTGCAACCATAACTGCATATATAAAATGATTTAAGAGGCGCTGGATTATTTACGCAATATTATCATAATATCAATATTTCATTTTTAAATATCATGGTTATCATCAATACCGGTACATTGTGACACCCCTATACAGGAAATAGTGAAAAATGCTTGAGGTGGTCATCTTGTTTTGTCAAATTTCAGATTACTGTTTTGAATAAAAATAAATTCTACATTTACACATCTAAATCTGTCGGCGGTGGCAACTGCTGCCTGTGATTAACCCAAATATCTCTACCTTCACTGTCAGCCTAAATATGTTCAGTTCAACTCTGCCACCGCAGTAATGGCGGTGCCGCTCGACAACGCGACACATAAATCAGCCAGCAGATTCGTCTATACCACTAAATGCAGTGGCAGTGCGTAAAATATCAGAAAATAAAAAGACCCCAGCTGAAAATATACAAGGTCGTACAAACATAGTGGTACCTTAAAGTGGTATTTTCTCTGTGTAACACACCCAATAACTGAATCCTTAACTCTTATTAAATACAGGTGTAAAATATTTGACTCTTAACCCCCCAAGAGTTCACCCTCACAGGTCACAGTGAGCCCCAGGGCAGAGTTACAGCTTCACATGTTCCTCCCAATACATCTGTGTTGCTGCAAGGGGGGGGGGGGGGGGGGGGGGGTCGGGGAACATGCAGCCCAGGGCCACAGGAAACAAAAATCAGGTGAGACACCAGGTGGGGTCAGGACAGAGGGGGAGTGGGGAGGTTCCTGAATAGAGGGTGAGCAGAGCTGGGAGTTTGGGAGGTGGTGGCACAGAAGAGGAGCAGGCCAGCAGGTGGAGGAGGCGGGCATGTTTTGTACCTGTTAGCATAGCAGATGAGGTTACCAAAACGATCTTGAACTCTCCGAAGGCTTTAACTGCCAGCTGTGACCGCTGTTACTGTCCGCGGCAGTCAAATACAACTGTATGGATTCGCAGAAAAAAAAACAAAAAAACGACAAGAAAAGAGTATAGAGAAGATACACAAAGCAGCGTCTAGGTCCAGGGCAGACGCACGGACACCAGGGAGGGCAGGCTCTCTGGTAGAGGTTTGGGTCGGGGGGGGGAGCAGGAGGGAAAGATTGAGGTTTGGTCCTAGCTCAAAGAAACAAGAGCTCTACATGAAGAATGATGTCTCCAGATACTGGCTGGTTGGTTGGTGATATACAGTAGAGACTTCGATGTACTTAAATAGGGTGTTTACAGCGCAGCAACTTTCTTAGGGAACCAAGAACCTTTTGAGGAACTAAATCTGCGTTTCGACCGGAAGAACCAGGGACTAAATTTAGTTCCTGTAGGACAGTTACACGTTGTATAAAAAAAAAGTCCCTGCTCTGGAGGCGGTACTTTCTGATGGTTCAGGAGATATTGGCTGACCGTCTCTGATTAATCAAACACAGACACCGTAGCTGCTTCAAATTCTGTACCGCTTCATTCACAAAACAACGAAGTACTGGGTGCTGCTAGTATCACTATTAGAACGAGGGTTGGACATTTCTTGACTTGATATTAAAGCCTCTGAACACACAGGTGTTAATCTGGTTGATATGACCTCTTCTCAGGACTGTGTGGGCGTGTACAGACTAACTGAGTGACATTTTCCTGAGTCTCCTCATGTTGGCTTTGTTGAACCTGTCAGGGCGGGACAAATTACACCTTCATCATTCTTATTGGTAGATGAAGATTTGTGATCTAATAAATTCCCGTCAAAGCTCCGGCCACCTTCAACCTGAGCAGAAGTCTAATCAGCCAGAGTAACTGAAAACACCTGTGCGGGTGTTCAGAGGCTTCAACAATCTTGATATTAACCTGCTTTGTTGTCGGCTTCCCGACTCGTTGCAAAAAAGTAAAAGAGAAAGAGAGAGAGCGTGAATGAGTGAAGGAGAGAGAGGAAGCTGCAGCGATTAGGAAACAAAGTGAATGAAGGAGAGTAATAAAATTTGCTGATGGTTTGATGGCGGTTATGTTCTAAAGCAGAATAAATGACCATCAAACACACAGATTGTCTACTGTGGACACAGACGTCTCCTCTCTGTATTTCTGCTTTTTATCCAAGTCCCAAAACAGTTAGTACCAACAACAACAGGATGAAGTGTGTTTCAAACATCGCCGTCGTTTTTTAAAACTTCGTCGGTCTAATTTGCCTAATCTTCAACGTTCTTCAGATGCGGTGGAAACGCAAACAAGAACATGCAAAGTTCCTAGTTTAGTCCCTGATTTTAGTTCCTCTGGTTCCATAGTTCCTGGATGATTTTGGTCAGTCCCTCACAAAAGACTTCCAAATGACCCAGAGATGTACCTACATGTTTTTTTTTTTTACAGGAAATGTGACACTTACCGAGGGCGGAGGAGACTCTCGTCCTATCAGAGGCGTATTTTCACAGCGAGAGTTCTGGAAGTTGGCGTTCTGAGCCCTGTTGAATTAAACACACGATGAGATCAAACACAACAAGCTGAGAAGTGCACGAAAACCTACACACTGCTTTAAATATGTGAAACTATATACTGTAAACATGAAACTCTCCATGTCAGTTTTCAGCATACCAAGGCACTAAAACACAGAGCCAGAAAATGGGGGATCCCCTCCCCCCCAAGCTTCCCCAACACTGAGCTCCACTCATGCAGGCCAGAGAGCTTTGAGTTTCACAGGCTTCACAGCTGGAGAGCAACAGCTGCATCTGCTGTCCGCTGCATGGCTTTCTATAGGAGAGCTTAGCTCCTCTCTGGGGGCATAAAAACTGGCTCCTGAGTATATTAAATATCTAATATCAACAACCTCAGGCTGGGTTGTGAAAATAAATTATCCACCACTTCTGCCTTTCGCTTAGTGCGGGCTTTCTATTCAACTTACATGTACTCGGTGACAGGTGCGTTGCTGACGGTGTGGGCCGCGGCAGGGATGGAGGTCTCGCTGCCGTAGCTGCTGCCACAGCTGTACAGGCTGGGCATGTGGACCCGGTACAGGTTATCGTGGTTTTGCCTTCCCCCGTGGCTCAGAGACTCATCTTCACTGTCCTCCTCGGTCCTGCAAACACCACACAGCCCTTTAATAAAACCATCACCACCACCACCAGAGGGACCCCCTGTCCTATCTGACTGATAACAAAGGAGCATGAAAGCGCCACGTGGTCACGTTTTTTGTGTTTATTCTCAGTCACATTTTGATCCTCGCTGCCTGAGGGGGGTGAAAAAAAACACGATGAATTCTCTGCTGTGTGAAGCAAAGGCGATGCAGTTTTTTCCACTGACCTTAATGGGACTGAACAAAGACGGTAAAAATAGCCTCGTGTAATTGGTTCAGCCACTGCAGGAAAATTAAAAAGCCCTAATTCTGCACCAGGACAATAAATGCATTCGTTCACGTCGTCAAATAAAAGCAGTTGCCTACTACCGCAGAGAGAATGTGATTGATTCTTTTCAAACAACGAAGCTCAATAGTGTATGTGAGATATATAACAACAATGCACTGAACATGGTCTGTTAAAAAAAAAAAACATCATGGAGCCTGTCTCCCTCTAGTGTTCATCCCACAGGCTTTTTTCCTGCATAAATAATCCATGAGATCACAGAGTTTCATTCAGTGCGGCTTAAAATACATTTATTTAACTGTTTATGTGCATATCAGAGTCAATCAATTAATCAATTAATATTACTAATAATCCTACCCTAGAAATGCTAGCCTTGAATATTACAATTAGAAATCTTTACAATTCCAGATGGGGCAAATAAACGTGTGTGCTTGAATCACCATAACAGTAAAACAGAGCAAGCTTAGCAGGGACCGCTGAGGAAACAGACTGGCTGCGTGTAAGCCTTTGTTTTATAACAGGAAGCACCAGCTGAGATCAAACTGATCAACATGCCCCCCCAATTGTTCGGAGGGATCAGTTAATTATGTGGTGCAGCCGAGCTGACGGCTGCGCCTGGGAAACCACTTTCCTCGCAGCCAGCCCCGCAAACCTTATCTGCCGCTGATAGGACAAAGACATCAGGATGATTTCACCCCCTCGGCTGCAGAAAGAGACACCAGCTCAGGCGGTGGTTATGATAGATTTAGGCCAGCTCGGCACAATTAGGGGGGGATAACAGGAAACAATCTATTTGAGGAAGCAGCTGGAGCCTTCTGAGCACGTCCCAGCGGTAAACACAGCCGCACACAAAAATAATCGTGTTGTCCTATCTGTGTAGATTTATCCTGAATTACTTTGTCTGCGTAAAAACAAGAGGGTTAGAAGAAACGCCATAAAACCATAATTAATTGATAGGCTCATCCTCTTCAATTATTTCTCACTGTATACACACAGGCCTGCACGCAAATGCAGCCTAAAAGCTTTTGCGCTGGTTCCTATGTGGTTGTGAGTCGAAGGGAGTATACGTGGTCTTACCTCTTGCTCTGCCAGGTGTGAGGCACGCTGCAAACAATGGAGCTGAACATGAGAGCAGTGATGAAGGAGAAGAGTACGAGGTAGATGAGGCCTTCCAGTCCGTCGTAACACAGTCCCGTCACGGCCTGGACGAAGTCCTGCAAAAAAGGGGAGACACCACTTTTATTATGGCAGGTATGACCGGATCAAAGTCTGCATTCAAACTAGAGCTGCAACGATTAATCGATTAGTTGTCAACTATTAAATTAACCGGCAACTATTTTGATAATCGATTGATCGGCTTGAGAAGAATAAAAAGTCAAAATTCTCTGATTCCAGCTTCTTAAATGTGAATATTTTCTGGTATCTTTACTCCTTTATGACAGTAAACTGAATATCTTTGGGCTTTGGGTAACACTGATAGACATTTTTCACCATTTTCTGACATTTTATACACAACTAATTGAGAAAATAATCAACAGATTAATCGACAGTGAAAATAATTGTTAGTTGCAGCCCGAATTCAAACATCTAAAGCAATTTGAGAAACAAAACAAATAGTAACATTTTAGCATGTGGATTCTGAGAGAGTGTTTAAAATGCATCTGCTGTGATTTCTCATTTAAACTAGGTCAAACCAGTGAGCTCACGGTTGGCGAGCGAGAAGGAAGGCAGTGCATTTTTATCAAGGTTTGAATAGAAGCACAATATCACGATTGAGAATCTCCGTTCTGTATGCACGGCACAGCGGAAACGCATTCAGTATTCTACTGGAGATACTCTTAATTTTCATGAAATAATAAGATGTTTGAGATAGAGGACGGAGCAGAAAGCAAAAAGAAAGCGCTACACTGTTCTGCACGTGTGCACTTGGAATTTGGAAGCCACTGAGCGACAGTCCTCCCAAGCATTGCGACAGCCAAGTACTTGTCATTCAGCCAGCTTCATAAATGGTACAAAGCCAGTATCGACTGGACAAGAACTCGCATACAGGAAGGCGAATGTTATCTACGGTGACAGGTGTAGTCAGCTGCACAAGAATAAAAAAAAGAGGGGTTGCTTTATATAACTAAGCTGCACTACGAAGATGTCACAACAATTCAATCGCCAGGCCCTTTTTTCATCAGACATGGAGCGACCCTACAAGAAGAATTAGGGTACCTCAGTCCCCAGCAAGAGGATTTTGTTTGTCTTTGACACTGTCTGTTCAAAATAAATGAAAAGAAATTGACTCTTAAGCATTTGTTTTTTTTCCGCTGTACTGAACTCACACCGAACTGTGACTCCTAAACCAGGGTCTGAACCGAACCGTGACTTCTGTGTACCGCTACACCCCTAACAAGAACCTCCCTTCTCACCATGTGCAGGCTGCGACAGTCAACCAGGGCAGTGAGCTGATGTAGACTGATCTCTGTGATGTTCAGTATCCCCTGGATCTCTTCTAAATTTCCCTGGAAATTAATGAGGAAAAAAAACCACAAATTTAGCAATTGGCACCTGTGTATGCTTGGATGCCAGGACCAACCACAAAAAAGACAGTGGAAAACAAACTAAATTAGTAGAATTCTCATTGTCTACATTATGAAAATGCAACTCAGAGGTAGTTCCCTGACTGTAAACAGTTAAGAATAAGAAACAAGGGCTGTCCTCGATCAAAGAAATTCTTACTCGTACGATTTTGTCGACTAATCCATTAGTTGAATTAATCGACAGATCTGTAAAACTGAGTTTCTCCACAAAGAATCACACAAAAGCACCACTTTAAATCTTGTGTTTACCAGAGATGTGCTCATAAGTTTCTTAGAAATAAGTCATTCAGCATGAAAAAAAAAGCATAAAAAATGACTAATCGACTAAAGAAATCTAAGACCAAAACAACTAAAATGAAAATCACAATTTTTAACAGTGATTAATATTATACAATTATATAATTCACTGATTATCCATTCTACGCATCAGTGTCTTTCAATACACACACAGCAGCTCCAGCTGAATGAGCAGATTTTAATGTGCGATACATTTGAATAGACTTCTTCCTCCGGTTCTCATCGGAGCTCCAGCGGAAAATACGTCTGATAGCCCGATATAAACATTTCCGCAACCTCAGCACATTTCTCTGCTGTGTGCGTATGTGAAGTGAAATATGCCTCTCTCTATTCCCAATGTCAGCTCTCATTTGTGCCTCTGTCAACACAGTGTAAGGACCAGCGCTGGACAATAGCACAGTGTTGTATTGACGAGGGCCGGTCAGTGAAAGCCTAATGCAGCTAAATGGACATAATGCAGGTCCCAGGTGGGCCGTCAGCAGATCTTTATGTGGACAGGTGCACTTCACTTCTCTGCAGGTTGCTCGTTTGGTCCCATTCACTGGGATATTCTGTCATCACAAACGGTACAATAGTACGGGACAGCTTGTGGCCCAGTGGGGGGGTGGGAGTGTGGAGTGTTTATGGTGACAACTACCCTGTAATGTGGCATGTCAAGTAAAGAGTGTAGTAAACATACCTGAGTTTGTTTGTACTCTCTGGTGGCAGATCGCAGCAGTTCAGACACGTCGTCCTGCATCTCCACTAACGCTTTGTGGCTCCCGGAGAGCTTCTGAAATGAAGTACGAATACTGTAGCAGCAGCCCGGCACATCTCTAAAGCACTCCCATTATATTAATCATTACCAAGTGCCTGCGCTTGTCTCCCTTTGTAGTCACGTGGACGTCTAGCAGAAGCACGCTGGCAGCTTATAGACGTGAGCTGAAAGGCTCATATACTGAATGTATAGCTTCCTTTTTCTTTACGAACAATAGATGCCTGCACTTCAGCAGCACTCAAAAGTTTTGATTTATTCATGTGGTTTGCTGAAGGTGGTCCATTAAAGCAAACTATGGATACACAGTAAAAGTGCCATTCTTCTTCTTCTCTTGCTTCTAACACACATTCTCTGCTACGCTATCAGTACGGACACACAGGAAGAGCTGCTCTGCAGCAGTTTTCCTGCTGGCAGAAAGGGAAGTATTGTACTATCGCACGGGAAAAAAATGTCCTTCTTTGAAGCAATGGGAGTGACTCATTGTGCCCACTTGAATTCTCACAAATTACAAGGTCATACATTATGCAGAGAACATGTCTAGAATATGTGAGACAGCTGAGATTTGACTGAGTATTGTCAGCATCACATTGAGTTAGTAAACCACCGGGCATACGGTTTATTCATGTGAAGGGTAAATGCTTTAACATGTTAAAAACTCAAACATGCAGAAACAAATGGGAGTATAAAATATGCAACAAACCTGCTGGAAGGGGTTCGTTCGTTCCAAACTGCAACTAAGGTAGTGCTGCAGGATATCTGTGAATACAAAGGACAGTAGGAGCACGATATGTTAGCGGAGCCACATTAGTTCACATGTAGGGCTGCAAATGGAACGATTACTTTCAATACAAATAGTCCGACCAGATAAATTGGCTGATATTAGCTTATTACAGATATATCAGTATCTGTGCGTATGTTGGCCGATAAGTAACAAGAATAGAACAGAAAATACTTCATTGTCTACTTTTTGTGTGCAGAAATTTGTCTGTGCAAAATCTGCTATTAAAAATGGTACATTACAACACAAAATATCACATCCAGACAAAACACATTTACATTACAACACAAAACACTAATAGAAGCTGCATTGAAAGGAGCACCAGGTACTCGACGGTGAACCGAATCAAGGTTAAATAAATAGATATAAAATTTTGTGTGCTGAGGTAGCAGGCTGGCTTCAAAAAGTAGCTTTCCTTACTGATTAAGATACTTTATGGCAACAGGGACAAACGATTTTTTATAGATGTTTTTCTTTGCACAGGGAACTCTGTACAAAAAAGCCAAACTAGGTTTGAGGTCATTTATAAATAGTATTGCCATTATCAGCCCATATATCGCTTTTTTGAATTCCCAAATATTGATAGTTAGTTGGATGAAACACGACATTTGAAAACCTCATGTTGGACTTTAACTTGTGACATAGTTAACTTGTGACATAATAATAATTGTTTAATGGAGAAAATAATTGGCAGATTAATCAATAATGAAAATAAGAATTACTGTAGTTGCAGCCCTACACTGTTTGACTATTTAGAAGAGCTGACATGGGTTCTCGTTAGAGATTTGTACACACTTATCTGGCGATAACTCAATGTGATAATTTATCGTCTTTCAATGGAATCGTATTGTGATTTACGTTGTCTAAATTGATAATATCAAGCACAAACTAACTCAAATCTCTCAGAAAATCTGATAAAATGAAATATTTTTAATGGAATATCAATTGAAGATTGTGATTTTGTTTTTACATCATACTTTACATTACCAATCAATAGGATTAACAAACGGTGTTTATATGGAAATATTTATGTATTTTTTCTCTATAAGTTCACTTGAAACTGTTTATGTTCATTTTGCACTAAAGTTGTTAATTAGGCTAAATGACAAAATAGGCAGTAATTTGCATTTGTCAAGTATTTAATTCACACAGAGTATACAAAAATAGGCTTTATCATGTAGTTATAGACCATTTATTTTTTTACTTCGCCCAGCCCTAAGTCCATTCTATTATATTTAATCATAGCTGCTCGTTCCCATATCACTAATACAAATGTGGTTTTGTCTCTTGATGCCTCTTATTTCATGTTGCATTGTGCCTTCTCTTCCCCAAGTCACTGCTCTGTGAAAGAGGCCCATAGCGATGGTAGTTAACAGACCGAAGCAGAGACGTTGTATTTTGTTTTCTAGCTCTGTCTCGCCGTGTTCCCTGCCTGCCTTGTTAGAGCTCCACTGCTTCTGTAACTGTGCTCCCGCTGAGCTAATCCTGAGCTCTGAGGTGAAACGTTCCAAAAGAATAAAGTTCACACGTGCTGTAATAGTATAAACGAATGTGTTTTTCCCCTGACGCAGCAACAACAACAACAACAACAGACCACAAAGCCAGTGAGAGGCTTATAGGTAGAACCCTTCTTACTGCAAAACAGCCCTAAAGAGCTGTTTAATCATCTCTGGAGTTATTGTTATAATTGCAACATGACCGAACTTGTGTTCGTGTTCACAGAACACCAGGAAGCAAAACAGACTGTAATTAACGTTTTGGACCTTCACATGCTATTACAACCCACTCCAGCTGCTAGCTCACAGCAGTGAGTAGGAGTCGATGAGAAATCCTTAGCAGCGAGTGACTCAACGGCAACGTCCACAAATACAAGCTGTGAGAACACCGCCGCCGACCCAGCACATGGTGGGAGTGACGTCCACTCACTGCTGTGTCAGGAGCTTCTTTCCCACACAGTTGAGCCGAACTCATGATGAGAGGAGGATTTCCGGTAGAGAGAAGTACATATTAAGCAATCTTACACCCACACACATAAATATCAGGAAGAGCAGCTTTCTCGGGAGTCTGACTGTTGGTAATGGATGGAAATACTGACGCTCTTCTATCACTTAATGTCAACTGTGCTGACATACAGAATAGATTACTGCTGCCAGTATAGAGAGGGCTGAAAGAAGACTAAATTGGCCCTTTTCCACAGAAGACATTTTGACATTTGTCACAGTAGGAAAAGCACAGGTGTAAATAATGAAAATAATGATGGCTGCCATTTAACTGACTGGATTTCAGGATCCAGGTGTTGTGCATGCTGATTTACCGTCACTCTCACTGGGACACTTGAATAGAACAGAGCCATCATTAGTGCTGTTAGTTACACCTGTACTTTTCCCACTATGACAAGTTAAAAACGTCTGCTGTGGAAAAGGCCTATTATGGCTCATAATGATCAAACAAATGTACATTTCAAGAACAACCCCGTCTCCCACAAAATTACGTCCCCACACAACTAAACTGCATTCTCAACTACGTTTCGAGTGAAAGGTAATTCCTCCCGGATTACGGTCGCAGTTTTAAACATGTGGTTAACATTGTAAATTGAAACAAAACAAAAAACAAAAAACGGGAGGTGTCATTGAGTTAAAGTTATGACGCGTTCAGGTTCTAAGATGAGCATTGGGCTATGGTAAATTCTAACGTTATCGTGATATGTTCAAATGTAATCTTGTAAAAAAAAATATTGTTTTTGGTGAGAAACTTGAATAAATCCAGTTGTTTGAAGGAGATGTTTTCACAGCAATATAAAACAGATAATAGAGAGGGAATTATGACCTGTTTAACTTCCTAACAAAAAACAGTTACAAACTGTAAAAAAGGAGTGGATGTTGAAGTGCATGGGATTTAATATTTCACTTTTGTTTTTTAACGTGGTATCGATTTGGTATCGAGATTCATGTAATTTCACTGGTATTGGTATTGACTACTAAATTTCTGGTATTGTGTAAAAGTTAGGCGCAACAGTGCAACCAATGTGAAAAGTTAGTCTGGAGCCCTGAAAAACGCAACAAAACAACTTAGATAGGTTTAGTTAACAAAACTACTAGGTTAAGTGTAGTAAAAAAAAAACATCATGGTTTGGCTTAAAATGACTTTGTTTCACACGGGACGTGAAGAGCGATCTCCTGGGGGAAAGTTCAGTGTTTGTTTGACCAATCCATCGCTCCTGTGGTGTACTTTCTCGCTTGTTATACTCCACGTTATTATTCCCGTTATTATTATTAATTTCATTAACTGTCGCTCGATATATTACGTCACCTGCTCTGCACGTCGCTCATTGCGGCCGTCCACGGACTTACAAACGTATTTGTGACACATGAAAGATGAACAAAATCCACAACAAAATACATTTCCTTCCAAACGTCATTGAGAATGCAGTTTAGTTGTATGGGATTTCTAGGAGACAGAGCTGTTCAGGAAACATTCTTATTTAATTCTGTTATTACATATGCCACTGTTCCATGTAGCAGAAAATTAACAATGTGTTGCCAATAGCTAAATAATGAAACATCAGAATAAAGCTTCAGTTACAATGACTTGGATGCCACAAGTCTGTTTTACAATCAGATTGATTATCAGTGAGCCGCTGCTTCAGGCTCTCGGTCACAAAATAGCTTGTTTATTGGACAGAGATTTGGCAGCACTTCATCCCACCAGGTTAAACATTTTGGCAGGGTGAGGGAGGCAAAACAAATCCCTGGAGCTTCAGTAAAGTTGCTCTCTGGGTAGATTTTGTTATCAACTACCAGATGTCAACCAAACTGATCAAGAAAATGTTTTAAGAGACAGAGAAAACTTCTCAAAATAAGTTTAGAGTGAATAAATACTTAAACATAGTTGTTTTAAGTATTGAAGGAGTTATTCAGGTTTGCAATGTCACTTCTGCTGTCATTTGTTAAGTGTTTTAGAAACGAAACCATTAGAATAATAAGAAATACTGGCTGCAACATGACAAATTGCACAGATTAGCTCTCACTGTGTCTGGATTGAGACCACGTGTCTGACATAATTGTGCAATGAGGAGAAAGCAGAGGAACGAAAAATAACAACGAGGGTTGTTGAAATGATGCATGGCCAAGATATAATATAAAATATAACAGCTATCCAGGGGAGGAAAGCAATAAATCCACTGTAACAACAACACACTTTGTGCTGTCCAGAGATGTGTCTGGTGTTATTTCAGGAAGGCTTGAGCTGTTAAGGGAAAAAAATAGACACCAAGATATTCCCTTTCCAAGGCCGCCATTTGTAGTTAAAAGTAACTATTAATATCTTGGGGTTCGTAATCATGCGCTATGTTTTTTGTTTTTTTTTCAATTTGCTATCTCACTATAAATAGATGTCTTTCAACGGCTGAATAGTTAACATGTTTTACAGGGGGAAAAATAGAACAGAAACCCCCCCCATACTGCACGAATCAGCCCCCGGGGCAAAATACAGCTTCATAGCTGCAGCACAATAGTGCAGAGAGATAAGTTGGTGCTTTTACAACATTTACAGCTGATGCTCTCGCTTGACTAACCAAAAGCTTGGTTTGTGTATTCAGCAATCACCATATAGCAGAAAAAGACAAAATGTGAAGCTGATGATGGAAAGAAACAAACACATCAAGTAGACAGGAAGTCCTTGGCATTTTTATGGAGGAGGGGTGTAGGAAATATAATGTCTCTCTGATCCTCTTCTCCACTGCTCTTATCTCCCCCGTACACTCCGCTTCACACAAACACAAGAGGCACTTTCGTTTTTTCTTCTCCCCTAAACGCATCCCATCATGGGACAGATTGGGCAATTACTAAAACAAGACGTGTTAGAGAGGCTTCTGTACTGCTTAAAAAGGCAGCTCATTGCCCTCCTGACCCTGCCGCAGATGTGGCAGTCATTTTTAGAGTCTTTTTATGGGACATGACCAAGCCCCGCTCTTTAGAACAATGCCGCCTCACTGCTGCACAATAATCAGAGCATTGAGACCAGGAAGGGGGAGGGGATTAAACTATTCAGGCTAATGTGTCCCACTACAATGAGAGATGACTAATATTCACCATTTCACAGAGTTGTAGCAGAGAATACAAAAACTAACTCATAACAACATGATAATCTCAGCACCATGTGAGTGGTACTTGTGTGTGATTCATACCTCGATTGATGACTCCATACTGGTCTGCCACTTTGGTGACATACATGTCAGGAGCAACACAGAAGTCACTGGCGGTCTAGAAAAAAAACACAAGAAAATAAGGACTTAAAAATGAACAAGATATTTTCACTGCATGCTTAACAACACAACGCCAGATGCACTGTCATGTGTCATTGATTATAGCTGTAAAAACGTGTTTACAACGTGACAGGCTGACTCCATCCCAGCATCAATAAAGAAGTTTTTGTCCTCCATAAGGCAGACAAATTAGCTGGTTTGGTCTTCTGGGAAAACAATGGCTGCAATATAATGGCTACAATGCTAATCCCAATTATTTTGCTTGTCTCACCGCCATTAATCGTAAGCATTTCTGGGAAACGCTGCGTGACGAGAAATATATAAAAACCCTACAATCGTTATGCAACCAAATACAGCATTTGTGAAATGTATACCGATATTAGGACTAATGTAGTAGTTTGAACAAAAACTGAGGACTTTATTTACATCCCCCCTCCACTCAAAAATGTGTTTTGCTTATAGTCCAGACCGGCATTGCGTCATCGCCATGGCCGCGCCCCCTTTTGGGGGAAGGAAACGCACTGTCACATATGGAGAGATACGGAAAAATGCAGAAAAGCTGTTGTGTAGTGGGTCAAATGAAGCTTTCACACTGAGATTTGAGGCACTAATGAACATGAATATTCACTGTCAGTGTGGTAAATCGCTAAATGATGTTGTGACAGTTTCTACTGATGGATAAGTTAGCTTAGCTAGCTTGAGTGGGAGGCTGCTGCAGTACAGTCACACAGCACAGCAGCATCAGACTGTCGTCTTCAACTCAATCTCAGCCTAAAGATCAAACAGTTGAATATTAACAGGCTGAGTATTTACAGACAACACTGAGCCTAACGATACCTGGTGAGTCAATCAAATATGTAGCGTTATAAATGTCCCGATAAGCAATATCCAGCATCTGCGTTGGGGTGCTTTACATCATACAGGTGTTTCTGTTTTTTCTTGTCACTCTGTGTCACATTTGATCAACATCTGGACTCTTCAACTGTACAGATTGAGAGAAATAAAATGCCCCCTCCAAGGCCAATTTCTGCAGTCCCTGGCTGAGCACACAAAAGTCGTGTTACCCAATTATACGTAATGAACTGTTCTCTACCTGGAAAACAGGATCACGCTCTGGTGGAGGCACTTACCGCAGAGACGGCCAACTCCAGCCCCAGGGAGAGCCAGCTGATTACCAGCGCCACTACGCCAAACAAGCACACCCTGGGGAGAAGCAGGAGGAGGTGAGAAGTTTAAGTACCTTTTAACCTGCAGTGTTAGAGCAGTACTATTCATGTGTACAACAACAGTCCATGCAGTGTAGCGGGAGGTATGTTGTTCAAGCTAATTAGGTTGGTCCTACAGTATGTGTCGAGCCTTTTCATGCATCAGATTGGAGGGGTTTTCTTTTGTAAGTAAAATACTAATCTCATCTCCAAACACTGTGTTGAAATTGTGCATGTTTAGGTTGAACTATGTATTGTTGAAAATACAAGGCAATTAACTACAAGCATTGCCATCACTGTGTATATAACTTACTATGTACAAATTAATTGTTTGATTACATACTGTATTAGCTTTTCTGCCCTTATCTACCATTAAAGGAAACACTTGGCAAACATTAAGAGATCTAATTTTCTTTAGCAGACTTTTAGTGCCTATAAAATGCAAATAGCATTTTTATAGCTGCTTTATTGAATATAAAACAGTAGCCAAACATATAAGGACAAACCTGTAGATTTAAGTGCATCATAAAGTGTCATTAGTAATCACCCAAATACTGAGGATATTAGAGTCTATTAAGCTAAATGAATTGTGACTGTGCTGATATTTCATAGGGCATACATTCATCCCGACTAAACTATGATGACAAGGTGGCCTCGATCACTTGAAGGCTTCATGTTACTGCCACTCATTCTGTGACAACAGCTAAAATAATCTCCCAGGGCAGAACCATTTTCCCTTAAGTGCTCTTGTGGCCATTATGTCGTGATGAGACTCACCCAATAAGCGTTCCCTTGGAGTTGCGAATGAGGCCAAACAGCACCAGAAGGCAGATGAGGACGTCGAACAGTAGCAGGCCTATGTAGCCCAGCCACCTGTGAGGACAAATGTCGTTAACAAACAAATGGCCGAGAGCAGCAGCACAGCATGAGCATACCATCTCCTGATGAAAAAACTATCTTTAGAGCAGGCACAATAATGATTCAAACTCTTAGCACATAAAAGCAAGATTCTCATTCTATAAACATTTAACTAGACAAACATGTTAATAAAGGTTCATCTTATCTTATGTTTAAACCAGGAAGAATTTCAGTTAAGTAGGGCTGTCAAAGTCAACGCGATAATAACGCAAATTCGTTTTAAATTCGCCACTAATTTTTAATCTTTAGCTCACTAACGCAAATGGATCTTTCGGAGGTTTCTGCTCAATTTTAAAACTAGAATGAAAATACTGGCATCATATGAAACTAGAAATCCATGATGCCAACCGCGTCATGCTAGCTTGATGCAAAGGAGGCTAAATAACGTTCCAAACTTTTGTTAAATTTTGGCGAAGGAAAAACTGGCATGGCCATTTTCAAAGGGGTCCCTTGACCTCTGGCCTCAAGATATGTGAATGAAAATGGGTTCTATGGGTACCCACGAGTCTCCCCTTTACAGACATGCCCACTTTATGGTAATCACATGCAGTTTGGGGCAAGTCATAGTCAAGTCAGCACACTGACACACTGACAGCTGTTGTTGCCTGTTGGGCTTCAGTTTACAATTTTATGATTTGAGCATATTTTTTATGCAAAATGCAGTACCTGTGATGGTTTCTGGACAATTTTTGTCATTGTTTTGTGTTGTTAATTGATTTCCAATCATAAATATATACATACGTTTGTATAAAGCAGCATATTTGTCCACTCCCGTGTTGATAAGAGTATTAAGTACTTGACAAATCTCCCTTTAAGGTTCATTTTGAACAGATAAAAATTATGGACAATCATGCGATTAATCAAGATTAAATGTTTTAATCGACTGACAGCCCTACTTTTAAGATAATTTAAAACACACGCCAAGAGGATGCCAAAGAGATTACTCAGGAGACCCCTTTCACATTGACACATTGTTTTCACATTGTCATTTGATATTGTTTTTCTAAAAATATAAGTTACTGCCGCTTTGAGATTAAGTTCTTGCAACTCCCTTACAATATGTATCTCATATCATTTCTGCTTTGAATTCATGTTGTGACACTCCCATGAAAAACATAATAAGCCACTTGCATATTTATAATTTTAGGCATACATGTAAGCAAACTCAATTCAGCCCAGAGGGATTACAACTTTTCAGTATTTTCTACCAAACTCAGAGCGGGTTTGAGATTCTTGGTAAGTCAGCTGCCTAATTATATGCTGCTGAACAAGTACGACTCATTCCTTCTCGTCTGTGCTTCCTAATTCGGCAAAGCGCTCAGCAAACACTGTCTCGCCTGGGAAGACGGCAAGTAACTTTTCCACTTTTTGACAACACGTGAACTTAGACATGAGCGACAGCTTCACGAGCCGGGGAATTACTGAAAGAGTGTGTGTCTGCAATGAAAGTTTAATAAAGAGATGTAGCACATGAGTCTGTTGTTGTCTGCGCTGCTCACTGCTGCTGCTGCCACTCCTTATACTCTGCAGCATCACACAGGAGCTGAATATATAATGAGTTGCATTATTCTGTAGGGCACCCTTTGTTTGAAATGATTTGCTCGGACTGCACTATTACAGTCTTACCTGTACCAGTCATACAGCTCAATCTTGACGGCCAGCTCCTCCAGGGAGATGTCGCTGTTGTCCCAGAAGGGGATCTCCACCATCTGTCTGACCAGCTCGTCCAGCTGGCCCTGCAGCTTTTGGATGATGGACAGGTAGTCCGCGTGCTGCACATACTGGCCCTCAAGCTGTTGCAGATTGTTCTCTACCGTCTGGTTCAATGAGGATGTACTGTCGTATACCTAGAGCCGGCACAGGGACAAACAAGGTCACGATGGAGATGAAGTAAAAGCTGTGGCGGGGGGGGGGGGGGGGGGCAGAGGGAAGCCAGGGATGCTCGTGGCAGAAAGGGCGATTAATTATTAAACACGTCGGTATAATAATTTGTGCCCTTACCAGCTTCTCCACCCCGGTGATTGTGCGGTTTGCGTGGCGCAGGGAATACGTCAGCCGGTTCACTCCATCACAAGTCTCGCCGTTCCCATAGAAACCGACAGCAATGCCAGCGCTGAGGGGAGACAAAAGGAAGGGGTGGGGAGACAGGGTGGTGGTGAGGAGGAGGGATTAGCTAAAAAAGACACGGAGAGGAGACAGAGAAGAGAGCGAGCGAGGCGGGGAGAGAGAGAGAGGCGTGTGAACTCCACGTTAACCCTGTCGGTTCAGACCCCAGTCAACAGGCCCCTTTCAGCTCCAGCAGAAAGACTCCATACAGAACCATGGAAACACAGAGGAATGGACCAGCTATGCCCCAAACCCCACACTGCGGCTCACAAAGGCCGTACTGAGGCAGGAGATCAGCTCTCGTTTGCACAGACAGGCCTCGGGTTGCAGAAAAACAGTTCCGGCGGCAACTGCACGGGAAACAGTTTCTATCGGTGCATCAACGAAAATAAATAAAATATTCTGATAATTTTATTTGTATGCAATTTGTGATTATTACTTTGTATATTTCAGTGACAAAAAATAAACTCCCTTTCTGTTCCCTGGAAGCAATTTGAAGCAAGAAGCGATATTTCGTCCTGCGCTGCAGCTGTTGGTCTTTTTGCGAACCCCCCCCCATCCTGCGCCAGAGTGGATTTTATCAAGTAGCGGTAGTCAGACCATCAGCACTCAGTGAATCAATGGGTTTTCCCTGCTTCCTGGAGGGCTGCTACTGTAATCTCTTCCTCTCACACTCGAAAAAGGTGAACAGGAGCAGCGTCACAGCAAAAACAAAAGCAACCACCCTGCTGTGATGATATGAATATTATTAATAGTGGTGCAGTCCTGGACTCCCATCAAAGAACAAAAACAAAACAAGGAAATGTATGATCTCTCCGAACCGTGTTTTCCTGCTTTCACTAAAACACATTTGTGCGCGTGTACAAGCACACACACACACACACACACAGATACAGCGATTGTAATGCAGTTCTTGTACTCATCAGGTCCCCGAGCTCTTTGTTCTACTCTGAATCAACCGTGATGGCTCTCCAGCGGCCCATCAACAGGAGGAGGAAAACAGGAAGCGAATGCAGTGTTCAAGGATAGAAAGCTCGTCCAGATGGTACAGTTCTCAAACCATCTACTTCAAAAATAAAAATAACAAAGCATAAAATTGAAGCCGATGTATATAACACTCCTATAGTCTTTGTGCTTTAAGTGTGCATACATACAAATATAATTTCTCACATAACTACTGTACGGTCCCGGCAGGATTGCAGAGTCTTTTTTGTGACTGCTACAACCTAAAATGGATGAGTATGCAGCTGTTTTCATTAAAAATTACAAACAAATGTATAACTAACTTGTTCACCTATGCAATTTTGTGGCCGTCAGTCTGGGTGTAGGTTTTGCCTGCTCAGTTTAGGGTAATAAAGTCCAAGTTGTTTTTATAGAAATGTGATTTAATTTTACCATGGCATCATTTTGTGTTGTGAATTGTGATGATTTGCAAAATATGCAAGCATACTTTTCTTTTGTTGGCAATTTTATATGGAAATATTGAGGGACTGAACAAACCTCTGCAAATGTGAAGATTTATTTAATTTGTGCCTATTGTTGCGATTACTACACTGCATGTTCCTGGAGTTATTGTTGACTGGTTTGGTGTCTTAATGATACAGAGGAGCTTTCTGTAGCTCTGCATCATGTTCAGTGCTGACCCACATCATTTACATATAATTTACATATTTCGCTAATATTGGTCAGTTGATGACTGGTGTCCTGCCTCTTCCGGTACCTTTGTCTCTGGGTGTGTGAATGCAAAGTAGCGAGCATCAACGACACACCTGCAGACAGGGCACACAGTAAGCATCTTAAAGATGATTCACTCCTATAGGTATAGTTGCCTTCTTCTCCTTGTTGTCAAGTCATCAAAGCCATGTTGTGATTTTACACGACATGTGCAGCAGGTGATCTACAGCCAGATCATTGTGTCTTGCTCTCCTCTCTTGCCACTACTGTGGATGCATGAAGGTGGTCAAACCCAAACAACTCAAAACATGAGGAAGATCTCTGAGAGCTAATTTGTCTGGTGATATTCTGAAATTAGTTTTCAGGATAAAGGGACATGGGGGACATGTAACTATGCTTGGGAAACATGGACTGAATCCTCACCACTCCGATCATGGATTTACACTCACCTGCAGACGAGTGTTGCGATGATGACACACCAGGCCGTGCAGCAGCAGTCAGCGTTGGGCCGATCCGCATTTTTGCTCCGCCGGCAGCACAGACAAATGGAATAGAAGAGCAGGAAGAGAAGGTCCAGGGCCAGACAGGCGAGCGCCACACCGCCCAGTAACAGGATAGACTGGTGGACAGAGGGATGGGGGTTATGGAAACTTCATTGCTGCTGATACCACTTTCGCATCAATAACAGTGGAGATAATGGGCTTCCGAAGTGTCCCACAGAGAAACACCACAAAGTAGTCTCGAAGAAGAGCACAGAGCTACAAATGCATCGACTTCTTTCTGTAGGATATATCATGTTATTTTTTTATGTGTGTGCATCAGAAGCTTTAATAAATTCTACTCGTTGCAAACCAGGAGCTCACTCTTCCATCTTTGTCCTAAATGAAACTGAAGGCGAGTTTTGGGCACAAGTGAGTGGAGCGCACACTGTAATCAGGAGAAAACCTCTCTAAATTAAGATGACTCATCTTTCTCTGTGATTTGAAAACAAAAAAGGTGCTTGATAAACTTGATGAAGAACAGAACAGCCTGTTCATTTAAGCACAATAAATATGGCACTAATTGTGGGAAAGAAAACAACAAACAACAAAAACCCTCAATTAAGTTAAAAGCTGGTAATACCTGCTGCTGCGTATTACAACTATCAACAGGATACACTGGCAGAATTTCAAAGCTAGCATTAGTAGAGCAATATACTGTATCTATCATCATCGTCAAACCTATCAGCCAAAAGCAGCACTTCCTATGTAGGTCAGACAGAGGGCCTCTGTGTTCACTGTATACTCCTGAGGATTCACGGCTGGGGCAGATTTCCACCAAGCCACTTTTTTTTGTTTTTTGTTAAAAGCCTAGGGTTGGTCTATTTGTTCAATTTTCTCAGCGATGCATCATCATCATCACAGTGACTGACACGCCAGTGAGGGAACTCAATCTTGGAACAATTGCAAGCTCAAAGCACAGTCTTCACAACACAATATTTGGCGAGACTATTCCTTTGAACCAATCCCGTTCAGTGTTGACTGTGATACTGTGAACGAATGACAGGCTCGATTATATATCAGACACAAATATCAGTGAATGACTTTGCTCCTGTATGTTGCTCTGCACAGTTCAACCAAACGAAGCTCACAGTGAATCCAGGAGTAAAAACTATCTATTATCCTACTGCTTGTTACTTTTGGTGCATTGCTTCAATATCATCTGTGCAAGAGGTGAGTGTTTTATAGTGAGCACCACTGACAGGCTTCAGAGGACGTCTTGATGTCTTTGTCAGCTGAGTGAGAGCATTGCATCGACAATAATTAGCAGCCTGTCATCACAGTCGGTTAATAATTACGGTTTAGTAAGCCAGTCTAATGATGACCTCTTATGTTTTGCTCTTGTTGTGATAACGGTGTGAAGGGAGTGACATAGTGTGCTCCAACAGCTGTATTACCTGTGCATTTTAATAAAATATGCATTAGGTTTCCACTGAATATCCTTATCCATTTAACAGTTGTTTATATTGAACTTCTAGCTGTACACACTCAGCGCCAAAAACATACAGCTGCAGGCATTATCCAGCGAATTAACCCTTCCTGTATCCTGGAAAAGGCTGCCAGTCATACCCCAGAGAGCTGGACAATAACAACAGTGAGGTGGCACAATGATGACCTTTTTCTTTTCTTTAAATGCTCATTTTGTCTGAACTAGATCATCCTTCTAATCCACTAATTCATGGATTCAACTAAACAAAATCTGACAGCAAATATCTGACACCTACACAAGTTGGTCCAAGTGAGACAAGGGTGGATATAGTTTCACACCTCAGATAGATTTCATATTCAAACATGAATGCCTGGACAAGCTTTAACACATCTCCGCCGCTGACGATGATGCATGTCTGGAACACGTCTTCCCGTTTCTCAGGAGAAATGATTCACTTCCGCTTTTTTCTGAATCACACTTCCACAGTAAAATGGACGCACCATTATCTTATGTCTTCCACCCATGTCTGCCAATGGTTCACTTGTGTTGAAAATGACCCACAATAGTCTCTGAAACTATAATGCTACACACTCATCATTTCCCAGTCTCCCTGAGCCTTTTAAAAACCACATCACCACAGAAGCTTTGGCAATGATGCATTTCGAAAAAGGAGCAGCATAAACAAAGTCCATTACATAAATTAAAGACAACTGTTATTATGTTAGGGTCAAATGATGTTGGTGTATTTAACTCTTTATCGAGACAAAAGACAACATTACAGCAGATTAAGTTAATAGAACAGTTGAATCAACAGTTTCCACAGAATTTCTTTGGAGGATTTGCAGGATTTGTAGGATTTCTTTGTTGAACGTTAAGGTTAATCTGAAGTTAAGGCTGTGCCATCTGACACAATCAGTGTTCCTATTTTTCAAATTTTTCAAACAGGACACATGCAGAGTCATTTGCCTGGATCCTGTGGGACAAAGCTAATTGGTGTCTGTGTCAATCACTGTTGTGAGAGGTATGACCTGCACAACAACTGAGGCGTAACAGAAACCAACGGCATCAGCATAAATGGGAACATAATAAGTGCTAAACACCAGCCAAAACTACCACTGCGATAAGAAAAAAGTACCACTTGACCTAAATTTAAAGATTCTCTTTAATATTAACCATGTGAACAAATGGCATGCTGCTCTCCCCTCCCCCAGTCTGAGCTCTTCACCAGGCTGTACAGTCTACTTATGGATCAGTTGAACCTCTTTAATCTAGACATCTAGAGTAGTTAGGGTTTTTTTTTTTTTTTTTTTTACAAATGTGCTTCAGGGTCCAAATGCCCCTCACGTGCTATAACAAATACAGGTTATGATTATATATAGATTAAATATGAGGTACATGGTCGTTTAGGTCAAATTAGGTGGCTTGGATCTCACTATACAATGCCAGCTGGTTGGTGTCTGGCAAAGGTCAAGACAGGGATATAACAGCTACACACAGATGGTGACATGGATCAAAAGGTGAACAGGTGAAGGAACAGGTGCAAACAGGTCATCTGTCCCACACAAATACGAATAGATTTCAACTTAAATTTAAGGCTGCAGACTTGGAGAAAGTATTGAAAAATCTCCTTATTGTGATGCTCCAGAAGGTGGACACTGAAATCAAACTAAACACTGAAACAAACACTTATAGGATGCCTGGGAATCACAACTTCTAAGGTTCATTTGATACGAGGAGGCAAAGGGGGCCAGTGAGGTAATTGTTTACCTGTTGATACGTCCAGTCCTCTGGTTGGAAATCACTGCTCGTTTGCTCGAACATGAGGTTGAAATGGGGAAGTCTGTGCAGAAGGTTCACCCACCATGGTGGAGAGTAGCTCACCGCCGCTGCCATGGCGAGCACAAGTCAATGAGATCCACTCACCGAATAGGCAAGCAAAGGATGCTCGAAGCTGTAAACACAGAGGGGAATCCACTTCGTAAAGTCTGTCTGTATCCGGGATGAAAGACAGAAACAAAAGTTGCTCATCTAGCATGAGAAAACGAAGTTAGTAAGCTAGCTCGCGTTAGATATAGCACAAGTATAACGTTATAAGTGTTAGTTTGACTGAAAAAACATCATTATTCATGTAAATCAACACATGATTTTATAGATACTCCATACTAGATTATATTATTTAGTATTAATAAGTATGAGTGCGACGAGAATAGCTCGCTAACTTGACATCACAGTAGCTTGCTAACACAAACTAGTAGCTAGCCTTTAACCCTGAAGCTAGTTAGCTTGTTAACATGTCAACTTAAAGTCAATGATGTTTCGCTAAGCGAGGATCTGGTTGTTGTAATGTTAGCTGTAAACTCCCCAATTACCGTGGTCCATTTAAAAAAATAGTAGGATTTAAAAGCTTGTTTATACCCGTAATGTAGCGTTAACTCAGCTAGCGTTAGCCCGGGTTAGCTGCTGGTTAGTTCAGTCCGCTGAGACTCGATCACGGAGGCGAATAACAACAAGAAGAAGTCTCTTTTGTTCCACTTGACATGTCTGCTCTGCGGGTTTGTTACATCCTGTTTTCGTTTAGTTGGTAATCCCCCGGTTCCTCTCTTTCGGTCTTATTCCACCGCAACAGATCAGGCGAGCTCCTCCGATTGTAACCTCCATCCAGTTATTGAGTGTACAGGGAGACTGTTCTCGACACTCACCCAGCTGGCAGCAGTTCACCCGGCTCGGCCCGGCCCGCACACAGCTTCCTTCACCCGTACCGGCGTAAAAATGGCCCAGTAGCGCCACCAAGAGGCGGAGTGTTGTTGAGCTAATGAGAGGTTCACGTAGTGTCGGAAATATTAAAACTACTTGTTTTACAGCATTTATTGAACCAGGTGGTGAATTCAGTGTTGTCTGGGCCAGTTGCGTATAAGTAAATCTTTAAGTCAGACTTGCTATAGAGAGTTATATGTATCTGTTGCATAAAAAGCTTTCATGTGAGTGATTAATGTAAGACTAACTTAGCCAAAGATGCTCTAGTGCTAGCTGTAGATAGCATGATAGCCTGTCACGCAATCCATTGTGGGTGAAATAAGACACTTCACAGAAGAGGAAAAAATGGCGGATGCAACATCAACAGGGACACCACACAAGTATGGGAGAAAACAAAAATAAAAAATAGATAAAAGTAACGTTAATGGATAAACAGTTGAAATAGTTAGCTAAATATTAGCTAAAAGTAATGGTCAAACAGTTGAAATAGTAAACATTAGCTAAAAGTAATTGATAAATGGTTGAAATAGCTAAAACTTAGTTTTGCTATTTCAAGTAAAGGGTAAACAGTTGAAATAGTTAGCTAATAGTTAGCTAAAGTAATGGATAGATAGTTGAAATAGTTAACAGATAGCTAACTGACCTTCTAGCAGATTGTTGCCATAGCAACAAAGCTCTCACCTCCGGCTTAGCCAGGGTTTAGAGGTGGCTAACTTTATTACCTCCAACTAAGTCAGTCTTAATATTTATGCAACAGACAGGCTTAGATGTGCATAACAAAACCATACCAGGTAAATTAAAATGCCCAATTATATATTCTATAGCTGCGCCGCTTGATTTTTAAAATCTGCAAATACTCGTTGCGGCATTTAAATATCGAGCAAGCCGTATTTACGACTTTAGAAATAGTACTTGAAGGCAGCGTTAGCGAATTTGAAGAATGGGAAACATATATTTAAACCAAATTAACTTGCAAAAGTGAAACCAGGAAATAAGCTTGTTTTAATAAGACTATATTTCCCAGATTATTTGATGAAAAGTAGACTGCATTGAAAGAGCTCCCGATTGAGCTGCTTTGATACAAACACCAGCTATTCTTCACTCCTTCAAAATGTAAACGTTTAGATTACTGCAGCACATGACAAACTCATCAGCTGCTGTGCATGCAAGTGTCACTTTATATTGCTCTACTCAACACTTGGACTTTAACCAGTAGTCACTACAACTTTAAGAAATAAATTACTTGTTTTTTTTTTCTTTTCTGCAGGAAATCACATGGAGGTGCTCTTGCGCTCACATGACAGTCTGAACCATGGCAGGAGAGATCAATGAAGGTACGGTGCGAAAACTTCTTGTACTCTTCTTAACATAATGTTGCCATATCTTTCCAAATCACTTTGTTGTTTTGTTTGGTGTTGCAGCGTCAAGTCGGTCTAAAATATTGTATTAGATGCTTTTAAACGTGTATATTTCTGTTCGGGGAAGTCGCGATGTGAACTAACCAATGAGAACTTTTGGGTACATTAAGATCTCAAAATGAAGTTGCTCCATCTTAAAACCCCCCACGAGTGGTTGATCTTATTTCGATTCGCCTATTAATGATTTCTTGATACCCGATGAGCTACAGTAACAGTGCTGTTAAAGATATTGCTTGGGGTGCAAACGGTTTATGAAAGTTTTGATGCTTTTTTCCTGCCACGTGAAATACAGTCGGTTGTGCATTGCAGTGCTTTAGCACCATATTAGTTAGTGCTCAGATTTCATATATATTCATCCTATCTGCCACTTACTACTGTAAAGCTATGATAATGTACTGAATCTCTAAGGTTTTCTGTTTTGGATACCTTGATGAAATGATCAGAGCAAAACTGTGCAATCTGTGTTGGGATAATATAAAGTCAAATGATGGGAAATCAAATGATTAGTCCTATAAAAGGTGATAAAATAACCTCAGTTTTGAGTACCGCTGACGTAAAGTAAGATCTAAATGTAAAGATATTTTTGCTGCTTTATGCTGCTTCTGATCAAATATTTCTTACACTTGGGTGGTTGTGATGCTATGTAGGTTGTCGTCCCTCTTTTTAGGCTCAGTTCCTGCCTATTACAGGGAAGTATATGAAGCCATCCGCTGTAGGACAGATGAGAGAGTGCAGGTTGAAGTTTTTCAGCGGTTGCTCCAAAGGACCGATCTCTCCAAGGCGGTTTTAGGCCAGGTGAGAAGGGGTTCGCACTTAACTCATCAAGAGGCTGCAGCAAGCAACAGTCTATAAAAGTCTGTTATACAACTGTAGTTTGATTGTAAAGATACAGATGGCAGCACTCACCATTAACAACAGTAAATGACATTTTCAAACAAGTATCACTTTCTGCTTCTTGCCTTTTACCTGGCATGTGCCTGATACAGCTTGCTATAACTTATATACCTTGTTTATCTGATCCATCCATCCAGCCACATACACTTTATATGCACTTACTGGCTCACATACACTCGAGGTTTCAGGGTGACAAGTGGATGGAATATGAAATAATTAGAGCAGCCAAAGTTTACGCGATACTAATGTGTTAACGCAAATTCGTACTGGCACCATATGAAACTAGAAAACCTAAGGTATCCACTGGTACCAACCATTTCATACTAGCTTGTCGGGAAGGAGGCTAAATAACGCTCCAAACTTACGCTAAATTTTGGCGAGGAAAAACTGGCATGGCCATTTTCAAAGGGGTCCCTTGACCTCTGACCTCAAGATATGTGAATGAAAATGGGTTCTATGGGTACCCACGAGTCTCCCCTTTACAGACATGCCCACTTTATGATAATCACATGCAGTTTGAGGCAAGTCTAGTCAAGTCAGCACACTGACACACTGACAGTTGTTGTTGCCTGTTGGGCTGCAGTTTGCCATGTTATAATTTAAACATATTTTTTATGGTAAATGCAGTACCTGTGAGGGTTGCTGGACAATATTTGTCATTGTTTTATGTTGTTAATTGATTTTTGAAGAGTATTAAATATTTGACAAATCTCCCTTTAAGGTACATTTTGAACTGATAAAAAAATGTGGACTATGGACACTCATGTGATTAATCACGATGAAATATTTGAATTGATTGACAGCCCTAGAAATAATTATTGATTGGTAAATTTAAAAGGTTGAGAAGTTAAACCATTGAGTATATGATATCATTGTGCAAATATTTGTTTGATTCTGATAAGACATCGTTCTGTGAATTTACATTAGGCAATACAGATAATGTAGATATAGATATAATGTCTTATCAACAACCTTTGTGTAGGCTACCAGATTGTTAAAGACATGGGCTTTACATAATTCGCAATCTGTCAGATTTGCTTCCTTTAATGCTGAGATGTAAATGAATGCTATAACACATCGGTGTTATGAAATTTCTGTGAGTGTGTAATATCTGTCATGGGTCAGTAGAATTTCCCGTTTCCTGACTGCTCAGCGTATCATCGCCTTTGTGTCTAGTTAGCACTTTTTTGCGTAGTGGAATGCAAGCCACAGTTGAATTTGGATCTTGGACTGAGAAACGGTGACCTTCACGTCACTATTGTCTTTGTCCTTCTCAGATTGCTGAGCATGTCGTCTACACAGATGGATTCTTGAGCAAGTTGTCACTCTATAAAGCGCTCGCCTTGATTGCTCTTGCTCAGCAAGGAAAACAACCAAGCCCCAAACTCTTGGAGAACTGCATACAAGGTAGGTGACAGTGTGACAGTGACAGCAGAGCAGTTAAGTTTTTGCTTAATGAGTAGCTTGATGATTCCTCTGTGTGTCTGAGGATAACCTCAGTTGTTCCCCTACTGTTAACACATTTCATATGTACAGGGCAAATGTCACTCTTTTATAGACTCAAAGTTTCATTCCTAACAGAAGTTCTCTATTGGGATACACCCACCTATTGTTTTCAATTAGATATACTGCATAGTATCGTAATCATTAAAGTAACAAAGAGACACTTGGGAGTATTTATATATAATGTATTTCTACAAAAATATACATTTAGTTTCTTTCACAACAGAGGAAAATTCTGAATATTGATTTAATTCAGATTTAGAGAAGCCTTCGCTGTGTTCAAGTGTTGCATTCTTTCACTCGTCCCGCAGTGGGAAGATGATAGGGGGGGAGTTTCATGGTTTTCATAGAGGTAGCCATTATGCTGGCTTGAGATTCGTTCCCAACCTTCTGTGATTATTTAAGGCTCTCTGTGTTATTTCAGGTGTGGCCAGTATGTCAGCTAGCTGCATGCCACTTCCTCATATGCGAAAGAACAAGTTTTCTGCATTTGTCGCAGTACATTATATTCGATTCATGACCTTCTTGGAATGCGCAAAGACAAACAGAGTGAGACACGTAGTAATCTGAGAAAAGTGGTTTTAACACCAGCATTCCTCACAGTTATGAAATTCATTTCATTGTAGATGTATTGATTTAATACTAAAAAAGCAAATATTACAAGTTGGTGCTGGTTATGTGCTTGACAGAGTTACCAAAACCTCAGCTCGGGGAGCCGAGGGACCTGAACGCGTTGAGGATGCAGCCGGCTCAGGAGGACGTTCTGACGGTGTCCCATACGCTGGACAAACTGATGGTCAGAGACACGGTCCAGGTAGAGCTCCTACCTGAGAAGAAAGGCTTGTTCCTCAAACATGTGGAGTACCAGGTCACCAGCCAGGCAAGGCATCCCATAAACTCCACTGCATGTAAAGGATTGTGTTAGAATAACCTCAACAACAAGAAAAGTGGTGCAGTATTCTTCATGTTCGTCTTACCGTTACTTTGATGACGCTGGCAATGAATCATTTCTTTTCTTCTCACTTAACTTCTCATTTCTCAATCATGTGTGCATTGCGTCATTTACTCTGGGGCTCCTGTTACAATAGTGCCAGTGATTTTTGTTGAGTAAACGTCTGCAGTCTACAAGAAAAGTACAGATTTACCTTCCACTATTAAGTTTCCAACAGAAAACTTAATGTTGCATGCTCTTGCCCATTTCCTGATTGTTTTCTCTCTCTGCTTTCTGTTTTTAGCGTTATAAAATATCAGTTTACCGGCGCTACAGTGATTTCGATGTCTTCCATGAGGTTTTGCTTCAGAGATTTGCCTACAGAGTTGTGCCAGCGCTGCCACCTAAAAGAATGTTAAAGGGAGGTAAGTTACTCTGTCTGAACTCTGACATCTACACCGTCACCATTGTGACCATTTCCTGCATCTTTCCCTCAGAACCCATTCTTGTTTTCAGAGCATTGTTTGGATTATTGGGCTTAATATGCTTTACTGAAAGGTCAGTTGTAAATATCCAGGTGCTTCTGGTAGCTGAGCTTCTTTTTTTTTTGCTTGATAAAGATTAATTTAATACAAACTGTTCCCGCAGGCTCTATTGTTTCAAACACAGTCATCGGCAGTCATCGGCATTCATCAAAGTTATTGCCTGAGAGAAACAAGGAAACTAGTGATGCATAAAATTAGCCTGTTTCAGTTCTAAATGACTTATTCTAGCTTTGAAATGATAATTGCGTTAACTCACACACACACACACACACACACACACACACACACACACACACACACACACACACACACACACACACACACACACACTGATGACTCCTTGCAGAATCTCGCGAGAGTTTCACAACTTGGGGTTTACCCTTCTAGACACAACCCTCTATGACACTGTTGGGTTAACGCTGGACAGTAAAAAAAAAAAAATTATTAAAACAGATGCAGCAGAGAGAATAAGATATATCATATTTTTGCAGTAGTTCCCTAACACCTGTAATCAGACTTTGACGTACAAAATCTGTGGTCTGCTTTGATATTTCTATTTATTTTAAAGGGATACTGCATTTTATAAATGGACCTTGAACATGGATTTCACATTAGTTTATGCTAACCGTCCACACCTTTTATAGTTTAAAAGCCCCAACTCTATCAACGTTAACACTCCTGGTCAAAGTGCTTAGTTTCCCTGGTATCTGTCCACAGTCCTGACCTCCGGCTCAGAGCGTGAGTTCATTGAAGGGAGGAGACGTGCTCTTGGCAGATTCATTAACCTGGTGGCACGGCATCCCTTCTTCTCAGAGGACGAGCTGGTCAAGACCTTCCTCACCTTCAGCGGCTCCGTATGTAGTATTTTTGTAACTGGCACCGGCTGTTGCACAATAAGCATTATCATCACGATGGCTGACCCTGTGAGACTCTTCCTGTTCCAGTTACTCACTGCCTTTTCCCCACTCACACACTCCTCACCCGTCTTCCCAAACAGGATGTTCAGACGAAGCTGCGTGACACTTACAAGAAAACAGGCGATGAGTTCATGACCAACAGAATCGCAACCCAGGCGAAGGTTTGTCACATACGTACAGTGGAGAAATCCTGACATACTTTCCCTCAAACAATCAACCGCATTTAAAACGGCTGCGTCTGTTTTGTAGGAATATCTCCCCGCCGACATCCAGGCTCAGTTCTCGACAAGCAGAGAGCTGATTAGAAATATTCACAACAGCTTCCAGAAGCTGCGGGACAGAGCTGAGAAAATGGCGGAGCGCTCTAAGGAGAACGCAACTGATCTTCTCATGTTTGGCAGAGAGCTCAGGTATTTCATTATTATGGGTATAAAGTTATTCTCTTGTATCCAGAGGTTTTGGACTGAGAAAACAAATTTTAATAAGATTGCAAATCCTCGGTGAGGTTGTGTCTCTTCATGGTTGTTAGTTTGAAATGAGTTTGGCAGCTAAGACACCACGATGTTACATCCCGGCCCCGTAATAACGCTGTTTTCCACAGTACGCTGGGCTCAGATGCTTCGTCTCTTCCCTCCTTGGCCTCCTCACAAAGCACCTGGGGGACCCTGCGTCAGTCTCTGAAGAGTCTGTCTGTGGAGTTCGCCGTGCTGTCTGACAAAGCTGCTCAGCAGGTACAGCCCTCAGTCCTTCATCCACACCACCTTGCTCTGCTGCGCTCGTCCAAAGCTGGCACTGGGTAATGAATGTTGTTTTGCTTCTGTCCTCAGGGCAGACGGGAAGAGGATGATGTTGTGGAGAAACTGAATCTTTTCCTGGATTTGCTGCAATCATACAGAGTAAGTCACTTTTTTTGCTGTGCTCATTTGACTTGAGTGCACCTCCAGGGACAGGGGATTTGTATCGGTGTTTGCACATTTCACATCGCAATCTAACGATGCTCACTTTATGAAGCACTGCAAAACTGTTTTTATCCATCAAGGCAATAAAATCAATCTCCTGTTTTCTGACGGAGAGACACAATGAGGAGCTGTATATTTACAGTATATTAGCAACTAAATTCAGGATATTATGTAATGATTCTTTTTTTCCCAGTCTATCTCACTTGCAAACATAGTTCTTAGTAGTGGGTGGTTTGCAGAGATTTAACAAGGGGACTGGTGGGCAGATAAAGTGGCATTTTCTAGCCTCTACTGAACCTATTAACTGTAATATGTATGGTAATTTCATAATTTGTACAAACAATTCTCCTATCGTCCTTGGCTGTTGTGTATTACCATGACATTTTGAGGCAAACAAGAAGAGCTTTATGTGTGCGTTTCTTTCTCCAGGATCTCTGCGAGCGCCACGAGAAAGGCGTGCTCCACGAGCACCAGCGAGCTCTGCACAAGTACGGTATGATGAAGAGGCAGATGATGAGCGCCACAGTGCAGCCCAAAGAGCTGGCATCGGTGGAGCAGCTGGAGTCACGAATTGTTCAGGTGGTCAATCTCTTTCAGTTTCCACATTTTTAGACCGTCAGGATGCTTCCTGATTGATAGCACACTGTTTTAGTTTAGTGCTTGATAAATAAAAGGCTACATTGAGTGTATCTATTGCCAATACACTCCCCTTAAACATTGTTAGGACAAATCTTGTGTTATTAGCCAATTCTCAAATTCAGCATTACATACAATAAATGGTTAAACGCCATCCATTGGGTATAAGTAACAAGACTTGGTCAAAACCGTCTATTTGTCTGTACCGTGTATGGTCAGTCTGTGAATTTGTGGCTGAATTGTTATACCAAATAGACAGTGGTCATGTCTATAATGTTAAATCCAGCGATGTCCACCAGGTCCGGCGAGAACACTAGAGGACGGTGACGTGGAATGCACCTGATTGGTCCCTGGTTTTCTGCTTGCCGTTTCAAACAGGAAACAACATGGCGGCCTGCTCGTAAACTTTCTGTTATTCCATCTAAACAATCCACCAAAATCTACTTCTGAAAACAGTTTAAGCGAGAAATAGGCTATGCCACTGCTGAATCTCGTTTCATTTTAGAACTAGATCGCCAAGTTTCACAGCTTGTTCCAAGTTTTGTGAACGCGCCGGACGGGTTCATTTGCATTACGGACTGTTCCCCGACTTTTCATTTTGAAAGAGCAATGGCCAATGAGGAAACTCCAACACTCGGCCGACCAATCGTGTGACTCCATCACTCAGTCAGTCACTCAGTGACAGATTTTTACGTTTGTAGGGCTGGCCCTCTGCGGTCCAGCCAAAAATGACATGAGATCAGGAGATCTTTTTCGTATACAGTTTGTACCAAAGAGTACTCGCACTATTTCATATTTTCCAGTTTTGAGGAATTAAATCAATAACCAAAAAAAGGGGAGCAGATACAATAATAGAACTTCATGAATAAGAGCTTTGAATGAACCACATCACCATTTCAAACATGGGTACAAACAGGGTCTGAAATTAGGTTTTTTCCTCACCTGCCACTTTGGCAGGTCACTGAACATTTCTGAAATCCATGTAGAAATCTTTAGAGTTGTAATCATTGAGTCAGTGCTACCAGACCGTATAAATATGGAATATATCATGTAACCATAATCCCAGAATATTTTGAATTGTGGAATCGCTTTTTAAAAATAATATTTCTACATATAAGGGAAAACCTATCTGCCATGGTGGCAGGTGACCTAAAATGTGTACCTGCCACAGCCAACATTTACCCTGTATTTGGCAGGTGACATGTGCTAATTTCATTCCCTGGGTACAAAGCTGAGTCGCATTAGGTTCAATACCAATTAGCAGCATTTTCCAACTGTTATATCCCTGTTGGTTTTCGTCTTGTGACTGTAGTTCCTCTTAGTCTGTGTGGTTTGTCTGTGTTTTGCATATGTGGTCATTAATTTCAAGAGTGGCAGTTGGCTGTTTTCTGGTAAAAGTACCTTCAGTTTGGGCTCAGATGACTGTTCTGTCAGTTGACCAACCGTGTTATTAACTATGTGTTTAGATTTTTACATCATTATTACAGACAGGGTGTTCGATATGCTGTCAGAAATTAGCAACATTTTGTTTTTAAAGGGAAACTGCCATAATTCTGATTTAGACTTCAAAAACAGTTAGAAAATAATTGCTGAGTTTAGGAGATTTGCACATTAACTAGTGGATTAACTTTTAAATTTGGATCCAGTGACTGTTTGCTAACATCTTAGCATTGATTTACAAGAAAACTATTGTTCAACAACTATGGGATCCCTTAACATCCACTAATTTAATAACAATTAGCTGTGCTACATTCTCCAAAAGAAAGTGGGTCATCTCAACACATCTCGATACAAGACTACAGTCATGGGGATCATCCTTATGATCACATGGTCTGATGTTCCCAGGGCATGTGTGTCTCTTGATATAAACTAACATTGTAAGTGATTATTAAGGGCTATCTTCGCAGTTCAAATTGCAAAAGAACGAAGGGACACAGACATGTCAAATGCACGAGAACAGTAAAAATCTGTTAAGCCACTGTGGAGATATAAATGTCTAAAGTCAAGCACACTGTCTTGCATGCAAATTTGAGGGCGTTGTGAGGAGTATCGCATCAGTAGGCAGTAGGAAAAATAATTTGGTAGATAGATTTGGATATTTAAGATGTAAAATAAAGTACAGCATGTACAAAAGCCCTAGAATTTTGCAATTACGATAGATAATTTGACAAATGAAAATGTGAAATAAAACACCGTTATGTAAAACAGTTAAAAGTAGGAGTTGGGAGATTTAAGATGACCTTTCTAAAATGTCCAAAAGGTATTAATGAGTTGATTTTAAGGAGGTGCTGTATTTTGTTCCAGGAGTCAGGTGCACCAAAATTAAAAGCAGTTTTTCTGAGTTCAGACCTAGCTCGTGAAACTAATAGTTATTGAGACATTTCACAGAAAAAAACACAAATTTAAACTTCTTGGTTTGTTTTACATGTTTTAAATGTTTGTGTGTATCTTGTTTGAAAGATTGCTGCTCTCCTGCTCAGGGCTCTCTTGAAAAAGAGATTTTTTAATCTCAATGAGACTCTCCTGGTTAAATAAAGGTTTAATAATAATAATAATAATAATACTAGAGTAAAAGCCGGGGGATCACCAGAGGCAGTAGGATTCATCTTCTCATGAATGTCTGAGGTTTCAGTCTGGACCGAAGTGGTCCGACTGACCGCTAGCATGGCTAGATATTAGTAATAGTAGAGTAATATGCTGAGACTAATGCACCCTGGCTTGTAGTTTTACATGTCTGCAAAGTCCGTTTCACTCATTTGCATGATGCAAAGTTCTACAGGGCTTCTTCATCTGTGACAGATATACTGACACTAGTGTTGGTGTCAGTATATAACAGCCAAATAAAATGTAATGTAATGATTTATGGACATCTCCATGTTTGAGCAGAGCTTTATCGGCCTCATTTCTGGTATCATTGGTGGAAAATGTCCTCCCAGAAAACTCTCTTTTTTTCTTACCAATTATTCTCATCATTTGATAAGTGTTTTTTTCTTTCTTACTATTCTGTTAATAGCAAGAAAACGCCATTCAGACCATGGAGCTGCGTAACTACTTCTCCCTGTTCTGCCTTCATCAAGAGACACAGCTCATCTTCATCTACCTTCCTATCACATCCCACATTCTGGGGGCCTTCGTTAACTCCCAGGTCCAAGGACACAGAGAGGTGAGACTGCTTGTCTGGAAATCATTTTTCTACATTCCCTTCAGGAGGGTCAAACCAGTTTTAAATTGGCCTTTAAAGTCCAACAAAAGAACTAATAATGATGGATGGTATCACTGGAAGGATACTCTCTCCTCATGGAGGATTTGAGCTGGCTTACATTTCACATTCCATTTCACTTCCTGATACGTTTGCCTGTTTTAAAATCAAATAAAGCACACAGTATGTGTTTCTTTGGTCAGATACCTCTATCTGTCTTCATCACTCTAATTCCTATATGGCAGCATTTTGACAAGGTTTCTGTGGATTTTGAAGTACTGTACTTGAAGATAATTTCACTAAATGTTTTTTGAAAAATGATTACAGTAGAAACCTCTTACTCTTTTTTCTTTTTCTATATTTCTCTTGCAGATTACATCTAATTGGCATTTGTTTATTTATTACATGAATATAAAGTACAAAAAAAGTTCAAAATACAGTAGCCTCCAGCTGTTTCAAACACTTTTCAAATAAACTACTGTTTAAAAATTATTTAAACAGTATTTGTGTAGGAATGATTCTGTCCCAAGCTTTTTGATCCAAATAAGCGGTTTCCACTGTACTTGCAAACCACAATGTTTTGTAAATGCGGGTAAAGACAAGTGACTCTTTGCTTTGTTTCCAGATGGGAGCGGTGTGGAATGAACTCCAGCCGAAGCTCGGGTGTCTCTTTGGTGGTAATAACGGATTGAAACCTCCCATCTGAGACCTAAAGGTGCAGCAGAAGAAACACTGCCGCTGATGAGGATCACTAACTTGCTCTGTGAGCCTAAGAAAAGTCATCTATTACATAATATACATTCCATTCAATAAGAGTATTTATTGTACATGAAAACTCAACTTCTCAGCTTATTTTGGTGTTTGACCATCAACCATGTAACTGGAAAAGACGGCTCATAAATCTGTCATTTTATGCTCTGCTTGATGAGGAAATAATGTAGGAAGGAAATGTTATTATACAAGGGACCAGTCAGCAAGTCAGACGTGAGGATTGACAGTATATTCATGCAGTCCAACTCATTCCCTAAAGCACCTGTTTATGACTTGTAAGAAGTTTTACACACTAAGATAGTTGAGGAGAATTGAGAGAGACACAAAGTTTGACTTTATTAAAGGATGGGATTATTTAAAATCTCCAGTCATGAAGGTTTCACTTACTGAATAACTTTAGACCAATGTGTATTTTTGATACAGATTTGATTTCATAAGGATGTGTAGCAGCGTACTTTATATTTTTCATGGACAATTGTGCCTCTTACTTTTACAGTGTTTACTTTTTACATATTTGCTTCCTCTGCTTAACTCACAGTTTTATTTTATAAGCTATTTTTACAGGCTTACACTCAAAAGTGAACAATACTACAAAGGGCAGAGATTTGAGATTTATTGATTAAAAATGACAACTTTTAGCACTAGCAGCATAATGTCAATAATAACACTATAAGTTATTGATTTACTACCAAAGAGAAATTCTATAAATTCACACAGCGGTGCAATAAATCATGTAACGGGATTCCTACACAGTTCAAATCTAAACATTTAATCACCTTTATTTCTTTAGTTTCACCGGAAGATTTTTAGCCATATCACTTTATAGATGGAGGCTATTTTCACAGTTAGTGAAATCCTAATTTAAATTAGTCTAATAATGTGTATCAGGGCAAACAAGATCTAGTTGAATTCACTTTCCTCTCCACTAGTAGACTTTGTACTATTTTTGATATTTGGCATAAAAACAATCGTGCACATTGTATTTTTCTTTAAAGAAAATCAAAGGGACAGTTTGTATACAGTATGGGCTCACATTACCTCACAAACTGACATCATCTCAAATACACCAAACTGACTGTTGAAATGAATGACGCCAACATGCAAATCAGGAAATGTGCACAACTCAACTTTTATTTTATGAAGAAACAGTAACACTGTGCACACAGTATGAAACACATTTGTTTTGAAATATTTGAAAAATATCAGGAATGAAGTTAACTAATTTGCACAGAATATGAAATCTAGTAAAATTATGACTGTAGATATTGTAAATATGTTATTAAAGAAATTATGTTAAATCAATCATCTTGAAAATAAAATAACAGAATGGATATTTCTGTCAGAATATTGATGCTTTCATTGATTTTTATTTATTATGTGTAGTAGGGCTGGCTGCCCCCTCTTAGTCGACTAATCGGTCGTTTTGGTCTTAGTCGACTAAGATTTCTTTAGTCGAGTAGTCATTTTTATGTTTTTCATGCTTAATGACCACAGCCCCAATGCGATGTGTTACAGAAGAAAAAAGAGATCAATATCAATATCTTGCAGTTATTTTACATGTAAAGACTCTCCATGTACAGTTAACCTGGTTGAAGTCCTCAGAGTCTCGCCGTTTCCTCCCACAAGTGAACAACAAACACTGAACAGTGGGATTACTTCAGCATTTAAAGAAGGAATTGGGAAGGCCGATGCTTTTTTTTTTGTCGCACCCATAAATGTCCTCAGAAACGCAGGTCGTCTCACAGTTCCTCCACCTCTTCCAGTTTGTGGCTGAGTATCACATCGTGACCCTGAAACTTAAAGTATCCAACAAATTTCTTCTTCTGGAGCATCAGCGGGAACCACAGGACGTCATCAGCCCACATCTGACTGAAAGGAATTTTGTCATATTCGAACCACTGAGGCCGCATTTCTAGAAATCAATAGAGAAAATAATTAGTAGACCTCCCTCAGAATTAAATACTAAATAATTTGAGCTGTTACAGAAGACTGAAGGAGCCTCATTTTAACTTTGGCTGAAATTTAGAATTAAGTGTTGCACAGAATGAGGAGTGTGGATTTTTGTCTCCCATGTCTTATACTGGAGTTGTGCTAAGAGGAGACATTTTGGAGAGGAGGAATCATTATAGTGACCAGTTACTCCTTCAATGTACAGCACATTTATAATAAATAAATAAATTATTCATTAATAAATACATTAAAAATAAATTTTAAATGAATACAAAAATTAAAAAATAATTTTAAATGAATAAAATATATTTAAAAATAAAATTTAAATAAATAAAAAATAAATGCAAAAATAAATACATTTACGTTCATAAAAATAAATAAATAAAAGGGAATATTAAATGGAAGAGTACATAAATAGGGGAATTAATACAAAGCAAATTAAATTAAATTTATTATTATATTATTTTAATATTATTTTGTTACATTTAATGGCGTATACATTTATTTATCAAGTATTTTATTCATTTATATTTATTTTGGCAGGTTTTGTCCTCCATAGTATGTGAGTATTGTGTTAGAACAGACTTAAAAAAATGTGAACCAGTTCTAACAATAGATGCATAATTCTTTTCTGTAGATAAAAGAACCACAAGATTTCAAACCGTGAACATTTATAAAATGCATAATTTTAGGGGTAAATTTAGACTCTTTTGAAAACAAAAGAGAGAACTGGTATTCATTTCCTAACTAAAAGAAATGACTTTCCACCACGGCTTGACTTCTCCTGTAACTACACTGTCACAAAATATGTAGCTAATGTTGAATGAGTTAGAAAATGTGATTTCTGATTTCTTAAATATTACAACTTGCTCAGGCTGCTTCTGAAACTTTACACTTTAAGTCGTACTCGTCCCAAAGCTTCGGCTGTTGCTTCCCATCTTGTCAAATCAGCTCCACATTCACACTCTTCAGCACATTTCATTTAAGCTTTTTCCTCCATTTATCCCTTCAGCCTCTTGGCTGTTTGTCTTCTCTTGAAACTCCAGACTCTTTGGTTGAGTGCTGAGTGCACTTTGCTGCGTGTCTTTAAACTTCACCCAGTTGACCTTGACTAAACTCTCAGGAAACACAGATCACTGCAGGTCTCTGCATTCCTCCTGTCGAGGGCCTCCTCTTCTTTCCTTTGTGTATTTACAGTCCTTTAAACTTCACCACTGAGAGCGTACTTATAGATTCTTCCCCGCCACTAATACACTTCCCCTGCTCACAGTCATGTCTGCGAGAAAGTTCCCAGAGAAGTGTTTCAATCAATTTCCTTGGAAGGATCACTGTGGTCTATTTGGTTTTAAAAGTTGAACTGAAATCTGTTTTGATTCTCAGAAGGCCTTTAAGGACAATACACAACTGTGATTGCCATGAAGCCTGGACCGGCGTTGAGATAACAGAAGGGAAGTTCTGATTAAGGGGAACCAAAAGTGAAACGAGAACTTATTTGTAGGATCACATGTTGTTTTTTTACACATGAGTTACTTTGGATTAAGTACACAACAATGTGTGTGTGAGTTCCTCTTCAACCCCAAAGTGCATAGTGCTGGTTTCTTGCTCCAGTTACCTAAAATCTTTATTATCACTTTCCACATTTTGGAGACTATAGCTGTGTCATTCCACAGTTATTCCACTATGATTATGATTTTCCTATAAACATAAAACCCTGACAAAATGGAAATCACACCTTCCGACTCTGCTGGTTCTCCGTTATAGGCGTCGGCTCTGAAAACGTGGACGTCCAGCAGCTCCGTTTCTCCAACAAACTCAAATGTGATGTTTCCGACCTTCTCGAGAGTGTCCACCGTGAGGCTGCTTTCTTCTAGCAGCTCTCTAAAAATGAAAACACCATATGAATATTTGATGAGGTGGATTTTAAAACATAAGCTCACAGTACACTTCACACAGACACTAAAAGCAAGTAAAGTGATGATATCAGTGTTTCCCCAGACAGAGGATCTATTTGTGTGGGAAACAGACACAAAATCTGTTTTCTACTGCGTCAACTACATTCGACGATGAAGACAGTGAAGAAGTTTGCAATATTATTTTTGCCATATTGTTTATTTTCTGCTTTTTCTGCTATTTTTTTTACTTCAGGGCTGCCCCCTCTTGTTAGTCCATTAGTCAACACAAAATTCCTTAGTCGTTTTTTTAATGCTGTTTTCATGCTGAATGACTTATCTCTGGTAAACACAAGATTTAAACTGGTGCTTTTGTGTGATTCTTTGTGGAGAAACTCAGTTTTACAGATCTGTCGATTAAATCGACTATGAGTGTTAGTCGACTAAGAATTTTCCTCATAAATGTCAAACAAAATGTCAAAATAAAAGTGCAAATTGATTAAAAAAATCTGCCAGAATGGTGCATTTAAGAACATTTAATTGCAGACGACTTTCAACGCTCAGTGGTGTTCCCCCGAACACTACTTCCCCTCAAAGTTGACCTTTAAAGTGTAGGAATTTTAAGTCCTTTTAATATTATTTTTGGTACATTTATTCATTTATTTATTTTGGGATTTTGGAAGTCAAAGTTCTCTCATTTGTTTGTTCTAAATTTCCCCCTAAAATTATGTATTTAATAAATTTCCACTTATTGAAATCTTCTGGTTTATCCCTTTCTAAAGAGAATAATTATGCGTCCTTTGGCACTGGCACTTAAAGGGTAGGTTCACATTTTTTGAAGACTGTTTTAACACAATACTCGTATGCCCATACTATGGAGGACAGAACCTGCCAAAATTAAAACTAAAGAAATTAATAAATAACTTGATGAATAAATTAATATGCCATTAAATGTACCAGAAATTATATTAAAAATAAATGTAGGCATTAATTAATTGACAAAATGTGAAATAAATTGATATTTGTGCTTTAATGGTCTTATAGGGTTAAATTTCGACACTCTAAGATGTTTGGTGGTCAACTTTGAGGGAAGTAGTGTTGGTGGGGAAACCACCGAGCATTGAAAGTCGTCTGCATATAATTGTTCTTGAACGCACCATTCTGGCAATTTTTTTAAATCCAAGTCCTACTCTGATCTACCATGTTAAGTGCTTGTTTCTTAATTATCGTCTCCCTTTTTACGTTGTCATTGTCCTGCAAAGTAAGCAAAGCTAAATATAGTAAAACATTGATGAAAATCTTGTATCTTAAAACCTTTAGCTGAACGGCACATACAGTTCAGAAAGTACATGCACACCCATTGATTCTGTATAAAAGTTTTGAGTCTTGATTTAAGACATTTTCTTTAGTTGTTTCATCAAGTTAACAGCCACTCAGCATCACAACATATTTTTACTGATACAAAGAACTAGAATTGGTCACTTGCTTCCTCCAGTATTGACTGGCTGTCCTGAGTGCTTTTGTTCAAAAGTATAACTAACATATCCTTGAGATATTTCTGATTTATTTAGCCTTCCAATAATCTTTACACAAAGCAGCGGGTCTCTCTTTCATATTGGAGAGAAAACAGCTTGGGACGAGGCCTGATTGCCTTCAGGACTTCTTCCTTCCTTTAGCTTTGGAACAAACTTCCTGCTGATGACTGATGATCCAGATTCAACATCCATTTAGTTTGTTAAGCTTACAAACTACACGCAAATATTTTCTCCTTTTTCAATCCTTCTCCTTAACACTTGGACACTACAATGTCATTGCCTATGCCGTTACATCAAAAATACAGGTCAATTTTACAGGTCTGCAAATTTCATGGTAATTAGGTGATAATTAGCAAGTGACCTATTTGAAATTTTTTTGGAATTACTGCCAAATTACCCCAATATTTACCTAAAAATGTATCGAAAATTACGTTATTATAAACATTATTTAATAATTATATGCTAGCATATAATCGTTAAAATAGGACCCTTAGGCGAACAAATCTCACCATTGTGTGACTTATTGTCTACACAAATGTAACTTGGTAGCTAATGTAATGATTCAGGGAGTTTTTAGAGAAATTTCAAATAAGTTATTTGCTAATTATTATCTATTTATCAGCAGACATGGAAATAAAGCCTATCAATTAACTTTGTAGTCTTTTCCTGGAAATGTATTAAATAAATTACCGGCTATTAGGAAATAGCGGAATATAACTATAAGATAATGTAATAAAGTAAATAAAGTAATTTCGATAAATTTTGAGGTAAATATTGGGGTAATTTGGCAGTAATTCCAAAGAAATTTCGAATATGTTACTTGCTAATTATCACCTAATTACCATGAAATTTGTGGACCTGTAAAATGAAGTGTTACCCCTACATGTATTGCCCCTATCAAATAAATAAATTATATATATATATATATATATATATTTAGGTGTGTTGACCTGTGACCCTGCTTTGTGTTGAAGGGTCTCAACACAACAACAACATCTGAAATGAATTTACCTCCTTGCACCATCTTCAATAGTTTCTCCAGGCTGGACTTTGCCTCCAAACCCGTTCCACTTCCCGGCCCCGAACCCTCTCTTCTTCATGCCGAGCAGAATCCTGCCCGGCTGGACCACCAGCACCAGGGTCAGCAGCTTGGAGCTCAACATCTTCTCACCTGTCTGAGAGGAAGTTAGCGACATAAACTCAATGTAAACACTGTCTGAAGCAACACTAGCTGATGATCTGTGCTGTCTGATCTCAGTCAGCTCTGCGGTAACATCCTCACCTGTGATCACTTTCTGCTCTTTGACCCGAAAACAATCACAGAAGAAAACATGAAGTTATTGTATAAAAAAACAAAGACTTCACGTTGTGATTCCCGCGTGCGGCACTACACACGTCATCACATGACGCGCTGATGTGCAGTAGTCCGGATTGGTCTCATCAACACGAGTCCCACCATGTGTTACCTTGAAATATGTTCGACTAGAAACTTCAGAGGTTTACAGTATTACCATGGTGTCCTCCAGTGAAAACCCCTCACTTCAACTCACATTACACACCTGTTCATTTCAAATAATTTAAAAACATGTAATGTAATGTGTCGACATATTATGACTAATATTGAAAATACAAAATAGTTGCATTGTAATAATAATGTTACTGTTACCATATTATATTATATAAATTATATAAACATAAAAAATAAGAACTTTCTTACTATTCTAAGAAAGGTATACATATAAGACATGAACGGTACTGAAAGGAATAACAAAAAGTACACTAATTACATATACAATTTCCACAAGTGATTTCCTCAGGTAGACCCTATGATTTTTGACTCTTGTATTGACTTTGCATGTTTTATTGCCTCGTGTACCTCTATATGCCTTTATGTATTTTATGCTTTTTTATTTGTTTGTTTTATTTTCCTCTGTGAAGCACTCTGAGCTGCATATTATGTAGGAAATATGCTATATAAATAAAAAATATATTTTTATTATATATATATTATTTTTTTTAAGCCGAAGGAAAATGACATTATTACAGTATTGTTGGTGGGGTGTGATGAATGCATGAAACACAATTTCCATATTTAAAAAGTATTGATCTTTGTGATATTGAGCTCAAAGAAACATGACTATCCCAGGTAGGAACTGTTGTTGTCAGTGTTTTGGCAGTAAGGGGACACATATAAGTACGACGCACCGCGTTTGTCTTTGACCAATGGCGAGTTGTATTTCCACGCATGCGCAGTTCACCGCAGGCTACACACTGACCCTGCTCCATAGAAACTTATAATGTGGTGTTTATTCTGGTCCCAGAGGAGATCTCTTCACTCCTCGCTGTGTTTACTGAAGAAGTCAAAGAGTAAAACTCCCGCCGAGCAGCAATGGCTGCAGCGGCAGCTCAAAGACCCGTATGTTAAAGCTTCTCACGCACAACACTTCCGGTGCAGAAGCGCCTTCAAGCTGCTGGAGATAGATGACAAGTTCAGGCTGCTGCAGCCTGGATGTAGTGTGGTGGACTGCGGAGCTGCACCCGGAGCCTGGAGCCAGGTGGCAGTCCGGAGGGTCAACTCAGCCGGGACAGGTGAGGGAGCTGAGACAGGTAGACACTCACAGGAGGGGACACAAATAACAGGGACACCAGACAGTATGATGCTGAAACCAAAGCAGTATGTGAACCTTTGTGATCCCCAAGTGCTGTTGAGGCTGTGTCAGAGAGTATGATTCAACTCTTTCTGTCCAGTTTGTTCATTCCAGTTAATTTAGGTATTAATAGGCTGAAGTTGAGAAGTTGTTCTACTTTATTGGAGAATGAGCTTTTTATTTACTGGTCAATCCCTGTAAATGTCACAATTCTTGCAATGCTTTTGACTTTAATAAGCAAAATAGTATAAATATACTACTGACTGCAGTCATCCGTGGAAGAATAAATAATACTGGAGAAACTATTTGACAGGTTTTTCAAGACAATCAAGCTCATTGACTAAGATAGGAGCTTATAGCTTTGGGGTCCTCGGGCACAAAACATGGATGTTAACAAACATTTAGGCACATAAATAATAATAATGATAATAAATTAAACAAAAATACAAATTCAACAACAAAACAATCAACATAGGAACATCAACAAGGACATCCAAATAAAGGCTCACCCTACATCCCATCCCAAACCACACCAACATAACGTGAAAATAATTAACATATAGGGCTGTGTCAGTTTTAAAAAATATTTAATTTAATTTTTAATTTTTTTAATAATATTTTATTTTTTGTTTGGTGTGACTTGCCTGTTTTATTCAGTGTCTGTTGTATTCATGTATTACATGTTGGGTTATTGTGGTGCTGTATGTCAGAGTTAATGGCATGTTGGGGAACAATAACAGTTCAAAAGGCTTGAGCTGTGGTACGTTATGAATTATGGTCAATTTGTAAATGTTTTGGTAATCCTCATTGTGTTATCATTGTTAGATTAATGAACGCTTTGGAGTTCTTCCTGCACAAAATAATCAATAAATAATTATGTACAGCAATGAGAGACTCATTTTACAAGTTTTAGTCATTATAAAGCATGACTGTAGCCACATCGATGTTCTGCAGTTTTATAGTATCTGGGATTTTGAACATAATGTATAAAGTATGCTGATGTAGTAGATGACATAGCTGATACCACGTGTTCTTGAATGTTTTAGTACATGTAATACAAATCTTACCCAACTGCTAACTAGATTTTTCAATGTGTGTCAGACTTTGGATTTTTTTCCACCTTACAATCAGTCTCAGGTTTCCATTTACTTCATTAAAAATCAACATGCAAACACTTGTAACTTGCTTAGTTGTTGCAATTCAACTCAGTAACATGTCTCATTCACTACTGTCAGGATATAGTGACCGTTTTATAAAAATAACTTTTTTTAATCATACTTGCTCAAATTCTACCCACTGCAGCTTTAATTGGTATGCGCTGCTCACGGGTTGTGACCCAGGTCGTATCTGAATTGTCATGAGCAGGGATTAACCTGCGTTGACTGGCTTGATTGAATTGAATATAATAATGGCGTTTACATTGTAGTCACTCAAAAGCCTGATGCATCTCATATAGATGCTAAAGGGTGCTTGTGCGTCGGTATGAGACGCAGAGGGCCGTGACAAAACATCGGTATTTGACCCCCTAGGAACGAGAACGGGCTGCACTCTCACGTACCGCAGAAATATCCTCTTGCAATTGAAATGTTTTCTTGCGTCCCAGATCCGGCGTTACCACGTGGTACAGTTGTCGGCATTGACCTGCTGAACATACCATCTCTGGACGGTGCCCACTTCCTGTCCAGTCATGATGTCACCGACCCCGTCACGCACGCCAAGCTGCTGGAGCTGCTCCCCAGCGGCCAGGCTCACGTCATCCTGAGCGACATGGCGCCCAACGCCAGCGGTTTCCGGGAGATGGACCACGAGAAACTCATCACCATGTGTTTTTCTTTGTTAGGCTTGGCTGAGAGGATTTTACAGCCGGAGGGCTCTCTGCTTTGTAAATACTGGGACGGGATCCTCGCTCGTAAACTCCAGGAGAAACTCTCCAGTGTGTTCAGCAGCGTTCAGACTTTAAAGCCAAACGCCAGCAGGAAGGATTCAGCTGAGAGATATTTCCTCGCTCGAGTGTACAGAAAGCCAGTAAAATGATCATAGCTGTCTTTTAGTTTTCTAATGTGCATCCTAAAAGGGACAAGTTTTCTGCAGACTGTGACTTTTTGATGAGTGAACATGAAGAAGAGGTTTTGCTTTGATCAAAAGGTGGCACTGTTGAGGCATCGGTGAGGCTCACAGCTGCAGGCTCAGACACATTAAACACTGCTGGTGCCGATTTCTATCCCTGCAAACTTAACACAGTGGCAGCAGTGAATCAGTAATATGTAAACCTATGCGAGAACCGTCAGTGTGATATTCCTCAAGAGCCCGGTTTTCTCTCAACTTATTTTTTGCCCCACAGTGTTTGTTCTACACAGTCAGTTTGGTATTTGCTTTGTTACAGAAAGTCATTTACCAGTTCTGCTTATGCTAATAATTTGCACTGCCAGCCGTGTAGAAATATGTAATCATTCTCTCATTGAGAGCTTCTGAAAGGACAGCCTAATGCAGAGTCCCATACAGCATGACTAATGGGAAGTGGGATGATGCTGAAGCTTGGCACGCTGCAGGTGTTGTCGGGCTGTGCTCCCTGAGACGTCCGTTTCCTGTGAAAAATATTTTCAGCCCGGTAGACAGATTTCCTCTTAAGATTCTTCTTTAAATCACTGTGTTGGACACTTTGGGAAGTATTTTTTGTTTGTTTCTGTGCTTTTTCATACTGATTTGATTCTAGTCTGGCCGGAGCTCAGAATCACTGGTAATGAAATAAAAGGATGTTTCTATCAAAACTGCATTATGAAAGACACAACTCATATATTTGATGTCACAAGAAATCTATATAGGGTTTCACAGTATGGCCTTGCAAATATAACATTGTCATTTATTTATACAATCTTTACTTACAGTTCAGTGCCTCTATTTATCAGGGACGTAGCACCAACATTTGGGCCCTGTGCATGCCGTCTCAGTGGGCCCCTTTCCCTTCTTAATACATCCTTTCTCATGTACGTATGCGCAAGATAATTTTTGGGGCAGTTTATGCCTTAATTATAGCCAACAGTAGAGAGATGACAGGACAGAGAGAGGGAGAGATGGGAAATGGCACTCCCACGTACAAATAACCAATAGGACACATACAGTAAGCAGTGCGTGTGCGTTGCAGAGCCTCTTGCTTTTTATTTCGGCGCCCGTGTTAACAGGTTATAGCAGCCACACAGCCCGCGCATGTCTGCAGCGTCTCTTATAGAGATTCAAGGTCAAGATAGTCAGTGAAAATGACCGTATATTGACATCATACCGGCAACATTACTACAGTTTTTCAATGTCTATATCTGTAGACAGACATGGAAATAAGGAAAAATGTATTTTTAATTCAATCCTGTTTCCGTTTCAAAATAAAATCCCTATTGTTTTTTTTCTGCAGACAGAATTCCTTCATTTGTTAACACAAGGCTTTTATTCTGAAATATTTGCAGGATAGTGTTGAAGAAAATGCTGTGACTGCACGGCTTCATAAATTAATAGAGTACCAGCTTTTAATCATGGATCATTACTATTATTTACAAATGAGCACACGCTTCTTAATTAACCTTTTTCTGTCTAAAATAAATATAAATGACATTTATAATGAAATGAAATGGCCATTATGAAAGGCAAACTCCATGTAGAAAGATATGGCTGGTAGCAGCAGAAACGCTGCCGCTGTGGACATCACACGCATGAGAGACGCAGCCGCTCAGCGAGGCAGCCGTTATGCTTACTATGTGGCCCGGCCAATACGATCAAACACATGTATTCTTAGCGGTAATCAGTAATGACCTTTTTTGTACCACTTTTAAGCAGAGATACTTTTACTGTGATTTTTGCTTGGAGTTTAAACAGATTATAGTATTATTTCCTTCATGGCTTTCTTAATATGCCTTTGGCATAAGGAAAGGCAGAAAAAAACCCTTATAGAAAGAATTGCGTTGCTAGGCAACAGCTTGGTCCATGTTTACTTCCTGCCAGCTGATGTCATTCACATACACTGCAACCAAGGAACATAAACTGTAAATTTGTTTTATATATTCCTTGACTGCAACAGGAAATAAACTAGTACACATTTGTAATGTTTACGTTTACAACTGTGAAATGGTCTACATTCTCTGGCCTCTACACTGAGAAAAGGTTACTGTATTTCATAATAAAAGACAAGTAAACAAGACTTGTTTTACAGTGCTAGCTAGTGTTCACCAATGATGTTTGATATTTTTAGCGTAAACTGCTGCAAATGGTTTCTTGATAACTTTTAGGAGCCACTGTATGAGCTCACCTTGTCTCACATCCTCAGTAACATATGGAGCGAAGGGAAACAGCAAGCTAAACTAAGCTGCTACGTAGTTAGGTCTTAGCTATGGGCGTAACAAAATATTGATTCCCTTGAGTATCGCGATATACTTTGTGATACTGCATTGATTCTCAAAAGCACTATAGATTTTTAATTACTAGTTTACATGCAAAGATTTGTGGCTCAGATTGCACAAAAAGTAGTGCTATGATGTTGGATGTTGCTGTTCTGATTGCGTAAATCATATTTTATGCATATGGTGGTGTGTTCTTTATACTATGATAGTTTTCCTAAAATTAGATTTAAAAAAAAAAATCACAATATATCACAATATATTGAATGGTAACCCCTGTATCTTGATACGTATCGCCATATTACACAGCCCTAGCTACACAGCAGTATTAAAGTACTCTGAAACAGCTGCTACTTGCAAATTGTGTTCACTCGCCTATCCTTTGAAAGGCTTTTCTTAGCAGCTGTTTTCCTTCAAATTATTATTATTAATGTCTTGCTTTTGCTCTTTAGACATGATTTTCTCTTTAGACATGATTGCCTGAAAGTCTTTGAATCCCCCGCAAAAGCATGCAATTACTGTGGTTTAACCTTACTGCTAGTGGATTAAACCATCTGCAGCTCGTAGAGGGGGGAGAGCCCACCAGAGCCTCCAACATTGTTTTACAAAGAATAATCTGTTGAACTAGTTTATTTAGCCACAGATAATAATTTACTAATGAGGCTGATTAAGTAAAAATTGAAAAATTACAGATAGAAACAAACTTTTAATTCCAGGCTCCTTGAGTGCCCTCTGTGTGTTTGGGCCCCCAGTGGTTCGTTCCACCATTCCCCTCACTATGCAGCCGCCATTCACAGATTAATAAGAGGCCTGATAAGCAACTCTTAGAGGATGTTATGTTTTATGGATGATTTGCATAATGTTTAGAGATAACCTTTTGAGAACAGGTGATTATATATCTGTATTGTGTTTAAGAAGTAAAAAAACAAAACATTATGGAAGTCAATAAGTACTTTTATTAACTTGCCTGTTTATTTTTCTTATTACTTTTCCATCTGAATACATGTTTCCTGTAGCGTAACTGTAACTGAGCTCCTTCAAATTACTGATAAATTAGCTTTGTTATTGAAATCAGATTATTACTAAATAGATTTTTCAAGTCTGATCATTCCACAAAATGAAAATTAGAAACTTAATCAAATCTGAATTTGCATTTATGGCAGCAAAGGAAGAGATGGCTCACATGAATAAATTAATACAGCTGCTATTTAGCCTTTCTGTCTCAGGAGTGATGAGCAATACAGTATGAACTGAAACATTCATGCTTCTTGGTTAAATAAACTGCATTGAAGGGGGGACTGACCTCTAAATATGATTGTTTGGGATGAATGGGAGCAGCCATGCCCCTTGATGAAGCTGATAGTGAAAGATGTGAACAGATGACCAATTTTACTTCTCATTACTTGTTGATTATTCAGCGTTTTGCTATTTAGATTCAAATTATTTCAAAATTACTGAGGGATTTATGTTAATTCCACCGGAGCTGAGCACCGGGGCTCAGGATGAATGATGATTCATTCACAGGTTAATTCATTCTTCTCTGGCCAGCTGCAGGTTCAGATGTAAATATCAGTAAATTAAGAGAGAAAAACAGTCGGAGAGACGCAAATTTTAAATTCAGACTTGATGTAATCGACTCTAATCATTTGAATTTTGAAAACAAATCTGCTGCACAAAACCTCTTTGGATGGCTTTGATTTGTTTTGGGGGGTTTTGGAATATGTGTTCGTGTGCACTTTAAAGGAAACATATCATAAAAAATTCACTTTTCAGTGCTTGTGCACATACATTTGGGTGTCAGGAGTGCCTACCAACCAGTGGGCAACTCCAAGGTCTGAAAAGTGAAGCCGCTGCGGAAGTGCTTAAACCTACATTCTTTCTAATAGCCAGCAGGGGGCGACTCCTCTGGTTGCAGAAAGAAGTCTGATCGTATAGAAGTCTATGAGAAAATGAGCCTACTTCTCACTTGATTTATTACCTCAGTAAACATTGTAAACATAAGTTTATGGTCTCAATCACTAGTTTCAAGTCTTCTTCAATACAGCATGAAGTTCATTTAGTAAATTATGGTCCCATTTAGAGTCAAATAGACCATAAAGCAGGGTATGCTTTAAGGCGTGGCTACCTTATGGTTGACAGGTCGATACCACGGCGTTGTCCGGTCTGGGAGTTTCCGTGCTTTCGTCTTACAACTTTAACCCTTTCACACTGTGTTTTCAGTTCATGAAACTTAATTGTCACCAAAAATGTCTTATTCAGTGTTCAGTTTTACTTAACTCCACCCTCTCGTGTCACTTCTGGTTGCAAAAAACCAAGATGGTGACGGCCAGAATGCCGAACTCGAGGCTTTAAAACGGCAGTCCACAAACCAATGGGTGGCGTCACGGTGACAATACGTCCACTTCTTATACAGCATACAGCTGATGCTTCCAACCCACAAACTGTGAATTAAGACAACCCAGTCAGTTTTTGTGGGCTGTCTAGATCAGAAAACATGTGATTCAACAAGCCATTCAGATTTGGCTCTCCGTCCTATGTCACCATATTTGTCTCGCAAGCCAATAAGAGCAGACTGGGCTTTTTCAGGAGGGGGGCTTAAAGAGACAGGCACTAAAACGGACAGAGGGTGAATACAGGTATATTCAGACAGACAGTATGAGAAATATAATGTGGTTTTTTAACATTAAAGAATGTAAACATGTTCTAGTAGAGACTCAAAATACAAGTATGAATCTGAAAATGAGCCTGATATGTCTCCTTTAATAGTGCAATGCTATTCAGAATATCAAGGGTGACACTAACAGCCTATATCATTTTGTTTAACAATATCACATATATCTAATATAGGCTGGTAAAATACTTAAAATATCACTAAGTTCCTTCTTCTGTCAAGTTATGTGCAGAGGTGATTTATGATCAAATTAAGAGGATGAAAATGAGTATAATCAGCAGCCACTTAGTGTCACCTTAATCAGGTACTACCTGGGAATTTCTGTGCATAAACACACAGTCTTTGGGAGTAATGTGATTTTATTTTATGAATAAAATTGTGTTCTCTCGAGTGAGTTCTTAATAGATACATCCGCCTCGTCCTGTGTGCTCTGGCGTTATTTGCTCTGGCGTCAAAGGCCTGCAGAAGACATGAAATTACAAAAGCTCAGAATTGATTTGTTCCCCCGCATGCATGCTTTTATAAAAACTGCATGGCTGCTGGACCTCGGAGTGATTTTAGAAAATGTCACCGTCTTCAGATGCAAACTAGCAAATCTAATCTAAAACTTGGTACATTTAGTAAAAGAAGGAATGCTCTTTTTAAATGTTGCTCCATCTCTATAATGAAACAAACAGTGTCTCTAATATCAACACAGTGGAAGTGGAAGAAATTGACAGGAAATTAAAGAAATGGTAATATCATCTCTAACCATCGTGTCATTCATTCCCTTGGCTGACCTGAGCTGCCAAAATGAATTGCTCGTCTGACAACATTCATCATTCCCCGAGCCCGTCCCCGAATGTTAGCAGACTGAGCCAAGCAGGCATTCACTGACACAAAGTAATGACTACTATTATGATGATAATTTCATACCATCTTCACAGCTAAATGAATCTGAAATCTCAGGCCGGTGTGACGACTGCAACTCTTTTTATTGGTGCCACTTTCAGTTTACGATGTCGGTGTTTTGGCAAACCATTTGACATAATGACACTGGGAAATTTCCCTGTAAACAACTGAGTTTCTCAGAAAATGTGTTTAAAATGAAGGATGCAATTCTAATATTCGTGCCTGTTCAAACATGATGATGGAGCCACAGCGCTCCAGCGCATCTCACACCATGACGTATTAAAGTTTGCCAAAATACTTCCAGGTGTTTTGTTTCTGCTTCTCTGGCGCTCATCATAATACGAAAGAGCCCATGTCAGTGAATAATCAAGCAATCTCCTCTTGATCTTTGCTTTTTCGTTGTGCACTTTCGTTGCATCAGTCCAGCGTAAAAATGTCAGGAACATTACTGCAAACCGGGTGAAGGATTGTTGTGGGAGGGGGGTTAAAGGGACGAGGCAGGAACAAAACACAGGCTACGGAGAACAAACAAAGCACAGGTTGCACTCAGTGGCACCATTTGCATCCTCGTATCAGCTCGGCCTGACATTTACTAGCGTGTATGGAAAGCGACTGCAGATGGAAACTGAAAGCTAATGACCTTATATGAACATTCTTACTGCCAATGTGGATTTCTTTCAGGTTTTGGCCAAGAAGAACATCTGTCAAGCACGGACAGAGTTGATGTATGGTAGAGAAAAAGTGAGAGGAGGATGCTGATTATATAGTGTTAGTCCTTTCTTATGTCTTCTTTGCATTTGCACTCAGCCCAGTGTTTCCCATTAACTACCTAGAACCGCCACAGTTTCATAATGAACCCAAAATATTTTTACACTTCTCAACGGGTGGGTACGATCAGTCTGCCCGGGGGATTCAACTCCGCGGGTCAGGGATGGCCGCTCGGTGTGGGACGTCTCCCCGGGGCTGGCTGTCACAGCGACCAGCTCTAGGTCAGCTTGGAATAGAGCGAGTGTAAAGATGGCTCGCGGCTCCGTAGTGCTCCTGTCGGCAACCCACCTGACTCGTCAAGTTCTTCATAGATCTTCATTTCGCTCTCAAAGTGCACCAGATTGATACCTTTAACTTTAAAATGTAAAAAAATGTCTTCCTGCCCCCGGACCCCCCTAGAGGGGCCGAGGTCAACCCACCGCAGTCTCACAAAATCAAACTGGAAACACCGGTGTAGCCTGTTGTAATTTGTAGCAGAGCAGGCGCGCGTTTCGTTAATAATTACTAAAGCAAGCACAAATAAAAGTGATTTTGTGACTATTATCACCTTGGTGAGATTCACAAAATTTGGGCACCCATGGGCAAAAACATAAATCAAGGCTTAAAGTGACAGCTCTCGTTTTCAAAGCCTTTAAAACTATAGTATAGCTTTAAACCCTCTGGAGCTCATGAATAATAATGCTTCATTATCATCACCAGCTCTCCTTTGAAGAGCAGAAAGAAAGACCAGTTATCAGTCTCTGTAAAGACTTCAAGCGTCGGTAACGGTTAAATCTTAATATCATGTTTCCTATGTATCGGCTAATGAATTAGATGTTTTCCCTCGTTTGCTACACCCCCTTGTTTCTTGTGAAAATATTGTCCGTTTCTGATCTGCGTAAACCCAGATGACTTGTTTTGTCAAGATAATGATCAGTTTACATCATTTTCAACCTTTTGCTTTTTGGAGAGGAAGACTGTGGAGGTTCGACTTAGTCAACTCCAAAATAAAAACAAAAAAAATAATTTAAAGGAGCAGTGTGTAACATTTAGAGGTATCTATTGGTAGAAATGGAATATAATATCAATAAGCATGTTTTTTTTTTGTGTATAATCACCTAAAACTTAAAATCATTATGTTTTTGTTACCTTTGAATGAATCGTTTATATCTACATAGGGAACAGGTCACCATGTTTCTACAGTAGCCCAGAATGGACAAACCAAACTCTGGCTCTAGATACAGTAGGGCCGTTCACGTTTTCACTTTTTTGTGTCGGCCACCGTAGTTCTCCTACACGCTTAGCACATGGGAGAAGTTTCAGTTGGTTGCAATCTGCAACCTCACCACTAGATGTCACCAAATCCTACACACTGCACCTTTAAAACTATAAAAGCTTATCTAGTCAAAGGCTGTGCCCAGCTATACTATACCAATGAATTTCTTAACAACATTAATGGCATTTCAGATGTTAGAAAATCCTATTTATATGATAGTTTACGTAGGCTATGATGGGTCTTTCCTTATGTTCCCACACAGCTCGGGGCTGGGTCACAAACCACTGATGTTGTGACTTTAAAAAAAAAGATATTTTTTTGCCTTCATTTTGATAGTAGATAGTAGAGAGGTGACAGGAAATGAGAGGACAGAGAGAAGGAATGTCATGCAACAAAGATCCGCGGGCAAATTGTTGCGATCACATGATCAGTGTTGTAAACCCCCGAAGCCATCGTGACACCCTGATGATGTTGGTCCGTTGAGACACTTGTTTGGGATTTTGGGCGATACAAATAAACTTGACTTGAGTTGACATGGCTGCAACGTTAGCAATTTCATCTTTATTTTACATCTCTGCGGTTGTGTTTCATGGTTGTGGGGCATTTTTCTTACCTATAAGAGACATTGTTGTTTGTGCTGGTTCTTAGTGAACAAAGCAAGAAAAGCCTTATCATCACTGAATGAATCATCATTGCTTCAGAGGAGGTAACGGCAGAGCTACGTGCAGTATTTCTCTGTTTAGGTGCTCTGTGCAAAGAGCAGAAATATGGAAGTTTTAATTGGCTTTTTGTTTTCTTTTCCATTTAATTAACTTGTCATTGGACAGCTGGGGGAGCTATCTACTGGGGAACGTGGGGCCGATCTGCTTGCTGGTGGATTGAAAAATGAGAAAATGCTACTGGGAATGATGACTGGGCAGAAGACAGATGGTGCAAGGGCTAATTGTATGACATCTTACTTCATGTAACTGTTTACATATTTACATATTGGACAGAGGAGCTTACATTATCTGGATTCCAACTCAGGCAAAATGTTAAACAAGACCTATTATGCTTTTGTGTCCCTTTCCTTTTTGTGTTATATAGTTTTTTGTGCATGTAAAAGGTCTACAAAGTTACAAAGCCCAAAGTCCCCCAGTGCCTGAAACGCCTTGCTTGAAGTCCCGCCTTTTCTTCCGTAACGTGGTGTTGTCACCAAGAAACACATTGACATAATACCTGCCTAGCAGTTTGGCACGCCCTCAAACAAAGCTAGTTAGAGCGGAGTCTGAAGAGTTTGGTTCGGTTGACCAATCACGACCATCATCATTTGCATAACGGACTGTTCTCGGTCTTTTCATTTTGAAAGAGCAACGACCAATGAGTAAACTCCAACATTCGGCCGACCAATCGTGTAACTTCATCACTCAGTCAGTCACTCAGTGACAGACTTTTGCGTTTGTAGGGCTGGCCAAAATTAAAGCGTTTTTTGAACACTAAAGCATGTAAATATGTTCTAGTAGAAACCTAGAATACAAGTATACACCTGAAAATAAGCATCATAGGTCCTCTTTAAAGTCGCTGATTTGCAAAGAAAACCCCTAAAATTTCCAATGAATTTGATAAAGCACTTTTTCTTTTATTGGAAATACACATTCTCTCTCAGCTGGCAAATTTTCTCATTTAGTTTTGAAAAATGTGTTAGTTGTTGTGGCAAAATTACACTTATACTACCTCTATTTGCATCTTATGGAAGTCTGCTGCAGCTGTAATTATATAAGGAAAAATGATGATCAAATCCACGACTTTGAAGTAAATTTCACCCACTTAGTATTTCAGGTAATGACTGGAACCCCCCCTGGATTACTTAGAAAGTAAGAGAGGAAGCAGGGGAGTCTTTTGCAGGGCACTTTCTCATTAATCTTTCCAAAGATGCTGAAGGCAGAACTTGACATAGTTGTACAGCGGCTGCCCCTTATGGCTTCATGTCAGCACTGTATGGAGAGCCGGTTGTACAGCCAGCGGCGCTGCGTTGGGGTTTGTTTTTCTCAAGCAGAACGGGAGAGAGATCGGCCTGCGTGCTCCCACGGTGCTCTACTGGTTGTTATGGTTGACTTGTCTCATTCCTGGAAGGTAAAGCTTCACCTATTGGGGGAGTTGTCATTCTACCAGCAGGAGAGGAACACAACACGTTTGGCAAAGCAGCTAACAGTCTCTCAGAGAGGAGAGCAGCGGGAGGTTGATGAATGTAGAGGAAAAACATGTCCTCATTGTTATGCAAGAATTATACTTGGTACCTTTTTTGTTTTTTAGAGTTTTGGTTGATTCATGCTGTGATTTGAAATATTCATATAATTTGCAAAGATCCTTTGTTAACGTGGAGGACTTTTCAATTTCAAGATCAGTGTCAGTGTTGACATACAATTATCGATCAAAACAAACAACATATCACTCGTACACTGAATGATCCAGCTCATCATTGGACTCTTTTTTAACAATTCCATGTGTATCTACAGTGTAAAATGATAATACATCCAGAGTCTCCAGGGAAATAGTCAACTGGTATTTATATATTCTGTATGTGCACAATTGTTGCTCTGGGATGTTTCTTGTTTTGCCACACAGGAAGCTGTAAAAGCCTTTGAAGTGAACAATATAAGAATCTGTTTATGAGACACTCAGAATTTGTATAAATTAATCTAGCTGTCTCTATAGCCAGCCGGTTAGACTGTTATCAGGTAAATGGGCGTTATCAGTGGTAATAAGACTCATAGATGTGGGTCAGAAGGGGCCTGCTACACCCACTAGTAGGTTTTATCAGCCATTCACATGGGCTATCACTGAAAGAAGGAATAAAAGAAGACAACAGCGACCTCTAACGACCGTAATAATTATGACAGGAGCAAAAGCGGATGTCAGGCGCTGTAGTATAGCAACTAGGACTGTCAAAGTTAACGCAATAATAACGCGTTAACGCAAATTCGTTTTAACGCCACTAATTTCTTTAATGCATTAACGCAACTTGCGATTTTTAGGTTGTAGCAAAACTAGAAAACCTAAGGAATCCATTGGTACCAACCATGTCATAATAGCTTGTCGAGTAAGAGGTTAAATAAAGCTCCAAAATTACGCTAAATTTTGGCGAGGAAAAACAGGTATGTCCATTTTCAAAGGATTCCCTTGACCTCCGACCTCAAGATATGTGAATGAAAATGGGTTCTATGGGTACCCACGAGTCTCCCCTTTACAGATATGCCCACTTTATGATAATCACATGCAGTTTTGGGCAAGTCATAGTCAAGTCAGTCATTGTTTTGTGTTGTTTATTGATTTCCAATAATAAATATATACATATATTTGCATAAAGCAAGCATATTTGCCCACTCCCATGTTGATAAGAGTATTACATACTTGACAAATCTCCCTTTTATTTTGAACAGATAAAAAAAGTGATTAATTTGCGATTAATTGCGATTAACTATGGACAATCATGCAATTAATTGCGATTAAAACTTGTTGCTTTTAAGTTTCGCTTTCACTTTTACAACGCGTAGCAGGCCCCTACTGACCCACATCTATGAGGCTTATAACGACTGATAACGCACATATAATGAGCTGATAACAGTCGAATTGGTGCGCAAAACAACAAGAGAAGTGGGCTTCAAATATATATTTTTTCTATATTCTACAGCTTTGAAACAAATTGAAGACACAATATTCAAACACATCATTGTGAAAGGTAAGATAATAAGAAAAGAAAAAAGTCCAGTGGAAGATGGATGAGTGTGGCGAAGCAGGGTAGAGCTGGGTTGTTGGTCAGGAGGCGGAGAGAGGTGAGGGGCGGCCTGATGAGACAACGAGCAGCACCTGAGTCCCATTAACTCTCTATATCTGTCGCCGTCCTCCTGCACAGTCACCACCTATCTGCACTGCCTCACCATATGGTGGCTTCAGCTTTTTCTGTTGGGGCTTTAGTTTATGAAAATAGTCTTTTGCTGTCGTCCTTTTCATTTTTTTTTGTCAAATGCAGGAGAGGCACGGCAGGAGCCACCATTTTGAAATCGTCTCCTTTGTGACTCGCCTCCCTGTGCAGGATGAGCGGTCTCTTTGTTTCCAATGTTATTGTTCTGATTTTGTTTCAGAATTGCTCTATCATCCATTCTCCTCAGCCTTCTGTTGAATGAAAGAACATCTCTTGTCATGGTCCTTTTGGTTTTGTGAAATAAAAGAGGAAAGTATGAGCAAAGCTTCGGGAAAAAGAAAACATGTTGCCTGAAAAACAACTCTTTTTCCAAGGGCACAATTTTAGCTTTTCTGGACTTATTCAAGATTGCTGAGATGGTAGAAGAGGGAGAAGAAGTAATGCCAGGCTTTAGGTGTTTACTGTTTGGACAGTTTAATATTAGAAGCTGTTCAGTACATAAGTTATGGATAATGTACAGCAAGCCGGTCATTGTTGTGAAATAAACTGTCAATCCGCCTACACTTAGTGGAAAGTACATTTATGTATGCATACACACATATGCATCACATGCTCATATTAGAGGTAAAGATTTGATACAGGAAAGAGCAGGAAAGTCAAGCCTTCCCTATCTTACTTGATGTACTGTATAAATGCATGGTAGATTAGATAGAGAATAGATTAAAATCGATTTTGCAAAGGAGTACTTAATCTATTCATCAGATTTCCTCCTAAGTATATTCTTAATTTTCACTATATTATGGTATTATAAAAGGCTGTCCACCCTTTACGGGACTTTCTTGGTTCAGACTCCATAACAACCTCTGTTAGGACTGTTTTGCAACCACCTCGCTGCCATTTCTCACATGCTGTGATAGCAAATTATGCCAGATAATTTCCTTTATAAAGTCTTAAACTAAAACTAATGGAACCTAATCGTGAAAAATCACCATTGTCAAGGCAGCCAAAATGAAATGACCTCTCATCACCACAATAACTGTGCAGGTCAAGCCGTCCTTGTCTTGTTCTGCCTTCAGTTTGCCTTCCAGATAAACGCAGACTCCCACATGAAGCAGTGAAACATTCTGTATACACAGTATAAGTGCCTCATGTATTTGCATTACATAATATGTGATTATATTTCAGGATGTCATGTGATTATGTATTTCATGCATTTTGATGTCTGAAATGAGCAAATGCAAATGTTTCAGTGCATAGACTCCCAGGAAACGGTTTATTTGAATGTCTCTTCTGGTTGTGTTGATTCTGTGTTTCTTTGTGTAACATAATTGTGTTGCAGATTGTCCAGGACTGTCTTAAAAAATAGATTTCACTGTTTTGTTAGAAGTTCTATCTCCGCCATCGTGTGGACACCACATGAAGAGGTTTGTTTGCATGAGCACTCTTTTATAATCAATGTTTCTAACTCGCAATGTGACCACAAATGATTCTTGCCACTTCCACAGTAATGTGGAGAAGGCGTTGACTAATCGAAGTCTCTTATCTCCTGGTGAAAATGATCTCAGCTCGACGAATAACAGACTTCCTCTGTGATAGAATTTCCTGTTCTTTTATTTAGTCGGTCTGTGCAGCAGGTGCAGGAACCGGAGGCTCAGTCTGTCCTCAAGGTTTGGTGTACACAGCGCTTATTAAGAGATTTTATATTCATGTGAGTGTTCTGCTGTGACATTGTGGCCAATACATGTGATGCATCAGAATACATGTATTATATTCATAATCAAATCTTATTTCTTAGTCCAGCTGCTCTATGTATGATACAATGAATATTAATACTTAAATAAATCAACCTGCAAAAGTAGGATGAAAACTTTATACCTGAAATATCAAGTGTTAGACACTCTAGCAGCGTGGCTCCATGAATGTTGGTAGTTTGGTCCACCGCTCTAGTCCAGACTAAAATATCTGGTAACACTTCATTTTACAGATCTGCAAATTTCATGGTAATTAAGTGATAATTAGCAAGTAATCCATTTGAAATTTCTTTGGAATTACTGCCAAATTACCCCAATATTCTCCTCAAAATTTATCGAAAATTACTTTATTATAATTATTGAATTATTATTTTCCGCTATTTCCCAAGATGGTAATTTATTCAATACATTTCCAGGAAAAGAATAGAAAATTAATTGATATGATTTATTTCCATGTCTGCTATAATAATTAGCAAATAGGATAGCATTTAGCTAAAATTACAACTGTGCCAAAGTACAGCCTCATAGAGCCGATTCATAGTCTTGTTTAGGAACTCGTAAGGAACGGTAATCTTATGTTTAGATTGACCATTATATATTTTTGAATTTGCTAAATAGTTGAAGTTAATCTAGGAAATTAGCCAAACTATAACAGCAATATCTTTTGATGACATGTGGTAACATCACACATATAGTTGTAAACCTTTGCAGTTTTTCTGCTCAATTTCCTTTAAATCATTCCTGTGTTAAATCGACCGTTCCAGGAGTAAAGTATTTGCTGCATTTTGTTGGTGTTCATGTGGAACAATTGGCTGTTTTTCTCAACGGGAGATGTGATTTGAGTGTGTGTTAAATTAATGAAAACAAAAAATGACTAATGAAGCAAATAAATTGACCTCTGCTGAGAAAAGGCCCCGTGTTTGTCTGGCTGGATAAATTATCAATGCAGGTCTATTGTTAGTTTGCTCCAACAGACTTGATGGCACGCTGCTGGAGACCAGAACATTGACTAGTGAGACTGTGGAAACGTTGAATCCAACTGCTGCTACATCTGTCTTTATTGTCATGTGTGGACTCATTTATCTTTACACTTAACTGCAGAGCCATTGCCAGATGCAAAACGGTCCATCTTAGGTAAAAACCATGGCAGTTATTGTCTCAACCACTTCCTACCAGTCTCTCATGGTGCTCTTAAGGCTGCATCTATCCATCACATTAACTGTAACTGACCATCACTGTCAATGCAGCAGCTTACTGGTCCTCGTGAGATTTGTGGCTCTGTGGTCACAGCTATAAGAGAGGAGAGCGGTCCACATTCACACAGAAGGAACTGGATCATTATGAAGTGAGGTCAATCTGAAAGTCATGGGAATAACACGTCTCAATTCTGAATGAGGGGTAGATTTTCTTTTTAACGAAGAGAGCTTGTCACAGTAATTGTCCTGCTTTATTTCCTCTCTATCACGAAGACATGTACAAAGAACAAGAACTTGAGAATTATAAGCTTAGAAACCGGAATACAATGGGAAAGCTTTGAATTAAGTTAAGTGATGATGTAATATAAGTAAATTATGAGGGCACATTTGGTTGTATAATGTTGAAAATATGAAGTCTGACAGAAACCATGATAAGTCATGTCGTAGCGTATACCAATACCATTTGCCTGACGCTGCTGCTTTTACATTTAATAGCAGACATAAAGAATTAACCACATAATCTGGAATCAGCATGGAAATGCAATAAATGATCACGGTGCCGGTGCTAAAAATACAACTCCGGGTCATGTGACTGTTTAATAAACAGGAAGGGTCATCGATTGATGTTGGACTGAAACAAGCCCAGGAGAGTAGATCCGAATGAAGTGAGTTAATCAAAGGAGCAAGTTGCAGATAGGACATCCATATTATTGATGTTCCATAAACAAGAGGCATACATTTACCTTTTGACAGGCTTCCTACTTACTGAGCCATTTCAGATCAGAACATTATTACAGCTGGACAAAATATAATGCTGGTGGTACTTCAAATTCAACAACTACGGGCAGATTATGAGACAATGATCCCCGCCCCCTTCCTACATCAGAGCAAGACCCGCGGTCATGACGTTTGTACGCATTTTGTGTCCCTTTCTGTTAATTTTGCATGTCTTTGTAGTTGTTTGTCTCTGTGGTGGGTTTGTCTCTTCACGGTCGTTTTGTATCTCTTTGTGGTTATTTTGCATTTTATTTTAGTCGTTTTGGATCTCTTCATGGTCATTTTGCATCTCTTTGTGGTTATTTGCATCTTATTTTCGGCGTTTTGCATCTCTTCATGGTTATTTTGCATCACTTTGTGGTCGTTTTGCATCTCTTTGTGGTCATTTTGCTCTTCATTTTGGTTGTTTTGCATCTCTTTGTAGCCATTTTGCTCTTCATTTTGGTTGTTTTGCATCTCTTTGTAGCCATTTTGCTCTTCATTTTAGTTGTTTTGCATCTCTGTGGCCATTTTGCATCTCTTTGTGGTCATTTTGCATCTTATTTTAGTCGTTTTACATCTCTTTGTGGTCATTTTGCATTTTATTTTAGTCGTTTTGCATCTCTTTATGGTCATTTTGCATCTTATTTTAGTCGTTTTTGCATCTGTTTGTGGTCATTTTGCTATTCATTTTAGTTGTTTTGCATCTCTTTGTGGTCATTTTGCATCTTATTTTAGTCATCTTGCATGTTTTTGTGGTCATTTTGCACTTCATTTTAGTTGTTTTGCATCTCTTTGTGGTCATTTTGCATCTTATTTTAGTCGTTTTGCATCTCTTTATGGTCATTTTGCATATCATTTTACATCTCAGTGTAGTCATTTTGCATTTAATTTTAGTTTTGCATCTTTTTGTGGTCACTTTGCATCTTATTTTAGTCGTTTTGCGTCACTTTGTGGTCATATTGCATCTCTTTGTGGTTGTTTTGCATCTCTTTGTAGTTTTGCATCTCTTTGTAGTTGTTTTGCATCTCTTTGTGGTCGTTTTGCATCTCATTTTAGTTGTTTTGTGTCTCTTTGTGGTCATTTTTATGTTATTTTAGTTAATATGCATCTCTTTGTTGTCATTTTGCATCTTATTTTAGTCGTTTTGCGTGGCTTTGCGGTTATTTTGCATGTCTTTGTGGTCGTTTTGTGTCTCTTTCTGGTTGTTTGTGTAAAACCACTAATACACACCATATTCTAGGTAACAATACTTTACATGCTTTATGTTACAATAAAGAAACACCAGTTCGGTTTCACAGATTTGTGTATTTCAGTACTGTGGACAGTGATGTACCTTCAGATTATCAGTTTAATGAACGGCTTCAACTCTTTTCTTTTGTGAACAATTGAGGAAGCCAGAATCCTGTGGGGCCCACAGGCTCAATTTATGCCCGAACTCTGCTAAAGCCCCGTTCAATCCCTCATTGAGGACATGAAGAAACTGTTTCCAAACAGCGGCTGTGTTTTCCTGGAAAGTGGTAAGTATTAGCTTGCTGTGGGTTGATGAAACATTGCAGCCTGGGCCACTGATAAACACAACAACACAATTTGCCTGATTAATTTGAAGCTTTATTACTCAAGAGTGAAAGTTTATATAGCTTGCAGTCACAGTGATAACACAATTGCTCCACTGCCGCGTGTTGAAATGAGACTTTTCAGTCAATAACGCCACATGTGCTTCACATTTACTTCAGAAAAACACAGTCAATAGCAGAAAAATACTGATGAGGGACAAAACAAAAGTAAAACACAATGTTGAGTAAACAGAGAAAATGGTCTGCATCACCGCCCTCATTGAGCCGACCACACACACGTACACACACCTAAGGCAGTCCTATTCTTGCAGGACGGTTCCCAGCAAGAATCGCTGTAGAACGAAAAAACAAACAACTACAGGTCGTTTTTACATTGTTGGTTTGAAAAGTCATCACTGTTTTGCAGTAAATACTAATATTTCATATGGAGGCTGCTCTAGCAGCTTTGAGTTATTTGAATATTCAACAATAATTAGTTTAACCATCAGCTTGTTAGTGAATAGGGGGAGAAAAAACACTGAACGTTTCAGGTTAAGTTGGTTAAACATTTGGTTAAAGTTAAGGAAAGATTAAGTCATTTATGGACTGCAGAATCGCCCCATATGAATATACAGTAATTTCTGAGGCAACTGGGCTGTATAGCTTCATATTTCCCTTCCCTCAGTGGCAGACTTGAGACTGACAAACAATCCCATTAAGCCTCCTCATAGTCTTAGTGGCACATTCCTTTATAACAGTTGGATATTATTGGTTGGCCTACCTATTGGAAAGAGCAAAATATGAAATCAAAATAAGTACCACAAGTACCGCTTCCTCCTCTGCAGGATACCACCAGCACGCTATCAAGCCACTCAACTTGATTCACGGCCGAATTGGCAGAACACACTCATTGATTATTCTCGGCCAAAGTCTTGTGTGTTTTCGTGAAGCGGGAAATCTGTCTCCAAGCCAGCGGTGCATCCACGTTCAATGAAATCCTGTGTTCATCCAAATATGTGAGTCATGTAGCTGAAAGTTGTTTGTCATCACAGCGTCTCCAACGGCCCACCTGGACGGTTACACACACACACACACACACACACACACGCACACGCACGCACACGCACACACACACACGCGCACACACACACACACACACACACACACACACACACACACACACACACACACACACACACACACACACACACACACACACACACACACACACACACACAATACTGCTGTCCATCTTGTTTTGTGTACCGCTGTTTATTGTTCACATTGTTGCACAGAAAGCAATTGCAAGTTATGACAAACAGGAATGAAATGCCACTATTAATCAATGTAATTGTGGCCACTGATAGAAGTAGAAGAAGAAGAAGATAGAACTGATGATCTGATGGACAAACGTGGGTCCGGTGGTGCCGGTCTTGAGTCAGTGCACAGCCAAGGTGCCTCTGCAGTTATGATTTTAATATGTATTTGTTTTTAAACACCCTGTCAGGGATGATTTATGTGGACACTTTGATAGATGTTTTGTTGAGATTCAGCAGCAGAAAATCAGGTGGCATTATCCATGACAACATTGAAATTAGCTTATTCTCCATCATCACAGTGGCTGTGCAATCACAGAGACAATGGATGAGTAACCTATCATCAGGAGACAAAAACAAATCTACTCTGGTTGAGCAATTTTTAGTTTCACCTAAATTGCATTTCTAAACCTTGCGAAACGGCTGCACTAATATTTTATTTAAGACGTTTATTATTATTTAAGCTGTGAAAATCACTTTTGTATCAAAGTATGAGGTAATAGGAGCACTATATATAATTGAGTAATAAATTAATGATGATATGATATGATTGATATATCCTTTTTTCACTTTCAAGAATGTTAATCGTGTTTTGTCAGATCTTGAGGGCGTATGAATGTGACACAGCTGTTATATGAGTAGTCTTTGAAAGCTGAAACACAAATATTTCATGTCAACACATGTTGATTTGTATCAGAAGTAACGTGAAACATTTCCACGTCACTCACTCAGCCTTCTGGACTGTATTCACCCATTTTCCATGCTTTAAAGGTTCTTTAAAGGCTCTCCTTTTAACAAAATTCCACCTGAAGTGGGTGTAAATCATTGTCACTGTTCACAGAACAGACTGCCCTTTTTCCTCGTGGCTCAGCCAAAGGCATCAAACAGCTAATTCAGGTCAGCAGCCAGGCACTCGTCCCATGTATCTTTGGCAGCGACTGCAAACAAGTGGAGCTTTGTGTGTTTAAAGGCATGTTTATAACTACCGATAGGTTACATCTGCTGAATACTGAAGTGTAATGCAGTGAGCTGCAAACTGTCTGCTAGATTTATCTTAACTTGAAATTTAAAGCTACTCCAACCAACATCTTTATACTAACCAAGGACCAAATAACTATGTGTATGAAAGGTGTCACTTAGTCTCTGCTGTTCCTCTCAGCTCTACTGCTCAACTGTTCAGCTCCAAACAGCAGACAGAAGTTAGCGACAAGCTGGTGAACATAGTGGAGCATTAACAGTGTCAGATATTTCCCTCAGGAGTTGGTAGAGACCAAAACAGGGTTTAAAGTAGGGATGCACCGATACCAATATTGACTATCGGGTATCAGGTATCAGGTATCAGGTATCGGGGAGATACTGACTCAAATAGCTGGATCGAGTATCGTTGATAACAGGGCCGATCTCCTCAATTCAATTCTATTTATGTTTATGTGTTTATATACTATATACATTATATACTAGGATTTTAATTCCTGTTTAAGTTTTGACCAATTTGTTCCAACACTTAATTTTACAGGTCTGCAAATTTCATGGTAATTAGGTGATAATTAGCAAGTAACCTATTTGAAATTTCTTTGGAATTACTGCCAAAATACCCCAATATTTACCTAAAGATTTATTGAAAATTACTTTATTATAAACATTATTTAATGATTATATTCTGCTGTTTCCCAATAGCCTGTAATTTATTTAATACATTTCCAGGAAAAGTATACAAAGTTAATTGATATGCTTTATTTCCATGTCTGCTATAATAATTAGCAAATAACTTTGAAATTTCTTTAAAAACTCCCTGAATCATTACATCAGCTACCAGGTTACATTTGTGTAGACAATAAGTCACACAATGGTGAGATTTTAGGTAAATATTGGGGTAATTTGGCAGTAATTCCACAGAAATCTCAAATAGGTTACTTGCTAATTATCACCTAATTACTATTTTAATTTAATTTTAATTGAATAACTGTTAACACCTCTATATATTTATACTTATAGTGTTTACATTCAGTTTATTCATGTGCAATTAATGTCTAATTTATATTACTTATATGGTATATTTTATTGCTTATTTTATTCTTTTTAAACATATTTAATTAGCATTGTTGGTGGGAGCCTGAGGCTTAGGATTTTCATTTCCAACAACTGCTTCTCTGTAATTGTTGTGCATATGACAAATAAAGAACTTGAACTTGTTGGACTGCCTCCAAGTGGTCAAAAAAGTCAGTTAACTGTTAATATTTTTGGTACAGGACATTATTACCTTGCAAATTGTAAAAGCCAGCAGTATATCAAAAATAATAACACGTTATATTATTATTTCACCATGCAAACGATATAATGTAAAAAGCGGATTTTATAGGCCAATAAAATATATGGTTATATGCAAATGTCTCTACAGTACATAGCACAATGCATACCCAATGAAGTGCTTTATAGTCGTTTGAAAGCAACACACTTTAAAAGAATGAATAAAAAGTGTGAATGTGCAAATTTGCAGTTATTACTGATATCAAATTGAAAATAAAGACATAAAAAAACAAAATAAAGGCGATAAATACATCATTAGAAGGCTGCAAAAAATAACAGGGTTCAACATTGTCGTTTTGATGTCTTGCAGGTAACTGAATCAGTATTCTTGGTGTTGTACTTTAAGCATAACTACTTCCATCATACTGAGAGGAAAACCTCGAGATTTTCCTTGTAGCACATTTGTGGGTTTGAAATAGAATAATCAAATTTTGGCTTGATTACCTTGTGCCTCTACAATTTCTGAATTTAGAGAATAATTGGAGTTCGAGTCAGCACTGAGCCACAACTGCAGCTTGTTCAATAAAGTCACACAACCTGTAACTCATCTGCAGGGCAGTAGTTTCATTATATTAAAGTTAAAATAGTAATTCTCTTCCTTCTTTATGTGATTTCTGCTGAGGTTTATGACTGGAGGAGGTGCTGATGCTCATATTACAGAGATAGATTTGAATAACTGCCATATACAGTTATTACAGTGAACGTAATGGCCGCGTTATCTGCTTCCTGAGTTCTTGCTGTCTCACACCACATAGCTCCTTTGGTTGTGGCAAAGAATGACTTTTATGTTTTACACCAAATCCAATAATGCCATGAGATTTATTTTTGCAATAACAACAAAATGCTGCGCCGTCACGAAGCATCTGTGCCTTCATTGTGAAACATTTAGTTGTTGGCTAATTCGTGCTACAGTTAAAGAGATATGAAATGAAACACTCGCAATAGTTCTTTGAATAGACTGTGTCGCAAGTTTGTAAAGGGACAGCACCACTTTGAATTTAACTTTTCTCTAATTATCCTCACAAATAAAGGTTAATGTACATCAGAATTGGTTTAAAATCAGCATGCAGTGCACCTATTAAATCTGGTGAAAAACCTGCTGAAAGCAGAGAAAACAAAGAGCAACTTAAACTCATCTGAAAGAGGGAAAACAATTGTCTTCAGGCTGAGTTTAAATGAGAAAAAAGATCCTCATTAAAATGAAAAATAATGAACAAACTTTGCTTCACATGAACCTGAATGTCCACCAGGTTTCTACCACATTACATCATCCTTTTTCTATATTAGAAGTGACATGATAATCCGCTGTTCATTAAAAGCAAAACCTCAGCATGGTTGTTAGGGATTATTAAAATATTATATAAAAAATGTAAATCTTACAGCAAACTGCAGAATAATTGGATTAAAGTTAATTAAAGAGAAGCTGTTTACCTGCCATGTCATGGCCCTGAACACTCTCTGTATTATCCATGCTCATATTTTACATTGCATATAAGTATTGTCTTTCTTATTTTTTATTTGTTGTGTTTCCATGATTTATTGTTGAATACATTTTGAATGCTGCAGTTTGTGAACCTGAGCCACCTAGCTGCAACATTAGCACCATGGTAGCTAGTTTGGTTGGAAAGACACAACAACTCACCATAATATCTCTATAACTACATTTCTGATCAAATTGACACATGTTCTATTACTCAGACTCCTGACTGTTATGGAAAGTTAAAGTTAAACCTCCACGACTACCTCACTCAGAGAAGCTGTCAATCACAGCTGCCAATCATGATGTCACACCCTGTTTTTTATAGCATCAAATAACTAATGAAAACCAAAAGTATCAGAAAAATGAACACCTGAACATACATCAGTGTGATAAGAACTACCTAAAATGACAGAAACCATCTTTGATAAAAATTTTATTTGACGTGTACTCTGACTTTTTTAGTTTGTCCCATCCACTAACATGGAGGGGGGCGGGATTAATGACCTGTACTGCAGACAGCCACCAGGGGGCGATCGAGATGTTCCCGAAAGGAAGCTCACGAACCGCGGGCAAGAAATCTGTCAATCGGTTCGTGAGCTCTAAATAGTAAGCTAACAATAAGCTAGTTGACAAAACAGCCAGCTAACATTGTGAACCCTTTTTCTAATTTCTCAAAGGACGTTTCCAAGGCCAACTGTGAACTCCCAACTCAAAGTAAGCAAACATTAAGAGGCTGACATTGTTGCTGTTGGTTTTAATTTCTTCTGTGCTGTGTGTTAATGTTTTTTTGGCTAATGTGTTAGCATCAGCTGGCTACTAATTTCTGCTGTTTCTACTAGCTTAGTTTATTTTTTGTTTGGTTGTTGTTTGGCATGTCTATTATGATGCTTTCATGATACTTTCAACTTCAGACCTCATAACTCTCTCCTGGGGAGGTCACTCCTCAATTCAGCAAGGTAAATGTATGTATTTGATGTCTCATAAGCTCTAATTATTACAGGGCTGTGTTGAATACTCGATTCTAATTGGTCAATCAAGGCGTTCTGCGGTCTGTTATTTCTGTATTACAGACCGTTACTATGTATAGCAGACCGTTGCTATGGGCGCAGCTCTGATGTCGGACTCTGGCGGACCGTTTTTTGTGTCAAAATATTGATTTCTTCAGTAAGTAGCCGTGTAATAAGCGGGATAATGTACAGCTAGCGGGTCATTGCTGCGCGTCGGGGTGCAGCATCGCCCTGTCGGGGATTCTTTCACAACAATCACCGGCTCGCTGTACATTATCCCTTACATAGTATGCTAACGTTAAACTAGTTGACAAAACAGTTAACGTTAGCTAACATTGTGAACCCTTTTTTCTAATCTCCTAAAGGACCTTTTTTTCGACTGTCAACCCCTGTTTCCAAGGCCAACTGTGAACTCTCAACTCAAAGTAAGCAAATGTTAAGAGGCTAACATTGTTTTAATTACTTCTGTGCTGTGTGTTGATGTTTTTGGGGCAATGTGTTAGCATCAGCTGGCTGCTAATTTCTGCTGTTTCTGTTGTGTTGGTGCTAATTGTGAAACACTTTGTTGTGCCAGCTGAGCTTATTTTTCGTATGGTTGTTGTTGATGCTTTCATTGTGCTGATATTAGTATTAGGAGTGTTTTGGGATGAATTGGTTATGTGACAGTATTTCCTCTGTTTGTTATTTTTGTTTTTGTGGGTTTCTTGTTGTCTGACTGCAGACTCTGCTGTCTGCCATCTTTGACCTCATAACTCTCTCCTGGGGAGGTCACTGCTTCACTTCAGCAGGGGTAAGTGTTTGTATTTCATGGCTCATGACTGCTAAATAGTAAGCTAAGCTAGTTGACAAAACAGCTAACGTTCTGAACCCTTTTTCTAACCTCTTAAAGGTCTTTTTTTCTCGACTGTCAACCACTGTTTCCAAGGCCAACTGCGAAGTCAACTCAAAGTAAGCAAACTTTCATTGTTGTGGTTGGTTTTTAATTACTTCTGTGCTGTGTTGATGTTTTTGGGGCAATGTGTTAGCATCTGCTGGCTGCTAACTTCTGCTGTTTCTGCTGTGTTGGTGCTGATTCTGAAATCTGCTTTTTTGTGCTAGCTGAGCTTATTTTTTCGTATGGTTGTTGTTTGGCATCTCCATTATGATGTTTTCACTGTGCTGATAGTATTAGGAGTGTTTTGGGCTGAGTTGGTTACATGACAGTATTTCCTCTGTTTGTCGTTGTTTTTGTGGGTTTCTTGTTGTCTCACTGCAGACTTTTGGCTCTGGCAGAGGAAATACTGTGTGTTGGCTTTAAGGATGTAAACGTTGTTGTTGTCTTTGCACACAGCCTATTGACAAACTCATAATTATGTCCTTGTCTTTTGGATAGGCCTCAGACTTTTTCCTCACGCTTCACATTCAGCTAAGCATTAGAGAAACATTTCACTCATTTTCAGTGTGACACTTCTTCATATCATAATCACATCTTATCTACTGAGCGTCTGTTTTCTGGTGTACACTGCTGCTACATTCAGCTGCACTCTTTAATCTTAAAGTCATGTACTGATGGTCATCTGCAGCTTATCATCGCTTCATAACATTTCATAGGAGTAGACTATCTGCTACAAGCCCTGAATATTAAGTTACTGTTAACAATTATCTCCTTCATAGCCTGGTGCTGCACATAATCCGATGTTTAGATTTGTGTGCCCGTCCCACACATAACTCCACTGTATTTAATGCAGTGTTGTATCTAAAGCAGTATTGGCAGGAAGTTTATTATGGATATTCCCCACTCTATGCTATGCAAAGCTTGGTGCATGTGGGGAGCGATGAGATGGAAGAGAGCCTGCAAGCCAAATATCAACACAGTACTCTGTATTCACAACATAAAGCCATTCCATGTGAGTTTGATAATGAAAGTAGAGTTAACTACCAATGTTTCATCATTCATGATTCACATATATCAGTGAAAGAAAAGGAAACCTCTTCTTCTTATATTTTAGTCTTCTGAATATCTATTAATCTTCTTTATCTTCTCATCCTTCTCTAAAAACGTTGCAGTGTTCAGGGCTGCCGCTAACAATTCTTTTCATTATCGAGTAATCTGCTGATTATTTTTCTCGCTCAATCGATTAATTGTTTGGTCTAAACCTCTCAGAAAATAGTGAAAAATGCCCATCATGATTTCCCCAAGGCTCAAGTTGAGATATTCACATTACTTGTTTTGTCTGATATTTAGATACCAATAAGATATTCAGTTCACTCTCATGGAATACTAGCAAATATTTACATTTGAGAAGCCGGAACACAGTACATTTTCAGCCTTTTTTTCTAAAAATAAATACCATAAACGTTTATATGATTATTGTTATGGCGCAGGTAGTACTGTGACAATTATCAAAAAGGTTGCTGATTAACTGTCCGTCGATCGACTAATAGATTAATCAACTAATTGATTCAGCAAATGTACCATTAAGTAAATGTAGTGATGCCTTTGAATGAATATGATTGCTGGAGGTGTAGAAATACACCATATATGCAAGTTCAGTAGCGTTTCTGAAGTACAGAAGTTTCCTACAGTATTACTGTGTTACTTAGCACTAAGTGTGTTTGTGGAGTGTCTCATACGTGCAAGTGTGTCTATTTTGTGTGTGTGTGTGTGTGTGCCTGTAGATAACGTCCTCCATCTTCTTATTGATATGATATAATATTAATCAAATATGATAATAATAATTATAATAAATAATATTGAATACTGAAGACCAGTAAGATACTCAACACCAAGTGCATCCAAATACCACAGAATCACACTTTTCACACAAAGGTTTTACAATTCAGACAAACACATTTATTCCATCCTTGCTGCAGCAGCAAAGGTGGCTAATCTCAGTGGAGAGGATACTGTATGTGAATACAGTTTTATGTAACTATAACTTTGGTTTCATAAATGATAAATGAAGCCATCTTCCTGCTTTCATCATCGGCTCCTGATGCACTACTAAGAGCTGTCACAAAATTGTTCCATTGGTTGCTTTGAAGAACAACAATGTGTCATGAAATGTGACCGAAACAACTTTAAACTCTCGTCTACTACCATCCTCTCCTAATCTCAGAAATTAGGATAAAGTGGAATATTACACAGAAGTGACAAACGTTAGTATTTTCCTTTCATCTTTAAGTCGGTTAAAGGGCAAAATCTTTCAGAATTAAATTTTGTTATGTATAAAAAGTGAAAAACAACAATGACAACAACCACACTATCTATGAGTTGTTTTTTTTCCTCTGATTTTGCTGCTGGAAAGTGTACTTTGTACTGTTTCTCATAAACTTATTATGAATGCATTGACACCATGAAGAATTATTGTGTATCTGAAAAAGAAAAGGCATAAAACCAAAACAATTTTAATGAACTACATTTTTAGTGATCCCAGGACATTTCCCTTCGAGCCTGGAGCATCTTTTACATTTTTTAAAACTGGACTGAGGAGACTATCACTAATGGATCCAAGAGCAATATATACAGTATTCAGTACAGCTGCAGAAAACAGAACAGCCTGAAGGATTTGTTTCCATAATTGCCACCCAATTAATGAGCTAACTAAAACAGTCTGTCCTGCAGCAGCTTCCTCAGCTTTGTCCTCAAATTCGAGCCATATTAACTTGCGCCTAAATTCAAATGACACATGTCCTTTGGAAGATAAACATTCCCTTTATTAGTTTATGCTGCTAGCCCATTAATTCCTGCTTGTTGTGGTGTGCAACAATCCCCAATGTATTTCTCAGTCGTATTAGACAGAAAAACATTTCATATTTTCTCATTTTCAAAAGTCTTTTTAATAACACTTTTACAGTTTATCAAAATGGTTTAACATAGAACTTCCTCTTCCATATTCATTGAAGCTCCACTGATAGGACCTTAAAGTTAGAAAAAGACATAACAAGGTTGCTGGTTCAAATCTGCAGACAAGCTTGCAAAATGTGGGCTGGGAAGTGAATGAATGACACTTGTTCCTTCTACAACCATTGAGCTGCTGAGCTGAAGTTCATACCATAAATGTGTGAAAGTGCAAGAATGTGAAGGTCTGGCTGATAATGTGAAAGCATTTTGTTAAAATTAAAAAAAAAGGTTTCATGGAATATTAAAATTCCCCTCCAAGGAAAAATGTTGTATATACACATCAGGCTTCAGGTACCAGACTTCCCAAAGAATAAAGCAGAAAAAGCTGCTCTTTTGTACATAGTTTTCTTTACGTAACGTTCTTCCGGTAAAATTCGTTGACTTCTCGCTTATCCACAGACTATTTTGTTTCCACGCCCTCTGGTGTTTCGGAGCATACTGCAACGAACAACACGCTGAGCATAAACGCCTCTGTGCATGCTTGTAGTGCATGTGCCATCTATGGAGGCTCACGCCACGGTGTCGCGTGCGAGTATACAAACAAAGCTTTAGTCTACCGTCCAATGGCAGTAAAGATGTAATGACAGCTGCCACTTGTGTGGTTTCCAGCTGATATGGTCAAATCTTGGAAATGTTGCATTATTCGTGATGCCCTCCTCATTACCTGTATGCGACATTAGCTTTAACTTCAGGCCCGTAATTCACAGGGTTACCAATATTTGTGCTACACTGAAGCTTGTTTTTTTAAATATCTTTCATTGGGTTCTAACTTTTCTCTGGCATAAACTAAAAAATGTGAGCAAAACAACTTTGAACTCTCTTCTAATACTAAGTTAGGATGAAGTGGGATATTACATGGACGTGACAAACATTAGTATTTTCCTTTCATCTTTAAATTGGGACATTTGGGCAAAATCCTTCAGAATTAAATGCTCTAACCAAATTAACTATGAGTTGAATGTTTTTTCCTCTGATTTTGCTGCTGGAAAGTGTACTTTGTACTGTTTCTCATAAACTTATTATGTTAGCATTGACACCATGAAAAAATATTGTGTATTTGAAAAAGAAAAGGCATAAAACCAAAACAATTTTAATGAACAAGCCTACATTTTTAGCGATCTCAGGACATTTCCCTTCAAGCATCTTTTACATTTTTTAAAACTGGACTGAAGAGACTATCATTAATGGATCCAAGAGCAATATACCGGTATACAGTATTCAGTATTCAGTATTCACTACAGCTGCAGAAAACAGAGAACAGCCTGAAGGATTTGTTTCCATAATTGGGAATGTTGCATTATTTGTGATGGCCCCCTCATGACCTGTACATTAGCTTTAATTTCTGGCTTGTAATTCACAGGGTTACCAAAATTTGTGCTTCTCTGAAGCTGCAGCTTGTTTTTTAAATATCGTACCAAACTAAAAAGTCACTCACACTTGTGGAGTCTTTGCAAAGATGACTGTAAAGTTTATGAAATTATCACATTATGCATTATTATGTTGTGATTTTGTATACTGTACTGTAAAAAGAAGTCGATAACCTGTAGTTTATTATGCACGCCTGAGGGAAAGAAAGGCTAAAATGTAGTGAGCAAAGATGGATGATTAAACAGGACCTGACCTAACCAAATGTAACTGACATCACTATTGTTACCACAACAAAAACAAAGAGCAGTTCTGATTCTTCAGATGTTCATTTCTTTTTCTAGTTAAGTACATAAAAAACTTCACAAACATACTTTTATAGAGCATTTTGCCTAAGAATTAAAATGAAATGCTTTGACATATAATCTCTCGAATCAGACATGTCATTGTGTACTCAATTCGTGTTTATTGGTGGATTGCAACTCCAACTTTAAAGGTGCAGATCGCCTCCTTATCGGCCCAATATATATATCGAGCATCCCTATAATTTCTATAAGGCTTTGCATCATCTTGATTTGTATGTGGACTGGATGGACGTGCTGTTATGTTGGCTTTATGCAATCTGTGATATCTGGATGTCGTGTCTGCTAGCATCTGATTCGATCATTAAGTGTTGCTGTCGTAACCATTGTTTTAAGTGAAGGTGACAGGGGATCAAATTGTCAGTTGAGACAAATCAGTCCTGCCTGTTGTACACCTGCCTACAGGAAAATGTGTGTTGTCCAGGTTGTAACGTGACTCAAAACATGTTTTTTGCTTGTTATCTGCTTTTTAATGAGAAAACAGATTTTTTTTATAGTCAGGCAAGGACACAGGCACTGCACAATATTACATTATAGATCCTTGTCTCGATGTAGTGTTTACTTCTAGTATGCTGTTATTGAGAGCAGGACAATATACCCGCAGCATGTTGCACTGTGTATGATAAAAACCCGCCGTCCAGATGACACACAGATGCATGAAAGACAGGGTTCAGAAGATCTGTCCGTACTTTATGTACTGTAGCAGATACAATTAGACAATGTTGTGTTTTATGTAGGGCTGCCAAAGTTAACGCGATAATAACATGTTAACCAAATTTTTTTTAATGCCACTAATTTCTTTAACACATTAATCTAACTTGCAATTTTTAATTAACCTCTTAAAAATCTGACGGGCCGCCATCGGGCCCGGCCGCTATTCGATCTTTCAAAGGTTATAGCGGGCTCAGTTTTAAAGTCAAAATACTGGTATTACATGAAACTGGAAAACCTAAGGAATCCATTGGATGGCCATTTTCAAAGCGGTCCCTTGACCTCTGACCTCAAGATATGTGAATGAAAATGGGTTCTGTGGGTACCGACGAGTCTCCCCTTTACAGACATGCCCACTTTATGATAATCACATGAGTCATAGTCAAGTCAGCACATTGACACACTGACAGCTGTTGTTGCCTGTTGGGCTTGAGTTTACCATGTTATGATTTGAGCATATTTCTTATGCTAAATGCAGTACCTGTGAGGGTTTCTGGATAATATTTGTCATTGTTTTGTGTTGTTAATTGGTTTCCAATAATAAATATATAGATATGTTTGCATAAAGCAAGCATATTAGTCCACTCACATGTTTATAAGAGTAATAAATACTTGATAAATCTCCCTTTAAGGTACATTTTGAACAGATAAAAACTGTGCAATTAATTTGCGATTAATCGCAATTAACTATGGACAATCGTGCGATTACTCACAATTAAATATTTTAATAAATTGACAGCCCTAATATTTATGTTTAGAAAGTGGGATAAAGGACGTGCTGTATAATGTTTTCATTCTTTTAAAGAGTGGCTGCGAAGGGCTTTGGGTTATTTTATTAAAATGACATCAGTATGCGATATCATTGTTTCCCACTTAGATCAATGACAAACGCAGGTGGAGAGAACCAGAAAAGAGGACCACCTGTTGTGTGACATTTAACAATTTATTTAGCTTGTTCTGTGAAGAAACGTTTCATTTCAAGCTTCCTTTTAATTCACCACAAAGCTGAGTGAGCGCCACGTTCTCTGGGTGGAAAAATATCTTGCAGGCATTCCCGACCAGAGAATCTACAGCAATCTCATGAGGTGGCTGCCTCGTCGTGTTGATGCAATTCTTGATGGGATTCTGGTTGCTTCAGCTTCAACACATTTGAATCATTGTGCCATCCCTCTGAGATGTTAAACATTTCTCTGTGAGGTGATTTAAACAGCCCTAAACCTCCTTTCTCAAGATGTTAGCAGTTGTGGACGAAAACAGTGAAGAGGACAACGACATTAAATAGCTTGAGGTATCTTTAACAGGATCTATTCATTTATAGATAAATAAATACACTTCCTCAGTTTATACGACACCTAAAAGTCAATTCAGAGGCACAAAAGTGATCAGATTAGAAAAGTTTTGCCTGATAGAGCCCTGGGATGTAAATGACTTCGTCTAATTGCTGCGTTTATGCACCCAGTGTGGTTGAAAAGAGGAGAGTAATTAGAAGGAAGGCATGAGTTGCAGGTGCAGTGGAAAAAGGATGGATGAAGTGTGACGTCTATTTCCTTTGTAAGAGAAGTGCAATACTGAAAGAAAACGTGTTGCCTCATTTTCATTATAGATAAGATGATGTCTACATCAGCTTCTACTACTACTACAGTTACTCCTGTTAAACCTCCATGTTATTCCCCTAAAATGATGCAGACAAAATACAAATACGTCACCTTGTTAGTAAAATTGCACAGATGGTGTTTCACAGTGTTGTAAATCTCCGTCTTATGCTTGTCTGAGGATAATGTGAACAGTATATTCATGCAATCTTCTTGGCAACACTAGCGTAGCCAGAAAAACCCGGTGTGCCACATGATCCAGAGAGATGGAGAGACCTTTATGTGAGCGCCCAGAGGGTGCGAGTGGAGTTTTTTTTTTGGTCAGTTTATATGAAAAGTTGTGGCTGGTTGGAAATTCACAAGAGCAAAAACTCCGATGTCCGAGTGCAAGTGACTGCAGCAAGAGATGACGCTGCCAGATGCCGTTCCGTTTTTTACGGCCCTGGCAGCTTTCTGTGCGGCCTCTCCCGGTCCCGGCTGCACGCAACGGCTGTTGAAGACTACTTTTCCTGCTAAATGTGTGTGCAGGGTTGCCAACTTCCACTAGTAGAAATATAGAACGGCTGCAGATGGATAGTGGCGGGTTGTTTTGTTTAGTAATAGTAACTAGTGGTGTAAATCACCAGTTTCATCATGATACAATATTATATCGATTCTCTGGACAACGATATGATATTTGTCGATATCACAAAGTCTGCCACGATACGATTTTGATTTGCTTCAATTCAGGGGCCTTCAATCAATATGAGACAATATCATATGCCAAGCATATAAGCAGAGTTGCAGCTAAGCTGAAGTTGTCGCTAACTTCGGGGCTAACCCCCCCCACTTTAACCTGCAGGTAGCAAGCAAGACACAGGAACTTGGCTTGGGTGTAGAGGAGCTGTAGCATTTATTCACCGACAAATAAACTGTAACTTACACACACTGCACTGCTGGGTTCACAGCTATAACGTTACTGCTACTCACAAACACACACAAACACACACACACACACACACACTCTTTCTCTCTCCTTGTCCTTGTGGAATGCATAACCAAAGCGCCGCTAGCACTGTTTGGATGTGGAAGGAAGGAGATGCGCTTGGACGGAAATAGTGAAACAGACGTGCCATGGGAATTTCAAAATAAATGCATATCTTAAAGATGATGATATGTATCGATGTTTTCACTCTGCATTTATTGTATGGGATTGTTGATCATTGAATCGATCCATCGATCTGGATCGATGGATCGTTACACCCCTAATAGTAACTCGTTCTAGTAAGGCGATAATTCAAAATTCATTCTGCATCCGACTTGGTCGGTGTGCACACCCGTGGCTATGCCTGTGCTTGGCACATCAAGCCGATCTCATGGGAAGGCGTATAAATAGCGCGACATTACAAGGACTTTCTGCGTGTCACGACACGAAGACAAAGTGGAGTCTTTCTGTCATTTTTCTCACAAAACATCATTGCAGTCTTTCATTTCCAATCTTTTCAGCTCACTGCAGCAGTTCACACAGAGCGAGTGGTTTAAACAATTTAGAGAAATGATCGAGTCGTTCTGACTTGACCCCGGAGGTTCATTTACGCAAATCTATTCATGTACTGATTGAATTGACGTTAATGTGAGGAGGTCCTCCAGAATGTTGCTTGCAGAGAGTATTGAGTCTTGAGTCCTAACGTATACCACTGAGATTCAAAAGTTTTTTTCCCCCACAACTTTCTAACTTTCTAACAGAAAGGGAAAGAAATGAGCTGTTTTGTAAATCGACTCGTAGCACCTCCGGGGTTACAAGCTATTCTGACTCAAAAAACAGCCTTGTGAATTTACATTTCACTTAATGATCAGAACATTTACTTTCAAGTGGAATTTGTCAAATGAAAGCCGGAGAAGCTGCAGACACTTTGCATCGGGTTGTGTTTTAAGTGGGAACAAAATGCTTTTTGAGGCTTTAGATGTATACATGCTGCATAATCTTCTTTTTGTTTGTTAGATTCTTAGACATGAAAGGGAAAAGCACTTTGTTAGACTGCATGAATGTGCTCCGTCTCCGTACTGTAGCTGTAATGAACAGTAATTCTAGCTGAAGGTATAAAAGACGCTGGCATTTGGCAAAAAAAAAAATAAACACCGTTTCACCACTTCAAGTCATCAGATTATTAAGAAACTATAAAGTGTAAGAGGATAAACACTGAAATAGAAGCCTTTCAAGGTCGTATTATTGCCTTTAATCTGAATAAAGCCTGCACGTGTCAGATTTATCTGCTTTGTTCGCCACTTCTGATGCTTACATAATTGGAATGAACTCAGCTCATTAAAGACATAAGCAGCCACTTTAAGCTTGATGACTAAGTGGTTCTCGGCTTGTTAAATCAAAAACAGAATATTTCACAGCAGTCAGGAGCTGTATTTTTTCCAGAGAGAAAGGGTTTTAGGTGAAATAGAGGCCATTAGAGATGCACAGTTTCAATGAGTCACATTGGTGAAAAGTTTAACATTGACAGGCTGAGATCTAGAGAATGAAAATAACTCCGCAACATTTGTGCAACAATTTCACAAAGCATTAATTTTAAGGGGTCCTAAAAAGATTATAATTTCACCTTCAAAACTGTTATTTGAATACAAGAAAATTAGGGAAACTGCATAATATGATACAAATACAGCATAGCTATTAGCAGCTGAAGGAGTTGGTAGCAACAGAAAGCAGAGCTTAAAGAGAGTGAATATTTAATTTATATTTGTCAGATGGGCAGAAACACGACTCCAAATAAATGATAATGTTGCTCCGTAACTGCTGCATGTGTAAATAAGCAACTGTTTGCCAACAAATTCACCATTTCAGCGTTAAAGGCATAGACTGTAGATAGACGGCGCGTCTCCACTTCCTCCCACTGTACAAAAGTGAAGCCAAAATATCCCGGATACGGGAGCTGCCATCTTGAGATTTTGACTTAATTTTGAGCGAGAGTCTGAGCAGTAGTGATCGGGGGGCTGGAGCTGCTGCGGTATCGAATTCCCGCCCACACAAAAGCACTGTTCCCAGCTATGCTTTGGCCGCACTCTTACAATAAATACAATGCATAATGTTGGCCGTTGACATCTTACTGGGATACCGGCGGGGAGCCAGCTGGGGATGGAGCAGGTTCCTCAACCAATGATGTTGGGTCTGGGCTGGGCCGACCGGGGATTGGTGTACCGGGCACCGCAGCATTTTTCTTGACGAAAAAACAATCAACAGTTTTCTTCATTTTGAATTATCTGTATGTTTTAAGGTTGTGATGTCACTCAAGGAGGAGTACACGCTACTGTTTCACACATAAACACATGCCTTTTTTTTCTGTTGTGGGCGGGGGTCGCATCTCTGGAGCCCTGTAAAACATGCCATATATATTTTATGTAGCTCAACATATCGGCCTGTCATATCGATGGAAGTGTTCATTTCTGGTCGATGTTTCATTTTAAAGGCTTTATCTGCCGATGACGTGCCAATGTTATCGTGCATCCATAATAATACCACATGTTGTGTATAGCTCTCCCGACCAATTATATGATGTAGAAAATGATGATTCTGTATATTTTATGAAAACAAACCCTATTGTGAACCCATTAAAAGAGTTGCATAACCTGCAGCCATGTTTGTTCTCATTGCTGTTCCATGGATGTATCGGTCGAGTTCATGGTTAAAGGAAAAAAGAAAACGAACAAAGCCGAATTACACAGTTTGACAGGCTCTATATTTTGTTGTTGTGGAATATAAGTACATAATGCCTCAATATCAAGCAGAATAGTACAGTGCAGTACACTAATGTAGGTGATTTAACTCTAAAGGAATATGAGAAACTGTGTTCCTGGACATATGTACTAGAAAGTAAAAATTTAGATTACCAAATGGTGTTCTTGGAAGAGGCATTTTTTCAGCGTCTGTAAACCTTTTATACACAGAATCACAAGTGTATCATTAACTGGCAGCTTCCTCCAACATATTATCACACTGGTAGAGTGCTCTGAATAGATTATTCATAGTGCCTGATAACTGTGTGGGACGTCTGCGTAGGAGTGGGGATAGAAGCAGGATCCACTGAGCGACTACCACCAGCTGATGTCTTCATCACATTTACAGCAGGCTTTTATTTGAGCAATCATACATTTTAGCAGTAACTTCATAGCACTAGTTTAACAGGAGAAAAGTAAAATCGTCATACTCAGGGTAAAGTGAGCTTACTGAAGTGGTCTGAATCCTCTGAATCCTCTGTTGAAAATCAATCACTGTCAACAAATCAACAAATCCATACAGCCAAGTCAGGGATGTAAGAAAACCTGTATGTGTGCCCTTGGAACTAGGGCTGCAACTAAGGATTATTTTCAGTGGTCTAGAGCCGACTTATTTGACTATCAACGTTCCAAAACTCAAAGATATTCACTTTGCAATGATATTAAATAGAGGAAACCAGCAAATCCCCGCATTTGAGAAGCTGGAACTAGTAAACGTTTCACAGTTTTGCTTGATGGGTGCTGGATTTTTGAGGCTAATACCGATATTGATATTTGAGGGTTACATAAATTTGATAATGGCCCGCTTGCGGTGGCGTCTCGCCGTCCGCGGCCAACCCGTGATGACACCCCTTCTCCCCCTCAAACAAGCGTATGTTGCGAGACTCAACTCATGTCTGTTCAGGATACTAGGCAGGAGTCTGTGTGTTCAGCTCTCAGTACCTTTATAGCTTCTAACTGAATATCTTTGGTTTGAAGTTTATTTCTCTCCTGCGTCGTGGAGTTGTGTTAAGTTACTGCTGATGAAAAGACATTTCCTGATTTTACTGCTTAATAATAAAAGCTTTTAAATAACAAATTAATGGGGGACTTTTATTGTGAAGAATTTATAGGAAATGAAATGAGTTTATCACCTGTTAGTGGAGCTTTGTTAGCGGCTATTCTTCAATAAAGTCTACTAATACTGCAGGGAGGGAGAGTACAAGCAGCAAAAATAGCGGAGGACTTTTATTGTGTAGAATATAGGAAATTAAATGTGTTTATCCACTAGTTTTACAGCCGCTCCTTTGACCACTATAGTCACAGCCATGGTTACACACACCTTCAGGCGGTAGCCCTGTTGTAGAGGAGATGCAAATCCCTGCTGGGCTGGCACACAGAGTCAGCCGAGTCAAGCCAAGCCAGTCCATGTTGGAATTACAGCCAATATATCCATTATTACAGCCTCATACAGCTAGCAGGAAGCTGGCAGAACCGGATATGTCATATGGGCGGTGCAGTCCTGTGGGTCATTATGCCGAGGAAAATAACTCTGGATACGGCTATTAGTGAATTTTACTTTAACTTTTAGGACATAATGATTTAAACGAGGGCTATCTAGGTGTTTGTAAGTTGATTTACCTCGAAAAAACGTATCCTCCTATTTACAGACGTCTCTTTATACATCCATAGCAATGGATTCACTGGTGTTTTCAGTCCAAAATGGCGCCAGCGCTACCGCAGCGCCATCCAGTGGCTGTTGTCAAAAAAGCACCAGAGTTTCGTCTCTATGTTTCTATACTCTTTGTTCATATTTAGATATTTTACAGGATAAGAGAACATTTTGGCCTGCTGGTGGCGCTAGAGAGAAAGTCAGGGGATCTCTAAAGTCAGAGAATATGGATTACTGATACTCAGCTGGGAATATGACCCAAAAGGTTCCTACATTTTATATTGTGTGTGTTTGTAACACTCTACAGCTCCACTGTACTTTTGAATTGCAATGACGCATAATGTGCAAGTTTTCTTCATTTTTAATTCATTAATAATAAATTTCATCTCGTCCTTTGTTGAAAATGAATATTATAGTAGAATTGTCTTAGCAATATTTTATATTTTAATGAGCCTGATGAGTCAAATGAAAGGAGCATTTCATGCTTCAACATATGCAACAGTTTGGCTTATTAGTATTCGGGAAGCATTTGGCGAGGCTAAAGACTTTGTTTGAGATGTAATCACGTCTCAATTTAACACAACAAAAGATTTAAGTATGATGCTCATCGGAGGTCAAACAGAGACACTCCCTGAGAATGAAGCGGACAGGTAAAGGTGGCGGACGACACCAAGAAGACTATGTAGGTGCATTAAGCTGTATCAGGAATACTAATGTTGAACGGCGCCCTGAAATTCTAATTGTGTTCCTGTTAATCAACAAGACTGACAACAGGCAGGGCGAGCTCTAGAGGACTGGTTGGAAATCTATTAACATACAATATGTTGCTGTGCTTGTTAAAATAATGGAAAAGCTTCGGGATGGGGGTGGCTGCGGTAGGTGCATTGTTCTCCTCGCTGTCGCTCTAGTTAATTGCAAATCCGAACCCTTTAAAGCCTTATGGAAGTTTGTGCAGTTTGACAAGCTTCATGAAGACTTGAACTCCACACTCGCGATGAATTGTGTCTCTGGGTAATCCTAATTGAACATATATTGGCCATGCAGCTTACGTTGTTTTGGCACTTATTAATAACATGTCGAAGGAGAATTCTAATGTGGTTTCTACAATTGAAATAAGAGATAAACAAGAGTCCAGATCTCTTCGGCCTGCGGAGACCAGTAATGCTTGACTTGTCACGACAACTCCTCTAATTGGGCCCTAGGTGAAGACTGGATGGGGCTTTAGGGACCGACTGGCTTTATGTTTGAGATCTATTTTTATGAAGCAATCGTGGTTTAGATTTGAATGTCTTGGCTCTCTAATAAAAGTGCTATGGATTGCAGTCTGCTCTAGGCATTAGTTTTTACCAGTTAACAGGGTATCTGCAAAAAAAGGTCATTAAGCATTTAATTCAGTTCCCTCAAAAATAGCACAGACAGTATTAACAAATCTTAAATGAATGATGTCTTGAATATTTTTCTCCTGCTACTCTCTGCTCAGACACTTATGGAGCAGAGAGTTTCACTTTCAGTTTGTAGCGTCCGTGGTCTGACCCTATATTGATAACACGCTGCTGATATACGAATATGAACTAAATGGGATTTATTTCTATAAAAAAAGCAAAACGACGGTCGGGGGCGGTGGGCAAGAAATGTAATGCGGTGTATGCCCGAACACCGTGTAAAACCCGTTGACACAGACTACTGGAAAAATGTGATATAAGTGTCAATAAGTTAATGTGCTTAATAAATCATTGTAGGCCTTATTGTCCCTATTGGTTTTCTGTCATTCTTTGACCAGCATGGGCATGAAAATGGTATTAAAGTTCATTCTATAAAAAATTAAAAAGGTCGTAAAAAGTCTTTGATTTGATTTCGTTAACATTGCAGAAACCCACAGTAATACAGTATACTACGGGTTTTTGCCAAAATTATCCAAATTGGTCCATGTCATGATCTATGTCCTGTTTTCATTAAAAAGGCAGATGGGAGATTAATGAAAATAGAAAGCAAATAGTAATTAATTTTTGCCTGTTAAATCTGAAACATGCAGACTCATTAAAGCCTCTGCTGGAGTATATGTAACGGAGCACACTGTGCCTGACGTGGGTGCTCACTGCTTTTGACAGAACGTTCACAAGCCGGGGTCCCAGGGGTGCTGAGCAGAGAGAGGCTTCACCACCGTGCCTCATCCTCTCAGTAGACACAGACAGCGGAGTGTGGCACCCCCGAGGGAGGGCCACTCAGTCCTGTCTGCTCGCTGGGCAAGGCACAGACATTGACTGTCAGATATGCCTTTCCACTGGGTAGCTAAACTTTTGTGGTTACATGAAACTACATGACCTCTTTACCCCCTATCTCTGTGGACTTTTGGCAGGTTTTTGAAATTTTACCATTTCCGCACCCTCGGGTTCAAACTCGGACAGAGAAAGTGTGAAAGTGTCACAAAGGTTGATTTCAGGCCAAGATAAATGGTGTGACGACGTTCTCTCTGGCAAATTCAGAAACCTCCTTTAGTGGGTGTTCAAACCAAAAATAGCACTATATATTATATTATATTATATATTAAAAAAACTCAACAGGCGTTGGTGTGGGTGTGTTGCTACAGGTACCTGTGAGAAGATGAAAATGAATCCAGGCGGACCAGTTTGAGTAATAGATCCATGAGTTTTAAGGTTTAACAGATGCAAAAACAGCAGTTTATAATCCATGATATAAAGTATTTACTGCATATAATTTGATTAGGAAGAGGCACTACTGGACCATACACATGCTGTATGAATACAGTCCATGTTGACGTTGATATTCAAAGAACTATTCAAAGAATGTTTTGCAAGATAACTTAACACTGGATGTCTTTAATAATTTTTTGAAGGAGACTAAATATTTGTTAGACTGGCCATCAGACCCCACAGTTGTCACTAGTGTGTGCCTCCCCCATGCTTTGCATTTTGGGCCACTACCCTGGACAGTTCAAGCTGAACATTTCAGCTATGCCGTGCATTTCATTAATGTTACTCTGGTTGATTGAACTGCTCCACTGTCAGGTAAAAATAGTACACGGGACCTGATGTGACTGTCTTAAGTGCTGTAAAAGTAGGGCAAAGGCCTGAGGAGGGTAAGTGTTTCATTAGGGTTGTAAAGTTGGCACCTCCATCCGGAGCTGGTTCACCAACATGGGCCCACAAGCCTCCAGGAGGCTCAGCATTTAATTCTGCCACCTTCATACCAACTCTGGGCGCCCATTGGCGTTACAGCATGCTGTGTTTACAGGAGTGTGCATTCCTCAAGGTTCAGAATTATCCCACAGTACATTAAAACTAATAATCCCCAACTTAACATCAGTGTCAGCAACAGTAGGCCAATGGGTAATAGACTAATGACCCCGCTGTTTGAAAGGATGCAGTCAGCCATTTAAGTTTCAAGTTTAAAATGGTTGCACCAGCTGTCATTGCCTAGAGGGATGGCTAACGTTTATAGCATAAAAGTAGAATATGAGTAGAACAGACATTGAACTGTTTGCCGTGGTCATTTGATTAGTAGAAAATGGCGATTGTTGTTAGTTGTTATGGTGACAACTAGGGCTGAACCGAATGCTTCGAAGCTTCGACCGTTGCCATGGTAATCAACCTCCAAATCAGTATTCGAATGCTTTGGTTTTTTTTATTTTTTATTTTTTTATATATGTAAGTATGTAATAATAATGTATTAATCCCCAAGTAGCCCATGAAATAAGGAATAATCATAATAATCATAATCATAAACATTATTAATTCAAGTCAGTGACGTTATTATAGCGACAAAGTCAAGAAAATATCAGACTTTGAAGGAAGAGTGTGTAGCTGTTAGGGGAATCTATTGGCAGAAATTGAATATAATATTAATAAATATGTTCTCTTTAGTGTTTAATCACCTGAAAATAGGAATCGTTGTGTTTTCGTTAGCTTAGAATGAGCCGTTTATATCTACATAGGGAGTGGGTGCTCTTCACTGAGCCGGCAGCCATGTTTCTACAGTGTCCCAGAACGGACAAACCAAACACTGTCCCCCGCCGTCACTCCACTCAGCCGCCGGGAAACAAGACACGGAAAACATCTTTTGGTCTTGAGGAGCTGCAGCATTTATTTCTGCGCAAACTGCAACTTCCACTGTACATTCACTTGATACTCTCAGAGCTAAACTTCTTCTCCTGCTCCACTGCACACATTCGCCGACGCTCTCTCTCTTGCTTCACCACTCACTTCCCAGGTACACACACACACTCTACACACTGACTCTTCTATTCTCTAAATGACCTATGCTACTTTTACAACAACTTGCTCTAGAGAGGGCCATTCACGTTTTCGCGTCAGCCACCGTAGTTCTCCTACACGCTTGGCAAACGGGAGAGGTTTCAATCTGCAACCTCACCGCTAGAGGGTTAGGAGACCTACGTCATCATAGGTACAGTAATAAAGTAGTCATTTTAACCAAAGTCATAACCTTTCCCAAATCTAACCAAACCTTAACCAGAGCGTTGCATTCAAAGACACAGATAAACAATGTCATCCTGCTGACAGGGGTGTCCGATCAGAAAACGCTTCTATGTGTCGTTCTAGAGGGCTTGAACAACGGATGTATGTTGTCACACAATTTGGAGGACTTGTTGGTACCATAACATGGAAGATTAAAGCATCTATCTTTAACTGTGACCTGCATTTCCAAATATTTGGCCCCAAACTGTCCAAACTTGGGTCCACACACATCAAAGCTGACCGCAATTGAAGCTTTGATGTAGCACTTAGAAATGCTTGTAAAGTTGTATAGACACTCTGAGAAGTTACTGCTCATACATTAGTTAAATGCATGCCGTGAGTGGCAGGTTCATAACCCATGCAATGTCATCGCGGAAAGTGCAGTTTCAGCATTTTCAGCCTTTCAGAATTTTGTTTCTTGATGTCAGTTCAAAATCTCTGATAGGTAATCTTGCCAAAACCAATTAGGCTACAGCAAATCTGTATCTAGAATTCCCACATCAAAATGGAAGCACTCTACCGAGACACATGCCAGGAATGCAGAGTTAATTAATCCCTGGCCTGCAATCAGAGGTCTGATGAAATAAGAGCTGCATGTTGCCCCTCCCAAGGCAACTGTTAACAAAGCTGTTCTGCTCTTATTAGTTCTGCAAACTGCTTATCAGACAGCTCCAAGTCTAAAGCCCAACACAACCAGTGTTGCTCTTAGGAACTGAACTGAACGTATGATTGTGTCCCAAAGTATTCAACCCAGGACCACTGAATTTTAGCCCTGTGGGAACTTAACCCTAAGCCAGACTGGAGTCTTTTGTGTTATTTCGAAACCAAGATTTATTTGGAAATGTTCACTTTAACTTACACTATTTTCATTATTTCATTGTGATGATGATTTCAGCTGCTTTTGAAGAACTGATCTGTGAATGTTTCATATATTTGTTAAAAACTCTTCTTTAAAGGAACAGTGTGTAACATTTCTGGGGATCTACTCGCAGAAATGGAATATAATATTCATAACTATGTTTTCATTAGTGTATAATTACCTGAAACTGAGAATCGTTGTGTTTTCGTTAGCTTAGATAGGAGGACATAGGGAGCGGGTCCTCTTCACTGAGTCCACCATGTTGCACCGCCATGTTTCTACAGTAGCACAGAACGAACAAACCCTCACGAACAAACTCACGTTACCTCAGTCTTGGAAAGGGAGGAGTGAGCGGAGGGGTACTCAGTTGGTTGCAATCTGTAACCACACCAATAGATAGCACCAAATCCTACACACTGTACCTTAAACCATTCTCAATGTAATACAAACCAGGCTTCTTGCAAAGTATTACCAAATACACTTGGATTTTATTATAAGCCCCTTTCAGACATGCACCCATTTAGTTCAATCGGATGGCAATTTAACACGTTGATCTCATGTCTGAGTGCCCAAGTCACTTTTATGTAAAAGTCACAATGTCACGGCAATCTCACTAGGTCAGCCCTCGTAACATTTCTGTATGACATTGAACACGTCACAAGTCTGACCACAAATTGAATGCCATCAGATTAACGTCAAGACAGCAGCACAAGGTTAATCATGCAGAGAGAGAGAGAGAGAGATTAAATGTACATCATCACTGTAATAAATGTAAAAAAAAATCAATCATCATCTCTTATGTGCAAAGAAAATACAATCAGTTGACATTCACGTGCAGTTCACATTAGTCTATTGTATAAAAAGTATTTGTATATTCCTTCCAGCTGCGTAGCTGAATAAATTATTATGCAGCAAAACACTTAAAATACAGCAGCATGGAAGCAAATTAGACAACAGTCCTAACTTAACATCCTGTCATTCAATGCATATTATTAAAATCACATGAGCACCGACTCTTTCTGTAAATGGGTTGTCGTGTCTGAATGAAGCTGTAAGGGACATTAACATACAAGTCACCTATAAGACATCACTGTAACAGGTAGATGAAGCCAGCAATGTTACATATTCCATGACTGAAAAGGGCTATAGATAGGAGCCAGCATGTATTGCATATTATTTTGAGGCAACAAAAATCTTAACCAATTTGCAGAGAACACAATGTTCCTACGTGTAGCCTGTTTGAAAGCCACCTTTCAAAAGCTCTGTCTGTTTTTGTCAGGTTTCTTTTGGTTTTGTTTGAAATTTTGGCTTCAATCACAGTGTTCTCTGCGTTGCCAGATAGTACCAAGTGACTGTGCATTAAATTAAATAAGAAAAGGAGGAACAGTCTGGCTAAAAAATGAGACTATTCATACTGAGAAAGAGTGGTGATGCTGTAAAGCTGGAACAAATACTTTAAGACAGCTTAATCCAAATGTCAGCCGTGTTGTCAGTAGAACAAATCACTGTTTTACATCAGTATTAAATACAATTGGAGGCAATTTTAATGTGATCGTAACTGCAGGCATATTTAGCTGTAGCTTGTAAACTTAATTGATTACATTTTGGAGGTAAGCACTCCCTGATGTTTAGTGTCATGTAAGTTAATTCACCGGTGCTCGCTGTACGGTGTATCGGGCTGCTGTATCTCTCACTCCATATAGTTTATTTCATACAGATAAAAGAGCAACACTCTTTAATTGATTTTATTTCACGGTGCAGACTTGCTTTAAAAAGTGTTGCGAGCCTGTGCGTCGGACTGTTCTGGCCTCCACGTCGTCCATTAATTCCTGATGATGGACACCTCATAGGGCATTATCCTTTACTTGTTGGCCGTAAAGTCCGGCGATTAGCACTTCAGTATGAGTCTTCAAAGCATGCTTCAGAGATGCCAAATCCTTTGTGTCGATTGTTGTTAAAGTCCTGCTAATATGTCAAGGGAAATAGTCTTGAAAAACATGGTGAAACTCTAGCCATATAACAATCAGCATCCATAAAGAGGAACAGGAGGTTAAACATACCTGTCAGAGATGGGATTGACATGCGCGGTAATTTAAAAATACTGCTAATTGGTACGTTGCCCAAATATCTGGGGAAAAATAGTCTCTCGTACTGTAGTCTGAATATTTCTTAATATGACCCAAAGTTGTAGCAGTGCTTGATCTCTTTAGATCTATGTGTGTGTTGCTCAAAGGCACCTTGATGGTACTTATTAAAAGCGTCCCTTTCACTTTCACCACACACATTTTCCCATTTGGGATTTGTAGCCAATGCGTAAGGCAAATTAAAAAATATTGCAAAAGCAAATCGCTGCCAGTGGTGCATATAAAAAAAAGCCTACCGTTTGTAAATGACTGTGCGCTTCTATCTCCTTGAACAGCAAAACAAATCTTAGTTGTAAATTACAGGCCCCCAGAAGATCATAATGAAAGCTCCTGAAGACTGTGTTTAGTATCCTGCTCCCATAAGGCTGTGCTTTTCACATGTCAGCAAGCTATTATTCTGAGCGTAATTGGGATAAAGGTGGATAGTGATATCAATATTGGGCGTGCACGCAGAGAGGCGACACTAAAGCTCAATGAGCAACATGACAATGATGATTGCTTCTTTTATCACTCTGCCACTGTAACGTTTTGATGTATTAAACCAGTTTCTCCCCTCTATTGTTATCGTGGTGTGATAATGAGACCAACATGAGGAAATGACAGATATGTAGCTTAAAACAATGTTCCAATCAAATATTCCCTTTGTGTAATGGAGGGAAACTTCGGAAAGTAAAAACACAAAATTCCAGCAACAGTCTCTTGTTTGTGCCCAGGTCCTCTCTGGTGTATTGGTGTGTACCTGTCAAGGATTTTTTCTTTTTTTTCAACTGACTTTCATCGTTCATGACATGAAGCACCTGGGGCTAAAGACAGGTATTTGTGTCCTGAGTACTGCTCGACATGGGGATAGTTTCTGGGCTGAAGCAGACGGGAGTGGGTGTTTCATTTTACAGAACAGTAAAATTTGTACAGAACAGCCTGAGATAAAACACTTGGGAGTAGATAAAAGTGTTTTTTGATCCGGAGCGAAATGGCACATCAAAATATAATAACACTACTACTTAAAGCATTTGCATTTTCCGTGCACATCAGCACTTATTACACAGTAAGAGAGTACCCTCGCCTCAAAAATGTGGCATTAAAATAAAGATCAGTGAGGAATCAGTTCTCTACTTTGCTGTTTTACATGCACACAATACTGCCATTGTCAGTAAGTATTGTAACAACGTTTGTAACAAAGTTAGTAAGTAAGACACAGATCTATCTTTGTCAGAGCATCATTACTAGTGATAAATTCAGATGATGTTGAACCAATGAGAAATTCATACATCATGATTAGAGGTCGACCGATTAATCGGTCGGCCGATTAATCGGGCCGATTTTTTGACATTTTTTCATAATCGGCATCGGCCGATGCCTGAGCATATTAAGCCGATTATCAAGCAGGCACATCTGCGGGCAGCCCAGTGTTGTTGTTGCTGTGGAACACGTGTGACAGCGCCCCTTGTGTGTCAATCAAATTGCCATTCTACCGGCAAACCTCAGTAAATGTAGCCCAGTGGGCTAACCTCTGCAAGAGTGCGGGAGAAGAACAACGTCGTAACTGGGAGAAACCGGTAGGCTTAAATTCGACTCTTTCAAAGCCCTATGTATTTAATTGGTTAGATATGAAATGTTACTTTTAGAGAGAAAATACTTTGGAACTGTACTGATAGCGAGCCTCTAACCAACTACCTTACAGGTAGGGATGGGTACCGAAACCCAGTAACGGGCTTGGGGGCTAAATGATTACAGACCGTAGTATTAATAAACTCTGACGTAATCAATTCTGTTTTTGGCAACGGAGAATTTCTCTCCATAGGTGACGTTACCTGTGTGCGGGGCGGAGCAGCTCTCACAGACACGCTGCTGCAGCGCCGTGTTCAGACACACACAGAGCTTCTGCTCTTAGTAACTATGCCGGAGAAAACTAAACTTATAAAGCGTGATTACATTTTACTAGAGTTGATGCTGACAATGCTTGTCATAAGTGCAAGTTTGCGTGTGAGGACACGAGCAATTTGTCGAAACATTTAGCAAAAAGTTCACTTCCTCATTAAACGTGTCTATGAGCAGCAAGCTGTGTAATACGAGTGAACAAAGTTATTATTATTTTTTGATCAATTACATTATGGCCATATAGCTTGTGCTATGTGTCTGTCAGCAAGCATAAATAAAAAACATGCTTTAGGACAGTTTTGGAAAGGTGCTTAAAAGGTTTTGAGCCCTGTACTATTACTTATATTAACCATCATGTACAAAATCAAATATGAGACAGACCATAAGTGTTGTTCAATAAATGTTTATTTAAGTTAAGAAATTTTGTGTATCATTTGTTATTATTAAGCTGTTATATTTTATCAGATGGAGGAAAAAAAGAAAACCAGCCAAACATATCGGCAAAAAAAAATCGGCATCATATATCGGCCATCGGCTGTCCTGATTCTGTAAAAAATCGGCATCGGCATCGGCCATAAAAAAACCATATCGGTCGACCTCTAATCATGATACAATTCCCAGAATAAAACAGCTTTGTTAAATTTTTTTTATCTGGAAAATTAGACATTAAACAAATGTTCTTTCCTCCACACCAGGATGTTAGTAAGTTGTTTGTCCTTTGCTCAGTCATAGATCCATTTATTCTGTTGTTAATTGAACCACAGACTCAGCCGCTCAATCATTTTGACAGGAACCTGTCGCTCAGGAGGTGCTTGGACACTCATTCATCCAAGTGTAGTTCGTGTATTAAATGATCTTGAACCTGGAAGAGCTCATTTGTCATCTCTATTTAGTTTTGACGTGGCATGACAACCATGACAGAACATTGTTTGTCCTATGAATTAGCAGCCAATGCTTTAGAAACAACAACAGTTTAAGGGAAAGAGTTATACAAACACTAATCAACACTAATGTCGCCATAGCTTTTGGGTGGAAAAGGAGCGAAAACAAAATTAAAACTTGGTTAAATTGTTTCCCTGACTTCAGTTTTCAAAAGCATTTGAGGGATTTTGATGTTTACTTTTACTCAGTATAGCCCTTTTCTTTGATTATCTTCATCAAATATTTATATACTTATTTTTTTTTATTTAAAGCCTGCCACATTGCTATTCATTGTGTCTTGTCATTTCCTTGCCGCTGGCGGCGTGAAGCCTCGGTAAGGGAGAAGAATCAAATCCAGCAGTCCTATACGCTTCAGGAAGGATGAAAATCAGACACTAAAGGCTCCCTCAAATGCTTATCCTGCTTATTCAATAATCATCCACTTAAGCCACAAGTGTTCTTGGTTTGACTTAAGCTTGCTATATAATATCATAGAGGTATTCTAAGCTTTTTTGAATTTGCTCATCCATTGATTTGCACCAGTAAACAGTAGATAAAAGAGCTCTTTCCTGATCTGTGCACATTGCATTTCTCTATGCATGCTTCTGTGGTTTGGAGGGTGTATATCATTGTCAAATTGCCCTTAGCCTTGTACAATACAAAAAAGGGTTAAACATGAACAAAGAAAAAATAACTAAATAAATAATGAACAAGCAAATAAACAAAGATAGCTGATGTTAAGATGTTTTATTCCTTGAAGCTGTAACAGGAACAGCAGGGAAATGGCAAACGTACCTTGCTGTAAGCCTAAATATCCTGTCAATGAAACAAGCATGGCTCTAGGAATGGTAATGTCGGTCGGGCGGTTGGCCTACCATTTTGGTCCAGACTGTAATATGAAGGTTTTTTTCTTCAATATTGGGTACTTACTGACACAGAGTCTGATCAAATAGATGCATTTACATAAATGTTGATTAAATATGTACCTGAAATAACATCTGTGTAGTTTGTGTATAATTCATGTAATCGACGAAAGCCACGTAGGGAGGAGGTCGGGGTGGATGGGTGAATCAAAAAATACCTGACTTTCACTCAGCAGACCGGTGTTCGTGTCACGTGTGAAACCAGAAGTTAACGTTGATTTATTAGTCATGTAACTAACGTGCTTAAGTAAAGGAGTTATTTTAAGCCAAACCACAATCCTTTCCTAAACCTAACTAAGTAGTTTCGTTGCCTAAACTTAACTAAGTAGTTTCGTTGCCTAAACCTAAGGAAATTGTTTCCTGTGAAGACAGAAGTTTATTTTGAAAAGACTGTATGCGTGTAACGAGCAGAAATTGACTCGTGTTGCTGGACATTTGTAGGAAAAAGAACGAAAAAGGAGGAATAACTTTTCGTGAGATATCATACAAACAGTTGTATGACAATACATTGCACTCTGTTGGAGTTATTTGAACTACAGAAATACTTTCACTATTGTTACTGAGTGATGCTTCTTTTACTTCATAAACAATCTTTGGCTGAGTACAGACACCAGCTTGCAGAGAGCACACAAACCAGACAAAAGTTTTATTTTGGCCTGTTATCAAGTTACTTAACGTTAATAAGTGACAGCTGATATGACCTGCCGCCGCCAACGTTTGCCATTGTAAAGTGATGGTCAGTGCCGGCAAAACTACACAGTACACTGTAAAATGAATTATAAACAGATCTATTTCTTTTGTCATTTGCTTTGTCGTTTCAGAGCTTAGAGAATCGTGTTTGCACCATTTTTTCATGCATTCTCTTCATATTACTTAACATACAGTAGTTTCCCTTGTGATCTGTTTATTCTTTGTAATTAAAGGGCACAAAAGTCACAGGTTAAGACGTTCATTGACTCTGAAAGCTTCGAGAGTCACGATTTCTGGTCTGACATGATAACCAGCAGAGCTGATTGAGGGGGATGACCTTCACAAATGCTTATCCAGGGCTGGTGCTCAGGGCAACCTAATATTGGCATTGGATTATTCCTACATTCCTAATTAGTGCGCTTGGGCTTTGGATCAGGCAACCCCCATCAAGGAGCATCCATGCAATTATATTTATCAGAAATCTAAATCTAAATAGGCTGGTGGACAGAAAGGTTGTTTGTTAAGAAAGGATTTGGAAATGGTATCGATCTTCCTATTGAAAATCTGGCCAGCAGAGCGAGTGCTGCCCGTATGGAAACATAATTCAGTTTCTGACCCGGACACCATTTCCCCATTTATTTTTTAACATCATACAGTCCAGAATTTTGTTCTTCATTTTAGAGCTGCTGCACCTTCAATTTATTTGAGAGAGTATACAGCTCCCAGTGCTCTCCTCAAGGGCCTGCATCTTGGAAAGCAAAAGACAGGTCGCTCTATAGTGGAGTGATGGGGAGACTTTGGACAAAATCGCTCCGCATGATGAGTGCAGGCTGAAGACTGAGTGTAAGATGGGGCTGTAACCGACATCAGAATTGTTTTTATTTGAACTGGATTTTGCTGTTCAATACGAAGATTCGACTATTCGTTTGTTGTTTTTCGTATAGACTATCTGGCAATCAGAAAATCGACGTGCATGACTTTCAGTGATGATTTTGACCACATTAGCAGAGTCAAATTTCATAATAAACCGAAAATATTTTCACACTTCTCGACCGTTGGGGTCTGTGTCTGCCCGGGGAATTCAACTCGGCAGGTCAGAGACGGCCGCTCAGTGTGGGAGGATCGGGATCCGGCTGACCCTCACCGGGCGCATTTCCTCCGTGGTGGTAAACTGCGACCGGCTCAAGGTCGGCTTGGAAAGGCCCAGGGTGAAGGCTGCTAGTGGCTTGCGGCTCGCGGCTCCGGCCCCGTCTCGTTCACCATTCGTATCTACACAACCAAATGTTTTTATTATTAAATTGTTTACCGGAGTACAAAATTGTTTACAAGAGCACAAAGTTCTTCATAGATCTAGTCTCTAAACCCCCCGCCCCCCCCCTTCCGCTGACGGCTCAACTTGAAGAATTTCAAGTCGACTGAGTGGTCACCGACGGAGGATTCGACTCATCAACTTTATGGCGGAAGCCCGAGTGTAAGAGCCATATCTTAAGAAACATGAAAGAATATAATTTGAAGAACGTAAAAACTTTATTTACATATTTAGCTTCCATTTTTGTTTTGTAGTAACATTAGTCCGCAACATTAAGGAGTAACGCATCCGTAGACATATTAATGACATCATAGCCGCAACTTTATTAGTGTGGTAATTACAGACAACAGACGTCTACGGAGAAACATAGTTTTTTGACCCGATGTGTTTTGTACTTTTGTTATTTTCACTTCAGTAAAAAGTTAAAACTCACCTTGAAGACGTGTTTTAAATGGAGTCAAGCTCATTGCTTATTGTGGACATCCCAGGCGACGACACTACACTGAGCGTTATCCCGTGACCTCCTTTTGTTGTATTATAAAATAAATCAAGGAATTGCATGGGTGAGTGATCGGCAGCAAGTTAAGATATCAATAAAAGTGTTCAGCATGATTCCTTAAAGGATTAGAACAGGATTTACTTCAATAAAAGCAGTGCTCCTGCCACATGTGCAGGCAGTTTACACCATAATGTACTTTCAGTGAGTCGGAGGGCTAAATCTGGCAGGATCCTCCCAGTGGATAAGAAGTCTAATGAGAGAGGCCTAACTCATATAGTGAATAGAGGAGAATCGCGTATACTTGACCTTGTGGGGCCGTTCTAATGAGGGAAACCTTTGAAGAAGTAGACCAGCACTCCAGTATTTCATTTCAACTTAATGATTTCCTTTAATTGTGCTTTAAGGTTGAGCAATAACCTATTTAATCAATTGGGTATCTTACTTTTCACCCATTCAGTGAGAATGGGAAGAACGTGTTGAATCTACTTTTTAAAGAAGACGAATACGATAAGGTGGATGATAAATGACTGAAATTATCTCTGCCAAGTCACACGAGATATTAAGACAATTAAGCTCTCTGCTAATGACTTCATTTCAGCATATTTTGAAATTTGATCGCTGCTGTCCTGCAGATTTGGTCGGCACTGAGCAGCCATCTTTAAAAATAATACTCACCAGTTTGTATTTAACAAGGAATTTAGTCAAAATAATTCTACTACCAATAGATCTTTGGCTGCATATAATGTATGGAAGTGGTATGTATATTTAAAATGGCAATGTTGGTCTCTTTTTTTTAGATTCATTTTTGTTTTTGCCTCACTTGGTTAACCCCCCCCACGACCCCGATAGACTTTACTGTCTTTCAGAGGCTGTAGGTTCTAGCAGGTTTTAGAGGGGTCCCTTGACCTCCACAATTTATTTTAATTAATGAATTTATTAATGAATTTCTATTTCTTATTAATGACGAGAAAAACTTGAAACACAGTGCTGAGCTGCATCTCAAATTAATCTTCAGGTTCTCGTCTTTCAGATGATGTACACCACTTCTATGTGACATCTACTGTTGACTCTTTGTCTACCTGAAAATCCTCTGTCCCCCGCCCCTACACCTTTAAAAAAAGAGGTCGGAATGGCAAAGGGTTAACCGACAGCCTAAACTGTGCACAATGACAATGACAATGACAATGACTTAATTCATATAAATAACACAGACAGCATTCTAGGTCTACTGGAAACACTTGATGCACAGACAACTGTTACTGCATCCACTCATAATGGCCAAAAACTAGTCTGTGTTGACACGATCTTTACTCAGCTATTTGCTGCTGTCGAATGTAGCTTAGCCTCCCGCTTACAAAATGATCGCCTGACACATTTTAATCCCTTTTGTTTATGTGACTCTTCTACCGATAGTTCCCCACTAGTGACTGCCTGTCTGCTGACAGCTGTGCTCCGCTCCTCTCTCTCTGTATGCAGCGGAGACGGAGATGAGGGGTCGGGTCTCGCTGCCTGTCTCTCTCCTTGTAACGTTAAACACACACACACACACACACACACACACCTCGCTCGCTCTTTTTCCGCTCTTAATAATAGCAATACACTGGCGCACACGCTGATACAAGACGACAATTTCATTGGTATAAACTTATTTTAAAATACATTCATTATAACTATCCTTATTGCTCAAAACAATCTTTGACCCTTATGTTTTAAATTACTCACTAAGATGCTCTGATCAGCTCCTCTCTGTGGTTCCCTTTGTCTCCAAGGAAATTGGGACACAAAGTGGAGTAATTGGGACACTTGTGAAGACACCTTGTAGGACACCTGTGAGCTCTTAAGCTTAATTACAGTTTGCAGTATTTAAAAAAGGCATTTTCTGAGTAATGGCAGCTACTTAATGAAAGGGTTCTGTTATTGTGAAAGTTTCATCTCCACACCTGAGCTGCATATTTTCATATACTCTAACTGCCATGAGACCACCAGCCACATCTGTTGTACAGAATCTTTGACTGCTCACATTAGGATGTCTTTATTTTCAATTGACCATAATGTAAATCTATGGTCATAATTCAAACCCTGTCTAATATGGATTATGGTTTATAATAGCACTTTTACAGTGTAAAGGTGTTTAAGATAAATCCTGCAAAACCAAGGAGACACCACAGAACTGTGTAGAATATTTTATTAATTCAGACTACAGTAATGCTGGCATAAAACTGGTAATTTTACCTTCAATTTTGTTTTATTATGGCCACAAAAAATAAAACTCTCATACCCACATACTTACTGAACTCATGGTACACTAATGGAGATAACTGTATACATTTGCATCCATAATGGAGTCAAAAACAAGTGATAAAAATGAAATAAAATGAACTAAGCGTGGTGCAGTGGCACAAATGCTGGAGCTAAATGCACCGCTGTGCTGCTCTCTGAGCTCTCTAGATGCATCTATTGAGGCCTCTCTGTAACTTTGCTCACATAGTAGTGTCTATTTGTCCATCTGCTACATCAGACTTATTTTACTTGAGCACCATGTGCTCCCGTTGATTTGTAGAACTCCAACAAACTGTCAAACACATCTTGGTGTTATCTCTTTCCATTTCACAGAGCTCCCTCCTGTTGTGCCCGTTGCAGTAAACATCTCTGAGCAGTAACTTCGTCTCTCTGCTCTTGTAATGTGCAACCAGGGAGCAACTCCAAATTGCAAAGCACATTGTTGTTTCTGCTGTTTTAATGCGATTTTGAGACATTCTTTACTAAGGATATACACAGCCAATAACTGCAACGTCAACAAGAGTAATAGTGTTATTACGTGCTTATAAATATATAAAGAGATGTTTGCCTTTGATTTATTCAATTAATTGTCTTCAGCAGATCTATTCAACTTTAGCTTACATGGGAGGACATAAAAGTCAGGGCTCAGATATGTCTTAGCTCCCAGAGGGGCTCTCATATGTGGTCTTAGTTTAAATGCACCACAGAGGTTTGGATGAGTATTGGTTCTGTTGGAGCTAAAATCTTCCGCGCCTGCCTCTGCTGCTGTTGGAAATTTATCAGCCGTATATTGCGTGACCGTAAACCTGTTGAGGCAGCAGAGGCTGTACAATGAAGAGACGAGGGGTAGCTGCTTAGCATATGTTGTGTGCTTGTGCTCTGGACTATGATGTCCAGAGGCCTTGTTCCAAAAGATTCAAGCACCAGACAGCCGTAGCGCCTCCGGCTGTGTTTGCTTTTGGACCTAGCTCATGTGAAATTGATGCGTGGAGGACACTGATCCATGCTGAAATGGGACAACACCCGAAAACAAATGTCAAAAACATTCTCATCTGTGCCTTCCTCTAAGCGCCACCATTTCTCTTGTCCACGTCTCTGGCAGCTACGGGAGGTCAGACATTCAAATTAAAGGGGCACGTGAAGAGTAAAGGGCCCAGTTGTAATTCGTGCTTCATGAATCACGGGAGAGCCAAACACATAGATGAGAGGGGTTAGTTTCCTCCCCTCAGGGACATCCGGCACGGGTAGGAATGTGCAGCCATATCATTGTTCCCAGAGGACCCTCTCAGCTCGTACATGAGTGTTACAGTACAGCTCAACAACAACATGACATGTTATTTCTTCATCTAGCAGATCGTGTCTGTACTCGCGTGGTTTCTTGTTTCACAGTATCTCTGAAAGCAGAGGGAAGGTCAACAGCATCCATGTCTATGATAGCATATATATGTCATATGTATATTTTGTCATGTATGAGGATGTTAGCATCAAACCAGCCATTTTGAAGAGATATACGTTTGATAAATCACAACTTCATTTTATGCATGAGTTATTGGAAACATATACATACACGTATACATACATACACATGTTGAATACTTTAAAAATGAGAGCAAATAAATACATTTAGATGGAGTTAACGGGCCCTCGTTTTCTTTTCCTCTCATCAGTAAAATAAACAAAACGCACGCTAGCCTTTCATATTAGACTCAGTGTTATAAGTAGGCTACAATTATCAGTATAATACGATCATTCAGGCTCCCTCATGTGTACAAAGGTGTACTGCAGATATAAATGTTAAATAAAAGACTGGAAGAAATTCTGCAAATGTATTTGGCGACCCTAATAAAATCTCCTGCGACCCACCTGTGGCTCCCGACCCTGTCTTTGGGAATCACTGGTCTATAGCACCTGCAGGAGAATTTGTCCACTAATTAGCCTAATAATTAGATTTTGGATTCATACTCTTTGGTAATAACATGTGATTGTAAACCACACACACACACACACACACACACACACACACACACACACACACACACACACACACACACACACACACACACACACACACACACACACATGGGTAAGGGTGGGGGCTAGGAGTAGGCAGAGGAGAAGAGATGGGTCTTGAGGCGGGACTGAAATAGTGAGAGGGATTCAGAGTCTCAGATGTGTTGTGGGAGGGAGTTCCAAAGCCTGGGAGCTGCCCTGGAGAATGCTCTGTCCCCAAAGCTGCGAAGGTTGGACTTGGGGGTGGAGAGTAGACCAGCTGAGGTGGATCTGAGGGACCGTGAGGGTTGGTAGGGGGAGAGGAGGAGGTCAGAGAGGTAGGGGGGTGCCAGTTGGTGCAGGGCTTTGTAGGTGAGGGTCAGGATTTTGTAGTTGATCCGGTGAGAAACAGGGAGCCAGTGGAGGTCTTGTAGGACTGGGGTGATGTGGTGCAATGATTTGGTGTGAGTTAGGAGTCGGACAGCTGCGTTCTGGACCAGTTGGAGTCTATTGATAGAGGTAGTGCTTAAGCCGTACAGGAGAGAGTTGCAGTAGTAGAGGCGAGAGGAGATGAAGGCGTGGATGAGCCTCTCGGCAGCAGGGCGTGTGAGAGAGGGTCTGATCTTAGCAATATTGCGCAGGTGGTAGAAGGAGATTTTGACAACTTGGCGGATGTGGGGCTCAAGGGAGAGGGTGGGATCAAATGTCACGCCAAGGTTGCGTGCCTGGAAGGAGGGGGAAACGGTGGTGCCATCAATGGTGAGTGTGGGGTTGTTGAGTTTGCTGAGGGTAGATTTGGAGCCGATGAGGAGTTCAGTTTTGTCGCTGTTGAGTTTGAGAAAATTCTGTCGCATCCAGGTTTTTATTGCAGAGAGGCAGGAGTTGATGTGGGAGAGGGGTGGGTTGTGGGGGTAGTTGGTGCTGAAATATTTCTGTGTGTCATCGGCATTACAGTGGAAGTCCAGGTTGAAATGGTTGAAGGACCTGTCCGAGGGGGAATATATAGATGACACAGTTGCGCATATTCTGTCAAATAGGTTTGCTAGTTAATGGCAAGTTTTGTGAAAATATGTAGACCACCACTAACTTGGAAGACTTGTTTTATCCACGCTAGCGACGTGGCTCTAGTGATGGCAATGTCGGTCGGCCGGTTGGTCCACTACTTTGGTCCAGACTGAAATATCTTAACAACTATTGAATGGATTCTTAAAAAGTTTTGTACAGACATCATGGTTTCCAGAGGATGAATCTTACTGACTTCGGGGATCCCTTAACTTTTCATCTCGTGCCATCATGAGGTGAAAGTTTTATTTAGTCAAGCACTTTGGTTTATGATCTGCAACACTAATGACATTCCCATCAGCCTCAGCTTAGTGCTAAATAGCAACTGTTAGCATGTCAACACACCAAAGGTGGTGAACATGGGGAATGTTACAGCTGCTTATCAGCATGTTAGCATTGTCATTGGTAGCATGCCAACCTTAGCATTTAGCTCAAAGCATCGTTGTGCCTAAATACATCCTCTCTGAGCTGCTAGCAGGGCTGTGGTCTTTTGCATTCAAGCTTTAACCTGGTCACCATTAAAACACATGTTGAATAAGTGCCCCAATTGCTTTTAATATACTTGTGTCCTAAACACAATTTAAAGGGTATTCTATCCTCTCTCTCTCCTACAGTTCCCTTGTGCTTTATGGTGTAACTTTTCAGCCTCCACCTACTGTGCCACTGTTGAGACTCAGTGACCCATTGAGGTCCCCTCATCCCTGCATTTAAACTGGCTCTTTACCACCTGACCGCTATTGTTTAACCCAGTCTCAATTTCATTGGCGCAAGTAATTGATACTCTGTCTGCAAGCACCCAGTGGATCGTGGCGTATAGCAAAAGAAATTACATTGTCAGTCGTTGGAAATGTGTTTTGTTTTTGTCCGTACAGTAGAGGTCAGAGGCCATGATCAGTATCAGTACATGAATCCTGGACCTGACGGGGATTCAGTGCCTCGGGCAGTCTGGTCGATGAACAGACTTATAATGTGCAGTATTACACCTCATGGAAAGTCTTTTCAAGCGCCCAGTTTATGCCATTACAGAAAATATCATGCACATGAAAACACACTCCACAGTCATATTGGTGAATCATTTGTCTTTCTTACCCACCCCATGCATGTATGTATTTGTTAATGAAGAATAATGACATCGATATTTCAGACCGGCTGTATAAGCCAATGCCACTGCTACATTGTTGAAAGAGAGAAAGTAGTCTTTCCAAAAATGCGTCCTGCTGTGTGGAAGCATTATCACCAGCTATCTCGGTGCATGGCTGAGTTTCCTGATGAAGCTGCCATTGCCTGAGAGCAATGATGCAGTTTGCTGGAAAGGAAGCTTTTATGTGATGGCCGCTGTATCAGCGGGCAGCAGATGACAATCTTGCCGAGTCGACGCTGAAAAGGATAATCAACTCGCTTATGGCCATCTCGAGAGGGAACAATGCAAGAGGAGAGACGTGGAGCCTCTTTAATTATTAATACTCTGGCAGCAGTATTTTCCATGTGGGCAGCGTTAACCTGCTGCTCGGCCATTCACAGACAGAAAGACACCATAGGAGGTGCTCATGCCCTAATGTGCTCTGTAAAGTGGCACCGCTCAGACCACAGAGAAAACCCATTTTCATCATCATTGGCTCATGTAAATTCTCGCTGCCCCAGACACTAGTAAACCGCCATCTGTCCTAGTTGTCACCGACACAGAAAGAAACTCTCTCTGATTTCCTGTTTTCTTTGTTGTGCTCTCTTTGTTGCATTTTGTTTTGAAACTTTTGGCATGTCATCATAGCAAGTATACATATTTACATAATAATCACACTATTTACATAACTGAGCTTTGGTGAGATACACAGTATTTGATTTTTTTCAATACAAAGAACTTTGTTTAACCCAAAAACGGTGCTAAAGGAGCGACAACAAACAGATTTCCATGTATAAAAAATACACTTTATTCAATAGGAACAGAAAATTGCAAATTGGATAGAAAAGAAAAACTACTTCAAAACAGCAAAACTAGGCTAGAGGATTGTTTAGCTAAAGATGTGTAAGACTCTCCAATGTATAAAAACAACTTACAAATGGTTATGAACCAGGCTGGTGATGCAGCCTACTGAAGCTGGGAAAAACTAGAGAGCTAAAGCCCACGAAAAGGTCAATGCAGTACAGATGAAACACACACACACACACACACACACACACACACACACACACACACACACACACACACACGTACAAAGTGCAAACTCAAAATTAAAGTGCAGTGTATATTCAGCCAACAGCATACTTAAGCATGCAGTGAAAGGAGTGAGGAGACTAGTCACCTGGATACGACCCTGTCTGAGAACAAAAAAGAAAAGAAGCTGGTTTTACAGACAAAGTCCGTGAAACCAGAAAACCTAACCTCTACTCCTAAAACCAAGGAAAATCTAAAGGTGTTCAGTGGATATAAACCACCCTGTGGCAAAACAGCAGTTGCTGCTTAAGGAGGAAAAGAACAGAGGTTACATACTAAGAGGTTGTACGAGCCAGCTAAATACCTGCTGTGGAACAAATTAACTGTGTATGTTACTTCAGCAGGCCACCAAACAGTCCTCTTATTAGATCCCTCTGTCTAAAAAAATAGCATGTTAATAAATACATGTCTGATACAAAACTGGCTACTTAAAGGAATAATTCAACATTTTGGGAAATACACGTACTTGCTTTCTGGCCGAGAGTTCGATGAGAAGACAGCTGGAGCCAGAAGCTGGTTGGCTTAGCTTAGCATAAAGACTGGAAACAGGGAAGCAGCTAGCCAGGCTCTGACCTGGCATTAACAGGCACCTTGGGTGATCTGATCACAATTGGACAGCTACTACTCAACTGACGTCCCACTTCGGTCTTAGTGCGCTCCTCAGGTGAATAGTCAGGCAGACGCCAGCGCTTGGTGAAAACAGCTTCTCTGCACTGTATCATGTCGGTACAACTGTATTTTCTTTATACAGTAGGTTATATCAACATATTAAAATATATGTTATCTATAGGCTATATATTTACAGACTTTCAGACTAGGCACAGGAAGTGCATTATTATCATACTGTCTATTATGTGTGTGTGTTTTTGTTCTGGTGCTCTGAAAAGATCTGACACCCGCCCACCCACCCGCTCTCTTCCCCGGCTCTCTGAAGGTGTACGGCGTTGTTGCCTGGCAAAGGTAGCGGTGTCGGCGGCGCGGAGGTCCCCACGGACCGCTAGTATGGACAAGTATGGACCCTTGTATTCTGATGTTAATAAATGTACCCAAATTCACAAATATTTAGGATATCACTACTGACATTCATGTAATCTTACGTCGCAACGTCTGCTGTAGTAGCCATGTGTTTACTACGTGCACTACAGTATGTGTTTATTTGCATAGAGAGCGGGGAAGTGAGATCCGATCACAAGTGGTCACTCAAGACGCATGTAGAGACGCATTTTAATGCCTACCAGCACATCTAAAGCTCACTAGTGAACATGTTATAGTTTTTTTTTTTTTTTTAAATCTGTGCAAAAAACCCCGAAAAATCTTTACTTTTTATGGGGGGTTATGTGCCGGCCTATTTCTTGGCTGGGAGCATTAACTATCTTGAGTCTCCGCTGGTTTTAGTACGGATTAATCAAATGGGATACAACGTGTTAATTTGTGTTACCTTTGGACAGATCCAGGGTAGCTATTTTCCAGTCTTTATCGCTCCAGCTATATAATTACCGTACAGACATGAGAGCCTTATCAGTCCTCTCTCATCCAACTCTGCAAAAAAATTGTATTTATGAAAAGGTCCAATTCCTTTAAGGCGGACTAAAGTTTAACGTTTAACACCTCTTTCCGAAAAAAGAAAATACAAAGTTGTAGGCTACAGTAGAAAATGTCAATTGCACATGGTACAAAAGTTTGTAATTTGCACAACCATATCAAAAACTCATTGCATCACCAGTGTGAAGTCTGCCCAGTACTTTTTAATAAGACATTATGTGTCATCTAATATTTCAAATCGTTGTGGCTCTTAATGTAGACATACAGGTATTACCAGTTATTATTCACTTTCGTGGAGCGAATCATTCAAATCATTCGGGGGGCGCCCCGGTAATTTACGTGTTAGAGTGGGCACCCCATGTACCAAGGCTGAGTCCTTCCCGCAGTGGCCTGAGGTTCAAATCTGACTCGAGGCCCTTTGCTGCATGTCTTCCCCTCTCTCTCCCACTTTCATATCTATCACTGTCCCTATCAAATAAAGGCAAAAAAGCCCCAAAAATAATCTAAATAAAATAAGAAAATCATTCTGAAAGTTGTTTTTAGGAATAATCCTGAAGAGACTGAGATTTGTAACGCTTATTTTAGAATCAACCAAATCTGATTGAAAATCTTTACAATGTGTCTAAATAGAAAAAAAACGACATCCTTAATTAAAGTACTCTTTACAGCTTGTGAACATAACGCAAGAATGTGGTTACTTCAAGATCACAGCTATAGTGATGAGTCAGAGCCAGAGAAGAGCCTGTGACCGTGTGATGTCTGGATGAAGCAGCTGCCACACCGGCTGACCCTGCAGGGTAGCAGGAGGCTCGGCCCCTGAGGTTAATTAGCCTGGACAGGCTAGTGGTCTATCATGCCCCGTGCAGGAGTTAGCATCTCTGTCTCCGTGACAGCAGTCTGGCAGAATATTGACATAAATACACATCAGGATGTCCTTTGTTGTAAATGGTGTTAAAGTAAAATACAATACAATTACTAAAGTCTGGAGCAAGCTAGAGGAGAAACATGAAAACCCTAGTGACAGCTCAATTATCCGCACATCAATCAGCAGGGGATGTGATTGGTTCTGTAAATGGAGCTGGACTGATGTGGTGCCGTAGATCGATGGCCCAGCGGTCCGCTTCTCAGACAAGTCCACTGCCGTCATCATCACCTCCACCCCCCGCAGAGCTGCTTGCATCCTGTTCCTTAACATGCTGATGACTTAAAAATAATGCAGTGTGCAGAGTAAAGCTTTGATCGTAACGCTTTGTGTCAAAATCAGAGATGCATACACTGATTTTTTTTTTTTTTAACGAGTATCTGCAGATTCGTACATCGTGCTGGAATTCAAAGTAAAGAGCCAGTTTGCCGCACAGTTTACATGCAGTACAGTTTTTTTTAATCATTTTGAGATGTAAATACACATAATTTCAATCAGTAGCTGATTCAAGTCAGTTTGAAAGTGAAAAATGAGTTCAACTAATAAGTCAAAGCCAGTAGCAAGCAAGGTGACAAACCCAGCAGCGTACTAATCGGGCTTTAACTCATGTGGACCCATCTATTAAATCTTACAGCTAAGTTTAAACTTGCAATACCTGATTTTTGTTTGGGCCACTCGACGGAAACAACAAGTTGGGAACACAACATTGACCTTTTGAGTTGATATGGCAAACTTGTTAGGAAATAGTTGCTTATTTACACATCCAGTGGACCCAGGGCAACATTATTATTCATTTAGAGTCGTGTGTCTGGGCACCTTGTGAATGCAAGTCCAATATTCATTATCTCTTTCTCTGTCTTTGGTCTCTACCGACTCCTGAGGGAAATATCTGGCTCTTTAGCTGCTAAAAGCGCCACTATGTTCACCAGATAATTTCTAACTGTGTCTATCTGCTGTTTGGTGCTGGGAAATTAGAGTACAGTAGGTTTTTAGTGCTTTTTCACTAAAAACAGCTGCCTGCTGTGGCTGAAAACGAGGCAATGAGAGCGGTGAGAGTGACCCAAAACAGTCGTACGGATAAACATTGAGCTGAAACTCATTTTAATGCTCGGTAAAGTATAATTCTCTATCATCATTTCATCAGTATGAGCAACCCCTTTCACATTGTTATTTGATATATTATTATTATAAAAATATAGATTATAGCAACTTTAAAGTCAAAGTCATCTATTGATGTACAGCAAAGAGTTCACATTATCCGTATTCAAATTGCATCCTATGTAGAGTCCATAGACTGTATATAAGAAGTGGATGTAGTCACCGTGACGTCACCCATTGGTTTGTGGCTTTTTGGCCATCGCCATCTTGGCTTTTTGCAAGTGACATGAGAAGGTGGAGGAGTTAAGTTCAACCGAACCCTGAATAAGACATTTTTAGGCGACCAAAACGTTACAATTAACTTACATGAACTGAAAACACACCGTGAAAGGGTTAAAGTTGTTAGACGAAAACACGGACAACTCGCAGACCAACACAATGCGGTGGTAGTGACCTGTCAATCACTAAATAGCCACGCCCTAAAGCATACCCTTCTTTATGGTCTATTTGACTCTAAATAGAACCATAATTTACTTAATGAACATCATGCTGTGTTGAAAAAGACTTGAAACTAGCGATTGAGACCATAAACTCATGTTTAAAATGTTTACTGAGGTAATAAATCAAGTGAGAAGTAGGGTCATTTTCTCATAGACTTTTATACAATGAGACTTATTTTTGCAACCAGAGGAGTCGCCCCCTGCTGGATATCAGAAAGAATGCAAGTTTAAGGCGCTTCTGCATTAGCTTCACTTTTCAGACCCAGAGGTTGCCCACTGGTAGAGTCCTTATGGCCTCTGAATGGGTGAACTATGACTGTTGAGCCTGCATGCACCAATTGTGAATTGTGAGGTTCCACATGACGTCTTTACAAGATCATTGTTATGTATGTTATGTTTGATTCCATAATTGCCAAAAATGTCTAATCAATTTACTAGTCTGCTCCATTGTCATAAAAATCCATGAACTCTACGTGATCTGATTAGTTTTCTCATCTTTATGTTGTTATTTCTCTGTACATGTTTAAATAATGATGGTCATGATGTTTACTGTGGCTCATTTCTTATATCTCTTGGTAACCTGGAAGCTGCTGTAGGAACCTTTCATGCTTTGTTGAGAGCTTTCCAGCCAGCATAAAAGTATGATGGTAAGTATCGTATGAAAGCCATAAAATCCCAAAAGGGCGTTCTTGACGGAGGCCGTGAGTACGATATAATGGAATAGGTAAGAGGCAGAGCTATACATACTAGTGATGGGAGGTTGGTTGAAATGCCATTATCTATCATGCTGAGAATGGAGAGCTCTCACACCCATTTTTAATATTATCATCCTCTCTGAGTTCTCAACATCTCTCTGATCCTGTACATCACAGAGAAGACAAGGGGGCTTTTAAGGAGTAATTTGCTGTACGCTGCTTCAATTTTTTTTTTTTCTTCTTCTTATTACATCTTGACCCCCCCTGCCCACTGCTTCTGTCACCCAAAATTGTCTTTCTGTTCATGATCATCTCTGATAATAGGGGACGCTGGGTTTTTAAATCTGCAATTGAACAAATACTTCACGTCTCCCCACATTAGTCATCATACTCTTGCTTTGAATGCAGCTCCTCCCTGTTAATCAACCATGTTCACGCATGACGCTCCATCACTCAGCTGCTGCAATGAGATAGGATGTGTAGCAAATGGCCTCATTAAATTTTTACAAAAGTCTCCATCACTGAAAAAAAACAAACAAACATCCACAACCAATTTGAAAACGATGTTCGAGCTCCGTCATCGGAGAAAAAAACAGCAAACTTAATGAAAAAATGTTTGGGCAAATGTGTCAGTGTTTATGGCGTTGTCACACATACTGTACCTGTTTGAAAAGTTTTCAAATTAAGATTCTGATTTTGAAGTTCAGGATGGTGTTTCCGCTCTTTCTGCTGGTGATAATCAAATGCAGCAGGTGGTGAGGAAATGTGCATCTCAGCAATCATCTCCATTGACATGTGTTAATAGCTCATCAGACTAAATTGTACTAATAACGGCTTTCAGGAATCATGATTGCACATACTTCAAGGTCTCGATGCCTAATAAGGATGTGTTTAATTCCTGAGCCGTGCATCTATAAAATGTTTTCAGAACCTATGCTGATGTGTGATAGATAATTGAAATGTAATCATATACAGTGAAAGTGAAATTGGTGCTATTTTTGGTGAATGGTTACGTATCCTTGTCTTTAGCTATAGCTCACATACTGTCGCAGATGCAGACTAATGCTCTTCCATTCCCAGCAGCCGTCTACTGCATTTTTATTGATTTTAGTGGCTATTGCACCTAAATCTGAATTTGTCCTCAAGCTGCCAATCCTTGCAGCTGCATGCTTGTGGCGATGAGCTTCACACACCTGTGTCAGATGGGCCAGAGCTGAGGCGCTTCCACATCACGCCGCTCAGAATTATTCTTGAGATCATGTGGCTGCATGCAGTCAGAGCAGAGTGTTGGAGACAGACTGTCTTGAGTCTCACAAAAGGCTTTATTTAGCGTTCTGTGGGTGTCAAGAACATAGAGTGCTTCATAGCGAGACAGTGTCTGAGTGAGGAATGAGTGTTACTGCAAATCCTAATCCTAATTCTTAAACCTGCATTAACAGATTTTTTTTGGCCACTTGGGGGAAACCGAAACAAGTTTTGAACACAACTTATACACTTCATCTTTTAAAGGACTAGTGTGTAGGGTTTAGAGGGATCTATTGGCAGAAATGGAATATAATATTCATTAAAATTACTGGCAGCAATTTTGCCAGCAAGCTACTGTGCAATTTACAGTATCTGTACTGTATTAAATGAAATGCAGTAACTTACTGTAATCAAAATGTACAGTAATTTGCTTAAGTAAAAAAAAGTAATTTGTATTTATCTGGCAGCAGTTTTGACAGGAACCTGTAATGCAAGCATCTGTAAAAATACAATATGATACAACTTTGTCAGTTTGCACTGAAATTCATTTTGCATCTTGCAAAAACTAACAAACAAATGGAAAATAAAAATGTAGTTCTTTAAAATACAAATACTTTTATTGCAAATTACTCATGAATTATACATCCACAATATATGCAGTATTTGCAATAGTATATTTGCAACCTTTTTCTTGTATTTTATGCACCCAGTGGTACATACAGAACAGAAGAGTAAGATATAACAAAGAGTGAATGGATAACTGAGGAGAAAAGAAGAAAAAAACAACATACATATATACACACATTCACATATACATACATACATATACATAACATACACCTACACATACATATATATACATACACACATACATACATATACATACACATGGTCCATACAGAATATGCATACACATGCAAACATGCATACATGTATACGCATACACATATACATATATACATATTATATGCATACAAAAAAAGAAAAAAAAGGAACGGGGTTGTATTTGTGTCTTCTCCTCCTCCAAGATGTGTTTATTGTGTATGTCTATCGGTTATATTTATTTTTTTGCCTAAGATCTGCCTCAGCCCAATTATAAACAATTCTGGAGCCTGCCATGTTTTAGTGCCATGTTTCTACTGTAGCCCAGAACGGACAAACCAAACACTGGTTGTAGAGAAAGACTTTCAAGTTTTTACTTTGAAGTGGCAGCTTGAATTTGGTGGCGTGAATGCACCTGAAGGCCACCGTAGGTTCGTCTACACGCTTGGAAAGTGAGGGGTGAGGGGTGGGGGGGTGGGGTACCTCCTCAGTTGGTTGCAATCTGCGACCTGACCGCTAGATGCCACTAAATCCTACACACTGGTCCTTTAGGTTGATATGGCAAACTTTTTAGAATCGGCCCATGTATTGTTATCAGATTTTTTAAGCTCCCAAATATGTATATCAGTATGGGCCTCAAGAATACAGTATCAGTTGGGATATATACAGTCAAGCTTGTAAGTGCACATGTTCAGTGCTCAAATTTAAGTCGAGCACAGAGAAATTTCAAACTCTGCACATGCATCCTTCTGCTCAGTGAAGGTCAAACATCCAGTAAGCAAAACACATTACTGAGTGGAAGAGGACTTTAATTTACCTAATCATATAATCTCCAAATACAAGCTACAAACTAGTGCAGGCATAAACATGACTAATAGTGCTTTAAAAAAGGTTCATATTACTTTGAACCTTTTTTTTTAAATGTTATGTTCTACACTCATTAAGATGTGTATATTGAGATTTAATAGACCAGTTTCCCATTTGCTGTCTTTGTATTCGAAAGTGGTAATAAAACACATTCATCAACAGTACACAAGATATCCCAGAAACACTGAATTAACTCAGAAATAGAATATATGTCAGAAACATTAAATTAGCCCGCAAATATAATATCATACAGTCATTCTCATTAAAAACAACAGCACTGTGTTGAACTACACCTTCAACCCTAATGTTTTTATTCAATTTAAATCAGATGAACACACTTTCTTTTGACACCGTAATCACACTACATCACAGTTGCATTTGCCGCAGTAGCTGTGTACAATTTCCACCAGAAGCTAGTTTCTCACTTCCTCAACACAGCCCTTTATATCTGCAACAGAAGCAAACTGTTCAGCTCCTCAGTCCATCTGCTTTCATTAAGACAGAGTGGTGCTCTCCCCTTCTACAGTAATTGACATGTGGGTGAGCAATGACTTACAGTGGAGAGTCTCACAGACAGACCAGCTGAAGGGAATATCAAGAAGTAATCAATATCGATAGCAAACAGCCCAAATTAGAGGAGCAGACGGTAGGGGGGGTCCTGTTTAATAGTCTGCAGGCGAGGGCTGGGAGACTTAGTGAGTAGCATTGGGAGTTTTAATAACACAGAATCAATGTGCGCTGCCCGCAAACCTTTCACAGTGAAGTTATTAATTGGAGAATGAACAATACAAAACTGTCACCGCAGAGTTGTGGGCTTCCAGCAATTTAAACAGGGTCCATTTACCAAAGGCAGGAGAAGTTCTCTGCCTGCTTCTTATTAATGTTTGGTAGCGCTTCAGCCAGGCTACCACCAGACTCTCTGTTCTGTCTCTCGTTAACACTCATGGATTTGGAAGCAGTGGAAAAATTCAATCCACGGTCTCCTGTGTACAATGTTGTTGTGAGAAACATCCAGCAGCATCTTGTTAGTGCTTTACATGATGTAGAGGTTACAGAGTACGGAAGCTTTGTCCTCCGTTATCCTGTCAGCCCAGCATTACTCACTAAACAAAGCCGCGTGATTTATCTCAAAATCTATTATCAAAATGAGTAGGCAGAAACCAGGACTCATAATTCAATTGATGCTTTATGGCGTTTGTTATTGGGAGCTGAGGAGTGGGAACACATACAGATGCTGAAATATGGCTGCTGACAGAGTCGCTAATAGAGCTACTGGCCTAAAGAGTTAAAAAGCACACAGAGCGCTATCACTTTGAAAGTAGCCATCTGAGCGTGGATGAAAGTGACAAAGTAAATGAGCTGCTCGGAGTGTGTTTCGTGCATTTTGATGGACAGGCACTTGTAGATGTAAATGTGGTTCAGGTGATATTTAGAGCAGCACCTTCATTCCGTGTATGACAGCTCATAATGCAGCTCAGCATTATGGCGAAGAAAAATTTGAAGCCCGAGGCATCTTATCACGTACTTTATGGTCGAGCAATCTGAAATCCTTTTAACAGTTGACCATCTCTGAACCACCATGATTCTCCTCATTTCATTTGTCACTTTGGATTTAAAGGGTTTTTCTTCAGGTCTGCAGTGTAGAGCACAGCACGTTCTCTGTAAAACATCCCAGGAGGGAGTGAGTTCCCATCCTGCATGCTGCTAACGCCAAGGTTAGACTCTATTTAAATCCTGCCTGTTGAGGGCAGTTCAGAATAAATGGCTTTGTGCTTGAGATGCTGTTCACACCACACAAGAGAGGAGACACAATAGGAAGAGGTAGAGTACAACACTCATTTCTCTCATTCATTCAGGAAAGTTATTTTTGGCGAAAAACCTTGTGTCCTCTGATTTTTTATTTAATTTTAGGTTGCCTCAATATCTGACAAAGAGAACAAAAGAGGAAAAACTGTGAATGTGCACTTTCCTGGTCAAATAAACTAAACAACTAAATAAACAAAATCCCTATAAACTATGGTAGACCGATTAATCAGCGCCGATTGATAGAACGTTTTACAAACCATCGTTATCGGTGGGACTGGGCTCAAATAGTGGCCGATGGCTGCAGAGCCGCCACCAGTCAGACTAGAAACCTCTTCCCAAAATAATACACAATAATCAGCCATTTTTGGTAATCTGTTCACTTTTATCTTCCAATAAATGACCCCCCTAAAAAACCCTTCTGGTTAAGATAGCCAACGTAAATTGATATATATGGCAAATTCCATTATTTCCACTGAAAGGTAAGAAGTCTTTGCCTCTAACCTCTTCAGCCCAGCATACCTTGATATAAAATGCATATGATATGAACTTTAGGGCTGCAACTATTTTCGTTCATCATTTTCATTATCCATTAATATGCCAATTATTTTCTCGATTAACCGTTTGATCGATGAAATGTAAAAAAAAGTTTATAAATGTCCATCAGACGTTAACAAAACCCAAAGTGACGTCTTCAAATTGCTTATTTTTTTTTTTACAACCAACCGTTCAAACCCCAAATTATTTGCTATCATTTAAGACAAAGAAAAGCAGCAAATCCTCACATTTGAGAATCTGGAACCAGATAATGTTGAAAAACAACTCGATTAATCGACTAATCGTTGCAGCTCTAACGAACATTATGTCAACAAATTTTAAAAAGTAAAACATTCCCAAATAGCAGAGGAGCAAAAAAAGTGTCCGCTTCAGCCTGCACACAGCAATCCAATGGCCAAGTGTAGCCTCTTTTGATATTATAATCATGTTTTGTTGCAGTCTTTGGTGTCACGACAGTGTGTAAATAGAGCAGACACCTCTGTAAATGGAGCAGACACTCCCATCCCTGTAATTTCAAAGACTGATTAGGGATCTGTTATCTCATGTGAATTGGCCATTAACATTACAGATGTCCTGCGATAGAAATTACTTTGAGGACAATCTCCCCGACGACCCAATCTGTTTAAAGAGGGCTCCAGATCATTATGAAGAGTTGTGTCATAGTTGTGTGTTTATGTTGTTGTGTTGCTTTTGTTTCCTGACTGCAGCATCATGGCTGAACCCATTAATCTTCTTGAGTGTGGTAATGAATGCAGCCTTGCCGGTCTTTACTGTTTGATGTTCGGATAATTAGAGGAAGACGACGCCTAAAGTTCATGAGCCTTATTAGAATCGTGATATCGAGTACATAGGAACCAACGCACTTCAGGTCTCATGAATGCTGACACTTGGCATTTCGTCAGAGCGACACGTTCCAATCTGGAGAGAGTGCGGGTTTGTTGCAGGGGGGAGCCGGTGTGACGGCCCGCCGCGCCCCAGTCAGCTGCTGCAGGAAGCCTGATGAACTAAATGGGCTTCGGGCTTCTGTTACTCGGCTGATCTGTTGGCGAGAGTGAAAAGCAGCGGAGGTGAGAGGGCTTGCGACGAGTGCAACCGAGTTCAAATCCAGAGCTTAGAAAAGAGTTTCAGCATGAATTAATGCCACTGTGCTTGAGGGAATATAATATAAATGGTTTTCATGAGGGCTGAAAAGGTCACTGCACCAAAATGTGGGCCAGCTGTGTGATGTTGAAACAACCTAGAGTGGTAATTTCCTGAGAGACATTGTACTTAAATGCAATGTGAATGTCCGGATAGTAAACATCATCGTATTGGCAGATTTGAAATGTAACTCAGAAGGCTTAAAGGTCCCAGGAAATGGAAAATGTCTTTTCTGTAGTCTTACCCTGCGGCCCTGGGTGTATTGTTCAGCTGTCCATCATTACACACATGTAAAAAAAATGCATGTTTTTTTTTTTTTTTTTTTTATATATCAAACCTTTTTCCTTTCCCATGACAGTTTTTTTTTTCTTGCAGTGACTCATTTTGCACTCTGGGACCAGTAAGATGTGGTTATAGATTTTAGGGTGACCTGCAGGTCCAGGGTTTCCACCAGCGGACTTCTTTAAGGAATAACGAGAGAGAGAGAGAGAGAGAGAGAGAGAGAGAGAGAGAGAGAGAGATTAACTTACAGGATAGGCCAGAGCAGGGTCTACTTTCTGAGGAAACATAGGTTCTTTGATGTGTGCAAAAAGATGTTGCAGATCATTTACCAGTCTGTTGTTGCAAGAACAATCTTTTTTTCTGCAATGTGCATCAGAGCCGGCTCTGTACTGGGAGCCACCCTGGAGCCGTTAGAGGTGGTGGTGGTGGTGAAGAGGATGATGATGCATCATGGAAAACACCTCACATCCTCTTTCTTTCTTTCTCTCTCAATTCAGTTGTTTTGTTTACCTGTGTGAATAAAGAGTGAGCTTGTGTGCTGCACAGTTCCAAATATTCACATCTGGGAGCTGCCCAAGAGAACTATTGCTTTCTTGTGTCGACTTTAGACCAATTAGCAGCTCCACTGGAGCAGTAAGGGATATTAATACTTTGCTCAAGGGCACTTTGACAGTTGTCACCGAGGAAGGGGAGAGCTCGTCTCGCTCAATTTTTTTTACCAGGCGGTGTGGGGATCCAAATTCGTAACCTTCTCTAGCCTGTAGCTTCCTGCTGCCTCCATATTTATTGTAGAATATTTGGGACATTTGGGTGAAAATGTCAAAAATGATCATGCAAAAAGGGATTCATTATAATGTTTCGAGCTATAGAGTACTTCACTGTAAAAAAAAATGTGTTAGTTTATTTTAGGGCTGCGGTGAAAACAATATACAGCATAAGCTCTTACATTTTGCAAAGAAATTTCTAAGATCACACTTACAGTGTTTAAGTTGTTATGATCGTAATGAAGGGCGAAAAAAAAAATGAGGTTGAATGTTAAATGTTATGCCATCTTTTCCATCTTTGTGTTGGCTGGTCTTGGCTGTCACTCCTCCCATCTAGTCAGTCAGGTTTAAATCAGAGCGCTGACACTAAGAGTAAGTAGTGCCACTCAAGCTGTCATTTCAGTGAGAGAAGTTAGTGCAGTCTGCCACTCATTGTCGAGTGTTAAAACTCAGCTCAGCTTCTTAGTTTTCAATTTCATACAAACTCTATTCGACCCATAAATTACACTTAACAGAAATAATGAAACGTTCAAAAGATTCACAGCCTTAAAAAATGAATTAACAAGAAGACACACAATAACACTGTTATTTCAGGTTGTTGTGTCCTGTGTACACTTACTACACTTTATAGTTTATATTGACTTAATCACTTTACCATTGGTACCTTGTGGATCTGAATATAACGATTACTTAAATTTAGGGCTGTCAAAGTTAACGCGATAATAACGCCTTAATGCAAATTCGTTTTAACGCCACCAATTTCTTTAAGGCATTAACTAAAGCTAGAGTAAAGATACTGGCATCATATGAAACTAGAAAACCTAAGAAATCCATTGGATGGCCATTTTCGAAGGGCATCCCTTGACCTGTGACTTCAAGACTGACAGCTTTTGTTGCCTGTTGGGCTTGAGTTTGCCATGTTATGGTTTGAGCATATTTCTTATGCTAAATGCAGTACCTGTGAGGGTTTCTGGACAATATTTGTCATTGTTTTGTGTTGTTAATTGATTTCCAATAATAAATATATACATACATTTGCATAAAGAAAGCATATTTGCCCACTCCCGTGTTGATAAGAGTATTAAATACTTGGCAAATCTCCCTTTAAGGTACATTTTGAACAGATAAAAAATGTGTGATTAATTTGCGATTAATCGCGATTAATCATGGACAATCACGCGATCAATCGCGATTAAATATTTTAATTGATTGAGAGCCCTACTTAAAATAATTTGTTTAAAAAGACAAACTTTTCAAAAAGACTTGAGATCAAGACAACCAAAGCAGAAAATGTTCAGAGTTTCTAAGGTGACATGTTTGAAGGAATATTCATGATGGAAATGCTAATTTCCTCCAGTGGGAGTCAGGTGATTGACAGCATAGTAGTGAGAGAATAATGTAACACCTGCAGTGACACACCAACCGCTATGAAGTAGAACAGAAAATCTCTCAAAAGGAAATTATATACTGTATATTGTGAATTGTCTATTCAATTACTCTTCATTTCAATTGCTCAATTAGCACTGACAGGTAGTGAATTGCTAGATGGTCTGAATTGCTTTCGTAGCCCACCTGTACTGTAGCTTGGCTATTATTTATTAGGGCCCATTCATCGACCAGGCGGTCGGCGAAGGCCCTATTGAAACTGAAATAATTATTATTGTCTCAAATGAATGCACTCAGCAGAGTTCCTATTTCAATGTGCCTTGTCAAGTCGACCGGCTTCCCACCAGTATCCCCGATGTGCGGGAAGGTTGCGAGGGCCCAATCATTACTGCATCAGCATTATGAAATACGTCGTTTGATTTCACGAAAATGTTAAGAATTGTAACAACAAATACTTCTTGTTATGGTTTGGGAAATTTTGCTTTAATGCTGAACTATTTACAGTCAGTAGGAGACAGAAAAAGACCCGTCTCCAGCTTCAAAATCACATGTTTTCATCAATCATCCACCCCACCCTCCTCCCTAACAGTTTTTGTGGTGGTGTATCAACGTCACACCTTTCCTTCCACCTTTGCCCACTAAACATAAACATGTGGGGATTAAGAAATAAACAATACTGTTGTTTATCTGAAACACAAGAGGTCACTTGTCAGGGCGACACCAAACTTAAATTGGTTTAAACAAACAACAAAAGTCTTATGAGGACAATCTCCATCTGAACATACATCTATATAAGATACACAGCGTTCATTAAAAAAAGACAAGATGTAGTTTTCTATGTGAACAGCATTCAGTCACATCACTGTATAGTTGAGTGAGTCTGTGGTTCTTGTATTCTTTGGGTCTAGGATCTCTGAAGTGGTGACCTGAGGTCATCAGCTCAAATATGAGAATCAGACAACCTTGTAATGTTTATTCCCAGTGAGTTTTTAGCTCAAGCTGCCGAGCCAAACTTCACAGGAAGGTTAAAACCGATTCGACGAAACAAGGTCATCGTTTTACCACACGCGCTTAAGCAGTTTATTTTGCGCAGAGAAAAGTAAACACCGCTGTGCCTTATCACAGATCTGCTCGGGTATTTGTCCCAAAGCAAGCCACATCCACCACTGCTCCCATATATCCACCAATTCAATATCCTGGCCTTTTATTATAGTGGGTGTTAGATTATGGTACAAGAGCACAAGGGAGACGTGGGAAGTGACCACAAAGCAAAAGGAACAAATCAGAGAGTCTGTAAATAGACAAGTGAGAACTGGTTTCGTGTCAGACAGTCAGATAACAACTGTGAATCTTTAAAACTGCCCGTGGAAGTCATGGGGAGAGAAAATATATAATTCCTCTGCTTTGAACAATAGCTTTTTTATGTTTGTTCGCAGATATCTGTTTTAGACATGGACTCTATCAAAGGCCATCCGACATACTGACAGTCACAGTTTAATCCCTCGCAAGGACCATTTTCACAAGTGCAGTTTTAGAGGGTGGGTGGACAGGCTCAATGTTGTGAGAAATGTGCTTATATGTTTCTAATGGCCTTTCATTATAAAGTCATAAGTACTTTGACCATCTTGTTAGGCAACATGCTGTGTGATACCAAGCTGCGTATGAACCCCCTGTAGATCAGAGCCACATGAAGTTATGCATTTTCTTGTAATTGCATTCTCATTTGCAATAAAAAAGACTTGCATATCTACTGGGATTCGCTCACACTTTGAACACTAAGCCCTTCAAATCTTTCAGCTGTTCAACCTTTTAAGATGTTGCTATAAAAAACATGTTATTTCTACATTACTTTTAATGATTACAAAAAAGAATATCATGACAACCGATACTTCGGTACCAAATCAATGCCAAAATTCTGAAAAGGTGTTTTTCTACAGTACCGCAGGTACCGTAGGTATACCGTCAAGGCTTTTGTCCTGAGGATGATAGAAATGTGTTTGGGAGGCAGTAAACTCACTATCAACGCGTCCAGGAGACGCACCCTATTTTTTCCCTGATAATGCTACATTGCGAACAACACTTCAGTGTTGAAATCGGCAGGATGAGAGCTAGTTAACGTTAGCTCCATGCAGGAATGTGCTGCTTACCGGCTGCTAACAGCTAACGTTAACAAGCGATCGTCCTGCCTATTTCAACACGGGAGGTGTTGAAATCATTGATTTACATTATGATGGTTGATGGCTATTCAGTAAAAATGAGTATTGGCTAAGGTAAATTATAACGTTATCCTGATGTGTTCAAATGAACTCTTGTAAAATGTAGCTTTTGATGTGAAATTTGAATTAATACAGTTCTTTGAAGGAGATGTTTTCACAGCAATATAAAATAGATAATAAAGAGGGAATTATGACCTGTTTAACTTCCTAACAAAAACCAGTATGCAAAAGGTAAAAAAGGAGTGTTTTCTAAAGTAGTCTTTTACAGTGGTATCGAAATGGTATCGAGAATTGTGGAATTTCACTGGTATTGTTAACGATTTTTATTTAAGTGCTAAAGTATTTCCTGTTTGTATCTCTCAGTCCTCTCAGTATTTCAGTTTGATATTAGATGCTTCATCGTTTATTCTATCCATCATATTGAAGCTTATTATACCCCCGAGACAACATAGTCAGGGGCATATAGCGCTCTGCGTGTCCGTCCTTCCGTCCGTTCGCGTGTCACACTTTCGTTTCCGGAGCAGAAGTCGAAAACTATTTAACTTAGGAACTTCAAATTTGGTGTGATGGTTGACACTTTGGTCTAGTTGTGCCTTTTGGGGGGTTAGAAGTTTTGAAATGTTTCCAAAAGAGCAAAACCTTTGGGCCTACTTTAGTAGGGGTCAAGCAGTGAGCGGGGGTATGTGAGCAATGCTCACTTTGCCTTGTTTATTGTTTGCATTTCTATGCGGATGATATTGACATATGCCAAAGGAGTTATTAAAGACCTTGACCAAATCTATAAAATAGATTATTTTTACAGTTGAGTCAGAATTTGCTGAGGCAAAGTTTGTTGAAGGAAAACATCAAGCAAACTGAGAAGACAGGGAGAGTTTGCAGCCAAGCATTCAACTTGCCTTAGCAGAAGCTTTATAAAAGGGCTGACGCATTGCCAGTGCTAAACCATGACTAAACAATACAGGACCTGGTTTCTATGAGCTTGTTTTGAAACTATGAGACTATGTTTATGGCTGCCCACCAGGGCTTGAAATTAGCACCTGCCCACCCTCCAAATAGGTTTAAAAATTCATCGAAGCAAGCAGTGTCATCAGGTTACCAGCCAACTTGGCAGGTGATGAATATAGGCGCAAACACGCTGACCAAAAACAAAGTCCACTATGCATAAAACAGCAACAGTGAAATATAAATTGCAGAGTGGTGATGAATCATCGTCTTGTCATTCCGGTTGGAGTGTGAACTTTTTAGGGCTTCAACCCACGAGTCTCCCCTTTACAGACATGCCCACTTTATGATAATCACATGCAGTTTTGGGGCAAGTCATAGTCAAGTCAGCACACTGACACACTGATAGCTGTTGTTCCCTATTGGGCTTCAGTTTACCATGTTATATTATATTTTTTATGCTAAATGCAGTACCTGTGAGGGTTTCTGGACCATATTTGTCATTGTTTTGTGTTGTTAATTGATTTCCAATAATAAATATATGCATAAATTTGCATAAAGCAAGCATATTTGCACACTCACATGTTCATAAGAGTATTAAATGCTTGACAAATCTCCCTTTAAGAACAGAAGAAAATCGTGTGATTAATTTGTGATCAATCACGAATAACTATGGACAATTCATGCGATTAATCGCAATTAAATATTTTAATCGATTGACAGCCCTACTTTCAACGAACATGTTGCTATATGTTCGGGATGGATGCCATCCCCCTTGTTAGCAAAATACGTTTGGGTGATCGGATTGCAATCGTATAGTGCTTGACCACATGAGTACGGGTGTAAATGCACCCAAAACGGCCAAATCACCTCCGGAAGGTGGTCAGGGACGCATTGTGACCACATTGAACACAAGTGTAAATGCAGTTGTGTTTTCAATCCACATACAACAACAATGTGGGCGGAAATATGTAATGCTAGGGCTGTCCCAAGTTCAATTTCTTTGGCTCCGGAGCTTAGGTGGTAATCAACAGCAAATATTCAAAGCTTTGGCCGGGTTCTGATTGCTCTTTCAGACGGAGCAATCAGGGGGCAGGACTCAACCTGCAGTGCGCTCTCAGCGCTCTTCCAGTCACTGGATCGTTGTGACCAGAGAGATCACCGCCACCGCTCTGTCTGCGCTCAGCATTTCCTCTCCTCATCCCTCTGGTTGTGTGAGTGTAGACGTTCCTCAAAGTCATGTTTGCGGCCCCTCTCCCCCTAAACCGCGGCATTTTGAGGCTGATGTGTCCACACGTTAAACACCGCCTCTCTGGCAGTGCTCGGCTGCAAGACCGTGCGTAGTGCAGCCTCCGGGAGGCTTTTTCTCAGCTCTGTCAGACAGAGCTATCGGCTCCACTGGATACACATATTAATACCAGGTGTAAATGTAATCAGGTTATATCACATCTAATTACAGTCTGGATACGAGACGCATTTTAATGCCATGCGTAATGGGGGTCGTTGATCCTTACTCTTACCCTATCTGACTGAGGTTTGTGCAAGTTAGTAGCCTCCGCCGGGCACAGCTGTGCCGCTTTCCGTCGACCACGCGGTCGCCGGAGCTGATCACGGCCACTCTAGACAATGCTTGTCAATCCACCAGACACGACGCAGCACCTTTCAGAAGCGTCTCTCTCCGTGCCGTGTATTGATAAATCCATGACTCTGTCCGTGTTGCTGAAGTAGTGAGTTTTCCCTCTGAGTCCCGCCCTTGTTAACAAATCGCCTTCTGACTATAGGTATTGAAACTTGAGCAGATTCTGCAAATCTGTCTTACTGTAAGAAACATAATTATTTTCTGGATTCATAGTATGAAACAGTGATAAGACCACTCCATCAGAGCTATATGGCGCTATCTGAAATTAATCAACACCCCTCGAGTCATTCAGAATCGAGTATTCATTGCGGCCTTGGTATGAAAGTGTAATGAAATTTATTAGATCTAAAATGGGTGTGACCCTATAATAATAACACCAGAGTTATTGAGTTTTTTGCACATCTCGGAGGACAGAAATGGCTTTTTATCCTCCACAGACATTTTTAGCTCTATTCACTGCTGCGCCAGAGGCTTTGATCTGAGATGCATTTTCCTAATATCTTTTGCCTACACGGTGCATTTGAAACATTTAGGAAATTTCGGTTTCTCAGATGTTGGTCACAGTCTGCAAATATGAACATGAAGTCAATTTCGCTATTTTAGTGTCTGCAAGTGCACTGTGCTGAAGATGAAAATCCCTTTTAGTAGGCAACGGAGTGGATAAATACAGAAGCTGGAAAGAAAGCATCACATTTTGAACCTCAGTCCACCTACACTTTTTTTTTTAAAAGACTGTTGCCAGGAGCCAAATTATGAAACTGTTCAGAGAGCTGTCGGAGACGACAAAGCTGTCAAGGCCTCTTAGCGACTGATGCACTGACCTGAACAATGAGTTAAAGGCAAATTAGTTTTCCATGGTTCTGTTTTGGAGACAGCCGACATAAATAAGGAGGATTTAGTCAATAACTGCACATCATATTAGCAGAAGTCCCAACTCTCAGTGTCAATGTTATTAACTAGTGCTGGGAGTTTTATTGGTGAGAGCTGTGCTCAGGTATTTCACTTGTTTTCATGATGCACTCTGGTTAAACTCACAGTGTTTGATCTGTAACTTAGCTTCATGGTTTTAGATATAAGATATTATTGCACGTCAGAGTAAAAACTGATATCGTGATAACGCTATTCCCCATGCTAATTACTCACAGTAATTACTGTAAACAGTTTGGGTTATATGTTGAACATAAGAAAGTCCAAGAAAGTTTCTGTGTGAAGTTTGCAGGTTCCGCTCATGTTTGTGTCGGTTTCCTCTCAGTAGACCTGCAAGTCAGAGTTGCAGACTCCGATCAATCTTCTTGCCCACAGATGTGAAGTTGGAGTATTTGTCTTTGTTAGCTCTGTCGCAGACTGACAGTGTGTGGAGAGTGTTTCCATCCCTTTGCCCACTTCGTACCAGTCGTAGCCTACAGTAGGTACAGACTTCTGTCAACCTGAATACAGATGGGAAGGAATATTCTGAATTATTGTTTTGCCTTTTGACATTTTTTTTTTTCAAAAATCTGTGTATCTGTATTTGAGTTTTTACTGTATTTGTAAATAGGTAGATTTATACTGCTTTTATAGCAGGAAACACACTAGTTATTTAACTCAAAACTTGAAAAAGTTTTACAAGTTACAAGAATATCATACACTCTATTCTTTGTGCTTATTCTACTTTCTGGGATGTTGCTAGAATTATTAATGAAAAAGAAGGAAAGAGACTCGTTAATGTTCTGCTTGACTGTTTGGTGGAGCACATTTTGAGTCACTAAATCTTATTGAAAATGTGTTGAACTTAACTCAACCTAATTGAGTCATCTCTACTACTCGGTTTAGGCATGTTATGCTAAAATAATCCACTAGATGTTGCTGTGTCTTTAAATAGCATGCCTTTTCAGTCCGCCTCCTTACAGGATGTTCGTTTGGTCTAATTTTAAAGGTAGGCATATTTTTTCGACATATCATAGTTTCAGAGGTCTTACAGAACAGAATTAATAATAAAGGGCACATTTTTTTCTAAAAACAAGCTCTGCCAAACGGTTCAATTGTCCTTTTACGGAAAAAGGTATTACAGCTAATAATGTAATTGAAATGTACTATTTGCCATGAAATAAAAAGAAACTTCTGTTCATCCTTTGTTGTTAATATGATACATTTAATGTTATTCCATAATATATATATGTTGAAATAATTGAATAAGTCCGATTTTTTTTTTACTAAAAACGGTTGAATTGTAATTCAGTGGTAAAAGTAGTGACGCTGAGATACTAAATTTACAAACTTATGAACATTCACTGTTGTTAATATAATTTGATAGTATCATATATTTAATGTCATTCCATTGTATATTTCATGAAAAAATTATATACAATATATATCATATATGTTTTCAAAGTAGCCTTCTGTGAATATGGTAGAATATCTAGAATAAATACATGGAAATAATACTAGTACTGGTAATACTACTAATTGCATGGTAACAATTTGACATATGTTGGTATGCTAACCTATTACTAGCATATTAACAGTACATGGTTTGTATTTTACTTTTATCATGAAGCGACATCTCAACTGTTTGGTAGAGGCAAAAATGAAAAAGACAATTTATTTTCCATTTTTCTTTCTTAGTGAGAACATTAAAGGGTTAAGGAGGAAGTTTCTTAACAAAATAAAGGTTAAAACATAGTACAGGTTGCCAGACATGCTCAATTAGTATCACTTCTGTTTATTTTGGATGGTACAGGTGGTAGAACAAGTATCTTTCATGCTGTTACATCTTTTAGCAGGTACACTGGGGAAAACAGAGTGGCTTTGACTCTAATGACTCCTGACAATTTATCCGATGCTCTTCATTTGCTTTACTAATAAGCATATGTCAGCTGTTTGTGAGTCTCATAATGGGTGAAACATCTAGCAAGGGCAACATTCATTTGTACCGTATCAATGAATATTTATGTTTAAAACACATCAAACTGATGTGACTGCTGTTTATTAATCCCTTCGCTGCAACAAACACACCACATGTTGAAACTCCACTTTGACTTATAAGTTAAACCTTTTACCTTACGCAGCTTTTCAATTGGGACTTTTTTACCTTTTCCCATCATTAAGTCAAATATACTTGAGGTAGAGGGGAAGACATATAGCTGGAGATACATAAAGATCTTTGGGACCAACAACTTTATTTTGATAGATCTACAATGACTGTATCACAGCCACCTACATCTGCTAGATGGACTAATGAATTAGCATCATGTATACTAAATGAAAACATAATGTATAACTTGAAAGGAAAGCCTGGAGAGTTTAAAAAGATTTGGGGTGGTTTTCTAACATTTCTGGAGAGTCCACAACATAGTACTCCTTTTATATTCAAATAAGGCTTAGATCCAACTGTCATATGTGAGTCAGACATGTTTGTTTCATAGTTGTTGCTGCATTTTTTTTTCTTTTTATCCCACTCTTTCAACTAAATTGATACACAAGGGCTGTTATTTATTCCCTTTATCTTGTTTTATGTTCTCTTTTTTATAAATATATATATAAAATACTATTCTTGTGAATGCAATATCTCAGGAACTCCTGGAGGGAATTTCTTCAAATTTGGCACAAACGTCCACTTAGATTTTGGTGGTCAATGCCCCACACATCACGTAACACACATTAGACACAAATGTCTAATAGGATAAAATGATGAAGTGATGACGTTTTGGACAGGATGTAAACTGCAACTTGACTGGCTGGTAGAAGCATACAGCCACAAGGCGGTAATTGTAGTTTATTCCACTTTCTTTAGATAGGTTCATACACTGAAGAAATTAGTGGCCGGACATGAAGGGGCGGGTTGGATGTGTCTGAGGAATGGGGGTTGGGCTATGAGAAGTGAGGGGTTGGTGGTGGTGGGAGGGAGGAAGGGTTGGGCTGATCTGGCATCTGTAATTATATTGTTGTACATTGTTGCTGAAAAAAATAGAACTACAATGATTATGGCATTCAAGGAAGGTAGGAGACGTTCAACGTGTTCTTTAAAATGATGGATTATGATAGCCAAGGCAACCGTCTCTGATTTTTAATGAGTAGATGGAAACAATGGAACCTGGAGGTAAAGTAAACCTGCAGAATATCAGACACTAGCTTCTGACTGAGGCAATTGAAACGAAATGGGAACTAGTTCTTAGCTAAGAGTCTGATATACTGTTTGTGCACATGAAACCAGTGTATTTTTCAACATTTACGTAGTATGACTGAACATTTCAAATGGCCCAGTGCAAAGTAAACAGACTTGGCTGAACAAGATAGATTATCCACAGGGAAATACTGTATGCAAGAGCCTTCTAGTCAAAGCAGGTCACTGAAAAATGTGTAAACCTGAGACGGATGATCTGCTGTCCTGCGAGTGCACCATGCAGAGAAGGAGTCTGACAGAGTTTTAATACAGACTGTACACAAACCAAATCTGAGCTCAGAATTGACCAAGCGTATAGTGGTAGGAGAAGAGGGGGCAGTGGATGACGGGTTCATTCCTCAACCTCTGTGGATAACGCTGTGTCTAAAGAACTGGTACAACAATCAGAGACTTTCAGATTGCTTTATTGATTTTTATTAACTATCTAAATGTATTTTGGCATATCTATTAAGGCTGGGATTAACAAAACTGTAGCATTGCAACTCCAGGGTCTGAAAAGTGAAGCCAATGCTGAAGTGCCTTAAACTTTCATTCTTTCTAATAGCCAGCAGGGGGCGACTCCTCTGGTTGCAAAAAGAAGTCTGATTGTATAGAAGTCTATGAGAAAATGAGCCTACTTCTCACTTGATTTATTATCTCAGTAAACATTGTAAACATGACTTTATGATCTCAATCGCTAGTTTCAAGTCTTCTTCAATACAGCATGATGTTCATTTGGTAAATTTTGGTCCCATTTAGAGTCAAATAGACCATAAAGCAGGGTACGCTTTAGGGCGGGGCTAACTTGTGATTGACAGGTTGCTACCACGGAGTTGTCCGGTCTGGGAGTCGCTCGCGTCTTCTTCTTACAATTTTAACCCTTTCACAGTGTGCTTTCAGTTCATGACAGTTAATATTAACATTTTGGTCACCAAGAAATGTCTTATTCAGCGTTCGGTTGTACTTAGCTCCACCCTCTCGGGTCACTTTTGGTAGCAAAAAGCCAAGATGGCGATGGCCAAAATACCGAACTCGAGGCTTCAAAACGGCAGTCCACAAACCAATGGGTGATGTCACGGTGACTACGTCCACTTCTTTTATACAGTCTGATAAGGGCCAGTCCAATAATGGCACTTAGAGGCAGGAATGTTACCCCCGATAATAGTGGCTAGTAGTTTGTTTTGTTCAAACAAGAGTTTAAAACCCCAATATATTCAATTTAATGCAATATAAAACAGAGAAAAGCAGACAACCCCCACATTTGAAAGGCCTGAACCAGCATATGTTTGGCATTTCTGCTTGATAAATGACAAATGATTAATCAATCATCAAAATTGTTTGGGATTAACTTTCTGTCGACTAATCGATGCTACATCAATGTGCTCACGAAACGTAATGGGAATCTGCCCATTATATTATGAATGATCTTGATCCTGAGGGTCGTGCTTATTGATTATCCAAATTGTAGCCTGAACGAGCTCAATACATTTCATGATAAGTGAAGGTTTTGGATGGTGCCGGCAGAGGAAAGGTCATCGGTCATTCAGGGCAAACATTGATTAAACAGAACAATCACATTATTTTCCACTTGGTCATCCTTTATGCAACTCCCCTGACCGGTCTCGCTGCTCTGTCCAGCTGTTTTCTGAACAGGCAAATCAAGATCAATCAGTAGAGTCGGACACACTACTGTCTGCACTACTTCACAGTAAGGTAGTACTGGCATCCTCTCAGTGAATATATCCCACTACAGCTGGATACCTGATCCACTCACTCAGCTGGCCTGGATCATTCAGGAGGATTGGGATCAATCACTCGGACTGGACAAACACATATACAGGATCTAGAGGGGATAGGCTTGTCCAATGAAAAACACTATTTCATAACAGTAGTAGTCCTCTGTTCAGTTAGAGACTGTTTTTCCTTCACTTGTTGTTGGGGGACATTAGGGACACAGGGGACGGCAGAGAGCAGGTGGATCTAATTGCCATAATCACATCCTGCACCATCCTGGCACCAATGACATTGAATAGTTTTAGTATTTAGATTGTTATTCTCACTTTCTTATTTACGTGACATAACTGCTGAAAGGAGCAATGTTTGCCATCAACTGAACTTGTTCAATACTTCTCACTACCAACCTTTTTTTCAAAAGGCAGGAAAAGCACCGGTGTAACTAATAATAATAATGATGGCTCTGTTAGACTTAGGTGTCCCAGTCATCCATGCCCTTGAGCCAGCATGCACAATACCAGGAAATTGGAACTAGAGTACCTAAATGGAATTGAGCCATAATTAATGTCATTAGTTACTGTCTAGAAATGTCTAGAAAGGTATATTTTGGTTCACTGCCTGTATTGTAGCTGGAATTGCAATACTAGTACAAATTGTACGGTGGCCCTGAGGTGCAAAACACAACAGCGTTACAGAAAACACTGTGATATTTCAAAAAACCCTTGGGAGTTGTAATCAACTTCTTTGCGGAAATGTTTATGTACAAAGGCGACTTGTTATCAAAGAACCAGATAACCCTAACAACCCACAGTTGTTAATCTCAAAGACTGATGATTCAACCCGACGGTGAGCCAGCATTCACACTATCAGGACCCTAAAACTGAAGCAGCTAAATGGAATTCGGCACTGATTTTATCATTTAAACTTGTGCTTTTCCTACCGTGACATGTCAAAATGTCTTCAATGAAAAAAGGCAGTGAAGTAATGATCCAATAATGTGCTTCATATGTATAGGGAGATTTTAAAGAGTTGCTGACTCATTGGCATCGGGCAGTCCCAAGATATGTGTAGCCTGCAGCTGCTACCACTAACAATATTATATTATATTGTAATTCAATTAATGTAATTGTATAACTACGGTGTTAATAAATGTTCAACTCTTCCCCGAACAAAATGACTAAAAATGACAAAACAGTCAGAAATACCACCGAAAATATCATTGGCACTTTTAACATATTTTCAAAACCTGCTTACTTTCAGTATCTCAGTAAACGCTCCCATCAATGACCTTGTGCTCATGGTTTGTTTACACAAAGTCTACCTTCCTGTCTAGAGGAGCTTTTTTAGGGGGGGGGGGGAGAATGTTCCTAAACAAAAAGATACATAGTGGATCATCCGGGGTTGTTGTCATCTGACTTTAGCCGGGTTTCCACCAAAAGCTCTGCGGACTTTTAGTCCCTGGAACTACTTTTCAAGGAACTGAAAGTTGGATGATGACGTTTGCACGGACGTTGGCTCTGAGTGGTCAAACAACCCTCTTTTGCCTTTTGACGGATGTGAAAAAAATGCAGAACTTGAACCCGTTCCGAAAACATTAATGACGGACTAAAGTTTTGGAGTCGGTGTATGAACGTGATTGACACAACGTGAGGTCGTATTTATTTAAAAACGTGTGACAATTTTGGACGAAAAATACGGACTTGGTTTGCAAAGGCCTTTAGCGAGACGCGTAAAGCTTCAAAATTCACAAGTTTGGTATTTACTGACATTTGGTCGTAGAACAAAACATTTAAATCTATTAAGCTTGTGTTAACCATATACCTTATTTCAGGCATCTAATCAAAAGCTCATTAAAAAACCCATCGACTTTGAGACGAAGGAACCAGAATTGGGAAAACTCATTTCCAGGTTTCAGGACTCATTCCTGCAGCACTCTATATGGAAGTTGAGCTATTAGTACTAATTTTCAACCTTGGAAAAAAAATCGATGTTGAGATGTGAGCAGGTCCTTGGTTCTTGTATGGTGAAAGAATAAATGAATCTTAAATTGCAGATCTTATAAATCAGTGGAGGAGCTTCACAATGCACTTGATGTATAGCTCATGCATTTCCAGATGTTTTAGACAGCTCACACCCTCCAGCCTTCCATACCAACTCATTTTACTCAGGATTATGGGGGACTGGAGTCTATCCCAGCATGCATTGGGTGAGAGGCAGGATACACTGCTGGAGAGGTCTCCAGTCTATCGCAAGGCTAATACATACAGACAGACTAACACATTCACACCTACAGGCAATTTAGAGGTTCTTTCACCTGACCTGCATGTCTGTGAACTGTGGGAGGAAACGAGAGCACCCGCAGGAAAAACGTGCAGACACACTGAGAACATGCTCAAGACAGACAAAATAAAACTGATTAATTGTGAAACTTGACTTTTGCTCCAATCACTCAAAGACAGGGTGAAAATTCTTTTCATAATTGCAATTTTCCTGCTTTGATTTCACATCAGCATCATTTATTTCTGTTAGAAAAAAAAACCTAGAGCCATTTTTCTTTCATCAAAACATGAACAGAATGTTGGGATCTCTGTTAACGCTTTTACTAGATGTAATGAATTCATGCACGGCCACCTACAGGAGCTAATTCCGTAGAATTCAGATTTCCCTGCATGCCAAGGGTGTAAAATGAAGAACGAATGAAGAACAAAGCGTAATTTCAGTCACAATGCATACTAACACACCATTCCCTGGTCTGATGCATCTCATTCTCTATTCAGCACGAGCGTTGTTGTTTAATAGAATGCAGAGGAGGTTCAGTCCAAATTATCACTTGTTTTTTTCACACTTCATCCTTCAAAACTAGTTTCTGTTGCAGTGACAAAGCAACTTCTTTAGTCCTAAAATGCAAATATACAAAGTGCAATGTCTTCACTAAAGGATAATTTGAGTATTTGCTCATTTCATAAGGTTAGAATATTTGGCCTCAGTAGGAGTGCAGTAAAAATGCCCATAGGAATGAATGCGATCAGAGGCGGAGAGAGACTGGCGAGGGGTAGCACAGACCCCCCTGGAATCTGATTGGCCACCTGCGGTGCCAAAAATATCAACGGTAGTCAACGGCGAGAGACAATTTTGTTTTTGATTCCGTTTGAATTGCACCATGAATCACGCATATGATGTTTGGCAATGTAAAACATAATTTTTCAAATCAAGAAAGTTGCAGTTTGTTGTAAAACTGTTGAAGTATCAGACTGTGAAAATACATAATCAGAAAGACCACACACCCAAAAGTCACGTAAGTGGCATTTCTCGTCCATCAATTGGAAGGTCGGTGGTTCGATTCCCCGGCTGCTGTCAAGGGTCACATGTCGATGTGTCCTTGAGCAAGACACTTAACCCCAAATTGCTCCTGAAGGCCTAGCCATCGGTGTGTGAATGAGTATTTAGATTAGACCCTGATGGGCAAAATTGGCACCTTAGCAGCCTCTGCCATCAGTGTATGAATGTGTGTGTGAATGGGTGAATGCTGACATGTGGTGTAAAGCGCTTTGAGTGGTCGGAAGACTAGAAAAGCGCAAGTCCATTTACCATTTCTGACAGTTACACCACGCATCCCTCGTCTTCTGCATTATTGGTTAATATATTTTTAATTAGTTAAGTTGTTAACGGCAATTAACCGATAATCAATTAATCATTGACATCCCTAGATGTGGCTATTAACTTTTCTTGTTGGACAGTCAATCAAAGAATCACAAAAAGATGTAAAATGCAAAACGACCATAAATTAATGCAAAACAACTAAATTGTCGCTAAATGAGTACACCGTGACACATACACAAACAATTCATTTTTTCTGTTTGTGGTTGTCTGGCCTTCTCATGGACTGGAAACTTGTCCAGTGTGTTTCTAGGCTTTCAGCCCAGTGCATGCTGGGATAGACTCTAACCCCTATTTGACCTGTGGGCATGGAAATGAATGAATGAAAATGTGTTGGTATGAATACAAACAGTTGCATCATATTTGATACGAGTAGTAAGTCTCTCATTTTGATTCTGTGCAGATGTTCCATTCATGTTCATCAGCTTCTTCACTTCCTAAAGTCTCCGCTCTTGTTGCCATCGCACTCTGATTAACGCTCGGATTCATACGTCAAGAAAGAAAGAAAGAAGGATAAACAGGAATATTTACTGTCTGTGCAGAATATGTAGCAGCCCGCAGAGTGAGAGCTCCTGCTAATGAAAATCACGGCGCTTCCTTCCTTTTTCTGTGTGATTAAACAGTCGATAGAATTGGGATAATAGAGAATTGTTTTTCACTAAAGGGAGAAAATAATGCAGCAAAGCGTCAAGTATTCAGAGAATTCTTAAAATGCTTTTAGCGTGTGATGGCAAATGGCACTTCTTAATGGATTGCAATCTAAGCTATTTAAAATCATGAAGCCTCTGACTAATTGCGTTCTCTTCTGCACCACAAAGTCATTTCACATGTCAAAGGCTGCAAATTTCAGACTTGATCATTCTAAAAAAGAAAAAAAACGTTATTCATAACTCATACAGATAAAGGTTGGCATGTAAATACTACCAACAAAAACATTCTTTAATTGACGGCTAGTGTGTTTTTTATTTTTATCTGTCTTCAAGAGCACTGCAAATTTATTTCATAAATATTATTATTTTTTTTACAAATACATGAGATGTTGTTGGACATAAGTTGATAGTAGTTATAAGTGTCTTTCATTGACAATGAGTGACTCATTTCATTTTTTAGGCATCTTCTGAAATGATGTTCCTATCAGTGCAATCAGTGACGGCTTCCAGAGACTTTGTGATTGCTGGACGGATTAGAGCACTGTAGTATGCATCAGAGCCTCATCCAGGAAATAACAAGTGCCTCGGCAATCAGAAACACGTTCCGCGGGAAAGAAAAAAAAAAGAAGCCTCTGTGATTGCAGCGTTTTCAGATTAAAAGACATCACACAGAGGACATAGCTATGGTGAATTCCCAGCCGAGACAAAAGCACCAACAAAGTGTGACAGAAAGAAATCTCATTGTGTGACATCATTGCTCAGGATCTTGTAGTGACACATTCACAACACGGCGCAGCAGCAGGACATCATTTCACTCAACTCACATCGCTCAACTCAGTGGATTCCTGCTCCGAATGAAAATTCATCTTAGCTACTTCTTTGCATGCACGACCCTAAAACAAAATAATTTAGTCCGTCGGTGAAATCTGAACTGTTCCCTTATTAGGTTACATCAAAATCTTTGATGCATTTTTCATAAATGTACTCTGCTGTGTATAACAGTACACAGCAGAGTACATTAGCACATAGAGTAGTTTCAGCACATGTGACAGACATCTAAGAAAGACCAATCAAAGCATTCTTTTACATTTTCCTTTAATCCTTCATTTATTGTTTATTCATTCATTGAGGCCTTTTCACAGCAGCCATTTTTACTTCTTATTGCAGGAAAATCACAGGTGTTACTGATAACATTAGAGATGATAACATTGCTCATTTTGAGGTTCATACTCGTATTTTGGGTTTCTACTAGAATAATGTTCAATTTAATGTTCAAAAAACGTTTTATTTTTCTTATACCGGCCGTGCTGCAGCACCTCTTTTCACCATCTGTCTGAAACACTGTTTGAGCTCCTGTCATTCACTCAATATTTATACACAGACCAATACAAACACAATACTTGCACTTGCTTGTTCGCTGACTTACGGTAGTGCAAGTAAGCTTTAAGGGTATCTTTGGTGTTTTTCAACTTGGACTCTATTTTCCCATGTTTTTGTATCTAAGTGACTAAGGGCTCACCAATTTTTGAAATTAGTCCAGTTTTGAGGGAGTATTGAGCATCAATGTAACTTTACATCACTAAAAGTGCTTGTTTTTGCCACTGACAGGCTCAGATTGTTATTATAAGTGTCTGACAACATTATGGAAAGGAGCCTACAGAGAAATAAAACGTTTTTCTTTCCTTTCGCTTGCTCCGGCCTGTTTGTTATTGTGTCCAAGTCCCGCTCAAGGAGAAGTCTCGTGAAATCTGAATATCCGTATACTCTTGCTCAAATAAATACAGGTGGCCATCGAATTCAGATATCTCATCCACATTTTGTAAATCATCTAAATATTCAGCCATGACATTGAAAATATTTTAGATAACACTAAGCTTCGCTTTCTGTACTCCAACACAACAAACTCTGCCCGGTTGGCTCTCACGTTTCCACCATGGATGTATTCCTCTATTCCACCGTTGTCTTCCAGCAACACGTCACCTTGCCAGATTTCACAACGAGACTTCTCCTTGAGCGAGACTCTTTCCATAATGTCGGACACTTATAATAACAATCAGAGCCGGTCATGGCAAAAACAAGCACTTTTAGTGGACGTAAATGACATTGCCAGCTTGCCCCAATAACACCATATTGCAGCCTGTGAGCAGCTGCCGTCTACAGCGCTCTCCCTCAATACAGGACCAGTTTCAGAAATTGTTGTTGCTATTAGTCAGTCAGACACAAAAACATGGGAAAATAGGTTAAAAGATACCGAAGTTACCTTTTAAGTCAAATGTTGCTCACTGGCTTTATTACTGTTTTGTTAAAATGTTCATTTTATTGAATTAGTTACTAAACAATTCCAAGTTGATTATAAGCACAACAAAAGAAAAATAACTTTCTTTTTGTCCAACTAGATTCCCAGTCTTTAATACAGGAAAACAATTAACATGTTCCATTAAATGTGGTGAAAGGAAGTGAACTGATCCAGCCTATTGTAAATGTGTTCAAGGGACTATTCACCTCTGAATTGAGTGGTAAGCAAATTCATACAAGGAGGAAATAATTAAAGCATAAAAGCTTTTTATCTTCAACAAGAATGGAACCATTGATTTTTTTTTTTTTTTTTTTTTTGCTCAGCCTCTTCTCATTTGTGCTCCGCTATGATCAGAGGAGTCTTTGTTTGGGAGGAAATAAAAAGAAGAGGACCAAAGATGTGGGGAAGAGACAGGCAGGCTCATTATCGCCAGAAGCGAAAGTTCCGGGAACAAAAGTCATGTGACCCGTGTGGGCACACGTCTTATATTTTCTAGTGTGAAGACTCTTTGATTTGCGCTCGCTTTCATATCGTAATGAGCCGTTCGGTCTCTCCTGCTCCAACATGTAATGTGCTCAGCAGTTCCTCTTCTCTTCCCTGCCAGTAGTGTTGACTGGTGGTCTCTGTGACCTGCCTCTGCACAGCGCTCATTTGAAGGATCATTCACTTGTTCTGCTTGGCGATCACTGGCGCTCTCGTCTCGAGCTGCTGTGCCGTGTATTAATGAGCGGGTCCTGGGTCTTTCTGGCTCGTCGGAATAATCCATCAGCATAAATCTCCTTTAACAAGAGTGAGGAGTTTCAGCCCATCAACATGAAGGTGCTCATAGATCACAGGCTTCAACACCCCTTGGTAAAAAACATGAAAGATTCATTCATAATGCTCTTTCTTGGGGGAAAAGCCACAGCAGTAAGCACATCACACATTTAGCTACATGTGAACATGCTGTATGGAATGTGACTTAATTAATAATCATATTTCATTACATTTCTAAATGTGTTTGAATATGAAATATGACATTTCTTAATCAAATACATTTTGAAAATTCATTTGCAAGGCGTGTTTTGGTCACCGTCCGTGCCGGAAATGCTATTAGCTTGTTTGATCACCCTCCAAAGCAGCTTTAGACGAGTTTGATCTGTTAATTACACCAGTTATTTGAGCTTTGATCTCCGTGCAGATCTCATTTTATAGCCCACTGTACATCCTCTGTTCTTCACAGCTGATCACCCCTATCCAACAAGACATTGAATTTAACAAGAGCAGAGAAACTTTTGGTGTTTCCTCTCCTCAAATACTTTAAACTCTGAGCTTTAGTCGTGCTCTGCTGACAGCAGAATAATGCACTGTGTGCCATGTCCAGGGATAGAGGCTCGCCATCGCTGTAATTCGCAGAGAGGATGACAGGCCGGTTGTTTATGTGCAAAAAGCAATCTACCTTACAGGGAAGGGGGGTTTTGAAAAATGTCATGAAACAAAAGTAATATTTGTGGCTTGTATTCCACCTCGACTATAGACATGATCTTTCGTCTTTTCACAGTGTCGCTCTTGCAGGAAAGAAAACCAGAAACAACATAAAATAAAAAAAATATTTTGAGGATTGGGTTTATCCATTTTTTTTTCATTTTTATCCAGCTGTTATGCTGTGTTCCCTAAAATATTTGTTAGTTCAGGATCAACACATAAACCCCTTGGGTAAAGTCCCAGCTCTGTGATCAGTGTACTGCGCCCTGTTTTCTCAACTGTGACATGTTGGAGTCTACATGTGCCGTGTCTGAAATCCCTCACCGGTTCTCACATCCACTACTACATTATAAACACTCAGTAGGTTATTTGATAGAGAGCAGGAAATTTTGGACATTTATGAATCAAGTTAAGCTGCCAATCAATACAGTATAACAAAACATAATATTGCGATGCTCAATGTTTTCGATATCTTCTTACATCCCTAATAAAATTTGATGCATTGCATTGTGGGATTTGAGAATGCTTCAAAGCTTTGATTGTTGCCATGGTAATCAAAGTCCTTATCAGTATTTGAATGCAGTGTTTTTTTTTTTTTTATTATTATATGCATAACCCCAAAAATCCCAAATAGCCCATGAAATAAGAAATAGTAATCCCACATAATTCATTAATCCCTCATAACACATTAATTATTATTATTTACTCTTTGTTGTGGGTTTGTGTGTCATTGTGGCACTGTCCCAGGTACTGACACGGAGCTGAGGAGATCAGACAGAAAGTCTCAACAAAGCCAGATTTTTTTTTATAAAAGTTGGCGTAGGCTACAGATTATTTATTTATTCATTTCTTTATAGACCTACCTATGAGTAAATTCGTTTTCATGAGCTATCGCTGTAATTTATTTGATGCGATTATTGCACATTTTGTAGCTGTTTTCATTTAATTTTAAAGGAAAATCCTTGAAGTCCTATTTTTTTCCTCATCTCTCATTAGACAATAATAGCAAAGATAAGTGCAATATAAGTAAATAATGACTGCAAGGTTGAGGAAGGTTTGACAGCTTGTGTGTATAGCGTTCATGCCATCGACAGTACTTTTTTTGTTCCATTGTGGAATTTTTTTTGAGGGCACTATAAAGTGGATAGATTTACACACACAGAATCCAGTTAGCCATTGGTTTCCATAGAAAAGCTGACTTGACACTCAAAACTTGAATTAAATAGGAAAATCCATCACAGTGAACAGCATTTTTTTTCCAAGCTACTTCATCATTATTTTAATCACACACCGGCAAATAACAATCAACATGGGAAATTCCAAGTTGGGTAAAGCTGTAAAATGTTCCAGTCCTATGAGGTCGATCCAGTTCTGCTTCTGCCATACAAAGATTAAGTGAGGAGTTACGTGTTGAGTCTGTGTGTAATTTCTGCCTTAATGCTAACCTCTGTTGTTCAGTAACAACAACAAATCAAAGTCCACGCCTTCCACAGTCTCTCCCCTACATTTCCCTCCAGGCGAGCCAAACAAGCAAATTGCAATAGAAAGGCAGCAAAAGCAGCACTGTAAACAAGCTATCGATGGCTGAGTCAAGCAAAGTAAAGTAAAGCAACGTGGTTATTGCTTTGTTGTTGAATTTCATTGCATTTTTATAAAGAACGGACTCCTTTTAGCTTCAGGTACTGAACTGTTGTTGTTTATCGGGAGGATTAGAGTTGGCTGTGGTTTGTTGAGGACGGAAGATGTAAGGGAACTAAGTGAGACAGTTGGACCTTCAGACTACATAAAAAATACAGCCTTGACCTGCTCCTGTAGTTTTGAATGCAGTCTGGACATGTACCTTGGCTTGTTTACTTGCCTCTACTAATCAGGCACCCCTGCAGATATTTACTACTCATGTTGTGCTTCCAGAAAGCAGAACTAGGACGAGGACACACACTGAATCTTTAATATTGTGATTTTGACTCTGTGAAATGGCCTGAACTTTTTGTCTGGACTTTTAGTCAAAGGTGGCAGTAAGGACATTAAAAAAAAAGCTTTCAAAAGAAGTCTTTTACCTTCTGTCATAGTTCACTGTGCATTCATGACAATGGAAGAGCTTCTGCAACATGCGGCTACATTGTGTCATGGTCTACTGAGGCTACTCTGAGTGGAGAAAAAGGTATTTCTGCTCCTTTTCTTCCTGTATGATCGGTGTAAGATGGCGAAGAGAGACACTTTGATATTGAGAGGATGACACCGAAGCCTTACATTTACTGTTAATGTTTTCAATACCTGAAAAAACATACTGTCAAAAGATTTCATCACTGGAAATGTCACCACCAAACTGCACCACATTGTATGTTTGTCCAGTTATCCAGCGTTTTCACACCTGCAGTTTGTTTGCTCTGGTCCGAATCAGGGACCAAATTGTTACAATGTTGCATATTACCTCGAGTTTGGTTTGTGTTCACACGGCAGCATTTACAAGCGGACCTAAATTTTGGTGCGCAAAGAAACTGCTCTCTAATTGGTCAGAATTTCCATGCTGGAAAACTCCCGGAAGGCAAGGCAAACGATGCAGTTTGAAAATGAGGCGCGGCTGCGACTGGAAAACAATGTATTGATGCACTGGAGTCGCCGAAGGCGCATATCAAGACAGGTCAGGAGGAGGCGTGCATTAACCCTCCCAAACTGTGACATGCTCATTGGCCGAAAATATTTCCGAAGGTATGCCCATGGTCTTCAACACAGCCTGACGTTACACCTGTTTAGTACTGATGTGAATAGAGAGGGCAAGCGTAGGCTCTTTTGTAGTAATGTTGTTGTTGTTGCACAACGCAGCTTGATGCCGGAGCTGGTTTAATCCAAAAAGGCGCAATGCTTTCTCCAGTTGGGCCGGATCGAGGTCGGATCATGTTCTCACCACAAACGAACCGTACCACAGTTCGTTTGGAGACCACCCATTCAAGGAGGTCTCAGTTCGCTTGTTTTGGTACGCACCCGGGTGTGATTGCTGTGTTCACACTTGCCCAAACGAACCGCACCAAGAGGGTAAACGCTCCAGGGTTCGATTCAACCGAACTAAACAAGGCAGGTGTGAAAACGCCCTTACTGTCATTATTACCTTAATCACAGTAAAACTGTGAGACATGGAAATATGTCTGCTGTTTGAAGAATTTGTATCGAAATGAGACTGACAGGCGTAGTCTACATGAAAGGAGATAATGTGATTTTTGGGGATGTCTATATTGGTTCACCATCACCAGCTTACCTGATTATTGTATTGTATTAACACTCATCTTTAGTGCGCTTCAGGCCCAATATAGCACATGTGATGTCATGATGAGCTACAAAATCCCCCAAAAAATGGGTGGGGTGAAAAAAATCCACTTACAAAGTCACACTCTTTATGTTTGCAGCAGAAAATGGGTTTTTAGACCATGGAGCACCTTGCTGCATAAATGTGTGCATTCATGAGGAAAAATGGCAAGGTCAAAGGGTTTGTTTCTCCTAAAATAGTGGAGGTGTTTGACTAATTATACTTGAATAAAAACCATTACAATATTACCTGCCTTGCTTAATATGATATGCTCCTAAAAAGTATGTTCCCATACAACTTAACTGTATTCTCAATTACGTAATGTAATGTATAGTCCGTGGAAGGCTGCAGCAAGTGGCATAGTACAACGAGCGATGAGCAGAGCAGGTGACGTAGTATATCTATGCGACCGTTATTGAAAGTTAAGTGGTATAATAACGAGTATAACAAGCGAGAAAGTACACTACGGGCGGGTGGGAGGGTAGTGATGGATGTCTCCCAGGAGGCCGCTGTTTGTGATCCGTGTGAAACTAAAAGTCAACGTTCACTAACGTAGTCATTTTAAGCAAAACCATGATGTTTTTTTTTACTAAACCTAACTAAGTAGTTTTGTTGCCTAAACCTAACTAAGTAGTTTTGTTGCCTAAACCTAACTAAGTAGTTTTGCGTTTTTGTTTTGTTTTGTTTCAACTGTAGCAAAATCCAATTTAGTTGTATGGGAACATAATTTTGAGATGGGGGTGCCTCATGCCATTTTACCCTCTATGTCCACTGGATCTGGCTGAGTCATGTTCTGGTTGTGCTTTGGTTTCAATATCCACTGTAAACATCTCAAAAGAGGAAAATCTGTTCTTCAACCTACATTTGTAATGATTTTTTTGTGTGTTTTACTAGCATACACAAAAGACATTTGCAGCTCCTTTAGATTTGGTAACAGCTGCTTTGTGGCTGTACTTATGTCATCTCTAACTTTCTCTGTCATCACTCATTTTTCAATGGCAATGTACCTGATCACACAGCACAGCTGTTGTCATTAGCCTGCATTTTTGTTTGTTTTGTGTGATGCTGCCACAGCGGAGCAGCTCGGTAATGATTATTGGTCAACATTGTGTTTTTCAGACTTTCATACTTTCATACTCGTTCCGTTACCTGACAGCAGAAACAGAAAAATCTATAAATGAACAACAATGTTGCGAATTCAACTCAGTTCAGCTCTACATTAAAACACTGTGTTTGTGATCACAGAGCTTTCTCCTTACCTCCCGCTCTCTTGTGTTTTTTTGTGCTTTCTCTCTCTACCTCTCTCTCACAACTGTAAACATGAAAAATTAGTTTTGCTGTATGTGTTAAGAAGTCAGTAACAAATGCAATGCATCATTAAATAGTAAGTAAATTGGTAATAAATATAGGCATTTATATACTTTCTAGAGCTCAATATGTACTGAACAGAAGGCATGCAGTACAGAAATGCCAGACGAGGCTTGACGTAATTTGGAGACAGTGTCTCCATTATGCAGTTTGTCCACCACAGAGCACTGACAAGTTTTTAGCTGTAAAATGTCTTGCTTAGTATGTATCTTGATTACAATTCTTTAAAAAAAAAAACCCACTAATCTAAGGGACCCATATCAAGATTGTTGAAAAATGACCATCATATTTTTTTTTTTTTTTAAAGCTCTCAAATATCGCTATCAGTTCAGATAAAAATAGACCCGGCTCATAATTAGCAGATTGGAGCAAAGAGTGTTAAGCGAGGCGGTAATGTCACAGAGCCGTTGGACATTACCACACCGGCTGGATTGGCAGCACATCGTCTCCGGGCAGCCGCGGCGGAGCCTGAACGTGACGTAGCCGGATCCAGTGGTCAATGGCCGTTAGAGTGACCTTGAAGTGATTCTGGCCAGAAGTCATAATAAAGATGCTGGTGTATATTGTATGTGCACCCTTAACTTTATTTCACAGTACTTTGTCTGAAAGCAGATAACATAGTATTAAGAAATAAAATAAAAAAACACATATTTGTGCTCTTGTTTGTTTTGATGCACTTGAACAACAACTGTTGATCTTTCTAAAGGTTTTATCAACACTCTTATTAGACACAGAAGTGCTACAATATGCAGTATAAAAAACATGTTGCTAAATAGCTAAATGAACTAGAAACCTGACAGCTCTCAGAAGATACTGAAATGCTTTTATAAAAAAATAACAACAAATGGAGACTTGTCAACAGTATCAACATTGAAATGAAACAAAAGGAAATTTACACTTGTACACATATCCCAAAATCTTAAGGCGGTTGAAATATTAAGTCAGACAACCAAGTTAACACTTTATAAGGTGCTTACATAACACATTCAGATCAGGCTCATGAATGCTTCATTTCACATTAATGAGTAATATCAGCGTCATGACACACTTACATGAAATGGATGCGACATTATGACTCAGAAAAAAACACAAATGGGCTAACTAATGCCCGAAGTCATACATACATACTCAGTGTCTAATGGAACAAAAAAGAGTTGCTAAAAAAACCCGGATAAATTAATGCCCTCAAGTCAGCTCTGCTATCAGATTGCAGACTCTGGTCCTCACCTCAACACACAGCACCTGCTTTTCATTCATGGATATTGAAGTGTTTAATATTTATTTCCACGCGAAAGGGCTGATATTCTTATGGCTGATGTGAAGCTTAACGGCTTAACCTCAAATACCTGTTCTCTGCTTTTTAATAAACCCTTGTCCTACATTGACAATACATTTAGAGTTGCATTATTACGATTCTTCACATGAGTGGGAGAGTTGAAACTAGTGGGCAACCTCCGGGTCTGAAAAGTGAAGGCAATGCGGAAGTGCCTTAAACTTGCATTCTTTCTATATATATATATAAATAGATATACTGTATATCTATAATAGCCAGCAGGGGGCGACACCTCTGGTTGCAAAAAGAAGTCTATGAGAAAATGACCCTAATTTTCACTTGATTTATTACCTCAGTAAATATTGTAAACATGAGTTTATGGTCTCAATCGCTAGTTTCAAGTCTTCTTCAATACAGCATGATGTTCATTTAGTAAATTATGGCCCCATTTAGAGTCAAATAGACTATAAAGCAGGGTATGCTTTAGGGTGTGGCTACCTTGTGATTGACAGGTCGCTACCACCGCGTTGTCCGGTCTGGTAGTTGTCCGTGTTTTCGTCTTACAATTTTAACCCTTTCACAGTGTGCTTTCAGTTCATGACAGTTAATATTAACATTTTGGTCACCAAGAAATGTCTTATTCAGCGTTCGGTTGTACTTAGCTCCACCCTCTCGTGTCACTTTTGGTAGCAAAAAGCCAAGATGGCGATGGCCAAAATACCGAACTCGAGGCTTCAAAACGGCAGTCCACAAACCAATGGGTGATGTCACGGTGACTACGTCCACTTCTTTTATACAGTCTGATAAGGGCCAGTCCAATAATGGAACTTAGAGGCAGGAATGTTACCCCCGATAATAGTGGCTAGTTTGTTTTGTTCAAACAAGAGTTTAAAACCCCAATATATTCAATTTAATGCAATATAAAACAGAGAAAAGCAGACAACCCCCACATTTGAAAGGCCTGAACCAGCATATGTTTGGCATTTCTGCTTGATAAATGACAAATGATTAATCAATCATCAAAATTGTTTGGGATTAACTTTCTGTCGACTAATCGATGCTACATTAATGTGCTCACGAAACGTAATGGGAATCTGCCCATTATATTATGAATGATCTTGATCCTGAGGGTCGTGCTTATTGATTATCCAAATTGTAGCCTGAACGAGCTCAATACATTTCATGATAAGTGAAGGTTTTGGATGGTGCCGGCAGAGGAAAGGTCATCGGTCATTCAGGGCAAACATTGATTAAACAGAACAATCACATTATTTTCCACTTGGTCATCCTTTGTGCAACTCCCCTGACCGGTCTCGCTGCTCTGTCCAGCTGTTTTCTGAACAGGCAAATCAAGATCAATCAGTAGAGTCGGACACACTACTGTCTGCACTACTTCACAATAAGGTAGTACTGGCATCCTCTCAGTGAATATATCCCACTACAGCTGGATACCTGATCCACTCACTCAGCTGGCCTGGATCATTCAGGAGGATTGGGATCAATCACTCGGACTGGACAAACACATATACAGGATCTAGAGGGGATAGGCTTGTCCAATGAAAAACACTATTTCATAACAGTAGTAGTCCTCTGTTCAGTTAGAGACTGTTTTTCCTTCACTTGTTGTTGGGGGACATTAGGGACACAGGGGACAGCAGAGAGCAGGTGGATCTAATTGCCATAATCACATCCTGCACCATCCTGGCACCAATGACATTGAATAGTTTTAGTATTTAGATTGTTATTCTCACTTTCTTATTTACGTGACATAACTGCTGAAAGGAGCAATGTTTGCCATTAACTGAACTTGTTCAATACTTCTCACTACCAACCTTTTTTTCAAAAGGCAGGAAAAGCACCGGTGTAACTAATAATAATAATGATGGCTCTGTTAGACTTAGGTGTCCCAGTCATCCATGCCCTTGAGCCAGCATGCACAATACCAGGAAATTGGAACTAGAGTACCTAAATGGAATTGAGCCATAATTAATGTCATTAGTTACTGTCTAGAAATGTCTAGAAAGGTATATTTTGGTTCACTGCCTGTATTGTAGCTGGAATTGCAATACTAGTACAAATTGTACGGTGGCCCTAAGGTGCAAAACACAACAGCATTACAGAAAACACTGTGATATTTCAAAAAACCCTTGGGAGTTGTAATCAACTTCTTTGCGGAAATGTTTATGTACAAAGGCGACTTGTTATCAAAGAACCAGATAACCCTAACAACCCACAGTTGTTAATCTCAAAGACTGATGATTCAACCCGACGGTGAGCCAGCATTCACACTATCAGGACCCTAAAACTGAAGCAGCTAAATGGAATTTAAACTTTAACCCTTTCACAGTGTATTTTCAGTTCATGAAAGTTAATTGTAAAATTTGGTTGCCTAAAATGACTCGTTCAACGAAGGGGTGTATGAAAAATTTGAAAATATTGAGTATCGCGATGTTGTATGCATATTATTTGTTATGTGTATCGATTCTCAAAAACACTATTGATTTTTTTATTAATAGTTAACATGCAATTATTAACTCAGTCAATACTTTATTTGAATTTCAAAGAGATGCATCGTCTCAGTGAATGCACCCTCTCAAGTAGTGCTATGATGTTGTATTTTACAGGGACTGTGATAAATGCAAATGCAGATCCCACTGTTCTGATTGCATAAAAAGAAGTCAACTTTTTTACTCAGATTTTATGCATATGGTGGTCTGTTCTGTATACTATGACAGTTTTCCTAAAATTAGAATTAAAAAATGACTTTCTTATAGTATCGCGATGTATCGCAATATATTGAATCTGTATGATGTTATTATCCTGTCGCCAGATTATTGCCAATACACAGCAATAGTTCAGCGTTCGGTTGTACTATGTCCACTTGTTATATACAATATGTGGTTGAAATACAAATGTATTGATCATCCATGAATATGCAACAAATCATCATGAGCCTGATTGGAATAAGTTATATAAACATCTTACAAAGAAAAAAGCGTAAATATTTACTCAAAAAATTTCATGATATACAAATTCACAGCCAGTAAGTCAGAGGATTCAGTTTCACATTCTCAAATTTTACTCTAGCACGTTGATATTCGTCTGGTACGTAGCTTTCATAATATACAAAAAGATTTAACAGCCTAGCAGTTAAAAAGAAAATGAAACCTCTCGGCAAGCAACAAGGCCCATCCGAACAACAAACTACTTTCCTGCATTTATCGGATCAGACATTATGCAATATAATACACTGGAAGAAATATTGAAGCAAAGGAAAAAACACAGTCGTTAATAGCAGTAAATAAATATTTCATTACATAAAAGCTGCCATAGACAGATCAGAATATGTATCTGTTACATTCATCCATCGGGCTCTCCTGCAGGGAAGAAGCTGTCTCTATCTAAACAACAGGTGACAAAGTACAGCTGCCTTCCCTTTAAAATGTTACTGATTAAGAGTAGACTTTCAATACCATATCCTATGTGGATATCATTGTTTCCCAATGTCTTCACTTCGTAACTGATACAATAAAAAAAAAAAAAGAAAGTCAACATGGACCTACTGCTGTATGTTCTTAAGATTCCCAGACCGTGCAGAAATATTGTAAACATTTCAGCTTTTTCTACTTTGGTACTAAAGATACAAATGATGGTTCATGAAACTGATGATTGAGACTTTCATTACAGCATGGAGTATACTGCATCTTGTTTGCATGAAGTCTATCAGATTCCATGCAGTGAGTACTGCGTTGTGTGATAAAGGGGACATTAAAACTGAATCCGGCTGTATCTTTTAAATGCATGTAAAAGCTGTTAAAAAAGAAAAGAATAAAAAAACAAAACAGGCGGTGACGGTTAAAATGACAGAAGGTTTAAAGTGGCTGTTCTTCAGCAACAAGTTATTCTAAATGAACAGCGCTCCATTTGATAAACCTGATTCATCCACTAATACTTATCCATTTACACAGCAAACATTGCAAATATAGATACCCATATCTGTACATAGTTTCGTTGAATTAAATATATGCAGGGAGGGAAGAAAGAAAAGTTCTTTTTGAGTGAAGGGTCCAGATAATTCCTCAACAAAATATTGAGTTTTCAGTAGACATATCTTCATATAGTAGTTTCATATTACACAACAGCAAATCCACTGTCACAGGACTTGGCCATGCGATACCCAAAAACCTATATTCCATTGTAACATATATATTATTAATTTGCAATATATTTTCTCTTTAATAGATAAAAGTTTTCCCGATGAATGCTTTACATAATAAGACAAATTTAAAGACTCTTTACCCCATTTTCCTCACAGTCAAAAGAGAAGGTGATACAGGTGAGTGAGTAGTTGATTATAATATGGAAGTATCCATTGATTCAATTGTCAGATGAGGTTCTTGTGTCATTTCTGCAATGTGTGGTCCGTTTTAAAAACACCTCAAGAGGTTATGATTTCTGTTGGGATGATACACCTTTCCAGTAGTCTAAAATATCATGCAGGTCCTCATCCTTTGCAAACTGGACTTTCTTACGCAGAGCATGGCCCGCGGCCATGTACTCCTCATCTTTGTGCCGCTTCCGGTGGAGTTTGAACCGCTCCCAGATGCTGTGTGAAGGTTTGCAGTAGTATTCGGGACTGGAGGAGTAGCTTAGATTGTGGTACTGAGATGACATCTGGGAATATGCTAAGTCTCTGGAGCGGGAGTGAGAGAGAGGCTCCAACAGCTTGTGGCTGTCAGGTCCTTCGAGCTCCTCTATGTGAGCGTCGGGGTACGAGTGCCGGTGGTCGTTGTACTGACGGATCTTCTCCGCCTCAGCCCTCAGGATGGCGGCGGCGGGTGTTACAGTGAGGAGGGTCTCTCCTGTTGGGGAGGTTTTCTCTATGTACTTGGATTCAGAGCGATAAGGCCTGGGGCTCCGCATTGGCCCTCCAGTGGCAGTGCTGGGCCTCTTTGGCGAGACATCAGACGTCCGATGCCTCTGCAGAGAGTGGTGATAGCTGTCTGTATACACTGGGGACAGAAGGCCAGATTTACTCTGTGGGTGTTCTGACATTAGTACAAGCTGAGGCTCTGCAGTGGACACTGCTCCAGATTTCCCTTGAAAAGAGGTGGATTCTGACTTTAGAGCGTCTATACAGTTGTTAATGATCTGATTGACTTTATCCACCTCTTTTGCAATGGTGGAAATCTCTGCCACCGACCCTTGGCTATTCCCAGCCATTCCCATGTCACACTCCCTGCGTTCATGGTGGTCCACGCTTCGCACCTCCATGTAATTTCCTTTCATCATTTTAGGAGTATCACTTATCTCTTGAAATTTGTACTGCTCCATTTCCGCCGCAGATGGCAAGTATGGCATACGTGCCATGCTCTCCCCGGCCAACAACTGCTTCTGCGACATCCGAGAAATAGTCGCTCCCTCCAGCTCTTGTCCGTATTTGAGTTCTATTATATTTTTCTTCAGGCTACCTGCTTTTTTGTGCTTTTCATCTTGCTGGCGCTTTCTTCGCAAGCAATAGTAGACCACACCCAAAAAAATGACCATGCTGAAGAGGCAGCCCAAAATTGTCATAATGTAGTGAGTCGCCGTTGCATTGTTGACAACTCTATCCTTTCCATTCCAAGGGCCAGTAGTGATTGTCAGACAAGTGTGGTTGTGTCTAAGAGAATTACGTATCGAAGCGACACAGTATGTGTAGTTAGTGTGGGGTTTGAGGTTTCTTAGTTCAATGTCCTCCTTATTAACTTTCAGGTTTTGAATATCTGTGAAAAAGCTGTTGTTGTACTGGACCAGGATGTACATCTTCTTGTAGGGGTGAGGAATCTGAACCGTGATGGAGGCGCCTGTATTCGATACTTGCTTCAGTTTCATCTGAGGGTTTACTTCCACGTCATTGTAAGTTGTACTGATGGTAATGTCTTCTGGTTCTGTGCCTGAGGGACAGTCTTCCAGCCCACAGAGTGTCGCGTCCGGTGGGGGTGTCATGGGCTCAGTGGGCATAGGAATAAATGGTGTCACGTAGTCATCAGTACACACAGTGGTGAGCATGTGAAGCGCATTTCGATATGTTGGATTGTTTGGATTCTGGCTCAATAAACTATAACCAGAGACGCCGGGTGGGGAGTCGCAGACCATTCGCTCATTCGTCCTGTTGGGGAAAACTGAGAGCCATTTGACAAAACCAAGTAATTCACACGAGCAGTTGAAAGGGTTGGTGTACAGCTCGCAGGTGGTCAGTTTAGTCAAACTGGTAAACGTGGACCCGTCTAACTGCTGGATGCGGTTCATGGAGAGGTCGATGTTCTCGATGTTGGGGCATTCCCAAAAGGCATTGGGTGTCACAGTCTCAATCAGGTTTGCCTGGAGGTAGAGGTACTGCAGCTTTCCTAAACCCCTGAGGATCCCCTCTGTCAGGTTCCGCAACTTGTTGAAGCCCATTTGAAGGACTTGTAAGTTAAACTGAGCAGAAAAGGCCCCATCCTCTATGTAGGAGATTTCATTCTTCGTCAGGTTCAGGTAGGTCAAGTTGGCAAAGCGACTAAGGGCAGAATAATGGATGCTTTTGATTTTGTTTTCATTCAGACGAAGGTCCACAATGGTGCTGTTGATATGCTGTGGGATGGCCTCATAAGGTGGTTGGTTTTGGCTACAAATTGCAAGCCATACAAAGCCCTTTTCACCCTCAATCAACCAGCAGTCTCCACTGACTCTGCCAATATGAGTCAAATACACAATGGCTACAGACCAAAACAAGGCACTCATCACCATGCCTGAGCTGCAGGCCATGGGTGCTTCTCTGAAAGTCATGTGCAGGGCCAAAAAATGAGAGGAGGGTGATGACGCTGTGGTTTCAGCGCAGCTGAGACGATCCCGTTGGAAAATCAGCTGGATGTTCGACTGTTCTCCGGGCCAAACACAATCCTTTTATTTGTCTCCTCTTCATTGATGGAAGGTATTGTCCCCATGTACCAATCAGAAAAATGTTGAGAATCTGCCCTTACACTGAGTTTCTTTCATTGAGGTTTGCCTGCAGTTAACGTGTGGTGAAGCTTAAAAGAGATTTCACCGCCTCAGGTTGGCTTGTGCTTTTCTCCTTAGAGGTTACCATCATTAAATGGTCTCATCTTATTGTTTCTGCCACTGTCTTCCTTTCTGTGTCTCTCTCATGTACACGGAGAAATAACCTGCAAAAGACAAGAACACATGGTTGACTTTAATTACATTTTATCAGGATACTTATATTGCATATGTTGGAATTGGAATGTTGCATTCAAAGCCCAGGATTCATGTTTACTGCATGCCCTTCTTGTTCATGCCCCACCAATTATTTTGTACACAATTTAAGAGGTGTTTGCAGTCCCTGTGGCAGACTGCAATTTAAGGGAACTGTTGGCCAATTACCACTTGACAGGTTGAGGAAAGCAGGGTCCCTGCTTTCACACCATTAACCTGAGGACTGTCAGACACCACTGAGGCCAATGTTAAGAAGCTGCAATAAATCAATTTATACAACGCCACACAAAATGACACTTTGGATCAATGTATTTAGGATTTTCCTCTGAAAACCTTCATGCATAAATTCAAATCCTTTTGAGCACTGATTCTACAAGAGAAAAGAGGGAAATTGAGCACAAGGTGTGATTACTGGATCATCCTAAATTAAATTAAAATCTTTTGCAAAGGGAGACGAGCCATGGTTGTAAAAATGAGAGCAACAGGCTCTTGCTCTCTAATCTGTAAAGGCCACTGCACAAAAAAAAAAAAAAATTCCCAAGTCATATTTCCTTTTTTTGACACCTCTCATTAATCTTGCAAAATACAGCATATGACATCCATAACACTTGCTTTTTGAATATTTCATCTGGTTTTACTGTTTGTGCAGTGTCATGCAATAAGATAATACTAGTTAATCCACTCACAGTGCTGTAGTTTGCGGTAACAGGTAAACAGTTTCCCAGTAAACAGGCTGAAAAACCATTTTCTTCTCTTTGTATTATATTTAAAGCATTACTATGCAATTTTTGCTGAACAGCAGCCCCTGTCGCCACAAATGATGATTACAGGATAATGGTAAATGCTACTAAAATGTATGGTAACAATAGCACAAGTAGAGAAGAGTCATAAGTTCGGCAAATATTAAAGACAGACAATGTCAGTTGCACAGGAATCTCTATCAAAAGTTTGCTAACATTAGCAAACATTAGCCACTGTCGCTACTGGTCATACTACATTGGACATAGCAGTAAAAAACCCTGAGTGTATCAGACTCACAAGGGTGTGTTTATTATCTCCGCCAGGAGGATCATGATATCCGATATGTGCATGAGTGTGTGCATCCCTGTGTCTGTCCACGGCTAATCTCGTATACCGCCGCACCAAACTGCATACTATTTTGTGTGCCCATTTATTGCTGCATGCTCAAGGACCTCTCGTGGTTGCAGTGGCTCGCACTTTCTCAAAACACCTTTTATTTCCTGTTTGATACTGCCATTGATTGCCTGCTGACTCACTACTATTAACCAGTCAGTGGCCGGTAGGGGCCGCAAGTGATCACACAGCTGAGTGCATCGCCGCCTCTCAGCTGCTACTGTGCTCCCAGAAACACAGTGGGGGGAAACAGTTTGCTCCCTGTTATTGTTTTGTACGATGTTTGGCGAACAGCGAACAGCTAACGGAACTACCAGTACACACACTGCTGAGGACCTCTCAGCCACTGCTCTGTGGCCAGGGACAGTGGGGGAAAACAGTTTGCTCAGTAGACTTGAAGCCTAAATAAACGCTTCAGGTCACGGTTACGCCCATGAGACGGAGCGAGTGAATAACACGTCAGATACACTTGCAGTCTAGACGTTAGCCAATTGTGGGTCGTATTCATTCTATCAAACACTACAGTGGTCGTTGCAGACACACCTGGCGGAGATCTGCACTCTACTGAATGCACCTTTCTAGTTGCTTATGTGATCAACTTTTAATTTGTAAAGGCACGGATGTGCTATTTCGTCTTTCAAGTTACATAGAGTTGTTTTAAACTTAAACTTTATTAGATTCGTCATATACATACAGGTACATACATGAAATTTGACCACTGCATTAAGCCCATCCTAAGCATTAGCAGCAGGGAGCTGCTGTAAAGCGATTCGACAACCTTGTGGTTAAAGGACGACCCACTTTACCCACTGAGCTTACAGCTGCCCCAGTATAGAGGCCATAAAGTAAAGAGATTATACTTCTGTCAGTAGATGAATTCAGAGCTCAACCTTACTGTATTATATCACTCATTATTAGAGCCTTCTGCCAGCTGCTCAGGTATGAAGTAGTGCTTGAAAGACTGCAATCACCAATAATAATGTGTCTTTTGAAGCAATTTGTCGAATCGATTTTTAAAATACAGCAAGAGGATGCTGACACTCCAGAAGCAGATCAAAGAGAACACTATTTGTTGTAGTAGTTAATTTAGTTTCACAGAGACTACTATTGGGCAACCTCAGAGATATTTAAGATTAGTGTTTACAATGGTATTAACCACTAATGCCGGGTACACACTACACAAGAATCAAGCCAATTTTGAGCCCGATTCCCCCCTCCTGACAATGGTCAGCAAAGCCCTGATTTTTTGATGGATCTAAAGATTATATTTCCAGATATTCCTGTGGTGTGAAATATGTTAAGAGTGTTTTTTACATTCCCAAGTCAGCTTGGAAGTCCATCCTGACCGCACCGATTTCAAATCACAAATATTAAACAAGTTCAATATTTACGATCTGATATCCTGTTGTGTGTGGGGAAACGATGACGCCGTCACGTGGGGAAGGACGATAGCCAATTGGGAACCAAGCTGACTGAAAAAGGAAGGACAAGCCGCCAAGGCGGCCACGGCTAATGCATGAGCTAATGCAAAACTCGAAGCCCAAAGTAGTAGTAAGATGGACTCAAAAGTGGAGGACCATCTTGGTGGTTAGTGGCAACAACACGAGTGTTTATTTAATGTGTCTCCATGACTTCATCCATCCTTTTTCTTCGTGAATTTTCTGTACAAAGTAGGGCAAAAACTAACATCACTACATCTTCCTGCCCGTCGTCCTCCATGTTTGTTTACACTAAAGTCACGTTTGATCCCGGGAGACTTTGAAAGATTTCTGTTTTTTGAGTCGAGACTCTTGTTGTTCATGAATGGAATCTGTTAGTGTGTGTTGTGCTGTTTTGGCCAAATCGTTGCTCTCCACACACTATAGGAATAAAACTCATAAATTTAACATAACATGTCGTCATGTGTCAGGTCCCTCACATTTTTAAAATCTGTTAATATTTTAAAAATCTTTTAGTGTGGGCCAGCCTTAATTTGTAAATAATGAGAGTACTTATCAAAATACGCTGGAAATGAGCGCATCAACCCAGAGATATAATCTATTCTTCTTTTAGTTCACCAGTTGTGCCTCTGACTCACGCCAAAATGAGTTGCCTCATGGGGGGGACTCGGGGTGAGAAGGTGCTTTTGTGTGTTAGAGGACGTGGCTCTTCACAACAGGGGTAATCGCTGTTAGAATAGAATAAATGTGACAGTTTATGGCAGAGAGAATATTCTTCAAGTTGAAAACCCCTCCTGCCATCGTGGACCTAAAGGCCATTCCCACTGTCTTTTGACCTTTTTCTGAGGTTGCTTTTTCACATTACAATCACAGTAATGTGTCTTGAGTCTTGAGTGAGTGTTTTGGTTTTCCTCATCATACATCGAGTCAGGGATGCAAGTGCAAGTGCACTGAAACATAATTACTAATTTGTCGTCTTTGTTTGACCCTAAATAGGATGGGTATGGACTGGGGACCAGCACCAGTTCTGAGGCCAGTGACTTGAGGTGCTGAATCCAGTCGGAATTAAGGCTGTCAAAGTTAATGCGATAATAACGCGTTAACGCAAATTAGTTTTAACGCCACTATAATGCATTAACGCAACTTGTGATTTTTAGGTTGTAGCGGGCTCAGTTTTAAAGCTAGAGTGAAGATACTGGTATCATATGTAACTAGAAAACCTAAGGAATCATTGGTACATGTCATAATAGCCTGTTGCAAAGGAGGCTAAATAACGCTCCAAAGGTACGCTAAATTTTGGCGAGGAAAAACTGGCATGGCCATTTTCAAAGGGCTCAGGGTCCCTTGACACTGAAACTGACACACTGACAGCTGTTGCTGTCTGTTGGGTTTTGAGTTTGTATGATTTTAGCATATTTTTTTATGCTAAATACAGTACCTGTGAGGGTTTCTGGACAATATTTGTCATTGTTTTGTGTTGTTAATTGATTTCCAATAATAGACATATACATACATTTGCATAAAGCAGCATATTTGCCCACTCCCATGTTGATAAGAGTATTAAATACTTTACATATGTCTCTTTAAGGTACATTTTGAACAGATAAAAAATGTGTGATTCATTTGCGATTGATCATGATTAACTATGGACAATAATGCGATTAATTGCGATTAAATATTCTAATCGATTGACAGATTTATAGTCTGAATGTATATGATTCCTGGGGATACTGAGCTGGGGTTGGTGTGTGTTTTGAGGTTGTTTTGTCTGCATAATTACATTAGGGTTCAATCCCAGGATCATGCTGCAGTGAGGCGACACTGCTAACCACCGAGCCACTGTACCACCACCACCACCACCGATAATAAATCCCTGTGGTTTCCAGAAGAACTTTAACAAAATAACAATAACTAATAATAAAAGAATGATTTTAAATCTGCTTTTGGGGGAAATGAGCATTCCAGCTCTGAATCATCTCCAACAGTAAACACTGTGCTGTATGCTGATAAACTGATATTGGAACGCTGATAACGTTGCATGTGTCACATAGATTTGAGTTGGCCTAGTGGGTGAGATTATATGTGAATCTATAGCTCAGAGTTCAGCCTATATGTGATGTATATTCCACACATTTACTGTAAATGGGGAAGCTTGTATATCTTCATTGCCAATTCACTCTTGCTGCCTTCCAATTCCCACTCTATACCAAATGTTGTAAATTAATGCATAGCGCAGCAAGCTGCTTTTCTATGTGCAGCTGTATGTATTGAATAAACTCTGATATGTTGCTTAGTGGCAGTCAGCATGAATATTTTATTGGCAATATGAGTTTGACAAAGTTCCACAACTGAGGAAGACCCTGTCACTGAATTTTAGTCCTGTGCTATTAAAGCTAGCTAACTGCAAGTTGCATTCAAAGGCACATAAAAGACAGCGTTTTAAACAACAAATAATGGCCGATTTTGGTGCACAGAAACCGTTTTTTAATTGCAATTCTCCTCGGTTCACACAATGCTACCAAATTTTCTGCAATCGGGCTGACATGATGAAGTAAAAGCACCGGTCGGCTATTCAAGTGCAGATAAAGAGGAGAAATAAATGCTGTGGTGGAGGACACTGCATCAGAACGCCAAAGGCTGCCATTACAAAACCACCTTCATGACGACAAAAAGAGCAGCGGCGGAGGAGCATTGAAGAAAAGAACACTCTCAAAGCCCCTGGGAGGAAAGAGCTTCCAAATCAAATGTTCCATGAAATGAATATGAAAAAATACAGCTCTGCAGAATATCTGGCACGGCAAAAGAGCTCTTAAAGAAAAACGGTGCCTTGTTATTATTCCCCAGTCTCTGACCTTTATTGCAAATACCGCTCGGCGGAGACTGAGCTCATCTGACCCGATCTCCACCCGCTCACAGCGTGGCACCGGTGCAAGATCCTTCAGAGGCTAAATGGAAGTTTAAGTTAAACCTGAGAAGTCTCCTCTCATTTACAATGCATTGGCTGTGTTCTGTTTGTCCACAGTGACTCACTCTAGTGAGCCACCAACTGATTCACTGCCTCACCAGTCACCACTGAAAGCCATGCATAAATTACAGCCAGGCAAGTGCCCCGTGTTAGCGGAAACACACACACACACAAGAATGCTGTACAATAATAGGTGATACTGTAGCTTTTGCGTGCAGGTTTTGAATTCAAACACTGTATCTTAGCTGTTGCACTCGTGTCCCAGTGAATCCAGAGCATATGCCAACAAAAACAGCGCCTGCGGTGTTGAGTTGTTAGGAGAAAAAACAAAGCAACCAACTACAATAAAATACATTTTCAGTGCTTTGGTTTCATGCAAATCGCATCATATTGTATATGCAGATCTTCAAATGAGCCTAAGGCAACCCAGCAGGGTATGTTGCCTTATGAGAGCTTAGGTCTATTTGCCACCACAGACCCACTTTCCATAATGGTAGCAATCTGTATGGTCCAGTGCTAGCCCCGAGTGCAGCAGGCCAGAACACCCAAGGCATCAGAGCTGAGTATGTTCCCCTATCAGACACAGGCAGCCATTCCACAGTCTCTTTTCCATTTAGGCTTTATGCGCTGCGTAATGAAGGCTTTTCTTTTTCTTTTCCTCGTCTGTGGATAACCTATTGAAACCCCGCTCTTGAAGAATGATTCAAACACTGCCTTGTAAATTTCTGTTCCAGTTGCTCAGGGCCTGTTCATACTTCACTTCTACTCAGTAAATCATTGGTTCTTTTTTCTATGAAAAAAAAAATGCTTCAAAACATCACAGAGGCGGCTGTAAATGTGAAGAAATAGGGGTCTGTCTTTTATATAACGGCAGCATGTTAAGCAACTACATTTGAGCAAAGAATCTGACTTTGTTTCGCCCAGTGAAAAAATCACAAGAGTTCGAATGCTGAGACGGCCTTAAAGGAGAGGGTTGAAGTAGGTGTTGTGGTAGTGACAGGCTGGATCGTAATTTAAGGGGAATCGTTCAGCTGCAGTGGCTCTCTGTGTCTGGCTGGAGTCTTTAAACGTGAAGCAGAAGAGTCATTCTGCTCCACCACAAGAGCCAGTGCTTCAAGGCAAACTTTGACAGAAGCTCCAGACCGCCACATTGAGAAAAACGATCTTGAAACTCCTTCGCCTCTCTCCCCACAAACAGCCGATCATTGTATGCAAACCAACCAGACTGCGCATCAGCACCCTCTCTATCTCTGCTTCTCAGTTCCCCTCTGTTTTTCAATGTGTCTGTCCAAACAATTTCACCGTGAATACTAAACGAATATTTTTCTGTTCTATCTTCAAGTGTCTACAAAAGCGCGATATCAAAGGATCTGTTTCTTATAGTTTGAGGCCCTGCTTTTTCTTGTTTCTCCGGGTGCTTCCTATCTTATTCTTTGTGATGGTGATTTGGTGAAGGTGCCTCAATCTCTGAGGACCCTTCTCATCCATACCAATGACTGCCCTTTATTTGATGTCATTGAAAATGCATGCTCTTCTTGCTGGGAAGAACGAAAAAAAAGTAAAGATTGGAAACCAGAAGTGGAGAATCAATTGAGTTTAAATGGAACTATTTCTCTTGGGGAAGGAAAACATTGTGCTCATTGAGGTACTGAATTGCTTTGGAGGGAAAGAGAATGAGGGCACATATGCTTGGGTTATATCAGAGGATATTAAACTCATACATTAATTACTCTGGGAATATTGCCTGGAAAATAATGGATGGTCCTGTCTTCATTGAGTACTGTTTGCTAAAAGTTGAGCACTTTTTATGGCTTCAGTGATATACTTGTTGGACTCGATGTGTCTTTTTCAGTCGACAGGATCTCAGCAAATGGGAGTTTTTAGTTAATATAACTTGATGCACTGAATTCATTCGTTTTCCAGACAAAGACTTTTATTCCCGCATGACAATTGGAGCTGCTTCCTCATATAAAATCGCTTTCAGCACAGCATTTATCTCAAAATGACCTATCAAGGCTGAAAAAGAGTAATACCTGTAGTGATGAGGTACTTTATTTGGAGTTACATAATACACTGCAGGTGATTTGAGTCCATTTGAAAACACACATTTCCCTAGAAATTTGATTGAACTGCATTTGCCTGATTCCCCACAATAAAGTGAGAACATTTCACAAAATTTCACATGTATTGAAACCTGCAATGAATGATTTTTTGGCCACTTGGGGGAAGCGGAAACAAGCCGATATGGCAAACAGTTGCTTATTTACACATCCAGCAGTTACAGAGCAACATCATCATTCATTTGGAGTCGTGTTTCTGTCCACCTGGCTCTTTAAATGGCGACTATGTTCACCAGCTAGTCGCTTAATGTGTGTGCTATTTGGTGCTGTAGTGTACAGTGGGTTTTTAGAACTTTTGCACTGAAAACAGCTGTCTGCTGAGGTCGAAAGCAACGCTATGAGTGAAACAAAACGGTAAAGTTGCAGCCAGAAAGTATCGCGACTACTCCCTAATACCTGCAAATGTATGGTAACAACTGTTAAGGTGGAATTGTTATTCTATGTATTTTGTGAAATTCAGTGACAAGGCCAGATTCAAACATAATTTTACTGTTGATATAAGCTAATTTCTTACAGTGCACTTCGCCAGTTCCACCACAAGGGGGAGTAGCCGGAAAAGTGAGAGCTAGTTGTAGTTAGAGGTTTCTGCTTCTCAGACAGAGAGCAGCCGGTTGAACTAACAACACTACACTAATATGTCATGTCTCTGCCTTTTCCTGTTAAACAAGTTTTTGTAGTGTGTATTATTTCATCACAACTTCTTTTTTAACAACATTTAAAACCGTTTTGATGTTGTGTTGAAGTTTGATGTAGAAAAATTACATGTTTGGTCCAGTGGGCAACACCAGGGTCTGAAAAGTGAAGCCAAGGTGGAAGTGCCTTAAACTTGCATTCTTTCTAATAGCCAGCAGGGGGCGACGCCTCTGGTTGCAGAAAGAAGTCAGATTGTATAGAACTCTTTGAGAAAATGACCCTAATTCTCACTTGATTTATTACCTCAGTAAACATTGTAAACATGAGTTTATGGTCTCAATTGCTAATTTCAAGTCTTCTTCAATACAGCATGATGTTCATTTAGTAAATTATGGTCCCATTTGGAGTCAAATAGAGCATAAAGCAGGGTATGCTTTAGGGCGTGGCTACCTTATGATTGTTAGGCTGCTACCACGGCGTTGTCCGGTCTGGGAGTTGTCCGTGTTTTCGTCTTAAAACTTTAACCCTTTCATAGTGTGTTTTCAGTTCATGAAAGGTAATTATAACCTTTTTAGTCGCCTAAAAATGTCTTATTCAGCGTTGGGTTGTACTTAGCTCCACCCTCTCGTGTCACTTCTGGTTGCAAATAACCAAGATGTCGTCGGTTAAAAACTAAAATGCCGAACTCAAGGCTTCAAAACGGCAGTCCACAAACCAATGGGTGACGTCACGTTTACTATGTCCACTTCTTATATAAAGTCTGTAGTTTGGTCAGGTTGGAAACTTGCCCACTGCAATGGAGTCTTGCTAGCTCCTGTGTGTAAACATCGGTCGACAGACTGGCTTATTTACAGTATTAAAGTTACTGATATAGTACATTTTGACTGGTTAAAGCAGCATTAACTGAGTTGCAGTACATGTTACAACTTTACAGCAGTACATGTAGACTGAACAGACTTCGGAAGCTGTCATAAGTCATCTCAGCGGTTAAATATGTTAACACCTCATGTGTTGCAATTAAAAAGAAAGAGACACTATAATTGTTGATAAAAACAAATCTAAAAGAATACACATTAACCTTTATTTTCTCCAGTAATCAAACATCCCAGATTTATTGAAGTTTTGCCGAGATATTTAAAGGACAAATAACAATTTCTTGCTGCCAAGTAGTTCTGGTCTCTGCTAATTAGCTGCAAATAAGCATCAGGGTAATAAGTATTGCTGAAGTGTGGGTTGATCTCAATTAATGCTGATGATACATTAGTGCTAAATGTCAAATAACAGTCAGATCCTTTTTGGATAATTAAGGCCTTGAGTGCAAAGGTTGGGCTGATACAGATATGAGCAGACATGCTGAATTTGAAACTGGTCTATTGGAAAGTTACTCTCAGCCCACGCACTACTTGGTATTCTACACCGGTGTCATACTTTGTAAAACTTTAAATGACTTACTGCCCTGCCATCTCTTGTAAATTCCCAATATCTCACTCTATTGTTCTTCAGTGTATCAAGAGTCCTTCAGCAGGCTCATGACCCAGTATGAGTCAAGCTTAGATGAGAGTAAAAAAATCTCATTACAAACTAAAAGCTCTACTTTGGGTGACACCTCTTATAAAGATGATAAGCCGTGGAGAGTGGCGTGGAATCACACCGCACTGATGGAGACAGATGTGTCGGTGAAACCCTGCAGGACAATTAAAGCAGCCCGGCACAATTTAGCCAAAAACAAGGAAGCAGAGGAGTGCATCCTGCTCAACCTTTCACAGTTCTTTCTTTAAAATGATCTCTGCACTGTACTGTGTTCTATAATAAAAACCATAGTTCAGCTCCACAGAATGCATACTGAACAGGAAAAAAGGCAACTGGGCCATAGAGAGCATTTATCAAAGGGACAGGAGCAAAGTAGAGTTTAATTTAATTCTGTACATTTGAGAGTAAGATACAACTTGGAATAACACCTGAAGGTTTAAATGCAATTTTCCAGGCCATCAACTGACCATCAGCTCGGCACGTTATTTTGGCCTCCAAGCCAAAGCATCTGCCAGCAATGTCTCTAGCTGCTGACTCATGACATGTCGAAAAGTGGGAGCTACTGTGCAGCCCCGAGCGTGACAGGAAGTTACGGAAAACTCACTACTCGGGTGGATTTAACAGGATTTTTGGGTGTCAACTTCTTCATGTTTTCATTAATATCTTAGAGAATTGATAAAAGTTCACATATGCTGACAAAATCTGCGATAAGACACGCTCTCCTTATCTTCGTCAATTTCCTCGCCATGCTGAACCGAGGTTTCCCCACCAATTAACCTTCAGAAAGTGACTGGAGCTAATTCAATTATGCCCTACTCCAGGACCGTGCTTCTGACTGACAGGTCAACCTGCCTCACTGTTGTGATTGACAGGCTGCGAACAGCCGAGCAGCCGTTCCCTTTGCTGGATGTTTGTTTGACTCTGATAGACTATCTGACACATTTAGGAGGAGGACATTATCACTTTGAGATTATCTCCACAAAAAGTTTAACTCACGTTGAAGAGTTAGCACGGCTTCCAGGAAATTTTACATTTTTACCTTCTTACCCTCATTTACACAAATTCAGTCAGGACGCTCACGTCGACGTTTTAATCATTTATTGCAGCAATATGCATTTTAGTTTGACGGTGTGGCTCTGCACATGTGATACTCTGGAACAAATCTGAGGAAGTTCGACACAGACTGTCCTTACGCTCACAGAGATACACATTTAAAGGTTCTCTATACGATATCCAGAGCATTAATATAGCAGCAAACAACTATTTGTAATGTAAAAGATATAACGGAGTAATGTCTACCTGAGCAGAGAATGAAGTCACTGTGTGTTGAGCTTCTCTGTGCTTAGCTGGTTTTCTTTTCTATGCAATTAGAACTGTAGATCTGAATTTGCATTTTTCACTGTAAAATCCAACATCATAGCACTACTATTTGCAAATGAAATAAAGTCTTGATAGTTTATCTTCAATTTTTGCATGTAAACTGTTAATTGAGAATCGATAATATTGTGATACTCAATATTTTTGATATTTTCTTACACCCCTAATGTTGAGAGCCGTGAGGAGGCACTAGATCAGGGCTTCCCCCCTCTTAGTCGATTAGTCGACTAATCGGTCATTTTGTTCTTAGTCGACTAAGATTTCTTTAGTCGATTAGTTGTTTTTATGCTTGTTTCATGCTAAATAACTTCTTTCTAAGAAACGTATGAGTGCATCTCGTAAACACAAGATTTAAAGTGGTGCTTTTGTCCGATTCTTTGTGGAGAAACTCAGTTTTACAGATCTGTCGATTAAATCGACAAAACTCTGTGATTGTTAGTCGACTAAGAATTTCTTTGGTCGAGGATAGCCCTACACTACTTATGCTCTGAATTTTGAATTAAGCACCTTTAACATTTAATGAATGGGCCTACCAGGGCAGTAATCATTAATCCATCCATGGCCGGTGAATTTAAGATTATGGTGGTCAGTGAAAGCAGATAGAAGCAGCAGTAGCAATAGATTCATGAAGTTTGTCAATGTGTGTTTAGGTTTATAGTTGGTGCTCATGATCTGCTTTGGGGGGGGATAATGAATTTATATTCCTCCCTTAACCTACAGTATAAGCTCCTTTTTACAGAATCCAAAAGGAGTATCGCATTTGGACAAGGTGACAGGAAAAAAAATCAATCGGTACTCGCGAGGATGTTAGAAAAGTCCGACGTTCCCGGCGCTACGATTCGATCCATCTATGATGAGTGCAGGAATGAAAGGAAACACGGGGGAGGCAAATGGAAACAACCACCTTGTGCAATGGCTATGTTGAGAAATAAAATTGTCTCTGCCTTGAAAGGGAAGTTATTGTTTCTGACAGGGCAAATTCTTTCAGGCTCCATAAGGGGCAGAGGAGGCAACAGAGAGCTTGTACTTGAGTATCACAGGAGTGAAAGGTTTTTTGGTGCACCACAGAAAGCCAACTGTTAGACTTGAAGGAGATCTCAACGCAAGATGACAGGTACACCACTGGGAGGACTTTTATCCCAGTTAGGTTGGAGGATGCAACAAATAAATGATTTAAATGCTAATGGACATTATTGGAGAGATAAGAGGACATAAAATGCTCTGATAACGTTTATGTCAGAATTTGCATTTTTATTGCAGTTGTCCATTTGAATTTACCTCCCCAAACGCACACGGGGGACAAGGGAACTCTGCTGATTTTGATAAAAGCAGCTGTTTCTTCACGAAGGAAATATATTGTAGTGTGTTGTGTAGTAAACGGTGGTTAAAAATCACCTTGTGCTTGAGTAGCTCTCACATGTGATGCCATAGTTGCCACAGCCATAACAATTCACATTTTGTCGCACACGCCTCCTCTCTGGCAGAGATTTTATTGGAATACATCATTTCCTATTTAAAGAAGCAGAAGCTTTAATGAGGTTTTTAACAGCAGGTTCCATCACCAGCATGGATAATATAAGTCCTCCATATATAAAAAAAACATCTGCCTCTGTTTCACTTCCCATCTACATTGCCTTTTGCACACTTCTTGTAAAATACTTGTACAAGGGTGTGTAGTCAATAAATGTCATCTGTGTCATAACCTACTAAGGAGATGAGGCAGAGGCAATTATCATTCTACAACAAAGTCGAAAGGTCATATGACAAGATATATTACATAGTGGACAGATGCCTTATGTGATGTGATTAATCATTTCTCAGATGAAAGCGTTCTACTTTTACCGAGCCCCGTTGGAATGACTGCTTTCAGTCAGGCCACACAAATTTTATTCTCACTGTGACACATTCAGATTTTACTGTGCTGTGAAATGAATGCATGGTTTTGTAAACGGTGCACGTTTGAAAGAGACGGCTGTTCATCCGATACGTTTAGCTATCGATTTCAGCTGTTAATTAACCGTTTAACTGTTAACCGACATTAAGAATTTTAACCGATTAATGCTATCGGTTATCGGTCAGAAGAATTGTTTTTTAATATTTACTAGCAATACCGGGCGCCGAGCAATCGGCTCGCTTCAGACAGGCATGCGCTCCAAACGGCCACGCCCCAAACGGGCACTGCACTAGTATATCTAAATTTACAACATTTAAATTTACAAGAAGTCTTTTTTTTTATATATATATATTTGAGATATTTTGCTTAATATAGATTTGATGTATTATTGTTTCTCTGCTCCAACTTGCTGGGATTTATGTATTTTTGATGTTTGTTCACCTTAAACATACCTGTCATCACATAACCTCAGCATCAGTTACTCTTTTCATCAATAATGTTTTCCAATAGCCTTAACACCTACATGTCATTTTACACCCCCATCATTGATAACTATGCCTTTTATCTACAAGAAATATTCGCTACAATAATTAAAATGTGCTTGTGGCTAAAGCAGCAGTTCTGTTTGTGTTCACGTCAGCTTGTATAGACACGGTAACCTTGGCCTTGGAGAAAGATGTCACTGTACATGGAAGTCAGTGGTCTTTATTCATGAAACACCCACAGCTGTGTGTATTCAGGTATCAGGGTATTACAACTGGTACATCTGCTGATTTAATCGCTTCATTCCCTCTCACTTGCTGAAGGTGAATTAATAAGTAAATGCAGTCGCTGTGCAGTAAATGTGGATACACATGAATCTTGATCGCACGCAGTTGGAGACAACTGATGTCTGTGATATGGATAAATGAAACTTATTGACTGATTTACTCACATCACTCATATCACTAATATACTGTTTTCATATAGTAGATTTATTACACCTTCAACTAGGTTTTCAACACACACTGGATGAGGGATTCCTTGACACATTACCGCCCAAGTTGGACAGCCAGACACTGATACGAATCTATAATCCATTTGAGGTGCAATTTTCAGCTGTAGTGCTATCTTTCAAAAGGGATAAGGGAATAAAGAAGCACAGTGGCGATGAAAAACACATAAATCAATCCTGAAATGATGAGGTCACTTCCTGTTAAATAGAATTAACAAAACACAGCAGGATCTGATGGAAATTATAGATAATGCCTTTTGCCATCATTAAAAAGTGATGGGGGAAATAACATTGTAACGGAGGACGTGAGGCAGGGAGATTAAAAGCTAATAAAATGAGTACCTGCGAACAGTTTATCAAATGATACTGTGACAAAATGACGCTTTGACAGTTTTCTCATTTGAGCATCTCATCTCCTGCAATCTTGTTATCTTTCAGACCAAAGAAAACTTCTTAAGAAAATCACTAAACAAGATTCAAAGTGCCATATGAAGCGTCTGTACCTGAGACCTGGCAGGTTTCACATCAGTTTTTAGCTCCTTATTATAAACAGTGAGTCACGTAACATTTGCTTAGTCATGCTCATCAAATGTATTTAAAGGTCATCTGCGCTCTTTTCCAGGTTTTTCAAATGGAGAAGCCCACTCAGTCGGTAGCAGAAAGCAGTGACGTAGGTTACAGCGCTGATGCATGGGAGCAAAGTGATCTACTGCTGTGGACGGAGGCAGCAGCAAAACGCATTTTAGCCACCTAAAAAAAATCAATATCGGTTTAAGTGTACGCTATATTTAGAATATTTTCATCGCTTTACCTCGCCGTCAGACAGCCCTTTCCAACAGGGAACTGAAGCCGTTATCTATGCTCTCTTCAAAGCCACCAGACTTCATTGACAAAAGCAGTAATTTTACACAGGAGTTGCTGGTCTACCGCCGCGTTGATCAGTTAGTTTGTTTGTGTTTTAGTGTGACTTTTGGTTCTGAACAAACGTGGCGTCCACACCAGTACATTGCTTAGCTTCCCTGCCGGTACTTCTGCGTGCTTTTCCAAACTGGGGGCAAGCCGACCTCCAAGTTACTGTAGGTAATACACTGACTACAAGTACCTCATGCAAACATATTTGGTGGGCTTGGGGCTTTAAATGTAACGTCCTCATACAGAAACCTGCGTCAGGTCACGTGGGAAAACATTTTTAGAAGGCTTGGGAAAACAGCATTTTGATGCTAAAACATACATACTCAGAAACACCACTGGGAAGCTACAGAATGATATAAAAACCTAAAAAAAACCCCGCCCTTTAAAGACTCATTTGCCACCATATTATGTTGTTATATTAAGAATCTTTATGAAATCTCATACTAGTGAGAGAAATGACAAAAATGAAGGACAGCGTTTGACAAGAAGAAACAAAAGCAGATGGCCAGAGATCCTTCTTTAAAGGTGCGTGGCCTCTGGTTTTTAATCCTTCTCTTTAGGCGATAAACCAAAGCCTCAATTATCTCCTCACGCCTCAATCAGGAACATGCCTAAAATCTGTGTTTTAAAACAACACGTGCTTTAAACATGGAGTTTCTCAGTTTTATCGGATTAATTTATAATTCTACGATACAGACAAGAGGCTTTGTCTTCTGAATGGCATGTAATAAGAGGGAAGAATTGAGGTGTCATGATTTGAGAAAAGTCCTCCGTCATGCTGAGAAAGGTGGCGCAGCACTATCAGTGATGTGGAAAGAAATCATTAGGGAGCCTGTAATGAATGGCTGACAGCTGTCTGTCAAATCTGTGCAGCCCTATTTTAACTTTCATTCATTTTCTCCATGATTGCCTTTCTCATCGCTAAGTCACAGCCTGGCTGCATGTGCAAGTCTTCATTAACACAATATAGGATTTGATCAAAGTAAAGGAGATGACATTATAAGAGCTAACCCTGCTGTATGGGTTTTATGTAGGTTCCATAAGACAATCACTGGAGTCTAGTTTTGGCTTCTTTTACAGGTATTCGTTGTATAGATACATTGTGGGCTCTAATTTTTTTACTTTTTTTACTTAACCCTATTGTTCTGTTTGGGGTTCTGGAGACCCCAGACCCACTTTAACATGAAATTATTTGTTTTATCACCTCAACACTTCATGAATTTTCCTAATTTTATAAATATAATGGATGTTCATGCTCTTTGTCTATGATTGGTGTTGATAGTACTTTTTACGCAGCAAAACATCTCCTGAATCCCAAATTGATGTTTCTGAAGTTGTCTGAATTTATCCAAAAAATAAGTAACATTGTGTAGGATAACACACTGTACATTTATTTTCCTGTGAATGACTTTTTGGTGAACAAAAGGAATATAAATTTGTTCGTGTGTAGCTCATATAGCATATAAACAGGGTTTCCATTATCTGGTAATGACCATTTTTTGACTGGGAAAATCTGTAGACACATTTAAATCTCTACAGTCCAACAGTTGTAAAGAAAGCAAGGGAAGTACATAATGAAACCCTGGAGGGCCCTTTTTTTTTTATAAAAACAAGATTTGATTTTCAAAAAATCTATTTCAAAGAATGAGTCTTGAAAAGGGGGGTGGGGGGGGGGGGTTCTCACAATCAAGGTCAATATGGTAGCTATATTTTAAGCAGGTTAAGAGGCTAAGTAAATCTTGTATGCACAAAAAAAATACAGTTTAAGAACCCGGCAGGGTGCGCTTTGTGAGCACACAAAAGGTACAGTACGGGGAACCAGCTAAAATCTTGCCTAGGGTACCAAATTGTTCAGGGCCGGCTCTGAGTAGAGGAGAAATCTGAGAGCAGATGTTTCACAAGCACACAGAAGCAGCCCGAGTGTGAGGAGACGGATTTGAAGCTGGATAGCAGGAAACCTGTACGAGCAACAATATATCTGAGTGCAAGCATATACAGTTTGAGCAAAAACAGAGCTAATCCAAGTGCAAGCAGGGACTATTTGAGGGTTTTGAGGGAAAGCATTACAAACCCTGAACGTGAAATCAATGAGTCATGCTCTCAATTTGAAAGAGTTATTCCTTAAAGGTGTTTAAATCCCTGACGTTTATGATCTGAGATATCTGAGATACAGTCGGCACCATTCTTTATATAGCCTGTCTATCAATTGTTTTTAACCAATTTTTGAATTTAACAATGCTTTATGGTCATTTCCGTATTTTGCCACATTCATCAAATGTGCAGGCCCAGTGTGTGGCAAGTGGAAGGGTTACCACTTGAATACTTTTTTACATATTGGATTTTAATAAGGTCAGAATAAAGGCAAAAATGTATGTATTATTTCCACACATACAGTAGTTGGATCTGAGAGACCCCAAACAATGGGGAGGTAAAGACAATGTAAACAAACACAAGGGTTAAGCACTGTACTACAAGAAAAGTTTATCATGAACATCATATTTGTTTCATAAATAACACTGAGGTTTTAAGACTTAGTGACACAGCGGGTCTTGAGCATTCACAGGATGTTTACTGAAGACATTTTTGTCCTGATTTGGATCATCTTTTATAGGGCAAAACCTTTAATGTTACGGCGGCCATATTTCTTGTAGATGTAGCTTTCATTACAGAATTAATGGACTGAGGGAGCATCAAATGAGTAAAGTGATCACTAAAAATTACAGTACATTAGGACTGATGACAGCCCGGGCGGGCAGGGCAGTTGGATGAGTTCAATTCTGGGAAACTGAGGAGGCCCTATGTGGGATTTTCTTTTATGCTGATTGAAAATCGTAGTAATAATGTAATGACATGAATCGTTAATCAAGAAGGGTACACCAGCCACTTAACCTTTTAAATATGGATTGTGCGGCCATGGAGGGTGTGGTATGTTGCATTGATCTTGCCCTAAAAGGACAGGTTGGTTTTATATAGTCGCCATGTGTTACCACCAGCTCGCTATATTTACAACTGGTTGTTTTTCCATCCTGAGGGCATTGATCATTGCACTGCTTGGGCACCAACAAACTCCACCGCAGCCAACGTGAGCTATAACAGGCCAGAGTCGAATCGATTGAGCATACGCGGAGGAAGGGTTAAATTCCTTTGATGAGGAGGGAACCCAATAATTGCCTACCATACAGATGTTTTATAATCACTTTATGTGACCAATTTAAGGTTCCCTCGGGATCCATGTCTCTCACAGGCTAATCCATGATGCTCTTTACGGTAATCCAGTCAAATAACTCTTCTCTACTGCCATCAATTAGGAATCCAGGTTGACTGAGGAGCTGGCACTATACAGCTTGACAGGGATAAAGCTGCTGTGACCTGGACCGGAGAGCGATCATCACAGTGATCAATAACTTAATGATATTCTGAATCCCACGACAACTTTTATACTGATTTTATAGGTAAACCTGAAAAACATAGAAGTGATGGAGGGATAAAAGTCAGTGACGGACGATCACACAAAAATCACAGTTGCTCAAGAACCACTATGAACAGACTGGTTCTCACGCGGCCAACGTGTTCTCATACAACAGTTCGTATGATATCTTACAAAACGTTATTCCTCATTTTTTGTGCATTTTTCTACGAATGTCCAGCATCAATTTCCGCTCCATTCTTTTCAAAATAAACTACCGTCTTCACAGGAAACTACTTGGTTAGGTTTAAGCAACAAAACTACTCAGGTTTAGGAAAAGGATCGTGGTTTGGCTTAAAAGAACTCTGGAAGTGGCGTAATTTAAGTACGGAAGTTACGTGACAAATAAATCAACGCTGACTTCTGATTTCACACGGGACACAAACACCGGTCTCCGGGGGGAAAGTCCTGTGTTTTTTGACTGACCCATCCACCCCGACCTTGTCGCTCTTTATACTTCCTTGTTCACAATTACGTGGATTGTGGGATATATATGAATTACAGTGCATTTACTTTTTGTAGGTATAGCTACGAACGGTGTATGAGATCAGCCTGATGTGGCACGTACATGTGATTTAAGAGAATTTGTGCCACCTATTTTCTCATACTTTAAATATTCTCTTACAGTAGGTACAAATGTAATTTACAAATGGTCAAGACCTGTAGTATGACTAATAGAGACTTAATGCAGAATTAATATTCTCTTTACCAGATCATCATCATCATGGTTTGCCAATTTACTGAGAAGTTATAGATAGATTTTATAGGCAAATTTTTATTGTCATATTTCATCACAGCAATTTATACAATTCAGTAGTTGCTAGTAGAGACGGGACTGATCCAATATTGGTTATCGGGTTCCGATACTAACGTAATTCACTCATTTGATATCGGACTGATGTAACGATCCACGTGCCGATCCATATAAATATGTAACAATGGTGGACAATATCTTTCCTGCCGTGTGGGGCAAAGAAACTAGATAGCTACGCTAGTGTCGGAGGTTGACTTGCCACTCCAAGCCCAGAACCTCGTGGGTCGATGATAGTCCAACTCCAGGGCCCATAAACAACACATTACTACCGTTTGTGTTTTCACAGTGACGGTCCTCCGGCTTTCAACCAGGCAAATACAGCCTATCGTTTCTTTTATCACAGTGACGGTCTTTCGGAACTCTGGTATCGGCATCAGTATTGGTATATGCAGATATCCAAATTCAGTAATCAGAATCGGATCGGAACTGAAAAAAACATGGATCGGTGCGTCACTAGTTGCTCGGAAAACTCTCTCACTCCAACAGCTGCTTCAGGATCTTTATTCCGGTCCTCTGTTGCACCCAACAGTGTAACATCACCTACTTGAGGCTGTAAGATTATCACATCTAATATCTCCGTAACTGTTATTACCCCTTGACCGCCTCTCATGCCTCCCATGCCTCCCATGTACCAGTTTGCTTCAGAAGGACATTTTTTTAGTATCCAACTTCTCTCTTTACGTCTGTCGCAGCTGCTCTGATGACACATCGTTGGCAGCCGTACTATTAATGTTTGTTTAAATAGTTTCGGGCCCTCTAACACCACTACTTACACTACTACAGTTGGTTTTGTCTGCTGATTTCTGTCTTCTTTTTACTTGTTGGTAATATTTTTGTGAGTGAAACTCCACAAATGGAGTGGAACTGGTAGCCTTATTTGGCCTGTAGCGCACACTGCACATCCTGAATAAATCAGTGAAGTAAAGGCACATATCTCTGCAGGGAAACTAGGAATTATGGGTCCCCTTAAAGAATATTGGTCTGGACACTCTTTTTTTGAAATAAAATAATTAAACTGGGAGTTTTGTGGTCCCTCTCCAGCTCTGGGCTCACAGACTCGTCACTAACTTTCACCAGCAGCAGCAGCAGCAGCAGCAGCAGCAGCAGCAGCAGCAGCAGCAGCACTACATCTTAAGTTTTAATGACAGCGGTTAAAACCTAGCTGCTATACTCTTTCATGGGTTGCCAAACTTGTTTTAGGATGGCAATAAATAGTGTGGCTTGTTGTGCTTCTCATGCATAATGTGTTTTTTATTTATACTCTAAGAATTGGTGTAGCAGAAATATTTCTGGACACATGGTTCGACATAAGAAAAATCCCTTTGGCCTTACTTGAAAGGCAGCGAGGATTAAATCAAAGCCATTCAATTGATCCAGCACTCAAACACACATTTGATGTGTCCAATCGGGGATTTTATTTCTTGAAGGCTGTCCAAACATGCCTTAATATGTACAGAAAAGATACACAAAGGCTCATTGTCTCACAACTTTTAGTTTAGGTTAAATAAAAATGCCTTAAATAGCTGCTCCCATTTGAAACAAAAAGTGAAAATGATGTAAACGAAATGCATCAAAAATACAATAACAATGATTTCTTTGGTTAGTGATGACACTAAAACAGCAGATTCAATATCCATTTAAGTACCGAATGTCTTGTTGCGAGCTGATTTAGCTGGCGATACATGAAGCACTGAATACATTATCTGCAGCATGAGACAGTGTTTTTTATTATTTCTACATAGCTTTGTTTCTACAGCACGTCGTTATTATCATTCTTCTCTCGAGGGCCTCTCTATTTTGAGATTGCATCTCTCTGTTTGGTGTAGTTTCATTTTTGTTTAATGGGCACTTCGCTTCAGCCGAGTCAAGTATTAACAAGTTGGGATTTATTTCTTTTTTTTCTTTTTTTTAAAGAGCAGAAGTTTATAGCTACACTACCAGCTCCATGAGTGGACTGCTCATTTCACACCAAAATAAAGTTGTTGGATTGATCTTTACGGCAGCTGCAAGGAAATGCTGATCTTTGTCAGCTACTCGGGCTCAGCTGTGCTTTACTTAACACTATTAAAATGCTAACATGCTAAGTATTGGACGAGTGGAAATATTTACCTGCTATGAGTTTCATGTAAATACATCTAGGACACGGAGGGCTGTAGGACTGAAATTTCAAAGCTTACAGTTTACTTTTTATTTTTTTCTTCTGCTACAGTTAAGTAAACTGCAAGTGTTAAATTTAGAAGAAACTCTACTGCTGCTGACATGTGCCTTAATGAAGCCACGGGGCACTCCCCATCTGCTCTGCTTTACATGACAGACTAGCTGAGTAACCAGTGATTCGGTTAAATAGAAAGGTTGTGCGTGTTATGAAAATGTATTCCAAGAAAATGGGTCAGGGATGATTAAATTTCTAAGGCCGCGGCCCTTTTGTGAATGGCCTCTTCATTAGCACTAATCGTTCAGTGTGTACATACTCTTCCCGTCACTGTACGCACATCAGCCAACGAAAGTACAAGTTTGTTGCTTGGTGGAAAGACAACAGGACAGAACAAAGGAAAAGAAAGAAACTTCTGTAAAGGACATTGAAAAGGATCATATATAAAAGCTGACATTTACTTATTTATGCCCATATGCAGACCTAGTATCTCTTTAGCAGAAGGCTGGTGATAAACTTATTAAATTGACTGAAATAACTGATGTACTCTGATTAGGGATGCACCGGTTGCAAAAATCTTGGCCGATGTTTTTGTTTATTTTGTTTTTCTCTGTTATTTATTCCCCTTTTTGTGCCAGGGAAACAAAGACCTCTTCATTATAAAAAATAACTGAGCTGTTTTGAAGTCATTTAACATTTCATTACACTGTCTTTGAATGAGCACAAATTCAATCATACAAATTTATGAAACAACCTTTAATTGAACCTTCTTTCACATGAAAAATATTCGTTTCTTTTAAATAACTGCTTCAAATGCCTTCTCAGCTGCTATAGCATACAGTTACATACTCAATGAGAATGTATCAGTCTTTACACAGCCAACAAAAATATTTGTTTTGTGAAACATAATTTAAATGTAAACGTAAGCATTAGAAACATAAGCAGTGTTTCTCACACGTAGCGGGCGGACCACCTATATATTAACGGCTGCCCAAAGTATATTTGGGGACCCATGTTAGCATTTTTCATTTTTATCCGTCCGATAGAACGACGCCTAGTTTAGCTAGTGATTATATCATTTCAAAGACAGAAAGATTAGAATCGTAAGAGGAGAAATAACATTTTTAGCACAATAATTGCTATAAAGAATAAAGTAATGTCCTCTGATAAGGTGGGATGTAAAACTAGAACTAGAAAACAAACTAGACATTTATAGATATTTTCTTCTAATGCTCCCACTAAGGTTTCATGAATAAAAAATACAAGTACCTATTAAAAGATAATACGTATTGTAGTTTCCGGTGCTAACATATTGTAAATGAAAAAGCAGAGGTAGAAACAGGGAAACCTGAACACAACACGAACCCACAGAGTGATATTCAGCCTGTCCACTCTGAGGATGACATGTCCTTTGAGCGACTTGCCTTTGGCACTGTACTTGTCATGTGTATTGACCAGTGGATTAGCGATGGATTCTCTGTGATCCTCTTAGGGGGCGTTTGCTCATGCAGAGCTGCAGTTGACTCAAGTTACAAGCGAAAGAAATACCTGTATTTACCTCTAGGTTGAAGTCCTCGGTTTGAGAAAGCATCCCTGGTGTCCTCCAGCAGTGCAGATGTTCACTGATTTCTCTTTTTGACCTCTGAGGAAAAAAAGTAAATGATAAGAAAGATATTAATTTTCTATCAAGAGGTTTGTTTATAAGCAACTTGGTACCAGTGAATGGATTTTGTGTATTGACAAGTTTCATATAACATGCAGGTATTTAAGTGAACATGTTGAATCCAATCCATGGAGACCAGTCTTAATGGGGCATGTAATAAAAAGCTGCTTCTTCACAGGATAACCTTCTTTTGCCATTGCAGTCTCCGAAATGAATTCAGCAGCATGAACGCTCCTTTTTTCTCTCTTTTTTTTTTTTTTTCAAGAATCGGAACCACCTCATTAACCTTATCTAGCAAGCGAAAGCTAATGAAATCCTCTGTTTCAGTGTCCGGTCTTGCCAAAGTTAGTTTTACTAATTAATCAAACATCAGTCCCCCCCTATCATCTTAATGACTCCCTGTAAAGTGAATGAGAATGTGCTGCACACACCGCCCGGGGGAGGCTGCATGGGCACATTTTCATGCATTTTATTGGAAGTTAATATAAAAGAGAAAGAGAAGCTTTGCGCTAAAGAGAGACGGATGCTTTGTATTCACTACAATAAGTGAAATCGAAATGAAACATGATTTCCTCATCTTTTATCCATGTTTCGCTCTTGCTTTTATGTTCGTAAATGTTTCTGTTTAACGAGTCTCTACAGCATGCAGTGATGCAAAGCTGCAATTTTCCCACCTACATACAGTACATATTAATATCTGCACGACAAGCTCCAGATTACTGCACAATCAGTATTCATATTACTCCTCTTGCTCTAATGAAACAATTCTGTGTTCTCATCCCTTGTGATTCAGAGTGTATGACATGCCGTATCAGATGAAAAGCACCGGCAAAATTCAATCTCCAACAATCGGTAATGGAAATCTGCAAAATGGCTAGATTTTCAGTAAATGAGAGGACAATAGATAATGCAATTCAATTAGCTGCTAAGGCTGCTATTTGCATCCCAGTGAAAGGGGTGATAGTTTAAGTGGCCCAAGGCAGCTGCCTTTCACCAAAAGGCCCGTGACAACACAAAAAGCAGCGGAACCAAGAGAAAAGGCGAGTTTGGGAGTCTTCAGCAGTATTCTTTTAATTACTCATCATAATGACTCCATTTAGCTGTTCAATGACCCATTTTACGGCATTGAACAGGCATGGGAAGCTCTCTGTCCTTGGCAGGGTCAGTCCTGCAGCTGCCCCTGCCTGCCATGCTTTAACCGAGAGGGAACATTTCTTTTCCCCCCACCGGGCTTTAAAGGGATAGTTCGGTGTTTTATTGTGGGGTTTGTATGAGAAACATGCAGTAGTTACCGTACGGAAGCAAAGTGATATACTGCTGTGGACGGGGGCAGCAGCAAAAGGTATTTTAGCCACCTACGTTAAAAATAACCCAAAATCAATATCAGTTTAAGTGTACGCTATATTTAGAATATTTTCTGACGGGGAACTCACTTAAAAATAAACTTATCTATGCTGTTTTTGTCAACTGAGTCTGGTGGCTTTGAAGAGAGCATAGATTAGTTTCAGTTCAGTTCCCCGTTGGAAGCGTCTAGATAAAGCGGTGAAAATACTCTAAATATAGCGTACACTTAAACGGATATTGATTTTTTTAGGTGGGCCTTTCTTTTAGGTAAAATACGTTTTGCTGCTGCCTCCGTCAACAGCACTACGTTGCTTTGCGTCCGTGCTCCTGTCTGCTTCTCCAAACTGGGAGCGTGCTGACCGTCATCTACTGTAGGCAATACACTGACTATGGATAAGTACCTCATACAACCCCACTTCAAAACACCTGAACTATCCTCTTTAACAGACAGACTTTAACAGAATAATTTCTCCAAAAAAAGGGAATTTAATATAAAGAAGAGCTCATTTTAAGGAAGAAAATTATTATTCTTCATGGATGTTGTGCATCAGATAATGAATAAAACCTTTATTGCCCCTTAGGGAAATATGCTTTGCACAAAGAGCATAAAAGAATATCAAAAGATGGGTTTGTCATGTTGTTGCCCACCATGGAGTTGGTGCAGATGCTTCTAAGTATAGGATAAACAATGTGTCCTATATGTACAGTTAAATGTTAGTAATGATTATGTAGGTGCTGCTACAGTAGTGTTCAGGTCACAGTTACAGGGAGTCCGTTGTTACTTGACTCAGAATGTTCTCATACACCGTTCGCAGCTATACCTAAGACAAGTAATGCACTGTAATTCGTTTATATCCCACAAAATCACTTCCTATGTAATCCACGTAATCGTGAACCAGAAAGTATAAAGAGCGACAAACACCGCGTAGGAAGTAGGTCGGGTTGGTTTGGTGGGTCAAAAAACACCGGACTGTCGCCCAGGAGACCGGTGTTCGTACCCCGAGTGAAACCACAAGTCAATTTAGACTTTTTGTATTTGTCACTTAACTTCCGCACTTGCGCCTCTTCCGGAGTTATATTAACCCAAACCATGATCTTTTCCTAAACCTAACCAAGTAGTTTTTTTTTTGCCTAAACCTAACTAAGTTGTGTCCTGTGAAGACAGAATTTTATTTTGAAAAGACTGTATGCATGTAAGAAGCTGAAATTAACACGTTCAAAGGAAAACATGAAAATGAGGAATAGCTTTTTGTAATATATCATACAAACTGTGTGTGTGAATCTTAAAATAATGTTACTACAATAAGGTATGTTCCACCTTACTTTGTAACACTGTATGGAACCACAACTTAATTTCACGTAATAATAAACTGTTTTCTTGTGATAATTTAAGATTTTACTGACACTAACAGTAAACAGCGAATGTTTGATAGCCCTTTCCTGTGAACCATTGGCTGCTTTATATGGAGAAGAGGAGCAGTATCCATCCAGCTTGCTCTCTCTTTTGAACAGAAACACTCTTGCTGTGCAAAGACTCAGCTCTTTTGTGCTGCTTTTCATAAGACATGATGTACGTGAGGATGGGTCAGGTTGCAGCCCTGGAGTAACGGGTGCAGGAGGGGAAGAGTGGAGGTGGTGAGGAGAAACAGACCCCATATGGTCTTGAGGAGCTGGAGTTTCTGGCACATCTCCAGGATGCTGACCCAGAGCATTGAAAGGTTGAGCACTGGCACCGATCTGACTGATTCTGCCCAGCTGCTGACGTGCAGAGGAGCGCACATGGATATGAGGACAAAAATAGCTTGCTGGAATCCACAGCTTGACGCAACTGTTCAGAATTTAAATCACTGCCAATTTATTCTGTCCCACGTCAACTTTCTATGCGATGACTACCGTCACAGTGTAGCAATATTTAGTTATTGTGCATAAAGGATGTTTCAGTTAATTTCGTTTGATCTGTGCTATCACTGTCCTAAGTGAATGCTTGGAGGGGGATTTTAGATTTACTATTCAACACTGGTCGTGTGCAATCTATTTGAATAAAGAAGGCAGTTAAAATATTCAGAAAAGAAGTGACCCCAAGTCAATTTATGTGTGCCCTCCTCATCTTCCGGTGTAAAAAAAGGCAAACTTGTTGTGCCCCTTCATTAATTGAAGAGATTAGTGCGCTTAAGTGGTTTTCAGAGTAACGGCCTCTACATTTAGAACAAAGATAGGAGAAAGTGAGCTTTTCCATTGAATTTAATGGAACAGTGTGTAGCATTAGGGGGAATAGAAATGGAATATACTATTAATAAGTATGTTTTCTTTAGTGTATAATCACCTGAAAATAGGAATCGTTGTGTTTTGTTACCTTAGAATGAGACCTTTATATCTACATACAGAGCGGGTCCTCTTCACGGAGCCAGCCGCCATGTTTCTACAGTAGCCCAGAATGGTTTGGGGCCTGCCGTTTTGAAGCCTCGAGTTCGGCATATTGATTGTCGCCATCTTGATTTTTTTTAACCAGAAGTGACACGAGAGGGTGGAGCTAAGTACAACCGAATGCTGAATTAGACATTTTTAGGTGACCAAAACCTTATAATTAACTTTCGTGAACTGAAAATAAACTGTTAAAGGGTAAAAGTTCTAAGATGAAAACATGGACAACTCCCAGACGGGACAACGCCGTGGTAGCGACCTGTCAATCACAAGGTAGCCACGCCCTAAAGCATACCCTGCTTTATTAAGTGTTTAGAAATTAAGTGTTTAGAAATCAACCAAGAGGTTAACTTTTCCTGCTTTACACCAAAGTCTGCACTCCCTTAATTTGCTGTTTGATACATTTGACAATATTGTGCTCATTAACAGCAGTATGCATAATGTATGCAACCTATCATAGCTATCATTGTTAGGAGGAAATGTAATGGCTTAGACAGTGTATACGCACTAGTGTTATTTTGGCCATCATCAGCACTAACCAATCCCTCTTGATGTTATCCTTTGTAGGGCTGCAACAAACAATTATTTTCATTATTGATGAAACAGTTTATTTTCTCAATTAATTGATTAATCGTTTGGTCTAACATCAGAAAACACACACAATTGGGCATCTTCAGATGTCTTGTTTTGTCTGAACAACAGTCCAAAACCCAAAGATATTTAATTTACTATAATGTAAGACAAGGAAAATAAGCATATGCTCATATTTGAGAAGCTGGAAACATCAAATGTTTGACATTTTTGCTTGAAAACTTGAAAACACATGCATATTTGAATTATCTCCTGGAAAAGGAAGCAGCCACACACTCGTACATTTCTTCAGAGAGAAGGTGGAGGAAAGTTAAATAGAACATTTTGAGCCCAGCTTTGAGGAAACTATTTTGAAAATGAAAGCGGTTTAAATTTACTGGATGCAACTGTAAAGCTGATGCAAAGTGTTCACATAAAGATATGACTTCAGCTCTCCCTCGTCCTCTAGTGGGAGTCATCTCCAGTGTTGTACTGCTGGGCGAACCCAGTGGGCATCAGGTGTTACCAACAACCATCAGCAACTTAGAGAAAGTGTCCTTAAAAATGTATTGACCTTGGCACCACGGGCTATGTCACGCTGTACACAGCTTCCTGTGGTGTCCAGCTTCAAAATGTATCTAAATTCAAATTACTCTATTTTGTAAATATAAGAAAAAAGAAAGCATCAGTCACGTTGGTTGTGGCATAAAAACGAAGAATGTGCTCCGCATCCTACTGCACGTTGATGTCAAAACATATAATTCAATGTCCTTCATGATTATAAAATCAAGTTGCATAAGCCGACAACGCTGACAGGGTTAAATTATCTTGTAATTTTATGTGTTAACATCCGCTGGCCAGTGGCCAAAAAACAGAAATAAGTCTCAGTGTTAAAAAAGTGACAGAAGTGTTGCTTTTCTATAACTGTACACATGGTTTGCACCTTGCCTGGTACACTTCAGTCTATTAGACGATTTTGACATGATGACAGGGTTTAGTTGGTGAATACATCTCCTGTTATGTACGCCACTGATCCTGAGCTGCCAATCAAGAAGTATTCCTCACTTTGCAGCACTTAAAAGCGTGGCAGCCGGGGTGGAGGAGGGTGTACAAAAGCACAACCAATCTTTTGGAGCATGCTGCACAGTCACAAGCAACAGACTGCTCAGTAAGTGAGCAGCAGACTGGCTAAAAAGTATCGCTGCTCTTTGAAAGGTCCACCGTGATGTAGAATCAGGGAAGCATAATTGCCAATAATATTGAATAAAATGTCTGTATAACACAGTGAGAGGAATCACTGACTGATGTTGTGTTGGGATAGAATCTAAATGCAGTTGTTTCCAACTGACCATGAAATAACTAAACCGGGGGGAAAGTTATTAGATTTACATGTTATTTGCTTCTCAAGATGTGAAGTTCCTGGTTTTCCATCTGAGTAACTCAGTGTCGGTTGAGCCCGAAGGTATGGAAATGGAGAGCAACACAGCTAGTTTCCCCTATGGAGAATAAGAGAGTATGCGCTGCCTGTTGAACCCACAAACAACAAGCCTTAAGCTAAGCGACGCACACCCTCGAACACACAAGAATGCTTCCATTTAAACACTTGGCCATGTGCATGCGTATGCACACAGTAAACTTTGAAATTGCCTTTCTAAAAATAGACCTGCAGTAATACTTACTGTACCCTCAACCATAGCGAACGCTATCTACAGTGAAAAACACATTTGGAGACAGAATGGGTTTCCTGATAGCTTCATGAAAGCAAGATACTGGTGTGCTATGCCTTCGCTCATTCAATATTTAAGTAGCATGCAATGCTTTCTAGAGCACACATAATGATGTTGTAATGGCTCGACAGAAAAATAGAACATGGCGGGTCGTAGACTTTACTGTCAAAGTACAAAATGACTGCGCTACTCTGAGCGTGTGTGGAAGCCTTCCGGTCTACAGAAAACTAAAAAAATGAAACATGAAATGTTACGAGACATTATTGTTCTGCTGAGATCTGCTCATATATTTTAAAGTAGCTTGTGCAAGAAAACTGCCTATTTGTCGTGTAAATGTCAAAACCGCATCCATACCAAGTAAAGTTGTACATGCTGCCTTATCTAAAATTAAATAAAATAGATGAAATATTCAGTTCAATGGCACGTTGCAGGGGTTCAATGATCTTACAAAATCTTAGTTAACATGCATTTTATTTGTGATTTATTTGTACGATTCTGCCAATAAGGCACCTAATAATCATATACTGTATGAATGCACAGTAACATCACATACTGCTTGATTATCAGTTTATTATTTCTACTGTTGTTAAATGTTTTCCTAACTTAGAAATGATGAAGGGGCTGTAACTGACAATTAGTGCTGATTCTTCTAATTCTATTTTATAAAAAAAAGTAAGTCTGTCCCCATCGTTACTAATGCTTTCTTTTAACCCCCCTCGTCACTCCTACCTAATATCTCAAGATAATGTATTTACGGGAAATTTAACAAAATGGTAACAAACTGGTGACTGCTGTGTGTTGAAGGGGTGCTATATCCACCATATCCACACTATATCCTCTGCATACGCCAAAACACACATTTCTTCTTTTTCACACAATAAATATCAGAAATATTAAATAGAATCTAAATATGGACTTAGAAAAAAACATATAATGCTAGGGGTGGGAATCACCAGAGGTACTATGAGTATTGTGATAAGATACATTGCGATATATTGTGATTTATTACCTTTTTTCAACTGCAGATTATGCAGTTTGTCAACATCTGTTCTATCTTATAAGATGCAGTTTTCACTCTGTTCATCTCAGACTTTTCATTCACATATCTTGAGGTCAGAGGCCCCTTTTCTGCCCTCTCCTCCTCCCCTAGTCATTTCTGTACAGTCCCAAAACTTTGGCTGCATTCACACCAAATAATGCGAAAACGCAACTCCTCTCGTTCATTTGAATGTGTAGTGAGGCAGAGGGGACCGCAGGGGATGCTGAAAAAAAAGCCGCAGCCCTGCGGCGAAAATTTGAAACGGAATCAACTTTTGGCGAAACGGAACTCGACATCACGCTGCGGTGACCAAACACGTAACCGCCAATCAGACCGGAAGACACCCACAGGAAGAAGAACCTTGTTTACCACGTAGCATTGTAGCATTCCTCTGTCTGTTAAGACAGACTGATCGCTGCCATGATGAACTTTCCAGAGCTGTTCACAACATGACGTCACACATATGGGGCATTTAAGTGACAATCAAGAACTGCCGAACAACCCTGCGCTAATCGCCGCAACGTCTGATTACAGACCTAACCTGTAAATAACCAGAGTAGCTCTTTGTACTTTGTGCAGCTCAGTTTTCTCATCTGTGTCTCATCTACATGTCAGCTTAAATTAATTTGACAACTCATTCCTGCTAAGATTTTTTCATGGTGTATCTATCATCATGTTCAAAAAGTATAGTACACTACAACACTTCCTGTCAGCATTGTATTATATAATCTTCTATTTAAGAACCTGCCACTCTTAAGTGCAGCAACCTCCTGTGTTGTTTTAACATATAAAAGCTGTGCACTTAACCTTTGCCACATTCATGGAAACCCTGCTGTTGACACTTCACTTCAGAGGTGCATTCGGGATCTTTTGTTCGAGCCATTTCTGTGCTCTGTGAACAGACTGGACCCCCGGCTACAGAAGCAGGAAAGCTATTAAGTGGTACAAACTCTGGGGCTGTTTTGTTTTGCCTGGGGAATCATTCATTTAATGTCGTATCTTTGCCTCGTTCAGTCGTTTCTTCTTCTTTGCTTCAAGGCGAGCTCTGAATAGTAATGAATAGTAACAGTGCATGTGTGTGTAAGTGGCCTCGCACACGTGGAACAGACGTTGATGTACTCCCGTGTCTGTTTTTGCTCTCCAGGATTGTTCATCAGGAACATCTTGTGAAGCACCATAATGACTTTTATTCTCGGTCAAAGTCAGATCTCTTGAGTGACACGGGCAGTAATTTGTTATTATCTGGAATAAGTGGGGTGGAATGATAAGGATGACAAGTATAACGGGGGCTCTGCGTGGTTTTACCCCACTGCCTTTATTGCTTTTAGCGGATTTTCTTCGGGGCAGCTGAAGAGGGCATTGTGTGCTGGTATTCTGGGAAGAACAGTTGCGAACATGTGCACGCTGAGATCAGACTAATGCACAGAGGCTCTTTTCAGGAAAAGAAAAGATTCATGCTACATTGTGCACTTTCAGTATGGAGATGCATGAAGCCATGTATACAAACTGTATTCCTTTTCAGCACTAATAATGTTCGGCATCTCCGAATGTCTAAAATTGGAACGACTTGTGCCAACGTGACTATCCATGGACCCTTTGTTTACAGAATAATTGGTCTTTGCGTGTGTCGACTGCGCAGAGGTTGCTTCTTCAAGTGAAGCCCTTTCTCTGATATTCTCATGAGCGAACGTCGAAGGCATCTGGGAAGACATATGGTGCAATGAAACACTGATGTTGCGGTGACACTCCTGTCCAGCGGCTTTCTCTTAATTCCAAATAAAGATCATATCACGAGGCAGCGGCAGAATATCTCCAGCACCGCTGCCACGATTAAATTAAGACCTGCAGCAGAGCAAAATCCCGCCAACAGCTCCAGCATTAATTTAAAATGAGTCCTGTCACCAGTGCCATCATAAGACCTGGATTCACACTGTGATTGTGAGGCTGGCAAAGGAAGTCCATGAGGCATCCCACGGTTCACTCTGGGCATTTTACAGCCTGCCTAATTGATATCATCTTTGGAAAAATCAACATTTTACCCTGAATAAAAATAGTCTAAAATACCATTTTCTTTTTCTTCAAACTGGGTTATTTCAGCAATTTAATAGTATGCACTCTTTACTCTTAATGCATTTATTTTCAGTAGGGCTGTCAAAGTTAACTTCTTTAACGCATTAACACAACTTGCGATTTTTAGGTTGTGGCGGGCTCAGTTTTAAAGCCAGAGTGAAAATACTGGCATAATATGAAACTAGAAAAACTAAAGAATCCATTGGAACCAACCATGTCATACTAGCTTGTGGCGAAGGAGGTTAAATAACGCTCCAAACTTGCGCAAAAGTTTGGTGAGGAAAAACTGGCATGGCCATTTCCAAAGGGGTCCCTTGACCTGTGACCTCAAGATATGTGAATGAAAATGGGTTCTATGGGTAGCCACGAGTCTCCCCTTTACAGACATGCCCTCTCTATGATAATCACATGCAGTTTGGGGCAAGTCATAGTCAAGTCAGCACACTGACACACTGACAGCTGTTGTTGCCTGTTGGACTTGAGTTTGCCATGTTATGATTTGAGCTATTTTTATGCTAAATGCAGTACCTGTGAGGGTTTCTGGACAATATTTGTCATTGTTTTGTGTTGTTAATTGATTTCCAATAATAAATATATACATGCATTTGCATAAAGTAGCATATTTGCCCACTCCCGTGTTGATAAGAGTATTAAATACTTGACAAATCTCCCTTTGAGGTACATTTTGAACAGATAATAAAATGTGTGATTAATTTCGAATTAATCATGATTAACTATGGACAATCATGCGGTTAATTGCGATTAATTATTTTAATCGATTGACAGCCCTAATTTTAAGCTCACCTTATTTGCCAGTTGCCATAAAATGTAAATAGATACACTCTTGTCAATTTGCTTAGATTGACTGTGTTGCCGTCAGGCTATGTGGATATAGCTTCAAAGGCAGGCTTTACTGAGTAAAGGACAAAAGGTATAAGCCTGCCATAAAGAGGAGCTTGCAGTTAAATTGATGAGATCAGAGGAGACTTAAGAGGACCGTGAGATGTAAAAGCCTGGAATTGCTGCATCCCTGGTGAGGCCCCTTAAGGCCTTAGAGTTGTTTGCAGAGGTTGTCAGCATGACAGAGTGCTGTAAAATCCTCGTGTTTAAGTTTATTATTATCCCTAAAGCAGTCCAGATTGAAAGTTTCACTGTGTAGAACTGAGTGTCTGCATTATGTCAAAAAAAAAATCCAAGCATGAGATGGGGAACACACCCTACATTTAGCGGTAGGTGATGCATATCTGGGATCTGACATGAAAAATGGCTCAAGTTATCTCGCCCTGTTCAACTCACGAAGCTCGGCGTGCACAGGGGAGAGGGAGTGTCGGGTCCGTAGAGCTGCGCTGTACATATGTTAACACGGAAACCTGCAGAGTGCCCTCACACTGAGAGTGTGTTCAGGCAGTTTACAGGGGCACGTCCCAGCCACTCAACTGAATGTGCAGCAGAGAGATACCGCAGACTGTCCTCTGTAGTGTACGCGTGTCCATTATTTAGAGAAAGTGGTCAGCGCTCCAACCACCTGCACACTTGCTCTTGTCTCGTCCATTCATATATTCAACGCTGGTAAAGAATCAGCTCTGCAGACGCGATTCCTGCGACTGTCCATTCATCCACTCATGAATATGCAATCACTCAGACCTCATTGGCTCTTTTTACAGTAATGCGAGTAGGAAAATCTCTCCTGACCACAGTGAGCCTCACTTTCCAGGTGAGAGCACTTTACTCTCCCTGCTTCCCTCTGCAGTAGGCCCACTCAATAAATCACAGCACAACGCTCCGCCTTTCTCTGCAGCCGCTAAGACACCAGCGTCAGTGGCTGTGAGGATGAATTGTCATGACTCAGCAAACTCTTGGCTGAAAGAGGGCCTGCTTTCACTTTCCATTTAAAGAGTTCTTAACCAAGTATGTAAAATACATCAAAGTTAAAAAATAATATATATAGGAAATGGCCACACATGGACATTTTGGCCACCAATTCCTGTAATAATATGAGTGATGATTAATGTAATTGCCTCCTTTGACTGAATTGAATAATTAAAAAGGGAAAATGAACAGACATCATCTATAATACAAAGAGGAGAAAGTAACTCGAGATACAAGCATGTACGGGTATTGTTGTCAGTGAGAGACCTGCTCAAAAAAACTGGTGTAACATTTCATGGTTCAATTTACAGTGTGCACAAAAATCTTAATATGAGTGTTGCAGAGGCAATTTATGTTACGCTGTCCCGTGCTTATTTATTAATAACCACACAACACAAATCCTATTAACCATTTTAGGTTGAAATGAGAGCAACCTGTGCACTGCAGCTATTCCCCCCAGTTTCCTCAATCAGCACTTATAGAATGGAAAGGGTAACAAGCTAAGTGTCTGCGCTAAAGGCATTATTCAGTGTCTTCATATTGATGGCTCTTGCCAGAGTTGATTCATTAAAGGGTTTGAGTGGAGCTGGTAATGCACTTTGGGGTCTGATGAAGCTACAGTGTCAACACCGAAGCCAAGCGGTCGGTTCCTTGCATTGTGCTGTGCAAAGGAGAACGTACATAGAAATTATTTAAATGCTTAAATAGCCAAAACATTACCTTCCATCTAAATAAAAACATCTTGTACGTGTACAATAATGCTATAAGAACATGATTATATTATATGTTTTCCTGAACACAATATATAAAGACAGTGCATGGTGTACAGTAATAAAACAAAAATAGTTCTTGCTTAACCTACAGTATCTGAGTCATCCAAGGGTTGAAGTTGTTATTAACTTCTGAGCAGCAGCCAACTCACAGCCCAGAATTATTCACTCAGTTATTCAAGCAGAATTCATTCGACTACTAAAACTTTTTCTAAGTGCTTATTATAGCACATTCACTTCATACACTTTGTACTTACTTTGTATTGTTGTACCATTAAATGTAGCCAACGGTCTGTTGTAGGGCTGGGAGATATGGCCAAAATCTTCTATCACAATATATATGTATATATATATATATATATATATATATATATATATACCACATGGTAAAGCCTACGTTTGTATACTCATACAGATGAAAAGTACTGAGTATTTAAGTGAAATTATAGAGAATAAATAATTAAATATAGGCCTAGCCTAATTTGAGCATATTTTTCATTCTAAATGCAGTACCTGTGAGGGTTTCTGGACAATATTTGTCATTGTTTTGTGTTGTTAATGGATTTCCAATAATAAGTATATACATACATTTGCATAAACCAAGCATATTTTCCCACTCCCATGTTGAGTATTAAATACTTGACAAATGTCCCTTTAAGGTACATTTTGAACAGATAAAAAATGCGTGATTAATTTGAGATTAATCACGATTAACCATGGACAATCATGCGATTAATCGTGATTAAATATTTGAGTTGACTGACAGCCGTAATTTTAACCTTTTATTGAAAAAGTGTTGCAACTGTCGCCTATTCGCATCGCTGTCGGTATGAATAGCTTTGATGCAAAATATTTGCAGGCGAGTATTTCTCATTTTCGTGTCGTTTATTCATCACGCCCCTGGTGTGTAACGGCCTCAATTCATGCGCTATTTAAATTTGGGTTCAATATAGTTCAGCAAACTTTATGTCAGTTGAAACTTTTGTTCACTGCTGATCTCTAAACTCAACTTTTCTAATTCTGGAAATAGGTCACTAAATCTTCCAGCTATTACTATTTTCAGGGTAATGTAATTGAGTCGGTTCCACATTACAAATATCTTAAATAATGATGGTCTGTCTTTCGAATCGCATATTTACTCAGCTCATCAAAAAGCTGCAGTTGGGTTTTTATTTTAGAAACAAGGCTTCATTTTTTTTTTTAATTCAAAATGAGACACGTTCTTGAAGAGTTGAGATGTTTACTCATCTGCTCGGTGTCTTCATGTGTTTGACACTTAAAAATAATCTAAAGTATTTTTCATACGTCACTTTTCTGGTTGTATTGTTGTTCTTTGCTATATTTAGGTTAAATGAATAAATTAATTAATCATGGCAAAATCACAATTTGGGTGAAGCTCTAGATTTTCAGTGACATATGAGCACAAAAAAGTACTGCTTTAAAATTGTAGTCTTCATAATCCTCGTTTATGAGTGGACCTGCTACTAATGTGTCAACTTCATTAGCATGCAACAACGACATTACTATGACATAAATAAAGGATGGCATGCTGTTCACTGTGATGGATTACCTATCTCAAGTAACATAAACACAAACAAAGACAAATTCACCTGGGGGCTCTCAGGAAGATGATTGAAAACACTGAATTTAAAGGGGCAGGTAGACTACACACGCTCCCTCCCCGTGGCGTAAAGTTGCATGCAGCTGTGTGCGGATATGAAAGACATCCATTGAAAAAAGATCAACATTAACTAAAGTTCAAATATCACAAGTTATTTTTTTTATTTCTACATATCATAAGGGAGCTTTTGTTACATGTTTTATATTCTGTTTATTTAGTTTAGTTTATTCATCAAGTCGCTAAGACATCACAGGTGTCATACAATGGGATGAAAAAATAAATGTATCTCTCTCTAAATATAAAATCTAAGTAAAATATCAATTATCAAACACCTGATTCACTTGTACAATATGTGGACATCGCCAGGATGTAGATAGTTAGAAAATTGACATTGAAAGCGTTAGAGCAATGAACATGTAGAATTCTCCATCAACTCCTTACTTACTTGGGTTATCTGAGGGCTCCGTGTACATTGAGGCTAATGTCTCATCACTCATGCTGAGGCACAGAAGCAGACCCAGTGTCCCGCCGCTTGCCTCCTTCTCTCATCTCTTCCTGATTTTGTTTTCTCTCAAGAGGGTTTACTATCTAATAGGACCTGAGTTATGGTGAGAAAGGGGGAGCAGAAGTATGATCATTTGTGGCATACCTTGACTTGACCGTGGACACCCTACCAAACTATGTTAGAACTGATCTTAGTTGGTAGTTTTATGAGTAAAGATTTAATGTAGCATCTCAGGTTGCCGTGCAGTGAATGCAGCTTTTTAAAGAAACCTGCATCTGTCAAACTAATGACATAAGCTGCTTTCTTTGGTTATCAACACAGTGACATCCACGGGTTTAGGTTAGCTTTTTGTTTACCATTTTGCATATTTGCTCTTCTTGATATCAACCCTTTTCTATGTGCTAATCGCACATCACAGGGATGACTGGAGACCATCTTGCGATGAGATCACACAAGCCGCGACGCCAAATCGGGCCAGGGCCTTAAATTTGGGGGACCAATGGCCCTTTCTCCACGTCCTACCCCCCTATTTCTAGCACACTTGGCCTTCATTTTGATCCCAATTACACAGTTTTGTGACACCAAATCGCGCCAGGGGTGTAAAGTGGGGGTGTAAAGGGCAGCATGGGGGGGGGGGGTCTACACTAACTAACTACACACAAGTTTAGTGGCTGCGTCTTGCACGGTTGCGATGCTATCGCGGTCAAAACGTGCTCACAAACCACCTCTGTGGTAGTTCCCGCTACAGTAGGTGTTTCCAGGACCACATTTTGCCATGATGACACACACGCAGACTCGCAAGGTGAAAACAATACCAGCGTCGCTGTCGCGGACGGTAATATCAATACCCCATGTCATGCAGCATCATTGAGCAGCTTCACTCTAGGCTGCTTTAATGCAGTGGGATTTGCTAAAATCCACTTGCTGCATCAAGTGATGAGGTGACTGCTGCAGATAGCTGGGCGGATGACATCTCAGTGGGAAACATTATGTGCTTCTTTTCTTTTCCAGTTATCATTCATCTTCTTTAGTTTCTGGCATCTCCTTTCATCACACGAAACATCTGTGCAAACCAGTTCATCACTGGCTGTATCGCTTGTGTGGCTGCATTTATCTTTTTAGTCATGCATGATGTAGTTCCATTTCCTTTTTCAGATACACTGTATTTGAACTGATTGAGCCTTTTAGTGTGGAGCACTCAACAAAACCTGCATTACCGTCTTTACTAGTTCTTTCATTGCACTTTCTACTTTCTAGATTGCACGCTGTGAGCCCTCTTGTTGCCAGGAAGATGCATAATTTGATCAACTCGCTGAAACTTTTTTCTGCATCTTTTATGCTCACTTTGTGAACTAACGTCACCGTTCCTCTTTAGCCACGACGTGGTTTACTTGACCTCCAGTGGAAGATTTCATTCTCAGTGATCTTTGTCCACATCCACATGCCATCCAGCACCTGGATTTGTGCTGGATTTTTTGTACCTTTTCCAACATCTGTTTGTGCTGGCTGTGTTCCTGGGCTTTGCCTTACTCTCTGTGCCTCCAGAACTCATCTGGTCTGGTCACCTATGAGACATTTCCTGCCCAGTGCATGCACGTTGCTCCTTCTGTTGACTATAACAGGAAGTTGATCCAGTGCAACTCCCATTTCTTAACCTGAACATATGACTTTTACATAGTTTTGAATTTGAATTATTGAATGTGCTCGTCACTATAACTTTTGTTCCCTCTGTTTATAAGGATAATTTCCTGTCTCATACATAGTTGAAAGGCTTAAAGTGATAAACTATGTTGCTGGTGGTGCTTAAAGGAACAATGTGTAGCATTTAGGGGAATCTATTTGCAGAAATTGGAATATGATATTAAAGGGGAACTACGCCCATTTTCAAAATTCATACATGTTATTCCTATGGTCTAAGACAGCCAAAAACATCAGTAAACATGAACAACTCTCTCCCAAATCCAAAAACTAGAGTGCTAAAACTCAAATTTGCGAACTGCTCCATAAACAATGAATTGGAAAATATGTTCTAGATGACACCGACCATTGTCAGCCAAACAACCGCTGATTGCCTCCTCCCCCGCTGCCGTAGTTTTAGCTGGGTGACGATCAGCTGTTCTAGCGGCGGACCACTGTAAAACACACTTCATTTAAACTTGACAGGAACTAAATAAAACTCATCAAAACCGTCTTGGTTAATCTTTCCAGCAATCACCAAGTCTGGTTTGGTCGAAATAAACCCGTATTTCACCGACTTAGATGTGAAGATATGCTCTCGTTGTTTGGAGGCAGACCATTAAATTATCAAAATAAAATGCCAAACATCACCCAACCCCCCCCCCCAAAAAAACCCCCAAACAACCGGCGATGTACTCAGCCAATCGCTGATAGCTGATATATTCGTCCAATCGCCCAACCCTAGTTGCAGTCTACAACCTCACCACTAGATGCTGCCACATCCTACACACTGCACCTTTAATGCTTCCTAAAGAATCTCTGGCACAGCAACACCAGTAACGAGAGCTTGACAAAATAATAAAGTCACACGTAATGAATGATTGACCAAGCTAAATACAAGAGAGAGCCAACAGAAATGTTCAGTGATGAGGTCGTATATCACAATGCTAAATACTGCAGTAACAATACTGCTCTCTCATTTGCTTTCTGGCCTAAGATCAATACGGGGAAGGCTGGTGGCCTGCTCATTGCTTTATTGTGGAAATAGAAGACTAAAGTGGTCGGGGAGCTTTTATTTCAAGACTGCAATCTGTAAAGTAAGTTTTGAAGACAAAAAAATCTAATTTGGAAAAAGTAATAATTGGATTATGCTCTTATCAAACGAGAAAGAAATGCAGGCATATTATGGTCCGATCAGGCTACAACACATTGCATGCATTACTTAATGCCCCTTTAAAGGCCCTGAAAACCTATTTTCTCAACCAGCTTCTTACTATCAGTGATGGGGATCTACCTGAGAACAATATGTCTGCCAAACAGTTGTGATCGTTATTTCTTCTTGCTGGTATGGAATAAAAAAGATTATGTCTCTGGTTCTGCTGCATTGATTTTAATACCTTTTAAAAACTGTCCATCTTGATTCCGACAACGTTAGCGCAATGCTAAATCAGTGGAGCACTCTTTCAAATGATTCAGTTAGTATGTTATTCGTCTCTCGGGTTGATGAAACTGTGCAGAGAACAGTAGCATGCTAAATCAACATGTTGAAAGGCAGCCAAAAAAATGTGATAGACTAACTGTTTTATGTCTCTGGGCCAAGTAGAGCTAAGAACAAAACCATGGAGAAATAGACAGCACTATAGATGTGTTCATGGGAAAGATTAAAGTATCAGGTCTGTGGACCTAACGTGGCCCATTGCTGCTCTAAAGCTACACTTCATAACAGCCTCTCAGCGCTGCAGCTGCCTCTTCTCTACCAGGATTAACGGTTTTTGGAAGCACCACTAACAGTCCTTACAATGTAAACCTCTCAGAGCTCTCCTGAATAGCGCCGACGCTCCATATTACTCCACGGTCGCATTAGTAAAGTATGATAATAAATGAAACATTCTCCTGAACACCCCATTAGTAAACCTTATCTTTTCACAGCCTCCTACAGCCGCCAGCTATCACACAAAAGCCCACATGCTGCTGTCCGAGGCAGAAAAGCCTCCCTTCTTATTTTTCTCTCTGTCTCTTTCCTCATTTGTCTCTCGCCCCCCTCCTTTTCACTTTTGCTCTCATTTATTTATTGATTTTTTTTTTCCAATGCTACAGCTTGAATGTATGCAGAACCTGACTCGAAAAACCCAATACATCTAATCCAGACCCATTTGAGTCATGACATGTATAATAACTACATATTGTAGTCTTAAAAGTGATACTGGTGATTACAGCAAAAACAAGTCAGCAGTGCTTGTTCATCTAAATGAAATGTTTTCTTGGGATTCCTCATGTTCAAAAACTATTTGGGGGGATTTTTTCGTGTCTCTGTTTTTCGATTTTCTGGATTGCTTCTTGTATTTGTTGGCACTCATATCTCTGCTATTGTGACCTACTCATGCCTTACTGGGCTTCTGACAGTGTCACTGCCCTTTAAAGTCAGCTCTCCGACCTGAAGTCTGGCTTGGGGAAGGACAACATTGGGAGGTAATTGGAGGCATCTGTACTTCAGTAGGGTTTCTCTTCTGGCACATTCGTGGCACAGACTTTATAGGGCGGGTCCGTTATTTGGGGATTTTTTGAAGTTTTTATATCATTCTGTAGCTTCCCAGTGGTTTTCCTAATGTATTCAAATCCGAACATTTAGATTTTGGTCGAAGTACGTATGTTTTAGTGTCAAAATGCTATTTTTCCAAAGCCCTTCCAAAAACGTTCTCCTACGTCCTAAGTGTGTATTAGCCTACTTACAGTAACTTAGATGGCGGCCAGCACACTCCCAGTTTGGAGAAGCAGAGCAGAGTAACGTTACCGGAATGGAAGCTAAACAATGTAAATTTACTGCTCTGCTAATTTGGATCCGAAAGTCACACAATGACACAAACAAACTAAGTGATCGATGCAGCGGTAGACCAGCAACGCTCTTCTTCTATTCTGTGAAGTAATATGACTATTTTTGTGAATGGAGTCTGGTGGCTTTGAAGATATCGATGAAACGGCTTCAGTTCCCTGTTTAAAAGGGCTGTCTGATGGTGAGGTAAAGCGGTGGAAATATTCTATATATAGCGTACACTTAAACTGATTCTGAGTTTTTTTAGGTGGATAACATACGTTTTCCTGCTGCCCCCACTGCTTTACTTTGCCATCAGACAGCCATTTCCTACGTGGAATTGAAGCCATTATATTGCTCTCTTCAAAGTCACCAGACTACATTCATAAAAACAGTAATTTTACCTCACAGAACACGGGAGTATACATACAACCGCACCTCCAAAAATCTGAACCCTTCAGTTATTTCCAAACTTAGCACAACTAACTTTGACTCAGCTAGTGCTAGCGTTCACATTATTCATAACCTTGTTGTTTAGTTTACTTTGGTAAGCTACATCACTGCTTTCGGCGAACGACTGAATGGGCGTTTCCATTTGAAAAAAACAAAGAACGAAAAAGAACGCAGATAGACCCGCCCTTTAAGTTAAGTACTGTACTTAACTGTTCCTTCCCCTTTAGTAAGGAAAGACTAAAAAAAACAATCTTTTACCTGACAACTGAAGGGGCACCATCATCTCATTTTTCATAAATGTCTGTTTTAATAAGCACATTTTTGGAATATCCAAATTATCTGAAACACACATTTTTTTAGGAATAGGGTAGACCATATGGTAGCTTACTATTAATAACCCTAATCTTTCTATCACAAGCATCCCCTTACTCGGTTTCTAATAATAACCACAATGCAAACACTGAATATTATTTTTACACACTTTCACACAGTTTTTCACGCTATTATATCATGTGAAACTCAGTATACTTCTCGTGATGCAGTAGTAAGATTATCAGTATAGACTGTTCAAAGAATGTGTGTCCAATTATTATTCACAACAAAATGTTCAATGGAGAGTTGTTTTTAAACGAAGATGAAGACATTGTGATTGGATCTGGCTTCATTCGCAGTCTGCTTGAACTCTGACCACCTGGACAGACCTGACAGAGCCACTCTGCTCGATCCCAGACCTGCTTGGGCTGGATTTATGTCGTGTTTTAAAATAGACAAGTGTTTTCCAGGTCAAAGTTGAGCAGTCAAGTGGTATTTTCAGACTACTCTGGCTAAAAATGTTTGGACCCTTGAATCCTCCACTACGGTAAAGTGAGGAAGAGGCTTAGCTTCAGTCGATAAGAATATCATGCTTTTTGCTTTTTTTAAACAAGTGCACTTAAAAGTGGAATTTAAAAGGTATTTGTCTTTGCTCCTGGGAAATCCAAATGTTTTCCGTTGCCTGCACTGCATTATTTATGGAACCTGAAAGTCAAGGCAGAGATTGTGTTCACCTAAATGTGATTTGCAGCACATTTCTTATGCCTCCTTGCTATATGTCATTCTACCTGGCTGCACACCAGCCACCTAAAAGCCTGGGTGCTTACATCATCGTTCTACTGGGAAGAGATGTTTGCCAGAAATGTCCAGAACCATCTGATCCAGAGGATCTCAGTAGGATTAAGGATATTTTACAGACCTGAACAGAGACTCATTATCCAGGGCATGTGACATAGTGTAAAGAGGATACTCTCTTAATGAAACACCTGTGATACTTCCCGGCCTCCCAGTATGGATTTTGTGTTATGTTGCGCAAAGCGAATCATTCTTCAGGTGGCATCAATGCTGTTAGTCTTTCAGTCTTATGACGGCAACTAATGCAGGATCACTGAAGCAATAAAAACATGATGTAATGAACTTTCTTTCCTCGTTCGGGGGCTGTAAAGAATCCACTGTTCAATTTACAGTATGATACTGTATTACCTCAATTTTAGCAATGTTACATGAGAGAGTAATCTGTGAAACGGTAGTCTTTAAAACACTAACAACCATTAATACCAGTAAAAACACTCTTGAGTAAAATATTTTATTGTTTACGTTGTAAACACACTGAAATTCTGAATGGGGAAAACGTGTGGGTTGAGGAAAATTTCTTTCTAGGGACCAACCAGAGACTAAAGTGGATCCTAGAAGCTAGAATTTTGTTTTCATGTAATTTTCATACTGCTTAACTCAGCACAAACTATTTCCTATGAATTCTCTTTATTAGATACAGAAGCTAATGGCATTAAAGGAACAGTACACTGGTTAACCATCCTGCCACAAGAAGAGGGGGTATATGTTGGTTTCGCAGAAAGATTGAAGGCAGGAGGAAAATAGAAGCTCCATCATAAGTTAAAGACTTAGACTGTATATAAGAAGTGGACGTAGTCACCGTGACATAACCCATTGGTTTGTGGACTGCCATTTTGAAGCCTTGAGTTCGGCATTTTTGCCGTCGCCATCTTGTTTTTTTGCAACCAGAAGTGACAAGAGAGGATGGAGTTGTAAGACGAAAACACGGACAACTCTCAGACGCTGTGGTAGCGACCTGTCAATCACAAGGTCACCACGCCCTTAAACATACCCTGCTTTATGGTCTATTTTACTCTGAATTTGACCATAATTTACTAAATGAACATCATGCTGTATTGAAGAAGACTTGAAACTAGCGATTGAGACCATAAACTCATGTTTACAATGTTTACTGAGGTAATAAATCAAGTGAGAAGTAGGCTCATTTTCTCATAGACTTCTATACAATCAGACTTTTTTTGCAACCAGAGGAGTCGCCCCCTGCTGGCTGTTAGAAAGAATGCAAGTTAAAGGCACTTCAGCATTGGCTTCACTTTTCAAACCCGGAGGTTGCCCACTGTGTAAATACCGCTTCGAACAATGTTTTTAACTTTATTTCTTGTGGAATTAATAAAGACATCATGTTAGAAAAAGTTATGTGGGTGGAATTATCTTGACTCATCTGCCCAGCATCTCCAGCGACATCAGGTGTTGCCAGGTGAAATTAGCGACATTTAAAAACAATTTGATTCACTAAGATTTCAGGAAAACTAAAGCCATGGGTTGTAGGTATCTTGTAGAGACTAGGATTGAAGTCCTGTCGATTATCTCGTAAAGGCTGTGTTTGTGTTTTTCCTGTGTGTTGTGCTGCACAGTTGGGCTCTCGATCGTCACGTGGAGAGATGCGTCAGGCCACCCATCAACTTCCTAACAAAGGTGGGATGTGTTGGATTGTTCCTCTCTAACTTGTTACGCAGTTGTCTATTGTCAGTCAGGCTTGATACAGGCCATGCTTCTGGTTTCCCCCCTGTCTATCAGGGTAGATGGGGAGTGGCAGACAATGCCTGCTGACCTGTTACACAAGGGTTAAAAAATGAGAGTTGCATTGGGCCAACTTCAGAGATAATTACGTTGCTGCTGTGTCAGTGTCAGTGTCAGGGCACAGGGCGCAGTAATTGCACTTTACCACACAAGCCGAATGTGAGAGAAGTGGTATTGCTGCTCCCATAGGACTGAGTCGGTCGTCCTGAATGCAAATTTCACTGAGCAGAGTTTCAGGGATAGGCGGTAAAGAGCCCCGTTAAAGGGCTTTGACTTTAGAACTACAGTTACGATTCGTAACTACCGTCGCCATGGCAATGTTTAATCAGTTTGTTCAATCTATAGAGTTGTACTTAATGGATGTTTTAGAGCGATGAATCCACAAGTGCTGTCAAAGCCAGCAGGCCGCATGCTTCCACAAATGGCTTGCCTCCCTAATGACCGCCCATTTGGTGCCTTTCATTTCATGATGTCTCATTCGTGCAATCAGTAAATAAGCCTGAAATTTACCAACTGCCCTAATGATAGGCACTAAATGTCCCCTTGAACATTGAGTATTATTGGTGTTTGCTTTAGATCATGACTGTGAGTGTTAAGGATGGAATACTGCAAGAGGACAACATGTCAGCATAATAGAAAGGACTTTGAATCTGTCCTGCTGTATCTTAATCACAGTTACAAACACAGTTGCCGAGGTGAGGCACGCTATGTTCAACCCATGACAATCAGCACTTTCACATGTTACTTTAAATAAATCAAGTAGAAAACAACACCTATAACCATGGGCTGAAAACGCAAACGTCGAGAAGTATTTGTTTCCTGCTATTAATTGCATGACTGCACAGTTGGATTACATTATATTTTACAGGTTCTTGCTAATGTGGTCACCCTCTGTTTGCTATAGAGGGTTAGACAAATACCATCAATTTGCATGCAATCTATATGTAATAAGTAATGTCATTAATCGTGATATTAATTGTCGTTTAATCTGTTGATTATTTTCTCAATTAATTGATTAGTAGTTTGGTCTATAAAATGTCAGAAAATGGCTCAGTGTTTCCCAAAGCCCAAGATATTCAGTTTACTGTCATAGAGGAGTAAAGAAACCAGAAAATATTCACATTTAAGAGGCTGGAATCAGAGAATTTTGACTTGTATATATATTTTTTTAATTACTCAAACCGATAAATCGATTATCAAAATAGTTGGCGGTTAATTTAGTAGTTGACAAGTAATCGATTAATAATTGCAGCTCTAATCGTGATATAGAAAATCAATTGGAAAAACCGTAATGTCTGTACCAACCAAGGTACTTTGTGACATTGACGTAGGGCTGCAACTATTGATTATTATCATTATAAATTAGTCTTATTTTCAGTTAATCTCTTTGTCCATAAAGTGTCAGAAAATAGTAAAAATCCAGAGCCCAAAGGTGATGTCTGTGATGTCTTTGTTTGTCTGACAAAGAGTCCAAAAAACAAAAAAAAGACATTACATTTACCATAATATATGACAAATAAAAGCTTCAGATCCTCACATTTTAATCTGGAACTAGAGAATGAATCATGAAAAATGATTAATCTATTATCAATCATCAATAGTTGCCGATTAATTGTCGCTCCATCAAATCAATTAATCTCTGCATCAATGCAAAAATCCTCTAATTAAATATTGCTATAAAACAGTCTTCACTGATCTGTAACATGGAAACAAAGAGATATTCAGGAATAGCTACTTTGGTAGAAATAGAAAAAACAGAAATCTCTATTGCCTCACGGTGTATCGCCATGTCATCCAAACCTGTGCAACATGGCTGTTAGACCTTATGTTTGACGATGCCTCCCTCATAGGCCTGACCTAAAAAAGAAACCGTGGAGCAGTGTGGGATTGTACTAAACGACAGAACAAATTGTCAGAACACTTGTTTCTCTGTGCTGGTTTAAAAAAAGGAGCCTTCTCTACAAACCAACGGAAGACAAAACATCCCCCAGACCAAACAGGCAACATCCTCAGAGGAATGTTGTACAAGAAACAAAAATGGAACGTTTTCACACCAGGCAGACGCAGACTGCAGCGTCTTTGTGGATGAAAAGAACCGACTGTCAGTTCGATGAGTGTAACAGCTGATCTGTAGGAAGAGGTCTGTCTTCTCCAAGAGAACTGAGCAACACTTCGCTTCTGTCTATCTTTCCTTTTACAAGGACCCGTTAAACTGCCAAGCTGTAAGGCAGCAAATGATTGGTGTGCGTGGCTAGACTTTTTCTCTCCACCTGACACACGTCCATCACTGCAATGTATTGAAGGAGCTCAGGGGAGATAGGACACGCAGAGATGTCCTGCGCTTAGAGTTGTGATTGACTCATACCTCAGTGCTCAGGATGGTGCGGCACTGCCTGTCAGGGCTTCCTTTCTGTGACAGTTTGCTGCCTTTCCCTCCCTCGGTCCTTCTCCCTCAGCTTCCTCAACTCTGTGTGGAGGACAAGCACGTTATCTCTGCATGCAGGTCGTAGCGTAACATGTGGAGGTTTAAAATCCTGTAAAATTATACTGCAACAAATGAAGGGGAATGAGTTCGCTCTGAGCCACAGGGCCCAAGGTAAGGCTCAGGTCAAATTTCCATAAAATAACCATAAAAGATCCTTAGTAATGTCACCAAGCCCAAAAGAGTTGATTAACCCCATTGTCTTCTGTCTACCTTAAAGTAAAGTAAACCCACTTGTACAATTAAAGCATATAAAATGTACATGATCACGTAGGACGGAACAGATAATTGACTAATTATTCAAACCAAGACGGTGCTCGTCGTTGCTTGAACTTGTACGTAGAGCTTTTATTCCACCTGCAGAAGTCGGGAAGCTTGTGAGAATCTTATTCTTCGGTTTCCATTACTTCCAACACTATCGCGTTCGGAGCAGTGTGAGTAGACAATGTCAGAGTTGTTAGGTTATTTGCCACTTCATGGATAGACCACAGTTATCTACCTGCAGAGCACAGGGTTAGTCACGCTGCAGAGAAGTAGGAACACTCCAGGGGATTGTGCCATCACCTTTCTTTCTTACTTCACTTGCTGGACCTTTCTGACTTCAGAGTTCGCTCAAGTAACTTCCACAAGTTCTTCAATGAATTATATAGTTTGGGACACTCCAGGGACTGACAATATAGTCTGGAGGACAGTTTGATCAGATGTAACTCAACTTTTTTACCCTTGACAGTCAATGTTGGTGTATTTTCAACCATTACTACTTCGTCTAAACGGCATCTTAGACAACATTGCTTTCCTTATAACCATGAAAGCAATATTTTACTAACCTTAATCAAGAAGTTTTAGTTGCCTAAACTTGTCACACCTTAGGGCGCTTTCACAAGCCATAGTCCGTTTGGCTAATCCGAATATGAGTGAAATTGATACTTTTGGTTCGTTTTCTATTTAATCTGTTTTGGTTTCGGTTTCACAGTGCACAAATTAAAGTGGACCAAATAAAAAAAAATAGGTGAGAATTTATCTTTTCAATCCAGGGAATCACAGACTTTGATTTATTGCTGTCAAAGTGTTTTCCCTTTGACTTGGCACTGATATACTGTGCAGACAAATCCCTTCTCCTCCAGTTTATATCGAATTACTTTATAAACGTCACTATTTTTGTGGACTTTATTTATCATATTCTGTTTGTTCTCTTTGGCCCAGATGTCAAGCAAACATTGGACTCCAGGTCAGTCGTCTCCCACTCATGTTAACCTGTCGTTTACCTGTGTCCAACTCAACAAATGCCCGCACAGGCAGCCTGCGTTTTGGTTCACTTGGAAACGATCTCGGACCGGTTGCTTTGGTCTGCACCAGAGTACTATTACTGTGTTCACAACTTCCCAAACGAACCACACTAGAGTTTCATTAAAGCTGATTAAATGTTGACTTGTGAAAGCACCTTTAAAGGTGCTAAATTTGAGATTAGGAATATTTCTATTTCCTTCCATGGCTCTCAACATGGCGACGGCTGAGCCGGCGGCTCACGGCAAACGGTGCTAACGGCGCTAGCAGTGCAAACAAAGGCAGCACTGCTGACAGAGGTAACAGTGTTAACCTGAGGGGGAACCAGAGGGTGGGCGCAATGATTCCGCGACAACGTCGTCAGTCGGGACAGTGTTATCAGCTGTAACCACCGCAGAGAAACTGGGATTACCACACACACAGAGGGAGAGAGACTTTATTCTCTGCTCAGGTAGACATTACTCCTCTATATCTTTACATAGCAAGTTGTTTGCTGCTATTTTCATGCTCTGAATATTGTACAGAGAACCAATGATTATTAACCAAAATGCCCATATGAGTCGTTTATAGATTCCCCAATTTCTGCCATGTTTAGATTTCCAAGCACACATTCGAAAACATAGCTGAACTACAAGAACGAGGAATAGACTGCCAGGGGAGCCAGACTCACTGTAAACACTCCTCAGTATGAGGAGGTGGAAGTGGAAAAAGTCCTACAAGAACGAGTGAACTGTTTTTCTTAAGACGCTCGGGCTGCATGCATGTAAGAGACTATTAAGCATTCTCTCAGTCCGTGGTGGTCAGTGCTCCACTCTCTGTGGTGGGAATCTGTGGAGGAAGGCGTAAACAAACAGAGAGAGAGAGCGGCTGTGTTGTAGGGCTGAGGCTGGACAGCCTGCAGGCAGCAGCAGAGAGGAGACCGAGGTCTAAACTGCATCTTAGACAACACCTGGTGAGCTTACAGAGCACCTTCAGCCTCAGCACCTCAGTGTGCTATACAGAGCTCTTTGGGGGCTCAGCAACCAGCAGGCTTTACAGTAGTGCTTTATTATAATGCTTGGCTCCTTTCTCTAACTTTGGGTGAAAGTTCTGCATGTAAAGAAATCCCATGCTGTTCAAGATCATGCAGACACAATGCAGAGATTGAGCTCTGCTTTGCTGTGGATTTTCTCTCTAATCCTCTACATAAGGCCTTAAGACACAGTAAAGGGGATTTACCACAGAATTTCAGTGTTGCATGTTATTCTAACTAACGTTGTAGAAATTCATTTGTATCATTCAGAGACATAAAGGAACACTTTATTCTGCCCATCCCCAATTTGTTATTAATTATGTGAGCATACAGTACAGTCTAGAGAGATGCAGAAATGAGCAACCATCTGTCAAAGTAAAAGTTCAACACTTTGGGAAATGCGCTTATTTTGCATTCTGGCGAAGAGCTAGATGTAAAGATTGATACCACTCTCGTATCTGTACAGTAAATGTGAAACTTTAGTACAGCCGTTTAGCTTAGCTTAGCACAGTGACTGGAAATGGGGAAACAGCTGCATAATAGGCCTGGGTGATTGGATGAATATATTGCCCATCGGCGATTGGCTGACTACATATCAGGTTGTTTTTCTTCTTTCTTCTTCGATTGTTTGGGCGATGTTTGTCATTTTATTTCGCTAATTTAATGCTCCGCCTCTGAATGAGAGCCGCTCTGCCACTTCTCAGCGTACAGAGAGAGAGACAGCGGGGGAAACAACGTGCAGAGCCGGTTTATTTTCACATCTAACACAGTCAATTAAGGGTTTATTTCAACCAAACCAGAGTTGTTGATTGTTGGAAAGAGTAAACCAAGATGGTTTTAGTGAGTTTTATTTTGTATCTGTCGAGTTTGAATGAAGTGTGTTTTACAATGCTCTGCCACTAGAATAGCTGAAACTACGGCTGCGGGGGTGGGGGTGGGGAGCGCACACACACACACACACACACACACACACACACACACACACACACACACACACACGCCTTCAAGAATATATCAGCAGTAGGTGGTTGTTGGGCTGACGATGACCGGTTGGAAAATTTTAAATTCCAATTTCTGCTTTCACTTTTCTTATCGTCTCGACATAAAAAAGTGAATATGCGTATATTTCCCCAAATGTTTAACTATTCCTTGAAAGCATTCACACCAGCCAGAGCACAGCCAATAGGAACGCTCTCTCTTTGAAATGGTCTGTGATTGGTCAAAGTCTCCCGTCACGGGCTAGATTTTTTAAAGCCTGAAAACAGAGCCATGAGGAAGTGCAGAAGTCTAGTTATCTCCCAGAACATTCAAATCACAATATGCTGAAAGGTTATTATGGAATTTTTGCCCAATGATGCCAACAAAGTTCTGCCTACTGAAGCTTTAAATCCTAAAACCAGATAACATTAGACAATCTGTTGTTATCTGGTGATTACAATGTGACTTAGGGTTATGTTGAGCCTTAATACACAATAGTCTGTGGAAAAGTAAACTACTCTACGGAGTTAGCTAATTTATCCACTTGACTATGTAGTAGCCAGTAGGATTTGGGCATCTTGGGTGTTTTCTGTTGCAGTAAGACTGTACTATAAAATCCCCTCGGGACAGTTGGCTCACACAGTGGCCCTCGGAGTGAGCCTGGACATGTTAGATCAGTGATGGCACTAAGGAAATGATGTCAACCTCGGGGTGGGATGTGCCCTAGGCGGTGTTGACTATCATCTGATAACAATAGAATCCTTTTCTCCCCCAGTATCACTCGATCCTACTGAAGTTCAAATACCGCGAGCATATTCTGAGCATGGCAAATAATGGATTATGGGGATTAGAGGCAAGCAATCATGAAAAGAATCATACGTTTTGAATTTCTTCACGACCTCGATGTATCCTCTCACACAGGAAGACAAAGCACAGCGTGTAGAGAAAAGGTGTGCTGGACTGAGTGGGTTTATGTGCATGTGTTTGATGTACAACTCTGTGTGTGCCAGAAATCAATTTACAGAAGATAATTGTTCATTTCCGAGGGGAGAGGGGGAGGCAATGAAAGGCACTGAAAGATTGAGTCTACATCACTGTACACAAAATGGCACTAATGGGGACAATGATCACCTCCAAATGAATCCAATTATGGGGCTGTTATTCCCACACCTCACATGTCTTCATATGGGTGCAGTTATTCAGCTAGCGCAAGCCGATAAAAAGTTGTTGACCACATCACACCTTGCTAATAAACTCGTATCTGTCCCAACAGTTTGACAGTTAAATAGAAACAGATGACAGCTGTCCAGGAAAGCTCAACCAGGGAGGTTGTGGCTGCAGTGAAGTCGATGGGATTACCTGGGGGATTAGGAACTGTAAGTACAATAACAAAATGGCTTGACGATGACACAATTACCCTGCCATGTTTGAGACGAGCTGATAAAGGCTCGCAGCGTGGATGTGAGGGCCTGAGTCACTGTCACATTCGAAAATGGGCTCCTGCAAAATATGATAAAACCCAACATCAACGATGACGATGACCGGTTGGAAAATTTTAAACTCCAGTTTGCTTTCACTTTTCTTATTGTCTCGACAAAAAAAGTGAATACGCGTATATTTCCCAAAATGTTTAACTATTCCTTGAAAGCATTCACACCAGCCAGAGCACAACCAATAGGGACGCTCTCTCTCTCTCTGAAATGACCTGTGATTGGTCAAAGTCTGCCGTCACGGGCTAGATTTTCTAAAGCCTGAAAACAGAGCCAAGATAAGGTGCAGAACTCTAGTTATCTCTCAGAGCACTTGAATTACAATATGCTGAAAGATTATTATGGAATTTTTGCCCAATGATGCCAAAAATATACTGCCTACTGAAGCTTTAACATACATTCTGAACAGATAAAAAATGTGTGATTAATTTGTGATAAATCGCGATTAACTAGGGACAATCATGAACAATATTGTAATCGATTGAAAGCCCTAGTGTGTACGTTCAAAATCATCCATGAGACATATACCAAGTTAACGTTAATCTTTGAAGGTACATACATTTAAAAATCTGCTTATTTCCCCAGATCAAATGGTATTAAGAGTTTAGGAGAACACCACAAAGTCACACATTATTTCCTCTGACACTGAAAACCCCTATCAGTATTTGTAAAATTGAAATCCCTCAGAAGAAACCTAAAAATATATTTTTCCAGTATCTACTTAACTCAACATATTGAAAAGTCTGCACACCATTTAGAGTGTAATCAGCCCTCTGCTGAAATTATATTAGATCCCAGACTCCCATCCCTGAGACTCTCATCAACTCAACATTAGGCTTGAAGCTGTGCAAATTATGGAAACTGTTCGTTTAAGGGTCGGCCTCTCTCTCGCTCCTGATGAAAGCTTGTGCGATGGTTTAGGCGGGGAACACCACAAAGTCACATATCATTTTCTCGGGGCATTAGAAAGTCCAATCAGAATCTATAAAGATGAAAAACTTCCTCTCAAAGCCAGAGGACCAATACTTAACTACGGTGTCATATTGATGCACGGCCTAGAGCTCTTCCATTGATAATGAATAGGAAACGGAGTTGGATGACTCATAAATAGTTTGTCTGAGCTACAGCTCAAGGATCTTTACAGTATTCTACGAGTAAGAAAAGAGAAAATTGATCCGTGGGCTATTCAAGAATATTCTCTGTACCGCCACGGTCACTTTTTCTATCTTTTAATCAATTTCCTTCTCTATCAAGCTATTAGTGAAACATACTGTGCATTAGATTAGAGGTCAGGGAAATCTCCTTTTCTGGCTGCCATTAATAATAAAAAATATGAGCGGGTCAAAGTCCTCTAAAGAAGGAATAATTTCTAAAGTTGCACTCTGATCCTTGGCAGTCTCAAGCGGAGATATATGTTTGAATATCTGAAACTGCATCGTGTTTTTGGAGACACGCTCTAAAGCCTGCAGCACATATTTTCTTTTCCTATTAGCAGCAATGAGTTGAATGTGTTCTGCTGTGGTGGTGGTGCTGATACAGGGGTTAGGGAGTTATTACCATTACATTTGTCGAGATTTCATTCGATCATTTCCTTTGTGCTGAGTTAATTTCCTGCCAACGGTCGCACTCGACGTGTGTTAAAAGTTGCTTGTGATTGAAGTGGTAAGTTGTGGTGTGGTCAGCATGAAGTCAGGTCAGTTCCAATAGATTTTTGTCATGAGTACTTTCACACTGAACACAAATTTTGTTAATATTAAACGGCGAAAAAACAACGTTATTTTTTTCTGGAACAAGGTTGATTTTCTGAGCTTTCCCACTGTGAATAAAAACATCAACCAATCACGTTGTGTGGAACCGGTTGAGTTGCACCTATATTTATGAAACAACAACACGAAGGCTTTGTAGTCCGAACCAAGATGGCAAACTTTATTACTCCTTTCAACCTTGACAAAGGTAGCGTAGACCAGATTCACTATTTCCGTTCTTACCTTTCACAATAAAAGCCCTGGACATATAATATTCGCAGGCGAGAATTTTGCATTTTCATGCCATTTATTCGTCACGCCCCCGATGTATAAAGGCCTTTATTGCGGTGAAAAAAATCAAAACATCCATAGAAACTTCCCAAAGCACTCCTGCAACATTATCTACTTCTCCACCGTCCATCCGAGACTCCACTCCATCAACTACTGACAGGGGCAGCAATCACTATTTTGTCATTTCAGTTGGCAACATATCCTCATACAGCGGTTCGTATGATATCTCATGAAAAGTTATTCCTCATTTTTCATGCGTTCTCTTATGAATGTCCAGCAACACGTGTCAATTTATGCTCATTACATGCATACAGTCTTTCAAAATTAGTTTACATCTTCACAGGAAACAACTTAGTTAGGTTTAGGAACAGATTGTGGTTTGGGTTAAAATAACTATGGAAGCGGAGTAACTTAAGTACGGAAGTTACGTAACAAATAAGTCAACAACACAAACAGAGTATTTGGATCCACCTGTCCACCCGACCTCCTCCCTACGTGGATTTTGTCGCTCTTTATACTTCCTGGTTCACGATTTCGCAGATTATATACAAATTGATTTGGTGGGATATACATGAATTACAGTGCATTACTTTTCGTAGGCATACTGTAGCTACGAACAGTGTATGAGAACAGCCTGCGTTTGGAGGACTTGTTGGTTGGTCCAAATGCTCAATGTAAAAAGTAGTTATTATTTTGCCAAAATATGGATTTATATGCATCAACTTGTAGGTGAAGTCTGACTGTCAGAGATGGTTCTTTCTATGAACATTTTGACGCTTCTTGTCCGCCGTGACAAATTGTCACAATTGAAATCCATTGTAACAGACATGAACAGCCACATTTAAAGTCAATATACGATGAGTATTAGATATTAGAGTAGATAAGACAGACTTAAAGTGGAGAATCACTTTAGATTTAAACAGTATTTTTTATTTTATTTACTATTTATTCATTGTATTCTTAAGGCGTGGTAGGTGGTATTGTGCGCCCTAACTGTTGGGAAATGGCCTATTTAAATTCATATATTTCCAATTTCACAAACTAAATGAGCAGAATATTTTATTTCTGCTTGGATAACAGCAGAAATAGGACATTCGCTTTGGAATTCGCTGTCAACGAGGTGTGGCGAGAGAGATGAGGTTGAATAAAAGCAGACAGATAGCTTAGCAAGAGGGGTTAGAGAAGGGAGAAGAAAAACAAGGAGTGAAAACAAAGGTGAGAGGAGAGACGAGGAACGGGGGCGACGGGGAGAAATGAACAGATGAGGACAGTGAGTGCTGCCAGCTCGGCGTGAGTGCATGTGTGTGCAGCTGGGGGATAATATGGCCACAGCGGCAGAACACACATCTCACATCACACTCAACAGGTGGGTCAACAAGGGGCATCTCAAACAGGCAGGCAGGAGCTTATCTTAATTCTGAGGGAGAGAAAATCCAAGATCCTATCCACACTGACTCCCTGTAATCGATGCTGACAGGTAATTCAGAGCAGTGCATGGGAGAGCTTACCGCTCGCAGGAGTGGCAGGACATTTGTGTGGCCTCGGTTGCTATACACTCCATGCAATCAAAGTGCTTGGCAGTTCCAATACATGTCCAGATAAACACGTATTTTATAAGAGCTAAAAACCAATTCAGCAGAGCACAAATGATGATGGACGAGACGAGAAAGTAAATCTTGGAATTCACAGGAAGTTGTTTGTCCATTTCTCGGTGACTCTACGAATACCCTCAGATGTTCTTGTTCAAGTAAAATGATGTGATTATTAGTGCAGTTCCTATAATACATATTATATGTATACTTTTTTTTTTTTACTTCCAGTGGAATTGTATAATATCATCGTAATATGATAAAGTTGTGCCAAACATGATTATATCTATCTTTTTATCTTTTATTTACAAGCTTTTAGCAGAGTTACTAAATGTCTTATCCATGCATACAGTATATTGTTATTCTCTGAAATGCATGTATGTCTATGGGCAAATATCTGTATATGATGGGATGGAGGAGAGTGTCAGTGTTGCAGGAGTATAATGACCATGTAGATGGGACATTCTGAGCTTTAGTAATTCCAAAAGTATATTGTATAGGTTTGATAAGCATTTTGGAACTACAGGTCCCATAATGCTTTGGGGGACAAAAACAGGAAGTTTTGGCCAAATTACAGAATTCCAGTTCTTGTTTGCAATATACCCATGGACAGAGAACTATCACTGGATTACTTTATTACTGAAGAAAAGTTAAAAACATAATGATTCTCAGCCAAGTTCAGGAGTTACAGGGAGAGTCCTTTTTCTACGATTTTTAAGCGGATTTATAGACATTTATTCATGGCATCAGAGATAATGATATCCTCAGAAAGTATAAGTCACACTGAATCTAAAAATATGTGTATCATGTTTGTGTGTTCAGATTTTACGGAGTTCTCACCATGGATGTACAATAAGACCTGAATATGGCGCCGTCGTTCAGCCTTGCTTCGTGGCCACTCGCGGTATTGCAGCGAAAAATCCTCCTGCTGCCCAAAAAAGCATTTTCCCCACAGACCACGATTTTAAAAGAAACGTCTGTAAAACTGATGACAGGACACCTCGAACTGCAAACATGGTTGATTATGAATCTTTCTATTCTGACTTTTTGATCCATGGAGGTTTTATATTTGTAAAACTTGCCTCAAGCTGGGAAAAGCGATTTTAAAATGTGTGACGTCATCACAATGTAACATCTACGGGCCGAGTGGGAACTCGCGGTCCGGGCCAGCGGGAGAAACATGACTGTGTATATTCAATGGGCAGCTTACACCGGAAGTAAACCAGAAAGCTAGAAAACTTTTTAGCCGTATGCGCCAGGCCAGCAATTCTCATTGGAGTGAATAGGCGCCATCTTGGGGTCCGGTATCCAGTTCTTATTATTCATCCATGGTTATGACTCAGAGAAAAAGGAATCTAAATTGAGATGCAAACTGTGGTAATCACGCGTGATTGATTAAGAAATTTTGCAGTCAAAATTCTGTTGAAGAAGATTTTGTTGTACATGTTTTGTAATGCATAACAGTGCAACCTAGTCAATGCATTATCCTTTTAATTTAATTGTTTCATATGTTATATGTGCATTTATTGTGGTATAGACAGTATATCAGAAAAATATAAATCTGTGATATAGATCTCAGCCCACCCTGCCACATACAGCAGAACAATACAAAAATACATTTGTCACAGCATCTATTGACAAGCCTCCAGTACTGTATCTGACACCTCTGCCTCTGTTTCCTCTCCAAGTCTCTCACTCTGTGCTTTACAACCGTCTGAGTCAATAAAAACAATACAAGAGGGTGAGTGGTCCTCCCACTTGCCCATTTAAAACAATGCTGGTGTTTTGAGGTAAAGTCAGACACTGCATGGATGTAGAGGCCAAACCCAGAGGACAAAAACATGGAGGAGAGTGTATGTAGGCTACCAAGGGAAGTGTGAAGGCTCATGGCTGTGTATCCAGAGCACATTAAAAAGAGAAGAGAAGCCCGGTTCAGCTGGTCCCTCAAAGCTGCCATTGGCATCGCTCCCGTTTTGTGAGAGGACTCGTTATGTAATTCCACAAGAGCCTGTTTTCTCATACTTAACTATTGCTAAAACCATCACGACTGGAAGTTCACAAAAATCCACGCGCTGAATGAATAAAGAATAAAACAAAACAAAAAATGTGAACTTGTTGAGTGAGATGTACATCCGCATATATCTTCTGTGTCTCCTTTGCAAACACAAGCAGCGATTTGCATGAATAATATTACAAAAATACAAGAGTGCATTGTTTTGAATGTGGAGCCCACATAGGCATTGCAAGAAAAGCTATCACTCGACAGCTGAGAGCTGAGATTGTGAACCATGCATAAAATATTCTGCATGTACTGTATTTCACTATGAGCATAAATTCCCCAAGACTCATGAAAAAATAAACAGTGGGGCACAGTATAATGTGTTCTTGTTCACAGCCACCGCTGGCTGTGTGTCCTACTATAAGTGCTTTATCTCATTCAGAGGTAGCAGTTGCACAATTTAAAGCTCCGACTTGAGTAATTACTGGATACGTTGTGATTATCAGGCACAAGTGGTGCTTCTTGCACATGCAGCTGAAACTAGAAGAAAACTGCTCATATGCACTGCTGCAATAGAAATCAGAATATTTGTATTAAAACTGTAATTAGGGCTGGACAATATAACGATATATATTGTAAAAATGATATAAAAATGTCTATTGTAAATATTTTTCTATATCATTTCTATTGTGATACAGGCTAGGCTTATATTTGTTTCTTTTTTCTCCATAATTTCACTAAAAAACTGTTATGTTCATTTTGCACTCAAGTTCTTAAAATGAGAAAATACTCAGTGCTTTTCATTTGTCAAGTATTTAATTCACACAGGAGTATACAAAAATAGGCTTTACCATGTGGTTACTTCATATAGACTATTTATTTATTGAATTACCAGAAAACATGCTATATCCTTATATATATCATTATGGAGATATGAAATAACCTATTTCGTGATAGATTTTGGCCATATCGCCCAGCCCTAAATGTAATCATTATTTTATATTATTTAGTGGCATTTGGCTTTCAACAACATGGGGGGAACGAACAAGTCACGACATGTGACAAAGGCCCTCAGCCAGACTCAGACTGAGGACATTGTGGTTATGGTCTTTCTCCAGGATGCTTTATGTGGTCGGGGCTTGCATGGTTTGTGATGCATATAAATACAAATGAATCATGGCAGGACAGCTCAGGCTACAGCAGACCCAGACAGCATATAGAAAAATACAAAAGAAAGAGAGCTTGCTTTTCCCCCCAGACATTTTGTTATGAAACGGGCTTAATTTAAATCATTGCAGATATTGTAAAAAAAAGGGTAAAACTAAAGATAATACACAGACACAGAGATGATGGTGGTTACCACTAGTTTAAGCAGATTAAAGGTTTGATAGTAATTTTTTTGTGTGAATAATCAGATTATGAGAAACTAAAGGTCGTAATGAGCTCAAGATAGTTTAACAAAATGCTTAATCTTATTACAATTCCTTTCACAGGGATTACAGAAGCCTTTAATTACGTCATGTTACATTTATGAAAAAAAGATGAAAACATTGAAATGATCCAAACATCGCCTTGGCCTCTCTGATACTACATTATAACACGACCATAAAAACCCAATGGCACGTGAAGCTGAATCTTTAATCTTCTCTCTACAGCCCAAACAGGCCCATTAAGCCCACTAAGTCCATTTGCAGGGGTCAGTTTTTTATAATAAGTATCTGACGCACAGAGGCTCCCCGACCTCTTCAGTCCTCTTTAGAAATTCTTGGCAGCGAACTTCTCAAAAATTATTGCTCTACATCTTTTGTGCGTCATAGTACTGTTTACGCTTCATAGGGGAAGATATTCATGAAGCCTGTATGTACTTGGCGAGGCTCTCGCCCACGGGTTCCCAACCTGAGGGTCCCGACCCCCCCTAAAGTTCGCCAAAGCTTCATGGGGGGGGTCGCAAAAAAATATACAGTTGGCCTATATCTCAGCATGTCATTCATTTCTGTTAAGAGAACTAAATAAAATTGTCATTTTAAAAGTTTTGATTATTATTTAAGATACAAACAGGATAAGGGCACAATGAAGACCTGAACACAAGCTATATTCACAGAGCCTTCCCTCTCTGCTAAACAGCCTCGCCTGGGTTAAAAAAGTACGCAGTTAAAACAACTAAAGAGCTAATAGAACAATGGTCAAGCATCAGGGAGAAGAAAACACTGAATTTGTCAAAAAAAAGAACCCTATTAAGTGTGTATTATTGTTAAAAAAAAAATAATACATAATACAAACAGAAAATTGTATTTAAAGTAGGGCTGTCAAAGTTAACACGATAATAATGCGTAAATTTGTTTTAAAGGCATTCATTTCTTTAATAAATTAATGCAATCGATCTTTCGGTGGTTGAAACGGGCTCAGTTTTAAAGCTAGAGTAAAGATACTGGCAACATATGAAACTAGAAAACCTGAGGAATCCATTGGTACCCACCATGTCATACTAGCTTGTCAGGAAGGAGGTTAAATAACGCTCCAAAGGTGCGCTACATTTTAGCGAGGAAAAACTGTCATGGCCATTTTCAAAGGGGTCCCTTGATCTCTGACCACAAGATATGTGAATGAAAATGCGTTTTATGGGTACCCACGAGTCTCCCCTTTACAGACATGCCCAGTTTATGATAATCACATGCGATTAATTGCAAATTAATCACACATTTTTTATCTGTTCAAAATGTACATTAAAGGGAGATTTGTCAAGTATTTAATACTCTTATCAACATGGGAGTGGGAAAATATGCTGCTTCATGCAAAGTATGTATATAATTATTAATGGAAATCAATTAACAACACAAAACAATGACAAATATTGTCCAGAAACCCTCACAGGTACTGCATTTAGCATAAAAAATATACTCAAATCATAACATGGCAAATTCAAGCACAACAGGCAATAACAGCGATTAACGATGGACAATCATGCTATTAATCGCGATTAAATAGTTTAATTGATTGACAGCCCTAATTAAAAGTTAATAAAAATAACAGGAAAACTCATCACTGATACGATATTCACAGGAAATAATCTGCTCAAAATTCATTCCTTTAGGTATTGCGTTCACTATTTGGGTGTATTGTACAGTTTATCAGATGTTCTATACTGTTATTGTTATGCATTGAATATAATTTGAAATATACATTAAAATGTCACTTGGTCAGGGGTCATCAGTTTACTCAATGATAGTAAAGGGTTCCTTTAGGGAAAAATGTTGGAAACCACTGCTCTAGTCTATAGGGAGTCATCTATAGTCATGTAGACTGTTGGACAAAAGTGCAAGTTTGCACATTTTGGAGTGTTGAGATTTTCTTGGGGGGAAAATCTAAAACTTCTGGTGAAAGCTGGGGCAAGAGTGCAAAGTCACTTCGTATCAGGGAGTTGATTTTCACAGAAAACTCAACTTTTAATCAATGAAATAGAATCGCAACCGAAGTTCAAATGTCTCTCTCCTATGGGAGGTCCCTTCAAACTTTTGAGCTCCCGCCTCAGACCAAACGCTGGCTGCGGTCCGAGCTGCAGGGACGACAGCCAAGATCGCCTGCAGAGCCCATCTCCAATCTATTAGCTTTTACTCACTGATGTATTCAGACACAAAAACTTAAAAGCTTCGATGTACATGCCGTTCGCCAGTGAATACTTTTAGTCTATGTTTCATTTTTAACGACTGAAACGTGCTCTTTGTATGTTAGAAGCTGCACAGTGTCATCGCTTTGAACGCTGGCCACATTAAAGATTTAAGCCTCACGACACAATTTTTTTTTCTCATTTCCATCAAGCAGATTTCACACACGCTGTGGAAAAGATAAGATATGCTTTGAAGTATATGTGGTCTTTAACGTAGTCACATAAGTGAGTCCGCTATAGTAGTACTGTTACTTATGCAATGTTATAAATGTGTTGCGTACAAGATCACGGATTAAATTGTGTATCAGTATTCACAAAGTTAGTGCACGTGTTTTAATTATCAAGAGCACAGTGCTTGTAGCTGTATGCAGTACTCAGTGTCTCCTCAGCGTCCAGAGTCATTCACACTGTATATCTTTGTAATGAGATCAGATCAGCCAAATGGGAATACTGAAAATCCTTAAACAGCAAGAATAATGAAAAGTGAAAGACCTAACATTTTTTAATTATAAGTACAGTGACACTGGCACGTAGCACTAGGCATAAGCATTTAGCTGTGCAAATCAGATTAGACAGAAAAGGATACAGTTAGTCAAGCTTGAACCTCTAATAACGGGGTGCGGAGCCCAACGTTCACTACAGTGTGCACTCTTCCTCATGGACATATCCACTTCCTCTGATGTGAATTTATACGCTGGTCAAAACGGATTATACTTTTTAATCAGGCTCATATCTTAGAAGACTATCAAGGAAAATGAATTGAAATTTCAGCCTCTTTTATGCTGTGATTAATGCAATTATAATAAACCTAATTTTTGCATCACACTGCTGAATTGAAGGGTTGTGGTTGTCTCCCACACATTTCCAGGAATATGTTTATTCCCATTAGAGGAATGACTTACTAAAATGCATAATTAATGTTACTCAGATTTTATGCATATGGTGGTGTGTTCTTCAAAAATTAGATTAAAAAAATCGCAATATATCGCAATATATTAAATGATAAACCCTGTATCGTGATACTTATGGTATCGCCAGATTCTTGCCAATACACAGCCCTACTTAGTGGTGGTTCAGTTTGATGTGCAAGATCTAGTCAGTTGAGAAAAGGCTTTTGAAAATTTGCAAAGTTAAACAAAACAAGTTCATCACCATGTTATGACTGGCGTTACTGTGACATAACAGATGTACCTCTTTGAAAACTTCCCTGGAGGAGGGACCGGAGGCCCGACACAGAGGAATTGACAGAGGGACTGTGCCTGCGGCAGATAGGCTTGAAGTCTGAGCAGGCACACCCGCAGGGCTAATAGGCACTCTGGCCCTCAAGGGAGGCCCTGTCCTCCAATAAAACATACAGTAGATACTGTAGCAATATTCACCGCTCGGGCTTATTCCTGCAGTTCATCCAGCACTCCACTGAGCACTCTGAGGATATTGAAAGGCCTGAGTGGAGTTCTTCTATTTTAATGGTAGAGGGCGTTATATTTGCAATCCTTACCTTCAAACTGTAGAACATCATACTGTAAAACTATTAGCTGAAGCCCAATTGGCTACAGAGTAGTCATCTCTTTCTTATACCATCAGGAACCTTTCATGTGGCTGTCCATTCAGAAGCAATAAATTCCTCAGTGTATGCCATATATTGTAGAGCTGCAACCAACAATTATTTTCATTGTCCATTATTTTATTGATTAATCGATTAGTTGTTTGGTTCTATAAAATGTTGGAAAATGTGTTTCCTAAAGCCCAAGATGACGTCCTCAAATGTCTTGTTTTGTCCACAACTCAAAGATATTCAGTTAACTGTCATAGAGGAGTAAAGAAACCAGAAAATATTCACATTTAAGAAGCTGGAATCAGAGAATCTTTACATTTTTTCTTAAAAAATTACTCAAACTGATTAACCATGAGAACCATGAAGTTGCGTTTTTGAGCGGCATCTGCGCGCCCTGACTACCCAGAGAGATCAAAGCTGAAATAACAGCCTATAGTTCTTTACGTCACTGTCACATCTAATGCCAGAGCTGGTGGCAGGAAGAACAACAGATTTTGCAGCAGGAGAACTCAGCTTTCTCTGTCAATATATCTCACGCACTGAGGAATTTATTGCTTCAATCGACTACATTTACCGTAAACACTGATTGGACATCCACATAAAACACTTCTCATTTTCCTTGGAGGTGAGCTGAGCTGTAGTTCTGTACTGTAACATATGTCTGCTTTTAAAGAATTTTCCCCTTTTTGAGATCATCTATAGTATTTGTGAAAATCTTCTACAGCTAGTGCAATTGAGCAGAGATCTGCTCTCATATATCATGAGGTGAGCACTGCTCCACCTTCATTTGATGGGTATTTCCTGCTCCGACTACCCCACTTTGGTGTTCATCCGCTTTCTGAATAGCACTTTGACCACTAGAGAGCCATGATTATCTCCATTTGTCCTGGCTCTTGATGTATAGCTGCATGAACAACTTAAGAAGGAGACCACCAAACTCAATATAGCCTATATGAATTTAGCGTTAAAGTGGTTATATCCTCATTTTCCTACGTCACTGCAGGCCTATCAGTCTAGTCACTCACTTACATGGTAGACTGAATTGAATTGCTTTTCCAAACGCATACTTGGATATGCAATTGTGACAATCAGTCAACCTCTTGATCCAGCAGCAATGTTCCAGACAGACACTCAACAAGCGAAAAATACAGAGACGAGGACCTGTAATGATTGCTTGCGTTCCACTGTGACGTAGTATATTGTCTGGGTTGGTCCTATACATAGGCTACTTGCTTTAGTAATATGATTGAACTTTGACTCTGACGTGCATTAGCAAAGCCATGCACATGGATACATGGTAAATGGTAAACGGACTACATTTCTATAGCGCCTTTCTATCTTACCGGTCATGCTTTTAGTGTTTTGCTTTCTTTTTATTTCAGGTTTATGTGGGATTTGCCAGCGGTTTTGGCAGCAGGTTGTAAATGTGAAGATCCTTGGCACCTGTATGTTGCCTAAAGGGGTTGGGCAGCTTCTAAATTCAGACAGGTTATGGAGAGCATCCAAATTTTGGTTGCTCTTTTTTTAAATGGACGTTTCCAAGCTGACAACAGACCGAATCCTACAATCCATCCTAAAAACGAAGATTATACAGTATTGGATATTAAGCTTGTGTTAGACTTGCAATTTCTTACAACTAAGAGTTTTTCTGCTCATTCTCTCTTTACTTCTTCTATCCTGAATGAGGTTGAAGTTCTGCTGATATTCCCATGCCAGTACCATTTTAAATGGCAAATTGGTTAAAGTTTTGATGGGATTAAAATATTAAATGAAAAATGTTGTGGACTGGTGAAAATGAATGAAAATGGGTTAAATTGGTACCCACGAGTCTCCCCTTTACAGACATTTCTACTTTATGATAATCACATGCAGTTTGGGGGCAAGTCATAGTCAAGTCAGCACACTGACACACTGACAGCTGTTGTTGCCTGTTGGGCTTGAGTTTGTCATGTTATGATTTGAGCATATTTTTTACGCTAAATGCAGTACCTGTGAGGGTTTCTGGACAATATTTGTCATTGTTTTGTGTTGTTAATTGATTTCCAATAATAAATATATACATACATTTGCAGCATATTTGTCCACTCCCATGTTGATAAGAGTATTAAATACTTGCCAAATCTCTCTTTAAGTTACATTTTGAACAGATATAAAAAATGTGGGATTCATCTGCTATTAATCTCGATTATCTATGGACAATCATGTGATTAATCGCGATTAAATATTTCAATCGATTGACAGCCATATTTTTGATTTGTTTCAATTTACAACATTAACCACGTATTATGAACTATTTAAAACTTCGACCGTAATCTGGGAGAAAATATGTTTCCCTCGAATCGTAAATGACACTGCAGTTTTATGCGAACGTAATTTTGTAGGAGACAGGCTAGTTCTAATGTTGCCTTGGCCCCTAACTTAAAAGGATCTTTTTTTTTTTGCTGATTTGCAGTGGTTGAAGTTCTCACCTTGGTTTAGTGATGAAATGCACTGTGAATGTGTCAAAAAAAATACTGACACCTATGTTAGCTAACCTCACGCTTTTCTCCCATTTCCTTGTCATTTTATATAGAACATTTTCATCAAATCACAAGAGACACTACATTTCATTCATCCGGCCTAGCTTCACACAGATCCCAGGTCTTACTAAAGAAGTGGGAAAGCATAATTGGCACCCTGGCTTTCCACATAATCTCCATATTTATTTGAGGAATAACACCTCACAGACCTGACAATCTGGCACCCCAGATCCGTTCTCTCTCTGTGCTCTGGTCTCACAGTGGGTGATCACCAGGCTGAGCTGATTCGGCCTGAAAGGCAGCGCTGTTTAATGAGCAAGTGAGGCCGTGAGAGAAGAGACAACAGGTGGAGCGTCAGATTGGTGCTCTGCAGCTGGGGATGGACCACTTTTCTTGCCAGCTGTCAACCTGGATAATAATCATTAAAAAAGTATGTTTGCAAAAGCGTTCATGCTACCAGGACATTTGCCTGCATGTGATTTCATCAGCTGTTGGGAGAAATAAGTTGTATTCGCAAGATGTTTTTCATCTGGCTGTTGTTCAGAGACATCAGCTCTCAGCATGGCAGTTATCCAGGTAAATATTGATATGTTTCTGATTCGCTGCTGTAAGCAGCAAGTAAGCTGCCAAGAAAGGTCTTGCATCCGATCTGAATCATGATCTGTAGTATTTGGTAGCGGCACTCTCAAAACTTGGCACAGTCCAACACTGACTTCATTGCTCTGGGCACACCAAATATAGTGATTTCTTTTTCCATTTGATGTGGCTCGGTTCAGTTATTGCTTTGAAAGTCCAGCGTTCTGCCTCGCTTTGTTGCCCTGCAATCAATCTTCTCTGTAAAGGACACTTTCTTTTCCAAACAACCGCATTGTTTAATCAGCCGCAAAGCTAGAAACACTAGTGACTCAGTGGGATTCTTTACAAACACTGCAAGTCTTAATTAATTTATCATGCTAGTTTTTTTTAAGGTCCCTTATGCAAGTCATTGTTCAAAGCACTTACTCCTCTTCCTTTTCGAGACTTCATTTAGATGACTGTGTAGAAATCAGGCTGTTTGAATAATTTGCATCATATTAAAGGCTCGGATAGTGTCAATGAACACCAAGTCAAGTATGCAGCAACGCTCTCCAATATGAGTGTTATGGTACACTGTGGCCTGCTAATGGTGTGAACACTGGCACATTTTTTATAAGTAGATGCTAGTATGTTTGCTCCAAGTTTGGAAGCAGTTTCTATGGTAACAATGTCCTATCTTCACTTTCTCGCTGACAATCTGTTTGGTCAACTGATTCACTGATTAAAAATGAAGTAACTCCGTTCGAGCCGGTGAACAGCACACTCTGAAACATGTTGCACTCTTTAATCGTGACAGGACACATGTGCTTAGGTAAGCGAAGTTGCTCCCTTGCCAAAACTTAAAAGCTATACACCATCTTGACAGAGGCGCTTAAAGGCTTTTAAGTAGAGATGTAGAGATGCATTAGAGGTATACTGGCAGCTTGCACACTGTAAGTCAATAGCCATCAAAAGACGTTTTACTTAATTATTTCCTCACAAAGCTGACCTTTGATCCCCACGGTACAACAAACAAGGTCGTCCGCAGGTTGCAAAGGCTAGACATATGGGCTGAGGAAATTATTGATGAGTCAGACACCATATTATTTACAACCTGCCTTCTCAGCTGCTCTTTAAAGCAGCCATCTTCTCATTGAATTAAGCTTGACTTTGTCAATCCACACTCTGTCGTATTGTAAGCTGTTGGTCCCTGCGAGAAGCTCAGTTGGTGCCTCAGCTTCGCTCAAACCTCGTTCACTCGAGTGGTGATTGTCTTACAATAATAGGACCATTAAAAGTCCCCCCAAAAAAAACGTGGGGTTTTGTTTTTTTGTCGTCTTTCAGGCAGAAAAGATACAGAACTTCAATAGTAAAACAGATGCCGGGATTGTTGTGTGACAAAAGCCTTCTGTCACAACAGCTGCACACTGAGTCAAGAGGCTGTTGTAGTAGGAAGTGGAAATGATCTCTCATAATCACGTGTGTGCCATTATTCTTCATTATGAATGAGAATTAAATCTGCATGCCAAAACATATCTATATAAGTTAAAGTAAAGTAAGTGAAAGTACTCCAAAATATGGCAGTATGTATAATACTTCCCACTGAAATGTAGTGGAGTATATAAGTATATATAGTATTCATATATATATGAAATGGAAAATACTCAAGTAAACAAGTACCTCAAATTCGTACTTAAGTATCATACTTGAGTAAAATACACTTAAAATAGCAAGGATATGAGTACAGTATTTTTTGTGTGTACTTATATTAAGTCGATAAGCTACAATGCATCAGTTGTCTGATAAGATGCCTATTGATTAAAGACATTTCTGTCCCTGCATTCTTTATTAAAACATCCCAATACAAGCAGCAGACAAGCTAACACCAAATGAACAAGGTTTATTTTGAAAGGGAGGATTTAAATACAATACGTTTAAACACATTAAATTTGTCAATGCTCTGTCGTCTGTGCTCCATCTGCAACATGCTCACAAACATGATGTTGAGCAATTTCAGAGAACCTATCATGGCAGTTGCCAAAGGTGACTTGAACTACGGTTGCCTCCGAAATTCCATACTAACGTGCTATTTAGTACGCTAAAAAGATTTTTTAGTATGTCCGAAACCTTAACATGAAACCAATTGTATGTGAATTGCATACTATTTCTGGTGAAATATTGGTTGGCACGGGTTACCATGGTTACGCCCTTTCAGGAAATTACGACAAAAATTACTGCTCATTGCATCTGAAAAGATACATACAGTACTACTGTTCGTCACCCAACAGTATGTTGAACGATATTACACATATTTGGTATGCAGTGAATTGTATGCGATTTTGGACGAAGCCCATGTATTGTTTTTTTTTTTCTTTTTTTTCAGATTAACATGGAAGCTTCCTTCTCAAGTTGCTTTCAAAGAAAAGTGGAAATAATAACCATCCAAACAAAGCTAATAATGTTAGCAAGTCACAGAGGTCCCTACATATCTATAATCAGAAGAACACTGTCTGATGTTGACCACGCTGACCTTGTTATTTGGGTCAGCTGGATATTTGTGGGGGCTGCCCATCATCAGCCACCGAGCACTCACGATCATTAGTCTGTCCCCTGTATGGCTTCTATAGAGCTGGCTCAACAGGAAGCAATCGACTTGCTCAAATCATCCATCAGACGTTTATACGACAATGTGGTTGGCTGTGGTGTGAAGGAAGATTAAGGACTGACCTTCACACAACATCAAAGATCATCTGATTGGCCCTTGTCTTCTTGGCTTTCACTTCAGATGATTGTACACTTAAATGTTTGTTCAGTCAGTGAGGGGCAAAAACAGCCTCACTATCAATCAAAGCAGAGACATTAACCAGCAACAGGGTGAGTTGACTCTGAGGGGCAGAAGTTTGTTTATGAACAGTGAAAGGACGTCTCTGACGTCATTTTATCTATTACATCTATGACCCTTTCACAGCACTGCAAAGTGTTTTCAGTTGTTTGATCACAAATGGATGCAAAACAACTACAGAGAGACATAAAATGTTTTGTGTCAGTTCTGGGGGTCTTGCTCCCCTTTTACAGCTGCTTGTCCAAGGGCTCATTCGCTCATTATCTGTTCATAATTGATATTCTTTCATGTAAGAATGTTCAATTTTTTAACTTGATATTCATTTATTTCACATGGTAACTATTTATAATGTACAATTTATTATTGCCAAGAACCAGGACATTGAATTTGAGTCTTAAATGTACCCCCTTCCTTGAATCTGTGCCCTAGTCTGGCCCCCCAATTCAAACGTTTTCAAACCCACCCCTGCTCCAGATGTTATGAGTTACTAGACAAGTGCGGCAATTATAAGTTGTAATTGTGTAAAACCAAGCTATTTTCGCTGCTCAGACTGTGGCAGGCGGAACAGTCTAGTCAAACAAACTAAGAAGTTAGTGTTGTTTTTGACATGAATGGATTGTGATTGACAGGCGGTCTTTCTAACATAATCCCAAAAAACTAAAAAGCTGTTGGTTGAACGATTTATTTTGGAGACAAAGACACAGAAATGGGACACGTACCTGGAAGCAGTGTGACTGTTTACAAGCAGAAAACAGAAGTAAAACGCCCCCTCCTGTCTCGTCTTTGTTCTCATGTATGTGTGAATTGATGTGAAACAGTGAACAGTGGGAGCTCCTTACTTAGAGAGATGAGTTACCTTTACTAACTGAATTAGAGGTCTCCAGCATGGTTTTCTTTGCATCAGGAGTTGAATGAATGACTCTGAGAGGGTGGGAAAAATCAATCAGATGATCTTACTGTGGTGCATGCAAGGATTAACTATAAATTAGCATTAAGGGGATGAAAATTTGTTAAAGAAAAAGAATACAACTCAACAATATTTGGAGATATTGAACATTTTTGCTTTGCAGAGGCACAGAAATAACACTACAAGTCTTCATCAAAGAGTGCTGGATAGAAATGTGTAGGGTCAAAGCATTTAAAGGGGACATATCATGGCCATTTTCAGGTTCATAGTTATATTTTGGCATTCTACTAGAACATGTTTACATGCTTTAATGTTCAAAAAACACATTATTTTTCTCATACTGTCTGTCTGAATATACCTGTATTCACCCTCTGTCTGAAACGCTCCGTTTTAGCGTCTGTCTCTTTAAGACCCCTCCTGAAAAAGCCCAGTCTGCTCTTGTTGGCTTGAGAGAAAAATATGGTGCACCTTTGCAAAGGTAGAGATTTAAAGTGGTGTTTTTTTGTGATTCTTTGTGGAGAAACTCAGTTTTACAGATCTGTTGATTAAATCAACTAATCGAATAGTCGGCAAAATTGTATTTGAGTGTTCGTCGACTAAGAATTTCTGTGGTCGAGGACCGCTCTAATGTTTTCATTAGTGTATAATCACCTGAAACTAAGAATTGTTGTGTTTTCGTTTGCTAAGAATGAGTCCTGCATATCTATATAGGGAGCGGGTCCTCTTCACGGAGTCCGCAATGTTGCTCCGCCATGTTTCTACAGTAGCCCAGAACGGACAAACCAAACACTGGCTCTAGAGAGAACCTTTTGTGTTTTTAAATTCCGTGAAGGCCACCGTAGGTACACGCTTGGAAAGGGAGGGCAGAGCGGAGGTGTACTCAGTTGGTTGCAATTTGTAACCTCACCGCTAGATGCCACTAAATCCTACACACTGCTCCTTTTAGTATAAGTATTTAAGGTGCTTATTTTGGTTTTATACTTAAAGAATCTCTTAAAGTTAAAATCAAACCGCTGCATAAAATACCTGAGCAACCAAAGTAAGGAAAAAAAAAGTAAGGTACCCCTGACTCTATTTTAACCACAACAGTCTGTTCTGATCAGTTTGAGAGATTCATTTGGAGCACCTTTGCAAAGGTAGTTGCTGTGGGTGATATATTCTAATTAGCCTGCATGTGACATAGGAAGGGGAGCCAAAATCTGAATGACTTGTTGAATCACATGTTTTAGGCAGCCCTCAAAAAACTGACTGGGTTGTCTTATGTCACAGTTTGTGGGTTGGTAGGCACTCCAGATACCTAAATGTATGAGCACAAGCACTGAAAAAGTGAGTTTTTCATTATATGTTAAGACCCACACTGTTGCACCATGCTGGCAATGTTGAAGAAAAAGAACACATTTATTGCTTCGTATTTGCAGTCAGTCATTGAACAGGTTAATTTCCTCAGTGCATCATTAGTGTATTAGCTGTTTACAAGCACCGACTGGGGTTACTAAACATTCATAGGGAGGAGGGACATGTTTTGATCACTATGATGCGACTTTTGGCACCTATTGACCTCAAATAATTTTCTCATTGTTTGATGAAAAACATTTGCCCTCAGTGTGGCATTTGGTAGCCATTTATTCACAGAGCATCTGTCATATTAAAAGCTGTTGGTTTAAATTTCATAATTGGTAGGAAACTGCAAACTACCTAATCATGCTGAATTACCAATCAGGGATCTAATCTGCTACATTTTCTAACACTATCTGTAACTGTGCTGAAATCTAATTATCTAAACAGAAGATGTGCAGCTTGCAGCCAAACAAGAGATAAAAAAGTCTGTTTTATAAAGTGACACTAATTTGATAGACTGACAGCTCAAAGTCTTAAATATATTTTCCTATTTGGTGGACTTTGTCTTGGACTTTGCAGACCTAGTCCTTGGGTTTATATTTCCCTAAGGAACCAATTACTGTGATCGGTGTCCTGTCTTTTCAGTGTGAGAGAGAGTATGTTTGTGTGTGTTTTGCACATGTGTGCCCGTTTGTGTATCTTCTCAGAGAGTACCAGGACTGCCTTTAAGTAGTCTATAATAACAGCATTTCCTCTCAAGATAATCAGCTACATCCAATGAATTGTCATTGGCACATTGTCATCTTTGTTCATTCACACCTGACGACACGATTCATGAAAAACCCTGCATTTTATCCTTTAGGTTGGTTTGATTGAGCAGGTGAGATAAGTACCATTCAAACTCAAGTGTGCACCAAAAAAAAACTGCATACAAATGTGCAGGTGCAGCTACTTTGTATAGAGAACTCAACTGACAGGACATTGTATTATGATACATATTTTCCCCTCATCAAGCTGCAGTATAATATGTTTATAGCATCCCTTCTATGATTGATGAAGAGCAGTTGCAGTCTGGACTATATACAGTGTATGAGACTAATTCTCACCCAGTTATTCATTCATCATCTCTTTGTTCATCTGACTACCACAGTAGGTAAAGCCGTTGAACGCCGTCACCAAGTCACACTTGATGCATGATTTGGACCAAAGAAATGAATAACAGACATAATCGCACCGGTGCCTGCAACCCACATAACAATACCTTAATGATAGCTAAATATGGCCTTCGTGACTGCTATTACTTTATTATGATTGACACCTTACAGTATATTTAGACTCTGTATAGAATACATTCATGATTGATTTCCTCCTGTGCAACTGTTACGACAGTTACGAAGCTTTTATTTAGACTCTATTTAGATCTTTTTTTTAACGGCGGGGTTCAAATATAAATCTAATTTTAATTGTTTAGTTATTATTGTTTTATGTTTCATTTTCATCATTTTAGGTGCATAATTAAAATATTACATAATTTAATTGGCAGATAAATTATATATATATAATGTATATGTATGAGGAGTATATGACAGTAGAAAATTTAAAGGGACAGTGTGTAGGATTTGGTTTCACAAGCGTGTCGGAGAACTACGATGGCCTTCGGGTAACGTAATCCCATTGCATTTGGGCATTAATATGATAATAATGATAAATAATTTTGAGTCAGATATAACTGATCAGTTGTACATAATAAACCAGAGTAGAAATATTTTGCCCGTTTTGTGCTGTTGGACCAGGAGAAAAAAACAACAACAACATAGCTATTGCCTTTTAAAGAAACTGGCCAGAACGGTTAATTATTCAGACTACTGAAACTAATAAGAAGAGTAAGAGTACAGTTTCATAAAATGCAATAGATAACAACATTTATTTTTTTGCCAGTTCTTGTTAATGTGCAGAGGATTGGTTTGTGATGTGTACAATGCACAGAGAAAATATGTTGCATACCGGCCTCACAGAGCTCCAACAGTCCTGCATCCTGTGAACCAGCTCTATCTCTGTGTGCCCTGTATCTACAAACTCTACTGGTGTGAGTTTTAATGTGAAAAAAAACCCCTGCTCTTGGTCTATAATGAAAAGGTGACCCGCTCGCCATAAGGCACAGCGCATTCTGCAACGCTCATCATCATATGCATAATCTGATGTTACAAAAAGCATGGATTTGGCAAAGGCGATCGGGGACGTCCCCTGACAGTGAAAACCCTGCTTCTGAAGTGAGCTTTGACAGAACGGTTATGTATCGCCAGCTTTAATGGGCTCTCATGTACAGGATATTCATCAAGCAGAGCAGGTGCCTGCAGATACACTGCCGTGGTGTTTTTGCATCCCGGCATCTAATTACTTTGCGGAGAAGATGGCAAGGAGGAGACAGAGCAATGTTCAATACGCCTCACTCTGCCATTCGGTGATGCTTGTTTACTAAAGGGTTTCATCTGTCATAAGGCAGCCAGCAGGTGGCTGGGGAAACTACACAGAAACGTTTCTGGCACTCTTGGGTGGATTCATTTTTGTGCACTCCTAAATTAATTATGACTGATTCACACCCTCGAGTGATTCCCTACATCTCCGGGTTGATCCCCACAATCTGTCAATGGCACAGCAGCTCATTCCAACTTTACTGCCTCCAGTTGTCTTCTCATGGACATATGGTCTCCTTAGCTCATGCGGGCTGATCAGCTGCATAGATTGTATATAAGAAGTGGTCACCGTGACGTCACCCATTGGTTTGTGTACTACGGTTTTGAAGCCTTGAGTTTGGTATTTTGGCCATCATCATCTTGGTTTTTGGCTGTCGCCATTTTGAATTTTTGCAACCAGAAGTGACACGAGAGGGTGGAGCCAAGTACAACCGAACGCTAAATAAGACATTTTTAGGCGACCAAAGATGTTATAATTAATTTTTATGAACTGAAAACACACTGTGAAAGGGTTAAATCTGTAAGACGAAAACACGGACAACTCCCAGACCAACACATTCTCATTGACGCTGCCACTTTCAATAAACTCCCCTAAGTAAACTCAAATAAATGATTTCCTAAGATGAGACCAGGCCACCGCTCTGTGAACACAATGTGCAGTTAATGACTCACAAGCTTCTGAATCAAGTTGGAAATTTTTCACCTTTTTTGCATGCTTTCTAGGACATATCACCTCAGGAAAGGTTCAACTTTGTTTTGCACTGTCTAAATAAAATGCGAGGGCAGCTGCCTTTCAGGGGCAGCAGCTTTTTTGTATTTTCAGCCTTATCTGCAAGTTACAGCCTTTATTAGATTTTAGAAATCGTCAACCAATTGCCTTCCTTTCCTGAATGTTAAGGTACTGTCAATAACATTTCCTTTTAATGTTTGTTGTCCTGAGGCGTAACTCTTTGACAGTGTCATTGATGGACCTGTCCTTCACCACAAAGAACTCTTCACAAGGCTAGCCACTGAAAATCTGAATTTGAAATGCAGAGAAATAAATTCAAAGCACAGTACATTTCTACAGTTATAATGCATTCATTGCCACATGCTTTCAAAACTAAGATAACACTTGGCTGATACTCAGGGTGGCATTAAATAAAACCAATAAATGTTAAAGGGGACATATCATGAAAAACTCACTTTTGCAGTGCTCATACATTTGGGTATCTGGAGTGTCTACCAACCCACAAACTGTGAAATAAGACAACCCAGTCAGTTCTTTGTGGTATAGGTCAGAAAACATGTGAATCAACAAGCCATTCAGATGTGGCTCCCCTTCCTATGTCACATGCAGGCTCATTAGAATATATCGCCCACAGATTGAGAGCTACATTTGCAAAGGTGCACCATATTTTTCTCACAATTCAGTCAGAGCAGACTGGGCTTTTTCGGGAGGGATGGCTTAAAGAGACAGGCGCTAAAACGGAGCGTTTCCGACAGAGGGTGAATACAGGTACATTCAGACAGACAGTAGGAGAAAAATAATGTGTTTTTTGAACATTAAAGCATGTAAACATGTTCTAGCAGAAACCCAAAATGCAAGTATGAACCTGGAAATGAGCATGACATGTCTCCTTTAACATTTTATTTTAGGAGGCAAAGTTCTTTCTTATTAAAATCCAATGACTCAATGATAATATCAGTCCTGAGAAATGTTATATAATTTAATATTTTTTAAGTTGTAATCCTTAAGATTAGAGAAAAAATATAATAGAAAATGCAGGCCTAAATGGTAATAAAAAACGTAGTTTGATTTCATAAAATCTTAAGGATTATAACTATAATATCCTGTTTGGTTCAATGTGACTATAACTAAACTATACTGTGCTTATCCCTGTTCAAACACAACTATATCTGCTTCATCCAATCCAGACATTTAGCACTTACTGAAAAGGAAATTACATCTTTTTTTCCTTCCTTTCTTTTGCTTTTCCGCTGTGTCTAATTTCATGACCTTACCATTCTCCACTACCGAGGAAAAAGGGCTCATTCTTCCTTTTATAAAACAGCTGAGTGTCACATGGGACTCTTGAGACTGAGGTGGTGCAACAGCTCTTGTAAAATGGCACACACACACACACACACACACTACTCACAGCACAGGAAGTTGCTGTTAGGATTTTACGGTTGTGGAGAGCTGTGGAGCTCGAACCGAAATATGTCATGCTGTCGTACCATATGTTTCACAGCTCTGTCTACAAACCCGGACTGGTCCCTTTGATTACACTTTACACATTGTTAACCATGTAACCGGAGCATCGCTGCTTAAACATGCAGTCGGCCGAGCCTCGGTAACTTTTCTACAATGTGACATCAGTGTGAAAACGTAAACACATTTGCATTGTAATGTTTTTGCCGTTAACTGCGTCTTTATCATCACAATGGGAGGCACCACTAAACCTCAGCACGCCCACATCATCGGTGCTACATACTGAGTCAGGATCAGCAATACAGGATAGATAAAAAGGATGATTATATGGCCTTTTTTTTTGTCCCTTACAGTTCTCAAGCTACGGGAAACATGTTGAGATATAAAGGGGAATGACATCTGGTGAAAGTCCCCAACTGGACTCCTACTGGGGACGCCACAGTTACAAACAGGATGTGTTTATATTTAAGGTTTCTATTCTCCAAAGGACTCCACAACTATTTGTGTACGCTCACAGTACAAAATGACTCGCCTCTAAAATCTTCCTCAATTCAGACAAATGGGTTTATATCAGACTAACTTGGCAACAAAGAGTTTCGGATGCTTCAGTTCAAGTCATCCACAGTATAGAGCCGTGGCAAACTGTAATGTACGCTGCCATTTCCATTTAGAAAGGTTGGTCACATTTCCAAAACCGCTTGTCCCCCTAGGATATCTGTCTCTCTCAAACAGCAATTTATCGAATAGGGCAGCCTCGTCTTTTCCACTCCTCACCGTCATGAGAAGCTGTAATTCTCTCTCAGTATCCTCGGCACGATCTCTCTCTCTCTCTCTCTCTCTCTCTATCTCTCTCTCTCTCCTCCACAAAGAATCAAGCTAAGGCAACTTGCATACAAAATAGCTGACTCAATCATCCAGCTGCATAATCAAGATAAGGGAGACGGGGACAGGAAAAGGGAGATGCGAAGGCTAATACGAGAGACAGCTTTAGCAACAGCAGCAAAACTAAGATGTTTGGAAACAGTCGTAACTCCAGACATTAAAAGTTGGAAGAAGTAAGATAGTGATTCACACTGATAGTAAAGGCTAAGCTGAGGCTGATCTTCTGGATGAAACGACTGGAGCGAGGGCAACCGCTGACAATTAATACAAAGCCTGCAGTTCAGTGGCACGAAACCGATTGTTTAAGCTTTCTATCTTAAATGCTTTTCCTGGCTTTAAATGTCACCAAGACAGTAACATGTTATTTAAGCAGAACAGAGATGATACAGCACTCCTACTCCTACGTCCATAGTGCAGCTGAGTGGAAAGCCGGAGAATTGTTCCTATATGGGCTTGTCATGTCTTTGGCTGTCGTGTGACCGCAAGTGTAGGTTATATTAAACCTGGCACTGTTTCAGCATTTTTTTTAAAACCCTATGCTTTGGACTACAGATCCCTCCCAACACCACCACCTCCTCCTCCTCCTTTGAAAGAAAAATCAGTCTTCAGGCTAAACATCTTTGGGAATTAGGTCTAAGTATGCTGACTAAAACGAAAAGAAATCAATCCACATGAAGCCAATTCAAAAACATTCAACACGTCTTGCGTGCAGTATGTAGTATGCATTTCCCAGACAGATGGCACAGACGCAGCAAAATCCTCAGCTAATCTGAGTGAGACTGCACAGGGCTACTGTAAGTACAAGACTGTGTAATGACAACATAGGCTAATGGGTTCAGGGTGCAACGCCCCGCTCATGTTTTTATTTGCTTTAACTTGTCAGAATCAAATAGTTTGTCATGACTTAATGCAGGGTTTTATATGTATATATATATAAAGGTTTTATGTGCAGATTCTGGCTCTCATTTTGTGACTGTGGTGTAGGCTGAGTAGGCCTAATGCTGTGGCTGGAAAGCTTTTTATTTATTTATTTTAATAAGACAAATCAAACCTTCAGATTAGCATGACTTCTCACTCAGATGTGAATAGATAATCAGTTTATTAGTGTGAATCTCTGAAATAAAGTTGAACCTTTTCTTGGTTAAGTAAGTAGAGCGGCTGGGGAGCTGTCCGCGGTGCTGAAGCGACGCTGTTACTGGGAGCTATACAGCTGCCAACTACTTTCCCCGGAGCTGTATCAGGTGGAAGCTGATCTATTTTGTCCGATAATGCACAAGTATTCAGGTAAACGAATCTTCAGAATGATACAACTTCAAAAAAAAAAAAAAAAAAAGGAACTTAAAAAGACTATTTGCAACACATGAATCTTATAGGCAAAGCAGCAAAAAAGTGCCCCCCCCGTGTCCCGTTCACAGTCCTACATGTCAGAGACCTCGCAGAAACGGACGCAAAAAATGCACCGACTTCTGCGTAACGGTGCACAAGTTGAGCTGTGCATTTTTACACGGCGTGTATGCTCTTAATAATAGAAGAGTTACTGTTTTTTGTTCTGCACACAACAGCCGAGAAATGCCATCCAAAACAGCAATATTCTTGAAAGCTTTCCATTTACCGCAATTCCGTGTGAATGCAAAAAAACATAAAGTGTGTTGTGTCTAAAAGTGAGCTGATAATGAAGTGTAAAAATGTGGCAACACTGGAAACAGCTTACCTGCTTGACGATCGCGGAGCTTCTTCCCGATACAAAGCTGGCAGCTTACTGTATGTCAACCACAAGACATTTTTTTCAAAGAGACGGGAGATGTTTCTGTTAGATAATAATAATACAAAAAAAAAAATGAAATGAAAAAGAATCCCAGTTCTCTGTCTCCGGGTTGAAGACGCACACAGCAGCCTGCTGACTGCGTCAAGGGAGAGTCTCAAAGATCCATTTAGCGGTGAGTGATTTAATTCAGGGCTGAGCTCCTCTCAGCGCTCGCCTTTATTTATGCTGAGCAGACCCGGAGCCCTGCTCGGGGTTTTTCTATTACACCGAGAGCTGACACCGGCGTTTAACCCACAATCATAGCAGGCGGGTGTAGGTTTGGTTACTGTATCAGTTGGGGAAACTGCGGGGAATAAGTGCGAGAGGAGCGCATGTTGATCCTCCGAGTCTAGCCGAGGCAAAGTTTAAATCTCATAATAAGATTGTTTTCTCACCGCGAGGCTATAAATGGTGGCGGGTTCATCACGGATGCCGGGAGGGTTAGGGCAACTCCTCCTTGGTGGAAGTGGAGAAAAAAAACGCGTGATAGCGCGGTGTATTATACAAAACTGAAAGGTTTCAAGTTAATGAAGACAGTCGGGGTGAAAAGTATCAGCGACGTCACATGAGCTTTGGGGCTTGAACAGCCAATCTACGAGCAAACTTTTCATCCTTTTTTTTTTTTTTCTGTGAGTGTGGGCTGCACCACCGCGATGGAATTGCTCAATTTCACAGTATGGTTGGGGGCATGTTTAATTTGGTATTGCATGAAAGGAGATAATTTTCCATACAAAGGTCTATTCGTCCTACCAGCAGGGGGCCCCTTAATAAGCAAAATAAGTGCTTAATATGTCCATTTAATACAATTTGGACTATGGGATTCCTAAAAACTGTAGCTTTACTCTCTATTCCCTTTATGATCACCTAAATATTTTTATAATATTCACATGGACCTACATTGTACATCCTTATTACAAGCCGCATGTGTCATGACAGTGCACAGGAACACTAATGTAAATGGGAACCATTAAGGAGTCCCCTTAGACAAGTAAAAACTGACACATTGTGATGGCGGGCATCTGTACATTTCAGGATTAAATGGAGTGGGGGCAGAGAAAGGAGGAGCCAGAAGTAGACCATACTTCACTGAAGAGGTCAAGCCTTGGTCCCTGTGATAGTAAATCAATACACCTCAATGATAAATTATTGAAAACAAGAACCTGCAGGATACAAATTCTCACCCATATGGGTCTGCGCCGACGCATTGTGATACGGGACGGTGCTTACACGTTAAAGTGCAGGTATATTTGTATTTCTTTATTCTCCCTTTGGGTTCACGCATGAACAAAATCCAAATTATGGACGCTATGGCAAGGTGACCCTACTTGAATAGGCTCAGTGCAAAAATAAAGGAGCTGGAAACTGAAGCAAAGATTTCCCTGCTTAGATAAAAATCTGATCTGCGTCTCAAGGGTTAAACCCACAAAGTCTGTCCCTGTGTAAATGCAGTCCCAGATTTAATTTATGGAGAGTGCAGCCTGATGTCCTCTGTAATGACGTAGTCTGGGGGATGACCCGAGCAAGTCGGGAAACGGCAGCCAGGCTACAGATGCTCTTCTCTGAGAGGGAGCAAGTGGCTGTGCGAGGACTTGGCACCGAGACACTGCGATGTCTTGTCTCATTGCAGCAGTCACGTTGTGAGCTGTGAAATGTGGATGTGGACAGCCCGGCCCAGGAAGTCATAGCAGTGCAGCTGCAGCACTGAGAATGACAGACACACTGTATCACGCTCCTTAATGTCCTCACGACCCCGGGGCGAGCCTGATACATGACCCCATACAGACATTGTAGCCTTTGAGCCTGGTGCTGCCACGGCACACCACCCTGTATGAAAAAAAATAAAGGTTTAGAGATATCAAGGCCCACAGCTGGCAGGATATGGAAGAACAGGTCACAGCCAAAGGTCTCATTGTTCTTTTGAGCAGGCAAAGCTACATGAATGAAAACAAATGTCAATGTTTCTGCTTCAATTCTGAACCGTAGCGTGCAGGATATTTTAGGATACATTGGAGAAGGCGCATAAGTACAAGCTTGTGAAATCAGTTTTTTATTGCCTCTTTGTTTTGTTTATTCTGTATTCAGATACAACATGAGTACTCTGCATCTTTCAGAGTGCAGCAGATGGGGTGGGCTTGATGGGCTTTCATAATGAACCTTCCCAGCTGAATTTACCTAGAGGGCATGATCGCTTTGACGTCGTTCAGGTACGAGCTTTGATTCCTATTGGACAGGACTGTCTCTGTTCATAATACAGCAATGATTTACAATGCACGGTGGAGTGTAAGTATATATAAGGGAATATATTTGTTATGATGAATCCAGATGTTTAATGCTATGGCGTCGTCACTGTGTGACTGGATTTATAGATTTGTGGGTTTTAAGAAAATCTAGTTTTTTGTTTTGACACAAAGGGATTCTTTATGTAACAGAATGATTTTGCATATAATCCAGGCTGGCAATAGGTGTGTTTACATTGCAGTATTTAACCTTTTTGTTGTTCTGTCACTTTGCATTTGGGTGGCTTAACCGCAATTTCAGTTAAACTGATGCTTTCAGGGGTTTTAGCTTGAAGCTGCACATTATGTTCAACGTGATTGTCCTTTCAAAACAAGCAAGCGCAGCAATGAATTTCTCATTCAGTCATAGTCTATGCATGCTTTAAAGGTGCTCTATATGATATCCAGATCACTAATGTAGCAGCAAACAACTATTTGCTGTGTAAAGATATAGAGGAGTGATGTCTACCTGAGCAGAGAATGAAGTCACTCTCCCTCTGTTTGTGTTGTTATCCAAGATTCTCCGTGCTTTGTTGACATAAGCGGGCCGGCCGCGCATGCCTTTTACTGCAAGTTCATGCATGTGAGCGTGCTCCACTGACTAGCTCATGGCCACCGCTCTGCACTGCGCTCATACAGCGGTCGGAGCTGATAATACCGTCCTGACCAGCGGCGCCGTTGCAGAAGCGTATAGCACCCACCTTCGGGTTCCTCCCAGGTTAACACTGTTAACCCTGTCTGCAGTGTTTGCCGTTGTTTTCACTGTTAGCGCTGTTAGCACCATTAGCTATGAGCCTCCGGCTCAGCCGTTGCCATGTTGAGAGCCACGCGGAAGCAATGGAAATGCTCCCAATCTTGCATTCAGCAATTTTAAACAAAATCTTTGGATTTCCCCCAGCAAATGGTGAAATGAAAAATTGGTCTCAGTTATTCTCCTTCTGATCTTCCAATAATTTTTTTTTTTTTTTACAAATGGTTAACAAAGTTTGAATATTGCATTATATACACTAATTTTATTTGTACTTAAGATTTCTCACACAAGTTTTAGTTACACATTTAATACAGATTAACCTATTTGGTATCACCTTATTTGGAAAGTCCGTCTACAAAAAGCTTATGGATTATTTGTAATAATAATAATAATAATTTTAATAATTTAGTTGACCTTGAACTACTCACTCACTCTATGCTATACAGGTTGAGTGAGTAGTTCAAGTTCAACTCAATTATTCTGAGAATATATAGGTATCTTAGTGAATTGTCATACAGTATATACTATAGATAATCTGTTGAACATCTACAGACAAGGCGAAACAGTTCAGTTGTTGAATCTCAAACTAATAAGTTGTTGAAATGTTACAAATACTCTATAAAGAATTTGTAGGCGGACTATCCAACTATCTAAACTATCTTACAATAAAATACTAAATTCAACTTAAATGTATAATATGCAGGATTTTCCTAAAAAACAATGTATCGATTCATACAAAAATAATCCCTCTCAATCATCATCTATGACCCACTAGAAGTGTATGATGGTGTCTGTATCTGAAGAGATAGATTTCTTATTTTCTTCTTATTTTGCTGTGTTGGGGATGTGTCTGAGCGTCAGCATTTGGGCACTGGCTGTGTAGCCCCCACGTATGTGCAAGCACACATCCAAGAGGAAGCTATGAAAATGGTAAATAAAGCGCCGAAAAAATGCAAATACAGTATAGCGAGGCTAAACGCAATGCGAACAAAGCTTATTCCACAACGAGAGTAAATCTGGGGTTGGCTTTCACTTTCGCTGCCATATGTGATGCTGCAGGTGGTACACTGGGCTGGGTTCTGGCAACCGCGGTCAGGGGGTGTACGCTTCTGGTGTCGTTGAGACGGGGGGAGGAGGGGCCAACTTTGAATGTTGTTTTTTGCAAGCAGTAAGCGACAATTCCTGCATAGCATGCCTTTAAGAAACAACACTTACCCTACATAAAGCTGAGGTGTGAATTGATCCAACAACGTAATTGTAAATAATGTATTTTTTGTGTTTATGAGTGCCAAACACACCTGGTATTGTTTTCGTCAACACAGAAGAAGTATAGATAAGGAGTGATGGAGACCAGCAACACCACTGGTCCTAGACATTTCAATCCAGTTAAGAGCATGTACATATAACTGATTCTTTTAGATTTTCATACCTCTACTATGTAATACTTACCTCTAATACTAAATAATGAAGATAAAAATTACAACAGCGATACTTTCGATATCAGGCGATTTGCCTTGTTTTGCATTGGGAAGGGTGGTAATGCTTCATGTAAATCTTGAGCAACTGCTATAAATGAAGAGATTATAATGTCACTAAATGAAGTCCAGGCAGAAGAAAAGGAGGCAGATAGGTGGAATGTATTATTCAAATCCTTCATTTACTGGCTAAGCCAATTTGGTGCTGAGGCAAGTAACAGCGCTGGCAATAATTCAGGGGAGGAGACGGTGACTGCTGGTTGATATAATGGAATATCTGCTGTCAGGGAAGTGCAGGAGATCCATCTTACTGGCTAAGCACTGGGGCCGACATCTACAGATGCTTCACCAATGATAATGTTATGTGGGAGAAATAGTAAGCTGCACTCGAAGCTGCTTGTTGGCATTTAACATTCCTACTTACATACCTTGTTATTGTCCTCACAGCAACACGCAAACACACTGAATGTTGCACCTTGGAAAGGTATTGAGTGATTTCACATGACACGGTATTAATGTGTCTCTGTTATTGTTCCCGTCTTCTCTGTCATCAGCCTGTTTACAGCTAACAAATACACGAATAAAATGAAACCAAAGAAAGAAGAAAATACATGTCAATATAGTAAAGAACAGCTGATCCTTGTAAAATAACAATTACTAACCCAGTGACAATATTGGTAACCGTGTGCTTATTATTTACAGAAATAGATGTTTTTTTATGATAAACCATATTAATGGTTATACAGGTATACATGTATGCAAATTAGAGATGCAACGATTAGTCTATTTAAATATTCGATTAATCGTTCAAGTAATTTTTCATGCAAAAATGGCAGAGAATGCAGTTTTTTCAGCCTCTGAAATATGAAAATGTCCTGCTTTTCTCTCTTTTATATCATATAACTGAATATCTTTGTGTTTTGGACTGACAAAACAAGACATTTAAAGACATCACCTTGGACTTTGAGAGACTGGAATGAACATATTGTTGACTATTTTCAGTAAAATTCTCTGACCTACAGTCCAAACCTCAAAATGATTCAGTTTACTGATTCAGGAAAAACAGCAAATTGGCACATTTGAGCAGCTGAAACCATGAAATGTTTGGCATTTTTGCATAAAAAAATGAATCAATCGCTTATGAATATTTTGATCTTAATGTTTAATCAACTAATCGATTCATCAAATTTGATATGCTGTTTAATTTTAAATAATTTTAAAAGGTCTTCATATGTTTTGTATGTAAAATCTTAATTTGTAAAGTACTACTAGTTACTAGCAGTCAGGTAAAATTAGTGGAGTAAAAAGTACATTTCCTAGAGTGTAGTGTGGTCGTCTTTTAACCACAAGGTTGGCGGTTTGATCCCCGGTTTCTACTGTCTGCATGTCGAAGTGTCCTTGAGTGAGACCCGGGCGCTTTACAGCAGCCCAATGCTCATAAGGATGATTTAAGGCTGACCCACACTTAAAGGCGGACGATGGGCAGGAAGAATGTTAGTTTTTGCACTACTTTGTAATGAAAATTCACAGTCATGGAGACATGTTAAATAAACACTTGTGTTGTTGCCACAAATTAATAAGTTGGTCCTCCATTACTGAGGTCCATGCTTCCGTTTTACATTGGCTCATGCATTAGCTGCGGCCGCCATGACGGCGGTTGTCCTTCCGCTTCAGTCAGCTTGATTCTCAATTGGCTATCGTTCTTTCCCACGTGACTGCGTCATCGGCTGTCCTCGGGGTTCCCCACACACAACAGGATATCCGATCGTAACTATTGAACTTCTTTAATGTTTATGATTTGAAATTGGTGCGGCAGAGATGGACTTCCGACACGATCGGGGATGTAAAAATCCCCTCACACTACAGGAATATCTGGGAAGATAATCTTTAGAACCATCAAAAAATCAGGGCTTTGCTGAGGATTGTCTGAAGGGGGGAATCGGGCCCAAAATCGGCTTGATTCTCGTGTAGTGTGTACCTGGCATTAAATGCAGAGGTCAAATTTCATGTATGTACCTGTATGTATATGAGGAATCTAAGTTTAAGTAAAGTATACCATTGAATATTAACACAGCAATATACAATTCCAAAGCCTTTGCATTTAATTGCTTCATCTAAAATTCTATTGAGCCGACAATAACAAGCAGTGACTGAAGGACAGATCAGAGCGATAAAAGGAAGGAGAAATATGTATGCAGGAACCAGCTTAACCTGCGCTGCACAAACCAAAGAATGGCAATGAGCAGACTAGCTCTAAAGAATAATTTGCATAAACACTAGGTAGAGCGCTGAGTGGGACTAGGTTACGGCTCAGATCCCCAGCCACGAACCTTTGTGGGAGTACCATTTGCATTCATTTATATATTTAGTCAGCACAGATAAACTGCTTGAGGTAATAATTGATCTCATATTTCCTGCGATGGGTTTCCAAAAAGTTTTAAATTGCACCTAGAAGGGACTTCACTGAGCGAAGGATTGGTTTTCATTTCACCAGGCTTCGCAGGTTTGGGTTTGAAACTTCTTTTGTTCTTCTGCTGAAATATCAATCACACGTCGCCTAAGACAAAGAGACCAATTTGAGATTTTATCCTCTTATCAGTGGCTCTGCAGGGGTAGTGAAGTGTCGCTTAAGCCAAGGTATTACCCTCGGTGAAGTTTATTGTCTCTCTGCTTTGCCTGTGTCGCCGCTCATTATGGAGCAGTCAAGGTGTCAGACTTACCTCATAATTCCCCCAAGAGCCAGAAAAAGAATTAGTGCGAGGGTCATACTTGCTCTGTAATTTAGTGAAAATGATGTCCCCTCTCTGCGCCCCTCCTCCTGTATGTTTCCTGTGAAGCTACTTGACAGCTCGGATACCGGGAGAGACGGACCGCTCACAGTGGAGAGCAGAGCGTGGGCAAACTCAGCCAACACTCAGCGAGGAGGGCTGAGGCCCCATGGTGGCTGCCTCAGCGTGACCGGTGGGATAAACACACCACCACCTACACTAAAAGCCTTACAAAAGAGACACGGCTATTCCAACAGCTGTGACATGCAGCCTGTACTCTGTGACTCTGGAATGAACGAGGTTTATTTATGGTCTAGATGGAAGAAAGGCTGAAAATACTTAATGTTGGTGCTTTCAGCTCTCCCAGCTGAGCTACTCTGGTTTAGGGTTGGCCGCCCCCCCTTCAACCAAGGGAATGGAGCTCTATGCCTGTAAATAGTGTCCAGCTCATATTGATACACTTACAGGGAATGCACAGTGGGATTATTTTGACGGGGATGCAAGACATATATAATTAAAAATGGCTAAGTGCCTGTGTGCCTGCTTCGGGCATTTTTTTTTACCTCCTTCTCTGTCCATTAGCTTGGAGGCAAGAGGGGAAATATACCTATATTTTACACACAGCACTGAGCAAAATTGCACTACATGCATGATTCAGAGGCTTGTTCAGCCTTCTGGGCACAATTTATCCACGGTCAACAGGTACAATGACATGACTCGGATTTGAGGTTCTGTGACAGATTGATTTAATTTGAATATCATGATACACTTTGACGTTGTAGTCAAAGGAAAGTGCTTTCTCTCCATGTCCTTTTCCATCAAGGTGATGACAATGACTTGAGATGCTGACCGCTTCATTAAAAATTAGGGCTGCCAGTCGATTCAAATATTTTATCGGGATTAATTGCACGATTGTCCATAGTTAATCGTGATTAATCGCAAATTAATCGCACATTTTTTATCTGTTCAAAATGTACCTTAAAGGGAGATTTGTCAAGTATTTAATACTCTTATTAACATGGGAGTGGGCAAATATGCTTGCTTTATGCAAATGTATGTATTATATGTATATATGTATTATTGGAAATCAATTAACAACACAAAACAATGTATATTGTCCAGAAACCCTCACAGGTACTGCATTTAGCATAAAGAAATATGCTCAAATCATAACATGGCAATATCAAGCCCAACAGGCATCAACAGCTGTCAGTGTGTCGATGTGCTGACTTGACTATGACTTGCCCCAAACTGCATGTGATTATCATAAAGTGGGCATGTCTTTTTTTTCCTCACCAAAAGTTTGAGGCATTATTTAACCTCCTTCGCTACAAGCTAGTATGAAATGGTTGGTACCAGTGGATTCCTTTGGTTTTCTAGTTTCATATGATTCCAGTATCTTCACTCTAGTTTTATAACTGAGCCTCCTCCAACCTCCGAAAAATCGCTATTGCAAGTTGCGTTAATGCGTAGAAAAAAATTGTGGTGTTAAAGCAAATTCAGGTTTACAAATTTTTATCGCGTTAACTTTAACAGCCCTATTAAGAATCCCACAATGGGGAACATTTCCTTAGATTTCTCCCTAATGATTTTATATACAAGGACAGCAGCTCAGGATGTAGCATAAACTTTACAATACCTCTGTATTTGAATTATTAAAATTTGAGAGTGCTCCGAAAGCAGAGCAATCCCCTACTAGGCCCTTTATTAACAAGCTTGGCTGCACGCCTGTGAAGCCATAAGATCCTCTGACTCAATGCCATCGTTTATACAGTCAGCAATCCTCTCACCTGTCTGCACACATACTGGCAGCCGCTTCATGCCCCAGAGGGGTAAAAATAACCACTTAATTATTCATCTTGTGCAACTGATGCCGTCTTTCATCATCTGAAATGTCTTGAGAAACATCTCAGCTAGACAGTACAGACATACAGTATACCTGTTGAGATGGAGAAGAGGGGAGATCCTTTCAGTCGTGAGGGGTGTGCTGCTCATTAAGGTCCTTTATCTTCTTTAGTGCAAGCTAATACAAAGACCAACCTGCTAATATTAGATGATACTTTTTTAGAGTCACGCAAGCTTGTCTCCAGTCTTAATGCTAAGCTAGGCAAATCAGCTGCTGGCGGTAGATATGAAAGTGGTATCAATCCTCTCATCTAACTCTCGGCAAGAAAGCAAATATGCGTATTTCCCAAAATGACAATCTATTCTTTTAATAGAAAAAGAATACTTAATTGTCTACTGTTTGCGCACAAAAGGCAGAGATTTGTCTTGTGCAAAAACTGTTGTGCATTAAAACACAACATCTAGACAGGACACATTAAAAAGACATTTACATAAAAACACAATACATCAATTAATCGCACATTTTATATCTGTTCAAAATGCACCTTAAAGGGAGATTTGTCAAGTATTTTATTCTTTTATCAACAAGGGAGTGGAAAAATATGCTGCTTTATGCAAATGTATGTATATATTTATTATTGGAAATCAATTAACAACACAACACAATGACAAATGTTGTCCAGAAACCCTCACAGGTACTGCATTTAGCATAAAAAAATATGCTAAAACATTAGTATAAATTTGAAGCGTTATTTGGCGTTCTTCCCGACAAGCTAGTATGACATGGTTGGTACCAATGGATTCCTTAGGTTTATTAGTTTCATTTGATGCCAGCAATGTCACTCTAGCTATAAAATCCGCTACAACCTAAAAAAACGCAATATGCGTAAATGCGTTAAAAAAATTAGTAGCACTAAATCCAGTTTGCGTTGATGTGTTTTATCGCATTAACAGACCTAATTAAAACACATTTACATAAAAACACAATACACCAATAGTAGCTGCATTAAAAGGAGCACCAGGTACTCGATGGTGAGGACTAAATCAGGGTTAAATAAACAGATATAAAATGCTGTGTGCTGAGGTAGCAGGCTGGCTTCAAAAAGTGGCTGTCCTTACTGATTAAGATACTTTTTGCCAAACAGGGAACCACCATTCATTTTTGTACGTGTAATTTAATAAAACTAAATCAGTACAAACAACAAATAAAACCATTATGGCAATAATATATGCATAAATGCTGATGAAACATTGCTCATCCTACGCAGTATTGTTTTTTTTCATTCACAACATGACTCATGATATGGGATGTAAACAGACCGATGGCGGGTCAGAGGCCAGGGAAGTCGACTCAGGCACACATGTGCTGTGTATTCACTCTCGCAGCCACTTCAAACCGAGTGTTGGTACACAGTGGCCGCCGCTTGTATGTCTGTCTGCAGGCAGTTAGCAATGAGGCGCCCACCAGTCTGCATCTGTCTGACTGCAGCCAGGGAGCCTGGGCCTTCCAGTGCCCTATCCATAAGAGAGCCGAGCCCAGCAGGCAGCCCACACAGATGCTGTGCATACCGACAAAAGGACATCCGCCTACACTGTGTTGTCTAAATGATTCCCTAGCTCACGTAACGGGGAAAAAAGCCGAGCAGATTGTGGAGTGTGTGATCAGTGGAGGTTGGAAAGTGTTTAGAGAAATACTTGCCTCAGTTCCTGTAAAACTTTTCATGACTGCACTGCAGAGTTTCTTGAATAAAAGGAGGAGGGTCAGAGGTCGTGAGCTGGCCTATGATTTCTGACAGATGGTGAAGAGAAAGGGATTGTTTTGACAAACTCTGGCTAAAAGTGCTTCAGTCTTTTGAACGCCATTGCATCTGTGAAGGTGAGAGGAGGGCAAATGAAGTGCACTCACACACAGCAGGCGCATGTTCAGCTGTTATTGCAGGTGGTGTTGTTGAAGCTATAAAGCAATAAAAGCATCACACACACACAAACAGGAAAGCATGAACATACACACAAGGTTTCCGTCGCAGCTGAAATTTTCATCGAGGTTTTTTAATGCACCACAAAATCCCTCATAAGCTTATTAGCTTGACGTGTTAATTACTGTTCATTAACAGGGGAATTTATTGAACTCTATGATCTCTATTCCTTATGAACTCTTATTAAGTTGTACATTATTTGTAATGACTTCATTTTAAATTACCGGTCTGCAAAATAAATACAGGAATGCTGTTAAAGAGGACCTATTATGCTCATTTTCAGGTGCATACTCGATTTTGTGTTTCTACTAGAACATGTTCACATGCTTTAATGTTCAAAAAACACTTTATTATTATAAACACATTACACTTATTATTATTATTATTTTCTCATACTGCCGGTATGCTCTGATTGGTCAGCTGGCCCACTCTGTTGTGATTGGTCCAAAATTTAATTATACACTTCTGGGGACTTTTACTTTGGAAAATATTTAAATGAATACAGTAAAAATGTTTTTCAGCATGTATGTAGTCAGAGATGTCCTGAAGTCAAATATATCAGTCTTTGTCAGGAAGTATTTATAACATTTTGTCCAGCAACCCAAAAATCAAAGAATAAAGACATTTCCCTCACAAATTAGGGGTATTTTCTTTTTAATTTATAAGGGACATGTAACTTTTTATACTTCTAGTGAATATAATCCAATCAATCTTATTTCCTTAGATGCATTTTGTATATACATTTATCTTGGTTAACACTAGTCATGTTACTCAGACTACAACAATAAAAAGCGGTAACTTCCTTCTACCTTCGCATAGACATAAATTGCGATACATAGGTGAATCGATTTTTTTTTCCCACCCCTAGGGGGTGCAATGTCCCTTTGGCGTGGACTTTGGGCTTTGTAACTTTGCAGACCTTTAACATGAACAAAAAAACTTTATAACACACTAAAGGAAAGGGAAAATGCACAAAAGCATAATAGGCCCTCTTTATAAATATCTCTCTACAACAGAACAGTGCTTACTAATAGTATTCAAACCTGCATGATTTGGTGAGTGGTAAACCGTCATCATCCACAGCAGCGGTACGGCTGGTTTTGATTGAATTTGCAAAATGTAGTTAGCAACACAGCAGCAAGCTAAACTCATCTGCATTCAGCCTTATGCCGTGCAGATGCGTAACTCTCATATTGGCCAAGTCATCCAAAATATTGAAAATAAACATTTGCTGTGCCTTCCACTTGGGTTGCCAAGTTAATACACCAGAGGGATTTTGGAGAAATGGATTTTCAATAATCTGTGTGTAGCCCTTTTAAAAAGCTCTTTGCTTTAATTTGCAGAAATCAGAAGGCTTCGGGCCGGCAGTGTTGCTTAATTAAACTAGAATATAGAATTCAAGAAACTTGTTTTATATATGAATGATTTATTGTGCGATAAAATGATTTACCCAAACTCCAACTGATTTTTCTCCCTGTCCTGTGAGAAAATATGATACTGCTTACAATCAAATGCAGTTATGAAATTAGTGAAGTCATGCACGAGCCTTGTGCAGCACAAGCAGCTAATTGTCATCTGGCCACTCTGGCCTTAGTCACCACAGTGTTGTACAAATATTGAGTTGGCACAGGAAGCTCGGCAGGGTTTTTAGATAGTTCCAGTTGCTGATCTGTGACATTAGCATGAAGGCTGTTTCAGTCACAAAGAATAGTGAGTTTATGCAAAGGAGATTTGAGCTTCTGTCACATAATGTAAACAGACCACTCTCCCTGTTTGGGTCGTGCACTTATTTTAACCTTGTTGAATCTATAAATGTTGGCCGGTATAAAGTTTCTTATACATCCTCCCTTACTGTATAGTCATGTGTTGACTTGTGGTGTGTGTATGTTTGACTATACACTAGCTCCACTGTGTTTACATTTTGTTGACGGTATCATGAAATATTGATCATTCCTCAGGTCCACTCTGTTTAAACTGGATTATTTTATGAGGTATTTACTGCCCGACAACCGCTGTCACTAATGCTCTGAAACCTGCACGGAGACACTGAACAGTGTTAAAACACAGCAGTAGTTGGACCGATACTCCTGTGTTGCTACTAAAAGTTTAAATGAAATCCAAGGGAAGCACTCTGAGGCCTTACACCCCACATCAAATATTAAATGCTTCCTTCACTTCTTGCACATCAAGTTGTTTGTTCGTCTCAGAATAGGAGTAACACCTGATTCTTGCCATCTGAAACATCTGTGCAATCCCCCATAATGCTCACGCCGTGGTACGTCTGAACTTTACTTTGATTAGGATTGTGACAAGTGGAGATAATCACACATCACTTCTGAAAGAGCTGCTCCCAGAGGAAAACACTTTGAATCAAGTGACTACATCGCTGGGGGGTCCCTTAAAGGAGACTGTAAAGAAGCCAAAGGGAAAATAAATCAGAAAGTCTCTTCTGGCTTCATGAAAGGCTTAATGTCGAGGAATCAAAGAGCAGCTACTGTAAGCCTGCAAAAGCAGCGTTTTTATTAATTACTGTACATTTGAAAAAATTACTATAACTCCGTGGTACTATTGAGTGTGCCAGGAAGAGTTATGAATACTTCCACATGAAGTATTTACAAAGGTGTCGAATACGCAAATCAGCAACTATAAGGGCAGCAGCTGGTATTGCAACAGTGATGCAATGAATAATCTGCTGCTGGCAAAAGCTAGTTGCTTGTCACATCACAGTAATATAGTTACATATTTTCTCTACACACTTCTGAAATTAGAGGTTCTTTACTTATAGTTTCAGAAGATAATTAAGATGAATTAGTTCATGTTAAAGGCTTTGTTAAGCCGTAGAAAGTAGAGTAAATGAGGGAGTTGGTGTGAAACAGAGGGAGGGTTTTAATGCTGAATGAGTTTGGTCTCACACATGCAAACCAAAGAGCCCCAGAGACAGAAGCAGCATGTAGGGAGGACCGCTGAGAACAGCTCCTGCCTTGTTTCCGGCCTGCAGCTCTCATGTGTGAGGCATGCAGCATATGGAGGCATTCAGCTGAAAATCCCACCGGCTCCTCCAGCAAATACAACATTAAGCACTGTTTTGCTCAGCATGTGTGGAACCATACCTTTCTACTTTAATGATTTAAAAGAAATGTTTAAATGTTCTCAATACGATATCCAGAGCATTAATGTAGCATCAAAAAACTATTTGCTATGTCAAAATATAAAGGAGTAATGTCTACCAGAATGAAGTCGCTCTCCCTCTGTGTATGTTGTAATCCGAGCTTCTCTGTGCTTTGTTGACATAAGTTTGCCAGCTGCTTTTATTGCATGTGCGTGCATGTGAGTGTGCCCCACTGGCTAGCTCACGGCCGCCGCTCTGTGCTGCTCTCATACGACGGTTTAAGATGATAACACCGTCCCGACCCTCCGGTTTCCCCTCAGGTAAACACCACTAGCTCTGTCAGCACTTTTGCCGTAGTTTCCACTGTTAGCACCATTAGCTGCAAGCCACCGCCTTGTTGAGAGCCGTGCGGAGGCAATATAAATGCTCCCAGTCTCGCATTTAGCACTTTTAACATTTTGAGAAATACGTTAGATGAGAAGATCGATACCACTCTCATATATGTAAGGGAAATCTATGCTGTAGCTGTAGCCAGCATGAGGTTAGCTTAGCTTAGCATAAAGACTAGAAACGGGGGTAAACAGCTCTGCCCAAAGGTAACAAAATCCCTAATTAACACGTTTAGAGTTGTTCCGATACAGATACCAGTATCAGAAATGCCTCCGATATAGCCTAAAATATTGGATCGAAAGTATGCATCGATCTGATATCATTTATCAGCTCATTTACCGTACAGTACGCTACACACTTGTCACTTGCTACCCGGATCCGTACATCCTGCCCAATTTGTACTGCGCATGTACAACTCTCAACCCTAAACACATTATATCTAATTTCTTTAATCTGTACAAAAAACGAAATGTAAAAACATCCCTTTGTTGTTTTATGAGGGATTACATGTATGTTTTTGAGTCCCCTTAAATCTCGTTTGTTTAATCCATACAAAAACGTGAGCGTTAAAAAATGTCATGGGGGGTTATAAGGGCAGAGCCAGGCTAGCTGTTTCCCACTGTTTTCAGTCTTTGTGCTAAGCTAACCGATTTCTGGTGGTAGCTTTATATTTGGTATCAATCTTCTCATCTAACCAAAATGTTGAACCATTCCATTAATTTTCATCAAAAAAGTACAGACCTCATTTGTCTTTTTAGATGATGTTACTGCCATTCTGAACCCCTATAAAACCCAGTTTTAGATGTTTAGATCTTTTTTTTCCACATCATCTTTGACCTAAATATGATTAAAGTAAGATATCATCTCAAACCCTCAACATGAAATTGCTTTTCAACTCGGATTATCAGGGGAGACAAAAAATGTGAAATTACTTTTCTCTCTCCGGACTACAGTTTTGTTTTGTAGGTTCGTTAAAATCTGCGGTGGCTTCTTCAATCACAGACTTACGTGACCCTGTGATGCCGCCACACAGACAGATATCACTGGAGCGGGACAGATGCAATCACAGTAATCCTTCCTCGTGCGTCTGAGACTCCATGCGATGAAACCATTAAAATGATTCAGGTGTCTCTGCCGCTTGGAGCGGGTCAAAGCAGAACAACGACGACCCCGATGACTCCGACCGCTGGAGATGAAGATGTCTGCTTGTTGCCCACCTAAAGCTAACACCTGCATGATTTCCACCAGCTCTCTGTGTGTGTGTGTGTGTGTGTGTGTGTGTGGCTCTCTACTGAATATTTCATTCAGGTCAAGGGCAAAACACACTGGTTCGCCAACACTGTGAATAACAGACGCGCTAATGGCAGACATATGGGCAGACAAAGCGTGTTTTTTAATTGATAAATTAGATGAGAGGTTTTTAGTCAGCTATTCAACATTTAGGTAAATTTTCAATGCATTGTTTCCGCTGCTATATCATTTCAGTTGTCCCCTGAGCAGAGAAAACTGAGTATACAAATAAGCCCACTTCATTTCTAAATAAATGGTGGCTGATGGGTAATGTTCGCCATTTGTGCTCTTCCCTATTAACGAGTGTCGCTCCCACATATTTTACAGCTGCATCACTTGATGACACTCCAGGGGAACAGATGTGTTCAAATGAATTTACAGAGAACTCTGATGTGCGAGAGATGGTCTTTCATTATTTTCCTGTCATTCTGCTCAGTGCAAAGTCATCAGCTGTACAGCGAGAGGTTCAAAGCCCAGGAACAAACCATTTCAGAGTCTTAGTGTAGTTAAACAGCATGTACCGGACTACACAATAACACATGAGTGTTCATTATTATGCAAATTAGTGCGGTCTCTTCGGGGGCTCCATGATTTCATTTTCAATTATACAATTTTCTCTGTCACCTCACAATTTTCTTTCCTCTTTCATTGTTTTTTCTAACATGAAATCCGTAACAGGCTTGGCATTAAATTAAAGTCCAAATGGAAGTTTCAGAGGATGCCTTAGAGTATTTGGTTATGCTATGCCACACCAAATGGAAAAAAATCTCATTAAAAGGATTTATAAAACCTGAGCGAATGAGCACGCTACTGGTTGCCTCACACTGGTCTCTGTCCCTTGGATTTTATTTACAGTGTAAAATATTCCTTAACATACAGGCACAATGTGAGCCTTTTCAATATGTTATATGAAACCTATTTGCAGTAATTCCCTTTGTTTGGTAACACAAACATACAATCACACATATATTAAACAGCCACTTCTATCACAAAATTTGTATAAAACATCTAACAAACAGCACAAACATTATTAGTACCCTCACAGCAGTTGATTGGTCCCATGCCTTCAGCTGCTGTCATGCAACACAAGCCTGACAGTCACAACCATTGACATTATCAGTGAATAAGGCCTGATATGAGGTAAACACAACTATTTAGTTAGCTGACTATACAAAAAGTGCCAAGATAATCATTCAAAACAGATTGTTGGCTACGACTCCTGGCAAATGTGTTTGCAGCCTGCATTAATATTTATTACGTTACTGTGTGTCGAACTACTGAGGCATGTGGGGCAGCTCAATTTTAACAAAAAAAAAGAGAAAAATAAAGTTAACTTCACTGCTGCTTGTTAAATTGGCCCATAGAGTTGTAATGTTGCATAAAAAGTAACAAATAAATCTGAAAACTAAATAAAGCCACTATATAATAGACATTCTTCTTGTAGATGTCACATTCTCCCTCCCTCGTTCCATTGCATTCACTTCACAACAAGTCGTTCCCAGTTATTTACCGTCAATCTCAGCCATTTATCTGTTTTTCCACACTAACTGACGACCCAGAGATACCATGTGATACCAACGTCGTTTTACTATTGGCTCACAAGCCTTGTTAGAAGTGGGAACTAGGGATGCACCCATCCGACTTTTTCAGTCCCGATACCGATAGCGATACCTGGGTTTTGGGTATCGGCCGATACCAAGTACTGATCCGATACCAATGTTTAATTAATAAGTCGTATGCCTCACTGTGTGGAAGTCGCTGGGATCATTCTTTTATGTGTAAAGAAACATCAGGCTTGACTTAAACATTGTTTTCCTAACTTTGTAAAACAAAATCTAACAAATAAATACATAGATATAAATGTATTGAATGGTTATTTATTATTAAAATAATAAATCGTACACCAACAACTTAGTAAAAAATCTTCAAAATTAACAGGAATTATAATTCATGTGTAAACCTTTTTAATGCAGCAACAAATTGGTCAAATCTTAAACAGGAATTCAAATTACAGTATATAATGTATATAGTATATAAACATAAAATTAAATTGAATAGATCGGCCCCATTGTCACTGATATCCGATCCAGCTATTTGAGTCAGTATCGGCCCGATATCTGAACCGGTATCGATATTGGTGCATCCCTAGTGGGAACCAAACGTCAGATATCTTCACAGAGATAAACAAAACATCCATTTTGGACCCGCCAAAATTTTTAAATGATTTATTCACAATCATAATATTATTTTTTTCAGGAAAAGCCATACTTTATTTGTTTTATTTGGCAACCTTTTAAAGGCTCTGTGGATGTATTATTATGTTTTTTTTAAAATATTTGTCTACATAATAACGTCATCAATAATAATAATAATAATAAATGTGTGAGGCATCATTCAATACAACCGTCATTCACTTATTTCAATGCAGGAATCAGTGTATTATTACTGCACTGAGGTTGGGGTCACCTTCACTTCAATATTCAGTATAGTGATTTATGAGTCCTAAGTATGGCCCAGTAGAATTTGAACAACCCAGCTAGGAGACATTATGCAGGTCTACTCAAGGTTGGTTACATATCCAACATGAGTTGATATGAGTTTCCATTACTGGGATGTAAATGCAACATACCTTGGTACATTGCACTCAGCAAGTCCCGTTCGCTTTTATCATCAAGCATCATGTCTGCAATTATGATAAAGAGGAATGATGTGGTTGTAGTTGAATAATAGTCCATGGTCTATAAGGTTTAAAAGATGGCTCAGAAATAAGAGCTGTATTATACCGACAGAACAGTATGCTCATTTTTTCTAATGGACTGATCTCTTCAGTCTTGAGGATGTATGGCATGCCCAGACAAGGAAGACAAGAAAGAGTGCATAGTGCTCTGCAAATACATTTTAAGTACTACTTCAAATTATCACAACAATGAAAGAGCAGCTTGAATGAATTAATAACATTCTTGTTCCTCTGAGTCTAGTCAATTATATTTATATTAGTGAAAAGTAATGCTGTAAGGCTACTGGGGCTCCTAAACAGCAGAAGAAGAGATAAAAAAAAAGCCTACTTTATCATATCAAAAGTCAAAACTTCTTATTTCTACGCATCACAACACTTTTTGGGGATTTATTTTGGAAATAGCCACATTTTGTAGAATATGCTCCTGTGCAGTAATCAATAGCAGTATGTGGAACAATAATTAGAAGTGCCAGTACGTCAAACTATGATTACTTAAAGGAACAGTGTGCAGCATTTAGGGAGCTCTAGAAATGGAATACAACATAAATAAGTATGTTTTCTTTAGCGTATAATCACCGGTAAATAATAATTGTTGTGTTTTTGCTTACTTGGCACACTGGAGAAGTTTCAGTTGGTTGCAGTCTGCAACCTCATCGCTAATGCCACCAAATCCTACACACTGCACCTTTAAGCAACAATATATGTAAGTGTGCAAACCGTGCAATCACTTAGCAATATTTCTCGTGCTGTGGAAGAAAATGACCCATGAGTGCTCCTAATGGATTCTTGAAATGTATCTAATCTTACATGAAATCTCACTGGGGATGACAGTAAGGTTTACATGCTAGCGAACTACACTGCAAGTGTCAAAAGTGTTTTACATGTGTTACACTTCTAAATCCAGAACATTTGAGCCAGTGCCAGAGTTTATGCCAAACCTTTCTTTAGCTAAAAACAGATTATTTGTAGCCACACTAGAGCATAGCAATGGCAGCCCTCAGAAAAATTGTGTGCGACCCCCGAACGTGACATGAAATGCATTATATTTTAATCATTCATTCATTTCAAGACCTTCACTTTCAATAGCCTACGTTTAATACACTACTCGGCTACTGCGTCAAACTGTGCCCCCTCAAATAAGCATCTGTCAGGTTAGGAATGACAACTTGTAGAAAGCTACTGGTTGCATGACAACTACTGTAGTGGCACCTCACGAGTGTGGCAGGAATTACGTTCTAGCATCAATGTTAGTGCTGTTTGTTAAAGTTATCGATTTCGGTGGACAACTCGGCTGTTTAATGAGGAAGTGAGATGAAAAAGCCACCAAGGAAATAAACGCAGTGTGGTTGAGGAGAAAAGGAGGTTTCAGGAAAAATGGTCGGACCTCAGGGGACAGATGAAGTGATATGCAAACCATGGACTGTATAGAATATGGACGTAGTCTCCGTGGCGTCACCGATAGGTTTCTGAAGAGCGGTTGTGAAGCTCAAAGTGGGTGGCTCCGGCCGTTGCCATCTTGGTAGCGACGACACATTCTAACTTCCAGCTAATTCAAAAATGGTCAAAGAGGTGGATTGTGAGCAGGTGACACAGTAGAGCAGACAGCTAGCAACCTGGTACGGCACCCACCTGTCAATCAAAGTGACCACGCCCTCAATTATGCCTAATTTTAAGCCTTAATATAAATGAAACGGTTACGTTCTATAAAAATGTACCCCCCATACAGTTGTCATGAACGGAGAACAAATAAACCAAAACCGTTTTTTGTACCAGGCTGTAAACATGTTCATTTCTGCATGTTTATATCGTTTGGTCTATGGGGACTGACTTGCTTTTGGAGCCATTCAAAGAACTGCAGTTTTTGGCACTTCCGCACTGGCTTAATTTCTCAGCACCGGATGTTGCCCAAGTCCCCAGGAAGAGCGCCAGTCGTTGATCCCAATTTTCGTAGTGGCAAAACGGTGGTACTACAACTTACGTGTCCCTCACGTGATGCCATTGGGCCAAAAAATACTTTCTCCCATAGACTTCCATTGGGAAAGAGATGTCTGTAACTTAGCGGATAATTTTTTTTTGAGGTAAATCAACTTCCCAGGCTTAATGGATAGCAATTGATCGGTTGGTCATCAGTCTGCCGCTTTGATCCAGACTATGGATTGCCATGAAATTTTGTACATACATTCATTTTCCATGGAGGATGAATCATATTGACTTTGGTGATCTCTCTTTTCCCTTTCCCCACCACGAGGTTGACATTTGAGGTTCTAAATAAAGCATCTCAAGAACTGTTGGATGGATTGCCATTGAATGTGGTACACACATTCTTCTGCCCCTCAGGATGAATTGCAATAACTTTAGTGGTCTCCTGACTTTTCAATTAGCGCCATCAAAATGTTAAAATTTCCAATACTTTGGTTTATGAGCAAATACGTGCAAAACCCCATTCACGTAGCCTCAGCTGTACTTTGTGTTCAGCGCTAATTAGTAATTGTTAGCATCCTAAACAAAGATGGTGAACATGGTAAACATTATATCTACTAAGCATCCGCATGTTCGCATTGTCATTGTGAGGATATTGGCTGTAGACTTTTAGTTGTTAGTCTCATATTCAGCTCTGAAGATGTATGTGCTCTGTTTCTGTTTATGGAGTTCTTGACATTTTCATGTAAAACCTGAAGAAAATATCAACCTCTAATGAGTACCGAGCAGATATTGATCCGTGACGCTTTTTTTTATGTTTGCTCATTAAAATCAAACAAGGACTTAATTAGAACCTGGATATCTATACTTTCAAATAGAGCACGAGTAGAAGCAATCTCATTAAATCAGCCATCAGCAATTCATTAATGCTGCTGAGTGGCTATCATTCGATCTCAAAAGCACAATGCCAGAAGGGTCTTTTATTTAATACTCAGCGAGAATTGCAAGCTGACCACGTCTGCCTGAGAAAATACAATGCATATTAACCTTTTTATATTGCTCAGTGCATATGTAAGAGTTGGAGTCCCAGAAATCATTAATAAGTCGCACTCAAGTGGCAGATCTAAGACCCTGCGGTCATGCATGTGAACAAAAACTGACTTCATTAGGTTCACTCATCTGCATACAATCAAACTGTGCAGTGAGCCATTAAGGGGGATGAAGACAAGGTGGACGACTTATGAAAGGGTCCATATTGTCTTGACCAACAAAGGCAGTCAGTCTTGAGCTGCCTGTTGGTGGTAAAAGCCTCCCTCTGTCTTTTCTGGCTGCTGGCAGCGTTAGGCAGGTTGAGACTGGATCTCTATCTGGAAACCTCAGGCTGTGGCAGCGTAGTCAGGACACACTGCTTCTATGGAAAGACACAAAAACTGCAGCTGAGCTTTCAGTGTCTAAAGAAGATAGATAATATTCTCATAAAAGAAAAACAGACTCATTATTTTGATGAGAAACAGCTGGTGTGCTGCCAATTAGGCGCTGAATTTACATTATTAGTGAAATTTGCTGCTGGCAGTGACGTTGTTTCTTTTTTTTTTGTTGCACGAGTTCAGAAAGAAAATTGGCTCTCAACAGACAGGCTTCCTTGTCCACTCTGTACCACAGAAAGATATTCGTTTGGCAAAAGTTTGGAAATGCAAAACAACACATATGCAGAAAAAACACGTCAGTATATAAAAGCTGGCAAATCATCATGGCAGATGGAGTGAAAAATATGGGATGTGACTGCGCTCTTCAAAGGCTCAGGTCTGCGTTTTATCCAGTTTTTTAAATCAATAAATCATGAAAGTTTTGTTGCACAGATGGCATTTTCATTCCACTCAAATTAGATCATACATTTCAATGAATACTTAAAGTGACACCCGAAAGTTTAATGTCATCAAATGCGTGTCAAGGCTTCTGCACTGAACTGCTACTAAACCTTGAAAGTTAGTTTGCTAATAGCAACATGGCAGTCAGTGACAGTCTCAAAAGGCTAAATGAAAAATGAGACCTCGTGACCTTTCTGCAATAAGGATCTTCATATTGCTGATTTAATATTCAGAGGACATTTTCACTCTTTGGGGGAGGTCACAAGGGTGAGAGGGGTACTGAATAGGAAGGCATTTGGAATTATCATTTTATCTACCAAACCATATTGTTGTCATTTAAATTCATCATTGTGATAAACTTTGCTGAATTAACATTCAGCCTGCATTACAGAGAGATAAGCATATGTGTCAAAATGAGCTTTTCATTGGGTAGATTACTAATCAGATGTTCAGTCGGAAAAAAATGGCACAAACAAACATGCAGTGGAATCCTTTTGTTAGTCCTCGACCTTCTTGGGAAGACTGTGACCTTTTTGAAGCTGAGCTGGGATACTGGGATGTTAGTTAAAAAGATAAAAAAAATAGCTCCTGTACTGTATCAATTCTGCTTTTGTAAACAAAAGCTTTAACTATTTATGATGATAAGAGAACCTCTTGTGGTCCTGTGGAATTTGAGTGTATTTAATTTTATTTTTTGATTCACACGTTATTCTGCATCTGTTTTTTAATGTACTTTGGTTATTGCACAGTAGCAGCTGTTTCATCCTCATATCCTAAAGATACATTTAGCGATTTTCACTCCTGTGAGACAGAAAAACAATTTCACAGAAAGACATCCTGGTCTTTAGTTTGTTACTCACATTTCTTTACTAGCCGCTTGTTAACTTTGGCTGTCTTCTGCTGAGTAGTAGTGCACATTCGTCCAAGGTTATTGGAAGTGCTTATTTAAGGTTTTACATGGGAGAAATTTAGAGCCATGAGACTTAACTATACAGTCTGTGTATGACTGGAAAACTGTATCAATAAGCTACACAAGTGTCTAAAACTGGCACTGCGCTACAAAGTTAGATGTTAAAGGTACAGTGTGTAGGATTTGGTGACATCTAGTGGTGTGGTTGCAGATTGCAACCAACTGAGTACCCTTTCCAAGCATGTGGTAATGTGAGCCGATGAGTGCAAAACTGTGATAACGCTACTTTAGGAGCAGAAGTCAGATGGCGGATGGCGGTACCACGTTTTTTCACCGTTTGCACTCGAACAGTTAAGGTTAGGCATTGACCTCGAATAGTTATGGTTAGGATAAGTCGTTTCGCGAGAGTTTTTCAAGTTTTTGCAGATCTCAGATCATATTTTGCAATATGAGGGCTCCCTTCTAGACACGACCCGTGAACATGACTTGCTCCCGATGTAGATATGAAGGGCTTATTCTAAGCTAATGAACACACAACAATTCTTAGTTACAGGTGATTATACACTAATGTAAACATAGTTATGAATATGATACTCCTTTATTGCTAATAGATCCCCGAAATCCTACATACTGGACCTTTTCAAAGGAATAGTTTGACATTTTGGGAAATATGCTCATTTGCTTTCTTACTGAGAGTTAGTTGAGAAGATTGATACCACTTTCGTTACAGTGAATGTGAAGCTACAGCCAGCAGATAACTTAGCTAGCTTAGCATAAAGACAGGAAACATGGGGAAACAGTTTGCCTGGCCCTGTCTGACGGTTAAAAACTGAAGTGTAAAAATGACACGATTTTATTATAAGGATTATGTGCAAGACTACTTTTTGGCCGGACGCAGTCACTTTTTTGGAGTCCTGTCATTGCCGTGAGGTTGCCAGGCAACCAGCAAATAAAGCTCATTTCCAAAAATGCCAAACTACTCCTTTAATTCTCAGGATTTTGGGACTGAACATTCAATACCAGCCTGTTTTTCTGTTTGCTGGGTGAAAATTATGAGGTGATTGGTATCATGGGTAAAAACGAGAACCATTTTAGCATTTGATGTTGATTGAATTTACATTTCTGGTAACAGTAAATCGTTACTGTGCCATAATATCATTTCAATCATGAGAGACTTGTATGAATTGAAAATGATTTATTACAAAGTGCACAAAGATATGAATAGTTAAAAGTCTTTGGCGATTTAGACCCGACATGACATCGTAAGGGGGGAAGTGATGCCATCGTAGATTAGAAATATTCCCCCCGGGTCTAGACACTGGTGATGGTGGTATTGAAGATATGATGCAGATCCGATGAATGGAGTGGAGCAGGATTGCTCTGATGTGATGATCTGGAGGTGCTGGGGTGGTGGAGGGTCGCATCTGTGTGTGCTGAATATGACACTGAAAGTAACAGAGGGGAGACCAGTTTTTAAACTTTTGACAGCAACGATGTGATTGGTTCAGGGAGATATGGCAAGACCTGATTGGTCACTGATGTGAAACGCCCATAAGCAGCTGACATAATAATAGCCTATGAGAGAGGACTTTGTGAATGAATGAGTGTAACCATAGTCTTCCTGACTGAACTTTCGCTTAAGCTTCATATTGTGAAATCGTTCCTCCTGCCCATCACGTTGTTGATAGGTCATTCCCTCTGCAATAGGAAGCAATGAGCACATTATAAAATGTGTGTGCTTCTGATCTAACTGGAATTGTCTTTCCTGTCCTCATGTCTATTGGTTGTTAATCACATTACATGTGTCCATGGCCACTGCAGTTGTTAAATTAGATTGCCTTGTAGCTACCAGAGTCTTGCCCAAATATTTGTCTGTCTAACGTCTAATTAGTGACATTAATGATGTCACTTTGTGTAATTATGGGATAAAAATACGACAAGCTTTGCAGCAGGTAAAGAGCAGAAAAGCCAACATACTGAATTAGGGGACATGCCACTGAAATACCTCTATCATCAAAGGTTTTGTGGCCTTTTGTGAGTTGTAATAGAAAAAAAGCCTTTCATTCTTCTCTTGTGGTGTCAAAATTGTGAATAACCTTCAAAATAATGAAGGTCTCTCTGCTAGTAGTTGCTCAGAATTGGCTCATAGTTGCTTGATTGATTGTGGATCAATTGGTCTGTTGATAAACCGGAGCTGGACTCTTTTTTTTCCAAAGGGGACACTTAAGCTACCTCTTTGGGCCTATTGTAAAATACAGTATCACTTTCCTCTGGGCTGTCCCTTCTGTAATAATGCTTCCCCCAGTAAGGAAAGATGATGAAGTGGACTATGGAGCCACACCTTATTTCATATCCTGCAGGTGACAGCCAAATCCAGATCTGAAGTGGTCTGGCGCTTTTCGCATTTGTTAGAACTGCCGAGAATCATCCTGTTCCGTCACACATGTGAATGTTGCCAGCTTACACTTAAAGGATATAACCCTAGACCCTGTTCTTTTTTAAATATCTGCTCAGGTAGCAGTACACCCAAAACGTCGATCTATATACTCTGACCCTGCGAACACCTCGCCCACACTCTGCAACACTGACACTAACTCCCGGTCCAATATGGCATATAGAACAAGATATTCCAGGTCATGTTCAAATCCCTCCATGGTCTTGGACTTTCCTGATTCACTGACCTCATCCAACCCTGTACACATCACTCCTCCCACACTCTCTTCCTCCCGGATAGACTCCAGTTTGGTCACAGGGCTTTTAAGGTTGTAGACTCCAAGCTTTTGAATGATGCTCCAAGACCTGCAGGGCCAGAACCTTACTTACTTAATTTAAAACTCCTCTTTTAAAGGTCTTATTCCACCTTCTTTTGAAGCTTTATGAAGAGAAGCGACATGCATTTTCCCATTCACCAGGCCATTTGAGCCTTTTGTTGCAGAAACAGCTACTAATGCTGTTTCTTGGGGGGCATGTCCATGTCAAGTCTCTAATTTTGCTTCTTAGCTGCACCCGATTGGACTGTTATCAGGTCATTAAATGGCCGTTGTCAGTTGTTATAAGCCCCAGAGGTAGGTCAGTAGGGGGCCTGCTACACCTACTATGTTGTAAAAGTGAAAGCGAAACTTAAAATCAACGCGCCCTAGCACATTGTAACACTGAATATAACGTTAAGTTTTCAACACAAACAAAAAAGCTTCTTTGGGTTTAGGCAACAAAACCACTTCGTTAAATTTAGGAAAAAAGATTGTGTTTCGGCTTAAAATAACTATGTTTGGCAAGTAAAAGTGAAAGGGTTGTGTTAGGTTGTGAACACAAAGACAACTACATGTTGTTGGTTTCACACAGGATGCAAACCCCAGTTTCCTGGGTGAAAGCCCTGGGTTTTGTGTCCCATCCATTACACCCAACCTCCAATCTATACTACAGTGCCTGACATCCGCTTTCGCTCCTGTCATAATTAGAGGTCGACCGATTAATCGGTCGGCCGATTAATCGGGCCGATTATTTGACATTTTTTCATAATCGGCATCATGCCTGAGCATATTAAGCCGATTATCAAGCAGGCACATCTGCGGGCAGCCCAGTGTTGTTGTTGCTGTGGAACACGTGTGACACCGCCCCTTGTGTGTCAATCAAATTGCCATTCTACCGGCAAACCTCAGTAAATGTAGCCCAGTGGGCTAACCTTTGCAAGAGTGCGTGAGAAGAACAACGTCGTAACTGGGAGAAACCTACATTATTACAGACCGTAGTATTAATAAACTCCGACGTAATCAATTCTGTTTTTGGCAACGGAGAATTTCTCTCCGTAGGTAACGTTAGCTGCGTGCGGGGCGGAGCAGCTCTCACAGACACGCTGCTGCAGCGCAGACACACACACACACACACACACAGAGCTTCTGCTCTTAGTAACTATAGCGGAGACAACTAAACTTATAAAGCGTGATTACACTTTACTAGAGTTGATGCTGACAATGCTTGTCATAAGTGCATGTTTGCGTGTGAGGACACGAGCAACTTGTCGAAACATTTAGCAAAAAGTTCACTTCCTCATTAAACGTGTCTATGAGCAGCAGGCTGTGTAATACGAGTGAACAATGTTATTATTATTTTTTGATCGATTAGATTATAGCCATATAGCTTGTAACAGTGTCTGTCAACAAACATAAATTAAAAAAACATGCTTTAGGACAGTTTTGGAAAGGTGCTTAAAAGGTTTTGAGCCCTGTACTAGTACAACTATTAACCATCATGTACAAAATAAAATATAAGTGCACTGCAGTGCAGACACAAAGTGCAAATTGGAGAGACAGACCATAAGTGTTGTTCAATAAATGTTTACTTAAGTTAAGAAATTGTGTGTATCATTTGTTATTATTAAGCTGTTATATTTTATCAGATGGAGGAAAAAAAGAAAACCAGCCAAACATATCGGCCAAAAAAATCGGCATCATATATCGGCCATCGGCTGTCCTGATTCTGTAAAAAATCGGCATCGGCATCGGCCATAAAAAACCCATATCGGTCGACCTCTAGTCATAATTACTACGGTCGCTAGAGGTCGCAGTCATCTTCTTTTATTCCTTCTTTCGGCGATCGGCCATGTGAATGGATGATAAAACCTACTAGTGGGTGTAGCTGGCCCCTACTGACCCACATTTATGAGGCTTATAACCACTGATAACGCTTGATGACTTGATAACAGTCTAACTGTTAATTCTGTCTCCAGTATTGGTTTTAAGTCTACAGAGTTTGCAGCTAGTACTTGGGTTCAATAGGAGGTTTCACTGGGATTGCCCCCACATTTATGTTTGTTTTGCATCTAATAAGTTACACTTAAAAAGAAAGAACTTAGAAAGAAATAGTGGGATTTTAAACAATTCTTTTGACATTACAGAAGTTGATCCCAAACTAAATATTTCACAAAATGTTAAATGTTAAGTTTTCCTACATTAATATTTAACTAAATCCTCTATGTTTGAAGAAATAAATATTTAACTAAATCCTAAATTAAGGGTTTGCTTAACTAAATATTTAATTAAATTTAAATGTGGAAATTGCCACACTACATTTTTCACTAACTGTTACATGAAGGAATCTCTCTCTCTCTCTTACACACTGTTCTCCTGCGTTATATTTTCTACCAGAGGACAGTTAAGTTTTTACTCTCCAAGAGCAGGTAGATAAGAGTTAACATAAAAAGACTTCCTCCACTGAGTACTGCAGACAGCAGACAACAATTTTCTTCATACATCTAATGAAAAAAAACACATTTAAAACATGAGGAAGCTGCAGCCATTTTGCAGTTCTTTGATTCTGATAGGAACCAGAGGATTTAATTTTGACCTGAAAATAATATATCCCTCTTCTCAACAACATGCTGCTTTGAGATTAGAGGCTGCCTTAGGCATTTCTAAGCAAGAGACTTTAATTAAAAAAACACTTATGTGCCGTTTTTCTACTGATGATTATATTCAGTGGCAGTCAAAAGAACTAAGCTTTAGTAAGCACACTATGCCACATTAGAAATATTCAATAATGAATAAGGCACATGTACAAATACCCTTTACATATTCACAACACAGAAGGCAAAGATTTGTTTAAAATGAAAACAGAAAGGAAATTAAATCCGTGTATCTTAGCAGACATTACTTAAAATTTGATGATGTTTCTTTTGTTGAAATGTTGGGATAATGTTTATATTTTATCTGTCGAGTCTCCATGTCAGTGATCATTTGTAGAATAATAATATCTACTCATATTAAATGCAAGACTGACCCTTTGTAAATCTCTGCTCTACCTCTCTGCATTATGTAAATCACCCTCTTTAAAATTTCTAGTGTTTGAATAATGGTGCACTTTTAAAAATGTCATTGCGTTGTTGAAGCTGAACAAACAATATTATGGTTCTACCACAAGTAGGTGTGGCATGAAAGCTGTTGTTTTGTGAAATGATAATGCTGTTTCTAATGTGGCAGCACAGATGATGCCACAGAGCTTGAATATTTATGCTCAGTCAGTGTCCATCAACTCAGGCCAGAATTTTAGAAAGCGGACGAGGTGAGTCTGGGCTTCCCCAGTGAAGAACAAAGACAATATTACTGCAAATGAATACAGTACAGCACTCCCACTTATCACTTTTAACTGAGTCCAAAAATTCAGTCTACATGTAACAATGGACCTGAAGGAAAGAGAGAAAAGTGAGGACTGGCTCAGCTGTTCTGTCCAATCTGACAGCATCACCTTTTGTAGCAGTTACATAATCTTGAGGTCGGGTACAGTGACTCGAGTATTGAGAAGAACGAAGGCCACCTTTTCCTAATATCTGGCTTTCTGTATAGCTGTGACCTTGCTTATGTGGAAGGTTTCAAGCGAGCAGGCAGAAGAAGACAGCAGCCCTTTTCACACAGGCCTTCAAGAGAACATGTTACATAGTTTTTGGATATTTATTTGGATATTTGTTTGTTGAGATAGAAATTCCATTTAAATGAATAGCAATAGTTAAAATAGAAATAGAAAAATATAATTTCTGCACTTAAAAGAGTTAACGCGATAATAACGCGTTAATGCAAATTCGTTTTAACACCACTAATTGCTTTAGCGCATTAATGTAACTTGAGATTTTTAGGTTGTAGTGGGCTCAGTTTTAAAGCTAGAGTGATGATACTGGTATCATATGAAACTAGAAAACCTAATGAATCCATTGGTACCAGCCATGTCATACTAGCTTACTAGCTGTAAATTGCAATACATTTGTTAGTCTGCATATTCTCTGGATTTTAGTTTCAAATGCTGCATATTGAACAATATAATGCAGAGATTCATAAGCTACAGTTAGCTAATCCCTCTCTGAGCTCTGAGGACGATCCACAGGGACCAGAGGGCCGTAGATCCTCTGGAAGGGTCCGATCCCACTGCAACTTTAAATTACTAACTGTACATCAGCTGCCAAAGAAACTCCATAAAATGGATATCAGATGCGTCTCTTCACCTGACCTCTGCCTGGGTACCCCGCCAACAACTGTAATGTAGCTTAAATATGGAGTTAGATGCTGTGATGGTGTTAAACCAATAATTGAAAGTTTGGCACAAATGAAGTCTTGACAGTGCCAAAAATCTCATGTTTTGTGTATTTTTGGAACTCGTAACATCCAAGTCTGTTCCAAATTTTGAAATAATCCTGAATGGTGAGAGAAGAAACACCATTATGTCAGACAGTGTTACTTATCATCAAGGTTCATTGCATTTATTTGTGAAGCTCTGATATTTGAGATATCAGTTACAAAGTCTGAAGTAGCATACTGTAGGTGAAATAGTAATGTTTAATATGTTCATTTTCTGCTTCTTTTGCAATGATGGATCACCTTTCCTTGTGCACTGTAAGTACACATTGTTTTTATGAGTTGTGTATTACACAGCGGGAGAGACTGCGGACTGCAAACACAGACAGACTCTGTGTACATTAAAGTCATTGGTGTGTTTTCTGCTAGTGTGAAACAATGCTGGTAATAAGCCAAAAATAAGATTATACAGTTTCTACCCTCTAACTGAGTATTACTGGACTCCATTTTTCAGGACATTGTGTTAATGTAGTTCTCTGAAAATCTTTGTATTTTTAAAAAAGACAAAGCATAGAGCATGAAATCAGCCAGCCAAACCATAAACTATTTAAATCACTTAATTGAAATTATAGACATAACGTACTGTATAATATATATATATATTGTGGGCACTAAAGCTATTTCTTTGAATATGTACAAGCCAAAAAATATATTGCTGAATATAAATGATGACACACAGTAACCGGCGGAGCCTTGAAAACTAATGTTTAGTCATTAAAATGTGTATTTTTACTCTAAAAATGATGATGACTGAGAGACATTTAATTGCCTAAAGTAGATGGTTTGTTTAAGTATTTCTGCCAAAGTGAACATCACTTTAAATAATTAATAAACAATATTTTCCAAAGATGTACCCGTATGCCAAAAGGTCTTTGAGTGCTCTCTGACATGTTTTTTTAGCTTTTGATATTAAAAATAATGATGATGGCTGAGAAGCCGATGCAAAAAAAATATAACTGTAGTATCCCAAATGAAAATAACAGATTCTTCTCACCTCTTCCAAACTACATTTTTATAAATGTACTCAAATCAAATCAAGAGGCTGCTGCTATCATGTTGTGATGAATTTCTCTGCATCAGCCCACACAGTGTACAGTTCACTGTTCATAAACACAACAGAAACACACAGCATGTAGCCACATACAGTATAGCTGTCTACCTTAGAAGAATGTACACTGTGTCATTCAGCTGTTTTAGCTGAAGAGAGGTAATTTAGGATATGCATGCGGCAAATGAACAAAGCCCACATGTGTGGGATGCATTTCTCCTCAGCAACACAGTGTTTCTTTAGGCTTTCATTGATGGAATGGCTATCTTGACAACTTAATGTGCCTTCAGTAATTCTCTTAAATTGTCCTTTTGGACTGCAGCCCAATACTGAAGCTCAGTAATGCCTGAACTACATTAAAACTGGGCTTTAACCCTTTGGCGCCGTTTCAGGTTATGCAATAGCTAATCATTCTGAGTGCTTAAGAGTTTATTAGGATGCTTCCATACTTAAAACAACATGACGGGGCCACGCTGATGTGCGCGGCTGGTTTACCAGCAATTCCTGCCTTTTATACAGTTGTTAATCTTCGGTGCCTCAGTGCATGTAAAATCTGGTTAAAAACACACTCATCATCTCAGAACATCTACATACTACAGTTGGGGTGTAATAAAATATCGAGTATCGCAATATGTTTTGTGATACTGTATAGATTCTCAAAAACACTGTCAATTTTGAATAATAGTTTACATGCAAAGATTAACTCAGTCAATACTTTATTTCACTTACAAAGAGATGCGCCCACTCAGTGTGTGTGCCCCCTCAAAGTAGTGCTATGATGTCAGATGTTACAGGGACTGTGATGAATGCAAATGCAGATCCGACTGTTCTGATTGCATAAAAAAAGGGAACTTTTTTTTACTCATATTTTATGCATATGGTGGTGTGTTCTTATCCTATGACAGTTTTCCTAAAATTTGATTTAAAAAATCACAATATATCACTTTGCTTACAGTATCACAATATATTGCAATATGTTGAATCGTAACTCCTGTATCATGATACATATCGTTAGAGCTGTCGCGGTGAAGGAATTTTTATTTATCCTGATTTTAGTGCTATATAAATAAGCTTTATTGTTAAGCCGTGATTATATTGTTGCTTTTTAAATAACAAAGATTGTAATTAATACCTGTTTATTGTTAAATGCAGAACAGAGAAGGGCAATGAGACGCAGCGTTTTTTTCAGCTGAGACGCCTTGGTTGCGTCTGGTTGCTATGATACGGAATATCCGCAGGAGTAAAAATGTCGCCACAAGGTAGAGTACTTGCTCTGGATGAAGGGAAGGCTGAAGCACGTAGGGAGAGAGGACGGACCCGCCCGTCTATGTGTATCAATTTCTGTTGTTGTTGTTGTTGTTCAGCGCTTGTAGCCTACTCTACATGTAGGATGTGACGGTTGGTCATTGGGGTATTTTTCCTGCCCCTCCTCCATAGTGATTGGATGGCTGGGTAAAAAAGAGACACTGATGAGCGCAGCGATTATACCCAAAGTTGAACATTTTTGAAGTCACGGCGACCAGAAAAAAACACCAAACGTGCAGAGCTGAGCGCAGAATACCTCGTCACGCTGCTGCCGTGGCGCTCCCATTGCAAAAAATGTTAAAAAGGAAAAAACGTGAACATAGCGGTTGTGACAGTTGCTCGCCATCCCCTGCGATTGACTTGTCAATAGCACGGTACTGCAATATTGCGGTTATTGCGACAGCCCTACGTATCGTATCGCCAGATTCCAACACACAGCCCTATATTACAGCTAACAACGTACTTCTATGAATGAAATCCTTGTTCCAGGTGGTAATATGTCAAATTCATTGAAAGCAATATTCAGATAAGTCAGATAATGTAGCAAGTGAACATTTCAAAGTGACAGCTGGTCAATTGATATTTCATACTGAAAAGGAGTGTGAGTAAAGTAATGAATCTGGATAGTGGCAGGAGTTCAAAGGCAGGTGAGTTTTGGTTTTTAATTTAGACCATGTCAAGATCCTATCAGACTTTGAGAGACAGCAGCAGTGTTCAGAGAGAGAGAGAGAGAGTGTGAGGGACAAGGCCTCTCACTTCTCTATACTGTAGGCAGCAGCAGATCAATTAAAGTGACAGGGTATATTGCTGCAATGTAGCACCTTTTATGCAATGCACTTTCTAATTGCATACATACACCGATCAGCCATAACATTAAGACCACTGACAAGTGAAGTGAATAACATTGATTATCTCGTTACAATGGCACCTGGCAGTGGGTGGGATATATTAGACAGCAAGTGAACACTTTGAACTTTGTGTTGGAAGCAGAAAAAATGGGCAAGCGTACTGTAAGGATGTGAGCGACTTTGACAAGGGCCAAATTGTGATGGCTAGACGAATGGGTCAGAGCAATCTCCAAAACCGCAGCTCTTGTGGGATGTTCCCGGTCTGCAGCGGTCAGGACCTACCAAAAGTGGTCCAAGGAAGGAAAACCGGTGAACGGGCGACAGGGTCAGACCCAAGGCTCATTGATGCACGTGGGGAGCGAAGGCTGGCCCGTGTTGTCTTATTTACAACTCGCATACATTTTCTTAATCAAATCCTTTTTGGAAATTCTACTCTGCATCAGCCAGACTCTTAAATCCAGTCGGCTGAGTCCAGATATCTGGTGGATACATCCTCAGGTGTACTGGCTCTTTAAAGTATTATTTGCAAGCACACAGAGTTTCGAGGCAGAGAGGGCAAACAATTTGTGAACTGAGTTGGTTCACAGGTTGCTTTGAAAGTTGTTTGGATGGGACTTTTTGTACACATGCTGTATATCAGCCAGTATGTTCAACCCACTGGGTTGCCTTTCAGAAGAAAACAAGGGCAGCTGAACTGCGTGTGTGTTCATGCTGTTTGTATGTGTGTGTGTGTGTGTGTGTAGCCTTTGCTTTTGCTTACCAGAGCAAAAAAGTTGTGTTGCTCACTTCAGGTGTCTGCAGGACAGAAGGAGTCAGAAAGTACGTGATAATATATTTACTTCAGCAATGACATCCTTCCTGAATTTATAAACTACGCAAAATCATCATCCTATTTTTGGTAATTGTGAATCTACTCTGATTTGGAAGCTCTTAGTCTTGAAAGCCACGTGGGTACTCCAGGTTGCAGCCTTGACAAGAGCTTTGAATTCAGATGTCAGTTTTCACTCAGATAGACACATAGATTTCTGCAAGAGATAGATTATGTGGCAAAGTTTGGATCTCATTTGTTTACTTGCAGCTGAGATCACATCACATTCGATGTTCAACAAAACACAAGATTGCTGTCATTTGCTTCTGCACGAATGATGTATTCACAATAAACTAAACTGGAACTGATCATATTCTGCACTTTTTTCCATTTTACAGAAAAACTGACATAAAGTTTAATGAGCAGTTATGTAAAAGAGACTGAATTAAAGCTTAAACACGAATTTGTTACAGACAGAAAATGCATTTGCTGTCTATTGGATTTTCACTGCAATGTTCATCAACTTCAAATGTATGAGTATTCAATCTTAAAGGTGGATCACATTAGGGCTGCAACTAACGATTATTTTCATTGTCAATTCATCAGTCGATCATTTTCTTGATTAATCGATTAGTTGTTTGGTCTATCAAATGTCAGAAAATGGTGAAAAATGTTGATCAGTGTTTCCTAAAGTCCAAGATGACGTCCTCAAATGTCTTGTTTTTTCCACAACTCAAAGATATTCAGTTTACTGTCATAGAGGAGTAAAGAAACCAGAAAATATTCACATTTAAGAAGCTGGAATCAGAGAAGTTAGACTTTTTTTTCTCAAAAATTACTCAAACCGGTTAATCGATTATCAAAATAGTTGGCGATTAATTTAATAGTTGACTACTAATCGATTAATCGTTGCAGCTCCAGAACACATAGTTATTATATGAACCTTTAATGAAGGGCAATAAAAGCTTCTAAAACAGGTTTCAACTGTTGAAAGGTCATTTTACTGATGTAAACTTGTGGTTCTTTTTGCTTATCCACTTTTCTTTTGTGTTTTTCTTGCTACTTCTTACAGTGAAGCACTTAAAGCTCCATTCTTTGCATGCCGGATTCTATCATTAGTAATAACCTTGTTAAAATAATAATTTATATAATCTTCAACTGTGTAACTGTACTTAGTTTCTGTAGAAAAGAAATATAGATTTAGACTCATTTTCACTGTTTTGTTACTGCCAACATTGTTGTGATTTCTCTTGAGACATTAAATTTGACATCACATACAACACGGAGGAATGTGACTGGAGCTTGGAGGTCAGATGGATGACAACTGCACAGACTTTGCCTACGCAAGTCTGATGTCTTGAAACATAAAGAGTACTTTCAAGTCCAACACCATAGCAACACTTCTGCCTCTGCTTCTGCTTACCTGCTCTACCCACACATGACTCAGCCCTCTAATCCACGACAGTAATCCTCCCTGTGATGATAATATGAAAACACTCCATGATGCTGTAAAATTGTCAAAGAGCTAGTGTGAAAAAGTTCCAGTTTGTGGTGGTGATTGTTCTTTTAAATGTTTAACTTAAATGACATTGACAACCATTGATTAGAACCATCGACTCAAGTCCTCTTGTGATAATGAATGAACCTACAGATCCCCAAAAAATGGTGAAAATGGATTTTAATAAATTTAAAAGAAATGTGTTTTAATGTAAACTCAGGATAATTGTTCACCAATCAACAGACTACCAAGGGAGGAAAATCATACCTAATTAGTTTCTGCTAATGAGAAGAAACTGTTGGCTAAACTGTTTATTTATGCGTGGCTTGAGACTTGAAATCAGCCCAATGCAAACAGATTTTATCAGAGGGTCGATAGCAAAGGTTAATAAGCATTGGATGCAAACTAAATAAATGAAATAAGAATGATAATGATAATAATTACAATAAGCCTGGTTGTTGGTCTCCCTCTAGGCTACGCTAACTCCTGTGGTTTGAGTCATGGATTATTCATAACTATGGTTCCATCATTAGAAATCTCTAATTAATTGTTGAAGAGCTCCGGGGCCTGAACTCACTTTCAGCTGGAGCAAAGTTAACATTTTTCTACAGCTTCCTGGGGATGACGTGTTGTAAAAATTAGTTACAGAAATTGTTGGCATTTTCCTTTGGTAATCCTAAAGCCATTTTGTTTGAGGCATTCAGAAGAAACTTTTAATAGGGGAGATTTCCAGCAAATGCACTTAACAATGGCTTTATTTTGATTGGAGTTGTCAACCCTCCTATCAAACAGAAAATTTATGTTACAATTTTGATTTATATTCAATGGCAAATTTTTGAATATTAATTATTCTACAGTATCTGCATGTGGCAACTACAGTTTAGTTAAAGGGGACATATCAAGCTTATTTTCAGGTTCGTAATTGTATTTTGGGTTTCTAGTAGAACATGTTTACATGCTTTAATGTTCAAAAAAGACTTTATTTTTCTCAACTGTCTGAAACGCTCCATTTTAGCGCCTGTCTTTGTAAAGGTGCTCTTTACGATATCCAGAGCATTAATTTAGCAGCAAACAACTATTGTCTATATAAAGATATAGAAGAGTAATGTCTACCTGAGCAGAGAATTAAGTCTTTCTCTCTCTGTGTGTGTTGTAATCTGAGCTTCTCCATGCTTTGTTGACATCGCCGGGCCGGCTGTTAGTGAATGTTTGTGCATGTGAGCATGCTCCACTGGCTAGCTCACGGAAGCCGCTCTGCACTGCTCTCATACGGCGGTTACAGCTGATAACGCCATCCCGACCGACGCCGTCGTTGCAGAGCGCCCACCCTCTGGTTTCCCCAAGGTTAACACTGTTAGCTCTGTCAGCACTATTGACGTTTTTTTTCCACTGTTAGTGCTGTTAGCACCATTAGCTGTGAGCTGCTGGCTCATCTGTCGCCATGTTGAGAGCCGTGCAGAGACAATAGAAATGCTTCCAATCTCGCATTTAGCACCTTTAAAGCTGCAGTCGGTAACTTTGAGCAAATATGATAAAAAGTTAAAACGGCAACTATATCCTGACAGTAGTGCACGAGACAGATAATGTGTGAAAAAAATCATGTTCCTCTGTGTCCTCCTGTGCTCCTAATAGCACTTTTTCAGCGTGCTCGAAGGAAAACAGCCAATCAGAGCCGAGGAGACTCTAAGCAGCTGTCAATCACTGCTGCTACGCAAATCTTGTGAACTCTGATCAAACGGTCAAACTAGGCAGCGCTGATCAAATATGAATCAATATTCTGTTACTGTAATGACTATTTCTCTGTGTTTTCAGAAACATCTTGTAGTTTACTGTTTAGCTGTAAAACTAGAAAGTTTGCTCCAGCTGGTGGGCAGTGCTTAGTTTTGGCTTGACTGTTGTCGACATGATGTCTGGGTCACAAACTGCAGCTTTAAGCTAGGCAACTAACATCTGTTCAGCTCAGGGAAAGATCACAAGTAAAAAAGGCCAACAGGAAGCAAACCTTGGTCAAACTTGAAGGTGTTATACATCCATCCACCCTACATCATCAGGACGTGACGACTTTTATTTTTCACAATGCAGATCTAATAACTTCATCAGGATTGTATCATCAGTCTGACCAGCTAAAATAAGCTCTTTTTGCACAGCACATTTTGCAGTAACCTGTCAAAATGTCTGCTTTGCTGTTGCGCTTTTATGTTTTTGGCTCACTGCACTAGCTAACTTCACAGATCCAAATGACAGCAACAGGTAACATGTGATGTGATCACCTGTCATGTAATTTTCTATAAAAGGACTGAAATTCAGCAGTTGTTCCAACCGAGCTGCTAGTGTCAGGCAACCAAAATGTTTTTGTTGAACCGAATGTAATGAGTCGGTACTTCTAAGGAATGAATGTCTGCTCCTCCAAATGAACAAAAGGAGAACATCACTCCACTCAAAATGTATTGTTTTGGTATCATATTCTGACCTCATGGAAGCTTGAAAGATTGCTTTCCAAAGTTCAGTTTGAATTTGTGTCAGTTACAATCTGCATCAATGGTAACAAAGAAGAAAAATGTATTAAAACTTCCATAGAAGCTTTGAGTCCATTTCCCCCGTCGTCCATCCATATGACCCTGCAGGGTCGTCTGGCAGAAAAAGTAAAACCGGGTCCAACTTTTTCCACGACACAACATGGCATCATCCAACAAAATGCTTTGTTATCGTGCATTGTGCAGTGTTTTGGTGTTTGAGAATCCTTCAGTGGACTTCCTGGATCATATTCTTTGCCTCACCGGTACCTTAAACAATACGCCCCCACCAACGCAGACTTTTTGCGTTGTTTTAAAGCAGGCTGCTTTTGGTCTGATCGCCTGCTTGCTGTTCTTCTTGACCAGCCTGTTCTCATTCTCAGGGCATCAAATAGCGACGCTTTGTCAAGGCCGTCGGTATCTAATGCCAACGGCCTTGACAAAGTGTCGCTATTTGACAAGAGAGTCGGTATGAGACACACCAAGCTTTCCATTAACTACAATGTAAACCCATCGCCATCAAAATTAAACGCTCAGGGAAAGTGCGCTGGGAGTGTGGTGACGTAGTTTTAAGAGCGAAAAGAGACACATCAGGTGGGCGGGAGGGGAGGTGGATGGGTCCAACAAACACAAAATTTTCATCTGAGAGACCGCTGTTCGTGTCCCTTGTGTTACGCTACAATCAGCTGTTTGTTCGTGTCCCATGTTCACAACGTTCAGTGTCATTTTCACCGTACAAACGTAGTTGTTTTAAGCCCAACCACGTCGTTCTTTTTTAAACCTAACTATAGTGGTTTTATTGACTGAACCATAGCAAGGGTTTTTGTTTCATTCACAACATTAAGCACGTGTTTACTGCGACCGAAAAATGACGGCGAGGGGTCTGACAAAGCGTCAGTATATTACGAGTTGGGATGAGAACGCATTGTCTTGACTGTGCAGTGTCTTTTTAGTTTGTTGGCCAATTTGTGTTTGTGGCATAACAGTCCAATAACTGCGCATTTCACTCCAAATTGTACCTAGAACCAATGCAACAATCAATTACTTAGTAGTAATATGAAGAAAACAATAATTTACACTAGCATTATCTCAGTTTCACACACCCTGTCTGTAATTCTATTAACTGTAATTTAAAAATTTGTGGAAAAATCTAACAGAAATGATCTGATTGCTTTATTTTGGTCTCCTTCATGGATTGAGGGGCTATTGGTTTAAATTATTTTCTTTTTTGCAAAATAGCGAGCAACCAATATTGCCTAAAGTGGACTCTTAACCCATTCTCTTTAAGTTTATTTCATGGCAAGCTTCATCTGAATAATTTAATAACAGAACTGCCTTTCAGTGGAAAGCAAATTAGAATGTGAGAAGGATACTACCAAGGGGCAGATAAGAACAGCCCCAGTCAAACACAATGTTCCTGTTCAGTGAGCACATTAAACTGGCATATTTTTGCTCCGTGTGCCTGACGAGCCCTGGACACTGGGTACGCTTGCAGAAACACAGCCTTGAACATGTGAGGCTTTGCTCTGAGTCTTTTCAAAAGAGGTTGTAAACCAAAGCAAACACCACAGAGAGCCTCAGAGGTGCACACCTCCCTAACCTCATCAGGCACTACCCTCTTACTCCTCACACCTCCAAACACACATACAACACACACACACACACACACACACACACACAGTGCCCCGTTGATCTCTGGCGCCTTTGTGAATGATGACGGGTATCGCACTCCCACTCTGAATGCTCCTGCCATGTTGTTGAATCAAAAAACATTACATTTTTTTTTTTTTAAATCAGCTTGATTTGCTGAGTAAAACAAAATCACAGTATTCTGATGGATGCCTTGAATGTAGGTTAGTGCTTATTCAATAAGTTCACGGATGGAAATGTGCGATGGACTTCCTGTGGTAACTGTATTTTATTAAAGCTTGGGTAGGTGACATTGGAGAAACCACTAAGAGTAAGCTTGATTTTAAAAATGATCCAACCGTAAAAACCCAGCTCAACTCTTTTCCAATGAAAGTAGCTCCCAGCACTAGCTCCAGAAGTCACTGAATCTAGAGAGGAAGTCGCCAAGTCGGCAACACCGACAGTTCGTCCCTTCAGGCCTCCCTCCAAAGCCACTCCCCCACTATTATCATTATGAGCGTAAACAGCGAACATGGCTATTGTTAGTACTCACAGCTGTCAAGCTAGCAGCTTGTGGAAGACGCCGGTGATGCGCAATGAGTTGACGGGCAGAGTGCAGGCAGGCAGCCTGCTTATTACAGTCCTGCAACAGCCACAGATACCAGATTTGTTTTCTCTTTTTTGTCTGAGCATTTCATCTATTGATTGGTGTTGGGATGTAAAGAGAATTTCAACAAATATAACAAAAAAATATTCTAAAATACATTACCCGCCCTAGCTTTAACCGTTGCACATATGTTATTCAACTAACTTATGAAACCTGCCAGCCTGGTCTCTTAAAAAATTACGTTGCCATACAAAACGGCATTGTAAATTACTTTTCGAGGGAAACATATTTTCTCCCGGATTACGTTTGTTTTTGAAATATCACAAATACGTTTCTAATCAAAGTCCGTGGAAGTCCACATAGGGAGGAGGTCGGGGTGGATGGCTAGCCTGGTCAAACAAACACATGACTTTCACACCGTTGACTGCTGTTCATGTCCTATGTGAAATGAAAAGTCGACGTAGACTTATTTTAACGTTAAACGTTACGTACGTAACTTAAGTTACGTAACATACGTACTTATTTTAAGCCAAACCATGATCTTTTACTAAACCTAACCAAGTAGTTTTGTTGCATTTTTGTTTTGTTTTGTTTCAATTCACAACGTTAATCACGTGAAAACAGCGACTGTAATCCGGGAGAAAATACGTTTCCCTCAAAACATAATTGAGAATGCAGTTTAGTTGTATAGGAACGATATTTTGTAGGAGACAGGGTTGAACCTGCACATATTAAAATGTTCTTTTGTTGAAAGGGAAAAAAAATCAATAATTGGTAGATAGATAGGATTTAAATAGGACAGACAAACATAACCCTGTCTCCTAATAATTACTTTTTTATACAACTAATTTGCAACAGAAAATATGTTTTGAAGGAAACGTTAATGCCGCCAGGATTACGTTTTCTTGAAATGTTAATTAACGTGTCTGGGATGTCTCAAAATGTTGATACTGAACGTATCAGTAAAATGTTCACTGACAACGTATTTAATTTTTTTTCCACCAAAATGCCCAATCTTAATTCATTAGTCAATCAACAGAAAATTGAATCAGAAAGTAAACAGGAACACGCCTCATTTTTTCAGGAAGACCAATGAAAGATGCGCAGTGAGGACTGAGTAAATACAAACATGTACATTCTGATCCGAGCCACTGAGCAGCCTAGAGGAAGAATTTGAAAACAGTCATACTTTATATGTAAGTTTTGCTTTGTACATACGGCATCTGCACAATTCTGCAGTGAATTAAATATGATAAATATAAATTTTAATGGGGTGTGCCATGAAGAGATGTAGTCCAGCCCAGATGAACGAGTCACAAACCTCAGGAATGATGAGAAAACATATTCATCTTTGCAATTGCAATGTGTTGTGAATCATTTAAAACACTTTCATCAAGGACTTCAGCATTATTCTGAAGCAAAAACAATAAACCGCAGACATAATTATGGTACTTATCTGTTTCTTCACTCATACTCATGCCACTTCAAATAATATAAACACACAATTATCAATACAGTTGAACCTTGATGTTTGGTAACCACAAAATAAATAATGTCCTTCTATTATCCCCCCGAGGAGGTAAAACAAAGAATTTGTTGACAAGTGGAAAACATCCAGACCAGATTGATGCAACACAGTGAAAGTTCTGGGCCTAAATCAGAGCCTGTAGCTCACATCGGCCCTCCAGTGTGGCAGACTGGGTAACATATTGTGGTAACAAAGACCAGTAATGGGTTGGAGAGGCAATTTGCCGCTGTTCTCCATTTTTCTCTGTGACCTTTTCTCAGGTGTGTTGAATGTATCTGTGAGCCTCCCGCTGTTCTAAATAATGCCAAGGCAGAATCACAGAGCTGCACTCAGTCTTCACAAAATGCCACCCAGTCATCAAACACACAGACCCAGATTGATGAATGAATTTAGGGTGGTCCGCCTACAAAGACATTGCCATGTCACTGTAAAATATTGTGCCCATTATTTCTCATGAAAAACAATACCCGAATGGTCTCATGTATGCATCAAACAACAAACTGAATAGCAGCCAAAGGTGACATGAATGCTGCTACCGAAATTTAAGATGGTGTGCAAAACGTAAAAAGGCTGGTCTTTCAAAATGAGGATCTTCATTTCAAATTAGCATAAATGTCACACATTGAAGAAGTAAGCCCATTTCAGCTCATTTTTCTTTAGCATTTTTTCAGTCAAGTCCTGACACCATTCTCAGTGTGTGTGAGCAGGCTTCTCGCCGGTGATAAATCATGCAAAATGACACACATCAGCAGCACCGACACACCCACCACAACTACAAAAAATGGAAACCAGCGCTCAAAAGAAAGTCTGTGCTGAGATGAAGAATGCTTGTTGACACGGCTTGTAGATTACAGATTTAATTTCCCTTGCTCAGCCCAAAATCTATTCACAATGTTTTCCACCTTTCAGAATATTAGATGAGGACATGCAGTGACCCAAACGTTATGAACCTGCTTCTGCGGCTCTCTGTTGAGACCACATCTGTGATTAAAAGGTTTCTTTGTCTGCTGACAACCTTCCTCAGTTGCCCATCACACACAAAGACAACAGACAACAGAGCTCCCCGTGACAAGCCTCCTCGCAGGCATGATACGAGAAAACTGTGCAGAGGCTGATCTGGGCAGGAAAATTAAAAGCCCCCATTCTCACAGAAGCCACGATTGTTGTTTTATTCATTGATTGTTTTGAGGTTCAACTCATGCTGGCTGAAGCTTCAGGCTGCATCGAGCCAAATACAGCAAATGGGATCACTTCGTCACATGAAGTATTCAGATGTGAAATGCCTCTCGACTGCAGTGAGAGTGAGAACTTCCGGCTCTCTAAAATATGCATATCATGTATGTTTTGATCCGACATAAAATTCCACCCCTTCCCTCGCCTGGATGTGACAGATCTTACAAGCTACACTATCTTGTATTATGTACTTAATTAACCTGCATTATTCTGCTTTTTTTTGTTGTTTGTTAACTAAGTGAATGAATCACAGTGAATTATCCTTTCTCGTGTCAGAGGAGAAAGTGGAGAGTTTCACACCGCTCCACAATTTAAAGCTTCTCATTACCTCTTTGGAGAGTTGAAAATGTCTCAGCTACCAAGTCATTAAATATGTAGTCACCTTCGTACTGCTCCATAGTGAGCGGCTTCGCTTTCAGTACACAAATCAAGCACATAGCTCTTGAATTGTCCAGATTGTAAAATAGTTTTTACGAAACCTATTACAAGTAAATTAACCTTTGGATAATTGTGCCTGTGCTTAGAAAATGCAGACCAGTTAGGACATTGTAACATAACCAAATCAACATAAATAGAATAAAATGTGTTTTTTTTTAACACCTGAAGAATGATTCTAAGAAAGCAGCATGAATATAAGACTATTCTGAATGAATAAAGTGATGAAAAGTTATATTTCATTCTCCACTGCTCCAGGCATTCAAATGTAGTAAAAACCTGTCTGCTCTGAAATGTGCAAATCACCTCTATCAAAGGTGAGAAAAACACTTTCAAGTTTTCTCTCAAACATGTGGCCATTCCCGCATCGCTAAAGAGGTATTTTGTATTGCCACAGAGCACAAAACAACTACAAGGGATTCATCACACCTTTAACATCGACCAGACATAACTTCTTTTAGTACGTCACATTATTTATTATATCATACATTATACTTTTAAAAAGACGTAAAAAAACAGTTTTGTTCTGTGTCATCGTCCATACATTTACATTTTGTGACCGCTATTAGCAGAAATGGAATATAATATTCATAACTATGTTTTTTATTTAGTGTATAATCATCGGATACTGAGAATCGTTCGGTTTTCATTACCTTAGAATGAGCCCTTCATATCTACATAGGGAGCGGGTCCTCTTCACGGAGTCCGCCGTGTTGCACCGCCATGTTTCTACAGTAGCCCAGAACGGACAAACCAAACACTGGCTCTAGGGAGAGACTTTCATGTTTTTACTTTACCTGAAGGCCACTGTAGTTCTCCAACATGCTTGTGAAACTGCGGTAATGTGAGCCACAAAGTGCGATTTTGCACTCAGCGGCTCACGTTACCGCAGTCTTGGAAAGGGAGGAGTGAGCAGAGGGGTACTCAGTTGGTTGCAATCTCAAACCACACCACCAGATGTAACCAAATCCTACACACTTTACCTTTAAATATATATATAAAATGAAGTACTTAACCATTATATCCTTAAAACAAAATTTCTACTAGATATTTCCAATCCTGACTTATGGCCGTCCCTGATCAAGTTGTTCTCTTACACTGTTCGTATTTATAGCTACAAAAAGTAATGCACTATAATTCATATATTACCTACGTAATCGTGAGCCAGGACAGGTGATGTAGAGCGACAAAGTCTGCGTCGGGTGGAAGTCAGGGTGGATGGATGGGTCAAACAAATACAGGACTTTCCCCCAGGAGACCGCTGTTTGTGTCCTGTGTGAAACCAGTAGTCAGCGTTCACTTATTTGTTACGTGTCTACCAAAACACCACTAGTTATTTTAACCCATACCATGATCTTTTCCTAAACCTAACCAAGTAGTTGTGTTGCCTAAACAGGTACTGCACTGCAGGGGCTTGCACAGGCGTAATGATCGCTCGTGTTGCTGGACATTCGTAGGAAAACGCATTAAAAAAAATAAAACTACTTTTTGTAAGATATCATACGAACCATTGTATGAGGACACGTTTCCCTGATGCAAGTTGTGAAGAGTTTGCAGCAGTGTACACATTCTCACAAGCAGAGTTTGTTTTTTAAACTGCAGACGTGATCTGGAGGATGCCCTCCATTGTTTGCATATTGTTTTTCTAGGAGGCCTTGAGATTCCTGGTATCAGTGGAGTTTGAAGGTGTGGGGTGAATCCTCCTCGGGAATACTCAGCGACAGTGTAGACAACAAATGGATAATATTTTAGTCCAGTTCCTGAGGCTTCAAGGAAAAAATAACTCTTTCCCCATTACAGTAGCATCTGTGAAAATACACTGGATGTACTTTTTATTTAGACCTTAAATTTTCCTTCTCAGCTTAAAGCTGAAGTAGGCGAGATTGGGGCAAATATGATTAAAAAAAGTTATTTTTATAAAACGGTCGCTATATCGTGACAGTAGTACATGAAACAGGTAACCTGAAAGAAATCATGTTCCTCTGTGTCCTCCGGTGCTCCTAACGGCATCTGCAAGATTTCACCGACCGGAGGAAGACAAGCAGTAAGAACTGATCTGAGATCTGCTATCTATGAGAGCCGGCTGTCAATCACTCGTGAACTCTGACAAAACGGTCAAACTAGGCAGCGCTGATCAAATATGAATCAATATTATGCTACGTTAATGCCTATTTCTCGCCTCAAATGTTTTCAGATGCATCTTGTAGTGTACGGTTTAGCTGTAAAATGAGAAAGTTTGTGATGTGTGCTCTCTCAATGAAATGACCTGTGATTGGTCAAAGTCTCCCATCACGGGCTAGATTTTCTAAAGCCTGAAAACAGAGCCATGATGAGGTGCAGAAGTCTAGTTATCTCTCAGAACACTTGAATTACAATATGCTGAAAGATTATTATGGAATTTTTGCCCAATGATGCCAAAAATATACTGCCTACTGCCACTTTTACCATTTTCATTCAAGGAGTGTACTGAGGTTTCAAATGTGTTTCGGCGTACATTTAATAATTCAATTAGGAATTATATTTTTGCACATCATGCTGCTGAATATCAATATTAGTTTGGAACATATTATTTCTCAGCGAGACTGCTATGAATGCCTTCTGGCCATCCTGATCTAATGAGGTGCTGCATCACAGACCAGGCAGATAATCAGTGGCACAAATTAACAAAGTTATTTGAATTAATCAGGTGATACATTTGTGTGAAAATTTAAACAACACTAAAGGGCACGCTACTTATGTTTCATTTACAAGCACGTGTCAAGAGGCAGTTGAAACTGATTACCGTTAATGAACTCATCAACCAAATATGCTCAACTATTTAGACGGCGTTGGTGAAACCCATCAATATCTCCTGACTCCGATGACATTAATTCCATCTTGTATTAACTTATTATATTTTCATAATTGGCCAAGTCTGGCTCTCAGCCTGCACGGCAAACATGCGTGGACATAGATAAACTAAGTTAGAACTTAATGAAGGTCGTTAGTAATGATTAATGATCATAAATACAAGATTGAGGAGCAAATATTGCCGCTTAATGTGTGAGAACAATGAAAATGCGATGCACTTAATATCTTAAGTACCCCTGAGATGAGAGCAATTTGTTTAAAGCAAGTCTTCTTTGTTGCTAATTATTCAAATATTCTTGCTGAAAAGGTAAAGATAGGGACCTTCCACTCTAAATATGAAAACATAAGCAAAATCTTGCAGAGGAGACTAACAAGGACGTTTCTAAGTGTAATCTACAAACGAGGACAAACAAAGTATACATCCACAGCTGACCTGAATACTGAGGAATCTCAAGTTGCTGAAAGGTTAACACTTATATAACACCTTGCAACTTGCAGCCAAAGAACGAGGTTTCACTTTCAACATGATGCAAATATTAATAGTGCACAGATTTCCCACCTCCACTCTGGTCTATGGATATATTCGGCCCTTGCTTTCAGTATAGATATTTCATAAATTGATTCACACATACTCATGTGTTAACTGCAGTGAGATGGAGATCTTAAAAAAAAATTTAAACTGATGTGATTTAGTAATTATTGTGTATAAATTATTTTTTGAATCGTCAAATCAGTATTTTTTTTCCTTTAGTTTTTACTATATATATGCTATCTCCTCCACTATCTCATATGCAGTACTAATTACCAAGGTTATAAACCCAGGTTTTAGTTAGATTTCAGAGTGTGTTTGCTAGTTTTATTTTTATTTTTTTTATATATATATTTAGTTTTACAGTAGTTTTAGTTTGTTTTTGTTCGGGTCAGCTATAATGTCTCAGAAGAATGCAGCTATATATATATATATATATATACCTACAAAATACATGGTTGTAGACCTGTGTAGGAATGGCCAATAATGTTTAATGTTTAATCTTCTACTAAACTAAAGTAAAACTAAAATGAATATACGTTCATTTTTATTTTGTTTTTATTAGTTTTTAATCAGGCAATACCGTTTCAGTTTAGTTGTAGTTTTTCTGAAAGGATATAGTTTTTATTTAGCTTCAGTTTCTTAACAATATTTTTCACTGCTTATTTTAGTTTTAGTTTCAGTTTCAGTTTACTATAATAACCCTGCTAATTACACTACAAAGCCATTTAATAAACACAAAAGACACATTTTTCATAAAAGCTAAATTACAATGAATGTGATGCTTACACATTTAAATGGATCCCTGTCCATCTTTCCCAGTCAGTAAGATTCAAGTAGTTCTTTTACAGTTAACTGCTTCTAAACTCTACACAACGATATATTAAAATTTTCTGATTCTGATTTATTAAAAACTCAAGTTGGTACTTACTGACTCAGAACTTGAGGCGTTACCAAAATCTGCATGAAAGGGGCCGGTAAGACAAGTTGTCTGTTCATGCAAAGTCAAACATCACTAAATGATTAAAACAAACATATGATCCTGTATATACAGTACATCAGTCGCAAGCTGTCAAGTGTGTTTGGTAGGGGATATTGCTTTTGAGTTAGAAACTTTCTGCTGAAAGTTATGTTATTTGACAGGCAGCCCAGCTCAGTCAGGGCAGTGAGTGCTCACTTAAAAGGAAAAGTCAGGATAACACAATAAAGCTTATTTCCGTTGTGGTCCCTTTGGGGATGGGGGTGTGTGCAGGTGAGGGGTCTAGACGGCGGGTCTGACATGGCAAGAATGACACAGCAAAAACATCAATCAAAACCTATAATACAACCATTATCACCGGTGCCTACACAAGTTATTCACTGTATTCACTGTACTTTAATACAGAACCAGGGAAATAAAACAAAGAAAGGCATCCTCTTATCAGGTATAATATCCTGCTGTGAATATCTTCTGAGCCAAGTCTTAAGTGCCAGCTTGAAACCTCCCAAGCCGATTATGATGTTTTAGATTTTCTGGCAATCTATTCCACTGATTCACTGCCATGAAGAGAAAAAATTCCTTCCCCAGGTTACTCTTAAACCTGGGAGGTGGAACAGCCCCTATAGTGGAATATCTGTGGATATTACTATTTCAGGTATTGAGTAATCTCTATAAACAGACTCTGCATTCACATGTAGTATCTATAGGCAATGGAGCATGATTTTGGTACCGGAAGTGTTCTGGTTTCCATGTGTAGTCCGAGTATTGACCAATAACGATCGAGCATGCTTTGGTTGAATGCAGGTAAACAGTTCGTGTCGAGCGCAAAAAAGGCGGAACGTATTGGCCGAAATGCAGTCTCTGAACCCACCGGCTATCGTCTGACGATGATTTAGCTTTTTATTGGTTTAAAATTAGCTTGTAAACTGGCTACTTGTGAAACAATCCAGTCGTACACGTTGTCTCTCAACTGCAGTCTCGCACCTCAAGTGGCTAATCGGACTGTAAACAATGAGCAGCGCACGGAAAAGGAGGTCTTGGCCCGGATAGCCGCTGGCTACACCTGAACCCCAGAAATAAAGCCCCTTGCCCACAGCGGCTTATCCATCATCAGACCAATAGCCGATCCCGTTCCGAGATTGGGTATTGAGAGACAACACCATGCACAACTCGGTCTGAGTCTCTTTCCTGAACTTTCAACCACCCAAGGCTCTTAAAATGAGACGGGACAAGATGAGGTCTCATGGGGAGATTAAGAATAACACCTAATTTTGAGAAGTCTGAAGTCTGTTTTTAAGGTACGAAGTTATATAAACAGCAGGCATAGTCAAAATAAGGCTTGACAAGGGCTCCTTCATCTTTTCCTCTCCAGGAATTTTAAAATTCTGGCTATGAAGCGTATTCTTTCATTGACCTTGGTGAGCACCTTTTCTGCCTGACCCACTCCTGACATATGGCTTACCGTTTGTTTCTTCCAAAGTATTAACTTTATTACACCTTGAGGTATTAATTACTGCCTCTCTGCTTTGGGGGAAGCTTTTGCAAGCTGGCTACTGGTTTGTGTATTCACAAGATAAGTAGAGCAAAGGATCTTCTTCTAAACTGAAGACATGGAAAGAAAAAGACAGAAAGAAATTTCTGACACTTATGGTCATTAACATTGCAACGACACTTAAATCAGCCATGATAAATGTTGTTATGCAGCTGTTAGAAATCTTTTTCTACTGGATTTCATGTCTTATGTTCTTATGTCTCTGCTTTTGTGTGATATGATTTGAGGAGCATGGAGTCATTTAACAAAGCAGTCAAACATTGAGCCAAAAACCTTTACTGTCTGAAAGATGTTCCAGTGGTGATTTAATGTGTGCTTTTCTGGAACACTGTGAATAGCTGAGATGAGACGGGTGGGATGTGTCTTTGCTGCTTCTCTGATTTCTGTTTTCCTCTCCAAAATATTTCGATCTGCCTTCTGTCAGTCACAACCCATTCAGCAGCAGACAAACTATTGAAAGATGGTTTGTGAAACTTAAGAAATGGTAACCTCTTTCATGGTGCAATATACTGGAATAAAAGGGCTTTGTCATGTGCTGTTTGGGCTCGAGAATGAAATGTCTTGCTAACGCTTGTTTTAATGTCCTCCATTGTTGAGAAGTTGAAAATAAATGTAAAGTAGATGAGAAAATAGTCAAGAATGTGATTTCAACAGGCAGAGATTTTTTTTTGTATTACAGTCGGAAAGTGATTCTTCAAATTCAGAAACCGTATTTGTTGGTTATTAATTCTAGTAGATTAATCAATTACTTGTTTGGTCTATAAAATGTCAGAAAATGTCGAAACATGTTGATCAGTGTTTCCCAAAGCCCAAGATGACGTCCTCAAATGTCTTGTTTTGTCCACAACTCAAAGATATTCAGTTTACTGTCATAGAGGAGTAAAGAAACCAGAAAATATTCACATTTTTAAAAAAGCTTGAATCAGAGAATTTTGACTTTTTTTTCTTAAAAAATTACTCAAACCGATTAATCGATTATCAAAATAGTTGGCGATTGATTTCATAGTTGACAACTAGGGTTGCGTTTTAACACCACTAAGTTCTTTAATGCATTACTGCAACTTTTTAGTTTTTTTTAGGTTGTCGCGGGCTCGCGGGAATCCATTGGTACCACTACCAACCATGTCATACTAGCTTGTCGTGACGGAGGCTAAATAACGCTCCAAACTTGCGCTAAATTTTGAATGAAGATGGGTTCTATGGGTACGCACGAGTCTCCCCTTTACAGACATGCAACCATTATGATAATCACATGCAGTTTGGGGCAAGTCATAATCAAGTCAGCACACTGACACACTGACAGCTGTTGCTGCCTGTTGGGCTTGAGTTTGCCATGTTATGATTTGAGCATATTTTTTATGCTAAATGCAGTACCTGTGAGGGTTTCTGGACAATATTTGTCATTATTTTGTGTTGTTAAATGATTTCCAATAATAAATATATACATACATTTGCATAAAGCAGGCATATTTGTCCACTCCCATGTTGATAAGAATATTAAATACTTGACAAATCTCCCTTTAAGGTACATCTTGAACAGATAAAAAAATGTGTGATTAATTTGCAATTCATCGTGATTAACTATGGACAATCGTGATTAATCGTGATTAAATATTTTAATTGATTGACAGCCCTATTGACAACAAATCGATTCATCTTTGCAGCTCTAAATTCCAGTCCCCCCAGATCATCTTCTGCTACTGGATAACACAAAGCTTACAAATTGCCTCTTAAATTTGTGATATTCATACTGATATAGATTTTTTTTAAATCTCACACAAAAAAACTGACTAAATATGCCAAACTAAAAGAAATCATAAAACCATACTAAAACCAAAACTATTGTAATTGGGTGGTCTGCAGGCAGAAATCACTGTCTGCTGAGGCTTTCTAACAAATGCCCTGAACATGTTGTATTTCCCCTTTGGTTTGTCTTTGCCTGTATTTTAAAAACACTTAATGGAAACTAACCCCAGGGGTTAATCCCATGTGGCATGAGTGCAACTTCCAAATGTCATGGTAAAGTCGCTTTTGAGCTCTATCTGTAATACAGCACAGCACTCTAGTGGCCACAAGGGTAATAATTGTCTCTGTGTGTGTGTGTGTGTGTGTGTGTGTGTGTGTGTGTATGTGCGTGTGTGCGTGTGAGTGTGTGAGTGTGAGTGTGAGAATTGGTGACTATATGGAACGTACTGAGGCATGAAGGTGCCTTTTTGCCCCCATATGAGCTTCTCTGATTTTACAAAGCAGGTGTGAGGAAAATGTTTCACTGACGATCTGATATTGAGGTAGTTATTATTCAAAAGGTGTAAAGAGACAAAAATGAGCCAGCATGATATGTATCCAGTGCGTACCAGAGAGACTTGATGAGAGAAACAAATGCAGCAAATTTGAATGTGAAGATGAAATGCAAGGTGGTGATGGGAGCTGTCTCGTCCAGCAAATAAGATATTTTCGACATTTTGACTCAGAGTGTCTGTGGTGAGGCAGACAGAGACGGAGAAAATGCTTGACTAGTCATACAGACACAGAGATAGGATGTGTTTTTAAAACTGAAAACCCTTAAGCACCATCAACTCTTTTGGAAATGTGTGACAGTAAACGTTTCTTTTTCTCTTTGTGACGCCAACGCTCAACTTTTGGGATACAGCTGGCATTTGTAGCATGTTTATAGCCCAAAGAAAGATCATGAAACAACATCTCAAGGATGCACTTTAAAACTGTCTTGGAAGACAGTTTTAAAGTGCATCTGGTTCTTAAATTTGACATGTTGAAGTGTCATCCAAAGTACATGTTGATGAGTACAAATCTACTTACATAACCAACAACTAAAATTAAACTCCTGCCCTCTTTTGATGTGTAATCCAAAGATATCAAGGCTCTCCATTGCATTTACTGTAGCTTCAAGGCTACTATTGTTAACATGTCTGATGAGTTGGAACATGTTGAAGGAGAAAGAAGAGAAAAGGAAGAATACAAAACCTCTGATTTGAAAAACATCCAATAATTATTCTCAACCAGTACTATCTTCACATGAATCACATTATAATGAATTAAACTACTCCTCATTTCTCCTGGAAACAGCTCAAGGACCCTTGAACCCCTGAAACAGCCACTGTGACCATTAGTGTGCGTCTGCTGTAATTCATTATGCAAAACAAGTCCTTAGTAATTCACAAAGAAATATTACATGGAATGAGTAATATGAAACTCATTACACAGTTTCTTTCATAAAGACCTACTCATGACCCACTGGATAAACCTGGTATGAGCTATTTTTTCATAGTTCCGTTCAGTTCCTGAACAGCAGCTGATGGCAATGTTCAACCAAAAGCAATTATATGGAAAATGAAGGAAAGAAAACAGTATACAACCATACTTACCAACCTTGAGCTCTCCTCCACCAGGAGAAGACATTTCTATTGCCGTCCGGGCAGTATAGGGCTCATGGCTTATCCACGCTGTACAGTGCCAGAAACCTGTTGAGATAACGAAAAGGAAAAAAAAGTTGTGAAAATTTGCCAGAAATCTGGAGATGGTGGGAGAATTGCGCCCCGGGAGGAAACCGGGAGAGGGCAATGAAAATTGGGAGAGTTGGCAAGAATGTATACAACATGTTAGAAATAAATAATAAGGGCTATGAGGACATTTGTTTCAACTGATAGGAACAAAATCTTCATGAATATGTCACGAATCTTTTACGAAACTGTTCTGGTGTGTTTCGAATAGGATTGTAACGGTATACCGGTATCAAGGTATACCATGGTGACGGTTATCATACCGTGTACTTGTGCTTATTCACAGTATTGAATAAAACTGACATAAGTCAAGTTAGTGTGTGTGTGAGTTAGTTAGGTAGTTGGTTGGTTGGTTGGTTAGTTAGTTAGTTAGTTAGTTAGTTAGTTAGTTAGTTAGTTAGTTAGTTGGTTGGTTGGTTGGTTGGTTGGTTGGTTGGTTGGTTGGTTGGTTGGTTGGTTGGTAGTTAAGCTTTTTTAATCAGGTTTATAATTCTGTTTATTATTATAATTCAATTTCCCTTCATCTATCTATCTATCTGTCTATCTATCTGTCTATCTGTCTATCTATCTATCTATCTATCTATCTATCTATCTATCTATCTATCTATCTATCTATCTATCTAATTCTGTTATCATTCCTTTAAGGGTCATTGTAACTGATGATACTACCACTACTACTATTACTAATAATAATAATAATAGTGTGATACCGTGATACCGTGATACCGTGATACCGTGATACCGTGATATTTTCTGAGACGGTTATCGTACTGTGAAAATCTCATAACGTTACAACCCTAGGTTTAAATTATGATGTATAAAAGTTGTCAAGGGGGACATGTTGCTGTTTGTTTATTTGTATGTGGAGATTTCTTCTCTCAAGACTGAATAACATGCCTCGTGTGATCGTAATATAATTATAATTCATTGCAAGGTGTAGTATAATGTCATCATTAATTAAACATCTCCATTACCTCGCTGTGGCCTTTCAAAAACATGTTTGTGCATTGCTAGTTCACATGAACATACGATCACATATTCTGTGACAGTGCATGACACGAGCAATGGTTAAATATTCTGTATTGATATTTGCATTGCAGTTCTGTTGAGATAGAAATGATCAGTCAAGGACACAGATGGTCAGCCAGGGAGTATGGGGAGCGGTCCAACCAATTTCATACCTACTGCTGCCTACTCAGAGTGCATAACAATTCCGCTGAGCCGGCTCTATTTGACATTGTGAGTGTGTCATGTTCATGGGGATGGCTCCTTTTGGATCAGTCAGCCTGATGCAGCACTTGCAGACATCAGTGGAGCCTCACATCCACCTGAAAAAAATCTCATGCAAGCACTTTTGCTAACAGTGAAAATCCCTCCACTGCTCGCCTCTCTTGTAGCTGTAAATGCAGATGTGAGTACTGCTGTCGTTGGCCAATATGTAGCCAAAATGGAAAAGTCCTACTAAACTGTCCTTACATAGCCTACATATAGCATTTAAATATAGTTCAAATGTCAGGCCAATACCACTGCTGGGCCGAAAACAGTTTTTCAGTTAGTTTTCACTACACACGGTAAAAAATAAACAATTTATGGGCTATTTATACTTGAATTTCATTTGTCAATCATAAAAGACTTTGCACCACCAGATACAAGCAGTCAAGAAAAGTTTCTTCTGTCCCCTCTGTCTATTGTAAAGTGCCACTATTTAATGAAACTCACTGCTAAAAAATAAGAATGAAAATGAAAAGCAAGACTTTATCTGCTCCTAAAATTAAAGCTCCATTGACAGTTAATTAGAAAACATCTTGCCTTTGTGGTTTCTTGCTTTGGAAGATTTGTTTCTGTTCCTTAATATTGATTGAAATACCGGGGCAGAGGATCGGCTTAATTTTAAACTCTTGATAATACTTTATTAAAGTTCAGTTGAGTCATCCTCACTTCATCACAGTCATTTCCAGGAAACTCAGTATGCAGATTAATGGAATTCTTCACCCACAAAATGCCATTTGTATATCAATTACTCACCCCGTGTTACCTTTAATTCTTGAAGAAAACTTTTTCTCGCATGCCTCCACGGTGAACGGATAATCAAAAAACTGAGAAAAGTCTTGATGAATTGAAGTAAATGGGGGCCGCGTTTAACAACAGTCCTCTTCACGGAGCCGGCCGCCATGTTGCTCCGCCATGTTTCCACACTAGCCCAGAACAGACAAACCAAACACTGGCTCTAGATAGGGCCATTCACGTAAATGGATGTTTTGGTACAGTTTTGCTGTTGTTAAACTCAGCCTCCATTTACTTCAATTCATCAAGACTTTTCTCTCTTTTTTGATTCGCTATTCACTGTGGAGGCATGAGAGAAAAACTAAGTTTTCCTCAAGAACTCAAGGCATCACGGGGTGACTAATTGATATTTTGTGGGTGAAGTATTACTTTAAGTATAATTATGCACTGTGAACAATGCTGGAAACCTTGAATATTATTTATGAGAAAGACAAAGTGCACTTAAAGATGGGGTCTGCGATTTATCCAGTATACACTTTTTGTTATATTGGTTGAAATGGTCTTTACACCCCGACAGCAATCCGTTTCTTATGAGCACTGAAAAAAGACCGGAAAAGATCCGTCATCTGTAGCTGCTGTAATCCTGTAAAAACGTCTACCAGTCAGTAAAAATGGTCCCGGTTGTAAGGAACCAATCAGATGCCTCCCTGCCTCCCTGCTCGTACTCTAGCCTCAGCGTGCACCAGCGTAAACTCAAAGCGCGTGTCCGCCGCACGTTCACTGGAGAGTGGAAGAGAAAACTCAGCTCTTAAAACACCGGACAACGAGAACGAACTCGTACCACTATTACCATATTATCGAAAAATACAACTTTGATTTAGTTGTTTATGTTCTGTTAGTTTACTTTATACAATACTGCAGATTTAAACTATTTATTCTAACAGCTCAAAGTGAAGTCAGACAAACAGGATTATCAACGAGGGGAGACGGCGGATAGAAAACATTGCCGAACAAAATTTACGTTACTCAAACTGCTTTTTCAGTTACAGAAACAAACGAGTGGACTGATCTCCCTCCAGATATTAGAGTAATGTTAAAAAGGGTCGTGTTGTCTCAGCAGGTATCTCTCTCTTTCCCTCCCCTCTCTGCTGCTCTGTGGCCGGCTCTCCAGCGAGCTGCCGCCCCCCCCCCTTCCCCTCCGTCAACAAGGAAATAAAGCCCCTCGTCTACGAGACCGGTCTCTTGAGAGAGCTCCAGCTCATAGCGGGGTCTGTGTGAGTGAATGCCCGGGTGGAGAGGTGGCGATCCCGGCAGGAGCTAGCTAGCTGTGCCGGCAGTTTGTGGAGCTTCTAAACTCCGACAGCGGTCGAGCAAATGTTTGATTCAACATCTAACATCGTAAAACTGTCAATATTCTAAATCTACACCGTTGATTTCTCGCCTCAACATTTTTCAGAAGTGAATTTAGTGATGAAATAGCTACGAAAAATGTGAAGTAGTTACGATGCGGCGGTGCTCGTGCATTTAAGTCTGTTAATCTTCAAGTCTCCACAAACTTCAGGCAAAAACAGAAAATTCCACTTCTAATTAATTTTAATTACTGTGATTCTTTTGTGAAACTGTAAGGTAGGTGTATTGATGCAAAGCACAGACAACAATTATTAAAAAATTCTGAAAAAATGCCAGGAGCAAATCTACCTTCAGGGACAATTTCACTTTTTTTTCCAACTCAGACTCAACATAGACCCTCATGATATATGTTCTGAGACACTATTTACCCACAGATCATCATTAAAATATTAATGGTAACAACAGTTCCTAAGATTTTGGAAGGCAGACAAGTATCAAGTTGACAAAACACATCTAATCATGGATTTACTTTATTTAAATGTATAGACTTTCATTCCACATTCTCAGTTTTTCATTCAATTTCATTCAGTTAGATATTACCTGGGATGTTGTTACAAAAATAGCAATTAGTGTAAAACGGATGTTCCGCACCACAAAAGCCTTTGCATGAACTTAGAAATAATAATTGCAAAATCATTTGCCAAATCTGTAAAATTAATCAAATGCAAAACAAGTCAGATAACAATCATTTCTATCAAACACAATTTTATTCAACAATAAAACCACTGAAAAGCCTCATGGAAGCTTTAGTTGTTGGACACCAACATGATAATCTGAATCAGAGTCAAGTTATTTGCCAATCATGCCGACACATAAAAGTTAAAACCCCAAATGTCTTGTTTCCATGATGAAAGACCTCATAAATCCTCTCATTTGGCATTTGAGCCAGAAACTAACCCGGAAGTAAGGCGTGACTTCAGTCTACGTCATCACGCAAAGAAAGCTTACGCTCAACCAAACGACGCACGTTTGTTTTTGGTGAATGACAAAGCGCCACCAGATCGCTACTGAAGTTGCTGAAAGTGAAGTGTCTCAGTGCAGAAGGAGCTTAAGTCTTTGCAGAGACGAAGAAAACAAGGTGAGGGTTTTTTATTTAGTCTACACACAGACGCTGAAAAATCTGTTCATTGTCATGACAACTGTGTTACAACCGGAGATAACAGTTAGCTGGTTAGCTAACGTTAGCCTCTGCATGTCAGTACTTCCCCGTCCAGCAGCACCTCTGCTGAGCTTTTCTTTCTCTACCCCGCTGGAAAGTAACAATCTAATCGATCTTATAAATGTCTCTGCAGGTGGTGGGATGTGGAATTTAATAAGGACACTATTCTCAAATAATAATTCTTCTGTCGTTTTTGCTTTATGTACTTAGCTGCTTACAATGTGCTGTATCAGTCTGAAAATCCCAATATAACCTGTTTGAATCATGTTATCTTCATTTCCACGTGTTTTGCAAAACTACTGAGAGGTTTTATGTGTAAATGTAATGTATTTAAAATCTGAAAATGCACAATAGACTTATCTGAAGGATGCAACATAGAGCAGTCCTTTTAATATTATAGATAGATAGATATGACTGGAGAAGTATTTCCTTTGCACTCATGTAGTAACGTTATTTGCAGAGGTAACTGTAGGTAGTTTTATAACAAACCCACACCAATTAAATGTTATAACTAAAGTATAGTGTCATTACTTCCACAGTTACATAAAACAAATGTCTGCGGTGTTAATTATATAAAACTGAAATGATAAGTTGCTTTTTGATTAGTCGTTTGACAGTAAATTATTTGGCAACTGTCATTTTACAAGCAAAAATAACAAACATTTGCTGTACCACCTTTTCAAATGCGTCGTTTTGATGCTTTTCTTTGTCACATATGATAGTAAACCGATGTGACAGTGACAGTTTTCACTATTTTCTGACATTTTATAGCCTAAATTATTAATAAGATAAAGTCAGGGCTGTCCCGAATACCATTGTTTGGGCTTCAAGCTTAGGTGAGAAATATGTGAAGGTATTCGAAGCTTTGCAGCGTTGTTTTTCTGTCTGTGGGATTATTCCTTATTTCATGGACTATTTTGGGATATATACTTTGTTATTACATACATACAAAAACAAAAAACGAAGCATTCAAATACTGATTTGGAGGTCGATTACCATGGGAATGGTCGAAGCATTCGGGTCAGCCCTGGATAAATTATAAACAGAGAAAATAATTGGCAGAATTATCAATAGTGAAAACACTCTTAAGCTGCAGCCCTACAAATAATCTTTGTGTAACATTTTCTGTTTCTTTTCCTTCCCCAGGATTAACAAAATGTCGTCTGCTGAGCCCGTCATCAGAACGAGACAGGCAGAGAAAGAAGTCAATGGGATTTCGACACAGGTCGTCTGTACAGAGTTCAGCAATTACATACTCATAGTTCTCACTCAGTACGGCAAAATGGGGACATTGATATCTGTCACACCTGACTCCAGATCTAATGATATCAGCACCCCGACGGTCTCCACCAAAATACTGCTGGGCAAAGACGAGGTACACTGGATGATTTTGCTCAGATTAATATTGTATCGGTGTGTTATAGACTTGTTCACAGGACATCAGACAGACTTGTTGCAACATGAGGTAACTCATTTCATGCTGTGAAAGGGCAGATAAGATTGGTTCTGAATTGCTGTGGTGGGAGGGGAGAAATGAGACGTGTGTGCAGGGATGGAGTTCAGTGGTCTGTTAAAGTTTGTACAAGGAAACCTATTTCAGGTCTGCATTAGCATGCAATCTTTAACAGGTGTACAGTGCTAGACATGGATCATCAGTAGAGAAATGGAGTATAATTATGTTTGCTTGTGGAGGTTTTTTTTCACTCTTCTTGCACTTTCTCGTAAAGTGTGTGGTTTTAGGGTTGGGGAGGGATGCAGTGTTGAAGCACCGTCACACAGACTGAATGAACGATTATGATTGAATACTGTTATGTAATTTTATTAAGCATTATGTCATCAGCCGAGTCTTCATCTCTGTTGTTGTCAACTTTACTGGATTACACAGCAGCCAGATAACCTGCGACAACCACATCAAGGGTTTCATTAAAAAATAATCACATTGTAAGTCATATTGTAAGACGTGCAAACGCTGCTTACTTTGGGAGAAGTTCACAAAAAGTAAATTACTTTTCTCATGGTATGTGTGGAATATTGCCCAATCAATAATGCTGCATGGCAGTAAAGGCAAGTTATAACTATTTACCTCATATGCGATGGCAGCAGCAGAGTGTGATTGGAAAAGTTTTTTGTTTTTTTTCTGGCCAACTTGTTCACAGTGTGAAATGATTTGGAAAGTGAGCTGATATCTATCAAACCTCAGTGTCTGAAGATATGGAACAATTATTTTCTATACTCTTAAGAGGAGATACCACAGGTCAATAGGGTACTTTTTTAAACTAATAGATACTTCCCCTGTTGATTACTTACATTAAGACAGTTATTTTTTGTATTGCAAGTTTTCTGAAATGTTATGTTTAAATATGCAAATGATACATTATCTTATTAAATATGTGCTAATTTGCATACATTTCCAGAACAGAAATCTGAACATTGGATAAAACCAGGTTAAAAATTCTTGTTTCATTTTGCTGACATATTAGAGTCAATTGTTTATGCTAAGGGGATTTTGGATATTTCTTTTTATCACTCCATAAATCAGAAAATACTGTCAATGGCCATAAAAAAAAAATTTGCCATGTTTTTAGGGATAAAATGTTCGATAAATCAAGCTATGAATGAGATATGAACAAACCCCTCTGTAAAAACCTTCGGAATATAGATAGGAATGAAACTGGAAAGTTTGGTGGATGTAAGTGCTACTGAAGTGCAGATTTCTGGCTCAGAGTGAGGAAAAAAAGCTAATTTTGAGGAAACAACCTTTAAAGATATATATTTTAAAATTCCATACATTTTGAAGACACTACACGTGAATAAGGTCAAAAAATGTTGACTAATTGATATCACCATGAAACTTCCCCAGTTGATCACTTACATTAAGGCAATTATTTTTTGTATTACAAGTTTTCTGAAATTGTATGTTTAAATATGCAAAGGAGGCATTATCTAATGCTAACTTTTGGTGAATTTAGGAGAAATCTACCTATCCAAATAGACAAAGTAGTAAAATAAACACCTAAATGTATATTTTGGATGTTTTCTTTCCACTAGTCTGAAAGAAGACGTGTTATGGAAGCAAAATAGCCCAAAATTGACCAGTGCATGAAAAACAATGTTTTTGCCAGGGGTGTCTCGCCTTAAAGAAAAACATATTTATAAAGGGTGAAAACTGGTTTGTGTGTTAAATAGAAAAGAGGATTATTGATGTACAAACATAGAGTAAAGGGATAGGTGTCTGAGAAAATTGCTACGGGCATAATTTCATCATTTTATCAGTGGAGTTTCACAGGCCTTTCCATATACAAGTAATGTAGTAGTCATTAGTGTTAATCAATTCATTTTCTTCTGACATAAACATGTTACATCGCAGCATTTCTGTGTGTGATAATCTAATCGTCTGATTTGTGTTTCTCTTCTCAGCCACTGACGCATGTTTGTGCCAAAAACTTGGCAACTTTTGTGTCACAAGAAGCTGGCAACAGGCCCGTCTTACTGGGACTGGCACTCAAGGATTCCTCCATAGATTCAATAAGACACATGAAAGAGATCATCAAAAGTTGTCAAGTCTGGTAGGAAGTCAACATAATGGACATGAAGCCTGAAGGCTTGCTGAAATACAGGCCTTCAATGTCGCATTTTTCTTCTGCGTCTTTTTAAACTGAAAGGATTTTGCTATTTACGAAATGCCAGTCTGATTTAAAAAAAACCTGAGGCTTGTGCTGCAAGACAGAAATGTATAAATCCAATTTCATTGACTGATCTTTTTGGTTTGTTGAGCCAGTGAAGAATGTTTTCTGGAAAACATAAATTAGAGTTTAATTGGTAGTAAAGAAAGACTTTCTGCAAGCCACTGTGCTCTAAAAAAACTGAAAAAAGACAACTAATAGCTCTGGTTTCATTACTGTATGAAATACGTGTTGACCTTACAGTCTTTGTTTGTTTTGAATTTATTTGTTTGTTTGTATTTTAGAATGCAAATATTCTAAATTGTTTCATGAAGCAAATTTAGAAATAAAACAGGTCACTTCTTTGAAACAAATGTAACTCAGTCATCTGAGCCCCAGTGAAGAATAATTTAGGCTTTTAGCACTGGATAGATATTTTAATAAGCACCAGAACTATTCCCATCAAACTGGGAAATCGGGCTATGTCTTTTCTAATCTCTCTGATCTGCTTTATTTATCAATTACAGCTGTGTTACACTGTTGAAAATGCAGTTAGACAGTCATTTAGAGTAATTTTCAACACATTTCAAAGCAATGCATTCTGTACTAACAGTGTGTTACTGCAGATCATACCAAAAAGCACCGAGCAATGAGTTGCACTGTTATTTCTTTCAGATCCACCGGCTGTGATGAATATTGATTTAGTATTCTCCGAATTGTGTAAAATGTAATAAATAAAATTAATTTGTAATATGTGGGAGTCATTTGTGAGTGATTGGTTATGATAAGGGCCATAACTTTGTGAATTTGATTTTATGACTCACTTATAAAATCAAGCTATTAAAGCATGGCTATACAGTATGACCTGCATACATATGCCAATTATGAATCTTATATTCCATGTTTGACTGTGTTATAGAGGTGTTTATCCAATGTTATGCTTGATTTTTCTATTATTTCTGAGTGTGGTTGATTATATTGGATTGCAGTAGCCCATATACAGTATGTAAATAAATGGCAATAAAATGATTAGATATGCAATATTTTAATGTTAGTCTTTGAAGTTAGCTTCTTTGGCTGAAACAATCTTTTTTTTTATTGACAAAATAATAACATACCAAAAATCAGGTAAATAATATCAGCACATACAGAACAGATATAAGTGATACAATTACTTTTTTTTTATATGGCATCTTAAAAAACAGTTTACAAAGTGCTTTGACAGACAAAGCAAGCAAAAGCAGGATAGAAGGCAATATGACAATAAAAAGCCAAAAGAGCATAAAATTTGATTAAAAGACAATTTAATTCATTCTCTCTCTCTCTCTCTCTCTCTCTCTCTCTCTCTCTCTATATATATATATGTATATATATATGTATATATGTATATATATATGTATATATATATATGTATGTATATATATATATATATATATGTATGTATATGTATATATATATATGTATATGTATATATATATATGTATATATATATATATATATATATATATATATATGTATGTATATATATATATGTATGTATATATATATATATATGTATATATATATACATATATATATATTGAATCAGCGGTTTCAGGGAGAAAAAATTTAACATCATTTTCCAAAAGTTCAATACTTTTTCTGTTGTATACGCTGGTTAAAACGTAATCTTCTAAAATAAAGACAACGTGATGACGACACACGCGTAGCTGCAGACACGTGACCCGTTCACCTGTGCCCAACCTGTTTATCTCTCCTGCTGCTCTGACACACCGCTGAAGGATAAATTCAACACGCGTCGTTTACACTGAAACTTTGACCTTTTTAACTGGTTTCGCAGAGTAAACGCTTCAGGCTGCCGCACTATTTGTAAGGTTTTTTTTATCAGCTAACAGGTTTTGTGAGTTTTTACTTCGCCGACGGTGGACTTCGACCTCGGTCAGGCACCTGTTTCAAAACAAGGAAGTCCAGTCTGGTTGAACCCGTCGCTGATTCACTGTCGACATTGTAAATGGCAGTAAATGAGGTCGGTTGGCTCTTCTGAAAGGTGATTTTATTCTCCATGTTGATCCTCTCACGTTGACGTTGTGGACAGTAGCCTGCCGTCTCACTGGGATAAAGCTGCTTCCTCCCTCCCCGGGACAAGGTGAGCTATTTGTTGGGACGAGTGACCACTTACATACAGGGGAGGAGGTTTTACAAGGACCCATATGCTGCCTACTACTATTTGTACTTTTAGATGCCATTGTAAGTATTTGTATTCAAAAAGTTTTCAGCCTAAATACTTTACACCTGTTTCATAGTGATTAACAGAAAAACATTACAATTTGAATCATGTTAAGATAAAATGAGACAATCCTTTATTAGTCCCGCAGTGGGGACATTTGTGATATTATTGAACGTTAATACCACTTTTATACCTTTTAAAAATTGAACGGGATTTAATTCAAATTGCATTTGGGCTCAACTTGACAGCATTTATTGTCCATATTTCAAGTAATTTCAGAAAGTGAACAGTAGCAAGACTGGCATAGTCCTAATAAACCCAGACATTTAAACTTACCGGTCTAAAACAAGTGCTTCAACTTAGAAATAATGGACTTATGTTGTGTGTGTCACAATCAACAGGGTTTCTATTGGCTCAAAGCTAACGTGGGTGGGAGTGATGGGCACAATATGCTTGTTTTATTGGTGCAAATGATCCCCATCTGTAGATATGCACTTTTTAATGATGCAGCACGATTTTATAATTAATAGCAAATTATTTCGCTGACAGATTGTCAATGGACCCCATTTTGAGAATCACTGATTCAAACAATAGTAGGACAGTCTTTCACATCCTTCTAGTATATTTTCTAAATAATATTTTTTTTTTTTGTGTAATAACAATAAATCTAGGTTTTGTGTTGTTCGTAGCAGGCGGCATGAAATAATTTACTTTACTTTTACAATATTTTATTCATTTAAAAGTTTTTATTTATTTATTAAACATATGTTCTTTTTAACTCTTTATGTTCAGCACTTGGAGTTGCATTTGACGTATGACTTGTGCTGTATGAATAAAGTTTGATTGATTGATATTCAGTCAGACCCACAGGGGAGATGATCTTACATTTTACCTGTAAACCTTACACTGACTTTGTGTGTTTTTTCCATGTGTTTCAGAAGACATGGCCGAAAATACTTCCATTGTTCACTTGGCTGCACCGATTCTCCCAGACAAGTCAGACATCTCCAATATGACCATTATTCGAACAAGCAACGGGTCAATCATAGAAGACCATATTTTTTTAAACACACTGGCTGCTCAGGGCCTCTCAGGGATATTTGTTTGGTCCGCCTTGCTCATCACATGCCACCAGGTGAGTTTCACAAAAGTCTTAGACAAGAATATTTCTAATGGTCGAAGATTGCGCCATATAACACTAGTGAGGAATAGCCTACAGCGTCGAAGCATTATGCAATGATGTAAATTTAATCATAGATGGTTGGCGAGTGACACATTGCACCACCTTTGCCAGAGGACAGAAACAAATTCTTTTATCCATAAAGCATTGTAATTACCTTACAGCACAGTGTAGTGGCTTCAGTGTCACACCGCTTATTTTCATACTCACACTTCGTCTTATCTCGTCAGTCATGAAGTATTCCAATCAGGTATTGTTCTATCTTCTTTGTGCTTGCACTGCCTCACTGCATTGTGGGAATGTTTTGCTTACTTTATAGTTGACGGTGACTATCAGATTAAAATGGACGAAACTCCTTTAGCTGATTAAAGGACAATAAATGCACAGCAGGCTCTCTCTATGTGCATCAGGAAGAATAAATTACTCAACACAGGCCACCTTTAACCAGAATCCATTTCAACACTGCTCTAAATGAGTGTTTCCTCTAGTGTGGGTGAGTTACCCACTGTGCACAGATGATAGCTTATCATTATGGTTTTATCATTTGTAGAGAATGCGGCAGGGTGCAGTGTATTATCAGCAGGGAAATCAATTGATATTGAGAAAACATTTACAGTGTTATAAAGGATGAGGGTGTCGTTTTCTTGTTCGCTGTGGTTTTTATGTCGTGCGGCAGTAATGGTTCCCAGTTTTAATCGATGATTGTATAACCCCTGTATTGAATATGTATTCTTCCAACATCCTCAGGCTGGAAGTCATACGCCTGGATCATATTTATGTTAACACGCATAGAGTCATAACGAGGGCTCTCCTCGACCAAAGTCGACTAACACTTATATGATTTTGTTGACTAATTGATTAGTTGATTTAATTGACAGATCTATAAAACTGCATTTCTCCACAAAGAATCGCACAAAAGCACCACTTTAAATCTTGTGTTTACCAAAGATGTGCTCATAAGCTTCTTAGAAATCAGTCATTCAGCATCGAAAAAGGATAAAAAATGACTAATCATTAGGAATGGGTATCTGTACTTGATGCCTTTTTAAGGTATTGACCAAAAAAAAACAGTAGTATCAAAACTTCTCCAGTCAAACGATTCGTACAATCGATCCTTTTTGTGCCCAGATCTAGAGAAAGATTTGTTTTGCTCGCAGCCAATCACTGCAAGTATAAGTAACACTTAACGTGGGGGGGAACCGGAGGATGGCCGTTACGGTTCCACGACATCACGGTCCCGCAATCGTGGGTTGGGGGTCGTCATTATCAGCGGTAACCGCTGTTTGAGCGCTGTTTGAGCACTGTATGAGCACTGTATGAACACTGTATGAGCGCTGTGCAGCGCGGCGCTGAGTAGCTAGCCAGTGGGACACACACACAGCTTCCATTTACATGATGAGTATCGAATGAAGTACTCTATTGGTATCGGTATCACTTTAATGGTACTGGTATTGGTACTGGCATCATCATTTTTTTAAACGATTCCCAGCCCTACTAATCGACGAAAGAAATCTTAGTCAAGACCAAAATGACCGATTAGTCGACTAAGACGGGCAGCCCTAACTGTATCTGTTTTTTTAGTGTAATTAATTAAAGAGTTGCTATTGTTTTAGCACCTTTCGAAGCTTTGTAGCATCCTCACAAAGCATCAGCATGTTGCATCCTGTGAGCATGAAAACAATCCTTGTTTAGGGATTTGTGACTCAATATCCAGCAAATTGGTTTCTATCGTTTTTAATATAGTACTTGTTTGGCCAAACACTTGCCACAAGACATTTTAATTGAACAAATAAATAGCAAGTGTACCGCGGGGAGAATAGAGCAGGTTTGCAACAGGCCTTCCTTCTGTCACACAGGGAGAATAAAATGATCTGCAGGACTGGTGTTGCAATGCTGGTGGTGTTTCTTCTGACTTGGCTCTAGAGGATTGCTATAGACTCCTAAACCCACATTCTGAATACTAAACACAGAAAGACAGTGACCTTAGATCCTCTTTGCTGTAAAGTTGCCAATGCTTTTCGGGCTGGTAATCGGTGGAGTGTGGCTCATTTGTCTTGGTGGGCTTATTGGTCCCTTTGCAACTTGAAGCATTCGGGATTAAGAGCAACAAACTACACTTACAGTATATGGTGTATGGCTGCGTCATGTTTTGCACATGTCCCTGTCGTTTAGTTACAATATGTAAAATCACTTCTGTTTTAGGTTATATTTGTTTTTCATAATACTGGTTCCTCTTCCTGTAACTCTGCTGTCAGGACAGACATTGCAGAAATAAGTCGGAGGCCTTACTTTAGCTTGAAGTCATTATTCAGCATACAACTATGCATAACTGTCAGGTCAGCGCTATGGAGTTAGGAAGGACGTAGGCTTTTCTGGCTTTTCAGGCAAATGGAGGACATCAGTCTCCAGTCTGCTTCACTTCACATGTAGAGATGGCCAAATGCATCACACCCCCACCCTCTCAGTAATCAGGCTTTAATGTGCAGCCAGCCTCTAATGGGCATTTAATCAAGCTGAATGCGTCGAGCAGAGCAGACTCTGGATGTTGTTTAGCTTGCAACTACAAATGGAGGATTTTAGAATAAAAATGTTCTGACCCACTGAGTATATTTTAAATTAAAGTAGTACAAAACAATTTCAAAAAAATATCATTCAGCAAGTGAGCTACTACTAGAGGTGTGAATCTTTAGGTGTCTCACGATCAATTCAGAATCTCAGAAAATATGCATCTCGATTGTTGCATGAATCATTTATTTTCCCCACTCCTAGAAACTACTGTAGCTGCCACGATTAGTCAATTAATCGATTAGTGGATAGACAGAAAATTCATTCACATTTTCTTTCTTTTTAATCATTTTTCAAGCAAAAATTTGCTGGTTAAAGCTTCTCAAATGTGATGATTTGCTGCTTTCCTTGTCATATCTGATTTTGGACTGTTGGTCAAATAAATCAAGCAATTCGTATTACCTACAGTACAGCTCAAGCTGATGTCTTCATACTTCTTGTTTTACCCAGCCAACAGTCCAAAACCTAAAAATATTCAGTATACAAGCACATAAGACAAAGCGGGAAATCATCGCATTTGATTACCCAAAGAAAAAAAATACTTGTATGATCAATGGATTATCAGAATAGTTCATTTACTGTCAATATACTCATCAATTAATGGACAAATTGTTTCAGCAATGAGCTGATTGTCTGATGAGGTTACACATGGATATGGTAGTGATGTTGTGTTTGTTTTCTTTCCCTTTAGAGAGTTATTAGTCAGCAGCGATCTCGGTGTTATTACTTGGATTGCCCCCTCGTACTCCATTAGTTAACTAATGGGTCAGAAGCATCTTGGTCGACTGAGAAAAGTTTAGTTGGTTAATCATTTTTTATTTTAAATGGTCTCTTTATGAAGAATGAGTCATTACTAGAAAACGATTGCCACGTTTGTGGCATCACAATAATATTCCCTAATATGCTTTGGCCTGTAATAAACCACACTACATTTTAAGAGCTCTTTCTGCACGACTGCAGTCATCTGCAGAGGGACTAATAATACTGGAGAACCAATTTGACAGATTGTCCTATAAAATATGCTAATTGTTTAGTCGAAGAGATCCTATGAGTATTAGTCAGATACACATTCATTTATTTGAGGATGATTTAAATTTGCAATATTATAAACTATTGATGTATTTCTACTCCATATTGTTTGTTGGATCAGAGACGCTGCCAGGTTATGGCAGTTTCCCCACAGCTTTATGTTACAAGAACTTTGTTTTTGATTTGTTTAAGGAACAATATGTATTACTGACAGCTAGCGTTTTAAAATAAATCTGCAGTCCAAATTCAAAACACTGGAGCCGTGACCCATCCGCTCCTCCGGTGTGACTGATAGCGTTAGCGTCTGTTAGCATCACGGCTACAGCAGTAGTCAGAATCACTTCACTGGCTGTGTGTTTTAAATACTTGCTGCCTTTATAACCATTTGCACACGGACCACAGAGAAATGTGCCAAGGCTTTTAGGTCGTTAGAATCTAACATGATGTAATCTCTGTTGATCCAGTTCGTTTGCTTGCTTCCATGACTGCAGAAGGCTGTTCGTTTGCTAATTTGTTTCATATGTGGCGACAGGGTGTTGAAATGGGCAGTGGACGGGATCACACATCCAAAACAAAAACAGACGTTCCAGACCGGAAAGGAAACTTAAAAGGAGAACATACTGGCTGTACCATTGTTGTCAGAGAAGCCAGTATTTTAATTTAGCATGTTTCCTTAATCTCTGATGACATATCATGGTCATTTTATGATTTGTTACAGTAAATATGTAACATATTGGTCCTTTAACATTGGTAAGATTAGCCAACCTCATTACTTGAGGGCCCTGAGAGGGGCACATTAACTTATTCGCTTTCTTGCGGAGAGTAGATGAGATGATAGATACCAATCTCTAATTAACACATTATATCTAATTGTTCTGTACAAAATCTGAAGTGTAAAAACTATTTTAGCAGGCAGTTATTTGCCAAATTATTTCTTGGCTGGGGTCAGCAACTTCCTAACATGACCCGCCAGAGGGTTTGCTACACAGAACCATCTGAGAAGCCGTCATTGGAAACTGTTTGGAAAAAGGGCAGGCACTTTCAGAAAATACTTGGCAGGTGATTGGATGAACCATCTGCCAATCAAACTCTTGCCGAAGCCAGTCGGGAGGAGAGCGAAAACATCTTTTCCATCGAGAAAAGCCTTCAGTGGCGTACTTTGCTCTTCTTTCACCTAAGAAATACTCTCCAGTGTTGAAAACATATCTCCCTCTACTGACATACACATCATGAAGTGTGTGTATCTGCTCGAGATCAGAATGGATGAGCCGACGCGTACCTCAGCCTCACTACAGTGGCAAATTGGACAATTCATTCGGGATTCAAAAATGTAATTCATCATTTGGATGTGGCTCATGTCTGTTAAAACTGTTATATCAGGTGTTAGTTTAGCCATTAAGCCGTGTAAAGGTCACTGGAAAGAATGATAATCAGATTGTCTGCCATATGCTCTGCATTTTCCAATAATTGTTGACAGCTGCACCACATTACCTTTATGGAGGCCATATGGGGACTTGTGTGTGTGAGTTTGAAAAGTAAAGATTAAGACCTTTTTATCAGCTCAGTGTATCTGAAGTTAAAGCTGTGCAGTATAAGGTGTGGCCACTAGGTTTAAAGCTTGAATGTTTTGGCAGGTCATTCAAATGGGAGTTGGGTGATCTCTCTATATTCTAGTCGACCTCGCTGCCGTGTTTCATAGTGACGGATCTTTACTCGGACAGAGCAGTTAGTGCAAGATCAAATGTAGCTATAAATAATATCATTGAGTTAAAGAGCATATTTGATTGTTTTCTGGTATCACTCGGGTGGTTGATATACCTCGTTGATCACACAAGGTTTATATTGCCTCAGAGGCAGCGCTATAGGAAAACATTGTTGGCTAGGGATGGGTATCATTAGGATTTTATCGATACCACTACTCTTATCGATCCGGTTCTTTATCGATACTCTTATCGATTCCTTTTCGTTACTAAATAATTGCTTTTTAATATATGATTTAAAAAAAAGAATAAATTCAGAACAGGATTAGAATTTATTTCTATTTCAAAAATGTTTCTAGAGCAGCAACAGTAATGTTTACAACAGCAATGTCACTATGTAAACTCACTGGAAACAAATATAGAATGCCAATAAAATAAATAATGTTCCTGAGTGAAGTTTAGAAAGAATGAGGAACACAGACAGTCAGTATCGGTCCTTCCTCCTGTCCTCTGTCCTCCCTCTGATGATGTGACTCACTGCTGCAGGTACCGTTGGTACAGAGGGGAGGGGCTGCTTTGTCTCAGCCAGCTGTTCAGTTTACAAGAATTTTAAGAAACATGGCAAACTAAGCTAAACAATTAGACTAAACACAGACTGCTTTGCTTTAGCTTATTTGTAACAATTCGCTATTGGCCGAGCTAGCGGGCTGTGCTTGTGTAAAACATAGTGGTGGTGGATGAGAGACTGCGGACAGAGCAGATTGAAATATCGCTTTCGTACCTGTTTACATGTTTATGCTTGTTGAACAGGTGTGTAGAGTACAGTGATAAAGTATTGGCTTTTTACTCGCAAAGGTTTTATTGCACTTACAGTAATGAGCTTGGTTGTCGTAGTTATCTTCACTTCACCTGGTTTACTTCACTGTGCTGTTCGCTGGCTTACCCATCCCTATTGTTGGCTATATCATTTTCTGTTTTAATCTCATATATCATGATCAGAAATTTTAAATTCCTATTCATAATTCAATTCTATGAGTCTGATCAGGGAATTAGCATTTCCTTCTTGCCAGACGCGACAGTGATGCTGGTTTATTCTTTTCACCTTGTGAGTCTGTGTGTGAGTCATCATGACAAAATGTGGTGCTGGAGGCACCTACTGTGGCAGGAACGGTGGCGGTTTTGAGTTCTTTGCCAGGTGTTTATTTCTGACTGTCTGTCTGGTGACATATTTTGTTAAAGTGATAACGTCACAACTGTGCTAGATGCAGTCAGGAAACTTTACAGGTGTGTAGCTGAGATCAAAATGAAGGATGAGTTTGAAGATGGGTGTGGTCCAAGCAAGGGCGCTGAAAGTAGGGGGGGGGGGGGTGGGGGTAGGAAGGGGGGAAGGGGCTATTGCTATTTACTTTATGCCCCTGGCCTGATTTGGCGTCGCAGCTGGTGTGATCCCATCGCAAGATGGTCTCTAGGTTACTAATGTGTTTCATATGCTTTGTTTATGTGTTTTCATTGTAGATCTATACACACCTTCGATCCTACACAGTCCCCAATGAGCAGCGCTACATCATCCGCATCCTGTTTATCGTGCCAGTCTATTCCTTTGATTCTTGGCTCAGCCTGCTCTTTATCAGCAACGACCAGTACTACGTCTACTTTGGTTCTGTTCGAGACTGCTACGAAGGTAAGGATCACACAAGCGCTCCCCTTTACATTAGCTGCCTGATAACGTCCTCATATTTTACATGGCTGCCAGGAAAGGAAAGACGAGGAAGTGACCAAACTAGTTTTACACACCAGTCAGTCTTGGTTGTTAAGTAGGTAGACCTCATTATCAGAGGTGTTAAGTTTCTAGGAGGAGTCCTTTATCCTTTATTTAGTGTTTGCAAATGAAAAGAAAAACCTACAGTGTACCTTTTTTAAGGTAGAATAATTTAAATGTTTTGTAATGCAGTGATTTTCAATATTAACATAGTATATAAACCCTGTTCTGTACATGCCTTTGTACTTTGCAACTGTAATTGTGTATTTGTAAGTTTAAAGACCAAAGGTGAATCATATGCAAAATGGATTACAAGTTATTTGAGAACGGGAAAAGTAGGAAATACATTATTCAGGAGATTAGTTTCCAGTTTGCAGGCCAATTTAGTGGCTGATTGATAGTGCCCCGCATCAGAAAGCAGGGAGACTGGAATACCACCAGCGGCTACGGCTAAAACATAATGAACCTTCTCTTGACTGGACACCATCTGCATTAGCTTCATTTAATCCCTCCTTAAATAGCAACAAAGGATTAGGAGGGGATTTCCAAGACACAGAACCCTTGGAAGCTTCTTAATGTAAGGACTGAAACATTTATTGTTCCAAAATGTAGGACTAATTATTTTTTATCATGTGGACGTTTTCTCCTCTGAAATGATTTGACCTTTTTTTAAATGAAGTTATACTTGAAGGTGAAAATAAATTTTTCTTCAGTTAAAATCGCGCCATGCATGGGTTTAAAGAAGTAACTCTTTCTCTTTCTGTTACAGCATTTGTCATTTACAATTTCCTGAGCCTGTCCTTTGAGTATCTGGGAGGAGAGAGTGCAATCATGTCAGAGATCCGAGGGAAGCCCATACAGTGAGTGCTCTCATGCCAATGCCTACATGTACATACTGGTTATATTTTTCTAATGATAAGTTGACAGAAGTATCACCTTCTCCTCAGCTCGACTGAGGCAAACTACGATATGGTTTTGTCTTCATGTTTACAATCACAAATGGTGCAAGGTGCATCTTTCCGCCCTTGAATTAGTTTGAACAACGCAGTGAGAGAGCAGGCAATAAACAACTGCGTTGTTAATCTGTGACACTTATCCTTTACCTCAGAGCTTTTGACCAGCTTTAGACAGGCTGTGTTTTATAGCTGACTCAGCCACAGGGCAGCAGCTCTTTGCCAGGTTCTTAAGACAGTGGAGACACTAATGTTTAGCCCTGATAAATGGAGGCATTGCTCAACACCAGCCACTGGAGACGGGAAGCATAAATCCTACACCTTGTTTTAGAAAAATTCACTGCACTGCCTTGCTGTTACACGTCCTGTAGGATTTCCATAGACATCTGATATTTTGGATAATATTGTAGCGTGTTAAAGTTCAAGTGGAGCATGTTTTTAATCAGCAGCATGGCAGATTAATTAGATCACACCATTACCATGCTCACAATCTGGTTGTGTTAGCATGTTAGAAACATGGTCACGGCATTTTAGTAGCACACCACTCCTATTCTAATTAATATTGTGCGTCAATATTAGCTTCAGATGAATATGTCATGTTCCCATTAACAAACTAGATTAAGTGTAAACTGCTTAAATGATACACCTAAGATGTACACAGGTTCTGAGGGAATTAACAGAGAGAGCAAGGAATACTTTTTCACTCTGCAGGCAAATCCCAATTTGTTTCTCAAATTCAATTTGTCTGAATATCCATGCTCTCATTTGCAAGTGATGACGATGCATTTGAGTATTTGGGCAGCAGTAACTTATCTACAAAAAAAGAAAAAGACGGGCCAATTAAAAGAATTAGACGTGTAGATATTAGGCGAGTAATGAAATATTGCACAGTCTTTGTACAGTCTGAAGGTTAAGAGAATGAAAAGCACCTAAATTGTTCTGAACAGCACCTTATCTGATGCAGCTACAGAGCCCCGTGAATGTTAGCTGTTGTTTAGGGCATATTTGCCAACTTTGAGACTTCAAATATTGGGAGAATTTTGAAACCAAAGCCTGGGGCCTGGTGGTTCACAGACTTTGTTTTGTTGTTTCCTGCATTCTGGTAACTTTTAAAGAATGGAAATAACAAAATAATAAGCCACTTTCCTCTAAATACTGTCCTTAAGAAACGTGAATTCTTTCTTTCCCGGACATGTGAAATGTGCTTGAGTATACAGTAGCTGTTTTGTTGTCCGGGTGGAATCAGTAGACTTTTCGAGTCGTAGAGCTTATACACGCTGTAACAGAAACAGATAATGAAAAGGAAAAATTGTCATTAATCGGGAGAAATGCGGGAGGAAACTGGGAGAGGGCAATGAAAAACAGGAGTCTCCCAGGAAAACAGGGAGGGTTGGCAAGTATGCTTTAGGTTGAGGCTGAGTATAGACCTAATCTTCATCTCTGCTTCTTCAAGGCTCAGTCCTTCAGCAGTTAGTTCGTCTCACCAATTTATTTATTCCATCTGCCTCCCCACCCCTTAAACTGCCTCCTTAACACAACACCACTGACTTGGAGTAATAATACATTGAACAAAACATAGTTACAAAAATGTAATTACATATGCTGAAACCAGAGCTTCTTCAGGTAAAGGCCTAATCTTCTGTCCAGTTCCTCAGTGTTGTCAGACCAGTCCAGTTTGTTGTTGATACTGTTGTTATAGCCCCAAACCATTCAGTTAATCTGCCAAAGACACCAGAAGGCCAAGAAGCTTTTATATCCACCGTTCTCAAACGACAGCTTAGCCTACTGTACATGTTACATGTATTGATGCTATGTAAAATAACAGCAATATTTATGTTTTGCTTTAATGCTCCAAATACTAAAATTCCCAATTACAAATGACTCAAAATGAAGTTTATTGTATGTGCAAACTATACACAATGTGGTGTAAGCAGCTCGTCTTTCAGTTTACATGATTTTTGTATAACTCTAAATAACTCCCGATTGGGATTTTGTCATGTAGGTAGCTTTGCATGAACAATATAGTCTCAATTTGCAACATTTTTTGACATTTGTCAGTGCCAATTTTTGATATATATTCATTTTTGATAATTCTGATATTTTTAACCCTATACATTTTATTAGTTTTTTTGTGTTTTTCATATTTTTTGTTCCTACATATAAGTAAATAATGTGGTCAAAATATTAGGAACATCTTTCAATACATTGCAGTCAATTACAGCACCATCCAGAAAATGTACCATAGAACTGAGTTAACATACAACCATTGAAGCAGTAATGTTGGGCTGCAACCAACAGTAATTTTCATTATGGATTGATCTGCTGATTATTTTCTTGAAAAATTACTCAAATGGTTAATTAATTATAAAAATAGTTAATTAATTTCTGTCAGTTGACTAATCGCTTAACCAAAAATGACATTATTAGCTCCTATGTCAACAAAAAATTAACATTTAAGCAATCTAGTGTTTATTATTATTATCTCTGAGATAATGCTCATTTATGGCCTCATGCTCAAGGACCTCTCATGGTTGCAGTGACTTTCTCAAAACACCTTTTATTGCCTGTTTGATACTGCTATTTATTGACTGCTGATTCTTCACTCCCTACACTTAACCGCTGCTCAGTCGCTGCTCTGCGGCCAGAGACACAGTTATTCTGCGCCTTTTTATTGGGCATAAACCTCACGTTTACACGCGTGTTGTCAAAAAATAGACTTGAACGGAGATATGCACTCTACTGTGTGCACCTTTCTAGTGGTATAGCTCTTTTATTACATAGTACACATTTTCTATTTTATGTCCTGTCACTTGATACATACTTAAACTTGCTTCTGTTATCTCATGCTAAATATATAATGTTTCAGTGCTGACATGACTTAATAGCTCATCATTTCCTGCTGTCTTAACAGGTCAAGTTGTCTGTACGGTACCTGCTGCCTCGGTGGATCGAGCTACTCCATCGGCTTCTTAAGATTCTGCAAACAGGTGAGTTTCAATCATCCCCTTATCTCCGCTCTAGAGATGCTCCTTTTGACCACTGAAATAAATTTACACACATTGAAAATAAGAATACATCAAATAACCTTAAAAAAACAGAAGATACTGCGCTGTAAATTACCATTCTGCCCAGATCTCCAGACTACTTTAAAATGACAGCTGTTATAATTGGCTGTGTGCTTTTCAGAGGATAACATCCACTGGTTAAAAAAAAGGGAAAGAAAAGCAATTGAGGCCAGGTGAAAACTGCTTGATAATAAACACAGAGAGATGATATGAGCTGTCAGCGCAGTGCTCCCTCCCAGTGTTTTGGGATGCTGCACAAGCTCCCAGACTAACACTGATGAAAATGTCTTCAAAACAAAATATATGGTGAAATGAACTTTCTTTTTTTCTTATAAGCGGCAAGTGATAAACACTGTACCTTCACAGGAATTTTTTTAAACGGAAAAATGTGCAAATTCTGTCTTGTGGCATATCTGAAACGAATCTTAGTTAAAGGATATTTCATAATTTTTAAAAGAGCATTGTAGCATTGTGCTATATGGGTTTTCTTGGGAGTTTGCTGGGTGTCAGTGAAGTGAAAGTGTTGGCCTTGAGCAAGGGCTTAGCACTGAATTATTCTGCTTTTAAAATAGGTCAACCTCATTAACATTCATGAACAGACAATTTCAGAAGTCAATATATTGAACACTTCAGATTATTAAATGCTGTCTTGCAGGTCAACTCCCACGAAGCGAGTGACTAACTGGATTCAAAGTAATGATAAACTGCCGTTGGACATATTAATTGATTATTATAACTGGAAAGCACTCAATTGTATTGATCTCATAGTGTTGCCACTTTGAGAAAACACCAGTGTGTTCGTCTTTGAGAGAAAACTTCAAGGTGAAATATCTGCAACAGCTCATCAAAGTCAAATACTAGCCGATAGGACTCTGGCAGAGCTAAAGATCTGAAAGGCCTTGATCCATTTTTTGGGGGGAGGGGTGGGAGTAAAAACATTGAAATTCTTTGCACATCTTGGGGAAGCTTCAGTGTTTGATTAGAAGAGGGGTTAACAAATGAATCACTGATATGGAAAAGCAGCCTAGAGTAATGGTGGTTCTTAGAGATAAGGTTAGAGGATAAGCTGCTCTCGCATTCCAAACTGTTTTCTGACATTTCCGTTTAAAGGGATAGTTTGGGTGTTTTGAAGTGCGGTTGTATGAGGTACTTATCCATAGTCAGTGTATTACCTACAGTAGATGACGGTAGGCACGCCCCCAGTTTAGAGAAACAGACAGGAGATACTGTACGGGAGTAAAGCAACGTACTACTGTGGACGGGGGCAGCATCAAAACGTATTTTAGCCACCTAAAAGAAAGGCTCACCTAAAAAAAAACTGAATATTCGTTTAAGTGTACGCTATATTTCGAATATTTTCTCCACCTTATCTTGCCGTCAGACAGCCCTTTTCGATGGGGAACTGAACTGAAAGTGAAACTTATCTTTGCTCTCTTCAAAGCCAGCAAACGCTATTTGTAACAACAGTACAGATAATAGGGGTGCAACGGTTCAACAAGCCAACGGTTCGGTTTGTATTGCGGTTATTGGGTCTTGGTTTCAGTTCGGTTTGTTTTGGACATTAGGGAGAACAAAACTTAACCATTTCTAATGTGTTGTGAATGGTATTTCTATATCATATGAAGCCAAAACACTGATTTTATACATGAAATAAGGCAGGCTACTTAATGGTCGAGTAGGCCTATGTTCAGATAATTGCCTTTTCTATGTCTCTGGCAACTCATCAAATAATTAGCAGGCCTGTAGTTAATCGTGGTGCTATGGTTCAACAAGCCCACGGTTCGGGTTTGTACAGTCATTAAACGGTTCGTTTTTTTTACGGCTCGGTTTTGCATCCCTAATAGATAAGTTTCAGTTCAGTTCTCCATCGGAAAATATTATAAATATAGCATACACTTAATCTGATATTGATTTTTTTTTAAGGTGGCTAAAATATGTTTTGCTGCCGGCCCCGTCCACAGCAGTACATTACTTTGCTTCCGTGCGGTAATTCTCGTCTGTTTCTCCAAACTGGGGGCGTGCCGACCGTCATCTGTAGGTAACACACTGACTATGGATAAGAACCTCATACAACCCCACTTCAAATCACCCAAACTATCCCTTTATGTCCTTTATCATACTGTAGGACACTTTAGGGTTTTATTTTACTCGGCAACTGCACACAAGGGGCAGCTGTTGCGATATTGAGCATTGGAGAAATAGTGAAAAAAAAAAAATAGACGAATGTGCATCGCGACTGCCTCCGTGCTACACCTGGCTTCACACTAGCACAAGACCCTTAATACATTTGACTTTTCTGCATTCTTTCACTACCAAATGTTATCATTTAGCAGAGGTGTTTTTATTATAGTTTTGTTTTCTTTAGTTTAGGGAAGAACAGCAGCAAGAATACACAAGCAGTTGATGTAAAAAATTAAAATAATGTTTTGAAGTCGGGCAGAGGTTTTATCAGAAAAGCCTCTGAGAGTTGCAGAAATTAAAGCTACAAGAGCGGACAGCAGCACAGAGGCTGGGAGAAGAGTGTGAGGCAACATGACAATAAAAAAAATGGCCTTGTGGTCCGATACATAGATTTGTTAATTAAACTGTTATCAATTTAGAAGGATTAGCTTTAAGCGTCTGTATTGTAATACACAGAGTAGAGGGATGTTGCTGTTTAATAGGACTTAGGAGAAATTTAATTATCAGTTGTGTCGATAGTTCCCACCAGTGAACTATTGCAGTGAACTCTGAAGTGGTAAAAATTATAAGAAAGAAAGTGCTTCGGGTCATTTCAAGCTGTGAATTGTCCGATTATTTAGTATTGTAATAGCAAACGCCGGCAGGTTGCTAACGACAAAAAATGGGAAAAGTCAAATGTGGTAAATATAACAGATGTGCCCGTTATCCTAAACTCACATACACCTTTGATGCACCAGTTTGCAATTGAGCTGTTACTCAAGCCGCTGATAAGTATGTAGAATTAACATATCCTCTTATCTTACATTTGTATCATCTGACACTCGCATGTATTTAATAAAGTCTATTATTAAGTCTATATAGAGTCTGTATGCAGTTACCAACTAAATTAATTTGAAGCAGAAACCGTGCTTGACTTTTAATCCACTAGTATTATGAACATGCATTGTGTTTGGAATATCAAGCATGTCAGGAGGTATCATGCCAAATGATTTGCTTTGAAGCTTTTAGTACTGACAGTCTTTGCTGTCCTTATGCCTGTTCTGGTGCCAGCTTGTCACTAAATATTCTCAAAGCGAATCAGTAATCTAAATGATTATTGATGTCATTTTGTCGAGCCCACCACCGACTGTGGCCGTTCTAAAAAGCCTCCCTCTGGCTAATCAAGTTGAACACTCCTGGTCTGTTTCTTTCAAGTGTCGCAGCGGTGACGGGAGTTTAGAGCGGTCCCTGTCAAATTGGTTGGTTCAGGCTTCAATTCAACACAGAGGACACCTGTCCTCCAGTCTCATATTGCATGCAGGTCTACATCCCCCTGCATCCTCCAGCCAGTCCCCATCCACATCAGCATGAAGACATCAGTATCTGATGGTCTGCTTCTAGAAATGAAGGAAAGACAAATAACAAAGGAGGCATTCCATGTATTTTATTGCCTTTTTAATTAAGGTAATTTAAGTCTTTTAATAAAAGGACCAGTGTGTAACATTTAGGGGATCTATTGGTAGAAATGGAATATAATATTACATAAGTATGTTTTCTCTAGTGTATAATCACCTGAAAATAAGAGTTGTTGTGTTTTCTTTACCTTAGAATGAGCCGTTTATATCTATATAGGGAGCGGGTCCTGTTCACGGAGCCGGCCGCCATGTTTCTGCAGTTGCCCGGAACAGACAAACCAAACACTGGCCATTCAGAGCCATTCGCGTTTTCACATCAGCCACCGTAGCTCTTCTACACGCTTGGCACACGGGAGAAATTTCAGTTGGTCGCAATCTGAAACCTCACCGCTAGATGCCGCCAAATCCTACACACTGCACCTTTAATAATGCAATAGTTTGACATTTTAGGAAATATATTTATTTGCTTTCTAGCTGAGAGTTAGATAAGAATGGTATCACTCTCATATCTGTCCATTAAATACTGGCTGCAGACAGTTATTATTTTTATTATTTTATTTTATTAATTTTATTATTTTTATTATTTCATTTATTTATTATAATAAGTAGTAGTAGTAGTAGTAATAGTAATAATAATAATTTGATTTAATATTTGTTTAATCAGGCAGTCTCATTGTGATTGAGATCTCTTTTCCAAGAGAAACCTTCAGAAACATCCACAAGAACACAATCAACAAATCAGAAACGACATAACTACACAATAAACAAGGAATTAAAAACAAGATTCATAATAAACCTCAGTTAATAAAGCATTAAAATCTCCCAGGCAAATGTAAGACTCTAGTTTGAGGGCAGTTTGCAGGTCATTCCATTTAAAAGGTGCTTAGTACCTGAAACCAGTTCTGCCAATAGAGCGTACATGAGGGATATCTAAGGTTAAGTAGTTACTGGATTGTGTAATGTAGTTACTAGATTTAAATGAGAGAAGAGATGTGAGGTCATTTGGAGCTTCAATAGTAGAGTTTGTAATTGAATAACATGAGATGGCTGTTTCTTCTTGACTGTAAGGAGCTCCATCCAACCTTGTGATACAGAGAACAATGATGAGTATGATATTTGTCATTTGTGATAAAGTGTAATGCACTATGATACACAGGGTTTAACAGCTGAAGTGTTGATTGGGCGGCATGACAATACATAATAATTTCCACTAAGGTGGACAATAAAGTCAAAGTAAAGTAATATCTCCATTAGTCAAGGACAGACTTGAAGGTTGACTGCACAGTAGTTTAATGGTTGGAAGAAGACAGACAAGAAGTTTTTAATGGCAGGATAGTCAGTGTCACTGGTGGAGTTGGAGAATACCATGTATTTGGTGTTTTCTGCATTTAAAACTACTCTGTGATTAAGGAGTGATAATTGGAAATAGGGCTGAGCGAAATGGCTTATACATATCTTGATATTTTTAGGCTATGCCACGATATATACAATATATCTCTATTTTCACATTTTCTCTAAAATAACATAATAGTTTGATTTAACTCTTTGATGCGTATGATAATACCAGTGTGATCATTCTAGCAAACTAATCTGAACACTCTGAGGTCGTGTACTATTTCATTTTGGTTTCAGATTGGTCTTTGAAAATGTATTCTTATCAAGTTTAACAAATTATTCACACAATTGAAATTTTGGAGTTGTGAAGTTTGCAGGCGGTATTTTTTTTTTTTTTTTTTAATTATCATTAATTTTATTTAATATTCATTCATTTTGGCATTTATTTATTGATAATTTATTTATTTATTATTGACTGACTGACTTATTGAAGTTCACATTCACTTGAAGATCACTTTCATTTTGAAGTCAGTTCTAACACACTCTTGCCGTAATGCCTAGTACACATACCGCAGAAGCGAAACGCCAAAGCAAGTCTCATGCCAGTGGCTTAAAAAAATAACGTGACAATTAATATTTCTACCCAATATAGTCATTTAATATGTCCCTCGTAGAACAAGCCACAATACATTGTGTATATTTAATATATCGCCCACCCCTAATAGCATCAAAGGCCGACTGAAGACAAGTTGGGGCCTGGGCTGGAGTGGATCCTGGGGCGTATAAAATTGTATCAGCAAAAAAAAAAATGGACATGGAAGTATTGATTAGGAAGAATTATGTTCTTCTTAACTTTGTGCTAAGTTAGCTTAGCACAAAGACTGGAAACAGGGGTAAATGACAAGCCTGGCTCTGTCCAAAATCCACCTTCCAGCACCTCTAAAGCTGAGGCTCAGGGGATAAAGCGGGTCAAAGCGTTGGCGGTTCAATCCCCGGCTCCTACAGTCCGCATGTCAAAGTGTCCTTGCGCGAGACACTGAACCACAAGTTGCTCCCTGGGCGCTTTACAGCAGCTCACTGATCCTAATGCTCAGGAAGGGTTACATGCAGAGGTTGAATTGCATTACGTTGTGCTGTGTACGATTGTATATGACGATAAAAATATATATTTTATTTTAACAGGTTTTATCTTGTTTGTTTAACCTTTACTAAAAACCGAAGCTTAAAAACAACCATTTGCTGTTTTATGAGGGGTTTTGTGCCAGACTTTTTCTTGGCCAAGAAACGGTCCAACCCACAACGCTCACACGCCCGTAAAACGGCAAATTGTCTTTTTACACTTCGTTTTTTGAATGGACTAAACAAACAAGATATATGTTTTTAATTAGAGAGCTTTACTTGTTGTCAGTGAGAAGTTACAGATGTTTTTCAGGTATGTACAAACAGATTCTGACGTCCTTCTTCCTCCTTCATCCTCCTCCTCCTTCATGGTGTCCTTGCTTGTTTGGGTGTCTCATTCTGAATTGTAATGTGTTCTCCAGGCGACTCTCCAGTTCTGCGTTGTCAAACCCATCATGTCCGTCATCACCATCATCCTGCAGGCCTTTGGCAAATATCACGATGGAGATTTTAAGTGAGCAGCACCTTTCTTTCCATTTCATTCTTTATGTATCTTATGCGTTCCATGTCGTTGCCAGCAGGCTAGTTTTGCTGTTTATGTGCACATGGAAATAATTTGCGAATGGGAGATAATTATATCACCTCTTCACAGTTGGCACGATGAAGATGTTTAGAATTAAAGGGTTCATTTCAGGCTGAAAGTGCTGGGTTCAAACTTTTCTGTGAGAGTGTGCAGGTACTTTACTGCATGTTGTCCCAGTTGTGTCACCATCCTAGCCATAATCGCATCCTTCTGGGTGTTGTTGGTACTGCAAAAAATAATTTAAGGGTATTTGATGTATGGACTAAAGAAATTACATTTCTTCATAAGTTTTCCCCAGATGTAGTAAGTGTCCTGAAATGAAAGCACTTAATTCTTATTGTATGTTGCACTCGGTGAAGCACAGTGTTAAAAGGGGAGATGCATTGTTTCATTTCATACTTTTACTTTGAATGTGATACAAAGACGGAGGTAAATTGCAGACTGACCAAACTTAATTTTAGTGTATTTCCGGTCGTACCAGATAAGGGTCTCAACAGAATATGGAGAGGGTAATACATCAATAAAAGTGTCTTTAGCGTGTAATCAAAAGCTATAAAATCTGCAGCCCATAAAGTCTGCCTGACTTATTTTCAGGTGCTCTTCTCCGCCTCTCAGCTCGATGTCGTATTCTGAAGATTCAGCTGTGACAACACTTGTTTCTAAACTCCTCTGAAGAAGCACAGAGTTCAACAAGGGCTTGAGACCGACGTGTCCAATCAGCTTTATATCATTACCCTCTTACTGTCGAGCTTAAAGATAGACATGATTAAATGATTCCTGCTTATTTCTCCATATACTTCAACAGCAAAATTAGCAAGCATAAGTCTTTTTTCATGTCTTTTTTTAAGCTCTGTAGCAAGACCATGATGATTCACTGATTGTTTACTTATACGCTTTCAGCCAACCATGCACTCTATACTGGATGGGAGTAATTAATGCAGTCACAGCTGAAGCCTCAGAGAGGCTCTCTAGAATGCAAAGAGGGTCTGACAGTGAAATATGGACAAGTTTATCAAATGCATCCTGAAATGAGAAGGACGTGTACAAACAGGCTTTAATAACTGCTTCAAATGAGAGGCTGTATTTCCAGCTGTTCTCGCAATATGGCTGAAAATGACAACAAATTTAAGCTGCCAGTCTCAAAGCAATAAATGGATTCAAAACGTGAATAAATTGTCGCCGTGAAAAAAAACGTGTTCAGACCTGGCATTACCATGCATCTTGGGTGATCGGATCACAAGTGGACAGCTGTAAGTACGTCTGTTCACACTTGGCATTAGAGTGCGTCTCGAGTGACAACTTGTGATCAGTAGTTGAATGTAACTTAGTACATTTACTAAGTACTATACTTAAGTAAAATTATGAGGTATTTCCATTTTATGTAACTTTATACTTCTACTCCACTACATCTCAGAGGCAAATATTTTACTTTTTACTCTTCTACACTTATTAAAACAGTATTAGTTACTAGTTACTATTAGTTACTTTGCAGATTCAGATTCTTAATACAAATTATAAACCAACTAATAAATTATGATTAGGGCTGTCAAAGTTAACGCGATGATAATGCGTAAAGTAAAAGTAAAAGGTCGGAGTACTTCCTCCACCACTGCTTGTGATCGTATCTCACTTCCCCACTCTGTATGCAAATAAACACGTACGTAGTAAACTCATGGCTAAAATAGCAGACGTTGCAACGTAAGAGCACATTTATGTCAGTAGTGATATCTTACATATTCGTGAATTTGGTTACGTTTTATGAACCTAAAAATATAAGGTTATTTTCTAACGGCATTCCCCGGGGATCTCTGTGCCGCTGACATCGCCGTGCAGCGCACAGAGCTTCAGAGCCGGGGATGAGAGCAGGAGGGCGGGCGGGTGTCAGACCTGTGCAGAGCACCAGAACAAAAACACCAACACATCACAGACAGTATTATAATAACATCCAAAACAAAAGATTCACTCTCGGTGGTTTCTGTGACATGAGAAATACAACAGCAGCAGGCAACAATGCACTTCCCCTGTCTAATCTGATAGTCTGTAGATATATAGCCTATAGATAAGATATACATTTTAATATGTTGCTATTACCTATAAAGATAATACAGTTGCTCCGTCAGGGTACAAAAACTATGCATTACTGCGTAAACTGGCGTTTACTGGCGGAGCGCTTATCTGCCTGTTGTTTAACATGAGGAGCGCAGTGAAACCCCCGCGGATCCAAGAGGGACATCAGTTGAGTAGGCGGTCCTTAATGTGGCCCAGGACACATTTGCGCACACACTGCTAAAAGAATGTGGCCATATGCGGCCCAGACCACCTCCGAATGTGGTCTGAGCGATCGGATCTCAATCTCCACTTGTGATCGGATCACCCAGGACTCATGTTAACGCCAGGTCTGAACAGGGCCTCAGACCGCATTCGGAAGTGGAGGTCCGCAGGGTCTCACTGCGCTCCTCATGTTGATAGACAGGCAGACACCAGCGCTTGTCTGCCTCGCGGCATGGAAACAGCTTCTGTGCACTACCGTATCCTGTCGGTACAACTGTATTTTATTAAAATATATCTTATCTATAGGCTACATAATCTTCAGACTATCAGACCAGGCCAGCTTGCTCGCTCTCCTCCCCGGCAGCGGTGTCAGCGGCACGGAGGTCCCCAGGGACCGCCGGTAGACAATAACCTTATATTATGATGTTAATAAAATGTACCCGAATTCACGAATATGTAGGATATTACTACTGACATTTATGTAATCTTACGTCACATCTGCCGTTTTAGCCATGTGTTAAATCCGTATTTATTTGCATAAAGAGCGAGAAAGTGAGATCCGATAACCAGTGGTCACGGAGACGCATGTGGAGACGCATCTTAATGCCAGGTGTGAACAGACGTACTTAGAGCTGTCCACTTGTGATTGGATCACCCAGGACTCATGTTAATGCCAGGTCTGAACAGGACCTCAGGGAAGTCGCTGTACACAGGCTTGTCATATGATCACAGATGGAAAAATGTCATGTTTGTTTAAAAGTTTTAATTATGGGGCTTTTCTTTTTCTGTTTCTGTGCAGCATAAATGGAGGATACCTATATATCATGATCGTCTACAACTTCTCAGTCAGCCTGTCTCTCTACGCTCTCTTCCTCTTCTTCTTCGCAACAAGTGACCTGCTCAGGCCGTATGAACCAGTGCTAAAATTCCTCACCATCAAATCTGTCATCTTCTTATCCTTCTGGCAAGGTAAGGTCACCCATCTGCTTCTTCTGTATCGGTACATAAAAGTAGAAAATCGCTGATGAAAATGTTGCTGCTTTGTAGGAATGGTCCTCGCCATCCTGGAGCGCTGCGGCGTCATACCCAACGCGCTCTTCATCGATGGAAAAGAGGTCGGCGCCGGCACCGTGTCAGCAGGCTGGCAGAACTTCATCATCTGCATCGAAATGTTCTTTGCTTCTATTGCCCTCCGATATGCCTTCACCTGCACCGTCTACCAGGAAAAAAAGAATGAAGTGCCAGGTGAGCGCTGCAGTCTGTCTGTCTCATTACCTTTTGCCCTCCCTGTGAAAATATCTTGACATGATCTGAGGCAAATTGCCCCTCTCCCCCCACAGAATAACGACTGACACAGACTTGAAAGTGTTGGCAACAGTAATTGCATTTCTTTGTGCCTTTTGCAGCCATTTAGTCCAGTCAGACTGACTTTTAAACAGGCTTGGAAAGTAACGGATTACATGGAACGGTGTTACGTAATTACTGTATTTCGTTACAGTTACAGAAAAGTAGACGTGATCAGATTACCGATACATTTAGGAAAATGGGGATTATTAGCAGGATTACAATTTTAAAATGCATTTAAAATAAAGAATGAGATACTATGCAGATGCGCACACATTACACTTCAGGACATGAGGCTGCATAGCTCAGAAGCAATGCTGTCTGTGTGGACACCACATACGAGCCGCAGCAGATCAGCGAGAGAGCTGTCAGGTAGAGGTAGGTCAGTGAAAAAAATGCTTTCACTGGGTGGAAGTTTCACCATTACATTGTATGTAAAGCAGAAAAGGGGAACAATGTCACAGTACAGTGCAAGTTATCACAAAGCTGGGTGGTTTGAACACTTTCCAGTTCATCGAGATCATTCTTCAGTGAAAAAACAGTTCTTAGGAAATGAGTGAACTGCTTCAAACATCATACAGGACAAACTGAGAAATATGCATGTAGGTTAATTTAATTTTAATGTATATGGGTAGCCTACTGCTGCTGTTCCAAGTTAAAATCCGGGAATATTATGTGCCAAATGATTCCAGTCCTTGGATAATAATGCATTTTCACAGCTGGCACAACTGTACTGTACTGGGATGTTGTTCCCCTTTTCTGCTTTACACACAAAATATTTTTTCTTTTCTCTTGTCTTTATTTGCATAATTGATATTGAGATTTTCCAAAAGTAATGGAAAGTAATTAGATACATTACTTTTTTACTGTGATACTTAAAATAAGGTTACTGATTACACTTTTTAACAGGTAATTAGTAATTGTATTGTATTGTATATTTAAAGTAGGGCTGTCAATTGATTAAAACATTTAATCGTGATTACTCACATGATTGTCCATAGTTAATCGCAATTAATCGCACATTTTTTTAATCTGTTCAAAATGTACCTTAATCAAAGGGAGATTTGTCAAGTATTTAATACTCTTATCAACATGGGAGTGTGCAAATATGCTGCTTTATGCAAATGTATGTATATATTTATTATTGGAAATCAATTAACAACACAAAACAATGACAAATATTGTCCAGAAACCCTCACAGGTACTGCATTTAGCATACAAATATGCTCAAATCATAACATGGCAAACTCATAGACCCATAGAACCCATTTTCATTCACATATCTTGAGGTCAGAGGTCAAGGGACCCCTTTGAAAACGTACATGACAGTTTTTCCTCGTAAAAATTTAGTGTAAGTTTGGAGCGTTATTTAACCTCCTTCGGACATGGCATGGTTGGTACCAATGGATTCCTTTGGTTTTCTAGTTTCATATGATGCCAGTATATTTACTCTACACCAGATTGTTAAGAGGTTAATTAAATATCGCAAGAAATTAGTGCCGTTAAAACAAAGTTTTTTTTAAGTGATAAAAAAGCTGGAATGTCTATATATTTGAAACTTTGTACTTGAAATAAATGTATTGCTGTCGTGATCAGTGTGTCAGTCAGGTTGGAAGTCGGCCTCAGGGCACACATTGTTACTCGTGGCTCAGAGGACAGTTGCCAGTGAAACAATATAGAGAAAGATGAAGAGGGATTCAAAGCCACAGTACAGTAACCAGCAGGGAGGGAGCGGCACCTCTTTGACGTCAGTGCTGCTTGCAAGTAAAAGACAAATGGAAGGCATGCGAAAAGCCTTCCGCAGCGATATAAATCATTTTGCCATTTATTTCATGCTATAGGAAACCCTCTGTTCCCTTGAGCTGCCTAACATAGAGAAGTCCTGGAGTCGATGATGAAAACGGAAACATTTCTGTATCAGCTTGATATGACCTTTTTTTTTTAATCAAAATGAAAATCAACGAAGGTAATGGGATAAAATTATTGGTTTTCATTCTCACCCATTCTTCCTGCCCATATGGAAAGAAATCCATTATTCATCTTGCTGTCCAGTTAAACCTTGTGAGACATTAATGTCTTTAAGAGGCTGCAGCAGGCTAGATATTGGTATCATATGAAACGAAACAATCTAAGGAATCCATTGGTACCAACCGTGTCATGTTAGCTTGTCCGGTAGGAGGCTAAATAACACTCCAAATTTAGGCCACATTTTGGCAAGGAAAACCTGGCATGGCCATTTTAAAAGGGATCCCTTGACCTCTGACCTCAAGATATGTGAATGAAAAAAGGTTTTAGTCAGTGGGCAACTTCGGGGTCTGAGAAGTGAAGCCAATGTGGAAGTGCCTTAAACTTGCATTCATTCTAATAGCCAGCAGGGGGCGACTCCTGGTTGCAAAAAGAAGTCAGATTGTATAGAAGTCTATGAGAAATGACCCTACTTCTCACTTGATTTATTACTTCAGTAAACATGAGTTTATTGTCTCCATCGCTAGTTTCAAGTCCTCTTCAATACAGCATGATGTTCATATAGTAAATTATGGTCCCATTTAGAGTCAAATAGACCATAAAGCAGGGTATGCTTTAGGGCGTGGCTACCTTGTGATTGACAGGTCGCTACCACAGCATTGTCTGGTCTGGGAGTTGTCCGTGTTTTCATGTTAGAACTTTAACCTTTTCACAGTGTGTTTGCAGTTCATGAAAGTTAATTCTATCCTTTTTGGTTATTTTGAAATGTCTTATGCCGTGTTCGGTTGTACTTAGCTCCACCCTCTTGTGTCACTTCTGGTTCCAAAAACCAACATGGCGACGTCCAAAATGCCGATCTCGAGGCTTCAAAACGGCAGTCCACAAACCAATGGGTGGCATCACGGTGGCTACGTCCACTTCTTATATACAGTCTGTGGTTCTATGGGTACCCACGAGTCTCCCCTTTACAGACATGCCCTCTTTATGATAATAATAAATGCAGTTTGGGGCAAAAACTATGCAGCTTTTTGCATGAAGTACAAATGTGTTATTTCCGCCTAATCTAAAATGGTGTATTTGAATATTTCTGCATACTGGGGTCCCTAAACAGTCTTGAAATAACATGAACTGGGTATCACTGTAAAGCTGAGACTCTTGTGGATCCAATGAGCCCAATTGTATTCATGTGAGGTGATGGATGGCTTTCCTAGGTATATTGAGAATAAGGGGGTTTCTGAGCAATTTCCAGAACAGAAGTGCTTGCCATCCAATTGGCGAAAAATGCAATTCTTGCAGAAATCTCCAAATGTCAACAGTTGTTGATACCAAATCACAGCATGGCTTTTTCTATGGTGTTTCTCAAGGTCTTGGTGTCTTGTTGTGGTATTTTGGAGGGAGTATTGATAATTTTTATCAATTTTCAAGTGGTAAAAAACTGTTAAATTTAGCACCAAATCTGTGAAACAAATGGCATCATTATTATGAGACACAAGTGAGCATGGGAATGACCATCATATACTTCTAGCATAATGTTCTAAACCCTGATAAACTTTATGTTTGTGGTATTGCTTCAGCCACCCTGTCCCCTTTTTGGCACTAACATTAACACTGTAGTTCTGCTGGTGCACACCGTCCCTCAGGTGTCGATGTGTGTGATTGCAGAGATTGCCACACCTCTGATTTCCTGTTCCTCTGTGGAGCAGGCAGGCAGTAAGGAGAAACTCAGCAGACCGTGCCTAACTGCCCTGTACCCCCCCCCCACCCATCCCATCATACCTTGCCCTTCTCTTTGCCACCTCCATAAGCCGATCCAGACAGCACTGCCAGTGACCCTGAAGCAGAAGGCTGTGGATGTCTGCCCGCTCTTTTTTTTTGCCTTGAAGACCCTTTTAGTTCAGGGGTAAATTCAACCTAGCTCACAGCTGGGTGCTAAGGGACCATCAGTGAGTGGCTGTGACCGAATTGTGGTCAGTCCATTTACAGACTGCAGCCTGTGAAAAAGCCACGATGAAAGAAATAAATCATGCCTATTTAGTGATTTCTTTTTTTAACAGATTGTCAAATATTGCTGCTGTAATGTCACACAGTGGATAGTTTATGGTACCAATTAAACAAGAAGGCAATTAATCGATAGACAAAATTAATTTACAACGTCATTAAGTCATTTATCAAGCAAAAATTAAGAACCTTTTGTTCTGGCTTCTGGAATATGCCAGCACGGAAGAGATATTGTATCTCAGTTTAGTTAAATACAGGATAAATAGAATAAATATGAGGATTTTCTGTGTATATGATTGTAAATTTTGTAAGTTTGTTGGACAAAACAAGCATTATGTCACCTTGGGCTTTGGGGACTTGTGATGGGCATATTTCACTTTTTTTTGACAATGAAATGAATGAATGAAATTCAAATAATAGTTAGTCATGTGCACTTTAACCAATAGTGATGCCGGGAAATAACAGCTTTTTGCATAACTTTGTGGTCTTCAAGAAATCATATTAGATTCTTTACAGATATAGCAACTTTTTTTACATGGTCTTTTTAATTTCCTATTCAGATGCTCAGATTGATCCCCTTGGTTCAGGTCTCTCTCTTTCGCTCTGTCACTCTCTCAAGACAGTAGCCTTCATGAAAGTATCACGGCATGAGATATGAATTCCACCTTCCCTCTCACATACTCCATAGCTCTCTCACAGTCCAACTGCTAGCTAGCTAGCCCTAAAGTTTTAAAGCCTGCCTCTTGCTTGATTTGACTGCCTGGGCACTGCCTTGACATTGACTAGCGGTGAGACTCCGTGACTAGCGTTGAAAAGTTAGGAATATTTTTACTTTTATGCGCATCCAAAAACCGTTGGTGGAAGATATGAACGCACGCCATACCGTGCGACGCGTTTCTAGCGACGCGTCTCGGTGTGATCGGGGCCTATTTCTTGGCCTGGAGCAGTTGCCAGGCAACCAGAGGAGACTCCAGGAAGTTATACTTTCAAACTATTCCTTAAAAGGCTGTAACATTGCAGTCACGTGCGTGATTGTCTAATCGTTCATCTCCTTGTTCCTATGTTGTTCCTACAGAAAACCTCCCTACTATGCACAGCATCTCCAGCGGCCTGAAGGAGACCATAAACCCGGGAGACATGGTCCAGGATGCCATCCACAACTTCTCCCCAGCCTACCAGCAGTACACCATGCAGTCCACACAGGAGGTGGTCCAGCCCAGCGCAAATGGAAAAGTGGCCACGGGCAACAAGAGCTCCCGCAAGTCTGACAAGATCATGCTGATCACCTCTGATGATGAGTTATAGGCATTCTTCCAGCAAGATGTTTGTGCCCTTGCCACCCCCGTCTCTAACCCCCTGGGGAAACGGCTGTGTCGCATATCGCACAGAGCTGGATTGAATCCAGGTGTTTAATTTTCATTATCCCAGTATTTAAGATGGACTGCTTGCCTCTGTCCGCTTTTAATGAATAATTTAAGCACCAAGACGAGGATGAAATTAATAGTAGTTTTTAAAATTGATAGCTCAATGACCAGAGAAGTGACCCGTCTTCATCTCGGCAGTAATAATGACGTGTCACCTTCACTGTATCGGAGACATCTGGAGCTGTGCATTTTCCTCAAATCAAGCTGCTGAATGTTCAGCAGCGTCCCTGATCCTGATTCCGTTTTCGTTCATTGTGCCGGTGCTCGCTCTCTGGCCGTCTGAAGTGCGTTCCCTCTGATTCATGTCGGTTTCAAAGAGGAGATGATTAATATGTGACTCCAGGAGGAGAAGAAGGGAAGCCAGCGATGGCAGGGAATGACACTTCATGGACCATCTCTCGCATCCGCTCGTTTGAAGTATTTGCTGAGCATTCCTCTGCATGGTTTCCTGACAAATGGAAAGATTTGTTCAGAGACACTTTCGTTTTGGAGCAGGCACTTCAAACTGCAGACTATAGCACTTCACAATCCTTTGTATCTACCATAGCATGGACAAATTGGATAAACCTGTCTCCTACGAAGTGGGAGTTGTATTCTTCTCATTAATTTTCCCAGCATGCTAAAGAGTTTAATTCAGTGCAACTAGACAGCCTTCAACAGATGCTCGCAATTAGTCTTTTTGCAGCTTCTGCATTATTGTAAATGTGTTTATGTTGGACGTGTTCACATCACTATTCGTGTTATAATTCCATGTTGCAGAGATTATGAAATATGCCCAGAATTTGATTGGTGTAAATTATTGTGTTTAATATGTTCTATTTGTTGTTTGGATTATGAAGTGGGAATATTTCAATGTATTTTAATGTGTGTAGTTCAGGCGTAGTCGGACCACACCAAATTCTGTGTGGGGGGAAAGAGAAACATAAACAAATCTGTGTGCTTTGAGAGACTTTGTAGTTTCCTCTGGAACTGCAACAAAATTAATCGGCAATTATTTTGATAATCGATTATTTGTTTGAGTAAAAAAAAAAAATTCTTTGATTCTTTGATCTTAAATGTGAATATTTTCTGTTTTTTTTACTCCTCTATGACAGTAAACTGAATATCTTTGAGTTGTGGACAAAATTAGACATTTTAGAGCGTCATCTTGGACTTTGGGAAACACTGATGACATTTTTCACCATTTTCTGACATTTCATAGACCAAACAACTAATCGATTAATTGAGAAAATAATCAACCGATTAATCGACAATGAAAATAATCGTTATTTGCAGCCCTAGTTTCTTCTCCCACTTTGTTTTTTCTCTAGAAATGTTATCGTCTGTGTTTATGTCACATGGGAGACATGTAGCCTTCTAAGTACATTAGTTATTGAAGACCAATTTTGTGTATCAAGTCATAGGTTGTTTTAATTTTCATACCCTGTTGTGCCAATTATAGCTGTCTTTCTGGGAAAGCAGAAATGAATTTAGTTGGGTACAAAGAACTAGTTGACTTGTGTGTCTTAGTCCTGTGTGGCACTCGTACAAAATTAAATAATTGTTCTTTGCTTGTGTAACTGAGTGAATCTGCACTTCTCAATGAGGAAAAAGCTTTATTTGAAGGTACAAAAACAGACACAGCAGACTTATTTATAGGAATAATTTACCATACTTTAAATCAGAGCAGAAACAAATACAGACTTTTATTTGTACATGAGGGTAGTTCATTGAGAAAACATGTAAATAAATGAATGTAAAATAAAAAATAATTTAGGTGTTTTTTAATAAAATTACACAATTCAATGAAATAAATATAAAATATATATGAGCAGAGTAATGACAAGTCGTGATGGGTACATACTCAGTTTATGCTGCCTTATTACTGTCCTCGTTTGGCCTCAACATGTTGCTACGAGACTGGAACAGGGAAATCATTAACCTAAAGTACAAACTTAACATAGAAACTGCTGCTGTTTAATTAACATTTAATGTATTTCACCCACAACCCTATCATCCATATACGTGCTCCATTCCTTCTATTATGAAGCTTTTTTCTGAATTTATACTAGAACTGACTTTCTACATATCAAAAGTTAAATACTGTAGCTTGTAGGACTGGCGAAGCTTGTGTGTGACAGCTTATTTAATCAAAGACATGTTTTCAGGACGTATTTTTAAATGAAAACCTTGAATACCTAGTCAAGTTATACAAGAAACGTTAATTTCCATACATACATTTGCATTGTTATGGTTCATAAAAAATGTAAAATAACCTCTGCTATCTTTAGTTCAATTACAGCTCCTTGGTGCTGTATAACAAGCTGCAGCTGCTTCAACTGTAGGAAGAAGGAAACATCCATGGAAGGTAATATTTATACCTCTTTTTGTCTACATTTCTCTGTAACGCTCCCTAAACTTGTTTGCTTTTATTTTAGCAAAAATAAGTGGCTTGTAGAAAATGTAAATTATTATGTCTGGAAAATATTTGCTTGTGGTAAGCTACCCTATGAGCAACATGTATTTGAATGGACCTCTGCTGGGTCACACTGGATGTAGGATTAACAACAAAGTACTTAATTCACCTGGAGACAGGTTTGTCTTTTATTATGGCACAGTATGGAAATGTATGCTTTTTACAGTTAGTAGGTTTTACAGTTTTTAGTATTATTTTTAAAGGTGTGCTGCCTAAAAACATCCACCTCAGATCCAAATACAGTAATATGTGCTAAAATGAAACAATGCCTCATTTTACAGCTTTTTGTTTTGAAACTTTACCACAAGAGGTCACTGTCAGAAAACACTTCCAGCAGTATTGTCTTGTAAAATAACTTGCTGAAAAATGACTTGTGTAAACATGTAATATCTATCTATATATTCCTCTGACTCTTGACTTTAAACAGACCTTTAACATAAAGAGGTCTGGGTGAACTATAGCAGCTTTGGAGTTATTTTCCGGTAAAGTTTCTTAGCGGTTACAAAAGCATTACCATCATCATCATTAGAAACTGTGGACTAAATCAATTGGCATCTTTTGAAAAGTACATCGTCCTTGCGTCCAGAAAAACTGACTAGGTTTACATGCAGGTTAATACTACAAAATAAGAGCATTTTATTTCTTTTTTTCATGTATTCCTAAACTAATGGAGCCCAAAAGACCCAACTGAGAATTTAGTCAATATTAGACATTTTAAAATCTGATCACATCAGACCGATGTGCTCTTGTGTTGAATTATGTACACTTGTTTTCAATATTTGAAATCATTGATTTGCTCAAGTAAATGTTTGGCATATATTTCAAGCTAAATGATCCAGAAATTATGTAGCATTTGTTGCCTTTGGTGGTAAAAAAAAAAAAAAAGTGTTGCCGTAGATGGTTTGATTTCAAACCTCTCACTTAATTACATTTATTTTGTATTTATAACAACATTATAAGGTTTACAAGTTGTGAACTAAAATGACATACACATGCTCTTTCCTAACAGTTAATCTTGCAGTCAGAATGTAATTTCCCCGTTTTTAAACGGTTCATTCTTGACTGTTTCAGATAATTAGCTGCAGCCTGGATGTAACCCTAGTCACGGTCTGTCCAATTTGAGAATTAGACAAATAGTAAATGTGCTGAGAAGACTTATTCATGGGGTATAAATACTCACAAAGAACACTTAAGTTATGAAAATAGTTTTCTCATTGTAAATGTGAATACAACTTTTTCAGAAAAAAAAAGGTCAGCGTCAACATAATTTGACTGATTAAGAATGATTACATAATCACACCACTCCCAGGATAGTAAAAGACATAAATATAGAAAAATATGTAATATATATATATATATATTTATATACTGTATATGCATATAAAACTAAGTATCAGAAAGAGAACATACGATGTATCAACATAGAAACCAAGTGAAAATACAAAAAGTAAGAACACAGCATTACCCCTGCTTAAAAATCACAGCAGGTTGTACAGCAGCAAAGTTCCCCATACTGTTCTTTGCAGCTATGGAACAGGGGAAAAACTCATGTCCTCTTAGCCAAGAGAAAATCCTGACATGAACAATCTCTATTGACTTCACTCCAAATTAGGAATGGATCCTCGGTAAGAACGGCTTGATTTCAAGTGAATTTCATATTTAAATATCTCAAAACGCACAACAGGAGGAAGGTGTTTACTGCATTTAGCCGTCGTGACACCACTGTTTTATAGAGAGGGGCGTCAGGAGTTCTCTTGCAGAAGAGTGTGTCAAAAGCAAAGTTAATAGCTACTGTTAGAGAGTTACCAACACCAGCAGCAGCACTTCTCGTGACCCAGCAGTATAGGAATGATTTCTATTTGGACGGAGTTCTCAATGTAAAGTGACAACGGAGGCAGTGGAAGCTTTAGCATTTCGCTAGTCTGTAATATACAGGAAGTAAGTTGAATTGCATTTCACTTGTAAGGACCCCTCTCGTTATCACTATATCCAATATGGATTACCTACCAAAGAGTGGTGTATAAAGGAAAGAGGCAAAACATCACCCAGTAAGTGCTGTGGCATACATATCAGAGAGTATACCGTCTTTAGGTACATTAGGCTTGACCTTGCAGTAGGTGGTCACACCACATTTAATCATGCTTCTATCTGTCATTCTACGAATCAGTTGCCCCGTGAATTGTTTTCTTTTATACTGCATCTAAACAGTTTCTTTTAAGTGCTATATAATGATAGAAGCTGGGTTATGTCTGATCTTCTGAATCCAAACAAATCTGGCCCCAAATGCTCATTAATCACTTTCCTATTCTACGTTTTACTCTTCCCAAATCTGCCTGTTCCGATCTGTGGAAAACAAGTATTCACCTCTTTTGCATTTCACAATATTAGAGCAAAAATTGTGAATACTTTCTGTCGTCAAAGGGTCACAAAGATGCCAACAGAGTCACTTGCATCTGCCCAACGCCCTCCAATGTCTTAAACAACATAACTACATGATACACTTTCCACCGACAAATCCAACAATTTCTCCACCAAACTACCGGCACATGTCAAGCGTTCTATGGATGAGCTCTAATGAAAGCAAGGTGCATCAGATATGCCTCTTTTAAAAGCTGATTTATCTGCTGTAGACACCCTGTAGATGTGAGACAAGTTTTTTTTCTTTTTTTATCTTTGTGCCTAATAGAAGAAAAAAAAGGCATAGATATATCAATATAGCCCAGCAAAGGCTTGCATACAAATTCTGGCCTAATGATTTGAGTTTTAAACTTTTCAAACACAAATGAAAAATGTTACTTCAAAACACCTAAATTAGACGACATGTATGGAAGCCTTTACTGGAGTGTACTGACTGCTGTTCTCTAGCATTACTTTCCCTACTTACTAAATTAACTATTTGGCATGACCACCGAGTAAAACTTTGCATAACCAAGACAGAAATATAAACAATAGCGCATTTAGCTGAACATGCATAATGCAGTGCTCTCCAAACGCACGTGTAGGCAGGTTTCAACTCCAAACCAAACACTACAACAAGTGATTTTACTGCTTAGCACCTTCAAAAAGAGAAGAGGAGCTAATCAGTGAAAACATCTGTTGTTGTGTTTGGCTGGCTCTTAAAGGCAACTGGTTGGAGACCAGACCGCTGGTTACTGTGGCTATAAAGACACCTGACCTCAAAGCTGGAACGATGAATCCTCTTTGTATTCTATAATAATTCATATTGATCACTTAGATCCTTTTAAGGCAACAGCTTCAAAGGCTCAATTTACATTGAGACACTTTTACGTAAAGAAAATGTGATTTGGCTTCGGCGTTACTGTCACATATGTACTTAAATCTCTCAAGTTTTATGCTTAATGGCGTCGGAGCTGCCACATTAGTAAAAAGCAAATCTCTGCTAACAGTCGTGTAGGAAGGGTCACAGAGGCCCAGTACCCTGCCAGTGCTGGGGGGTCGGGTCGGGGAGGGGGGGGAGTTTGCACAGTGCACAGACAATGTAGATTGTGTAAGAGAGACAGACGGACAGAGAGAGTGAGTTGTGAATGCATCATAACATCACATAGAGCTTGCCACCCCATCCCATCCCTCAGTCTAACTACTGAGCGTCCTCTCAGTGCAGGATGAGTGGGTTCAGGCTGGGTCAGAACCGGGAAGGACCAGGCAGGAGACGGAGAGCCCAGTCCTGTCAACACTAGGAGAGAGTCGAGAACGGGGTCGGGCTGGAGTTGTTGTGGTTGGCGGACTTGACGATGGTGATGACGCTGGTGGGGACCACCTTGCCCGGCGTGAGGGGCCCGCGGGTCACGGACCGGGCGAAGCACTGCAGGGCCTCGTACTTGGCTCGCAGGGCGTCCAGCTCCAGCTTCATGCTGGCGTTCTCGCGGGCCAGCTTGTCCACCTCATGCTGCAGCACTATCTTTTGCCTCTCCAGCTCCTCCTTCTGGGTGACACGTTTGATGCGGCAGCTGGCGGCGTAGCCCCGGTTCTTCAGGGTCCGTCGCCGCTGCTTCAACTTCGCCACGTCATCCTTGGTCAGCCCACGCAGGTGCTGGTTGAGCTCCCGCACGGACATGGCCACCAACTCGTCGTCGCTGACCGCTGGGGCATTCTCACCCCCCTCCTTCTTGACCTGCAGGACATGAACAATAGGTGAACAACAGCACCACGTCGGAATATTAACAATTAATTCATTCTCGAACTTCTCCCACTTACCTTTAAAGCTTTGCTCGTCTTAAAATGAGTCGTCATTCCCTGCATGCAGACAACTGGCCAGAATCTCACAGAAGACACACTGTGAAGTGAAAAGAAAGGATAAATTGTATATAACTTAAAAGTGAAACACAACATATTATTAGGCTATCAGTGGTGGAAAGTAACAAAGTGCATCTATTCAAGTACTGTACTTATTAGAGATACTGGCACATTACTTGAGTCTGTCCATTGTATACTACTTTATACTTCTACTCCACAACATTTAAGGGAGGATTAATGTACTTTTCAATCCACTATATTTATTTGACAACTTTAGCTACTAGTCACTTGACATCAGAGGGACCAAGTCATTGTTTTGCAAGTCACAAGTAAGTCTCAAGTCTTTGCACTCAAGTCCCAGGTCCTAAACTTTGAGTTTCGAGTAATGCACTCTTCACCAAATGTAACGCCATTTGCATCTTTTGTCAATTTGAATCTAAAGTCATTAAATTTGTGACTCCGATCTGACTTGAGTCCACAACTCTGCTTTAGAGATTAATATTTTACAGACATAACATATGATCAGTTTTTTAAAATATGATGCATTGCTACAGACGAACCTACCAAAAGTGTATAATGTATTTTAAATGATCTCCCTTTTGACCAGTCACGACGTTAAAATGCTGCTTGCATCTTTATGCATCAGTAATAATAAGTCAATAACATAATATGTAATACTGTATCACTGACACTATATCTTGACAGTAGTACATGTGACAGATAGTCTGTGAAAAAAATCCCCTGCCTCGTCCTGTGCTCCTAATGGCATTTGCGAGATTTCAACATACCCGAAGGAAAACAACCAATCAGAGCCGAGGAGTCTCTATAACGCAGCTGTCAATCACTGCTCGTGATTCATATTTGATCAGCGCTGCCTAGTTTGACAGTTCGATCGCCGTACTGAGAGTTTCGCGAGCAGTGATTGACAGCTGCTTAGAGACTCCTCGGCTCTCATTGGTTGTTTTCCTTCGGGCGCAGTGAAGTCTTGCGAACGCCATTAGGAGCACTAGGAGGAACCAGAGGAACATGATTGCATGATGCACTACTGTCAGGATATAGTGACAGTTTTATAAAAAATAACTTCATCATACTTGCTCAAAGTTACCAACTGCAACTTTAAGTAACAGATCTGAATAATTCTGATACTAACACATACTTTTGTTTATTGCAGATGCTGAGTAAGACATAACATTGGCACTCCTCCCCACAACTTCGCTTTAAAGACACCACAACAACATTCCAGCGTTACATCATGTGTCAATATTTATGTCTGCATGTTAGAGCCACAGATGCCAGCAGAGGGCAGCATGACACCATTAAACTCCAGCACTGGAGAGCACCTACAGTGTGTTTACCGGTTAGAGGAGGAGAGCCCTGACAATGTAGTTCACTAGACCAGAAACCTCTCTCCACACAACTTTGCATCGAAGCTCTCTGTGCCGGGGCAGCTTTTAGTAAAGCCTCTCTGTACATGTACTCTGTACATGAGAGCACATGCTTTCCGGACTGCTGCCATGGCCAAAAAAAGCGAGAGCGCTGAGCTGTGATCCTGTGAGAGGCACACACACCCCCCACCCCCAAGGCTCCATTTCAGGACCTGCCGACCGGCTTGACTAGGAGTGCACTGTTCCATGCTCGACTGCTGCCATGGAAACGCCCTGCGAATGGGCGTCGGAGTGTGAGTCACATGGTCATCAAAAGGGTAAACAAGTCTCATTCATAACCACAGCCTATTCATAGTACAAATAAGAAGCACTAACTTGTGCTGATAACCTAGAAGACATCCTGCGTACAAACGTCCTCAATGTGTCTCTTTATCCTGTTACGTCCCTTAAATCCAGTCTAATGTAGATTGTTTATTCCCCTAATCTGATGTGTCTACAGGGACACCACTCTGCCTCCTCGTGGCACATTAAAACAGCCCATCACATCAGCATAACATTTACAGTTATGCTGAACTTTACAGGGCAGCATGTGGAACATTCCTGGAGATAGGGTGTCACAGAGAAATACTTTCCTTTATAGTCACTGATGTATTTTTGCTGTGAGACAATGTAGTCTATGGATTTAGGCCTGTGTCTCGCTGCCTGGATCCTCTTACACTGGGCTTTCCTGAGCTGCTCTATGCCCTTATTTAACTCTGGCGGATATATTTAGCCCACAGTGCTGACACAAATTTCTGCCAACTAAACAATTTAAGTGAGTGTGCGATAAGTGATACCTCAGTAAGAGGGCAAATACTCTCTGCAGTGCTGTTAGCTGCAGCTTTCATGCAAGAACATACTCTGGGTGTGGCTGCTCTTTTTGGGATGTTTATCACGTTTTCACATCCTATGGCTGTATTGCTAATACAGGGATTTGCTGATTGCAAGAAATAGTGCAGTCGCAGTGGGCAAATCCAGGGTCTGAAAAGTGAAGCCAATGCTCAAGTGCCTTAAACATGCATTCTTTCTAATAGCCAGCAGGGGGCGACTCCCCTGGTTGCAAAAAGAAGTCTGATTGTATAAAAGTCATGAGCCTACTTCTCACTTGATGTATTACCTCAGTAAACATTGTAAACATGAGTTTATGGTCTCAGTCGCTAGTTTCAAGTCTTCTTCAATACAGCATGATGTACATTTAGTGAATTATGGTCCCATTTAGAGTCAAATAGACCATAAAGCAGGGTGTGCTTTAGGGCGTGGCTACCTTGTGATTGACAGGTCGCTACCACGGCGTTGTCCGGTCTGGGAGTTGTCCGTGTTTTTGTCTTACAGCTTTAACCCTTTCACAGTGTGTTTTCAGTTCATGAAAGTTAAAGGTTCTAAATTTGATATCCAGCAGCAAACAACTATTATATAAAGATATAGAGGAGTAACCTGAGCAGAGAATGAAGTTGCTCTCCCTCTGTGTGTGTGTGTGTTGTAATCCGAGTTTCTCACGCTTTGTTGACCTAGACGGGCCGGCTGTGCTCCCTTTTAGTGCATGTTCGTGCATGTGAGCGTGCCCCACTGGCTAGCTCACAGCCGTTACTCTGCACTGATCTTATACGGTGGTTACACCCCCCGCCCTCCGGTTCCCCCTCAGGTAAACACTGTTATCTCTGTCAGCACTTTCGCCATTGTTTGCACTGTTAGCACCATTAGCTGCGAGCCACCGGCTCGCCGTCCGCCATGTTGAGAGCCATTGAGAGGCAACAGAAATGCTCCCAATCTCGTATTGAGCTCCTTTAATTATAACCTTTTTGGTCACCTATAAACGTCTTATTCAGCATTCAGTTGTACTTAGCTCCACCCTCTCGTGTCACTTCTGGTTGCAAAATACCGAAATGGCGACGGCCGAAATGCAGAACTCGAGGCTTCAAAACGGCAGGCCACAAACCAATGGGTGACGTCACGGTGACTATATGCACTTCTTAAAAACATCGTTGTCTACAGAATGTTTTTACTGTTTTTGTCACAAGCAGATGAACTTCATATACGTTTCCTGACTTAAAATGAAAATAAACAGAAGAGAAATACATGTACCAAACAAACAGCTCAACCCAGAGCCACATAAACTCATGTTTACACATTTAGGGAACATCTGCTGCTCTCTCTGGTGTCCTTCATTCATTTTGCAAAGAAAGAATTGCGTAATTAAGATTTCAGAAGCATCAAATAAAGATGAAGAACCGAAATACAACGTTCCTCCACAGCCAGTTGGCCCGAACAGCCTAATTTAAGTGGTATTGCATCAGAGGGGGGTCCCTGGGTATATTCCTTGCAAAGATCATGGAAAAGTGGTGTGGGGCCTCCCTCTCTTCATACAAGGGGCCTCTAGCTTGAACCAAGAGGCCGGGTTGTTTCCCTGAAATTCTTGAAGCATGTGCTTATGTTTTTGCAAGTCGCAGAGACAATGTTTTTCTGATTCAAGATGCCAAAGTTTCCTCAGAGGAAAAACAGCAATTATGTTACACAGCCAAATCCAGTCTTTACGGTTTTGACACTCAGACAGGCGACAAATCATGGTTTTTCACTATAGTCAAGAAAACAACTCATATTAGGTTTTTTTCATAAGAGTAAGAAAACGAGTCTGGGAAAATACCTCAAAGAAAAGCCACAGATGGCGGGTAAAGAACAAAACCACATTCCTGAGTGAACACACATGTGCAAACCCTCACATGCACAACGCGGGCAAATGTTCGCTGAAGAAAGAACATTTCGGTCTGAATAATGTCCCGCGATGCACTCAGCTATACGGGGGTGGAGTCCAGACAATCCCACTAGTAAAACAACGGCTGCGAAATTCACGAAATGTCTGGAATTCAGAAGCGTCTCACTTCTTTCACTTGCCCAAACAAATCAAAGGCAGCCTGCATGCACACGTGTGCAAGTCAGGAGTCCACTAGCTTCCTTTGTAGGGCCTATCTTTCATTTGACTTTCTCATACAACAGAAAGTAATGTTTCATTCCTCAAGATGACTAATAAGCAAAAATGTACTATTTACTCAGCAGCAATGTTATCACAAATGTGTTGCATGAGAGCAGCTCCTCAACTAACAGTCCATTACAAACACTACACACACATGTCATGGTTATGGTTGTGTGTTAAGCATGCGTCTTATTTGATGTGGAAAGCAGAATATTTTCTGGTAAACCTGCTACTTTGTTCTTTGGGTGTTCACATTGCTTTGAAGATTAACTGACCCTTCCAAGGCTATTTTTGAAAGCGCCTAAAAAAACACAGAGGCAGGCAAAGACTCATTTTTACATGTGTCACAAATCCGCCTGACTTGAACAACTCTTAAAGAGCGAAATTCATGCAATAGTGTATGTCTATATTTGGGACAAAGTCAGTTTAATAAACCTATGTAGCATTTGTTCACTGTTTATACAGTTTTTAAAGTCAGGCATCTGGTTAAGTTCAAGGCTGCACTTCAGTGACAGCAGGTAACTGTGGGGCCCGGCCTCCTGCTAAAATAAACAGCATATCAAAGACTTGTGCGCTCATGCTGCAGTGATAAATGCAGAGTTGGCTTGTCTGGACTCTTTGTTTATCCTCTCTTTTTGTTTTAATTTGGGAGTAGGTTAAGCAGACGTGTTGCTGCCCTTGACAGCCTGATACACTCCTCTGAGAAAGCTCTTGCTTTTCTTGCATTTTTTCTCAGGGAGGTGGAGAGGTATTTCTCTCCAGCGGCACTCTGCTCTTTCTCCAGCGCAGCACATTTGGTGGGATATTGTGTGAGGGAAATGGAGAGCATAGCTGAGCCGTGAGTCATGCTGTTTACTGGTAAAAGCGACGACCAGCGGCAGGGAATCACACCCTCCCGATCTGACGTTTCCTGGAAAATCCCGTTGTTTCACGGAGAGGAAGGAAAAGTACAGAGAACCTTGGAAATGGCTGGCATTAACACCAGAAATTCAATGCGGAAAGGGAGGAGAACTCGCAGAATGTCTGAGCAAAGATATTCTCCCAACCAGGGACGCTAGGACTCAAAGAAATGTCAAGAATGCAAAAAAAAAGAAGAGAAAAAACAAGGACGCACATGTCCCACTTTTTACTACCAGGAACCCAATAATGTGTGAATAATAGGAAAATATCATCCCTCATTTTCCAACAAGATGTACCAAAAACAAAGCGAGGCTCTTTAGTTGAAAAATACTGTTAATAATAACGTTCTTCTCCTTCAAAACAACTAGCTGAGGCACTTGCATGACAACAGACAGGATGTGACAGCAAAGCATACAATCTGAATTCTGTGGAGTGTTTGTTTGTGTTGCTGCCAACATGCAATTTGAGTCACGGTGGAATCAGGAAGTTGGCAAGGAAAAAGATCAACAATTGAATCAGCAAGTCAGCCCCAGTGAGGAGCGACAAGGAATCCCCAATAACACAACATATCCCACCAAATCAAACAAATGAGTAATGTTGACACTTGCCGCACCCCTGACTATAAGGATGTGAAAGCAGCAGGTTGAGTTCGGTCACTCTGACGGAAAAGCAGGATGCAAATCAGCGTGGGTGGCAGATTGAGCAGTCTCAGACACTATATAACTGTCAGGGAGTCACTTTGGACGGATGCACCCCAGGCCTGTTCACACATTCATCTGTTATTGCCTGCATACACTGACTCTGTTTGGCGTGTTCAGCTGTGGATAAAATCGCAGGCTTCCAAAGTCAATAACCAAAAACTTGACATCTTTTTTCCAGTAAGAGGAGCAAAACACATCATGGTGGACGTGTTCCCTGTGAGTCACAGCATCGCAATACCACAGCTATTTCACTTTCACAACACCCCGCCGCAGAGACGTTTTGCATTCTGCTACGCTTTCATCCATCACCCGTGACCAGCAGAAAGAGAAATCCTATATATCTGATGACAATGACACTACACCCTGTGCTTTCAGGGGAATTTCTCCCTGTGTGCCTTGTCACTGCCGCAGACTATAGTGGTGGTAAAATGAGTCAGCAACTGTTACTTCTCCATCCAAAAAAGACATCATCACTTTAGTGATTGGACCACATGTTAACCTCATGACAGAGGAGTGCATCCGCTCCCACTGGCTGTCTTAGAGCAGCAGACACCGTGTGCACCCACCAGAAACAACAGTGAATCACAAAAGCCTCTCTGATACCAATCTGTGAACATCTAAGTGAAACAAAGACAAATATGTTCCATATATTAATCACAATGGTCTTAAAAGGTCACAAGTCCAAGTTACTCAATAAAATAAATTTAAAAAGGCAGAAAGAACTGGAAATAAGCAGTATTATTTCTGAGGTAAATTGTGTTATTATATGGTAATTATCAAAAAAAATCAAATGCACTTTCAGCTTCCTTATCTTTACAAGTCATAAAGTTTAATGTAGAACATAAATGATATCTAAAGCCTTTTCTTCTTCCAGAGTGAATTGTTTGTGGAAATATGCGCTCCTCCTGCTGTTAAGTGACTGTGTGTGTGTGTGTGTGTGTGTGTGTGTGTGTGTGTGTGTGTGTGTGTGTAGGCCAGTCAGCCCTGGTGGTCTGACTTCACATCGTGCCCTTTGTCCCACATGTCTAAAATGCAGACCACGTGTTGTTTCCAATGTCAAAAGTAGGCTGGTATTTTGCATTATAGCAGCCTAAATTGAAAGGAGCAAGAGTGGCAGAATTAAAGGGGATGTGAGAATGTTTTATATGATTTAGTTTAAACGGAACAGGTTATTTCACTTCCATTTTCCCCAAAAAGCTCATTCCAGTGACTTGAAAGTATAGGCTATAAATAAACAAACAAAACTCACTATTTTTTTTAAAACCTTGTAATAGCTCATTATAATTGTTCTGTGGCGCTCAGTAATAAATAGTCTACATGAGGGCGTTTTGTAACATTAACATAAATGTACTTTGGCAAAATAATGTGTGATTTCTATATATAATATTTCTTCATTAAATGTGTTGAATAAGCGTTTTCTGTGCTCAATAGACTTTTTTTAATTTTTTTTTTTTTTTTTTATAAAAGGAGATATCTATAACATGTAACTCATTGAGACAACTAATAAATTATGTTTTTTAAATTACCAGGCTGATTCAAATTACTAAAGTTCGACAAAAAAAAAAAGAAAATGTAGAAACAAAATAAGCAGTTATTACAAATTATTATTATTATAATTTTTTTTTACAATTTTTCCCTGTTTTTCATCACTTCTTTCTCGCGACTACTCCGAGCTCCGAGACACTTTTTTGTGGGCTTTGTGTTATGTTACTCTAACACAACACGTGTCCACGCGACTGGAACAATCTACAAAGTCAACTTTCATAACTGGGATCACAAACTTATCCTACATGACGCGCTGCGTGTACCCAACATAATCCCGTCTGCATGCGCCAATATAATCACCGTGACAACTTAAGCAATTTAGAAAAAGGATGACAAAACATCTTCCTTAGTAAAAAAAAAAAAAAAGAAAAAGAAACACAAACTCACCTCTGTGGACGCGGATATCTGTGGACCGTGATGCGTAAAACAGTGTCCGAGTATAGGTTTCCGATCCGGGCGGCGGAGTAAGTTGACACAGCGGGTGTAAAGCGTCCGGCAGCAGACGGCGGCGGCGGTGTATCCTCGTACTGAATTAACTACAAAACAACAACAATGTACCAACATTCCACGCTCTGCTTCCGCAAGCACTCACGTCACCGATTCCTCGTGACCGCCCCCTCCATTCATGAAAATAACTTTCTGCTGACGTCAGTCTGGGAAGAGGAGGGGGGGGTGTGTGTGGGGGGGAAGGCCATAAATAGAAGGTAGATAGCCTACTGCTGGCGACTGCTTTTGCTTACTTTACAAAACTAATCTGTACAAAGTCAGCAAATGTTGCCCTTAATATCAACGAAAAACAAACGTCACAATGAAGTCATAAACTCTCTCAGTGTGCTGACCCTCTCCCAGACTCCTCTGTGGTTAAATCTACACTACAAGCTGTTCAAAAATGTGCATTAACTGAGAGAAAACAGCGACCTCCTCCCTCCCGTCTGACTTGGGAGCAGCAGCAGCAGCAGCAGCAGCATTCCTTTCCTGGGGAAAGTATGTGGCGTAGTAGCCCAGCAGTCACAGGATTTCTCTTATTTTAACTGCACTGCTGCCAGTAACGTCACAGGTTATTCTGGGTAATTAAGTACTGGATGTAAATATGTTAAGTCAGGAGCCTTTTAAGGGCTGCTGCACTCTTCCCTGTTCATCTATCCGATAGTATAAGAAGACCTCAGCTTTGAGGTTGCTTCAGACTATATAGTGCCCGTTAAAACAGATGCAGTGTGTTTACACTATAAACACTGTGGGCTGCCCAGTTCAAACAAGGATAAAAAAAGAGGAGGAAAATGCACTTTCACTTGTTTTTCTGCTGACTGGACCAACACGGCTTGGAGCAGATTTTCAGACTAAAATTATCCTGTGAAATACCCACAAGTTTCTTGCAGGATATACTGTCTGGTAAATCACTTATGAGTAATAATATTGTCCATCCTTGACATACGTTGAGTGGAACTTTCAGAAATGTAACAGTTTAGATCAGGGCTTGCAATCGATTAAAATATTGAATCGTGATTAATCGAATGCTTGTCCATAGTTAATCGCGATTAATCGCAAATTATTCTCACATTTTGTATCCGTTAATGGAGCCTATATACTGTCAAATCCCTTCTTTAAAAAGTATAGATTGACAGAAAAACCCCATCATAATAAACTGCAATGTTCCATTTGACAGATATATACTAACATCAAGCTAAAGTTTTTGTAGGAGTTGTGGTTTAAGCTTTTTAATTGCTCATTTCAGGCCAAAAGTAGCTTCAATATTGAATCATTTTTGTTCCATGATGGTTTCCGTTTAATGGTGCTATGTTTAGCTACTGGAGAGACAAAAGAGGAAGCACAGAGAGAGAGAGAGAAACAAATAAACAGTCTCGGGTGCATGATGTAATTTTGACCTTTAAATAAAGCGTGACAAGCAGATGACCAGTAAATAAGTGATAAATGTTGATTTAGATGTTGCTATGTGACTGTTTAGACCAAAAGAATTTTAAACTTTGCACATGTCTCTTTTTGTTTTTACAGTTTTTCCAAAGCATTGCTAAAAACAAACATTCAATATTGACTTTTCTGAGTCACAATACAAATCCTGTTTCCACCGAATTTGACTAACTCGTGACAAATCATCTCTTTTCCCTTGACTTTGTGCCAGATACTCAGATTGGCGTAGATTTAGGTTACTGCCATAATTTACGGTTAGTGACTCAACAGATCGAGCTCTTCCACTGAATCCCATGTGGAATCAGTTACTTACAACAGAGATGGTTATGGCCTCATTCTTCAAACTGCACTGGAGCATGTTTTTGAGTAAAAAGCAAATAAACTTTGTTAGATGAGGAGCCCGCTTCGTGTTCTGGTTAGTTGGCGTCACTTAAATGTTGACCACAAACAACCACACATCATTTCCTTTGTGTAGCCTTCCTGTAATGAGATAAACACAAGCATCATTTGGCGAAACACTTCTCATTTGCTGCTGTATTTTTTTAGATTAAATGAAACAGTTTTGTAATGCACAAAGGCAGAATTTTGAGATGAGGTGAAAGAAAACGGAATTGGATTTTATCAGATTAGAAATAAAATGTGATGACAGGATTAAACTGGATTAAAGTCATTGAGAATAGATATGAGATGAGATTGGATAACATTATTTTGGATTCGAGATGAGATGTGAATACATGAGATGAGATACAATTATATTACACTAGATTAGAAATGTGATTAGACTGGGTTACATTCATTTAGAATACATTTGAGATGAGATGTGATTGGATTACTTCGTTTTAGATTAGAGATGAGACTGGATTAAATGAGATGAGATGAGACTGGGTTACATTAATTCGAGCTGAGATGTGAATACATGAGATGAGATTATATTACACTAGATTAGCAATGTGATGAGATGGGATTAAATGAGATGAGACTGGGTTAGATTATATTAGAGTAGAGGTTAGAATACATGATATGAGGTTACATTACATTTCATTTAGATGAGATGGGATGAGATTAGAATTGACAAGATTAATAATGAGATTGGATAACTTTAAATTTGAAATGAGATATGATGATATTAAATGAAATGAGATAAAACTGTATTACACTAGATTAGAGATGAGATGAGATGAGATGAGATGGGATTAAATTTAATCACAGTCCGTTTTAGATGATATCAGACTTGGTTACATTACGATAGAGATGGGATGGAATTAGATGAGAATGAGATTCGATCATATGGAATTAGATTAGATGGAGACAAAATGGGATGGGATTAGATTAGATTAGATATTAAATTGGAGATAATATGAAATGGGATGAGAATGAGACTGGATTACATTACTTTACATCACATCTCATTTTATCTGTAATGTGAGAATAAATAAAATTGGATGAGATCGGATTACATTAGATTAGAGGTGATATTAGATTACATTACATTAAATTAGAGATGAGATTACATTGAAGTAGATTAGAATGATATGAGAATAAATGAGATGAGATTGGATTACATTATATTAGAGGTGATATTAGATTAAATTAGATATGATTTTACATTGGCGTAGATTAGAATAATATGAGAATAAATGAGATGAGATGAGATGAGATCAGATCAGATTAGAGGTGATATTAGATTACATACCATTGAATTAGAGATGAGATTACATTGAAGTAGATTAGAATGATATGAGATGAGATTATATTAGATTAGAGGTGATATTAGATTACATTACCTTAAATTAGAGATGATTTTACATTGAAGTAGATTAGAATGATATGAGATTAAATGAGATGGTAGAGATGAGACGCGATACAGTGTGGAAAATAAAGAATAGAAATAAACAAATAAAATAGAAACAAGACTCTTGTCCTGGTTTATTGTCTTTTTGTTGCCAGCAGCCGCCTAAGAGAAAGAAAAATCTGTGAAATAAAGTCTGTGCAGAGCCACCTCTGATATTCTTGTCAAACATCCAGCTGCTCAGTCAACACCGTACCACCCAATTACTGTCCATCTGGCAGCAGTGTAGATGACCTCAAGTACACCCATTGTGTCTAACAAAATAAAAACAGCCAACAATGTGCGGCAGACTTAAGGTTTTTTTTCCGTCAGATCCACATGCTGTGGGGTCTCAGATCTTTCAGGCAGGTTTGGATTACAGGAAGTAACATTGAGTCACTAAACTTGCTTCTTTGTGACTCAGACTATTGAGAAATGTGATCTGGCAAAAAGAGGCCCCCTGTTGTATGGGGGATCATTCTTTTCTTCTAAATGCTCAAAAGTATTAGTGACCAAAAGACATATTTATAGTTGAATCATTTTAAATGACACTGGATGAAAAAAAAAACCATTAAATTATAAATCACATTTTCTTCCCCCAAGTGTTTTCACATAGTTCAGGAGAAGCGAACTGAGGATGCCTGACGTTAGACAGCTGCCTCTGGCACTGTTTGGACCGTACGTAATTTCAGAAGTAAAAGGATTGTTTTTGCAGAATTGTAGACTTCCCTTATGACACAAGATTTAATTTGGAACATTGACTGGACATTCCACTGACTTCACCAAAATGTGTTTCAGATGAAAACACTTTACGTAACCGGCTGGCAGGTTGGAGCTGCATGGAAACGAACATGGTGAAGTTACAGTAGTGGTGGTGGCCGCTGGAGCAGGCCTGTTTAAAGCCTAATAGTTCTGTAGTATTCTCTTCAAGCTGAAAACGATCTGATTATTAGAATAAAAGTTTTTGAGGACAGCATGAAGCAAGAACGGTGCAGCTTTTACACATAGTAGTTGTGAGAGCTTAGTAATGTTTAAGGAATGAACAAAGCACTGCCGCTGACCATGGGTGGGACTAAATATGGACATTATTAAGGGTGGTAAAGCTTTGATGCTCAGACTGCTGTTCTCCTCGAGGCACGGATATTTTTAAAGAACGAAAACAGCTGTCGGGATGAAAATGTGCATTCTGTGACTTCTCAGAAAACCTTGCATCTATATTGCTTTAACGTGTGACTCACCATCACATAGTACTTGGATTTAAAACTTTCTTGATGACATAAGACTGAAAATAATCTGCATCTTGTTTCCTGTTTCATTTGATGGTGTACTTTGTGGCTGCCGTGTTAACCTTTCATGTAATCTGTATTGAAATATGGAAAGTTATGATAAAGTTGCTCTCATTCTTCTTTTCAGGTGTGTGGTCCTTGATAAAGCCCCCGCGAAATGCTGTTATTTTATCATGAACGATTATTCTGTTTAGATTTAAGTCTTGTTCTGTTTTAATTTATCTTTATGTATTCACAATCACACACATGATAGAAGTTTATTCTGGTAAAATAGAAACCTCCCACCCTCTACACTACTGTAATGTTACCATGTTAGTGCAGTAGAATGGAGACTGCTGCCACCCTGTGTTAAATTAGTGGTATTTAAAGGAGGCATGACAATGTAAAGTTGTCTACTTTGCTTTTCTTGGCAAGAAAGTGAATGAGTATGAGTGTATTCATATGAAAAAGAAAGTGAATCTAGTGTATTCAAATGAAAAAGAAAGTGAGTCTAGTGTATTCAAATGAAAAAGAAAGTGAATCTAGTGTACTAATATGAAAAAGAAAGAGAATCTAGTGTACTAATATGAAAAAAAGAGAGTAAATCTAGTGTACTAATATGAACAAAGAAATGTAATCTAATGTATTCATATGTAAAAGAAATTGAATAGTGTTCTAATATGAAAAAGAAGAGAGTTATAAATATAAAAAATTAGATATCTTTGTCAAAACTTGCCGTCATGTATAATCTTGTTTCTCTTATATTTGTACTTTTATTTTGTCAGCAACTGATTCATCCTTAAGTCTAATTAGATATGCAATGCTATAAACAACACAGATGCCGTTTCTTTTTTTAAATTTTATTTATCAGAGATAATGAGTCATCCTTTTCTTTTGGGAACGATCCTCTTGAACAATCAGATTACATGATGAGCCACCTCTTAATTCAACATAAACTCCCAAAACTGTCGGTGTAAATGCAAGAAACACTTGTAATTTTTGTTTAGTAACAGGTAACATCCACCTTTCTTGCAGTAATGCAATGAGAATAATAGATGATTTATACACATAACACATCTCATTGATTGGAATCTGTGTAAAAAAAAATTATAATAATAATTTTGGAACAAAATATTGCCTTATCAACCTTATATTAATGAAGATATTATGAAAATTATAATAATGTTAAGATATATTGTTTTGACAGGTGTCAGGAATACTTGCTTGAGAATTATTATCAGCGAGAAGGATAGTAGAGATAGGATAGATGTCCTATCAAAGTCTTTATATTAATCTAAGTGTTCATGGAGAGAATATAAAAAACAAGGGTAAGGCTAAAGTAGAGGGATAATTTTCCTATTTTTTCTCAGGTAGGAGTTTGGACCATTCTGAATCTGTAAAGTACAATGTACAGAGATAATGGTGACTATGATGATGATTATGAGATGGTAAAATATCTGCTGATTGACTCCAGCGATGGGGAAAAACTTTTCCAAACACTGAAGCAGTGTAGTCATAAAGTCAAAATGGGGACATCTGGTGGACAGTTATACTTATTATACTAGTGACAAGAGTTGAAAATTAATTGATATATGTAAACAGAAATGACCACTTACAGTTAAATTTACCATTTGTACATGGTAAAGTTTATCAGCCTATGTTATCTGTAGTTTGGGATTTATCCTGTAATTATCATTACTGTCAATGTGTACTTTATTTTTTTTATTATTTTTTTTATTTTAATTTATTTTTTTAATCTATTTTTTATTTTTTTATTTAATTTAACTTTGTTTTTTTTTCTGTATCCTTTTTGCATGGGGAATGGGTGAGGGTTGGGTGGGAGGGGGAAAATACCAAAATATGGAGGGACAATCATTTACATTTGTGCTCTATTTGTATGTTTCTGTACACCTGATGTTACTCCCAATAAATTATTACGGGGAAAAAAAAAAAATTAGCAAAATCTCCTGTATTGGAACTATGTTAAATTGCATCTAAAAAAGGGAATATATATTTATATATATATATATATATATATATATATATATATATATCTTTGTCAAACTGTATATATATACATATATATATATATATATATATATATATTTTTTTTTTTTTTTTTATTTATCTTTTTTCTAATTACTTTAAAAACTCTGTAGGCCTAGTTAAATCCCTGGTATGATCCGTTTTCTTTGTATATAGTGCACAGTATAAGAAAAATAGGAACGAGTCTTTAGTGCCCTCCAGTGGCCACAGTGCGTAACTACATATATATATATTTTTTTTAAGTTTTACTTTGAAAGGGTTGACCGGAACTTTAGTATGCTAATTGTGTGTAACTTGACATTGCAGTTACCCACTGTGACCACCAGAGGGCATACCACGCATTGTTTTTTTTATTACAGTATATCAATGGGGCACACACAACTAGTGTGCGCCATAGACACACTGTTCACACTGCCGTCCAGTGGCCAATGTGCATAATTACACCCCCGTCTATTGTTAAAACAGCATAGGAATACTTCTGGTGCTTAACAGAGCTTAATAAACTATTAGTACGCTATTGTGTCTGTCTTGGTCTTTCGAGACCAGCCTTGATGCTACTGTGGTTAACGTATGAGACGCTTTCTGCCCTCTGGTGGTCACTGTGAGTAACTACAGCTGCACTCCTCTCGCGTCAAGTTAGACATTATGGCATGGTGACACATATTTCCGGTGAAGAATTTCAAAGTAAAACCTAGATACAAGCCATGACAAACAGAATAACGACGTAACGCCCAAAGGAGATTTAAGGGGGATTCGTGATTTTGGCGTTTTGAAGCGAAGCATATATCTATCTTACTTCTGCTTTGAATAAGTCGTGTCTGTGTCGAGTAGACTGCTTTCACTGTAACACCACCTGACACTTGTTATATTAGCAAAATATTATACACATAAAATGATTTGGCTTAAAAGAATACCCTCCTTTTTTATTTTTAAAGATACTGATTTTAAAACATATTTGACCATGATTGAAAACTTAAAACTCAAAAATTCTAAATTGACCAAAACTATTAAATTGTTTAGACATTTCAAATTTATACCAACTGTTTAGCAGACCCCCAAATGTTTTTTGTTTGTTTATTTGGTTTTTATTTGTTTTTGTTTTTATGCCTCTTTTTCCTTTCTTTACAGTTTATTTGTTGTACAATTTACAATTTATTTGTATATTATTTTTATACTGAAAGATATGTTTGCAGAACTGTAATGAAACATCTGAACATGTGATTATATTGTATTGAACTTTTGAAATAAAAAAAATTAAAAAAAACCTGCACTTCCGGCCACTAGGTGGCGGTAATGCACTTGTCCTTCTTTGTTTGCTAACAAACATTGATACAGAGAAGAAGAAACCGTCATGGCGCAGACTTTGTGATAGCGTCTGAGTCGGTTAACGTTAATTATTGATTAAAGTACATAGTTCAGACTAACCACGATCAGTCTTATGAGACCGAGTAAATATGTAAGCCACTTTTAATTTAAATTACAAGTCAATGAAGGCTAATTCACTGTCAGTGCTGCGGTGGACACCGTTCAGCTAAAGTTAGCTACAATTGCTAACAGCCACATATGTAGCTTAGCTTTAGCCGCATTTGTTGTAGTTAGCCCTAGCAGTTGTTGCTCAGTATTTAGATAGTTGTAATGATAGCATACATTCTGTCAGCTGACCCATAACACAGCCCTTTTGCTACTCTTGGTCTCTACGTTAACGCCTATGTTGTTTTCCTCGCCAAGTGATTGCGATTTAGGGTCTTAAATAGCTAATTGATGTTAGCTCTAGCCGTTAAGTTAACGTTACCTTAGCTAACGTTACTAAACTCGTGTTTTTGCGTTTGCTAATCTTGTGTTTCTCCTTGTTTTTTTCTCATACACAGACTGCTCCAAGCTAAGTAATGTCACCCGCTTAATCTGCTGTTAATTTGGCTTCGGCTTGTGCCTGTTAGTAAAGATGAATCGTCCAAAGCCAACAACTCTGAGGCGCCCCAGTGCTGCAAAACCATCAGGTATAATGCACAACCCCAGTGTCATCTTAGTGTTGTTTTGAACATGGTAGCTAACAGGGTATGAAATCACCTGCTACTGTGGCAGGTCACTGAACATTTCTACTGGACACTCACATTTTTGTCACTTCTGAAACCCATATAGACCTCTTCAGAATTGTAAACACAGAGTCAGTGGTACCAGACAGTACAAATATGTCATGTAACCTTAATCCCTGAGTATGTTTAACTCATGAGTTGCCTTTTAAAACAATAGTTCTTAATATAAGGATAACCTATCTGCCGTGGTGACAGGCGACCTGCCACAGCCAACATTTACTCTGTATTTGGCAGGTGCCAATTTCATTCCCTGGAAGCAAAGCATAAGAAAATCACAATTTACTGTGATGTCTACTTCTCCTCCACCAGGTCATCCTCCACCAGGAGATTTCATTGCTCTCGGATCAAAGAGCCAGGGTGGAGAACCCAAAGCCCCCGCTGTCCTGCTGAAGCCAGCATCCACAACTCTACCTGCTGACCGTAAGAGAGAGACTTCCTCCGCTCTGCCCTCCTCATCGGGTCTGTCTGGCCTCGCCAAGCGGCCCAAACTATCCACCACCCCTCCGGTCAGTGCTCTGGGGCGACTCGCTGATGTCGCAGCTGTTGACAAGAGGGCAATATCACCCTCAATAAAGGAGCCTTCAGTGGTACCTATTGAAGGTATATCAGTTGCTTTGTGCCTGTTTTTATTTTTTTTGCAAACTTGAAAAAGCTAACACAGAAATAGCTACAATGTTATATGTATTTTGCACTGCCATGGTTGTAAGGAAAGTTAAAACTCCTCTTTTTTATTGTAGTGTCACCGGTAGTGCTTCTGGATGAGATTGAAGCTGCAGAGTCTGAAGGAAATGATGACCGCATTGAGGGACTGCTGTGTGGAGCCGTGAAACAACTCAAGTTGAACCGAGCCAAGCCTGACATAACATTGTACCTCAGTCTCATGTTCCTGGCCAAAATCAAACCCAACGTTTTTGCCACTGAAGGAATTATTGAGGTAAGATTTTTCATTGACGTTGTGTTAACCTTCTTCCCCAAAGTGAACCTCACAGATGTTGGAATTTGATTGGACTTTTCACCTGTCTCACTCTCTGTCTCAAGGCCTTGTGCAGCCTCCTGCGTCGGGATGCTTCGATCAACTTTAAAGCAAAGGGGAACAGTCTTGTGTCGGTTCTTGCTTGCAATCTGCTGATGGCAGCCTACGAGGAGGACGAGAACTGGCCAGAGATCTTTGTAAAAGTGAGAATCTCCTGAACACTCAAAACAGTTTTCTGAATTCATTTTTTTTTTTTTTTTTTTTTTTACGATGTTTTATTATAGCCATGTACAGTAGGAACTCTTGCAATTTGATAATCTAAAATGTATTTTCAGGTGTACATTGAGGACTCTCTGGGGGAAAGAATCTGGGTGGACAGTTCCCAATGTAAGAATTTTGTTGACAACATCCAGACTGCTTTTGGGACAAAGATGCCCCCTAAGAGTATGCTGCTGCAGGCTGACACTGGCCGCTTTGGTGGAGATCTCAGTGCAGGTACAGTTGCATTGAGGAAAACACACACTGGCTTGTTGGGTGTTAGGATTGTTGATGCAGGAAACGTGATTATTTATGCTGCTTTTGGATTTTTACGATTTGTGTTTAGGTAGCAGCCCTCATCCCTCAACCCCCGATGAAGACGACAGCCAGACTGAATTACTGATAGCTGAGGAGAAACTCAGCCCTGAGGATGAAGGGCAGATCATGCCGAGGTATGAAAACTACCCATACAGATGTGAGGGATGCTGCAGTGTACAATCCAAAAGACACCACTCTGAATTGTTAGATTTGTGTGTGGATACAATTTCATATTTATATTTTTTATTCTACATAAGATTTTGAAATTTTATCAGGTTATCACAATTAAATCCTTTATAATGATTCTTGCAAAAAAAATGTACTGAGCTCCTCGGCCATTTTGTCTTTCGTCTCACCCTCTGGTATACTGTAGGTATGAGGAACTGGCAGAGAGCGTGGAGGACTATGTGCTTGACGTCCTCAGGGATCAGTTGAACCGCAGGCAGCCGATGGACAACGTTTCCCGAAACCTGCTGCGTCTGCTCACGGCCACGTGTGGCTACAAAGAGGCACGACTCATGGCTGTGCAGAGGCTGGAGATGTGGCTCCAGAACCCAAAGGTGAGGAGCAAATATCCTGGATTAAACCACTTGTAATGGTCATTTTCCCAGTATCTCACTGGCAGTGTTTTCTCTACGCAACTGTAGTAAAACACTGCATTTGGTGAGTGAATTGCCGCGTGAATTCGTAACAATATCTCTATAATGAAAGGTAAAAGGTAGCTTATAATTGCAAAAGATTTATTCAAAAAAGCACTATGAAGTCAGTACATTGGTATCAATATTGTGATACAATCTCTTGCAATATTGGTACCAGTGTATTGATTGTTAAAGGTATATTATGCAACTTTTCCTCATTAAAATGGCTATAAACGACTAGACTTACGTTATGTATTTTTTGTTGAGCTGTGTACTTACATTATCCAAATGTTTCCAACAATTTTCAATTTGTTTGTCTGCCAGGAGCTGTCATAAATGGACTTTTTTATCCATTTTTAAGCCACATTTTTACGATACACTTTTTAGATCTTGGTTGTTTCTAACTATATATTTTAACTAGATGAAGGATTTTAGTCATTGGACGTCTGGATCTTAAGTTATCAGAGAAACTAGCTGACCAAACGTTAGCGGTAGCGAGGCTCACTGCCAGCTATGTCTGCCAAACAGCGTCGTAGAAACACTGATTTATAACGTGACACTGCTTTGTTTAGTGTTTTTATCGGTTTTAATCACCGGATCTGTTTGTTCTGGAGAGGAGGAGACCTCTTGATAATTTGGCTCCCAGTAAAAACTTTCTCAACGCTGAACACTGAAGAAATCCTAGCGGGAGAAGCTGTGTTATTGTTTTGACTGAGAGACCCCTAACGGCAGAAAATTACATATTGTGCATTTAAATGCAAGAGACGCAACAATATACTGCAGCACTGCAAAATTGCAGTATCTAATATTTTACAGGTTTTTTTTTTTGTTTATGTGAAATCATGAATATGAACATGACTGTTGATTAATGAGCATTAACTGACTCTCTTTGTTTTTGTTTGCGCACAGCTGACTCGACCAGCTCAAGACCTCCTCATGTCTTTGTGTATGAACTGCAACACCCAGGGAGCAGACGACATGGAGGTGATCTCCAACCTGATCAAGATCCGACTCAAACCGAAAGTCCTCCTCAACCACTACATGCTGTGTGTCAGGTTTGTGGAGTCGCTTTTTGTCTTACTTCTAGCTTGCTGTTACAACGCAGTGACTTACACTAACTGGTGCTTTTGGCCGTGATCCTCCAGGGAGCTGCTCAATGCTAACAGAGACAACCTGGCAACTATGGTGAAGCTGGTGATCTTCAATGAGCTCTCCAATGCCAGGAATCCTAACAACATGCAAGTCCTCCACACAGTGCTGCAGCACAGTCCAGAGCAGGCTCCAAAGGTGAAAATAGTAGTTTGGAAATAATTTTACTATTTTAATCAGTCATTAGTGTCTGTGTTTGAATTCTATCGTTTTCTCTAAATCAACATTCTCCCTGTCTTCCATTGTGTCTGTAGTTCTTGGCGATGGTGTTCCAGGACCTGCTAACCAATAAGGACGATTACCTCCGTGCCTCCCGAGCTTTGCTGAGAGAGATCATCAAACAGACCAAGCATGAGATTAACTTCCAGTCCTTCTGCTTTGGTTTAATGCAGGAGAGGAAGGAGACCAGCTATATGGACTTGGAGTTCAAAGTATGTATATGTGTAAATCCCTCATTTCAGCTTTCATCTCTTCATATATTCACACTGAACTGTTTATCTTTGTCTCTCCCATAGGAGCGTTTTGTTATCCAGGTGACAGATTTACTGACAGTCTCCATGATGTTGGGCATCACCGCTCAGGTCAAAGAATCTGGCATTGCCTGGGACAAAGGAGAGAAGAAGAGTGAGTGCTGTGTAGTTGTTCTAAAGATGTATCTGTTAACCATAATATGCATGATTAGCTTTGCCTTAAGGCCCAGACTAAGGCCGATTGTTGCATCGCACCACTTTGTCTTGGTGGTAGTCTGTATTCATCATTCAAAAAGGGAAACCGGAAGGCCGAGGACTGCGGATATACAAGCCGTTGTTATGATACTTACATGAAATAAAGCAGCGTCTGCCGACCATTTTCACACCATTCTCACTCACCACTTAGCTTCATTCAAGATGGCCATGTCGTTGTGAAAATATCCGTGTATTGGAATGATCAGATGAGATTTTTTTTTTAAATTTTTTTACCTTTATTTATTCAGGGGAGATTCCCTGAGAGCAATGCTCTCTTTTTCAGGAAGATGAAAAATGAGAAGAGCATCATTTGCTTGTTCTCCTCACTTCCTTTTCTGATCTCGTGCTCTGATTCATTTAAGCTGAACAGCCAATCAGAGTGATGTCTCACACCGACGGGCTCCGCTGCCGATTCAACATGCGGTATCGGCCAAAAAGCCTCCGACACGGGCAGACTAGTGCCAACGCTGCGGGGACACGACAAACAACAAAAACTAGGGCAACAGACGCTCACCGACGGCCCGAAATTGGCTGAGGGTCACTGGTTGGGCTGTCCCGAATACAAGTATTTGGGCTTTGAAGCTTCGGTGAGAAATATTCGAAGGTATTTGAAGCTTCGTGACGCGGTGCAGCAGGCAGACATGTTCTTCTGTCTGTCGGTCTCCATCTCCCCCTGTTTCAGTGCCGCTGCCGCACTACTGTACACACACATGCACCTCTACACACAACAAACAGCGATATCTGAGAATAACTAATAATAATTGATGCTGAATATGAATAATGTTGTGGGATTATTCCTTATTTCATGGGTTGTTTTGGGATTTATACATTATTATTACATATTTACATAAAAAACAAATAAAAAACACAAAGCATTCAAATACTGATTCGGAGGTCGATTACCATGGCAACGGTCGAAGTCTCAAAGCATGGGTCTTTAAACATATGTGTGGTTTGTTTCAGATCTGGAGAGCCTGAGGTCGTTTCAGAATCAGATCGCTGCCATCCAGAGAGACGCTGTGTGGTGGCTTCACTCCGTGGTTCCCACCATCAGCAAAACCGGCGCAAAAGACTACGTTCACTGGTCAGTAACTCCACGCCATCTGATGTGTTTATTGTTCAAACTGCACAAGCTAATCATGTTGTCAGCTACTTTATATGTGAATGATCTCTTTCGTGTCTGCAGCCTTCACAAAGTGCTGTTCACAGAGCAACCTGAGACGTATTACAAGTGGGACAACTGGCCTCCAGAGAGTGACAGGAAGTGAGTTTTCCTCCGTTATTCAAAATGAATCATGTTTTCTTCTGACTGTGTTTAGCACCATACTAAGCTGTTTTTAAAAAACATTCCTCAGTTTCTTCCTTCGCCTCTGCTCGGAGGTGCCTCTGTTGGAGGACACGCTGATGCGCATTCTGGTGATCGGGCTGTCGCGTGATTTGCCCCTCGGCCCGGCCGATGCCATGGAGCTGGCAGATCACCTGGTGAAGAGGGCTGCTGGAGTTCAGTCTGATGGTGTGTGAAGATCCACTTAGGCTGTAACTGTTTATGATCACAGTTAAGCTGTGTATATTACTCTCTGGCAGAATATTTGGACATTTGGTAAACACATGTGCCTCAGTTTAATGAGCAGCCAACTTGAGTCTTTCAAACTCCTTATTCACATCTTATCCTGACAGAAAAATGCATGTTAGGAAAGTATGAACAAAGGAAATATGGCTTTCATTGTAATAGTTTGACTGCTTCCTGGCATGATTCTTGACACATCAGTCTAAATCTGCAGAGCTGACCGACTGTTTCTTTTTAAACAGATCTGGAGGTCCTGAAAGTGGAGAGGATCCAACTCATTGATGCGGTGCTGAATCTGTGTACATACCACCACCCAGAGAACATTCAGCTGCCTGCAGGGTACTACAACCGTCTTTTAAAAACAATTTCAGGTCATACAGTTTACAGTCTTGAATAACAAACGACTCTTAATGTTTAAGGTACCAAGCGCCAAATTTGGCGATATCTGCCCTGTATTGGAAGGCATGGCTGCTGCTGCTTGTGGTGGCCGCGTTTAATCCTCAGAAAATAGGTACGGCACTCCGTTTTCTATGTTGCATACGTAAGTGTAGCTACTTAATCTATTAAATATTCTTTATTAATGTATTGTCTGACATTTTTTTCCGTTAGGTTTGGCTGCCTGGGATGGCTATCCTACACTGAAAATGCTCATGGAGATGGTTATGACAAAGTAGGTGATGGTTATAATTTAGAATAGAAGAGTTTCCAGGATAACAATGCTGAACTAACTAAAACACATCTCTCTATGCCTCTGTAGTAACTATACCTACCCTCCATGCACCGTTGCGGACGAGGACACAAAGACGGAGATGATCAACAGGGAGCTGCAGATGTCCCAGAGAGAGAAACAGGAGATCTTGGCCTTTGAGAGCCACTTGGCAGCAGCCTCCACCAAACAGACCATCACAGAGAGCAACAGCCTGCTGTTGTCTCAGCTTACTAGTCTGGATCCACAGTAAGAGACCAAGAGGAATTATGCACATTGTAACTAGTTGATTGTATTCTCTTTTTTGAGACTTCTCCAACAACCTCCACTTTCTTTAGATTGGAGGGAGGACAGTAAACTTTGCTGCTTTGTATACAGCAGACAGTTCAATCTAGCTATTACCACTAGAAAATCATTGTCAGTCTATAATGGAAGAAGTCCTGTAAAAGGCTATAATAGCCTTTAGAATCTAGATAAAAGTGTTCTTACAGATGTGACTGTAAGATGGACTCATAGTTTTTATTTGTGTTCAGGGGTCCCCCTCGCCGACCTCCTTCTCAGATCCAGGAGCAAGTAAAAACCCTCAACCAGTCTCTGCGTCTGGGACATCTCCTTTGCCGCAGCCGCAACCCGGACTTCCTCCTCAACATCATCCAGAGACAGGTAATGGCCATGGACACACTAATACACACTAGGGTTGGGCGATTGGACGAATATATATTGGCTATCAACAATTGTCTCAGCACATCGCCGGTTGATTTTTTTTTTTTTTTTTGGGCGATGTTTGTCATTTTATTTTAATACACTGGGGTCTCTAAACAGTGTTGGAAATACATAAATTGGGGATAACTGGAAATGAGCCCAATTATATTCAGCAGATGGGTTTTAAGGGGTTAATTATGTAAAAGCTAAAATGATATTCAATTAGGGGAACTTGAGATCCTAGGACCATTTTGCATCTTAACAATACAATACAATAAGTGTTTACTTTTGGCCCGTGGCCCACCACTGAGTTCCAGTTTTGACCCTCCAAGGGAAAAAGTTTGGGCACCCTTGTTCTAAGGCTTTTGTCTTCAGTGTGCGTCCTGTAACTGTCGTACATTTTCAACCCTTCACAGGCTTCCTCTCAGTCTATGCCGTGGTTGGCTGATTTGGTCCAGTCCAGTGAGGGATCCCTGGATGTGCTTCCAGTGCAGTGCCTGTGTGAATTCCTTCTGCATGATGCTGCGGATGACAGTCTGCCAATAGAGGATGATGAAGAGGGAGAGAGCAAAGAGCAGAAAGCCAAGAAGAGACAAGTATGTTGATTATAACACAATACCTTACTGTTGGAAGGCAGGAATTACTGAAATTGTCCTGTTCTGACATTGTTTTTGAATTTTTCTTAAAGGATGGGTCCATTATTTTTTGGGGTTTTTATATCATTCTGTAGCTTCCCAGTGGTGTCCCTTATGTATTCAAGTCCAGACATTCAAATTTTGGTAAAAGTATGTATATCTTAGCGTCAAAATGCTATTTTCCCAAGCCCTTCTAAAAACTTTTATAATAAGTTTACCTCGCAGAACACGGGAGTACATACAACCCCACATCTTAACTAATCCTTTCAGTTATTTCCAAACCTAGCACAACTAATTATGACTCGACTAATGTTCACATAATTCATAACCTTATTAATTAGCTTCATGATTAGCTTACTTTGGTAACCTATGTCACTGCTTTTTGCGAACAGCTGAGTGGGTGTCTCCATTTAAAAAAAACGAAAAAGAACGCAGATGGACCCGCCCTTTAATGACAGGTCTTAATTTAGCTCAAATTAACTTGCTACATGCTAAATGTATCTCTGTGCTTATTTATATTTATGTGAAGCTTATTACTGACTCTTGACTAATCCTGAATTATTATCTCTGATCCTCTTAGCGACAGCAAAAGCAAAGGCAGCTACTTGGGCGGCTCCAGGATCTTTTGTTGGGTCCTAAGGCTGACGAACAGACAACATGTGAAGTGCTGGACTACTTTCTGCGTCGCCTCAGCTCTTCTCAGGTGGCATCGAGAGTTCTAGCCATGAAGGTACCGTATTGGAAGCAGAAAAAAAACATCACTAGTAGCATTGTGTTACTGTTTAAGCCTGATTCCATTTACATTATATATTTGTGTATAGGGTTTGTCATTGGTGCTGAGTGAAGGAGGCCTGAAAGATGGAGAAGAGCGGGATCAGCCCATGGAAGAAGACTCAGATGCAGATGCTGAGCTTTTGCCAGGGTACAATTGGCTGCTACAAGACCTCCCAAAGCTCCCCTTGTTTGACAGCGTCAGGGGGATGACGTCCACTGCTCTGCAGCAGGTCAGTGTCTGACTCAACTGTAAACTGTCAATAACTGGAAATAAATGTAAACCTCTTAGGAGGTTTAATGACAAGGAGTTTGACGGGTGTCTTTTCTGTCTGCTCTCTTGAAGGCTATTCACATGGAGACAGATCCACAGACGATCAGTGCCTATCTCATCTACCTCTCCCAGCATGCACCGGTGGAGGAGCAGGCTTCTCATAATGACCTGGCCCTGGTAATCACGGCGAGTTACTTCCATTCATTACATTACATGTTTTTCGTTAATCTGTTTTTTCGTCGAGCAGCGCTGACGTGAATCTGATCTTCAAATCGCTCTCTATAGGACGTCGCCCGGCTAATCGTCGAGCGTTCCACCATCATGAACAGCCTGTTCTCCAAACATTCCTGCAGACCCGAGTCTGATGCTGTGCTCAGTGCTTTCCTCACCATCTTCTCTGCATACATCAAGCGGATGAGGAAGACCAAAGAGGGCGAGGATCTTTACAGCTGGGTGAGCATTACTAACTGAACTACAGTCATCATTTACATCATGGCTAACTATTTATCGATCCTCTCACTGGCTCAAAGTAACTGAAATATCTAAGAATACGCTGGAAGCTCCATAGGCTTTTAAATCTTTATGCAATCTAAAAAAAAGTGTTAAGCTTTGGGTCTAGTAACCTGACAATTTCCCTGTGATTATTGAATGATCTTGATAGTGAGTCCATGATAAAATAAATAGGATAGGAACAAGGTAGCAGGCTTGAAAAATATGCTTTGAGGCTGCAACTGAAATGTCATCTGCAATTGAAGATTAATCCCAGTTTGTTTGTAGGATGTGCTGAAAAAGGGGGGAATTGCATGATAAAACTTGTGCCTGACAAACTTCTTTTTTTCTCCAGTCAGAATCTCAGGACCAGGTGTTTCTGCGTTGGACCACAGGAGAGACTGCTACGATGCACATTCTGGTAGTCCATGCCATGGTTATTCTGCTGACTCTGGGACCACCCAAAGGTAGTCCTGTTCACTTTGCTGTTCAATGTTTGCAATGTTAAAGGGGCTGTAAGAACTAGGAATGCATGATGATAATAAATATATTAAGTATATATAAATAAGGGCATTAGGGATTTACCGATACCGAATCGAATATCGGGCCGATATTGACTCGAATAGCTGTACCAGTGATAATGATAATATACTATATACTGAAATTTGAATTCCTGTTTAAGTTTTGACCAATTTGTTGCTACATTAAAAAAGTTTACAACTGAATTGTAATTCCTGTTAATTTTGAAGATTTTTTTACCAAGTTGCTGGTGTATGATTTTATTATTTTGATAATAACTAATTTACTAACTCAGTAAATTTATATCTATGTATTTATTTGTTACATTTTGTTTTAAGTTAGGAAAGCAATGTTTAAGTCATGCCTGATGTTGCCTTACACATAAAAGAATAATCCCAGTCACTTCCGGCCGATACCCAAAGCCCAGGTATCGCTATCGGTATCGGGACTGAAAAAGTTGGATCGTTGCATCCCTAATTGGCATTGGCAAAAATAGATATCGGCAATATTCCAATATCGTGCATCACTAGTAAGAACATGTTTACCATTGTGCATATTTACAGGAGAGAGTGATTTCTACAATCTTTTGGACATTTGGTTTCCCGACAAGAAACCTCTACCCACGGCCTTCCTGGTTGACACCTCAGAAGAGGCCCTTCTGCTGCCTGATTGGTTGAAACTGAGGATGATCCGATCAGAAGTTTCTCGATTGGTTGATGCAGGTACAACATAACATAGTACACAAAAATATGTGTTGGTCACCATGTAAATTATTTTCTACTTTATAATGGAACAACACATGTTTTTCCCCTCAGCTTTACAAGACCTGGAGTCTCAGCAGCTGCTGCTGTTTGTACAGTCATTTGGCATCCCTGTATCCAGCATGAGTAAACTGCTGCAGTACTTGGATCAGGCAGTCTCTCATGATACAGAGACGCTGGAACAGAACATCATGGACAAGCGTAAGAGAGCTGCAGATATCCTACTTTTGAAATAGTTTACATTTTTGAGATTATAGTCCTAAAATATTTATGATTAATCTAATTTTGTATTCATTCTGCAATAGACTACATGGCCCACCTGGTTGAAGTGCAGCATGAGCGAGGCGCCACTGGGGGGCACACTTTCCATTCGTTACTGAGCTCCTCACTTCCTCCACACAGAGGTTGGTGTTTCAGGTTATATTATATGACATTTAAGTCATTTTTGCTATTCATTTTCTAGATTACTCGCATTGAAAGTGTAAAAGTTTGTAAATGTGTTTAACAATATTAAGATTTTTTTATACTTGCACATAATCTTAGATGACATAGGGCTTTAAATGTAAAGTGTCTGAAAAAAAGATCTACCAGAAAATGTATGAAAATAATCTAAATTAGTCCATGTCCTGACTACGTCCCTCCTGACAGATTCTGCTGAAACAAGTAAGGTCAAAGTTACCGTGGAAACGCCCCACAGCTCTGTGAAGATGAGAGCAGCCAGTCAGCTTCCTGCAGTCGGGCCTGACGATGACATCACTGGCATGTTGCTTCAGGTGGGATTTACTAGCTGTTTTATTTTCAGTTCTTTGTGGTATGAATTTTTTTAATGTCAATTGTTGATTGAAAAATTCACCTCTAAACAAACGTTTATTCCCTTTATAGTGGAAACCGCTTATAGTGATCACAGTTACAGTGATCAACCGCATATGTAGATCAAAAAGCTTGGGACTGAATCATTCCAATATAAATGCTGTTTAAATAATTTGCTCATAGTAATCAAGTAGTCTGCTTACAGTGTTCGTTTTGGGTCCTTTCACACATGAAAACATATGGAAAAACATTTTAATACTATATTAGACTAACGTAAATTCCATTTTTTTTTTTTTTTTTTACTTTACTCCCATTATAATTAGCCTCGCGGACAGTCTGCTTTCCAACTGGCTACCTAAATATACAAATGTCAATTAGACGGTAAGCTGCATGAGAAATAAAGAACAACAAAAAAAAATTATAATAATCATCCGTTCATAGTGATCAATTTGACCCAGAAAGACGTGATCAATAGGCGGTTTCCACTCTATTCATTCCAAGCTGTTGTTGAGTCACTTCTGTGTCAAACTGACTTGTTTCCGTTTCCTTTGCTTTAACAGATATTCCCCTTAAAAGTGGACCCTCGTTGGCACGGCCCCCCTCCCAGTCAGCTCTCTCTGGCCCTGCAGCAGGCCCTTGCTAAAGAGCTGATGCGAGCCAAGCAGGGCCAAATTCAGCAAGGTGGGTTGGCATTTCGGCTCCTACAGGCCATAGCAGCCCTGCTCACCTCTGCTCACGCAGGGCCTATTGTCTTATCGATGCACCACAGCCACGCCCTCTCCTGTCCTCTCATGCGCCAACTTCACCTCTACCAGGTAAGGTTCATTAACAGTCGGTGCATAATTCCATGTTGAGTCATAAAACATTGGAAAACAAGTCTTTTTTTTCTTGTTTCTTCCAGCGTCTTGTGTCCCAGGACATGGCTTTCTCCTCACTGTTCCTGAAGGTCATTGTTGAGATGTTAACCTGGTTAGACAATCCAACTGTGGAGGCAGGACCACTAAAGACTCTGCTCAAATCCTTCGCTGGTCAGAACTCCAACAAACACAGGCACAATGATGGTGAGCACCTCAACGTGTTATCTTTTCAAATGTTCATTCATTGTATATAATCACTGTGTGACAAGTGTCTCTGCCCTGCAGTGCGTTCAGGTTTTCTCCACCTGGCTGAAGCTTTGGCATATCGCAGAGATATTGAAGTGCCACTGATGGCCGTCATTGCAATGCTGAAAGCTGGAGACAGATGTAATGCAGAAGCAGAGCTCATTGGGAAAGGTATTAATAGAGTCATCGTGTGGATGATGTGAACGTGCATTGAATTTGTGTGAACCGAGCAGTCAAATAATTAGCTGATTGATTGAATTAATCTATCACAGTCTTAAAACGTGATTTATGTTAATGCCAACTGTTAAGTATAATTGCAAAGGTTTTTTTCTTAGCAGTGACTGGCAATGTCGTCTTAACTTAGATAAATCCATTATTGTTGTTACCCTGTAGGGTGTTTGGTATTTTTTCAGTACAGCAAAAGTTCCAATGTTCCATGTTAAAATTTTTACAATAGTTTTTTTTTTTTTTAATAAAAGTGTACATTTTGACATTTAAAAATTAAACTATGGATCTCTCCCAGAACCATTTTAGATTTTTCACAACAGCATATACTGTATAACACAAGACAAAATCTCGGTCTCGAGACCTAAAAGATAATTTCACTCGTTTGTACACTCTCCTCAGCAAAAATGTTTTTTTTATTTGGTCCGCTTTAATTTGTGCACTGTAAAACTGAACCAGACTAAATAGAAAACAAACCAAAAGTATCAATTTCACTCTGATTCGGACTAGCCAAACGGACTATGGCTTGTGAAAGCGCCCTTAGTTTTAGTTTTGTTATAAAAGGATGCATAATGGCAGTCCAACACTAAGCATGCTGTTTTTTTATTATATTCCAGTGTTACAAGGGCTGATGGAGGTGAAGTCGCCGTATTTGGAGGAGCTGCTGTCTCTGCTGATGACTGTTGGTACACAGAACGGGACGGCCGGCCCTGTTGCCACGGTGATTTCCTTGCTGCTTCAGGAAAGTGAGGAGCGAGCTGTGAAAAAGGAAGTGGATTCTAACAAGTGAGCACCGCAATTCTATTTCCCTCTCAAGTCAAGCAAGAAACATTTATATTTGACAGGACTAAATGACAAACACGGCTGCCTGTGACAAAAAAAAAACAGCAAAGCGGCGCTCGCTGTCTATGGCCTTGTACTGCTATTGGATTTGGTTCGGAAAGGTTTAATTGGTTTTGCAGCTTTACATTGGCTTTACAGTTTCACTTCCTGTGAAAATCATAGAAAATGTACTTTACCGCTTCTAGTGAGGCAGGTACATACTGAAAGGTTTCTCATTGACACTTGCAGGGTCTTGTCCAAGGATTGCAAGTAGATAAAGTGATAGCACGTATTTGTGTAGCGTGTCTGTGCATTGTTAGAAAAGGGAGTGTCTTGATTTAACTGTAGAAGCCGTGTTACTACAGTGTGAAACATTTTGTATCACCAAGACAGATTCCAAGTGACTCAACGTCAGTGTTTTCCCATATATTCATAATTCAATTATGAGCGCCGCTGCTAAAATTCCACATGATCATTAATATCCTCTGCTCTCGTGTTTCACCGAGTGTGGAGCTTAGCCTCTCCACACACGGAGCAGAGGAGAGACAGGTGAAGTGAAGATAATGCTGTCGGTACCGGTTACAAACAGGCTCGGTAGTGAAAGACACGCTAACTTGCAGCTGATGGATTCTGTGTTTTTGTGTTTTGAGCTGAGCAAGACCAGAGAATATTCGGTTAAAACAAATCGGTGATGCTGTTTTTCCCTCTTTGTTCTCCGTGAAGTTTGCTGGAAGTGATGTAATGTAGCCCCGTTGCATTTTATGTGGACTGAGCACTGCGCTGGACTCCGTTTACAAAATGGCCTTTTAAATGCTACATTGCTTGTCAGCAACAGGTCATATGGTAGGCAATTTGGCCTTGTGTGCTCTGATTAATTTGGCATGCAGTTAACACACCAGTCATCATTTTGTTTTAATGAAAACTCAACTCTTGGCATTTGCTCCTGGTGTTCTTCACTAGGAGCAAATGAATAAGGAAATAACGGGAGTAACAGGCGAACCAGCTTTAAAAGTGATTTTCTTTTTAAATAAGTGCTGTACAGTGGATCTGAGTAATGCCGATGTGAAGAGTGGTTCATGAGGATTTTGAAAAGTAACTAATAGGCTAAATATTTGGAAAAGTAACTAATAAATGTCTAAAAAAAACTTTAGTGTTAAATTTGAGAATGGAATTTGAAAATGTAGCACCAGATCATTTGCTCAGTTTTATTCTGAGGTCTTGATTAAAACTATAGGAACTGAATAGGTGTTCAGTCACATCTCCATAGAGGTAACCTTTCAGTTTCACCTTTGCCTGCAGCTCCGAGGTGACAAAGTCGGGACTGAGCTCAGGGCTGCTGGTTGATTGGCTGGAGCATCTCGACCCTGAGGTCACTTCAGTGTGTCCAGACCTTCAACAGAAACTGCTGTTTGCCCTCAACAAGGTAAGATGAGCATTGCCTGTAGATAATGTACTTCTCTTGTCTTATCATACTGGATTAAGTGTTTGTTTGGCATTTCTGATACATCTTTTCCTATTTCATTATTTCAGGCAAGAGGAACCCCGGCCTACAGACCTTATCTGTTGGCCTTGCTTACACATCAGTCAAACTGGTCCACCCTGCTGCAGTGTATCAGTGCTCTTCTCAGCAAGCGCAGAGACTACAAGTACACCCATTCTTTAAAACATTTTGTCAGCCACTTTTTCTGGTGTGAGTGAGAGATTATGTTAAGTGTTTGTGTAACGTTTTTCAGACTTGATCCATCGTCAGCCCTGGATTTCCTGTGGGCGTGCAGCCACATCCCGCGTATCTGGCAAGGACGCGACCAGAAGATCCCTCAAGTAAGTATCAAAAGCCCAAATACAAGTTGTCACAAGTGTTAATTTTGGCAGCTATTAGATTTAGTCTTAAAACGAAAATGCTTAATAATTTTGGCCACATTTAGTCATATTTATCCTTCATAGTTTTAGTCTAGTTTTAGTCGCTGAAGAGTCATTCGATTTTAGTCAAAATGTAATCTGTCTTTATTTTGTCAGCAATTTTTTTTTATCTTAGTCCTGTTTAGTCAAATTTATTTCACATAAAATGTTATCTTATCATTATCTGAAGAAAAACACAGGTTGAATGATTAAGAATGCAGCTTTTTAGTTGGTTCGAGTCCTCCGGACTGCTCATTAGTGATGCGCGATTCAGTGGCACCCACCGGTCCGTTATGAGAGCCAATCCGCCCACCCAACATGTAAAAATATGCGTTACTCAACCACCCGAGAGAGTGACAGAGAGAAGGGAAGAGAAGGTGGAAGGTGACACAAATTATGAGAGATTTTGATAAAGTTTTTATTTTTTAAACTACATTTTAGTCTTGTATTTTTTGTTTGATATCGTCACCGTTAGTGGTTAATGATGTCGATGCCGTCTCGTCATCATCTCGTCTATGGAAAAAAAGGTCGTTAACGAACATATTTCGTCATAGTTTTCGTTAACGAAATTAACACAGGTTGCCGCCATTTTTTCTGCATTTTTGATGAGACCGAAGTCAGAGAGAGGTCATTCTGCTGAATGTATTCTTCTTTTTGTCTGTGCAGAAGAAAACAGAGAAGTTTGTGCTACGACTCAGTTCCGAGGAGCTCAGCAGCCTGGTGGACCTGATCTTGTCAGAGTCGGAGCTCAACAGTCGCGACTCACCCCACGATGACAAAAGAAGCTTGGACCAGGCCTCCTGCTCCCTAATCCAGTCCAGGCTGCCCCTCCTTCACTCCTACTGCAGCGGAGAGCTGGAGAACATCAAAAAAGTCTCAGAGTACCTCATCAACTGCACAAAGAAATGGGAGGACAGGTATGGTGTATATTCATATTGTTTCGACGCTGATCTACTATTCTCAAATCTTTTTTCTATCTCATCCCTCCATACTCGAAGACACACATGCTCATCACCTTTTGTCGTATAAGGTTCACCAAAGTGCTCAGCCCATCCATTTCGACACATTGCATTGTTCTTTCTAATTAGCCCAAATACGGAAAGTCATTTTTTTTGTCCTGTTATAGTGTGCTGATAAACTTGGGGTAAATCGCACTAGATTTTCCTTCTCAGTGCAGATGAACTTTTCAGACTTCCTCTGTCAGCCACAATGCTGTGGACCAGGGGAAACTCGATAATTAGGTCTATTGGTGTGAAATTAAAACCAGCAGAAGTCGTCTGTACTGTGATCTCTTTAAAAGCTCAGTGTATTATAATGAAGCCAAGAGGATTAAGGCTGAAGCTCTAAACTTGCCTGTGTTGTGAATTCCTGCTCTGACTTAGCTGTCAGAGATCAGGGTGCAACTCTTTGTGGAGGCAAACCCTCCTTTCATGAATATGTCTCTGGTTATTAAACCACTTTAATGAGGAAACTTTGGCCAAGGTCAAGCAAAATTAGCTCCCGAATTACAGTATTTTAAGTACAGCTAAGCTGTCTGGTAAAATTGTTGCTCGTGAAAATATGGCAGGATAAAAACATGTTGAAAGTAAAGGGTTTTGGCCTTGTGTTGAATAAACACTTGATTGTATGTTGAGCATTCTTCTTGGGAAACCTCGCTGTCAGATAAGCTGGTGTTTATTCCAATTACACGCCAACTATTGAACAACAGACGGACTTTTTACTCTTGGTCAAGGTCGCTCTGATTTCCTTAATTCATAGCTGTAATAAATCTCTTCAGTTTGAGAGAGTACATCATTTGAGCCTGACAAGAGCCTTAACCGATTTTCTGAAACCACAGCGACTTCAAGGCAAATGCCTCAGAATTACATTACGCTATTCATGCCTAGTTTGTATTAGTGTACATTAATTATTGTCGCTTGTAGACACAAACAATAGAAGTGCTTTATCGTACTCTAATCTGTGATCTCATATCAGCTCTGTTCATAATCCGTTGAATTTGACAAAAGTCGAGGTAATTTTTCTGTAAAACTGAGAACATTGTTTGCTTTATAATAATATAATAGAGTGAAGCTCACTTGAGTTGTGACAAACTTTCTGTGGCTGCACAAAATTGGTCAACCAGTAACTGTCAGTTAAATAGCTTCAAGCTACACAACTCAATAACGTCAGGGATTACGGTCTTGATTATTCTGTTACTAAGCTTTACCATGGACAGCTGAATTGTCCTAAACCAATAATAAAATGCATTTCCCCTAAGGTGAAACACACATTCCTGTAGGTGGTAACTTGTCTCTAAACCATAGCATACCGTTCACAACCCATTTTGTTTATTTTGTCTTTCAGTGCGATGAGTAAGCGGTGCCAGAACTTGCTGCTGCAGATCTATCTGCACTTCCCTGAGGTCATCCAGCACGTTACCCTGCCTGAGGGCACCTTCAGCAGTGGGGGGGCGGCAGACGGCAGCAGCTGCAAGGTAAGAGATGTCTTACCTGTTTCATAGACCACAGAGTTTTTAGCATCTAAATGCCTTTTGGGTAACACTTTATAAAAACTGCACGCTATGAAGCATTAGTTAAGTGTTAGAACATACTTAATTCAGCATTTATAAAGCATTGTTTCGTCATTAAGTAAGGGATAATGTGCAGCGAGCCGATCATTGTTGTGAAATAAACCCCGACAGGGCGATGCAGGACCCCCGACGCGAAGCCCCCTGAAGGGGTTTATTTCACAACAATGACCCGCTAGCTGTACATTATCCTGCTTATTTAAGAAATCAATAATTTAACACAAAAACGGTCCGCCAGAGTGTGAGACCAGAACTGCGTCCATAGAAAGCCGTGATTGACCTATCAGAATCGAGTATTCAATAAAGCTGTGTAATAATTCACATTAGTATGTAATTCATAAACACAGTTATACATGTTTTATTCTTGATTAATAAGCTCATCTATAATTTGTTTGATTGTATTTTCATACTTTATAAATGATGGAGTAACTATTTATAAATTAAGTATTATATCGATTACAACCCAGTTATCTAGGAGTTGTCAATGGTTGATAAGATCATTTAGAAAGTGTAAGTTAATGATTAACACTATACTATGACTGGTTTACATTGAAAACCTCAAACTCATAGTATAGTATGTTAAAAAAAATAGTATAGTATGTCACATCATGCTGTAAGGCATAGATGGTCCTCACTTTAGATGAGGTCACACAAAATACTTAACTAACAACTAGTAACTACCTGAATTAATCATGAATTGCGGTATTAATAAGTGTTTATAAAACATATATTAACACACTCACTAACCATTAGTGCATGTCTAAATTATTATTATTATGTATAAATGCATGCATAAACGTACATCTAAATGATCTTACGAACCCTTGACAACTCCTAAATAACTGGTTTGTAATTGATTCACTATTTAAAAATGGTTGATCCATCACTCACAAGTATGAAAATACATTATTATTACACACGATAGATGAGATTATTAATCAAGAATAAAACATTTAGACTTGTTTATGAATTACATACTAATGTGTATTAATGTAGGAACAATGCTTTATAAATGATGAATTAAGTATGTACTAATACTTAATTTATGGTTCATAGCGTGCAGTTATTATGTTATTATATTATAACAGTGCTACTGTTGTGGATAGTGACGTTTGAATGTTTATGCCCTGCTACATGGTACAGTATAGGGGTATAATAGAGATGTCATACTGTACTTAGACCAGAGGCTCTTCATATTGAGTCAAATTTTAATGGGAACTTCTTTAGTGCACTTGGATATTACAGATTAAAAACAGGACAAGCTACAGTAACAAATACACTGAAATATTCCTTAGCTTATCACAAAATAGGTCACAAGTCATGACCTATAGCCTTCACCGAGCTCTATAAGCTGCACACTCCACTGCACTTCACAGGAAGCAATCATAATGCTGAAAATTGGGATCCAATCTAATGACCATCTTCCTGTACTAAAAAAAATATATATTTTGGCTGTAGTTGACAACTCAAAGAAAAAAAATGCCCTTTTTTGGATTGAACAATATTGTATATTAATCACAGTATGGCTAAATACTTTTATGTATTTTTCCCAGCTTGACGTCCTGGTGCATCGCCTGGTCACACTGCTTGCGGATATAGGAGACACAAAGTCTGTTGAGGGCCGCGTGTCTGATGCCAACCTCGCATGCAGGAAGCTGGCTGTGTCGCACCCTGTCCTCTTGCTCAGGTGAAAAAAAAAAAAAAAACCTAGGTGGTACTCTTTGCAGTAGTACATATAGCAAAACTGACTGTAACACTGTTGTTCCTTTCCTTTTTTCCCCCAGACACCTGCCTATGGTTGCAGGTCTCTTACACGGTCGCATTCACCTAAACATGCAGGAGTTTCGGCAGCAAAACCACATGACGTTCTTCAGCAATGTGCTCGCCATCCTGGAGCTGCTGCAGCCGCTTGTTTTCCACAGCAACCACCGGAGGGCGCTTCAAGACTGCGTTCTGTCCTTTATGAAGGTCCTTCGGGTAAGGCGGCTCACACACACTGTTAAGTCTTCACAGAATTTAGGCTCGAGATCAGACGTAACCACTTGTTTCAAATCAGAGTTTTACAATGTTCATATGTGTATCTTCCCCCTCGTAGAACTTCCAGAGGACTCGTTCTCCGTTGGTCTTCATCAACAAGTTTTTGCAGTTCACACAGAAATACATCACCTACGATGCATCGGCCGCCATTCCCTATTTACAGAAGCACTCTGACATCTTGCAGTAAGTACATCGTGGCAAACTTATCCTTTTGAATGACAAAATTGTTTGACAGTTAAATGGCTAACCATCAATGAGTTTACCGTATTTACAGCAACAACAGCTTTGTTAGAGATTTTGTTTTGCTGTTTCTCCTGCCAGGTGTCTGTGTGCAGAAAACCCAGACCTGGTTCAACTGAAATCTCTGCTGGCTGGACTCACTTTGCCAGTGAGACGGTCTTCTGCAGAGGTTGCATCAGAAGAGGGAGATGGTGAGCACTGGAGGATCTTTTGACTTCATGGTGTTGTTACAGAGCCTACATACTGTATATCTGAAACATAAGAACATTTAAAATCTATCAGCTTTTCTTTCTGTCTTGATACCTGGTGACATTTTATGTACTAAAGGGATAGTTTGGTTTTTTTTAAGTGGGGTTGTACGAGGTACTTATCCATAGTAGGTGTATTACTTACCGTAGATGACGGTCGGCACGCCCTCAGCTTTGAGAAGCAGACGGGAGTACCGACACCGGTCCAAAGCAATACAGTGTTGTGGACAGGGATGGAAGAAAAACGTATTTTAGGCGCCTAAAAGTGTACGCTATATTAAGAATATATTCACCGCTTTATCTTGCCGTCAAAAAGCCTTTTCCTTCTCCTTTCCGACGGAGGACTGAGATGAAAGTGAAATTTATCTGTGCTCTCTCCGAAGCCAGCAGGCTCAGATGGCAAAAAGAGTATAGATACGTTTCACTTTAACGGATATTTTTTAGGTGCCTAAAATACTTTTTTCTGCCATCCCCGTCCACAACACTGTATGGCTTTGCTCCTGTCTGTTTCTCCAAGCTGGGGGCGTGTCGACCTTCATCTATCATGGATAAAGTACCTCATACAACCCCACTTCAAAACACCCCAACTATCACATTTAAGTCTAAAGAGCCACTATAAGCGTAACCCTAAATAAGCGGGATAATGTACAGCTAGCGGGTCATTGTTGTGAAATAAACCCCTTCTGGGGCGATGAGAGACCCCTCCGCATCGCCCCGTCTGGGTTTATTTCACAACAATGACCCGCTCGCTGTACATTATCCCTTACTTGATACCTAGTGACATTTTATGCATTATAGGGATCGTTCGGTTGTTTTGCAGTGGGGTTGTATGAAGTACTTATCCATAGTAGATGATGGTTGGCATGTCCCCAGCTTGGAGAAACAAGACAGGAGTACCGACACCAGAGCAAAGCAATACACTGCTGTGGACGGGGACGGCAGAACAATTTATTTTAGCCACCTAAGAAATTGATATCCGTTTAAGTGTATGCTATATTTAGAATATTTCCACTACTTTATCTTGCCATCAAACAGCCTTCTCCTTTCAGACGGGGAACTAAACTGAAAGTGAAACTTATCTATGCTCTCCCCAAAGCGTTTCAGTTCAGTTTGCCGTCAGAAAATATTCTAAATATAGCGTACACTTAAACGGATATCAATTTTTTTAGGTGGCTTAAATACGTTTTGTTATTTTCCCGTCCACAACACTGTATTTTCTTTGCTCCGGTGCTCCTGTCTGTTTCTCGATGCTGGGGGGTGCGCCGACCGCCATCAACTGTAGGTAATACACCTACTATTGATAAGTACCTCATACAACCCCACTTCAAAACACCCGAACTATCACTTTAAGTCTAAAGAGCCACTGTTGCACTCTTTTCTTGCAAACTACAATTCTGCTAAATAATTGCTTTTGCTCTTAAGCAGACGACTTGTCCACTGGTTCCCTGCCCCTCGTCAACATATCTGCCTCGGTGTCGCTGAGTGCGGCTGACATGACGATGTACTTGAAAAAGATGTCGAGAGGAGAGGCTGTCGAGGGTAACAAACATACCGCTGCAGCAATTTCACATGTATAAATCCTGTATCATAATGAGTAATACGCTGCTTTTTTCCCTGCCTGCGTTAGATGTGTTGCAAGTGTTGACAGAGGTGGATGAGAAGTCGCGGAGGAGCCCAGAGATCATCCAGTACTTCATTGTGAGTCATAAACAACATAAACAGAAAAAAAGGTCAAGGGTAGTACCTGTCGGCGTGTAACGCATCAATCACCACCTTGTGTCACTGTTTGTAGAATGATCTGCAGAGACTCATGATGTCCTCTGAGGAGTTGTGTCGGAACATGGCCTTCAGTCTGGCTCTACGCTGCATCCAGAATAATCCCTGGTAAGTTTACAACACTCCAGGACAAACCATCTAAAGAGAGAAAAGAACAAGAAAAGACAATGTGATACATATCTATCAATCAATCTTCAACCTATCTGTCTGCAGTTTTATCTGTTGCCATTTACTTTTCACTACGTAATACCGTGTTTTCCCTGGTGCAGCCTAGCAACAGACTTCCTGCCAACTTTCATGTACTGTATGGGCAGCGGTAACTTCGACGTGGTACAAACAGCTCTCAGGAATCTTCCAGAATATGTGCTTCTCTGTCAAGGTAAGAAGATACTCTTTAGTTAAATTCCTGTTGACAGTGAATTTAACTAAAGTGCCTGTTCCTCTTGTAGTCACATGAACACGCAATATTTAAAAAAAAAAAAAAAAAAGTGATTTAACGAGGCAAGTCCTACTCAGAGTCACGCATCCATGTGCTTTTTTCTTTCACAGAACATGCAGACATCTTGCTCCACAAGGCATTTTTAGTGGGTATCTACGGGCAAATTGACACCAGTTCAATGATCTCAGAGTCTATGAAGGTCCTTCACATGGAAGCAACAACATAACAACAAAGCGTAAAACTCCACATCCCATTAAAAATAGCGTCATTCATTTTCTGCATTGCAGAGATAGATTATTATTTTTGTATTGCTTGTAGTTCAAACATTACTCTAATTTGATCATGATAGATTAACAATCTCTGACTCTTCAGTGGTACGGATAAAAGGATCCAACAGTGAGGTGGCAGCTACCAGCAATATAATAACTTCTGGATAATTTAATGACTTCAAAGAATGGATTAAAATTCCCTCTAAATGAGTTGAAAATGTTATAATTAAAACTGTTAAATTGCTGTTATTGTAATAATGCCACAATTAGTACATTTATTACTTCTTAAGGGATGTAAGGATACATTAACCAATAATTAAAAAGGATAATAATTAGAATATTATTAGGTGATATTATTATAAAATCGGTTAAACACAATAGAATATCCAAAATGATTAACTGAATATTTTTAGATAATAATATATTATAATTATTTTTAAAAATGGTTTAATTAAATTGAAATTAAAACATCGGTTATTATTGCATTTTCAGACATTTTTGTGGGAGTTTTTGCACTTCTGTAGTTATTAAATTACTAACACATTATTACGAAATGCAGAGCTCAGTGTGTATTTGAAAAATTGCACACTATTTTCAGCTTGATATTTTCAATAGTTTGAATATCAATATTATTGTACAATTAAAAAGCTGACTTCATATGTAGTTAATGAACAACTAAAAAAAAATCGCAATATTTCTGCTCATGGTCCCCCATCCAGTGTTGTATCAGTATGGTAGCAATTTTGCTTTAATTTTCCTCCTTTCTTTCAAAATTATTAAGAGTAAGAAACCAATCTGACGAAATGTATTATTGCTTGAATACAATGTTAATTGTGAATTATTTAAATAGCCCAAATACTGATCCTTTCTTTTTAAGTTACAATGCTTTCCTGTTACCTGAACATCATCTTTGAGCCACTTTGATGTGAACTGAATAAACATACCTTGTGGAATATGTCTTCTGATTTTTCATTCAGCTTTACCTGAAAGTGAAACATATTTCAGCAGTTAACCACTGTAGTTCAGGGATACAATGGAAATATTTTATCACTATTTAATTGGAAAGCAGTTTAATGTTGAAATTGTAAAAACGCAAATTTCAAAAGAACCAATTATTACCTTTCAGAATAATATTTTAGCACCTCAAACAAGATGGAAGGGGAAAAATAATGGCGCAAGTTTTGTGGCCTTCTCATTTCATTCCAATAATTCTTGGATCCTGATAAAAATGGAAACAGCTGTCAAAGGTACCGCTTGCTCTTCATTGGCGTGTAGCAGACAAATTAACGGCGTGATGGAAACCATTTTGCCATGAAAGTGCGAGTTGTTTTGCCCAGTGCCACTGACTTCATCGGAAAACCTCTTGATGGAGTCACAGAGATACGTTAAACAACGTGTAGGCATGCCGGTAAACTAGGAAAGTGGACGTCCCTATTGATAGTAAATTAACCATGGCGGTAATTGTTCAATCACACAGACCAAAGGGTGCTTTGAAGACGTGATGTGGGTAGGCGATTTTACAGCACAGACTGCTGCTGGTGTTTTGTTACACAGGAGGACGTGCAGATGAAGCCACGGCATGGTTGAGGAAGGGTGAGACATGCCCACACTGGTGGGTCAGTGGAATCTGTCATTCAGAAATAACAGGCATTCAATGGGATACCCGGGCTGGCTGGCTGAAAGCAGCCTGTCTCAGGCTACATTATTGCAGCCTTTCTTTTAAAATGTAACACAGTAACCACAGCTAGAGGTCAAAGTGCCTACTTTTATTGTATAAAACAAGGACATACTGAAAACCTTTTCTTTTATCTATTTGGGCAACAACACATATAAATAGGCTGAGTTGTGACAACAGTCATGTATAGATCTAGGGCCATTGCAGGGGTAAAAAAAAAAAAAAAAAAAAAACGAAACCGGGGGAGGGGGGTAATATCCCAAGAAAAAACTTCCGAGATTAAAGTCATAAATTTACAAGAAAAAAACTTGGATATTCTTTGAGATTAAAGTGGAAAATTTAAGAGAAAAAAACTCACAAATTTGCAAAATTGAAGTCATAAATTTACGAGATAAAAACTTGGAAAACGAGCGAAGGTCCTTAAAGATACATATACACGATTTCTTTCATGTTCGTAATTAGGGGTGGAAAAAAAAAATCGATTCACCTACTGTATGTAATAGATTTTTTAATACCAGAATCAATATATTTGCTTAATTTGAGTATGCGGAGGTAGGAGGAAGTTACCGTTTTATCGTATTGCGGTAACGTGCAGTAAAGCCAGCCGTCACTCATCTCCGTGGTCAAATCAGTCGACGCTATGCCCATATAGATATAGAGCAACCATAAACTGGCATTTATATTAATTAAATACAGTACCACTACATACCAAATTTAAATAAATACCACTAATTTGTGAGAGAAATGTCTATTTGATTTTTTTGGTTGCTGGAAAACATTAAATAAATATTTCCTGATAATTACTGATATATTTGACTTCAGGACATCTCTGACTACATACAGTACATGCTGTAAATCAAACATTTTTACTGTATCAATTTAGATATTAGAAGTGTATGATTAAACTTTTTCCCATGGTCTAGTGTTAAAAAAGTGAACAAAAATCGCAATACTTGTAGAATCGCAATACTCGAAATTCGCAATACATATTGAATCGGCACTCAAGTATCGTGACAGCATCGAATCGGGAGATAGGTGTATCGTCTACTTGGGCAACAACATATATAAATAGGCTGAGTTGGGACAACAGTCGTGTATAGAGCTAGGGCCATTTTAGGTAAAAAAAATAATAATTACGGAGCCGGGGAGGGGGTAATATTCTCTGAATTTACGAGATTTAAATCATAAATTTATAAGAAAAAAAAACTTGGATATTCTCTGAGATTAAAGTGGCAAATTTACGAGAAAAACTCACAAACTAGCGAGAAGAAAGTCATAGATTTACGAGAAAAAAACTCAGAAAACTGAGTGAGGCGAAGGTGCTGAAAGATACATATACATGTTTTTATTTCATGTTCTTAATGTGTTCTTTTATAAACATAAGTACTAAGATTAGGCCTATAGAAGTTACAGGAAAGTAAAGACGAACAACTTCTATCTTTGAATACACAAAGGCGTCTTCTATTTCAGCACAGCTAACACTAAAAATCAACTGCTGAGAACATAGATATAAAACTGTTTTATATCTACAATATGGTTGAGAAGACGTTACTCCAAACACACTGTGTTTCCATAGTTACAGGGACAATTAAAAGCGGCAGTGTGTGTCAATGTGAAGGGAAAACAAGACAGAAAAGGCACATAACATAAGTGCTTGTGTTGAACCACAGATTATGGTGAATTATGTCCTTAGAGTTTGCTGGGTAGAGGGATGTCTGGAATACCCTGTCTAGCCTGTTGCCCCCCGCGACCCGGCCCGGATAAACAGATGAGAATGGATGAATGGAGAGTCCGCAACACGACTTTATAATCTTGCAAATTTCGGATTTTTTCTCGCAAATTTATGACTTTATAATCTCAGAGAATATCCAAGTTTTTTTCTTGGAAATTTATGACTTTAATCTCGGAAATTCTGAGTTATTTCTGGGAATATTACCGGCTCCATAATTTAGTTATTTTTTTTACCTACAATGGCCGTCGTACTTTGTGAATACATTATATACGTGCCTTTGTCTTCTAAACCCTCATGCTGCCTCCAAATCCCCTTTAATGAATATGCATTCACACATCTATTCCCATAATTAACTTGTTCATATGTAAACCCAATCATGTCCTACCCATCATGCCTCATACCTGCTGATCTCTCACCGCTGCCTCTGTCTGATGCGTTAATTGCACCTGTATGGTGTCCTATAACTAGCCGAAAGCTCTGTTTATGGTTATCTATCAACTTACAACACAAGTCTTGGCAGCCTGGGCTCTTGGTCAGGCGCCAGCATCCTATTGGCTGGGCAGCAGTGAGGCGGAACAGAGATGAATGACAGCTAACGAGGAAGTGGTGGGAGGGAGAGTGAGGGGGGCGGCCTGTTGCTGAATAGTCTGACGGACCACTGACAAGTTAACAACCTCTGCCTTTATTCATCATACCAGGCTGGATGCCCTGAAATGCAGCTGCTAAGAGCTAACCGCACATTTGTCCATGCTGAACATTTTGCTTCATGGTAATAAAATATCTTCATAGTACATATTTATTGAGGTTACCATGGGCATTGGGGGAGTGTACATTTACTATGACAGTTTTGAGGTATTTATACTTCTTTCTTTTGTATGCTACTTCATACTTCTACTCCACTAATACTTCTACTTTATTTGACTTCTGTAGTTACTTTTCAGATGAAGATTTTACATAAAAAAGTAAATGCTGATAAAATGCAACATATTGTGAACACAGAGTCTCGTTGGGGTCCTTTGTCATGTTTCAGATGTCTACGAGTTTCCAACTAAGATTTCCCTTCTAAACTTCTCAGATCGGTTCATTTAAATGATAGTTTGGAAACCGAACATTCTAAATCTAATATAATATTCACAAAAAATAAAAAAGAGTAATAAAAAGTGGAACATATGATTATTGTTCCTTCCCCATTAATAATCTCAAGACCCCCTAAGTTTAGCTTGTGATCGTTTGGAGAGGGCCTATAGTAGAGGAACAAAAAAGGCTTTAGTTTTTGAGATACCCCTACCCGAGGTAGAACAAAGTACATCCATGTTTTTTTGTTAACTTTAATATGTCTAGTTTTTTAAATGGATGGTTGTATAAAAATATTTTTTTTTAAATCTTTTTTGGTTGATGTTTGGATCCAACCCAAAACCGAAAATAGTGAAAATGTAGGCTTCTCCAAAAGGGACGGTGTCTGCCTTATCACATGTATCTCTGGAATTGATGATCCGAATGTTGGACTGAATGTTCACAGACAAGTTATTACATATTCAATAAAGCAAATGTTTTATCAATACCTTTGTCCACCTTTGAAATCTATACACTTAAAAACACATGAATTACAGGCGGAAATTGAATAGGAAATCAAAATCCAAGGTATGTATATGTCTGTCATTGTTAAAGTAAGGTGACCAATCACCAAAATATGTAATTTATATGTACCAAAGACTGTTATCTTATCATAAAAGTAGGTTATTTGACTATTCACTTCACCCTCTGATGTCATCACTCCTAACAGGTAACTAGTAGCAGCACTTCAAACCAATGGTGTCCTGTTGGTGTAAATGTGTAAAGAGAAGGACACAAACCACAGATTAGTGGTCAGCTGACTTTGGGCGGGCCTTCCTGCTCAGGCTGAGTAGTAAATCTCTTCACACATGAAGCGATTCTTTGAGAAGCCTGAGTACGCCTTGAGCGAATATCTTCAAATTTGGCAACTTGAACTGATTAGATTTTGGTGGTCAAATTGTCTTCACTTCATTGTTTCATCCTTATTAGACAATTGTGTTAAATTGTCATAATTAGTATATGAATTCTTGAGTTATGGCCAAAAACGTGTTTTGTGAAGGTCACAGTGACCTTGACCTTTGACAACTAAAATCGAATCAGTTCATCCTTGATTCCAAGTGGACGTTTGTGCCAAATTTCTAAGAATTTCACTTAAGGTGATCTCAGGCTTCTCAAAGCATCAGTTCATGCGTGCAGAACTTGACTACTCAGCCTGGCAGGAAGGCCCGCCCAAAGGCAGTTGATTGACAGCTTGGCCCTTCAAGGAATAGCAAAAAGCAATAAAGAAAAAGAAAAAGCAACAGAGTACTGCAGGAATGAGTCCTAAAACCCGGAAATAAGTTCGCATTTCAGCACTTCCGGTTCCCTCGTCTGGAAGTCATTGGGTTTTTTGAATGGGTTTTTAGTTAGATGCCTGAAATAAGGTCTGTGGTTAAAACAAGCTGAAGAGATTTTAACATTTTGTTCTACGATATAAAATACATCGGTAAATATTCCACTTGTGAATTTTGAAGCTTTTACGTGTCTTAAAAAAGGGGGTTGCAAAAAAGCGGCTAAACGAGACTACTAAACGTCATCACGCCGACTTGTCAACCTTTACAGCCTCGTTATGTATACTGCGTATACTCGCGCTCATGTCCGTGGTTTAGTTTGTTTATAGCCTAACGTTGGGTTTCTACTTCTGGCGATTGCATTTACACTTCAAAAATCATAGAAGTGGTGTTCATTTGTGGAGATTATTTTATGGAACAAATCGTGCAAGTATCATAAACCTGTGTTTGCCACAGAGCTTATCTTCTGCAATAATCCAAAACCCAATGGAAAAATCCCATTGGCTTTTTGTTGATGGAACCAGGGCGATTCTAACTTGCGGGTTTGTCTACAAAAATACGTCATCCCTGCACCACTCTATTGGGAAAAGAATAAGAAAAAATAAAGGGATGAAAATAAATAAATGACTTTTTATAAAAATAAATAAATTACAAGTTAAAAATATCTAGAAAACGTATTTATATGAAAAAAGTAAATATATATTAAAAAAAACATAAATACATACAGAAATAAATAAACAAATAAATGAAAATGCTTATAATCATTCTTTTATTTTCAGTTATTTTTGTTAAAGGCACCTGTATTAAAGGGGCTGTCTAGCGGCAATCTAACAGCACCATAAATTACTTTTATACAACCACAATAACACAAAATCATATTTTTCACATGTTTAGGGTGATGGCATCATAAAATGATGACAGACATTCAAACCTTCATTGAAAAACCTCAATAGAAGCTTTGAATGTAAAAAATGACATTCAGTACAGCCCTACTGATTGAACATAGTCAAGTCAGCACACTGACACACTGACAGCTGTTGTTGCCTGTTGGTCTTGAGTTTGCCATGTTTTCATTTGAGCATTTTTTATGCTAACTGCAGTACCTGTGAGGGCTTATTATTTATTTGTCATTGTTTTGTGTTAATTGATTTACAATACTAAATATATACATCAATTTGCATAAAGCAAGCACATTTGCCCACTCCCATGTTGACAGGAGTACCAAATACTTGACGAATCTCCCTTTAAGGTACATTTTGAACTGATTAAAAATGTGATTAATTTCTTTATTTAATCGCGATTCAATATTTTTATCGATTGACAGCCCCTAATAAAGAAACAACGTATTTAGAATGACAAAGAAATGTTTATTATATATATTATAGTATATATTTATTAGATCTTGTTCTTTGGCTTAATCTAAGGTTTGTGTCCTTCTCTTCACACATTTACACCAATAGTATGTGTTAGTAGTGCTGGCTGTACTAGTTACCTGCTGATGACATCAGAGGGTGAAGTGAATAGTCAAATAATCTACTTTTATGATAAGATAACAGTCTTTGGTACATATAAATTGCATTTTTTTTGGTGATTTGATGCCTTACTTTAATAATGACAGACTTATACATTTTGGATTTTTAATTTCTTATTCAATTTCCGCATAAAATGAATGAAGTGTATACATTTCAAAGATGGACAAAGAATATTGATAAAACCTTTGCTTTATTGTATGCAATGACTGTCTGTGAACATTTAGTCCCAATTTGGTGATATTCTTATTATTATTTCCAGAGATACATGTGATAAGGCAGACGCTGTCCTTTTTCGAGAAGCCTACATTTTCACTATTTTCAATTTAGGGAGGATCCAAACATCAACCAACAAAACTAATTCTGCAGTAAAATTAGTAAGATTTTTGATAAATAATGATCAGTAATGTGGATATAATGACTAAGTGGGTAAAGGGAAATGATAGAACAGCTAGAACTGTCTGGTGAAATTATAGAATGACATCACTTTACTGTAATGCAGCCTATAAAACCAGGAAAAGAAAGCATTTATGCCCTATTACAATATTAATTTCTATATCCAAAATCTAGGATGATATCTAGCCTTGTATCACAATATTGACATTATATCGATATATTGCCCAGCCCTGTTCCAGAGATACATGTGATAAGGCAGATGCTGTTCCTTTTGGAGAAGCCTACATTTTCACTATTTCCAGTTTTGGGGGAGGATCCAAACATCAACCAAAAAAATAATAATTTTGCAGGTAAAATATTTTTATACAACCATCCATTTCAAAACCTTGACATGTTAAAGTTCTGCAAAAATATGGTTGTGCTTTGTTCTTCCTCGGGTAGGGGTATATATTAACTTTAAGGGGCCTTATTCCCTCCACTAGTAGCCTCGGCAGGCAAGTACAACAAATCGTCACCACAGGTCAAATAACAATCCCGCACGAACAACAACGCGCAACAGAGACGAGTCACTTTTTAACCAACAGCTGGATTTACGCCCAAAAATGTGCACACAAAGTCAAATGATCATTGTTGTTTAGTACCGCTGCTCTTACCTCATGAGGAAGAATCAACGCAGATCGGCGTCCTTCGCGGTGGACTCAATCCGAAGTCCGTGCTGTCCCGGTCCCGACGTCTTGGTGTCTCCGCACTGGACAGTCGGCGTCCTCTGTCTTCTGCGGCAGCTCCAATCGCGCACAGGAACATCCATCCTCCATTACGCACAGCCAATGCGTGGCGATCGTCTGGAAGTTCATAGAAGCGAGTTTTTGACTAATACAGTGGTTTCCAATAGTCACTATGGTGCTGCCATGTGGGCTAACCTTTAGCTGACGCTCACCGTAGGCATCTGCGAGGTTACGCACAAACCAGCACTGTCCAGACGTTCACCTTCGCTGTTAGCTGCTTCATTTAACGATTACACACAACGTTTCTTGCATCCAGGTGACACAAACAATAACAGTTAGGTAGCTTAACCCAATTAACGTTACTTTCTCCACGCTACAAGCTATGCTACACAGACCAGACGCCATGGCCACGGTCAAGAACTGTTTGCGTCCCGGCATGCAACACGTGAGGCTGCATTACTCTTCCTGTGGGTACTGCAGTCCCATTACAGGTGACTGCCACCCAAAGTACAAAAAAAGTATTACACGGAATAAACAGGTAAAATGAATGAATAAATGGCTCTTACAATAAAGTCAAATTAGCTCCAACACAACCTGCTAAAAAAATGTACTAACAATTTTTGCATCAGGAGGGACATTTTGTGCATAACAAGGACTTTCACTTTTGAGTATATTTTGCTGATAATACTTTGGTATTTTCCCCACTTTTACGTCAAACTTTTACTTGCAATGATTTTTTTTTTTTTACATTGTTGTATCGGTTGTACTTGAGTTCAGGATGTTACATCAAAATCAGTGACCACCGAAGTCAGTGACCGCAGAGAGCCAGCAACACATGAGGTCACCATTTCTGACGGCTGTCGTCAGAAAATGTGACCCCACTGTACCTGTATAATAAATGAGGCAAATATGTGTCAGAAAACACACTAAACTAAATTGTTAAAAACATAAATGTTTTTTAATTTTTTTAATTTAAAGATATATTCACAAAACTCTAAAAGAAAAGTAAAAATAGGTACAGTGGGGTCACATTTTCTGACGACACCTTAAGTGTTGCTGCCTCTCTGCGGTCACAGATTTCGGTGTAACACATGATCTGAATGCTTCTTCCAGCACTGACTACGGGAATGTTATATTGTGAAATATTGTTTCAAAGTGCAGGCACATGGTTCACATGGTCAGTGCAACAAGCCTCGGTAGCTGACGCCCTGGGAATGAGAACGGGCTGTTGTTGTCGGAGGGTCTTCCTGCCCATGTGAAAGTGGACAGTGAATGAGCAGCGAGCAGGAATGCGGCCAGCGGAGGCTTCTCGGTGTCTCTCTCAGCTACAGGAGGGGCCCCGATGTGCCGCTACCTGCCCATGCACATCTGTCTGCTCTCCGTCTTCCTCTCAATGGCACCCTCGCCTTAGATCATCTCCTCTTCCTCCACGCTTGAGTTGCACTTGGCTTGCGTGGAAAAAATGCGGACCGTCTCTCGCCTCTCTTCTCTCTGGCACTTTGATGTCTGAAGTGTGATTGTTCTTGGATTGTGGCCGCTTTCCCTTGAAGGTTTTGACATGAAAAGCAGGCTGGGCTCTCAGGTTTATCCCCTGGCCAGTGATCCAGGACTAAAACAATCAGCTGGCTCACTGTGGGATACTATTACCAGGGAGAGTGAGGCACCAAGCATAGGGGCTTCCTCAGCCATGAAATACACTTTTCTTCCAAGTTACAAACACATTTTAGGTGTGTTGATTGAATTATACCAACCCACGCTCCCATTTAATAGATTTCAGTTTGAAGTTTGTGCAGGCAGTTGACACTAAAATACATATGCGAGCAGTCAGAGAATACATTTGCGGTGTGTTTGCACAGACGTGGACGACTGAAATGATTCAACATTTGTAATGAATTAAAAAGAAATGAGGCCAGTAATTGCAGTTAAGATTGACCCAATCTCATAAGTATGATAATGTGACATGTCATTAACAGCAGAGGCATAAGTGACAACCCTTAAGCCTCACTTACACTTTCATTAAATATTGATCTTATCTGTGCTCATTGCTGTTCCAGCCTGCAAATTACACCAGATAGATATATTCCCATGACAGTGGAGCTGACGATAATCATCCATCTTTGCGTGACATTTGGCAGAACTCTTGCGTTATGAGCTAAAGTGCCATTGTAGTGGATGAGAAAGAATAATAATGTGCAGTGTTCACGATCTCCATTATGTTAGATTGTATCTTATCACGTTGAGGGCAGAGTGTGATAGTTAATCCACTTCAGCCATGTCTGTCAAGGGAAAAAAGGCTTAAATCGCCCACATCATTTAATTCAGATTTCACCTCATTGAAAATGCTTTTCTGCAACAAATTTCAGAAGATAGATAATTCAACAGGAGGCTTTGAGTTTCCATATCACACTTGTGTAAGTTGCATTTTGTCTTCCAAACTATTTCATCGGCCTTTTTTTGTCAAACTTTGCATATACGTCATTCTGCACAGTGAAGGCCAAACATCCAAGTGAAGCAACAATAAGCCAAGCAACTTTAAGTGTTTGTGCGCAATTTTGTGTTAACGCCACTAATTTCTTTGACGTATTAACGCAATCGATCTTTCGGAGGTTGTAGCGGGCTCAGTTTTAAAGCTAGAGGGAAGCTAGAAAACCTAAGGAATCAATTGGGTAGTTTTAATTGGTACCAAGCATGTCATACTAGCTTGTCGAGAAGGAGGTTAAATAAAAAACTCTCATGGCCATTTTCGAAGGGGTCCCTTCACCTCTGACCTGAAGATATGTGAATGAAAATGGGTTCTATGGGTACCCATGAGTCTCCCCTTTACAGACAAGCCCACTTTATGATAATCACATGCAGTTTGGGGCAAGTCACAGTCAAGTCAGCACACTGACACACTGACAGCTGTTGTTGCCCGTTGGGCTTGAGTTTTTTTTATGCTAAATGCAGTACCTGTGAGGGTTTCTGGACAATTTTTTTCTTTTTTTTTGTTGTTAATTGATTTCCAATAATAAATATATACATACATTTGCATAAAGCAAGCATATTTGCCCACTCCCATGTTGATAAGAGTATTAAATATTTGACAAACTCCTTTTAAGGTACATTTTGAACAGATAAAAAAATGTGCGATTAATTTAGGATTAATCGCGATTAACTACGGCAATCATGCGATTAATTGCGATTGAATATTTAATCGATTGACAGCCCTATAGTTTTCAAATTTGAGAATCATTAAGTTATCTGAGATCCCAAAACTCACATTTGAGGGGGATTTCAGATGTCCCTTTCCCTCTACTTTTACAATGAATGAATGCAAGCTCAAACAAGTCCATTTCAAACTAAAGCCATCTGAAGGGCATCCCATTGGTGGTTTGCTAAACCCACAGATAACGCACATTCTGTCCCTGCAGTTGAAGGTCTGCTAATGATACGATGATTGCCATTTTAGCTGTGGATCTCCAGTGTTGCCTTGTCATCCGGGGAGCTAGAGATACCTGAGAGACCAATAAGGCCTGGCATTAGCCATTACTATTGTTGTCTTAATGCCTCCTTCAATTATCCACAAGCAACTACTGTCAGAACCTCCCCCACCGGTTTTTCACCAATTTTGTCCCTGATTATCTGGATCAATGGGCATTAAAGGACCCAGGCGCAGACAAACACAGGAGTTTGGGGGGTTGGGAGAAGGGGGTCTACTTTCAGACAGACCAGAAATCCTTGTAACTACCTGTGTGCCAAGGACAAACGGAGATGGCTATTCAGGCGTCAGTCCCACCACACACAGTGTTTATTTAGCCACAGCTCAAACTAGACACTTTTAATCTATTTTGCTTTTCCCCGCAGAACTTGCAAACCCAAGAAATCATTTATTTCAATCTCTGTCTGTCTGTTCCCTCCGTCACACACATACATAAACACAAACAGACTAAAGTGCTAAAAGTTCTTTTTAATTTGGCTGGTTATGTCGCCCACCATTGATGGTGGTCCTCTCTGTCTATGCGTAAATTAAAGTAATGTAGAGCCTGAATAATTGACATTATTAATTCAATATACCTTCTCAGTAATGCGTTTTTTGAGGTAATTTTAAAGACGGGATATAGCTACCTTATAAAAAGATGATTTTCACAATGTCAGGAATCAAATTGTGAATCTTTGCAATTCTTCTGACGTAAAAACATGCAAATTTAACTAAATACCGGCTTTTAGTCTCAACACGAACTTTAAAGAAATCCAAATTGGGCAAACCCAATACTGATCTCTTCACTGAGGCATTGATTTAGTGTTTGAACAGGTGCAGATGAAAGGGCCACAGGTGAGGGAGTTGCAGTCCTCACTGCTTGCAGAGGAATGACCATCCCGTGACTCACCTCAGCTCTGACCAGCTGCCTGCTGCAGAGGTCCCGGGCTGATCAAAGCCGCCTCAGCCCGCCAGTTCGGCGGTGACAACACTGACAGCTGAGTGTTTTCACCGCCGTCTGAGCTGATGAGCAGTTAGCGAGATGTGTTGTTAGGTGATATGTATCTTCGGATTAATTGACACACCTGTGTTTAATTCACATAGACAGTGCTGGCGATCATCTCATCAGAGATCCATCAACACTAAGCTACAGCTGCCTTGCTCATAGAAAAAAAAGTGTTAATAATCTTCCTGTCTTGGCTGTTAATGTGTTGATGTGTATGCTTTGATCTGAGATGGAAAAATCCTGGAAGTGTTCGGTAACACTTTGACTACTTACATACTTTACAGCGATGGTAAGAATACATCACCGCTGATTATTGCAGTATATCAGTTATTAACAAACACAGGATATAACATGAATAAGTATAAAATCTGACAGTGAATGTTTACATTTTTATACTGAGACTCCATCTGGCAACCTCGCGCTAGTTAGCATGTTAGAAAACTTCAAAAAGTGGTATTCCAGTTTCGTACCAAAATATGCCTCAAATAACAAGTTCAATAAGTTTGAGTTGACAGTTTACATTTTAACTTTAAGACTGTGCTGAAATATGCGTATGCGTATGGCGTATGAATGACACGGTAATTTGCAAGTCATTTTGTGTGCAATAAGAACGCCGTTCTTGCTTTTGGCGTGTCATTTCTACGCCATGGAGTCTGTATTTACTGCAATGTAAATGCATTCGCGTAAATATGCTACACTCAGAGCTAGTACATAAAAAGTGAGAAAGACTGTTTACGGTGGGTGGTTGGGAGGGGAGGTGGATGTGTCCAACAAACACAGGACTTTCAACCATGAGACCTTCGTGTCCCAAAGTGTTGTTGAGTTATTTTGAAGTTACGTTAGTGACGTGTTTTCCGTACTTATGTTACGTTGTTTCTGTACGTATTTTACTTACTTTACGTACTCAATTTAAGCACAACCATGATACTTTTCCTAAACTTAAGTGAGTGTTTTTGTTGCCTAAACCTAACTGCGGCTGTTACTGTAGTTTTGTTGCGTGGTGTAAAAATGACGAGCGTAAAGGCTAAAATGCATTCTCATGACACGCAGAATGTCCTTGTAATGTCGTGCTATTTATACGCCTTCCCATGAGATCGGGTTGAGTATGCACTTGGGTAGCCCCAAGTTTTTGGCTCTCATGTGTTAGCATTACAGTCAAGACACGGTGCTAATAATTAGTTTCTCTTGAAAGACAATTACCCAGGTCATTTAACAATATTTTTTTCCAGAAATCCATACACTAGGGGTTATCAAAGTTCCAGTTTTAAAGATGACATAAATGTCCATAATGTCCTTATAAGACAAATAACAAGTCTTATAATGATTAAAATTAAGCCCTATGCCATCCAAAATGCACATTTGTACTGCTGTAGTAGTAAAGCACAATCATTTAGTTGTTTGTTATTCTTACAGGTGTCACATTTTCTGGTTTACCTTGTGTAATATTTCATTAGTGGATTTCTACTGTCATGTAAAGAAGGGATTTGTGTGTGTACACTGCTTCTACTCGTTAAGTTGACAGACACGATAATTTTTGCACATCCTGTCTTGGTGTTGTGGTAAATAAACATTACAAATGTAAAAAAAACCCCCCCCAATAAGATTAAATCAACAATAAAGTAAACACGAAGTAACTAGGAAGGATTAAAAACATTCAGCAAATGAGCTCTCAGGTTTGTCTCATTGTTGTCAGAAGGAGTGTGTTTATCCTGGAACCTGCTGTTCAGGGTCGGCTGCTTATGTGCTTGTTTTCATCCCTCAGGACTGAACAACTTGTGTTTTCATTATGTCTCCTTTGCAGTAATTTGTTCTTATTATATTTGACAACTGTTAAACCGGGCAGATAAGAGTTGTGCAAATCTTTAAAGCAAACGTGAGCATACACATCTTCACAACTGAGTTTCCACACACTGAGCTCCTGTCCATCTCACTGATTGAAATTTCAGAAGCCAAAGATGTTGCAACTTGTCCCAGGTAAGCAGCGAGAGAAGCATTCAGGGGACACATACCCTATCACTAAAATGTAAGAAACAGATTGTGGTTGGAAAAGTAATGACGAATACAGCAAACACTGATGGAGTAATACTGATAATCCACTGAGAGATGAATCACAGGTTGGATTTTCACCTCCGTCCTATAAACCAAGCCCTGCTGTCTGTTTGGAGGTCATGTGACTGGGAGAGGCGGGGGGAGAGGATTGGAGGAGAAGCACAGAAAGCTAAGGTGAGACCACCTCCACTACTCAAGCGTTACCTTTACACTTAAGGCAACACCTTATACCTGCGCTGAGCCACATACAGCAGCCAACTGGACAGCATCTAGAGGACAATCATAACTGTTTTTGTTCTTTTTTTTCCAAGGACGTTGGGATGCATTTCACTATTCCATCTGCATCCCTGTAGGAGTCAACCTGGCCCTTTTCAGTGGACTGACGCTTAATATTGGACTCTTAACAACATGGACATGTTTGGCCCAGGACAACTGGTATCTACTCTCCTGCCTGCAGTTTTCCATTCACCTGCAGCTCACTTTTTCCCAGCATTCCCAACCAGACTGGGCTCTCAACCTCAGATTCTGATCCCGGGGCCCTTTATCAGCTATGAATCCTTGAGGAGTTACCTGCAGCCAGAGCAATGCAAGGAAGCCTTTCTCCTGGCCACACAGACAGTCGGGATGGGGCCACTCACTGAGGGCATAGGTGAGTTCAAACTACAGCTGCTGTGGCCAATAATAGGGGACTCGTGCAGATAGTTCACAGCCAAACTGGCACAGTTCGACCACAGTCTGTCTCTAAGACAGTCAGTGAGCACCATCTGATCGCAGTGTAAATGTTTACAAAAGATTGGCTAACAGCTCGTAACTAACAATCAATTATCACGCAGTGTTAAAGTGGGCCTAATGATCACTGTGCTAATTATCCAATCTAGAGCCATTAGTTCCTTGTCACCCGTTGGCGATTGTGTAATTGGTGCTGGTGCTGTGCTTTCCAGATGAACAGAGGCCAGTGAAGCAGCGTCGTGCACGGGCCAACTACAGCAGCTGGCAGCTGGAGGAGCTGGAGAAGGCCTTCGAGACCACCCACTACCCAGACATCTTCATGAGGGAAGCTCTGGCCCTCAGACTGGACCTCATCGAGGCCAGAGTACAGGTAATTGGCACAATGAACTCCTTCTGGAAATGTTCGCTTCATACTCATTCAACTGATATTAATTTTGTATGTACAGTGTGCAAATGAAGCTCTTCAGCCCTACAGACTCTTTTGCAGGTCCATCAGTAGCAAGTTGTGTCAAGTGACAAACATTATTTAAATCCACACACATTTCTTAACTTATTCAAGATGTCAACGTTTTTAACAATATAAAAGATGTCACACATAATCTGGGGAGATGCATCATGTCAAAGTACAAGGTACAGCAAAGAAAAAGTGTCTGGAAAATTAATATTTCTGTCAATATAACTGCAATATAGGTTCACTTTTTTAAGTCTGTCATAAAACAATACTCACATTCCTATATGTATATTGAAACAGTTATTTGTTTCTGTACTTGTTCCGCTTGTCCATACTAGCTGTGAAGAGATTCCTTCCTAACACGGCTACACTGTAAGAGACGGGGGTCAAAAGTTTTAGTACTCGTTCTGTGCAAAAGTGCATTCAAAACTTCAACTGAAACTTCAGGCTTCAGCAGTCGGCGTTAGTTGAATAACGTGGATATCTTCCAAAGTTTGTCTTTTTAATACAAAATTATTAGTGTTATTACATTGGACATCAGACAGGGATTTTTTTCACGGCCGTTATGGATTGGAGGAATGATTACAAAAAATAGTGTGGTAAAAGGTTATTTACCTTTGAAGCTTAAATTTGAGTTAAATATCTTTTTTTTGTTCTTTTGAAACTGTTAGGCACCATTGCAAGTAGTTGCACTGTTACAAATGTATTTGTTTATTTATACTTCCCTATCATTTATATTTATATTCAGTATTCCTTCATTTCTTTCCAGGTTTGGTTTCAAAACCGCCGTGCCAAGATGAGGCGGCAGCTGAAACTCCAGGGCCAGATTGCAGGGCCTTATGTTAAAAGAGACAATGATGAAACGTCCGAGAAAGCGAGCAGCAGTTTGAAACAGCAGACAGAAAGTTCTGACAGCGAGCACTGGGAGAGACGACAGGAAGGAGAAGACTATCCATGGACAAAAGCCGTGAGTGCTGCGCTGAGCGTGCGTATGCAGCCTGTGACCCAGAGGTCGGGGAAGTGGGAGAGGCCGGAGGGGCCGAGCTCAGAGGAGCTCCGCTCCTGCAGCATTGCTAAGCTGAGGGCCAAAGCCAGAGAGCACGAGGCAGAGATTCACAGTACTGTAAACATGTCAGGAGGCGAGACACAGTCACAAACACAGGAAGATGATGCCAAGCACAATGATTGATAGCTTTCCTTCTTCCTGTTTGTACAGATAATAATAGAAAAACAGCGTAGACACTATTAATATGCAGGAACATACTGTTGGTTTAAAACCTATTTGGGATGAAGAGCTTCATTATTTAGCTTAGTATAAAATGTTACAGTAATCTTCTACATGATTTTCTATCAAATTATAAACAAGTATTTATCTTGACGCACTATTTTCAACATTATCGTCATGGTAATTCAAACTAACCTTTTCTGGCCATTTTTATTTAAATAGGATTTTTAAAGTTCTTTTTAATTTGGGGTGTTTAACACATATAAATGTTTTGTCTGTTTTGATACAGATGTAAAACTGTAAAAACTCTATACTACGGATACAAAGATCCAACTTTTTCAGTTCTGATAGCGATACCTGACTTGGGTATCGGCCGATACCGAGTACCGATCCGATACCAGTGTTAAATTAATAAGCTGTATGCCTCACTGTGTGGAAGTGACTGAGATCATCCTTTTATGTGTAAGGCAGCATCAACATTGCTTTCCTAACTTTGTAAAACAAAATGTAACCAATAAATACATAGATCTAAATTTACTGATTTGTTCATTATTATTAAAATAATAAATCGTACACCAGCAACTTGGTAAAAAATCTTCAAAATTAACAGAAATTACAATTCAAGTGTAAACTTTTTCAATGCAGCAACAAATTGGTAAAAACTATGGAATTCAAATTCCAGTATATAATGTACTGTATATAGTATATAAATATAGAATTGAATAGATCGTCCCCATTGTCACGATACCAGTTCCAGCTATTTGAGTAAGTATCAGCCCGATATCCGATCCAGTATCGGTGCATCCCTACTCTATACCCTCCTATTATAATTCCTGATTCATGATTTCGCTAATGGCGAGCTCATCCCTGACCTCTCAGGTTACCTTCACAGACAGGCAGGATGTCTGCATGCAGCCACACGTCCTCACAGGAAACAATGGAAATAGCTGAAAAATGAACTCACGAAGAGAGAGTCTGTATAGATGATACATGTCTATTTTTTTACTATATGCATCAAAAACATAGTGAAAACTAATAGTGACAGATTCCATAAAGAGATGTAGATCTGAAAAGATGAAAATTTGGGGGCTTGTTTTGAGGGCCGAGTTAAACAATCGACACATGCAAAATTATAATATTAGGATGAAATAATAATTCACAACAGCTGTGATAAATAAATGATGAAGCCACAAAATGTGACATTGATCCATGATCTGGTTTGGCCCAACAAACTCTGTTGTTTTGCTAAATTCAGGTTATGAAAGCCAATCTAAAAGTGCAGACTCTGAGCGATAATTATTAGTGATTCTCACATGTTAAACTTATGAAACAAAGACAGCAGTGAGTCTAGAAGCACTTCATAATCCCATGTGTGTGCCTTCAACTAATGCGCACAGTATTTTACATCATACTTTACTCAGTCAAAACCAAATACAACATGATAAGATGATACTGGTTTAAAAGATATAATCCACTAATATATTCCCAGAGTTGCGAGTTAATTCAAACAGTTTTGTATGTTTAATCTTCTGATAATATTGAGCTATAACAATTGATATTAGATAATACAAGTAATGGACAAACATTGTCTGTTTGAATGCACACACTGTATAGTTTGTGTGGTGGTATAATTGTAGTTGAAGACCTACATAAAGTTTTCCTACATGGAAATGATACTAGCACTGTCTGTTTGCATGCATTGTTAATGCATTTGATCACAAGTTCGGAGGGGTGAGATTGACAGTCCTCTAACAGTGCAGAGTAACGCTGCCCCCTTCTGGGCCTGAAGATGTCCTCAGACAGGATTGATGAGATAGATACTGGCGTTTAGACCAGGCAACATATTATAACGCATTTTTTTTTTAAATTCAACTAATGCATACACTTCCTTTTTACTGTGGTCACACATCTCTTATTTGTTCTGTGGACCATAGCGTAACTTTTTTTTACTCTGCTTAATTTTTTGCAGATCCTGTTGTGTCAAATAAACAATTTATGTCTTGCAGTGAATGAGGTCAGTGTGGGCCGCTCACATTTCAAAGACTCAAGTTAAACTCTGGTCTCACACGCACTGATGAGGTCTCTGGGTCAAATTTGAAAGTACTTTTCAACATGGGTCAGAGAGGCTCATTGAAATGTTAGAGCTATTATGTTTCCTGCTTAGGTGGAATGACTCGTCAAACTTTCCTTTCTCTAACAAACTTTAAGAGTATAATTCTTCATAATCAGTTTACTTTATGAAAGTTGCAGAGAAATCCAAGTTACATGTTTTCCCTAAAATTTGGTGGAACACCATGATATGGGATAATTAGGGCAGAATCCTTATATGACAATAGCTGGCCTCAATTAGGCCCCAATTAGGCCCAACACAAAGATGACTGAGGTAAAAAAAAAATATGTCATAGTTCTAGTCTTGTTCTCATACTGCACACTGACCCCGATTTGCTGGCTGAGATAGCAAGTCTGCTGTTTAACTATGTCAGAAATCCTACATTGTTCCCCTTTACTGGGACCCCAAAAAGATACATTTAAGGAAGCAATCCATAAAAGAAATATATACAAAAATGGGATTCCAATAGACCTTTTACATATAATATTAAAAGCAGAGCTACATCCTTTTTCACAAAAAAATACAGTGGCTCTTTATACTAAAGTATATTCTATCAAATAAATCCAAGTCTCTATGCGTCATCAGAAGTAATCTAAAAGAAAAAATTATAAATGTAAATACATTTGTTCCCTTTCAGTTAGACTACCATGTGGACAGTGTTGGGGAGTAACTAGTTACATGTAAAGACATTACGTAATTAAATTACAAAATAAATGTAGGCCTAATTGTAATCCTTTACAGTTACTGGAAAAAAATATGTAAATACATTACAACTGCTAATCAAATTGCTGGTGATTACAAAGGGGTTACATCAGAATATATTATTTTCGGTAAAAAGATTATATGTAGAATATAATATTAATTCTGTTGCTTGTTAGTGGCGACAGGACGCCACCAGACAGCGGATGGGGAGCAAAGGTCGCCTCACTTCCTGTCGGAACAACTCCGCTCAGCCCTTGTTGGACTGACAGGCTTTAATGACACACTGCGCACACACGAGGTTCATTCCAATCCATGTCATAAAAAAGTCATAGTATAGTAAGCCATAAAAAATATCATATGCCACAAAAATGCCATAAAAAATGTCTTAAAAAATGAGGTCATAGTATGCCATAAAAATGTTATATAGTATAGATTTGCATAAAAAAATGCAATAAAATGTCTTTAAAAATGTCATAGTATAGTATGCCATGAAAATGCCATAAAGTAGTATGGCATAAAAAAGTGTCATAAGAGTCATAAAAAGTAATAGTATAGTATGCCATAAAAATATCATAGTATAGTATGCCATAAAAATGTCATCAAAAATGTCTAATAAAATAAATACAAATATTTAATAGTCCTATCAACATGGGAGTGGGAAAATATGCTTGCTTTATGCGAATGTATGTACATACAGTATTTATCATTGGAAATCAAATTACAACACAAAACAATGTCAAATATTGTCCGGAAAACCTCACGGGTACTGCATTTTGCATAAAAAATCAACTCATAACATGGCAAACTCAAGCTCAACAGGCAACAACAGCTGTCGGTGTGTCAGTGTGCTGACACGAATATGTCTTGCCCAAAACTGCATGTGATTAGCATAAAGTGTGCATGTCTGTAAAGGGGAGATTCATGGGTACCCATAGAACCCATTTTCAGGTCAGGAGACCCCTTTGAAAATGGCCATGCCAGTTTTTCCTCGCCAAAACTCAGTAAAAGTTTTGTGCGTTATTTAGCTTCCTTCGTGATAAGCTAGTATGACATGGTTGGTATCAATGGATTCCTTAGGTTAGGTTCTAGTTTCATATGATGCCATCTTTCTAGTAGCTTTAAAACTGAATCCTAAAAATTGCAAGTTGCGAAACGCGTTATTATCGATCAATATATGTAGCGCGCTTACTTTCATCTTTACCGTGGGGTGGCTGTGTGTCTTGCCTCTCCGGTCCAGCTTTTGCAGCAGGGCAGCGGGTTTCCACCGGCTGTGACCGCTCTGTCCTCAGCACGGCGATAGCCTCATTAACGTTATGGTTCCCTTATAGCATTGGGTTTAATCTGAAATATTGCCAAATAGGCGCTTTTGCTTTTCGCTTCTCATCGTCTTGTCTGTCAACTCTCTCTCGTCTCGTGTGTGTGAAATATGACATCTGCATTCACTGTCACTTTGTAGTGTCCGTCGTCCAACTTTGAATTGATAACACGGCCCTGATACACCAAAATGAACTAAACAACAAAAGTAAAACAACAGTGGTTACGTAAGGTAATTGGTGTGTGCCCAACCACCGTGTAACAAAGGTAACACCAACTACCGCTAATAGTATGTCAAAAAAAATGTCATGAAAACGTCAGTGTAGTATGACGAAAAATGTAATAAAAAAAGTCATAGAATAATATGTCGAAAAATATTGTGAAAAAAAGTCATAGTATAGTATGTCGAAAAAAAATCTGATTAAAGTATGTCGAAGAAAGTCATAGTGTAGTATGTCGAAAAATGTTGTGAAAAACATAATTGTATATAATGTCTAAAATGTCATAAAAAAGTCATACTATACGACATACTATACTATATCTTTTTTTATTTTTTCAACATACTATAATATGACTTTTCTATTTTTTCAACATACTACACTATGAATTTTTTTTCGACATACTATACTATGACTTTTTTTATTTTTTCAACATACTATACTCTCATCTCATCTCATCTTCAACCGCTTATCCGGGGTCGGGTCGCGGGGGCAACAGCTCCAGCAGGGGACCCCAAACTTCCCTTTCCCGGGCCACATTAACCAGCTCTGACTGGGGGATCCCGAGGCATTCCCAGGCCAGTGTGGAGATATAATCTCTCCACCTAGTCCTGGGTCTTCCCCGTGGCCTCCTCCCAGCTGGTCGTGCCTGGAACATCTCCCTAGGTCATACTATACTATGACTTTTTTTTACAAAATTTTTCGTCATATACTATGTCTCTTTTTCGACGTACTATACTCTGACTTTTTTTTACAAAACTTTACGACATACTATACTATGACTTATTTTACAACATTTTTTGACATACTATTCAATGACTTTTTTTTTGACACACTATACTATGACTTTTCTTTACAAATTTTTTCGACATATACTATGACTTTTTTTCGACACACTATACTATGACTTTTTTTTACAAAAAATTTCGACATACTATACTATGACTTTTTTTTACAAAATGTTTCGACATGCTATTCAATGACTTTTTTTCTACATACTATACTATAACTTTTTAAAAAAAAAAAATTTCGTCGTACTATACTATGACTTTGTTTTAAAAAGTTTTTCGACATACTATACTATGCCTTTTTTTTGACATACTATACTATGACTTTTTTTTACAAAATTTTTCGACATACTATACTATGATGTTTTTTCAACATACTATACTATGACCTTTTTTTACAAAATTTTTCATAAAAAATAGACATAGTTTAGTAGGTCGAAATTTTTACGAAAAAAAAGTCATAGTATAGTATGTCGAAACATTTTATCAAAAAAAAGTCATTGTAAAGTATGTCGAAATATTTTGCAAAAAAAGGGCATACTAGAGTATGTCGAAATGTTTTGCAAAAAAAGTCATAGAATAGAGTGTCGAAACACTTTATCAAAAAAAAATCATAGTATAGTATGTCGAAAGTTTTTGTGAAAAACAGTCATACTATAGGATGTCGAAATTTTTTGCAAAAAAAGTCATAGTATTGCTTGTCAAATTTTAGGAAAAAAATGTCATAGTATTGTATGATGAAAATTTCATGAAAAAAAAGTCATAGTATTGTATGATGAAAATTTCATGAAAAAAAAGTCATAGTATAGTATGTCGAACATTTCATGAAAAAAAGTCATATGATAGTATGTCGAAAAATTTATCGAAGAAAAATTCATAATATAGTATGACAAAAATTTTATGAAAAAAATGTCATACTATTGTATGATGAAAATTTCATGAAAAAAAAGTCATAGTATAGTATGTCGAAAATTTCATGAAAAAAAGTCACAGTATACTATGTCGAAATTTTAAGAAAAAAATGTCATAGTATTGCATGTCAATAATGTTTACCAAAAAAAAGTCAAAGTATAGTATGTCGAAAATTTCATGAAAAAAAAGTCATAGTATTGCATGTCCAAAATTTTAAGAAAAAAATGTCATAGTATTGTATGATGAAAATTTCATGAAAAAAAAGTCATAGTATTGTATGATGAAAATTTCATGAAAAAAAAGTCATAGTATAGTATGTCGAACATTTCATGAAAAAAAGTCATATGATAGTATGTCCAAAAATATAACGAAAAAAAAGTCATAGTATAGTATGACGAAAATTTTATGAAAAAAATGTCATACTATTGTATGAGGAAAATTTCATGAAAAAAAGTCATAGTATAGTATGTCGAAAATTTCATGAAAAAAAGTCACAGTATAGTATGTCGAAATTTTATGAAAAAAATGTCATACTATTGTATGACGAAAATTTCATGAAAAAAAAGTCATAGTATAGTATGTCGAAAATTTCATGAAAAAAAGTCAAAGTATAGTATGTCGAAATTTCATGAAAAAAATGTCATAGTATTGCATGTATATAATGTTTACCAAAAAAAAGTCAAAGTATAGTATGTCGAAAATGTCGAAAAAAGTCATAGTATAGTATGTCGAACATTTCATGAAAAAAGTCATATTATAGTATGTCGAATAATTTAACGAAAAAAGTCATAGTATAGTATGACGAGAATTTTATGAAAAAAATGTCATAGTATTGTATGAGGAAAATTTCATGAAAAAAAAGTCAGTGTAGTATGTCGAAAATTTCATGAAAAATTAGTCACAGTATAGTATGTCGAAATTTTATGAAAAAAATGTCATAGTATTGCATGTCAATTTTTTACAAAAAAAAAGTAGTATGACAAAAATTTCATGACAAAAAAGTCATAGTATAGTATGTAGAATTTTTTTGAGGAAAACGTCATACTATAGTAGGTCGAAAGTTTTTGAGAGAAAAAAGTCATAGTATAGTGTCGAAATTTTTTATGAAAAAAAGTCATAGTATAGTATGTCGAAATATTTTGCAAAAAAAAATCATACTATAGTATGTCGAAAATTTTTGCGAAAAAAAAGACATATAGTATGTCGAAATCTTCGAAAAAAAAGTCACAGTATAGTATGTCGAAATTTTATGCGAAAAAAAAAGTCACAGTATAGTATGTTGAAAAATGTTATCAAAAAAAAGTCATAGTATAGTATGTCGACATTTTTTGCAAAAAAAGTCATAGTATTGCATGCCAAAAATTTTTACCAAAAAATGTCAGTGTTGTATGATGAAAGTTTCATGAAAAAAAAGTCATACTATAGTATGTCGAACAATTCATGAAAAAAAGTCATATGATAGTATGTCCAAAAATTTAACGAAAAAAAAGTCATAGTATAGTATGACGAAAATTTTATGAAAAAAATGTCATACTATTGTATGAGGAAAATTTCATGAAAAAAAGTCATAGTATAGTATGTCGAAAATTTCATGAAAAAAAGTCACAGTATAGTATGTCGAAATTTTATGAAAAAAATGTCATAGTATTGCATGTCAATAATGTTTACCAAAAAAAAGTCAAAGTATAGTATGTCGAAAATGTCATGAAAAAAAAGTCATAGTATAGTATGTCGAACATTTCATGAAAAAAAGTCATATGAGTATGTCGAAAAATTTAACGAAAAAAAAGTCATAGTATAGTATGACGAAAATTTTATGAAAAAAATGTCATAGTATTGTAAGGAAAATTTCATGAAAAAAAAGTCATAGTATAGTATGTCGAAAAAATTTCATGAAAAAAAAGTCACAGTATAGTATGTCGAAATTTTATGAAAAAAATGTCATAGTATTGCATGTCAATTTTTTACAAAAAAAAAGTAGTATGACAAAAATTTCATGACAAAAAAGTCATAGTATAGTATGTAGAATTTTTTTGAGGAAAACGTCATACTATAGTAGGTCGAAAGTTTTTGAGAGAAAAAAGTCATAGTATAGTGTCGAAATTTTTTATGAAAAAAAGTCATAGTATAGTATGTCGAAATATTTTGCAAAAAAAAATCATACTATAGTATGTCGAAAATTTTTGCGAAAAAAAAGACATAGTATGTCGAAATCTTCGAAAAAAAAGTCACAGTATAGTATGTCGAAATTTTATGCGAAAAAAAAAGTCACAGTATAGTATGTTGAAAAATGTTATCAAAAAAAAGTCATAGTATAGTATGTCGACATTTTTTGCAAAAAAAGTCATAGTATTGCATGCCAAAAATTTTTACCAAAAAATGTCAGTGTTGTATGATGAAAGTTTCATGAAAAAAAAGTCATAGTATTGTATGATGAAAATTTCATGAAAAAAAAAGTCATAGTATAGTATGTCGAAATTTTTTATGAAAAAAAAGTCATAGTATAGTAAGTCGAAAATTTCATGAAATAAAGTTATAGTATAGTATCTCGAAATTTTTTGCGAAAAAAAGTCATAGTATAGTATGTCAACATTTTTTGAGAAAAAAAAGTCATAGTATAGTGTGTCGAAAATTTCATGAAAAAAAAGTCATAGTATTGCATGTCCAAAATTTTAGGAAAAAAATGTCATAGTATTGTATGATGAAAATTTCATGAAAAAAAAGTCATACTATAGTATGTCGAACAATTCATGAAAAAAAGTCATATGATAGTATGTCGAAAAATTTAACGAAAAAAAAGTCATAGTATAGTATGACGAAAATTTTATGAAAAAAATGTCATACTATTGTATGAGGAAAATTTCATGAAAAAAAAGTCATAGTATAGTATGTCGAAAATTTCATGAAAAAAAGTCACAGTATAGTATGTCGAAATTTTATGAAAAAAATGTCATAGTATTGCATGTATATAATGTTTACCAAAAAAAAGTCAAAGTATAGTATGTCTAAAATGTCATGAAAAAAAAGTCATAGTATAGTATGTCGAACATTTCATGAAAAAAAGTCATATGAGTATGTCGAAAAATTTAACGAAAAAAAAGTCATAGTATAGTATGACGAAAATTTTATGAAAAAAATGTCATAGTATTGTAAGGAAAATTTCATGAAAAAAAAGTCATAGTATAGTATGTCGAAAAAATTTCATGAAAAAAAAGTCACAGTATAGTATGTCGAAATTTTATGAAAAAAATGTCATAGTATTGCATGTCAATTTTTTACAAAAAAAAAGTAGTATGACAAAAATTTCATGACAAAAAAGTCATAGTATAGTATGTAGAATTTTTTTGAGGAAAAAGTCATACTATATTAGGTCGAAAGTTTTTGAGAGAAAAAAGTCATAGTATAGTATGTCGAAATTTTTTATGAAAAAAAAGTCATAGTATAGTATGTCGAAATATTTTGCAAAAAAAAGTCATACTATAGTATGTCGAAATTTTATGCGAAAAAAAAAGTCACAGTATAGTATGTCGAAATTTTTTGCGAAAAAAAAGTCATAGTATAGTATGTCGAAATTTTTTGCAAAAAAAAAGTCATAGTATAGTATGTAGATTTTTTTTGCGGAAAACGTCATACTATAGAAGGTCGAAATTTTTTGAGAGAAAAAGTCATATTATAGTATGTCGAAATTTTTTATGAAAAAAAAAGTCATAGTATAGTAAGTCGAAAATTTCATGAAATAAAGTTATAGTATAGTATGTCGAAATTTTTTGCGAAAAAAAAGTCATAGTAAAGTATGTCGAAATTTTTTGCGAAAAAAGTCTTACTATAGTATGTTGAAATGTTTTGCGAAAAAAAAGTCTAAGTATAGTGTTTCGAAAATTTTATGAATAAAATGTCTTAGTATAGTATGTTGAAAATTTTAACGAAAAAAAAGTCATAGTATAGTATGTCGAAAATGTCATGAAAAAAGTCATAGTATATGTCAAATGTCAAATTTCATGAAAAAAAGTCATAGTATAGTATGTCGAAAATGTGTCAAATTTCATGAAAAAAAGTCATAGTATAGTATGTCGAAAATTTCATGAAAAAAAGTCATAGTATAGTATGTCGAACATTTTATGAAAAAAAGTCATAGTATAGTATGTCGAAAATTTCATGAAAAAAAGACATAGTATAGTATGTCAACATTTTTTGAGAAAAAAAAGTCATAGTATAGTATGTCGAAATTTTTTGCGAAAAAAGTCATACTATAGTATATCGAAATTTTTTGCCAAAAAAAATTCTAAGTGTAGTGTTTGGAAATTTTATGAAAAAAATGTCATAGTATTGTCTGTCGAAAACTTAATGAAAAAAAGTCATAGTATAGTATGTCGAAAATTACATGAAAAAAAGTCATAGTATAGTATGTCGAAATATTTTGCGAAAAAAAAGTCATAGTATAGTATGTCGAAATTTTTTGCGAAAGAAGTCATACTATAGTATTTCGAAATGTTTTGCGAAAAAAAAGTCATAGTATAGTATGTCGAAAATTTCATGAAAAAAAGTCATAGTATAGAATGTCGAAAATTTTATGAAAAAAAGTCATAGTATAGTATGTCGAAAATTTTATGAAAAAAAGTCATAGTATACTATGTGGAAAATTTTAACGAAAAAAAAGTCATAGTATAGTATGTCGAAAATTTCATTAAAAAAAGTCATAGTATAGTATGTGGAAAATTTTATGAAAAAAAGTCATAGTATAGTATGTGGAAAATTTTAACGAAAAAAAAGTCATAGTATAGTATGTCGAAAATTTCATGAAAGAAATTCATAGTATAGTATGTCGAAAATTTCATGAAAAAAAGTCATAGTATAGTATGTCGAAAATGTTCATGAAAAAAGGCATAGTATAGTCTGTCGAAAATTTTCGTGAACAAATGTCGAAAATATTCGGAAAAAAATGTCATAGTATAGAATGTCGCAAATTTTCATGAAAAAAGGCATAGTATAGTCTGTCAATTAATTTGGCGGAAAAAAAAACTCAGTTTAAAATTTCGAAAATTTTCATGAAAAAAGTCATACTATAGCATGTCGTAAATTTTCGTTAAAAATTTTTTCGAAAATATTCGTAAAAAAATGTGATAGTATAGAATGTCGAAAATTTTCATGGAAAAAGGCCTAGTATAGTCTGTCGATTAATTTGGTGGAAAAAAAACTCAGTTTAAAATTTCGAAAATTTTCATGAAAAAAGTCATACTATAGCATGTCGAAAATTTTCGTGAACAAATGTCGAAAATATTCGTAAAAAAATGTGATAGTATAGAATGTCGAAAATGTTCATGAAAAAAGGCATAGTATAGTCTGTCGATTAATTTGGTGGAAAAAAAACTCAGTTTAAAATTTGGAAAATTTCATGAAAAAAGTCAAACTAGCATGTCGAAAATGTTCGTGAACAAATGTCGAAAATATTCGTAAAAAAATGTCATAGTATAGAATGTCGAAAATTTTCACGAAAAAAGGCATAGTATAGTCTGTTGATCAATTTGGTGGAAAAAAAACTCAGTATAAAATTTCGAAAATTTTCATGAAAAAAGTCATACTATAGCATGTCGAAAATTTTCGTGAAGAAATGTCGAAAATATTCGTAAAAAAATGTCATAGTATAGAATGTCGAAAATGTTCATGAAAAAAGGCATAGTATAGTCTGTCGATTAATTTGGTGGAAAAAAAACTCAGTTTAAAATTTGGAAAATTTCATGAAAAAAGTCAAACTAGCATGTCGAAAATGTTCGTGAACAAATGTCGAAAATATTCGTAAAAAAATGTCATAGTATAGAATGTCGAAAATTTTCACGAAAAAAGGCATAGTATAGTCTGTTGATCAATTTGGTGGAAAAAAAACTCAGTATAAAATTTCGAAAATTTTCATGAAAAAAGTCATACTATAGCATGTCGAAAATTTTCGTGAAGAAATGTCGAAAATATTCGTAAAAAAATGTCATAGTATAGAATGTCGAAAATTTTCATGAAAAAAGGCATAGTATAGTCTGTCGATTAATTTGGTGGAAAAAAAACGCAGTTTATAATTACGAAAATTTTCATGAAAAAAGTCATACTATAGCATGTCGAAAATGTTCGTGAACAAATGTCGAAAATATTCGTAAAAAAATGTCATAGTATAGAATGTCGAAAATTTTCATGAAAAAAGTCATACTATAGCATGTCGAAAGTATTCGTAAAAAATGTCATAGTATAGAATGTCGAAAATTTTCATGAAAAAAGGCATAGTGTAGTCTGTCGATTAATTTGGTGGAAAAAAAACTCAGTTTAAAAATTTCGAAAATTTTCATGAAAAAAGTCATACTATAGCATGTCGAAAATGTTCGTGAACAAATGTCGAAAACATTCGTAAAAAAATGTAATAGTATAGAATGTCGAAAATTTTCATGAAAAAAGGCATACATGTCGAAAATTTTCGTGAACAAATGTCGAAAATATTCGTAAAAAAATGTCATAGTATAGAATGTCGAAAATGTTCCTGAAAAAAGGCATAGTATAGTCTGTCGATTAATTTGGTCGAAAAAAAACTCAGTTTAAAATTTCGAAAATTTTCATGAAAAAAGTCATACTATAGCATGTCGAAAATATTCGTAAAAAATGTCATAGTATAGAGTGTCGAAAATTTTCATGAAAAAAGGCATAGTATAGTCTGTCGATTAATTTGGTGGAAAAAAAACGCAGTTTATAATTACGAAAATTTTCATGAAAAAAGTCATACTATAGCATGTCGAAAATGTTCGTGAACAAATGTCGAAAATATTCGTAAAAAAATGTAATAGTATAGAATGTCGAAAATTTTATGAAAAAGAGTCATAGTATAGTATGTCGAAAATTTCATGAAAAAAAGTCATAGTATAGTATGTCGAAAATTTCATAAAAAAAGTCATAGTATAGTATGTCGAAAATTTCATGAAAAAAAGTCATAGTATAGTATGTCGAACATTTCACGAATAAAAAATCATAGTATAGTATGTCGAAAATTTCATGAAAAAAGTCATAGTATAGTATGTCGTAAATTTAATGAAAAAAAGTCATAGTATAGTATGTCGAAAATTTTATGAAAAAAAGTCATACTATAGTATGTCGAAATGTTTTGCCCAAAAAAGTCTAAGTATAGTTTTTCGAAAATTTCATGAAAAAAATGTCATAGTATTGTATGTAGAACATTTTATGAAAAAAAGTCATAGTATAGTATGTCGAAAATTTTTACGAAAAAAAAGGCATAGTATAGTATGTCGAAAATTTATGAAAAAAAGTCATAGTATAGTATGTCGAAAATTTCATGAAAAAAAGTCATAGTATAGTATGCCGAAAATTTCATGAAAAAAAGTCATAGTATAGTATGTCGAAAATTTTAACGCCATACTATACTATGACTTTTTTTCATGAAATTTTCATCATACAATACTATGATATTTTTTCATAAAGTTTTGGACATGCAATACTATGACTTGTTTTTCATAAAATTTTCGACATACTATACTATGAATTTTTTTCATAAAATTTTCGACATACTATACTATGACTTTTTTTCATAAAATTTGACATACTATACTATGACTTTTTTTTCATGAAATTTTCGACATACTATACTATGACTTTTTTTCATTAAATTTTCGACATACTATACTATGACTTTTTTCATAAAATTTTCATCATACAATACTATGATATTTTTTTCATAAAGTTTTGGACATGCAATACTATGACTTGTTTTTCATAAAATTTTCGACATACTATACTATGAATTTTTTTCATAAAATTTTCGACATACTATACTATGACTTTCTTTCATAAAATTTTCGACATACTATATTATGACTTTTTTTCATAACATTTTCGACATACTATACTATGACTTTTTTTCATGGAATTTTCAACATGCTATACTATGACTTTTGTTATATAAAATTTTCGACATACTATACTATGACTTTTGTCATGAAATTTTCGAAATACTATACTATGACTTTTTTTTCATAAAATTTTCGCCATACTATACTATGACTATTTTAATGAAATTTTCGACATACTATACTGTGACTTTTTTTTCATGAAATTTTCGACATACTATACTATGACTTTTTTTTCATAAAATTTTCGACACACTATACTATGACTTTTTTTCATTAAATTTTCGACATACTATACTATGACTTTCTTTCATAAAATTTTCGACATACTATATTATGACTTTTCGACATACTATACTATGAATTTTTTTCATAAAATTTTCGAAATACTATACTATGACTTTTTTTTCATAAAATTTTCGACATACTATACTATGACTTTTTTTCATTAAATTTTCGACATACTATACTATGACTTTCTTTCATAAAATTTTCGACATACTATATTATGACTTTTTTTCATAACATTTTCGACATGCAATAATATTAGTTTTTTTTCATAAAATTTTCGACATACTATACTATGACTTTCTTTCATAAAATTTTCGACATACTATATTATGACTTTTTTTCATAACATTTTCGACATACTATACTATGACTTTTTTTCATGGAATTTTCAACATGCTATACTATGACTTTTGTTATATAAAATTTTCGACATACTATACTATGACTTTTGTCATGAAATTTTCGAAATACTATACTATGACTTTTTTTTCATAAAATTTTCGCCATACTATACTATGACTATTTTAATGAAATTTTCGACATACTATACTGTGACTTTTTTTTCATGAAATTTTCGACATACTATACTATGACTTTATTTCATAAAGTTTTGGACATGCAATACTGACTTTTTTTTCAAAAATTTTCGACATACTATACTATGACTTTCTTTCATAAAATTTTCGACATTCTATACTACGACTTTTTTTCCGTAAAAATTTTCGACATACTATACTACGACTTTTTTTCCGTAAACATTTTCGACATACTATACTATGACTTTTTTTTCATGAAATTTTCGACATACTATACTATGACTTTTTTCTTGAAATATTCATCTTACAATACTATGACATTTTTTTCATACATTTTTCAACATGCAATACTATTAGTTTTTTTTCATAAAATTTTCGAAATACTATACTATGACTTTTTTTCATGAATTTTTCGACATAATATACTAAACCTTTTTTTTCATGGAATTTTCGACATACTATACTATGACTTTTTTTCTATAACAGTTTCGACGTACTATACTATGACTTTTGTCATGAAATTTTCGACATACTATACTATGACTTTCTTTCATAAAATTTTCGACATTCTATACTACGACTTTTTTTCCGTAAAAATTTTCGACATACTATACTACGACTTTTTTTCCGTAAACATTTTCGACATACTATACTATGACTTTTTTTTCATGAAATTTTCGACATACTATAGACTATAGACTTTTTTCTTGAAATATTCATCTTACAATACTATGACATTTTTTTCATACATTTTTCAACATGCAATACTATTATTTTTTTTTCATAAAATTTTCGAAATACTATACTATGACTTTTTTTCATGAATTTTTCGACATAATATACTAAGCCTTTTTTTTCATGGAATTTTCGACATACTATACTATGACTTTTTTTCTATAACAGTTTCGACGTACTATACTATGACTTTTGTCATGAAATTTTCGACATACTATACTATGACTTTTATTTCATAAAATTTTCGCCATACTATACTATGACTTTTTTTCATGAAATTTTCGATATACTATACTATGACTTTTTTTCCATGAAATTTTCGACATACTATACTATGACTTTGTTTTCGTGAAATTTTCATCACACAATACTATGATATTTTTTGCATAAAGTTTTCGACATGCAATACTATGACCTTTTTCACTTACATTTTCGACATACTATACTATGACTTTTTTTCATAAAATATTAACATACTATGACTTATTTTTCGTGAAAATTTTCAACAAACTATACTATGTATTTTTTTCATAAAATTTTCACCATACTATAAAATGACTTTTTTTCGTAAAAATTTTCGACATACTATACTATGACTTTTTTTTCATAAAACTTTCTACATACTATACTATGACTTTTTTTTTCTTAAAATTTTCATCATGCAATACTATGACATTTTTTTGCCTTTAGTATTTTTTAGTTCATGAAATTTTCGACATACTATACTATGACTTTTTTTTCATGAAATTTTCATTATACAATACTATGATTTTTTTTCATAAAATTTTCGACATACTATACTATGACTTTATTTCATAAAGTTTTGGACATGCAATACTATGACTTTTTTTTCAAAAATTTTCGACATACTATACTATGACTTTCTTTCATAAAATTTTCGACATTCTATACTACGACTTTTATTCCGTAAAAATTTTCGACATACTATACTACGACTTTTTTTCCGTAAACATTTTCGACATACTATACTATGACTTTTTTTTCATGAAATTTTCGACATACTATACTATGACTTTTTTCTTGAAATATTCATCTTACAATACTATGACATTTTTTTCATACATTTTTCAACATGCAATACTATTAGTTTTTTTTCATAAAATTTTCGAAATACTATACTATGACTTTTTTTCATGAATTTTTCGACATAATATACTAAGCCTTTTTTTTCATGGAATTTTCGACATAATATACTAAGCCTTTTTTTTTCATGGAATTTTCGACATACTATACTATGACTTTTTTTCGATAACATTTTCGACGTACTGTACTATGACTTTTGTCATGAAATTTTCGACATACTATACTATGACTTTTATTTCATAAAATTTTCGCCATACTATACTATGACTTTTTTTAATGAAATTTTAGATATACTATACTATGACTTTTTTTCCATGAAATTTTCGACATACTATACTATGACTTTTTTTCGTGAAATTTTCATCATACAATACTATGATATTTTTTTCATAAAGTTTTCGACATGCAATACTATGACCTTTTTCCCTTAAATTTTCGACATACTATGCTATGACTTTTTTATGAAATTTTCGACATACTATACTATGACTTTTTTTCATAAAATATTAACATACTATGACTTATTTTTCGTGAAAATTTTCAACAAACTATACTATGTATTTTTTTCATAAAATTTTCACCATACTATAAAATGACTTTTTTTCATAAAAATTTTTGACATACTATACTATGACTTTTTTTTCATAAAACTTTCTACATACTATACTATGCCTTTAGTTCATGAAATTTTCGACATACTATACTATGACTTTTTTCATGAAATTTTCAACATACTATACTATGACTTTTTTTTCGTAAAATTTTCATCATACAATACTATGATATTTTTTTCATAAAGTTTTGGACATGCAATAATATGACTTTTTTTTCATAAAATTTTCGACACACTATACTATGACTTTTTTTCATTAAATTTTCGACATACTATACTATGACTTTCTTTCATAAAATTTTCGACATACTATATTATGACTTTTTTTCATAACATTTTCGACATGCAATACTATGACTTGTTTTTCATAAAATTTTCGACATACTATACTATGAATTTTTTTCATAAAATTTTCGAAATACTATACTATGACTTTTTTTTCATAAAATTTTCGACATACTATACTATGACTTTTTTTCATTAAATTTTCGACATACTATACTATGACTTTCTTTCATAAAATTTTCGACATACTATATTATGACTTTTTTTCATAACATTTTCGACATGCAATAATATTAGTTTTTTTTCATAAAATTTTCGACATACTATACTATGACTTTCTTTCATAAAATTTTCGACATACTATATTATGACTTTTTTTCATAACATTTTCGACATACTATACTATGACTTTTTTTCATGGAATTTTCAACATGCTATACTATGACTTTTGTTATATAAAATTTTCGACATACTATACTATGACTTTTGTCATGAAATTTTCGAAATACTATACTATGACTTTTTTTTCATAAAATTTTCGCCATACTATACTATGACTATTTTAATGAAATTTTCGACATACTATACTGTGACTTTTTTTTCATGAAATTTTCGACATACTATACTATGACTTTATTTCATAAAGTTTTGGACATGCAATACTGACTTTTTTTTCAAAAATTTTCGACATACTATACTATGACTTTCTTTAATAAAATTTTCGACATTCTATACTACGACTTTTTTTCCGTTAAAATTTTCGACATACTATACTACGACTTTTTTTCCGTAAACATTTTCGACATACTATACTATGACTTTTTTTTCATGAAATTTTCGACATACTATACTATGACTTTTTTCTTGAAATATTCATCTTACAATACTATGACATTTTTTTCATACATTTTTCAACATGCAATACTATTAGTTTTTTTTCATAAAATTTTCGAAATACTATACTATGACTTTTTTTCATGAATTTTTCGACATAATATACTAAGCCTTTTTTTTCATGGAATTTTCGACATAATATACTAAGCCTTTTTTTTTCATGGAATTTTCGACATACTATACTATGACTTTTTTTCGATAACATTTTCGACGTACTGTACTATGACTTTTGTCATGAAATTTTCGACATACTATACTATGACTTTTATTTCATAAAATTTTCGCCATACTATACTATGACTTTTTTTCATGAAATTTTCGATATACTATACTATGACTTTTTTTCCATGAAATTTTCGACATACTATACTATGACTTTTTTTCGTGAAATTTTCATCATAAAATACTATGATATTTTTTTCATAAAGTTTTCGACATGCAATACTATGACCTTTTTCCCTTAAATTTTCGACATACTATGCTATGACTTTTTTATGAAATTTTCGACATACTATACTATGACTTTTTTTCATAAAATATTAACATACTATGACTTATTTTTCGTGAAAATTTTCAACAAACTATACTATGTATTTTTTTCATAAAATTTTCACCATACTATAAAATGACTTTTTTTCATAAAAATTTTTGACATACTATACTATGACTTTTTTTTCATAAAACTTTCTACATACTATACTATGCCTTTAGTTCATGAAATTTTCGACATACTATACTATGACTTTTTTCATGAAATTTTCAACATACTATACTATGACTTTTTTTTCGTAAAATTTTCATCATACAATACTATGATATTTTTTTCATAAAGTTTTGGACATGCAATAATATGACTTTTTTTTCATAAAATTTTCGACATACTATACTATGACTTTTTTTCATTAAATTTTCGACATACTATACTATGACTTTCTTTCATAAAATTTTCGACATACTATATTATGACTTTTTTTCATAACATTTTCGACATACTATACTATGACTTTTTTCATAAAATTTTCGACATACTATACTATGACTTTTTTTCATAAAATTTTCGAAATACTATACTATGACTTTTTTTTCATAAAATTTTCGACATACTATACTATGACTTTTTTTCATTAAATTTTCGACATACTATACTATGACTTTCTTTCATAAAATTTTCGACATACTATACTATGACTTTTTTTCATAACATTTTCGACATGCAATAATATTAGTTTTTTTTAATAAAATTTTCGACATACTATACTATGACTTTCTTTCATAAAATTTTCGACATACTATATTATGACTTTTTTTCATAACATTTTCGACATACTATACTATGACTTTTTTTCATGGAATTTTCAACATGCTATACTATGACTTTTGTTATATAAAATTTTCGACATACTATACTATGACTTTTGTCATGAAATTTTCGAAATACTATACTATGACTTTTTTTTCATAAAATTTTCGCCATACTATACTATGACTATTTTAATGAAATTTTCGACATACTATACTGTGACTTTTTTTTCATGAAATTTTCGACATACTATACTATGACTTTATTTCATAAAGTTTTGGACATGCAATACTGACTTTTTTTTCAAAAATTTTCGACATACTATACTATGACTTTCTTTCATAAAATTTTCGACATTCTATACTACGACTTTTTTTCCGTAAAAATTTTCGACATACTATACTACGACTTTTTTTCCGTAAACATTTTCGACATACTATACTATGACTTTTTTTTCATGAAATTTTCGACATACTATACTATGACTTTTTTCTTGAAATATTCATCTTACAATACTATGACATTTTTTTCATACATTTTTCAACATGCAATACTATTAGTTTTTTTTCATAAAATTTTCGAAATACTATACTATGACTTTTTTTCATGAATTTTTCGACATAATATACTAAGCCTTTTTTTTCATGGAATTTTCGACATAATATACTAAGCCTTTTTTTTTCATGGAATTTTCGACATACTATACTATGACTTTTTTTCGATAACATTTTCGACGTACTGTACTATGACTTTTGTCATGAAATTTTCGACATACTATACTATGACTTTTATTTCATAAAATTTTCGCCATACTATACTATGACTTTTTTTCATGAATTTTTCGACATAATATACTAAGCCTTTTTTTTCATGGAATTTTCGACATACTATACTATGACTTTTTTTCTATAACAGTTTCGACGTACTATACTATGACTTTTGTCATGAAATTTTCGACATACTATACTATGACTTTTATTTCATAAAATTTTCGCCATACTATACTATGACTTTTTTTCATGAAATTTTCGATATACTATACTATGACTTTTTTTCCATGAAATTTTCGACATACTATACTATGACTTTGTTTTCGTGAAATTTTCATCACACAATACTATGATATTTTTTGCATAAAGTTTTCGACATGCAATACTATGACCTTTTTCACTTACATTTTCGACACACTATGCTATGACTTTCTTTCATAAAATATTACATACTATGACTTATTTTTCGTGAAAATTTTCAACAAACTATACTATGTATTTTTTTCATAAAATTTTCACCATACTATAAAATGACTTTTTTTCGTAAAAATTTTCGACATACTATACTATGACTTTTTTTTCATAAAACTTTCTACATACTATACTATGACTTTTTTTTTCTTAAAATTTTCATCATGCAATACTATGACATTTTTTTGCCTTTAGTATTTTTTAGTTCATGAAATTTTCGACATACTATACTATGACTTTTTTTTCATGAAATTTTCATTATACAATACTATGATTTTTTTTCATAAAATTTTCGACATACTATACTATGACTTTATTTCATAAAGTTTTGGACATGCAATACTATGACTTTTTTTTCAAAAATTTTCGACATACTATACTATGACTTTCTTTCATAAAATTTTCGACATTCTATACTACGACTTTTTTTCCGTAAAAATTTTCGACATACTATACTACGACTTTTTTTCCGTAAACATTTTCGACATACTATACTATGACTTTTTTTTCATGAAATTTTCGACATACTATACTATGACTTTTTTCTTGAAATATTCATCTTACAATACTATGACATTTTTTTCATACATTTTTCAACATGCAATACTATTAGTTTTTTTTCATAAAATTTTCGAAATACTATACTATGACTTTTTTTCATGAATTTTTCGACATAATATACTAAGCCTTTTTTTTCATGGAATTTTCGACATAATATACTAAGCCTTTTTTTTTCATGGAATTTTCGACATACTATACTATGACTTTTTTTCGATAACATTTTCGACGTACTGTACTATGACTTTTGTCATGAAATTTTCGACATACTATACTATGACTTTTATTTCATAAAATTTTCGCCATACTATACTATGACTTTTTTTCATGAAATTTTCGATATACTATACTATGACTTTTTTTCCATGAAATTTTCGACATACTATACTATGACTTTTTTTCGTGAAATTTTCATCATACAATACTATGATATTTTTTTCATAAAGTTTTCGACATGCAATACTATGACCTTTTTCCCTTAAATTTTCGACATACTATGCTATGACTTTTTTATGAAATTTTCGACATACTATACTATGACTTTTTTTCATAAAATATTAACATACTATGACTTATTTTTCGTGAAAATTTTCAACAAACTATACTATGTATTTTTTTCATAAAATTTTCACCATACTATAAAATGACTTTTTTTCATAAAATTTTTTGACATACTATACTATGACTTTTTTTTCATAAAACTTTCTACATACTATACTATGCCTTTAGTTCATGAAATTTTCGACATACTATACTATGACTTTTTTCATGAAATTTTCAACATACTATACTATGACTTTTTTTTCGTAAAATTTTCATCATACAATACTATGATATTTTTTTCATAAAGTTTTGGACATGCAATAATATGACTTTTTTTTCATAAAATTTTCGACATACTACACTGACTTTCTTTCATAAAATTTTCGACATACTATACTATGACTTTTTTTCATTAAATTTTTGACATACTATAATATGATTTTTTTTTCATTACATTTTTATCATACAATACTATGATATTTTTTTTCATGAAATTTTCGACATACTATACTATGACTTTTTTTTATGAAATTTTCGACATACTATACTGACTTTTTTTCATGAAATCTTCGACACACTATACTACGACTTTTTTTCCGTAAAAAATTTCGACATACTATACTATGACTTTTTTTTCATGAAATTTTCGACATACTATACTATGACTTTTTTCTTGAAATATTCATCATACAATACTATGACATTTTTTTCATAAATTTTTCAACATGCAATACTATTAGTTTTTTTTCATAAAATTTTCGAAATACTATACTATGACTTTTTTTCCATGAAATTTTCGACATACTATACTATGACTTTTTTTTCCTGAAATTTTCATCATGCAATACTATGACCTTTTTCCCTTAAATTTTCGACATACTATGCTATGACTTTTTTTCATGAATTTTTCGACATACTATACTAAGCCTTTTTTTTCATGGAATTTTCGACATAATATACTATGACTTTTTTTCGATAACATTTTCGACGTACTATACAATGTCTTTTATTTCATAAAATTTTCCCCATACTATACTATGACTTTTTTTCATGAAATTTTCGATATACTATACTATGACTTTTTTTCCATGAAATTTTCGACATACTATACTATGACTTTTTTTTCGTGAAATTTTCATCATACAACACTATGATATTTTTTTCATAAAGTTTTCGACATGCAATACTATGACCTTTTTCCCTTAAATTTTCGACATACTATGCTATGACTTTTTTTCATGAATTTTTCGACATACTATACTATGACTTTTTTTCGATAACATTTTCGACGTACTACACAATGACTTTTATTTCATAAAATCTTCGCCATACTATACTATGACTTTTTTTCATGAAATTTTCGATATACTATACTATGACTTTTTTTCCATGAAATTTTCGACATACTATACTATGACTTTTTTTTCGTGAAATTTTCATCATACAAAACTATGATATTTTTTTCATAAAGTTTTAGACATGCAATACTATGACTTTTTTCCCTTAAATTTTCGACATACTATACTATGACTTTTTTTTCATAAATTTTTCGACACACTATACTATGACTTTTTTTTCATAAAATTTGACATACTATACTACGACTTTTTCCGTAAAAATTTTCGACATACTATACTACGACTTTTTTTCCGTAAACATTTTCGACATACTATACTATGACTTTTTTTTCATGAAATTTTCGACATACTATACTATGACTTTTTTCTTGAAATATTCATCATACAATACTATGATATTTTTTTCATAAATTTTTCAACATGCAATACTATTAGTTTTTTTTCATGAAATTTTCGACATACTATACTATGACTTTTTTTCATGAATTTTTCGACATAATATACTAAGCCTTTTTTTTCATGGAATTTTCGACATACTATACTATGACTTTTTTTCGATAACATTTTCGACGTACTGTACTATGACTTTTGTCATGAAATTTTCGACATACTATACTATGACTTTTATTTCATAAAATTTTCGCCATACTATACTATGACTTTTTTTCATGAAATTTTCGATATACTATACTATGACTTTTTTTCCATGAAATTTTCGACATACTATACTATGACTTTTTTTCGTGAAATTTTCATCATACAATACTATGATATTTTTTTCATAAAGTTTTCGACATGCAATACTATGACCTTTTTCCCTTAAATTTTCGACATACTATGCTATGACTTTCTTATGAAATTTTCGACATACTATACTATGACTTTTTTTCATAAAATATTAACATACTATGACTTATTTTTCGTGAAAATTTTCAACAAACTATACTATGTATTTTTTTCATAAAATTTTCACCATACTATAAAATGCCTTTTTTTCGTAAAAATTTTCGACATACTATACTATGACTTTTTTTTCATAAAACTTTCTACATACTATACTATGCCTTTAGTTCATGATATTTTCAAAATACTATACTATGACTTTTTTCATGAAATTTTCGACATACTATACTATGACTTTTTTTTCGTAAAATTTTCATCATACAATACTATGATATTTTTTTCATAAAGTTTTGGACATGCAATAATATGACTTTTTTTTCATAAAATTTTCGACATACTACACTGACTTTCTTTCATAAAATTTTCTACATACTATACTATGACTTTTTTTCATTAAATTTTTGACATACTATAATATGACTTTTTTTTCATTACATTTTTATCATACAATACTATGATATTTTTTTTCATGAAATTTTCGACATACTATACTATGACTTTTTTTTATGAAATTTTCGACATACTATACTATGACTTTTTTTCATGAAATCTTCGACACACTATCCTACGACTTTTTTTCCGTAAAAAATTTCGACATACTATACTATGACTTTTTTTCATGAAATTTTCGACATACTATACTATGACTTTTTTCTTGAAATATTCATCATACAATACTATGATATTTTTTTCATAAATTTTTCAACATGCAATACTATTAGTTTTTTTTCATAAAATTTTCGAAATACTATACTATGACTTTTTTTCCATGAAATTTTCGACATACTATACTGACTTTTTTTTCGTGAAATTTTCATCATACAATACTATGATATTTTTTTCATAAAGTTTTCGACATGCAATACTATGACCTTTTTTCCTTAAATTTTCGACATACTATGCTATGACTTTTTTTCATGAATTTTTCGACATACTATACTAAGCCTTTTTTTTCATGGAATTTTCGACATACTATACTACGACTTTTTTTCCGTAAAAATTTTCGACATACTATACTACGACTTTTTTTCCGTAAACATTTTCGACATACTATACTATGACTTTTTTTCCGTAAAAATTTTCGACATACTATACTATGACTTTTTTCTTGAAATATTCATCATACAATACTATGACTTTTTTTTCATAAAATTTGACATACTATACTACGACTTTTTTTCCGTAAAAATTTTCGACATACTATACTACTACTTTTTTTCCGTAAAAATTTTCGACATACTATACTATGACTTTTTTCTTGAAATATTCATCATACAATACTATGACATTTTTTTCATAAATTTTTCAACATGCAATACTATTAGTTTTTTTTCATGAAATTTTCGACATACTATACTATGACTTTTTTTCATGAATTTTTCGACATACTATACTATGACTTTTTTTCATGGAATTTTCGATATACTATACTATGACTTTTTTTCCATGAAATTTTCGACATACTATACTATGACTTTTTTTCGTGAAATTTTCATCATACAATACTATGATATTTTTTTCATAAAGTTTTCGACATGCAATACTATGACCTTTTTCCCTTAAATTTTCGACATACTATGCTATGACTTTTTTATGAAATTTTCGACATACTATACTATGACTTTTTTTCATAAAATATTAACATACTATGACTTATTTTTCGTGAAAATTTTCAACAAACTATACTATGTATTTTTTTCATAAAATTTTCACCATACTATAAAATGACTTTTTTTCATAAAAATTTTCGACATACTATACTATGACTTTTTTTTCATAAAACTTTCTACACACTATACTATGCCTTTAGTTCATGAAATTTTCAACATACTATACTATGACTTTTTTCATGAAATTTTCAACATACTATACTATGACTTTTTTTTCGTAAAATTTTCATCATACAGTACTATGATATTTTTTTCATAAAGTTTTGGACATGCAATACTATGACCTTTTTTCCTTAAATTTTCGACATACTATGCTATGACTTTTTTTCATGAATCTTTCGACATACTATACTAAGCCTTTTTTTCATGGAATTTTCGACATACTATACTATGACTTTTTTTCGATAACATTTTCGACGTACTATACAATGACTTTTATTTCATAAAATTTTCGCCATACTATACTAGGACTTTTTTTTCATGAAATTTTCGATATACTATACTATGAATTTTTTTCCATGAAATTTTCGACATACTATACTATGACTTTTTTTTCGTGAAATTTTCATCATACAAAACTATGATATTTTTTTCATAAAGTTTTAGACATGCAATACTATGACTTTTTTCCCTTAAATTTTCGACATACTATACTATGACTTTTTTTTCATAAATTTTTCGACATACTATACTATGACTTTTTTTTTCATAAAATTTGACATACTATACTATGACTTTTTTTCCGTAAAAATTTTCGACATTCTATACTACGACTTTTTTTCCGTAAACATTTTCGACATACTATACTATGACTTTTTTTTCATGAAATTTTCGACATACTATACTATGACTTTTTTCTTGAAATATTCATCATACAATACTATGACATTTTTTTCATAAATTTTTCAACATGCAATACTATTAGTTTTTTTTCATGAAATTTTCGACATACTATACTATGATTTTTTTTCATGAATTTTTCGACATAATATACTAAGCCTTTTTTTTCATGGAATTTTCGACATACTATACTATGACTTTTTTTCGATAACATTTTCGACGTACTGTACTATGACTTTTGTCATGAAATTTTCGACATACTATACTATGACTTTTATTTCATAAAATTTTCGCCATACTATACTATGACTTTTTTTCATGAAATTTTCGATATACTATACTATGACTTTTTTTCCATGAAATTTTCGACATACTATACTATGACTTTTTTTTCGTGAAATTTTCATCATACAATACTATGATATTTTTTTCATAAAGTTTTCGACATGCAATATTATGACCTTTTTCCCTTAAATTTTCGACATACTATGCTATGACTTTTTTATGAAATTTTCGACATACTATACTACGTCTTTTTTTCCGTAAACATTTTCGACATACTATACTATGACTTTTTTTTCATGAAATTTTCGACATACTATACTATGACTTTTTTCTTGAAATATTCATCTTACAATACTATGACATTTTTTTCATACATTTTTCAACATGCAATACTATTATTTTTTTTTCATAAAATTTTCGAAATACTATACTATGACTTTTTTTCATGAATTTTTCGACATAATATACTAAGCCTTTTTTTTCATGGAATTTTCGACATACTATACTATGACTTTTTTTCAATAACAGTTTCGACGTACTATACTATGACTTTTGTCATGAAATTTTCGACATACTATACTATGACTTTTATTTCATAAAATTTTCGCCATACTATACTATGACTTTTTTCATGAAATTTTCGATATACTATACTATGACTTTTTTTCCATGAAATTTTCGACATACTATACTATGACTTTGTTTTCGTGAAATTTTCATCACACAATACTATGATATTTTTTGCATAAAGTTTTCGACATGCAATACTATGACCTTTTTCACTTACAATTTCGACATACTATACTATGACTTTTTTTCATAAAATATTAACATACTATGACTTATTTTTCGTGAAAATTTTCAACAAACTATACTATGTATTTTTTTCATAAAATTTTCACCATACTATAAAATGACTTTTTCGTAAAAATTTTCGACATACTATACTATGACTTTTTTTTCATAAAACTTTCTACATACTATACTATGCCTTTAGTTCATGAAATTTTCGACATACTATACTATGACTTTTTTCTTGAAATATTCATCATACAATACTATGACATTTTTTTCATAAATTTTTCAACATGCAATACTATTAGTTTTTTTTCATAAAACTTTCTACATACTATACTATGACTTTTTTTCATGAAATTTTCGACATACTATACTATGACTTTTTTTTCGTAAAATTTTCATCATACAATACTATGATATATTTTTCATAAAGTTTTGGACATGACTTTTTTTTCATAAAATTTTCGACATACTACACTGACTTTCTTTCATAAAATTTTCGACATACTATACTATGACTTTTTTTCATTAAATTTTTGACATACTATAATATGACTTTTTTTTCATTACATTTTTATCATACAATACTATGATATTTTTTTTCATGAAATTTTCGACATACTATACTATGACTTTTTTTTATGAAATTTTCGACATACTATACTATGACTTTTTTTCATGAAATCTTCGACACACTATACTACGACTTTTTTTCCGTAAAAAATTTCGACATACTATACTATGACTTTTTTTTCATGAAATTTTCGACATACTATACTATGACTTTTTTCTTGAAATATTCATCATACAATACTATGACATTTTTTTCATAAATTTTTCAACATGCAATACTATTAGTTTTTTTTCATAAAATTTTCGAAATACTATACTATGACTTTTTTTCCATGAAATTTTCGACATACTATACTATTACTTTTTTTTCCTGAAATTTTCATCATACAATACTATGATATTTTTTTCATAAAGTTTTCGACATGCAATACTATGACCTTTTTTCATGAATTTTTCGACATACTATACTAAGCCTTTTTTTTCATGGAATTTTCGACATACTATACTATGACTTTTTTTCGATAACATTTTCGACATACTATACAATGACTTTTATTTCATAAAATTTTCACCATACTATACTATGACTTTTTTTCATGAAATTTTCGATATACTATACTAGGACTTTTTTTTCATAAAATTTTCGACATACTATACTATGACTTTTTTTTCATAAAATTTTCGACATACTATACTACGAATTTTTTTTCCTAAAAATTTGACATACTATACTATGAATTCTTTTTCATGAAATTTTCAACATACTATACTATGACTTTTTTTTCATGGAATTTTCGACATACTATACTATGACTTTTTTTCGATAACATTTTCGACGTACTATACTATGACTTTTGTAATGAAATTTTCGACATACTATACTATGACTTTTTTTCATGAAATCTTCGACACACTATACTACGACTTTTTTTCCGTAAAAAATTTCGACATACTATACTATGACTTTTTTTTCATGAAATTTTCGACATACTATACTATGACTTTTTTCTTGAAATATTCATCATACAATACTATGACATTTTTTTCATAAATTTTTCAACATGCAATACTATTAGTTTTTTTTCATAAAATTTTCGAAATACTATACTATGACTTTTTTTCCATGAAATTTTCGACATACTATACTATTACTTTTTTTTCGTGAAATTTTCATCATACAATACTATGATATTTTTTTCATAAAGTTTTCAACATGCAATACTATGACTTTTTTTCATGAAATTTTCGACATACTATACTAAGCCTTTTTTTTCATGGAATTTTCGACATACTATACTATGACTTTTTTTTCATAAGATTTTCGACATACTATACTACGAATTTTTTTCCCTAAAAATTTGACATACTATACTATGAATTCTTTTTCATGAAATTTTTGACATACTATACTATGACTTTTTTTTCATGGAATTTTCGACATACTATACTATGACTTTTTTTCGATAACATTTTCGACGTACTATACTATGACTTTTGTAATGAAATTTTCGACATACTATAGTATGACTTTTTTTTCATAAAATTTTCGACATACTATACCACGACTTTTTTTCCGTAAAAATTTTCGACATACTATACTACGACTTTTTTTCCGTAAAAATTTGACATACTATACTATGACTTTTTTTTCATGAAATTTTCATTATACAATACTATGACTTTTTTTTCATAAAATTTTCGACATACTATACTATGACTTTTTTTCATGAAATTTTCGACATACTATACTATGACTTTTTTTCATGAAATTTTCGACATACTATACTATTACTTTTTTTTCGTGAAATTTTCATCATACAATACTATGATATTTTTTTCAAAAAGTTTTCGACATGCAATACTATGACTTTTTTTCATGAAATTTTCGACATACTATACTAAGACTTTTTTTTCATGAAATTTTCGACATACTATACTATGACTTTTTTTTCATAAGATTTTCGACATACTATACTACGAATTTTTTTCCCTAAAAATTTGACATACTATACTATGAATTCTTTTTCATGAAATTTTTGACATACTATACTATGACTTTTTTTCGATAACATTTTCTACGTACTGTACTATGACTTTTGTCATGAAATTTTCGACATACTATACAATGACTTTTATTTCATAAAATTTTCGCCATACTATACTATGACTTTTTTTCATGAAATTTTCGATATACTATACTATGACTTTTTTTCCATGAAATTTTCGACATACTATACTATGACTTTTTTTTCGTGAAATTTTCATCATACAATACTATGATATTTTTTTCATAAAGTTTTAGACATGCAATACAATGACTTTTTTCCCTTAAATTTTCGACATACTATGCTATGACTTTTTTTTCATAAAATTTTCGACATACTATACTTTGACTTTTTTCTTGAAATATTCATCATACAATACTATGACATTTTTTTCATAAATTTTTCAACATGCAATACTATTAGTTTTTTTTCATAAAACTTTCTACATACTATACTATGACTTTTTTTCATGAAATTTTCGACATACTATACTATGACTTTTTTTTCGTAAAATTTTCATCATACAATACTATGATATATTTTTCATAAAGTTTTGGACATGACTTTTTTTTCATAAAATTTTCGACATACTACACTGACTTTCTTTCATAAAATTTTCGACATACTATACTATGACTTTTTTTCATTAAATTTTTGACATACTATAATATGACTTTTTTTTCATTACATTTTTATCATACAATACTATGATATTTTTTTTCATGAAATTTTCGACATACTATACTATGACTTTTTTTTATGAAATTTTCGACATACTATACTATGACTTTTTTTCATGAAATCTTCGACACACTATACTACGACTTTTTTTCCGTAAAAAATTTCGACATACTATACTATGACTTTTTTTTCATGAAATTTTCGACATACTATACTATGACTTTTTTCTTGAAATATTCATCATACAATACTATGACATTTTTTTCATAAATTTTTCAACATGCAATACTATTAGTTTTTTTTCATAAAATTTTCGAAATACTATACTATGACTTTTTTTCCATGAAATTTTCGACATACTATACTATTACTTTTTTTTCCTGAAATTTTCATCATACAATACTATGATATTTTTTTCATAAAGTTTTCGACATGCAATACTATGACCTTTTTTCATGAATTTTTCGACATACTGTACTAAGCCTTTTTTTTCATGGAATTTTCGACATACTATACTATGACTTTTTTTCGATAACATTTTCGACATACTATACAATGACTTTTATTTCATAAAATTTTCGCCATACTATACTATGACTTTTTTTCATGAAATTTTCGATATACTATACTAGGACTTTTTTTTCATAAAATTTTCGACATACTATACTATGACTTTTTTTTCATAAAATTTTCGACATACTATACTACGAATTTTTTTTCCTAAAAATTTGACATACTATACTATGAATTCTTTTTCATGAAATTTTCAACATACTATACTATGACTTTTTTTTCATGGAATTTTCGACATACTATACTATGACTTTTTTTCGATAACATTTTCGACGTACTATACTATGACTTTTGTAATGAAATTTTCGACATACTATACTATGACTTTTTTTCATGAAATCTTCGACACACTATACTACGACTTTTTTTCCGTAAAAAATTTCGACATACTATACTATGACTTTTTTTTCATGAAATTTTCGACATACTATACTATGACTTTTTTCTTGAAATATTCATCATACAATACTATGACATTTTTTTCATAAATTTTTCAACATGCAATACTATTAGTTTTTTTTCATAAAATTTTCGAAATACTATACTATGACTTTTTTTCCATGAAATTTTCGACATACTATACTATTACTTTTTTTTCGTGAAATTTTCATCATACAATACAATGATATTTTTTTCATAAAGTTTTCAACATGCAATACTATGACTTTTTTTCATGAAATTTTCGACATACTATACTAAGCCTTTTTTTTCATGGAATTTTCGACATACTATACTATGACTTTTTTTTCATAAGATTTTCGACATACTATACTACGAATTTTTTTCCCTAAAAATTTGACATACTATACTATGAATTCTTTTTCATGAAATTTTTGACATACTATACTATGACTTTTTTTTCATGGAATTTTCGACATACTATACTATGACTTTTTTTCGATAACATTTTCGACGTACTATACTATGACTTTTGTAATGAAATTTTCGACATACTATAATATGACTTTTATTTCATAAAATTTTCGACATACTATACTATGACTTTTTTTCCGTAAAAATTTTTGACATACTATACTACGACTTTTTTTCCGTAAAAATTTTCGACATACTATACTATGACTTTTTTTTCATGAAATTTTCATTATACAATACTATGACTTTTTTTTCATAAAATTTTCAACATACTATACTATGACTTCTTTTCATGAAATTTTCTACATACTATACTATGACTTTTTTTCCATGAAATTTTCGACATACTATACTATTACTTTTTTTTCGTGAAATTTTCATCATACAATACTATGATATTTTTTTCAAAAAGTTTTCGACATGCAATACTATGACTTTTTTTCATGAAATTTTCGACATACTATACTAAGCCTTTTTTTTCATGGAATTTTCGACATACTATACTATGACTTTTTTTTCATAAGATTTTCGACATACTATACTACGAATTTTTTTCCCTAAAAATTTGACATACTATACTATGAATTCTTTTTCATGAAATTTTTGACATACTATACTATGACTTTTTTTCGATAACATTTTCTACGTACTGTACTATGACTTTTGTCATGAAATTTTCGACATACTATACAATGACTTTTATTTCATAAAATTTTCGCCATACGAGACTATGACTTTTTTTCATGAAATTTTCGATATACTATACTATGACTTCTTTTCCATGAAATTTTCGACATACTATACTATGACTTTTTTTTCGTGAAATTTTCTTCATACAATACTATGATATTTTTTTCATAAAGTTTTAGACATGCAATACTATGACTTTTTTCCCTTAAATTTTCGATATAGTATGCTATGACTTTTTTTTCATAAAATTTTCGACATACTATACTATGACTTTTTTCTTGAAATATTCATCATACAATACTATGACATTTTTCTCATAAATTTTTCAACATGCAATACTATTAGTTTTTTTTCATGAATTTTTCGACATAATATACTAAGCCTTTTTTTTCATGGAATTTTCGACATACTATACTATGACTTTTTTTCGATAACATTTTCGACGTACTGTACTATGACTTTTGTCATGAAATTTTCGACATACTATACTATGACTTTTATTTCATAAAATTTTCGCCATACTATACTATGACTTTTTTTCATGAAATTTTCGATATACTATACTATGACTTTTTTTCCATGATATTTTCGACATACTATACTATGACTTTTTTTTCGTGAAATTTTCATCATACAATACTATGATATTTTTTTCATAAAGTTTTCGACATGCAATACTATGACCTTTTTCCCTTAAATTTTCGACATACTATGCTATGACTTTTTTTTATGAAATTTTCGACATACTATACTATGACCTTTTTTTCATAAAATATTCACATACTATGACTTATTTTTCGTGAAAATTTTCGACATACTATACTATGACTTTTTTTTCATAAAACTTTCTACATACTATACTATGCCTTTAGTTCATGAAATTTTCGACATACTATACTATGACTTTCTTTATGAAATTTTCGACATACTATACTATGACTCTTTTTTCATGAAATTTTCTTTATACAATACTATGACTTTTTTTCATAAAATTTTCGACATACTATGCTATGACTTTTTTTTCATAAAATTTTCGACATACTATACTATGACTTTTTTTTTGTAAAAATTTGACATACTATACTATGACTTTTTTTTCATGAAATTTTCGACTTACTATACTATGACTTTTTCCTTGAAATATTCATAATACATTACTATGATATTTTTTTCATAAATTTTTCAACATGCAATACTATGAGTTTTTTTCATAAAATATTCGAAATACTATACTATGACTTTTTTTCATGAATTTTTCGACATACTATACTATGACTTTTTTTTATGGAATTTTCGACATACTATACTATGACTTTTTTTCGATAACATTTTCGACGTACTATACCATGACTTTTGTCATGAAATTTTCGACATACTATACTATGACTTTTATTTCATAAAATTTTCCACATACTATACTATGACTTTTTTTCATGAAATTTTCGATATACTATACTATGCCTTTTTTTCCATGAAATTTTCGACACACTATACTATGACTTTTTTTTTCCTGAAATTTCATCATACAATACTATTATATTTTTTTCATAAAGTTTTAGACATGCAATACTATGACTTTTTTCCCTTAAATTTTCGACATACTATACTATGACTTTTTTTTTCATAAATTTTCGACATACTATACTATGACTTTTTTTCATAAAATTTTCGACATACTATACTATGACTTTTTTTTCATAAAATTTTCGACATAATGTACTATGACTTTTTTTTCATAACATTTTCGACATACTAAACTGACTTTTTGTCATGAATTTTCGACATACAATACTATGACATTTTTTTCATAAAATTTTCGACATGCAATAGTATGACTTTTTTTCATAACATTTTCGACATACAATACTATGATATTTTTTTCATAAAATTTTCGACATACTATACCATGACTTTTTTTTCATGAAATTTTTTTCGACAAACAATACTAAGACTTTTTTGCATTAAATATTCGACATACTATACTTTGACTTTTTTTTCATGAAATTTTCGACATGCAATACTATGACAATTTTTCATTCAATTTTCGACATACAATACAATGACATATTTTTCATAAAATTTTCGACATACTATACTATGACTTTTTTTTCATGAAAAATTTCGACATACTATACTATGACTTTTTTTTCACAGAAATTTTCTACATACAATACTATGACTTTTTTTCGTAAAAAATTTCGACATACTATACTATGACTTTTTTCCCGTAAAAATTTTCGACATACTATACTATGACTTTTTTTTCATGAAATTTTCGACATACTATACTATGACTTTTTTTTCGTAAAATTTTCATCATACAATACTATGATATTTTTTTCATAAAGATTTGGACATGCAATAATATGACTTTTTTTTCATAAAATTTTCGACATACTACACTGACTTTCTATCATAAAATTTTCGACATACTATACTATGACTTTTTTTTCATGAAAAATTTCGACATACTATACTATGACTTTTTTTTCACAGAAATTTTCTACATACAATACTATGACTTTTTTTCGTAAAAACTTTCGACATACTATACTATGACTTTTTTCCCGTAAAAATTTTCGACATACTATACTATGACTTTTTTTTCATGAAATTTTCGACATACTATACTATGACTTTTTTTTCGTAAAATTTTCATCATACAATACTATGATATTTTTTTCATAAAGATTTGGACATGCAATAATATGACTTTTTTTTCATAAAATTTTCGACATACTACACTGACTTTCTATCATAAAATTTTCGACATACTATACTATAACTTTTTTTCATTAAATTTTCGACATACTAAACTATGACTTTTTTTCATAACATTTTCGACATACTAAACTATGACTTTTTTTCATGAATTTTCGACATACAATACTATGACATTTTTTCATTAAATTTTTGACATACTATAATATGACTTTTTTTCATTACATTTTTATCATACAATACTATGATATTTTTTTTCATGAAATTTTCGACATACCATACTATGACTTTTTTTTATGAAATTTTCGACATACTATAATATGACTTTTTTTCATGAAATCTTCGACACACTATACTACGACTTTTTTTCCGTAAAAAATTTCGACATACTATACTATGACTTTTTTTTCATGAAATTTTCGACAAACTATACTATGACTTTTTTCTTGAAATATTCATCATACAATACTATGACATTTTTTTCATAAATTTTTCAACATTCAATGCTATTAGTTTTTTTTCATAACATTTTCGACATACTATACTATGACTTTTTTTCATGAATTTTTCGACATACTATACTAAGCCTTTTTTTTCATGGAATTTTCGACATACTATACTATGACTTTTTTTCGATAACATTTTCGACGTACTATACAATGACTTTTATTTCATAAAATTTTCGCCATACTATACTATGACTTTTTTTCATGAAATTTTCGATATACTATACCAGGACTTTTTTTTCATAAAATTTTCGACATACTATACTATGACTTTTTTTTCATAAAATTTTCGACATACTATACTACGAATTTTTTTTCCTAAAAATTTGACATACTATACTATGAATTCTTTTTCATGAAAAATTTTCGACATACTATACTATGACTTTTTTTTCATGGAATTTTCGACATACTATACTATGACTTTTTTTCGATAACATTTTCGACGTACTATACTATGACTTTTGTAATGAAATTTTCGACATATTATACTATGACTTTTTTTCATGAAATCTTCGACACACTATACTACGACTTTTTTTCCGTAAAAAATTTCGACATACTATACTATGACTTTTTTTTCATGAAATTTTCGACATACTATACTATGACTTTTTTCTTGAAATATTCATCATACAATACTATGACATTTTTTTCATAAATTTTTCAACATGCAATACTATTAGTTTTTTTTCATAAAATTTTCGAAATACTATACTATGACTCTTTTTCCATGAAATTTTCGACATACTATACTATTACTTTTTTTTCGTGAAATTTTCATCATACAATACTATGATATTTTTTTCATAAAGTTTTCGACATGCAATACTATGACTTTTTTTCATGAAATTTTCGACATACTATACTAAGCCTTTTTTTTCATGGAATTTTCGACATACTATACTATGACTTTTTTTTCATAAGATTTTCGACATACTATACTACGAATTTTTTTCCCTAAAAATTTGACATACTTTACTATGAATTCTTTTTCATGAAATTTTTGACATACTATACTATGACTTTTTTTTCATGGAATTTTCGACATACTATACTATGACTTTTTTTCGATAACATTTTCGACGTACTATACTATGACTTTTGTAATGAAATTTTCGACATACTATAATATGACTTTTATTTCATAAAATTTTCGACATACTATACTATGACTTTTTTTCCGTAAAAAATTTTGACATACTATACTACGACTTTTTTTCCGTAAAAATTTTCGACATACTATACTATGACTTTTTTTCGATAACATTTTCGACGTACTGTACTATGACTTTTGTCATGAAATTTTCGACATACTATACAATGACTTTTATTTCATAAAATTTTCGCCATACTATACTATGACTTTTTTTCATGAAATTTTCGATATACTATACTATGACTTTTTTTCCATGAAATTTTCGACATACTATACTATGACTTTTTTTTCGTGAAATTTTCATCATACAATACTATGATATTTTTTTCATAAAGTTTTAGACATGCAATACAATGACTTTTTTCCCTTAAATTTTCGACATACTATGCTATGACTTTTTTTTCATAAAATTTTCGACATACTATACTATGACTTTTTTCTTGAAATATTCATCATACAATACTATGACATTTTTCTCATAAATTTTTCAACATGCAATACTATTAGTTTTTTTTCATGAATTTTTCGACATAATATACTAAGCCTTTTTTTTCATGGAATTTTCGACATACTATACTATGACTTTTTTTCGATAACATTTTCGACGTACTGTACTATGACTTTTGTCATGAAATTTTCGACATACTATACTATGACTTTTATTTCATAAAATTTTCGCCATACTATACTATGACTTTTTTTCATGAAATTTTCGATATACTATACTATGACTTTTTTTCCATGATATTTTCGACATACTATAGTATGACTTTTTTTTCGTGAAATTTTCATCATACAATACTATGATATTTTTTTCATAAAGTTTTCGACATGCAATACTATGACCTTTTTCCCTTAAATTTTCGACATACTATGCTATGACTTTTTTTTATGAAATTTTCGACATACTATACTATGACCTTTTTTTCATAAAATATTCACATACTATGACTTATTTTTCGTGAAAATTTTCGACATACTATACTATGACTTTTTTTTCATAAAACTTTCTACATACTATACTACGACTTTAGTTCATGAAATTTCCGACATACTATACTATGACTTTCTTTATGAAATTTTCGACATACTATACTATGACTCTTTTTTCATGAAATTTTCTTTATACAATACTATGACTTTTTTTCATAAAATTTTCGACATACTATGCTATGACTTTTTTTTCATAAAATTTTCGACATACTATACTATGACTTTTTTTTTGTAAAAATTTGACATACTATACTATGACTTTTTTTTCATGAAATTTTCGACTTACTATACTATGACTTTTTCCTTGAAATATTCATCATACATTACTATGATATTTTTTTCATAAATTTTTCAACATGCAATACTATGAGTTTTTTTCATAAAATATTCGAAATACTATACTATGACTTTTTTTCATGAATTTTTCGACATACTATACTATGACTTTTTTTTATGGAATTTTCGACATACTATACTATGACTTTTTTTCGATAACATTTTCGACGTACTATACCATGACTTTTGTCATGAAATTTTCGACATACTATACTATGACTTTTATTTCATAAAATTTTCCACATACTATACTATGACTTTTTTTCATGAAATTTTCGATATACTATACTATGCCTTTTTTTCCATGAAATTTTCGACACACTATACTATGACTTTTTTTTTCCTGAAATTTCATCATACAATACTATTATATTTTTTTCATAAAGTTTAAGACATGCAATACTATGACTTTTTTCCCTTAAATTTTCGACATACTATACTATGACTTTTTTTTCATAAATTTTCGACATACTATACTATGACTTTTTTTCATAAAATTTTCGACATACTATACTATGACTTTTTTTTCATAAAATTTTCGACATAATGTACTATGACTTTTTTTTCATAACATTTTCGACATGCTAAACTGACTTTTTGTCATGAATTTTCGACATACAATACTATGACATTTTTTTCATAAAATTTTCGACATGCAATAGTATGACTTTTTTTCATAACATTTTCGACATACAATACTATGATATTTTTTTCATAAAATTTTCGACATACTATACCATGACTTTTTTTTCATGAAATTTTTTTCGACAAACAATACTAAGACTTTTTTGCATTAAATATTCGACATACTATACTTTGACTTTTTTTTCATGAAATTTTCGACATGCAATACTATGACAATTTTTCATTCAATTTTCGACATACAATACTATGACATATTTTTCATAAAATTTTCGACATACTATACTATGACTTTTTTTTCATGAAAAATTTCGACATACTATACTATGACTTTTTTTTCATAGAAATTTTCTACATACAATACTATGACTTTTTTTTCGTAAAAAATTTCGACATACTATACTATGACTTTTTTCCCGTAAAAATTTTCGACATACTATACTATGACTTTTTTTTCATGAAATTTTCGACATACTATACTATGACTTTTTTTTCGTAAAATTTTCATCATACAATACTATGATATTTTTTTCATAAAGTTTTGGACATGCAATAATGTGACTTTTTTTTCATAAAATTTTCGACATACTACACTGACTTTCTTTCATAAAATTTTCGACATACTATACTATAACTTTTTTTCATTAAATTTTCGACATTCTAAACTATGACTTTTTTTCATAACATTTTCGACATACTAAACTATGACTTTTTTTCATGAATTTTCGACATATAATACTATGACATTTTTTCATTAAATTTTTGACATACTATAATATGACTTTTTTTCATTACATTTTTATCATACAATACTATGATATTTTTTTTCATGAAATTTTCGACATACCATACTATGACTTTTTTTTAAGAAATTTTCGACATACTATACTATGACTTTTTTTCATGAAATCTTCGACACACTATACTACGACTTTTTTTCCGTAAAAAATTTCGACATACTATACTATGACTTTTTTTTCATGAAATTTTCGACAAACTATACTATGACTTTTTTCTTGAAATATTCATCATACAATACTATGACATTTTTTTCATAAATTTTTCAACATGCAATACTATTAGTTTTTTTTCATAAAATTTTCGACATACTATACTATGACTTTTTTTCATGAATTTTTCGACATACTATACTAAGCCTTTTTTTTCATGGAATTTTCGACATACTATACTATGACTTTTTTTCGATAACATTTTCGACGTACTATACAATGACTTTTATTTCATAAAATTTTCGCCATACTATACTATGACTTTTTTTCATGAAATTTTCGATATACTATACTATGACTTTTTTTTCGTGAAATTTTCATCATACAAAACTATGATATTTTTTTCATAAAGTTTTAGACATGCAATACTATGCCTTTTTTCCCTTAAATTTTCGATATACTATGCTATGACTTTTTTTTCATAAAATTTTCGACATACTATACTATGACTTTTTTTTCATAAAATTTTCGACATACTATACTACAAATTTTTTTTCGTAAAAATTCGACATACTATACTTTGACTTTTTTTTCATGAAATTTTCGACATGCAATACTATGACAATTTTTTATTCAATTTTCGACATACAATACTATGACATATTTTTCATAAAATTTTCGACATACTATACTATGACTTTTTTTCATGAAAAATTTCGACATACTATACTATGACTTTTTTTTCACAGAAATTTTCTACATACAATACTATGACTTTCTTTCGTAAAAAATTTCGACATACTATACTATGACTTTTTTCCCGTAAAAATTTTCGACATACTATACTATGACTTTTTTTTCAAGAAATTTTCGACATACTATACTATGACTTTTTTTTCGTAAAATTTTCATCATACAATACTATGATATTTTTTTCATAAAGTTTTGGACATGCAATAATATGACTTTTTTTTCATAAAATTTTCGACATACTACACTGACTTTCTTTCATAAAATTTTCGACATACTATACTATAACTTTTTTTCATTAAATTTTCGACATACTAAACTATGACTTTTTTTCATAACATTTTCGACATACTAAACTATGACTTTTTTTCATGAATTTTCGACATACAATACTATGACATTTTTTCATTAAATTTTTGACATACTATAATATGACTTTTTTTTCATTACATTTTTATCATACAATACTATGATATTTTTTTTCATGAAATTTTCGACATACCATACTATGACTTTTTTTTATGAAATTTTCGACATACTATACTATGACTTTTTTTCATGAAATCTTCGACACACTATACTACGACTTTTTTTCCGTAAAAAAATTCGACATACTATACTATGACTTTTTTTTCATGAAATTTTCGACATACTATACTATGACTTTTTTCTTGAAATATTCATCATACAATACTATGACATTTTTTTCATAAATTTTTCAACATGCAATACTATTATTTTTTTTTCATAAAATTTTCGACATACTATACTATGACTTTTTTTCATGAATTTTTCGACATACTATACTAAGCCTTTTTTTTCATGGAATTTTCGACATACTATACTATGACTTTTTTTCGATAACATTTTCGACGTACTATACAATGACTTTTATTTCATAAAATTTTCGCCATACTATACTATGACTTTTTTTCATGAAATTTTCGATATACTATACTATGACTTTTTTTCCATGAAATTTTCGACATACTATACTATGACTTTTTTTTCGTGAAATTTTCATCATACAAAACTATGATATTTTTTTCATAAAGTTTTAGACATGCAATACTATGCCTTTTTTCCCTTAAATTTTCGATATACTATGCTATGACTTTTTTTTCATAAAATTTTCGACATACTATACTATGACTTTTTTTTCATAAAATTTTCGACATACTATACTACAAATTTTTTTTCGTAAAAATTTGACATACTATACTATGACTTTTTTTTCATGAAATTTTCGACATACTATACTATGACTTTTTTTTCATGGAATTTTCGACATACTATACTATGACTTTTTTTAGATAACATTTTCGACGTACTATACTATGACTTTTGTCATGAAATTTTCGACGTACTATACTGACTTTTATTTCATAAAATTTTCCCCATACTATACTATGACTTTTTTTCATGAAATTTTCGATATACTATACTGAGTTTTTTTTCATAAAAATGTTTGACATACTACACTATGACTTTTTTTTCATGAAAATTTGACATACTATATTATGACTTTTTTTTCATAAAATTTTCGACATACTATACTATGACTTTTTTTTCATGAAAATTTTTGACATACTATACTATGACTCTTTTATCAACATTTTCGACATACTATAATTTGACTTTTTTTCATCAAATCTTTCTACATACTAAACTATGACTTTTTTCATGAAGTTTTTCGAAATACTATACTATCACCTTTTTCATCAAATTTTTCGACGTGCTATAGTATGACTTTTTCAATAAATTTTTTTGACATACTATACTATAACTTTTTTCATCAATTTCTTTGACATACTATACTATGACTTTTTGTCATGAAATTTTTCGACATACTACACTGACTTTTTTTCATGAAATTTTTCGACATACTATACTATGACTTTTTTTCATCAAATTGTTCGACATAGTATAGTATGACTTTTTTTAATCAAATCTTTCGACATACTATAATATTACTTTTTTTCATAATTTTTTTTGACATACTATACTATTGCTTTTTTTTATGCAATTTTTCAACATACTTAATGACTTTTTTTCAAGAAATTTTAAGTCATACTATACTATGACTTTTTATCATGAAATTTTTCGACATACTACACTGACTTTTTTTCATGACATTTTTCGACATACTATAATATGGCTTTTTTTCATCAAATTTTTCGACATACTATACTATGACGTTTTTCCATGAAATTTTTCAACATACTATAATATGACTTTTCTACCAAATTTTTCAATATACTATAATATGACTTTTTTTCATCAAATTTTTCGACATACTATACTATGACTTTTTTTCATCAAATTTTTCGACAAACTACTATGACTTTTTTTCATCAAATTTCTCAACATACTATACTATGACTTTTTTCATCAAATTTTTCAACATGCTATTGTATTACTTTTTTCTAATCAAATTTTTCGACATAGTATAGTATGACTTTTTTTCATCAAATCTTTCGACATACTATAATATGTCTTTTTTTCATACATTTTTTTGACATACTATAATATGACTTTTTTTATCAAATTTTTCCACATGCTATTGTATTACTTTTTTTTAATCAAATTTTTCGACATAGTATAGTATTACTTTTTTTCATCAAATCTTTCGATATACTATATGTCTTTTTTTCATACATTTTTTTGACATACTATACTATGACTTTTTTTATGCAATTTTTCAATATACTATATTATGACTTTTTTTCAAGAAATTTTACGTCATACTATACTATGACTTTTTTTCATGAAATTTTTCGACATACTAAACTGACTTTTTTTTACGACATTTTCGACATATAATATGACTTTTTTCATCAAATTTTTCGACATACTATACTATGACTTTTTTCGTCAAACTTTTTGACATACGATACTATGACTTTTTTTCAAGAAATTTTACCTTGCACTGCAGCACCAACAGTGGCCTACATGCAGATCAACGGAACCTGGTCTCCATGCCGCAGCGTACGGCCAACATACCGGCAAAAGTCTGCGGACTTGCCCTGCAGCTAGGAGTGAGACTGGGTTCCGTAACTGTTCTTCCCGGTTGCCGGTTGGTACTGGTGCTAACATATACATAAAATAATACCAACGTTAGAATTTCACTCACTGAAAAAACTGGAGCACAGACTTCTTCAAATCAATCAATCGATTTAGCTTTATTTGTCACATGAAATCATACGTTACGTAACGTTACAACTCCAGTGAAATGCAATCCCGTCAGCTCCTTCAATTTGTGCATTCATTTTAACTTTATTTACCATAAAGCACACGTCTCCTCCTTTTTTCTTAGAGTCCTCTGTTCTGTCAGATCGGTATATAGAAAAAAGAGTCACGGTTGAATGCTATGGAGTCAGATCAGTCTCACTATCAATGAATGCACATAGAAGGATTCACAAATGTATTTTGTGATTTATATATAATTTTATTATAATTTTAGTATTCCAGGATTTAGCCAAGTTTCACGGACATTACAGTTCCTGATATCCCGTTGGAAACGGAGGTCCTCCAGCGGTAGCCCATCATCCAACGCCCGCACATTGGCCAGCAGGATGCCTGTTGTACAATTAACTGCACAGCCATATTATTTGTCTGACATGTGCATGAAAATATATCCAAAAGGCACCAACATCACCAAAATGGCTGAGAGACTAAGTTCAGTGACTCCAACTAGCTGAGGTGACACCTCAGCACCCCTACGCTTTTGCAACGGCGCTGGCTGGCCCGACTATGTCAACAAAGCACAGAGAAGCTCGGAATACATCACACACAGAGAGGGAGAGTGACTTCATTCTCTGCTCAGGTAGACATTACTCCACAATATCTTTACATAACAAATAGTTGTTTGCTGTTATATTAATGCTCTGGATATTGTATAGAGCACCTTTAAAAAAGTCATAGTGCATGCTATAAAAATGCCATAGAAAAGTGTGATAAAAGTCATAAATATGTCGCAAAAAATGTCATAGTATGGTATGCCATAAACATGTCATAATAAAGTATGCCAGAATGTGTGCATAGGCAGAATTACTGCATATTTTGGATGGGCCAGTACAAAAGTGGGAGGGCCATATTTTCCCAGAAAGGACTTATAAAAACTTAAGTAAAAATAGGACAAACATAGAAAAACTGAAAATACAGCGACAATTTTATTTTTCTGCATGCATTCTGCATTACAAAGGCAATAACAGCAAAACACTGCCTGTACAACACGCTCAACCAACAGAACTCAGTCTATAAAGGTTGTACACAACAGTAGAGACTAAAAATTGTCTATGATATCCTATTCAGGCTAAAATATATTTGCAGATTGCAGAACCGGCAGCGCATGGGCTCTACAGTGGACGGCACTGTTAATTAACTATTGTATTGCATAAAGTTGCAACTAAACATAAACTAAAACAGTAGAGATTTGTAAACTACTCCATTACAGCATACATCAGAAAGAAATCTTGTGCATTCATTACAATCATTGTTACTTCTAGTAGTAACAATGTACCATGGTCGTATAACAGCAAATGCCAAGCTGTTTACACAAATCAGCAGTAAAATATCAAATCAAAGAATAAAAACACCAAGCTGGTTTGCATTAAGACAGAACAAAACACTCCATAATTTATATTAAATCAACCACCACATATAATGAAATCTGGCTGAAATTTAGCATCTGTACGAAAAAAAATAGCAACTACTTTAAAATAATGTAGCCTATTAACAGTCTATGAGGCTAATACAGAACATACCATTGCTTTATAACTCGTCACGGGCTGAAACAGTGAAAAAATAGTAAAACAGCAGACCTACCTTTGTTGTTTTCCTGGATTTGGGGTTGAATACGGAGATGATCTCATCATAGTCCAAAGAGTCAGTTCCTTTTCAAAGGACAAGAGGACCAGGTCATATTTGCATATGAACTTGAACAGTTATATAAAGTTTCCATCACTGGGAGCATCTGTATTTCCCCTGTGTCCAGGTAGCGGGATGTCCTGCTTGGCACCAAAACAGCACAACATCCAAAACCACTTTTAGATGGTCCCGATTCGTCTCGATAAACGAATAGTCCATGGCACCACGATTAATTTGATTTAACGAATTCCTCTGGTCTGCAATTTCGTTTGCCCTGTAACTTCAAAACGTATTCCACACAAGAAAACTGTCCATACCACTTAAATGAAAAAGCATCTTGGTTTTCCATTCTTGACAGTGAAGGGAAATACCTTCAAGTTTGGCTGTGAGGGTGGTTCATCAATTAGCAGGTAAATCAGCGGTAAATCAGCGTCGGGCTGACCGGGGGGTAGAGCACTGGCGCCGGGGAGCAAAGTGCCGCCGGCCCGGGCTAACCTTTTTTGTGGGCTAATGAGTCTGAAGAACTGGGCTGGGTGGACTCAGTTGACGGAGGCAGTGGCGTGTCTTCTTCCTCAACTCTTGTTTTTTTTAAAAAAAAAAACACATTAAAGAATGTTGTTTAACCATGTTTTTCGCGGTTACGTTACATCGATTGAAAAGCTAACTAGCTAGCGGCTAAAGGCAGCGGCCATGGCAACTGCTCAGAGTGTCCGCCCACATCTCACAACCGGTCGGAAACCATTAGCAACCAATTAGTTCCGGCCGGCCGCCTACAACTTGTTTAAACAGTTCGATTTTAATCAGAAGATATAGTAAACATAAACAACAAGTAAACAATAAATCAAAAATTTATATTTATTTTATTTATTTTTTTACATGAATTATATATTTTTGTAACACAATGTATTTTGCTCAAACTTGGCTGGGTGGGACAGTGAGTAATGTGGGTGGGACGGTTCCACGCCCCGTTTGCATTTAATAAATAAAATAAAATCCAGTAGGCTACTCTAGACAAGATGATTTAATGACCAGAATGAAGCAAAAACTAGTCTTTTGACATCTGTCAGAACTCTGCATTAATTCAGTTTGTTTGTTTAAAAAAAAAAAAAAAAAAGTGCATGAATTATGAACACCAGATAAACTATTGACGTTTCTGTTTGAGATTTATTCAACTGCTATTAATGACAAATCAGCAATCGGTGTCAATTAGTGTAATGAGCGGAGAAACGCACACCAGCAGCTCGTTGCTGCCCCGGCTGTCATTCAGGTAAAAGAAGGAAACAGGACGCAGCTGCAGCGACGCGGTTCACGGCCAAACCCTGAACAGACACACTTTGTTTTTATCTCTCTTTCCTCCGACTCCTCCACACTGAAAACCTCAGCCTGTTGCACACTTTGTCTGTACTGAGAGAGTTCAGTCTGTCGCGCTGGGAGCATGGCTGCCATCAAGGCTTTGGAGCAGTGGTGTAAAACGCAGTGTGATGGCTACCGAGATGTGGCCATCACCAACATGACGACCTCATTCAAGAACGGATTGGCTTTTTGTGCGCTTATACACAAGTACAGACCGGACCTGATGTAAGTAATTAACTTTGAAAAAAGCGATTAAAATGTAGGTGATAGGCTGTTATGTCGGGGTTTGGTTGAGTAGCCTACCTCTGTTGAGTCCTGGATAAATTGCAATAGTTTCTTGTAGTTTCTACAAGGGTTTATATGCGTCTTTGGTACACAGTATTAACCAAAAGTGATTCTATTTAGATTATATTTTGTAATCTTGATGCATATTTAGTTATGGGCGTTAGTTCTCCTGCTGTGAATATTATGTCTAGCCCATCATGTGCAAGAAAGATGATTTTAAATTCTCAGAGTCCAAGTTAGATGATGTATTTCACCAGCAAACCTAACTTCTCTCTCTCTCTGTGTGTTTTTCCAGAGACTATGACTCACTCAAAGAGGAGGATGTGTTTGAGAACAACAGACTGGTAAGATGTCAAGTTGTTGAACCATTTGTTGCATTGAGTGGAACAGAGGTTATACTTAAGCTGCAAAATCTGTAGTAAAACAGCCACTTCATTAACCCCTTTACACATGACATGACCGCACATCCAGAGATACACACAGTTTGTTTTTGACTTGGCATTTACTGTATGCAGCAGATTGTCTAAATATTTAGCTGTTTCAACATTTTAACAGCAGAGCAGTTTAAGTAGAAACTGCTTGGTAGAAAGTACATCTCTCTACCACTTTTAGACTCCTATCAAACTTAAAATTTCAGAATCTCTACTCTGCCTCTGTCCACTTGACCTCATTTATTTTGTTAACCCTCACATGACCTGAGCAGCACAGCGGGGACCTCTCCATTATTTAGTCTTCTTCCATTTTACCAGCTTCCTCCGGAGGGTTACAGGCCCTGCACTCTGCACGACTTCCTTGTTGTCTTGGATGATCCTGGCAGTGTCAGCAACAAACCTGAGCTCAGGGGAGAGGCTCTCCAGGCTATTCATTTTGAATGAGTCTCGCTGTCCTCTGCCACTCGATCCTCATGATGACAGTTCACTTGAAGCCTGTACTGTTTAATTCTTGAATAGTACGCAAGAGTAAGAACTTTAAACCAGATTTGTGGCCACAGAATAGTGTGTTTAATCAGGTTTTAGTTTTCATCAACTGTTGATGATGCTCCCTGTACCGAAACATGAGAGTGTCACAGTAATTCACACTCTTCTATATTTCATGAATAGTGTCACGTTTCTTATAGGTGGTTATTTTACGTGTGGTAAAAACATAAGACATTGTCTGCGTGTGTTTGCAGGAAAACCAGCAAAACAGATCCTCACATTCTTTATCTTTTGTGCTCTTCTTTTATATTAGCAGACTTGGTATTCAGTAAGGCTTTGCTTTAAATTTAATGAGCATGTCCAGGCTGATCCTAAACAATGCCTCGATATCCTGCTCCCTCCATCACCTTTCTTATCCCTACAAGCTCACAGGAAGTGTGCTATTCATTATACAGCCCTCTCCAGACCTCTCTGGGCCGAGCCACAGAATACTGCTGGTCTATTTAAGTAGATTGTATTGTCTGACATTTTTACACATGCTGTAATTGTAAGAGCTGACTGTGCCCAGTGAATACCATGTTTTTATATGGCAAAAAAAAGCTTTGGATGTGTTCACTTGGTGCACCATACACTACCATTAAAAGAGTCAAAGGCTGTTTGTTAAACTGTGTACTTTTTTCTTTTTTCTTAAAGGCTTTTCAGGTCGCAGAGGACAAGTTGGGGATTCCAGCTTTGTTAGATGCAGAAGACATGGTGGCTTTAAGGATCCCAGACAGGCTGAGCATTCTTACCTACGTCTCCCAGTACTACAACTACTTCAAAGGACGGACTCCCAGTGAGAATATGGATGGTTCAAATATCCTTAGCAACCTGTGTAGATACATTTGAGTCTCAACAATGCACATTTTTGTTCAATTCAGGGCTTTTTCTTTCATATTTCTTTCTCAGTTTCAGGCTGAAGTATATCTGTTCTCTCCTGTGCTATAATGTGATGATTGACACTGATAGAGTTTTACTTTTCCTCAGTGGGAGGTGTAAAAAGGCCAGCAGAGGGCTCCAAGGAGGAGCCATCAGAGAAGAAAAATCTCCCAGTGGTTGCCAAAACCTTTGTGTCTAAAACCGCCATTGAGAATCGTTCACCTTCCACTCTCACTGCTCAGACTTCGCCCAAGTTGGCCAGAGCTGCTGTTCAGGTCAGTGCTCATGTCAGAACGCATCACAATATTTGAAGTTATGGTTGTGTTTACAATACATCTTTGTTGTCTTACACTATTACTTTTTAAAAGTATTATATATATATATAAGAACAAGGATTTTTATTATTTTCAGTGGGTTAGGTTAATGTTAATAAGGTATGTTTGGATAGAGCATTACCTCAGTTTTCATTTTCTTTCACAGAAGGCAGTTCTTGCAGAAAACGCCAACAAAAATGGGACTCTCAATAGCAAATGTGCTGCATGCAAGAGCCATGTTCATCTGGTTCAGCGGCACTTTGTGGAAGGCAAGCTCTATCACAGAAGCTGTTTCAAGTAAGAATATATTCACTGATACTTTCCAGTCATGTACTGTTAATTGCACTAATCATTTCATGCTAATAAACTTCCACCAGATGCAGTGAATGCTCCAGCGTGCTTCATGCAGGAGGCTACAAACCTGGGAAGAATCCAGACACTTTTATCTGCAACGCCCACCACAACAGTTGCAAACCATCCTCCTCCGAGGCTGGCATCAAAAACGGACCCGCCAGTTCAGCTGGGCGATTAAATAGTGCCAGCCAGACCCAGCCTGCACCACGCCCCTCTTCTGTGCTGTCAGCCCCACTGAATATTGTCCTGAAGCCAGTCAGTCCTACTCCGCCTTCCAGATCCTGGACGGCCTCAGCCCAGAAGACGCAGACGGCCCGGCAGAGGTTTTTCCAGGCTGCAGTGCCAGTCACAGAGGCCTCGACAGGTAACAGGAAGCCGACAGAGCCCTCAAGTGTTTTAGGAAGGCCAAAGGTCACACTGAGTCCTGATGATGAGAAGAGCAGAGCCAGGACAACCATTGGAAAGAAATTGGCAGAGGAAAACTGTAACAATAACAACAAACGTCCGTTCACCATCCGATCAGCAGATAGACGGTGAGTGATGTGCCAGATACTTTCTGTGGCCATGAATAGATTCTCCTTTGCGCTATTTGGATATTTCTAGTCTCTCACACTGTCTACATGGTTTAGCAATGACTTTTCTTATTAAGGCTGATGGTGAGGGTTTCCCCTCTCTGCAGGTTTGGAGTTGAGCCAAGTTCAGCTGACATCCCCGGTTTGAGAAAAGATAAATGCAGCCAAGCCCCAGCAGGAAACTGGGCAGGACAGCCCTCCACCAGCCAGACAAACAATAAGGGACCGCCATGTCTGAAGGCCATCAACAAAGACAACACCAGGCCAACAACTGTACACACAACTGCCAAAGGCAAGCGCAACTAAATTCATTTCAGTTGTTTTTGATCCATTATTTGACATCTAGCCAACATCCATTCCCACCCCCGCCCCCATTCTCCCTGTCTGTCTCTGAACGCATTCATAGAAAACAAAGCCCTTTTGTCATCTTTGCCCTATTTATACAGCCAGTGCATTTAGCATGGTGTTAGCGCAATGCTGGATACTGACATTTTAATTTCTGTCTCACACTTTTAATGAACTTTCATAGTTGGAACTGTCATTCTCTTTGGATGGATGGGCATGCATGGGTGCAGCATCCTGCCAGTCAGATGCTTTTCAGACGGAAACACAATTACTGCTGGTTTTTTATATGAATGGTCATCAAATTATCGTCTTTTATAGAAGTCCCCTTATCATGAAAAATAATTATGTTGCCTTTTTAATATGGACCTCGTGTTGAACATTACTTGTTTTGTAAATCAAGATCACCTCTTGTCAAATTTTACGAAGAGTTGCATTCATCCGTTTGTCTAACGCACAGATTAGAACATAATTTGGGTCTTTAATACAGCTGTGCAGGTGAGGATCTGTTACTTTAGTGCATTGTTGTGAGAGACTAGATAATGAAACCAGTAGCTGCACTCATTATCAGCTGTTCATGTGAGTGTGACACGGAGGGAGACGAGTCAAGGGAGTCTTTTGTTTACTGCGTACGGAAACTTAAACTGCTTTGAGTGCACACTTCATTGCTAAAGCAGATGTCAAATAAAAGTCAACGTGATAATGTCTCCCTGGTTTTGAAATTAAGAATCATTTCAACAGTTATTCATGTGACGGATGAAGTAGTGATAAGCTTTCTTTTGCCATCATTCTCATAAGTCATTCACTCAACTTTTTCTGTCTAAACGATTTGTCTGCAGATCCAGTCTGGGGGCAACTGAAGCTCAAACCTGTGAAAATCGAGCTAGCTTTAAAGTAAGTATCCTCAATCATCTTAATATTCACTATTGCCTCATAACTCACTTGAGTGGAAGTGGGAAGGTCACACAGGTGGACAAAAAAAAAAACGTCTTGAAAGATTTGTCTTCAAACAACGCTATTCACTCTCCAGAATGCAGCGTCGTCGAGCTTCTCCCATCTCTGTTAGTGTTGACTGGCTCAGAGTGCACCAGCTAGCTCTGTCCCCCATCCTAACAAGCCCCATGGAGTGCCAGGCCTGAACTTTCCCCACCCTAACACTAGATCCTCTCATTTCTAATCCCTGCTGATTCCTCCATTCCACCTTTTATCTTTACAAAATAAAAGGTGAGGCCTTTTCTTATATTTTCATTCCTTGTATTCAGCATATAGGTGTTTTAAATCTCTGTCACATAAATGCTGTACTTTTACAACATTTTTAAATGGTGGCACACTTACAGTAAAAGCTCATTTTATTTTGTCTTTCTTACAGAGATTCTGAAGCCTTTTCTGAGCAGCATAAGCCTGGAGTCATGTCCATGACTTCCTCTAATGTCCCCATCAGTACAACAAGGCCTCCCTCTGCTCCAACACCTGCAGTACCTCCAGTTCGCTTTGCTCCGTTTGATCCTGCACACTTAAGAGAAGTCTCTCCCCAGAAACCTCAGCTTGGCTCTGGAAACCTTGGTGAGTTCCTTCTGTACATTATAATAAGAGACATTTGTCTACAAGTAGAGTCAGTTTGTAGTGGTTGAGTTTAGGCAGTTGCCGTAAATAAAATTAAGCTGTCTATATGTTATGTCTGTGTTTCAGTAAATAGACTATTTGCAAATATAAGTCCAATATTCTCTCTTTTAGCAATGTTTTTGATGTTTACCAGCTCCTGGTGAAACTGCTTAATGCCCCACTACGTTCACTAGCGAGTCTCTAACTGTGTCTGTCTACCGTTTGATGCTGGGCAGGTAGTGTAAAGTGGGTTTTTAGAGCTTGCTTGCTGAGTGTAAGAGGGAACCAAAACAGCTAAACAATGAGCTGACACTCATTATAAAGCTCTCTAAAGCCGAGGTTGTTTCCACATATCATACGATACATCGTTATTATAAAAATTGATTATGGCAGCTTTAAGGATTAAGAAAACCATGTTCAACATCTTAGTATGCTAACATTTGCTAATTAGCGCTAAACACAAAGTAGTTGAGGAGGCTGAAATTGTTTTTAGTTTTGCATAATCCAAAGTACTGGACAATTAAAATTATGATGACCTGATGATGGCGCTAGAGGAAAAGTCAGAGGATCACCAAAGTGATTACAATTCATTCTGAGGGGGGCATGAACGTCGGTACCAAATGTCATGGAATTCAATAGTTTTTGACATTTCTGACAACTGCAAAAGTCGACCTCATGGTGGCGCTAGAGGAAAAGTCCGTAGATCACCAAAGTCATTAAGCTTCACCCTGTGGAAACCATGAAAATTTGATGGCAATTCATCCTAAAGTTGTTGAGATATTTCAGTCCGGACCAATGCGGCGGACAGACAGACAGATAGACAGATCCCACCACACCGCTAGCATGGCTGAAAATACATAAGAATGCTGCCCTGTGTTTTGAGATTCATGTAGATTTTTTTCTGTTTTTAGCAGAAAACAGAAAAAGGCATTAGCAGATTGAGCCCTCTGCAGATCTACAGCATGTAAACCTTCTTGTCCTTATTTTAGGTTTTAAACATGGGAGTCACTCGCCTGTGAAATCCCCAACCAGGCGGCCAGCTGTGGAATCTATTAGCTCTTCATCGACTGCTCCAGCCAATCACGTAAATCCGTCAGGTTGGTTCCCAGCTTTTTTAAAAATGTCATCATCACAGCCGCACATACATAGCCTCAGCCATATTGTTGATTTCATATGAGCAGTCATTTTTCACTGAAAATAAATCAGGTGAAGTCATATGTGACAATACTTTTCTGAAAAGCTGCCATGAAAGGACTATCTAATCCTATTTTATCTACCTCTTAGGTGCTAAAAAGGGAAAGTATTTGTCACCCACCAACGCCTCCAGGACTGAAATGAGGTCACCCTCTGTAAGTTCCCTCCATTAAGTCTCTTAAGAGATTAATTAACAGCTCTACAAATATGCTTTCATTATATTCCCAGTAAAAAATGGACGACCTTCTTTACGTTTAAGTGTCCAAAGTCGGAATTTTCAAATTAAAGTTATCTCTGCTTCTACTGTGACTCTTAAGTTCTTTTGTTTTATATCAGGTGAAGTCTAATCATGTTCCAGTGGAGCAGATTGAGAGGGATCTGAATGATATTGAGACAAACTTGGCTCAGCTGGAGAAGGAGGGTGTGGAGCTGGAAAAGAGACTCCGCAGCTGTGAGGAAGGTACTTTATTCCTGTCGCTCTTCCCCTGCAACAAATCTTTCCCCACTTCCTTCGTTTTCCTTGTTTAGACGTGCCCACAGAATTGAATGTTGACGTGTCAGAAACAAGCTGTGCAATTTTTAAAATAAACACTCCCCCCCCAACTCACTTATTCTGAGGCAGAAGGTGTCAATGCAGTGGTCAATTTTGCTCTCTTGCAGTGAATAACCTTGACACAAACTTTTATATTTTATTGTATTTGTGCAAACTGCTGAATACCACTGCTGCTTCATTGAGAGCATCTCTGGTGCAGAGTTGTGTCCTGGTTGCTTCACACGGGACACACACACATTCGCCATCAGCTGGAGCTTGGCGTGTGTGTGTGTGTGTGTGTGTGTGTTGGGGGGATTTACCTGCCATTTCTATTACTGTTTCTGCAGCCAAATGAGGTGAGAGGCACAGACAGCCCACAGGGATGTTGCTTCTCTTTTGAGGTAGTGGGAGTAGGGGGCCTGATTGCTTTGCTCAAGGTCAACATGACTTGGGTATAGTAATATATATTCTGGTCGATTGCATACTTTTTTTTCCCCCTATTCGCCACCCAGGAAGCCTGAGCATGCAATCGCTTGGCCAGGATTTGACATCAATTGCACACCACCTAGGACATCATCTACTTGTTGTTGTAAAAACTAAACCCTGGCACTCAAGTTCAATTCAGAGTAAAATCATGTTTGTTCTGGTGATGGCAGAATGTAGACTGTCTTGTTCCGATCTGTCCTTATTGTAAATGTGACTTTGGTGTGTGTTTTGATGGATAAGTCACTAATTGGGATTGGCAAATATTCACTCTTAAAATCTATTGATCCACCTACTATTTGTATTCCAGTCTGACTTGGTGAATCAGAAAATGCAAGCTGTGTTGCAGTGCATATCATAATAAGTTGTGGACCAAAGGAATCCCTAAATCATGAATACTGCTTTAGGAAAATATTTAAACCGCATTTAACATTGTAGATTTATATATCAACCACTGTATTTGTCAAAGCTTCACTGTACTCTGGGTAAAAATAAATAAAAAAACAAATCAAAGCTAATCCCTACTGGATTTCTGCTTAATCATTATTAAATAAGTGATGAAGACAAATCTGTGCTTCATCATGTATTCCCTCTGTGTTGCTCTACATCCACTGCATATTAAGAAGATCATGTTTGGGGGTTTAGATGAGGAATTATATTATAGATAGGTATGCTGGGGCCTGTGTATTTACTGTAGAGCTGCAACTACTGTAATGATTATTTCAACTATCGATTTATCAATTCATTTTTTTTTTTTTTTACATAAAATGTCAGAAAATCATGAGAAATGCTAATTATAATTTCCAGAGGTGACATTTAAAATTCTTGTTTTGTGCGACCAACAGTCTAAAACCCAGAGATAGTCAGTTTATCTTCACATTTGACAAAGAAAAGCAACCAATCCTCACATTTGAAAAACTGGAACCAGAGAATATTTGCTATTATATAGGCGATTAATTGATTATTAAGATAGTAGGTTTTCTTATTGACTAATCATGTTGGTGTTTTTAGAAAATAAATTGAACCCAGTGTAAAATAAAATATTCATCCAAGCTCTCAGTGAGATGAATGTTATGTATGCTAAAGTCTACGCAACAGCAGGGATGACTAATAATGTTAACTATGCAGTAAATGAAGACACTTTTATTCCTAACTGTTGAGCATATCTTCTTCTGTGTTACATGATGGTAATGTTTACTTTAGAGATCAGATTTAAGGTTGCCTACACCTGGTGCAGGGCTGTGTATTACTGACTGCTACAGTCCCTTAAGTGAAGTGTTAACATGGTCCCAGGAGGTGAGTCACCCTCGATCTCAACAATCCTGCAGCTAAATTATCCAAAAACCTCATTTATTGTTGCACTTAATTGTATCAATGTGTAACTAATACAGTCATATGAAAACAAGGGGTTGATCTGGTGAAAATAAAATGATTCTGGATGAACGGAGGCTTCTTGATTGTTATATTAGATAAAATTATGTAAAATGCCTTTTTTTTTTAAATATATAATGTGAATGAAGACAATTATTCTACAGCTTGCTCTTTAACCTTAGTCACTGCATTATGTGATATCAGGAGAGCACAGAGCCAAAACTATATTTAAATATTGCTGTCTGAACACTCTGAAATCTCTGAGCTTAATTTGTCCCTGCAGGATTTCATTTACTCACAAGTCAGAAACATTTAGTTGTGTTAGGTATATCTGCACAAGTTGGCCAGAGTGGATGATAAATGCACATTTTTAAGAAATTCCAAGAAGGTCGACAGGCGTTATAGTTGTTTAAGTTATGCTTAGATATTAGAACTTGACGATTGTAAAAGATTATCATGGGTCACAAATTGTATCTCGGTGCATTACTAACATTAAAAATGTGTTGTGTGTTTCAGAGGGGGAGGGAGACATACTGATGGACCCACTGATGGTCGACTGGTTCAACCTGATTCGAAAGAAGCAGATGTACATCAGGAAGGAGTCAGAGCTTGTATACATGTGAGTTTTCTATAGCTTAAAACATCTCACAGTTTTGGTTGCAGTTTGTATAACTATACACCTTTATATAACGCTAGGATTAATTCCAACTTATTAACTGTCAAACCAAATGTATTTGTTCAAGATTGTTTCCAGTTTTGGGATGGATGTGATGTGCCTAATAATTCCGGTTTATATATAAATGATTACTGAATGCATCTGTCAGAGCCAGGACTCAGGAGCTGGAGCAGCAGCAGCCAGGTGTGGAGGGGGAACTTCGCAGGCTGCTGGAGAAGCCAGGTAAGAGATCACAGGCTCTCTTCTCAACAACACCTCTGTTACTTTTATCTTCCAACACTAAAGTCTGTCAACTTGGTGTTACAGATCATTTAAAGTCCAGAGAGGAGCAACAGCGAGAGAAGAAGTTGATGCAGAGACTGATGGAGATTGTGGACGGCAGAAATGCAATAGTGGAGGGTCTGGATGAAGACAGGCTGAGGTAACACGATGCATCTTATAATCAATTTTTACATTAAAGGAGAGATCAGTAATGCAGCGATACTGGTAATATAACAATTTGATATGAAAACAAGACAAAATGCCATACTAGAGTTTTATTTTTGATCAATTTCAGGGAAGTGGAGGAGGATCAGCAGTTGAATGAAATGATGCAAAATCTTGGTAAGTATCGCATGAAATGCTTTTTCTTTTAGATGATATTTTCCAATTTGAATGCATCATTCTAATATACACAATTTTTTGGTCAATAGGAGTAAAGAAAGCCAAAAATAAGAGGAAATCCTCCATCTCAAAACTGTTCAGGCGAAGAAGTAAAAGAAGAGTGGAATGATCCTCAAGGCGATTTTAAACTAAACTTACATTATTGTTTTATTGTATTAATATCATCCCGTTTTAGAATTATTTTTAAGGTTTTTATATTCAAGTACTGCAGTACATAGTGTGCTAATGAGAAGGCATAATGGATCAAATCATGTGTTTCTAGTTGTTTCAAAATATTTCAAATTAAAGGTTCAGTTAAAATGTTTTTGTTCAACATTCACCTTCAGTTCTTTGTTTGGTGTTATTTAGGTGACGTGAGAATTTCTTAATGGCTTATAATTCAATCTTTGCTGTTTTCACAATGGGTGTCCTGTTTTTTCACAATTGTTTTTCACAGTTTTTTCAAAAAAGGAAATGGTGTTTAATTACGTGGCAAATGCAGCTGCGAGTATTTTCACTTATATTGATTTAAGTAGGGGAGCGTCACAAGAAAAAAAAAAATGCCCTCAGTCATGGATATGTTTGTTTTGTAAAGATTATGTGTATTTATTGAATGACTGGAATGAGGTATCTAATTATTAATTTAAGCAAATCAACTTGCACTGGGTCAAAAAAATTGGATGCTGGGTGTTAAAAACATAAGCTATCATGGTTTTAAAACTACAGAGGGAACACTGGCTGTTCCACATGCAAATGAGAATAGATGTGTAATCCTTCAACCGTCTTGATCCTAAATGAAATTATTTCAGTATTTATTTAATAATGGATTTTAACAAATTTCCTGTGAGGATATTAGCAGGAGAAAAAAGCCTTGACAATTGAGTTTGAATGGCTGTGGAGTTTAAAATGGAGAGCCACACATGTTGCAGACTGTAGTTCCTCTCTCTCACTGTACTGTAGGTGGCAGCCTGGGTATGCTCTATCACAAGGCAAGAACTTGGAAATCCAATTTGCCACAGTACGGACAGTTAATTTCTTTGCTAATTTTATAAATGCTGCAAAAATGTTCAGCTGTGCTGATGCAATAATGTTATGTGAAAGAGGATTAGGTAGAGCAGTAGCTTATGGCCGGGGAAGGCTTATAAACTATAGGTTGTATTGAGCTCTTTATCTTCAAACCGGGTTTAATTAAACATTACTCTTTACTAATATCTGCATCAGAAATGCTCCGCACCTGAGCTATTAAAATGTTCAAACGTCGTGTGGAGTCACTCATGTGTGAAAATTGCATTCGCAGTGTTTGTAAGGAATGTACTGTATAATGTTGCATTTTAAGTGTCACTGAATGGTATGTACTTGTACTCCTATTTATAACATTTTTAAACTTGAAATCTGTAGTCCAATAAATCCTTTGAAGATTAGCGTGTATGAGAGGTTGAATTATTTACTTAACAGCTTCCTTTGGCACACATCTTTCTATTTAAACACATCCTTGAACTTTTTATCACACCACTTCCCATATTTCAAGCTTCACCAACGATTCAACGACTGCCAAGATCAGACGTTGCTTTCAGTGAGAAACCAACAATGCTGCGACTCCTTTGCATTAAAGCTGCGCGGTAATCACAGAGCTGCATCAATGTATGCTTTTAATAAGGTTTTTTTTTTTTTTTTTTTTTTTTTAGGACAACATCAAGATAATTCACTGCCGTCAATATATTACAGCTACTTATAAACTACACATCCCTCATTTTGAGATGCATGAAATTGTGATCATGAACTTGGAACACAATCTTTCTAGCTGAGCAGAGTTGGGGATGATATTGGTACAAAATGCCATGCGTGATGTGGGTGACAGTCGAGACTGAATGTGTGATATTAGAGTTAATTAAAGCTTTGCGCCCCATCTACTGCAAATGCTTGCACTTCTGCAATTAAGAATCAAAGGCGAGGGCTTAGTGTCAGGGGGGTGTCTAATACATGGTTTTAACAGGAATGGGACCTGATTTGCCAAGCTCCTAGCGACAAGCATTAACAACAGCCTCAAATTAGAGGGACATTAATATTCATAAGTAAAACAATTCATCCTGTGAATGTGTGATGAAATGGAATCCTCTGAGGTGAGCTCTTGTGTCCAGGCTGCCATCGTTCATTAAAATATGCCATTACCCATGAAGTGCTTAATCTTTATGAAACGGTGGTAAAAATCTGTTTGAACTACTCTGACAGAAAGGTGGAAATTGTAATATTGTTCAGCACCTTACATTATGTTAATCCGGTACATTTTTTAAAAATATAAAAAACAATGTTTCTATATATGTCTCATTAGCTGAATTGTTTAGGCTTTATGAATGTATAATCTTTGCTTGTGCACACTGATATTAGCCTGTTATTCTATTAATAAGACGTGAGTGCTTTGTGATGCTTTAGGTTAGCTGTTGTACGCTGCCACTTGCAACACAATCTGAATTCTGTGTGAGAGTGTGTGTGTGTGTGTGTCGTCTTATTCCAGTCCCTGCCAGAGTCTCTGCCACTAGCCTGTAATTATGATCCTCGAGGTAATTTTATCAGGCTCATTAGCTCTGATGAGTAAACGAGAAGCGTGCCTCTAATTTATTGGCCATCCAAGCTGGAGACTTAATTCTCATCAGAGAGATCATAATATTTGTATAGAGAGACAGATATACAGTATATATACTCAGCTGCAAGGACCAACACTGAGGCCGAGACTTTTGTGACTTAAAACCAGTAATTACACTCAAAACATGACGTCTGTTTGGATAATTGGGCATGTGTTAAAATTATTTCCATAGATGTCATTCTGATGAGCAGGGCAACAAAACATTGTCTCTTTTTGATTCAGGCGTGATTTCAAATGAAAGCTATTGTTTGTATTCTACCGAGTCTTGTGACTTTATCTTCCTGCACAAAATTAGATTCTCACACCTCTGCAAACAAAATTGCATTGTTTTGTTCCCTGTTCAATAGAGATGATCCATTTTCTGTGTCAGAGACTGTGTTAAGGGAGCGGGGTAAATATGCTCACAATTTTCAGTGTGTAGAAATTTGCATTGAGGGGAAATTATGCATGCTGGCTAGTGGAAATGAAATGTATAAAGTGCATGACTGGTAGACTTGACAAGTGCAGCTTTCATCCATCTCAAATGAATAATTTTCACTTCCCTTAAACATCCTTAATCCAACCATGTTATCAGCGGGCATGCAGGATTCTGCCAGACTTTCTCCTTAACGGCACAGCAACTTTCAACTTGCTTGAGATTCTGCACTGCAGTTGCTTACCACATGGTCTTAGGGACTCACTCTTATCCCTTCCTGCTGGTTTTGTGGATCAGTAAAATTCCTTCAAAACACAATATATACATAACGCAAGTCTTAATAGATAGCAGAATGTCTCACTCTACCCTCCTCTGTGCTGCCTCAGAGGTCGACTTAATGCACTGTATTTTACCTCTGATTCACATTGGCAGAGAACTCAGAGGATGGCGTCTAAAAAAACCTATTTGCTCGGTGGCCCTTTGTCCTCTATTTCAAATTTCAGTGACAGACCCTTCCATGCTAGTATAACGTGGTTTGGAAATTCATATGGTGGTAAAGGGATAGAGAAGGATATTCATGGTAAATTACTCATTTACAGCCCCGCATTCAGCAGTTTGACTTGTTATTTTGGGAACATTTCCTTGTCTTCCTCACTGAAATACATGATACTATATTGTGGCAAATTCCCCCCTCTACATCTAAATCCTTTTAATTTATGCACTGTGGCAGGTTTTCTAAATACTACTGACAATAAACAATTAAATGTGTAATTGGTGTTTATGCTGCTAATCCTCGTGATAGCCTCTAATATGAAGGGTTACCTGGCTATTTTCAATATCCACTCTCACAGAAGCCTCGGTTTGCGATAAGAATATTAACCTCATCAATTTCAGGTAACTTTCAACGCTTTAACATCTTGTCTTAAAGACCTACGTGTTAGCAGGAGTCTCAGCCTTGGCATTTAGTGACATTTTAAGCCTTTTAACAGAATCCAGACAGGGATTTGCAGTTTCCACCAAAGGAAAATAATTTATATCCTCCTTTCTGAGAAACTGTGGGTAGAGGGATTAAATGCACCAGAGAGATTTGTATGTGGTGCGAGTAAAACAATATTGTGACTCAGTTAATACATTTCCTACCATCTACTTTCATGCTTTGAGGAAGTCGGAAGTTGTTACTCATCGGGCTGAAGTTGGCTTTGATGCTTTTCTTGTTTAATTTTCTCATTTTCGAGGTTTTAAGTGTATAGGTCATAGCGATGACAGCGCTGTGTACCTGACCTCCTCTTGCAAAAGTGCTATGAGACACCATAAATGTGTCTGCACAGTCTGAGGCAATGAAGAGTCCGACCCAGACCAATTATTTTGCATTCCATCCCCAATCAGACGCCCTTAAAAGCAAATGTTTTCACCCTACTTAGAATTATATTTAAAACATAATGATGTCCTGCGCACTAAAAGGCCATTTCTGAATGACAGTTTGGAACACAAAAGGTCTTTTCTGCGCGTCGGATGGTTTGTGGACAGTGTATCTGCCAGTGTGTGTGATGGCTGCTGTGTAGTGGAGCCATGCGGGGCTCTGTCCTCTCTGTGGGCAGGCAGCTTTGATGCACTGCCTCTCTTATCTCATGCCTGGCAAGGTTAATGAAGTGGTGGCACTTTTGGAGGAAGTAGAAATGGGATGAGTAGCAAAGACCAGAGGAAGCTTGGAGATGAAACGTCCTGCTCTTAGCGGCTGTAAGTGGCAATTTTGGTGAATTACATAGACAATAAGAAAGGGGGTTGTCATCCTCTTAAACACAACAGTGGTCTGAATCAGGGATGGTTGATTGCATCTCTTTCAGCCTGGTTCATATGAAATTACATTAGCATTTAGGCATCACTTGTAACTTGATCTGTCAAACATCTCCTTGCAAATGTTTCTGAGCAACATTTAAGTCAGTTTTTGTGCTCTGTAATGTTATTCCAATGCACATTCGAACATTATAGCACCTTAAAACCTGGAAATCGACTTGTGAAATGCTAAACAGTCTGAAGTTGTGTTGCTTCTTTGAGCGTCAGATCATTCCTCATTTGAATCCGGAGAGCTCATATGGTTTTCAGCATGGGTGTAGTCTGCTCTAGTCCTTTGAAGGACTTCTGAAAACCCACTGTGCCTTTGTCAGGGGCAACAAGTCCCACTTAAGTGAAAGAGTTGGCTTATTTTATTTTTAATAAGTGTCTTGGAAGTTGGCGTGGCTTCAACTCAAACAAAGGGCACAAATGCCACCCTAATATAAATATAATAACAGGTGATGTACTGCTAATGCTCTGTATTCCTTAGCTTTTTGGTTTTAATATTCCAATTCCCTTTGCATCTATAAGAGCTAATAGGTAAACAGTCCTGAATGGAAGAAATGAAGCAGGTCTACATGCCAATGAATTAGCATATAGATGAGTTCATCTCATACAAATAGTGCTCTTTTGCCCAGAACTCCCTGTGCTGAGCAAAGATCATGTATGTAAAGTATGCATGCAGAAAATGTAAATTAATCCATTTCAATCATCATTCAATCTAATAAGGTTTTTTTTTTCTTCCTTCTCTCATTTGTCCCTCATTGCTCAAATGTCCAGAAATATTGAGAGGGCGGTCAAACTATTCCCCGAAGCAGCTTAATTGTTTAACATACAAAAAACCAACACAAAAACATAGAAGGATGGCAGACGCAAAATTGATGTCAATGACAAATAAGCACCCGGATCATTTGCATGTGGATAAGACAAAGGCTGAATTGAGTTTTACATAAATAAATAGCGCCTCAGTGTTGCTGAAATCAAATAATACTTTGATTTTCCAAAGCAGCGATTCCATAAAAGGAGTGCCATTGACCGTATGTTTTGTATTTGATCCTCATTATTGTAATTCCATAAACAAACACCACCTCTGTGAAACACAACTATTTGTTACATAGCTCTTGTTAATATGCTAAAAGAAGCTTAAAGAATTGGGTCAGCTAATTAAGCAATTAGCTTATTTCAGCTCTGTGGTCAGGCTGTTACTAATCTATGGCATTGTGAGCCCAGATCTGCCAAAAAAAACGCGAGAGAGGCTTGTGTGTCTGTGTTCTCCATCCCGTCTGACAAAGGATCATGTTTGAAGCCATCCTTTTCCTCTGCAGAAAGGCACACGACTTGTCTCTGTTCACTAATGCTCACGTTTCTCATGCAAATCCCCAGAATTGAATAGGTTGTTTATTGTCTAGTTAATATATTGAGACATTTGTGTAGTGCTGTTGAAGTGTTTGATCTCTGCATTTGTAGCTGTGTTAACACACATGAAATCCCAGACAGATTAGAGTTTGATAGCATTAAAGCCATGATGACTGTTGGTGGCTTTTAGCAGAGCCCACCACGCGGCTTCTTGCCAGGCGTCTGACGAGGGCAGAGTTACAGGCAGCGCCACTGTGCAACGTTTAATACATCAGTGGTAGAATTTGATGAAACTTTCTGTTTTGATAGCCAGCACGTTAAATATCCTGAAACTTCTATCCAGAACTGCGGTTCCTGTTGCTGTCACTTCCTGGTACATTTTGCCGACTGTGTAACTTAAACTTAAAGTGATTGCTTCCTGTTGTCCAATTAACCAGACTGAAAAAAAATGTATCGATGCCTTTTTATATCTCTGTGTGCAGTTTGAAGGTAAGTGGTGAGCTGTGGGATGTATATGGGATCAGTAGCAGCTCTGCTCAAAGGTAGGCAAATACAAATTGTTCATTGCTGAGGGTTTCATAGTTTGTACCGCTTTGTTTTAACCCTTTTTACAACATTTATAGCTACATTTGAAATCCTAACTATTCGCATTTGGAGCTTTGTTGCTCCTGTGGTCTAATGTGGATTTGATATTTCGTACAGTGGTATATAATTGGACACATCTTTAGAATTTAATGTGTCTTTACCAAGATGTAAGTAAGGCATATGAGTTTGTCCTAAATACCAAACTATCCTATAATAATGATTGTGTTAAATCCAACAACAACAACAAAACATGCTCATTTAGAGATGCTCTACACAGTATTAAGAAATTGTGATCAGGTTTGTAGGCTTGCATCTGTCCATCACTGCATATATTATAATGAATCTGCATTCATGGTACCTGGTTAGTTGATGACATGTTACCTGTAAACAAACAACCATGAGGAGAAACACCTTAAAAGGTGCTAAATTCAAAATTCATAGCACATCTATTGCCTCCACACGGCTCTCAACATGGAGACGGCTTAGCCGGCGGCTCACAGCTAACGGTGCTAACAGTGCAAACAACAGCAACAGTGCTAACAGTGTTTAACTGAGGGGGAACCAGAGGGTGGGCGCTACGCTTCCACAACGACGCCGTCGGTCGGGATGGCGTTATCAGCTTTAACCGCCCTATGAGAGCAGTGCAGAGCGACACGCTCACATGCACGAACACGCACTAAAAGGCACGTGCGGCCAGCCCGGCTATGTCAACAAAGCACGGAGAAACTCTGATTACAACACACACTATGAGCTGAAAGATGCTGAGAGGCTCTGTTGAGCTAAAAGAAACTGCATAGTCGGTGATAATTCTCTATGGGATAATCACGACAAGCAACCACTTTCTCAGTACATGTGGTCATGTGATCCATTGTTAATATAATATTTATACAATATTGATCATAGCCTCTTTAAACCTTGCTATATTTGAGCTTCAGATTATATATCTACAGGAACACTTGATAACAACATATTAAGAAGAATGCAATACTCTGCTCCTCCTGATTGCCATCTGCACTGTTGAACGAATGATCATTTTGTCATTTACAATAGTTAAAAGGTTGTGATGCTATAGAAGTGTAGTATATGTTTATACTATAGTATGCTAATGCTATTTTGATGAGCGAAATCTGAGAGGGAAGTGTACCTAATTGAAGGAAAAGGCTTGAAATGCATTGTTAACGGGTCAGAGAGACACCACTTATGGGCATGATGATGATATGCAAGGTGTGGAAATGCATTTCCAATCTCCCTGGCTTGAGCCCATCAGTTTCCATTCAGAAGTGTGTGCACTTGTTCATTAAGCTTATGCATATCATCAACTGGTGCACTCATTCTATCAGGCAGATATGGCAGGGATAAAACGATGTGAAGGATGGAAATTCAAACAACCATTCTCATTTGCAAAGGTCATTAAAGCCTGGCATACATTAGAAAATCTGCTAATTATGAAATGGCTTAACTCCACATTCAGTGGGATTATGTCTACTCATTTAGAATATGTTGATCCCCTCCCTTACTCGTCACTAGACAGTTGATGTATGGGACTTGTGGCACAGAACTAATGTTCCCAGTGCTTGTCGGTCATCTTAACTGACTGTAAGAAGTCCATAAAAGTGGCCGTCTTGTTCAGACTGAATATCTGCATCAACACCGCAGGACAGACGCAAGTTTCAGAGCTGCTGGGAAAATCTGTTGCACTGATGATACTTGGCTCAGCCACTTCATCTTCTTTATTTTACGTGAGACTCATTGAGTAAATACACTGTGTATCAACACATAATAATCATAGTTAAACTGACGATTTATAGCTGCATCAAGGATCAAGTTTTCTATCAGCAACAGAACTCGAGCAACGAGCCTCTCTGGGTTTTCAAGGGTCAACTGCCCATTTATGTTTAAATATAAACATAAAAAATATAATAAATTCCTTTTGTTATTATAATCAGATAAGGGAGACGTTTTTTTGTGAACTATGTGCCTTTTTGAAGAATGTCCTTCCTTTCTGCTTTTTATAAAGTATATAATAAGATACAGAATCAAATGATACAACATATATGTGACTTAAAAAACTCATCAGTTTCCAGTGGGACTTATCTTTAGTTACTGATTTTACAGCCCATTTGTTAAGAAGTTAAACATGCATGTTTCAAATCTGAAACCTTTTGGCTCCATTTTTTTCTTTTTAGAGCGAGAAGATAATACCACAGAGACATCACCCCTTTCTTATAATTAAATACGTACTATTGTTGAAATTGAATATGTACTGTGGCAAAAATATTTGCAGTGTGATACAATATTTAAAACAAGGTACTAAGTTCTCATCAATAAGATAGTAGGTTTGGTAGAAAATGTTATATATGAAAATAAAACCGTATACAATCCAGCGACAAAAAGCAACAGAAGCTAAACACATGTAATTAATATAGAATTCTCAATAAGATCAGCGACAATGTAGTCAACCTTTTTCTGTTTTACTCTGGAAAACTTGACAAAAACAGCATTATAATTACCCCAATTTAGGTCATTATTATGTCCCTGAATTAGCTAATGATGCCTCAGTATACAGTATTAACCATACAGTAGGATCCACAGTCACAAATGTCACCCTTCTGCACCAGTTACAAACACATCAGTACTCCTTGTCAAGCTGAAGTCTCCATTCTAGACAAATTCAGAATTATTCTGAAAATCAAGTTATAATAATACATACAGTAATAAATAAAAATGAGCAAATACTCATTGAGTGACACTGCATGTATTACACACTTATTTTCAGCACCAAGAATATTAATTAAGCGGAATATTTGTTTTCAGTTTCATATATGGGAAATATATTTGTTTAAAGGCCAAAGTGCACGTCGTGGTGGGAACATCACTTTTATAGTCACATCTAGGGCTGTCAAAGTTAACTCGATAATAACGTGTTAACACAAATTTGTTTTAAAGCTACTAATTTCTTTAATGCAGTAACACAACTTGTGATTTCTAGGTTGTAATGGACTCAGTTTTAAAGCTAAAGGGAAGATACTGGCATCATATGAAACTAGAAAACCTGAGGGATCTATTGGTACCAATCATGTCATACTAAATGACTAAATAACGTTCCAAACTTGCGCTAAATTTTGGCAAGGAAAATCTGGCATGGCAATTTTCAAAGGGGTCCCTTGACCTCTGACCTCAAGATATGTGAATGAAAATGGGTTCTATGGGTACCCACGAGTCTCTCTCTCGAGTACTCACGATTAAATATTTTAATTGATTGACAGCGCTAGTCACATCACTTTTGCAAATCACTTATTTTAGATTTAAATGAATTGAATTGGTATAAAATACATGTGTAAACAATTCTAAATGTAGTTAAACTATCAGCCAAATATTTACAGCATCATTTTCATTATTAAACCCATTAAATTTAGTCTCTGTAATTGGTGTTAAAAGAAATGGGGAAAAGACTGAATTAAACAAGAGTGAGGAATTAATTGTTGTTGCCCTGCACAGAAAACCTTCATGCAGATCCTGTTATAAGTGGTCAACACAATTTCCATCATGACATAGATTTTTGCTCTGACTTATATTTCCTAGGAACTGATTCCAGGTCTGTACTATTGACAGTGTAATTCACAGTTAACCTAATGACTTACCTTCAATAACGCTTGTTGCAATCCTATAATTGACTGAGAATTTGCTTTAGAAGATTGAACCTCTTACATGGATCGGATGCACACATTGTCACAGACCGGACCTTTCAAAATAGCCTCCACATTGTAGACCTCGTTGGATCAAATCACTCTGAATTTGGTCTATTTAATAATCCAATTGCCAATTAATACAGGCGACAGTGCTTAGATCTATAAAAGGTTAATAAGCCTCAGCTGCAGTGTGTTTCTCTTGGGTAAATGTCACTTAGACGTAGGCCACCGTGGGTCAAGATCTCCCTCCAGATCTAAATTTAATCACATAGCATCGCCTGGCCCCGTCCTCACCCTCATTAGTCCTTGGCTTGTGCAGGAGTATGATCTGCCCTGTTTTAGCCCAAGCACTCTCCTCACACACCCTCCGACTCTGACCCAGACGTGCCATCAGCCGGCAGCATCCACACAGCCACAAACTTAAAGCTGAAATCAAGTCCAACAAGTCTGTAGATCTACAGTGGATTTGCATGACATGTGTGTCTTGCACCGGGGGGATGCTATGAAATTTGCCCATATACCATCATATGGTGCGATCTGTTGGCTGAGCTGTCACCTGATGCAGGCCTGTGCCACCTGTCGGCCTGCCCCAGATAATGGCAGAATGACCGGAGTGATTCAAGCAGCCGTCTCATCTTAATTATCTCCTCAGAGTTTAATTAACTAGCTCATCTATTGGCCAAAAAAAAAAGAAAAAAAAGCAGCCTTGAATCACTTCAACTCACAGCCACCGAGACAGAATGGATCATTATAACATTATTGTTTTGTTTAAAGCACGAGGTGCATCATGACGAATAAATCCTGAGAGGCTGTGTATGATTAGAATGGATACATTTCCATATTGTTTGTGGGAGTACCAGAGGGAAAGCGCTGTCATGCGCTCTGTATGCGTTATGAATGTGTCACTTATTTTACTACTATATGCTGAAAAGATGTCATGGTGTAAGGAGTCCATATGGAGCAGAATGCAAAATCATTTAGTTCTGAATGTTAATACGAATTACGCACAAAATGGGTAATAATTCTTGTGCCCTACAGAAATGATTAACATAATTCTGATAAATAGGCAGATGGCAGAATGTGTGAATTGAGGTAGATTTATCTTAATTAATATCTTGAACCTACTTGGAGAAAGGTAAATGGCTCCACCGGGGCCAGAGATGTTCCTCTGTCTTGTGTGTGTATCTTTCTCATGGCCTGACATGTAGTAGTGGCCTGAGGATATTAAGTTGCTCTCCAGGTATGCATCAAACCCAGGCAGCCTGCTGATAATGAACATATACCCAGGCAAGCGAGCAAGACACGCACACACACACACCATCACTTCCCCCACTTTTACTCCACAAAAAAATAACATTTTAACAGTTTTTCTTCTCTCTGCTGCTATGAGCTGTATGTGGCCAACATTCATCATCATTTTCCTGCGAACACATTCAGCTCAAATTTCGTGCTTTATTGCTGGTGTCGAATAACGAGTGATTTTCTTTTTTACTCATCGCAAATTAAGGCAATTAAAATGTTAATTATTACAAGTAGAAAAGGGACAAAGGAATTCAAATAAATTGATGTATTGACGTTTTTTTTAATTAATTCATTCGGGTTCCTACTGTGTTGGATAATTATGCTTAAGTGTTTAATTACATATTTTGATGGGATCCTCAATTACTCTGGCTTAATAAAATATCATTAGCCTGTCTCCCAGGTTCTAAGCTGTGGAGACGTACTGTATTAGTCGATGCATTTAAATAAAATATTAGATCACAGGCTGGTTGGGATATGTGGCAGGTCTCCAGCCCTCAATCTCCACTAAATCTCTGTTAACCTGGAAGCCGCTCTTCACATCAAAGTTTGACACAGCGGCAAACAAACAATGTTAAATTTACATATTAATTAGTGGCAGGCTATCAGCACGGGTGATGAATTCAAATGTGTGTCCCTTTATTGTGGCTTTGCAGCGAGCCACAGCCACAGTGCCGCCTTGCGGGAGGCTCAGCACTCGACCCGGCAGAACAATGAGAAATTACCTAGACCTAAAGGCCAACGAAACCCTCCCCATCACAGACACGATAGGTTTTTATTACACGGCGAGCGCAAATATTCAATATCCCTCCACTGACTGTGTGTCTTACAAATCAATTTGCAGTGTCACGACATCAACTGCAAAATATGCAAAGCACAGATAAGTACCTAGTTGTCACCCATCCAGTGCTGCTCAGTCAACCTCCTCTGTCAAAATGCACATAAGGAACGATAGCTGCCATCTGGTTGCTGTATGAAATTATCTTGTTTAAATCCTCTAAAGGTTATTGCGGTTATGCAAGTGATCCGTCAGTTTTTCAGCTCTGTGTTACGGAACATGTTTCCACTCTGAATTCTGCAGGCTTTACCACTTCAACATGTATTTTTTACATCTTCGTGCTAGGAACAAGGATCCTTGGCAATGGCTCAGAGGCAGGATCCTATAATTAGAACACAGTTCAGTTGGTTAGCAGGTAATTTACCTTTAGGGGGAGAAGTCTAATTATTGTCTTTGAAAAGCTAATTTAGCGTCAAACACTTCAGGTGTCTTTTCCCCTCTCTTCAGCAAAGGGAAAGGTATCCCGGAGCACTGTGGGATCTGAGCCATCTCTTGTGCCTGGTGCTTTTACTGTTTTATGTTTACATGGCTGAATCCTAAAGAAGAAATTAGGAGCTATAAAAGCAGTGCAGAGCGCCTTCTCCCTTTGTTTTCTTCAGCAGGTGTGTGGGGCTTTTTTTGAGAGAGAGAGAGGAAGGCACCACTCCTTGACCCGCTGATAAATGCTCTAAACAGGCAGATCTGTTTTCAGGCAGATGGTGTTTGTGAGTGACACCAGTTCCCAGCAGAAGCAGGCCCAGGGAAACGATCACAGCGGAGTCTCTGTAGAGCAAACCAGCCTGGTTACCTGACGGCATATGCTCTGCTGTGGCCTACACCTGCTGAAGGATGGCGTTTACACCACAGTCCCTGGACTCCACCTCCGAGACGGCTGTTAATCACAGCTCACCACTCGTTCAGGCACTTTTAAAAAACAGAAAATAACTGAGTACCAGGACTTGAACTTAGCGTTGTGCCTTTTTGTTTGTCAGAAATGAGATTGTGTTTTCTGTTGGTACAGTTATTGCAACATTTAGGAGGTTCTGAAAGCTGTTACTCGTCAGTGGAATAAAAAGATCCAAGACTTTGGACACCACTTATGTGTTTCTGACAACATCCCAAACTACTGTCCCAGCGCTGATGAAACAGGAGCTGTGTACCAATCCCTACATACCCCTTTTAAGCAGGTTTTGTAGTATGTCAGTGACAAAATAAAGATTACTCAAGTCAGTATGCATAATAAAAAATGCTACATTGTTAAATATGTGTTTGATGGCACTAATTGTCCCACAATGCAATGCATAAAGGAAATGGATGAGTCCTCACAGCTACTAAATATTAAAAGAAATTTTAGTTTCTCTGTATATTGCATATGCTTTTTATTCTTAATACTGTGAACCTTTGCACATCCCCGCTGCTTGATATGAAATCATGGTTACGAAATGTTATGACCGTTTCCATCGGAGAGAGGGAAGTTGGTCCCAAAGCTTGCCGCTGTATTTATACCCTACACCTTAAAGACGGGTGCTTCATTCAGCTGTGAGTGTGAAGGAGTTAACTCTGTCACTGAGTGGGGAGGGCCCGGTTTGAGAAAGGCCCGTAGTTCTCAAACTGCGGGTGGTATATTCTAATGAGCCTGCATGTGACATAGGAAGGGAAGCCACATCTGAATGGCTTGTTGAATCACATGTTTTCTGATCAAGGCAGCCCACAAAAAACTGACTGGGTCTTATTTCACAGTTTGTGGGTTGGTAGGCAGTCCAGATACCCAAGTTTTTTTTTTATGATATGTCCCCTTTAAATGATACCTCCTGCTCTAGATAAGTTGTATTGTTCAATGTCAACAGTTTTCAGCAGATTTAAACTGAACCACCTGCCTTCTTTGAGCTTCTGAAATGTATATTTGCAATTTATTCAACTTCCTCCTCTTACAACGGTTTATATATACTACGGAAAGTTATTCCTCATTTTTCGTGTGTTTTCCTACGAATGTCCAGCAACATGTGTCAATTTCCACTTGTTATATGCATACAGTCTTTTCAAAATAAACTTTCTTCTCCACAGGAAACAACTTGGTTATGTTTAGGAAAAGATTGTGGTTTGGTTTGGATTAAAATAACTACTGAAGAGGCATAACTTAACAATGTTGACTTCTGGTTTCACACGGATACGAACAGGATCTCATGGGCAAAAGTCTGGTGTTTTTTAACCCATCCATCCACCCCGACCTCCTCTCTATACTTCCTGGTTCACGATTAGGTGGAGAAATGATTTTGTGGGATATATACAAACTACAGTGCATTACTTTTAGTTATAGCTGCGAACAGTGTATGAGAACAGTTTGATTTATTACAAGACATAAGCAATTCAAATGACCTTGTGCTCCTCTCGTTAGATCCCCCGCAAACAAATCGTGTCTCCCATATAAAGGAAATTTCAATTTCAGGTACTAATTGGCCCATAGTGTTCTAATTAGACAGTCACTTTGAGTTGGTTGTATGTTTGTAATATATTTTATGTGTTGGATGAATCAAAGTTATGGATATCTAAACTAAATGTAAATATAAAGCTACTGTACAGACACTTTTCGCTCTGGCTCTGAGACTGTTTATCCCTCAGTGCTGGTAAACTCCAGCCACACCAGCAGGGACTGAAGGACAACAGTGTCCACAGCCACAGGGATCAGTAACAGGTCCGCTGCTGAAATATGTGCAAAGTGTCAATAGTCTGGAGCTCCTCTGTCCAACTGGAAGCCATTGAGCTGCTAAAACGGAGCTGGTGATTAGGACACAGTCACCCCAGTCAGTGCCAATTCAGATGTCTTAGCAACCCTGGGCACGGTAGTTTGATCTGCCTTGCTGTCATTGATTCACAAGGCTTCCAGCTGGAGCAAAGATCCCCATTGAAGCGTGAGATAGAAACCTCTCCATCTTGGCACATCTTGGCTGGCTCAATCCCCTGCAGGCCATTAGGGATAGAATATGTTGTTTTCTATTTTTTCTCCTCCAGAAGAAAAATACAGTCTGTCTTCATGCTATAACAGCCATTACTTAATTGTGCCGGATTTTCCGAGCAGAGTGTTGCTTTAATTAAGCAGCTAATTGCAATGTAGCTCTTGATTAGCTTTGGGGGATGGGAATGTTCAGACAGGCTGATATGTTGTGCACACTTCAGAATCATTTACAGAAATTGAAGCTAATTTCGCTCTCTGTCTAGTGCTGTATTAATTTAATTTGGGTTGCTTTTAGCTCATTAACACTTCTAATTAATACGTTGACATCACTATTAAGATGTCTCTTTGAAATTGGTGTCTCCTGATAATCAGGATGGAGGAGGCTGACGGATGGAGTGAGAAGCTGACTGGGGAAAATGTGGAAACTCCTTCAGACTGAAGGGGAGGACGGCACCGTCCTCATTTATAAACCTCTAATATTGTATCATAGTGGACACTAATAGGAGCCTGTGGCAGGTGACTAAATTGGAAATGAAAGGAATGCTGATTGTTTTAAAATTTGATTGGGGTTACTCTGTGTGTGTGTGTGTGTGTGTGTGTGTGTGTGTGTGTGTGTGTGTGTGTGTGTGTGTGTGTGTGTGTGTGTGTGTGTGTGTGTGTGTGTGTGTGCGCATGTGTGTGCATGCATGTGTTTGTGTGTGTGTGTGGGATGCTCTAGGGAGTTGGGGGCGGAGGTGCGTCAGGGCCAGATGCCATACACAGCTGAAGATCACGCCTGAGTAACTTTGTGTTTGGGTTTGTCATTTTAATGAGCAGAATTTAGTGACTATGGGCTGGTAACGCTGCGTGAGAAGCCCCATTACATTACCATCACTTTAACCAAGCTCCACTGACTAGTACACATTATGTAGTGGGATTTTTTTTGTGTGTGTAATTTTAGAAATAAAAAAAAACTGTGTTTTTTAGGAATTAGATTCATATGGGAATTTTGGTAAGGCCTATATGCTAATTCTTTCTATGTTTTTTCTGTGTGGCCCAATGTAATCCCTGTATTGTAAATTTCTAGACTTTACCTCTTACCTCAAAGCATCTAATATGATAAAATAATCTTAACTTTATCTTATCTTTATTTTAAAATAAAATAACTAAGGATGCACCGACACCGATACTGACACCGATATCGGGCCGATACTGACTCTAATAGCTGGATCGGATATCTGTGACAATGGGGCCGATCTATTCAGTCTAATTCTATGTTTATAAACTATATTCATTATATTAGAGCTACAACGATTAGTCGACTAATCGTTAGTCGATCGACAGAAAAATAATCGCCAACAATTTTGATAATCGTTTAATTGTTAAAGTGATTTTTCATGCAAAAATGTCAGATAACGCTGTTTTTTCTCTAATTTTTTTTATCATATTAAACTGAATATCTTTGGGTTTTGGAGTGACAAAAAAGGACATTTAAAGACATCACTTTGGACTTTGAGAAACTGGGATGGACATTTCCTTAATTTCTGAAATTTCACAGACCAAACGATTATTCAAGAAAATAATCGGCAGATAAATCAATAATGAAAATAATCGTTAGTTACAGGGATTTTAATTTCTGCTTAAGTCTTAACCAATTTGTTTATGCATTAAAACATTTTACAGTTAAACTGTAGCTCCTGTTAATTTTGAAGATTTTTTACCAAGTTGCTGGTGCAAGATTTATTATTTTAATAATAAATAATTCAGTAAATGTATATCTATGTATTTATTTGTTACATTTTGTTTTACAAATGAAAGCAATACTTAAGTCTTACACATTAAAGAATGATCCCAGTCACTTCCACACAGTGAGGCATACAGCTTATTAATTAAACACTGGTATCAGATCGGTAGTCGGTATCGGCTTATACCCAAAGCCCAGGTATCGGTATCAGGACAGAAAAAGCCGGATCGGTGCATCCCTAAATATAACCCATTTTGGGACCATTACCATCGAGAGGTTAAAAACTGCAGTGTTTTTCTCCACATGACAACCACACACTCATGCATGTGCCCTAAGCAATATATCGCCTCTCTGATTGACTTTCTCTCACGTTGTCTTCTATTAGGCTCCATAAGTTGAGAAATAAGCATCGATTGGGAAAGGATTCAGTTATTTGGCATGACGATCAATAGGGGACCTTGTTTTCCTGTGAAGTGCTTTCTTTGCTGAGTATTCCTGAGGACAGGCCGCGCTGTAGGAAAGCCTTCTGTTTAGCACTTCATTAAAACTGCCTCTAATAGGAGCCACCGGGGAGATGCTCCCTGCATCGTGTGTAAAAGCGATCAACATCTGCATCAATTAACCCCTTCGTCCCCACGGGGCCCATTAGAAGAGGAACACCCTTTAAAGCTGCATATGGTTTTAGCTCACAATGGAGAGTGAGCAAATATAATTGCTTGTTTGCTTTAACATTTTTTTCTTTGTTGTTTTTGTATTTCAAGAATATGTTCATCTAATATTTTTCCAAATTGGACAAAGTCTATAAATATTTGGAGCAGATTGAAGAGAGATACAGCTCACTGTCTCTCAAGTGGTGAACTAAATAAAGAACAATGGATACAAGTTGAGGAAAAAGAAATATCAAACTTAAAGTAAAGCTCATTATGGTTGCAGACAGATATATTTAACTTTTAGTTAAACTCATTATTCCTTATTATAATAAATCACAGTCACACATTATCTATCGGCCAGCTGTACTATAAGTGACAGCCAGTGTTTAGATCCCCTTTTCTTTCCTCGATCAACAGACAGGTCCAATTAGAGAGTCTTCATGAGCAGCAACAACAGTGTGGACACCTGAAATCACTATTGGCAAGATGTAAGAGGAGCGTTTATTGGTAAGAGTTTTACAGACAAAACAGTTGTGGAGCTGCTGTGATTTTAAAAGACAGTAAAGAAACAGCTCTCAAGATAAATTCTCTTTTAATTTTAATTGTGATTATTGATTTTTGGTAGAGAAATACTGAAAATGTTTATTTATTCATTTATGTTTATTTATATATAGATGAAGAATAAAATTATGTTTTATAACTAAATTACATTTATGGTTCACATTTTGAGCCGTGATCATCTATGCAACAGACATTAATAAAGCCATTTTTAATTTAGAGGAAGGCGTTATGTTATAGCAGAGCACCATTTCAATGAGGGACTTCAGATGGCACGGGAACATTTGAGCGGGAACATTTGCTTAATTAGACACAACTTGTTTAATTTGGAGCGCAGTGCAATATTATGGTTAAATTGGGAGTGATTCTTTGCAGCGTGATAAGTGACATTAGACTGGAGTCAGCCTCGCAGTGCGTCAGTGTGATTAAACTGAATGAAAATATTTTTTTTATAGAAAGAATATTGATAGCTGCGCAACAAAGTAATGCACTATATGACTAAAGAGGAAAAAGTTTAATTTCAATTTAATAGAATTCTGATTTTTATAATAGATATATATATATAATAATATACTGTATATTTGAATAATTAATCTGAGAAAATAAGCATCAGTGGGATGCTTCTCTCGTCACCTGTCCACACGTGTTTATCCCTCAGTAAACAACGACAGCTGAGCCCTGATACGTTTAACAAACCCCAAACCAAATCAAGAGTAATAAAATCACTCATTTTGGTTAATGAGCATATTAACAGCGGAGGTAGTGTTTAAGCACAAACAAGAACAACAACATTAATAATTGCAACTCTCTAGTGCCTGGCTGATGTAAGCTTTAATAATTAACAAGTCTTTGTCTTATCCCCTAGAGGCGGTACTCCTATTATCCAACTAAGTTACAAACGAGTAATTACGCTGTCACTGGATGGTCACAACTGTTTACCTCAGAATATCCCCTGGTCTACGTTTAATACCTACTTTCAATCTACACATATCCAGCTTACCTGACAGATGCCTCAGTTAAAGGCAAGGCACGGCATTTCAACTTATTTATTTCACTTTTTCCTCCTCTCATTAGAGGATTACTCCTCTTACCTCCTGTGTTTACATATTAGTGCTAATCCAATTGAGTCAACAAGGGCACTTAGTGCAGGCTATGAACTGAGTCTGAGGGACTTAAAATGGGTGGGGAGGGGATATTAATTTACTTCCTCAAATTTTAGGCTTCCAGGGAAAATAGTTTTGAACATCTGCTATGACAAATGAAGCATTGCGAGAGAGCATGTTGTCAGTGAGAGACTGAGCTGCCTGCTGTTGGAGTTAACAGGCGGCCTGTAGAGGGAGCCCCTGGTTATGAGTCTGTCTATAACCAGGCATAACTACATGTATAATGTAAACTGCATATTATATATTTTTGTGGATATGTTAAATAGCCTTTGGGGGAACATACAGTAAATTTATGGAATCTGATCGCTTTCTATTTTCCACTAAAACACACACCAAGGGACGAGCTGTTCGCACAAACAGCCCTAAGTTCAGATTTTTAATACAAGTGATTAGAATAGGAAATGTGTTCGGTTTAAGTTTAGCCTGGGATTTGATGTAAGAGCAACAATTTCTGGTTAATGAGGATTCAGATCCCTGGGCTCTCCCCTGCTTCTCCCTCTCTCCACCATCATCTCCATAACATCAGTCATGATCTTTGACCTGAGGGCCATACCCCGTGTCAGCTCAAACTAATTAGCCTTTGATCGCTGGTGACTGCACACAACACGAGTCACACCAGAGAGGTGCTTTTTTTTTTTTTCTTTACCATGGGATCTGGTTGCTACACTGGCGTAAAGCGAGCAAAATACCTTGGTGTGGAGATAAGACATCTTTTTAACTGTAAGCTAATACATAAATGATTTTATGTTCCAGCTTCAGGTATCTAGAGAGCAACATCACATTTGTTCTTGTTGAACACCATGCAAGATCTAATATAGAAGAATAGCCTCATATTATGCAGAACTCAATTAATATGTCTTGCTATGTATCGGCTCATTATAGAGCCCGTATTTGTTTAGTTGAACCATTTATCTTCCCCTAATTAGTTATAGATCAATAAAGCAATTGATTTTGCAGTATGCTCAGAGATTCAGTAGAGGAGCTAAAGCATGGAAAATGCAATACAACCTGACCATTACATACAGACAGAAACATGACTCTTCAGATTTCCCTGTAGACTCTGCACAGTCAGCCGTCAAAAATACCTTATCAATTACCGATTGTGTGAGGGGGGGGGACAGCAGCGTCATTTACAAACAGTGTCCTAAAATCATCCATCTGTGTTTGGAAAAGCAGAAACAAATCTGAGCTTAATCAGGTTTGTGAGCATAAATAATCTTTGTCGGCTTCAAGGAGCACAGCAGTAGCTCACGTCTGTAGAGGACACAGGATGACATGTTGTGTTTTGTCAAAGGGTTTTTTTTCCAGGCATTTTTTATCATTAATCATTAGGCTGTCCCTCTTTCTCCGGGGCTCAGAGATGATGGCAGCTAATTAAGTAGTGGCTGGTGTCAAGTATGCTAAGAGACCGTGTTAGGCAGAAAGCTGCTCTCTCAAACCACTGACTTAAAAGACATTTGTTCTCTGAGTCCTATAAACTTCTCTTTTTTCACCTATTTCTTTGAAATCTACATTTCCTCTTTCCAAATTCTCCCGCTGCAAAATAAAGAGCGTTAAATTATACAGCATGAAGGGTTCAAACACGCAGGCATGCAAAATGGTTTGGCTTTGTTCACAGTAAGCTGGTGGAAGACAAAATTTGGCAGCGCGAGTTGAGGCATTTCAAGTGTGGAGGGAAAAGAGTCAGAACATAGTGTCATAATAGCAAAATGAATAAGCATTTTTTTTTTCTCTTTCGAAGTTGCTAATGTTTGTATTTTATTTTGGCATTACTGAAATGGCTGCAAATTGTAATTGCTTTTTTTTTTTTTTTTTTTTTAAGAAAAGGTGCAGGAGGAACATCGAGTGAGAGGGCTTTGTGTGTGGTAGAACCAAGCTAGTAAAGTAACACCCATTAAAACCTAATTTGCACCTTTAGGCAGTTCATTAATATAGTGAATGGTAGAATCACACCAATATAGTCTGTCCTCACCTTAGGGCACCATCTCTATTCATCAAAACACACACACACATTTCTCATTTTCACTAACATTAGTCACCATTGCTGAGCTATAAGGAGCAGCACTTGTGAGACAATGGACACGTGTGTGTGATGTCCTAGAGTCGCTGTCAGCCACCCTGAAGGCCTGTCCAATGTCATTATTTATAATTTGGATGCTAAACAAGGTCTGATGTGATCTGCGTCTTAAACAGCGAAACACTTTTTCACATGAATTCCTGCCAGTGTACACGCCGCCTGCCAAGAGATGACATAAAGAAAATAGAAACATTTATGGTGCGGTCTCACCATTATTGTCATTTTATCAACACGCTGCAGGCGTATCATAATTTTTTGAATGGTTGACATGATCATTTGACTTAAATATCTATTTCAGGGTGGTTATCACTTGAGTAATTGCCAGAGGCTGCAGTGATCCAATCAATCAGCGTGACTGAACTTCATACACTTCTTAACTCTCAAACGCAGGCTTTCTCCACAATGAAGGCCTCACATAAACAAAAGTGACTTGTACACACACACCCTGAGGCGACACTACAATGGCTGCAGTTCTGCTCCCCACCAGCAGATGACCAATTCTCTGTCTTTTCCCCAGTGGACCATTCTGTCTGGGTTTCTCCATGAATTTCCCTTTCTTTTCATCACTCTCTGATGTCCAGCTGCTCCTGTCAACACCTTCTTACAGCAAGCAATTCATTGCAACATACTGGCAGCTGAGACCCCTGTGATGAACTTCAATCTGCCGTTTGCAGAGGGGGCTTCACCCTGAGTCGGGCTAATCAAGGGAAACACCCCCTTCCAAGAGGGAGGGTGTCTACAGACAGATTGAGCCCAAGTTACCCCGTAATTACCCTGCCACTGCCCCTCTGCTGCAAGCTGCTGCATCTGAACCCAGTCAGCAGAGGAACAGACACTTTGGTGATTACTTTCCAATCTGTTTAACAGTGAACAACAACCTATGTGCTTCCTCATAAACCACAACTTTTTTTTCCTCCCTGAAAACATTTTTTAAGGGTTCAGAGCACCAGGCATTTTGTTATGCTTCCTACGGTAACACAGTGCAAATGTCTCTTGCCGCGGGTTTCGATTATTTCCAACTTGGTACAGTCCCCGGGGGGAAGTTCTCGGGGCTTTCTGAATTTTATTAAAGCCTCTACAGCTGATTACTTGGAGTGAGGTGCACAGGTTGGTGCATTTTAGGAGTGGAGTGGAGGCCTGACAGGGTCATGTTTAACATGTCCACAGGCAATCAATTCACCTTAACCCCTCCTGGTACTCCAGCCCTCTCCACCTAAGCTGTCCTTAATAACCAGGCAATGGCGAATTACTGATAAGGCACCGGGGTCTCTGACCTATATATCCCTCCCTGTATGTATTGGAAAAATCCACCCTGAAAGAAATGTACATTTATAATGCATAGAAATGGTGGAATTAAACAATCCCGCATTTAACGGCTGTGAAATTCACTTTATTCTTCAGTTTGCTGTACATGGAGGATTTGTTTGGTGTTAACCGGGTGAGGCATTGGGCCAAATTGTCTAGATGGAAATATGTCAGGCACATGCAGCACATGGAGGGTTGAGTGTAAATTGGTAAAATCCTACACAAACACTGAATGAAACATAATATGAAAACAGATCCTATAATGTGCCAGAAGGCTGCTTTTTCTGCAGTCATACTTATGTTAGGACTGGGCTATACATCAATAATATATCAATATTGTGATATGAGACTAGATATCGTCTTAGATTTTTGATATCGCAATATTGTAATATGGCATTAGTGTTGTCTTTTCTTGGTTTTAAAGGCTGCATCACAGTAAAGTCATGTATTTTTCTAAATAATTTCTAAATGTAAATATTTTCTGGTTTCTATCCTCCTCTATGACAGTAAACTGAATATCTTTGAGTTGTGGACAAAACAAGATATTTGAGGACGTCATCTTGGGCTTTGGGAAACACTGATTGACATTTGTCATCATTTTCTTACATTTTATAGACCAAACAACTAATCCATTAATCTTGAAAATAGTCAACAGATGAATCAACAATAAAAATAATCATTAGTTGCAGCCCTATAGTCAACCCTATAATATCGTCGCGAAATCGATATTGAGGCATTTGGCAAAGATATTGTGATATTTGATTTTATCCACATCGCTCAGCCCTAATTTATGCTAAATGTCTTATAAATAATCTAAAATGCCTTATTATGAAGTAAACAAAGCTGAAAATCAACAACATTTATTATATTATATTGTTGTTGTCTGGAGGTTTATGTGTTTTGGCTAGCAACATTGTCAGATATGAATAAAGGTGAACAATATCAGTGACAGCACCAAAAGTCCATTGTCTTGCACTACATGCATTAATTTACCCACTTTGCATGCGGTTAATAAGACCAAGTTAGATTATATCTAAAATCACACAGATTTATTGTAATGGTGGAGTTTTGTCTCTGGCTTATTTTACTGTGGAGATCTTCCATAGCTCAGTGGTTACACTGCATTTCTCTTACATGTCAGTGACCTCTGTGTAAGTTTTTACTTAACAAGCATGCAGAGGGTTCTACATTTGCCCTCATATGACAGTGACTAATTGCCCTGAGGATGCGAGCTGCTTGTTAGGCAAAGGGAAGATTCTCTTGCTCTTCACCCGGCTAAATTAATTATTTCTCCTTTTCAATTCACTCTTCCTCATCTTATAAAAGGTTAGAAACTAGATATGAAGAGTTTCTTTCTCTAATTGTATGTTGCTAATTTTCCATGTGGACTTGCTCCCAGTTGTGTTTTTCAGCACGGATACCTCACATACTGACTGACTGTTAGAGACCAATTTAATGTACAACTGCGATTTGATAAAGTATTCATTTGCACATAACAGTTTGACAGTATGAGAGTGTTTTATTTCTCATTTTTGAGTTGAATCATGTTCGCTAATGCAAGCTACGGCCAATTTTGTGATGTTACACTATGACTATTTTATTTTGAAAAAAAATGGATGTTCTAGGATTTTCAAAATAATCCAAGGAAATCGAACGAAATGAAACTGCATTGTGAATTACGATTCAAGGGAAATATATTTTGTCACGGATTAAGTTTATTTTTGACGTATCACAAATACATTTACATCATGTCCCATGTGAAACTAAGAGTCAACACTCACTTATCTTAAGTCCGTCGGTTAATAAAATAATAAACGTCAACATTTTAAGCCAAACCATGATGTTTTTTTTACGTTTTTGTTTTGTTTTGTTTCAGTTTACCGTGTTAACCATGTGTTTAAAACTGTGTCTGTAATCCAGGTGAAAATACTTTTCCCTTGAAACAAAATTGAGAATGCTTGTGTGCAATGTTTAGTTGTATGGGAAATGTTGGGTAATTTTGTAGGAGACAGGATTGTAGAATTTATGCTCATCAGTAACCAGCTTTTCTAGTTTTCTCTAACAGGATCCATCGATATTAATGTACTTTATCACGACTCTTAAGTAAAAACAAACAATCCTTGACATCTTAGTGTTTTATATCTGACTTTTGACATATTTTTGCTCAAAATCTGTACAAACATCTGATTTAGAGTATTTGTATGACATAAAGTACATGTGTAAAGACTCATTTCAACTGCCTCTACTGCTCTACTTGATGTTTTGTTGTCAGCTGTCTTCCCAACTCTCCAGTCAGAGGCTTGTCTTTTTGTTCTTTCACTGAGGTACCTGTGCAGCTGTCAGGGTCGCGGCTGTTTAGGCAATTAAGAATGTTAGACGGAGGGGGTTAGTGAATCACTAAGAACATCAATCTGGCTGGACATTGTGCTCTCACATTACCGCCCTGCTGTTTTGGTATTTATGCCCACTGTTTACACAGAGCACACAGAGGGGGTCCTCCAATCAATGCCATTATCTTTGCTAACACTACTGATGCAGGTCTACCAGACTCTCATCCCCTAATGATCAAAATTAAGGTGTGCTGCATCACAGGAACTTTGCACAGGTACAGCAGTTAGCATTGATCTACTGCGTTACGTTATATAACAGTTCTGCATTTATCCTTCTTCTCCAGGATCTCCTCCAGTGTCCGCACATACAACGTCTCACCACCTTCCCTTGTGTTCAGCACCATTTCACCCCACCTTCCCCCAACCTTTACCGCCCCGTGCCTGTCCCTGGACAGGTTTCAGCATATAAATTTGAAAATGATTTGTCCTGCCCTCTTAATAATAGATGAGAGAGCAGAGTCAGGGTCCCTTCAATAAACTCCATCCGCGCTTTAATTAGTGAACAAAAAACGCCAGGCCTGTTGAGGACTCTGGCTTTGGCTCTGTGTTAGTAATTAAAACTGAAACCACCAAAAGGAGAGGAGAGGAGAAGGCTCTATTTTTAACGGGCAGGCTGTTTGGTGCCGAGTGCCCGTATAAGGTTCTGCAATAAAGAGTGATAATGAAGGTGTGAGACCTCTGGGGGCTGACTGGGCGCTCGCTACAATGGCTGCTCTCACACCAGACTGAAATACAGGGAGCAATTAGAGGAGGCAGTGCATAGACTGGCCACCAGAGATTAGTTAACACCTCAGGAGCTCCGCTTCAGGACAGGCACATGCTTGTTTTCTTTCTCTCTTTTTTGCTTTCAAGAGATAACGCACTAAGGCCTTAATGATGAGATTTATTTTATTCAATTGTCATCTCAGTCAGATAACGTTTCAAGCGGTCTCGTTGCAGGTTGCGTCGGTAGAAGGGGTCATTGATCTTTTCAAGATTTGTAGTTTTCCTTTTAAATTATTCACACACATACAAAATCTCTTACTGTCACAAGCTTTTTCTCCACATGCTGGTTTAAACACGATGACAAGCGCTGCCTGAGTTGGAGGAGACCTTAAGCCCAAGAACCAATCAAGAGGACATTGTTAATGGAGGCCACATATAAGCCGTTAAGCCAGTATATGCATAATGTTATTTAATTGGAGTCATAAAAAGCCAATTAACCCCCCCTCCCATCTCTCTCTCTTTCCCACTCTCTCATTCTGTCTTTTTCTCTCTGTCAAATCACTGTGAATGTGTAACAGAAAAAAAAACTAGTGATGCTATTGTACAAATGTGTTTTGTTACATAAAACACTAACTATCTTGAAGTCATTTTTGAAAGCTAATTCTTGAGATGTGAAATCATTCCTGCAACATTCAGATGCGTATCAGTTTCTATAAATAGGCAAATAAAGAATGGGGTTTGGTCCTATTGAAATATTTGTAAAAAGGGGAAAGCACAATGGTGAGGGGCTCCGTGTGATCACTGTTTTTTTTTTTTTTGCCTTCTCATTCTCTGAATATACGGATTTTGACAATATATTTGCTCCCAGGAAAATAGCAACAGTGGGCTGCAATATTGGATCTGTCAGGCTCAGGCCATTTAAATTTCAATGGCAGTAAAGTGGGGGAAGCAGACACTGTTAAATATGATGCTTGAATGAAAATCTAAACCCTCCAATACCTCTAAGCAATGTAACTCAATGAGATGAATTAACTGTAAATGCCTCATTCTCTGTGTGAGTGTCTTCCAATTTAAAATCTCATTATTCATATAAGATCCTGAACAAGGTGACTCTTAGGATAGATCGAATAAGTGAAGATAATCTTACCGGACAGTTTTATGCAAATAGGGAATGTATTGAATCAACTATGAGGAGAATGGGGAATCAAATAAGCTAATAAAGTAGAGTTAGGATGAAAAACACCATGAATAATGTTTCCTCCCTATCTCAGCTCAGTGCTTATGCCACTGCCTGTGAAGTTACAAAGTGTATTAATTCAAAGGGTGCTGTCATTTAAAGTGCATTCTCTTTAGTATTTTGTGGAAAGTATTAACGGTTCACTTCAATAAGCCTTTCAATGTCGCTAAATCAGTGAACTGCTTAATCTTTAAATCATCACAATATCTTAATATTTATTCCCAAATTACTGGCAATGAATTTCCTGTGAATAGAAGTGTAATTTATACCTTGACTGCAGGTAATAATAGCTCATATTATACCAGTTAGTTAGGTTTTTCCAAGAAGAATTGAGAAAGAGGAACCACTAATAACTGTTTGTTGGAGAGGTCCATCAGACAAGGATTGATTACAAGCCATCCCATTCAGAGCTGCGCAGGTCTGCACAAGTTCATCCATAATTCATAGTATAAATAATGTAACATTCATTACACAGAAAATATGAACTTTTGTTATGGTTGGTGTTGCAGACATTCTGCTTATAAAGCTAACATACTCAGTGCTTTAATTTGTTCCTCACCCCAAGGGTGAACGCAAATGACAAATGCAATGATATAATTATATAATAGCCTCACAGACAGAGCTTGTAGATAAAGGAACTCTGACAAGGCCATGCATGCTATTAAGAGGGGAATGCATTGTATTTATTAACCTGCAGGATTAACCTTGTCCAGTCGCTATACGTCAGAAGTCAGATTTGTTTATTTATTTACATTTTGGTCACACACATAATCTAAAAGAATTGCTCCGTGTATTTAGAACGGTAGTTGTAGCTCTGACTGCCTCTCTCTATTGCAGAGGTTCTCAATCTTTTTTCAGCCAAGGACCCCTTATAGATAGAGAATATACCGAGGACCCCCTCACGTATGTCCCTTGGAATAATTTGATGTTTTTACACTTCTATAGTCATAGTTATGTGAAAGAACAACACAAGAGAAATGTCTTAGAAAGATATTAGACATTTATTAAACATATTTGCAGAGAGTTAAAGATTTGATAATTAGAACGTCATCTATGAACTACCAACCCAGTCACCAGAAAAAATGTTGCCATTGTACATTTCTGCAAACCAGTTTCTAAAAACCCCAAAAGTGTTTCATAAATGTTAGGGCTGTCAATCGATTAAAATATTTAATCGTGATTAATCGCATGATTGTCCATGATTAATCGCGAATTAATCGCACATTTTTTGTCTGTTAAAAAAAAAAAAAAAACGCCCTTGGCTAACTTTCTTCGTAACCTTACATAACAAGTGTAACAATGTCACGGGTTGTGTAAAAGTAAGTTGCGATAAACAAAGTTGCGATAAACAAAGTTGCGTAAAACAAAGTTGCGTAAAACAAAGTTGCGTAAAACAAAGTTGCGTAAAACAAAGTTGCGTAAAACAAAGTTGCGTAAAACAAAGTTGCGTAAAACAACGTTGCGTAAAACAAAGTTGCGTAAAACAAAGTTGCGTAAAACAACGTTGCGTAAAACAACGTTGCGTAAAACAACGTTGCGTAAAACATCGTTGCGTAAAACAACGTTGCGTAAAACAACATTGCGTAAAACAACATTAAGTAAAACAACGTTACGTAAAACAACGTTACGTAAAACAACGTTACGTAAAACAACGTTACGTAAAACAACGTTACGTAAAACAACGTTACGTAAAACAACGTTACATAAAACAACGTTACATAAAACAATGTTAAATAAAACAACGTTACGTAAAACAAAGTTACACAAATCAACTTAAGTCAAAGTTTACTTTTTGTTTCACACGGGACACAAACCGTGGTGTCCTGGGTGAAAGTCCTTTGTTTATTTGACCCATCCAAAAAAAAATCATGGTAAATTAAATTAATAAATCTGAAAACTTTTCATGGACCCCCTGGCAGACCCCACTTTGAGAATCACTGCTCTATTGGACTTAATGGTTTGCTCAATAGTGGTGTATACAGGAAGATTCTTACTGCACTTACTTTCAGCGCTGATGCAATTTACCACTCAAAAAGAGCGTTTTTTTCTATTTTTTTGAGTGGATTTGCAAGATTTACAGCAAAGACAGCTGTGTGTCAACGGCTCTGAGGCTACTGTAGGCCCACCCATCACTCCACATTAGGACTCCTTTGAACATAAGTATATTTCACTCTGAGTTGGTGACATGCCGTGTGAATCTGTGGATGTGAAATTATACACAACAGTGGTTGGAGGAAGATAAGGTTGGAGGAGGAAGCTGGGAATTATAAAGGAGATCACACAAAAAAATATGTGCAATGTATTTTATGGGCTTGAACTAATTTCCTAGACAAAAACTGCACCCGATTTTCCTCCGCTTTAACAGCTAATACGAGCACTTTGTCTGATGAATGCGTTCTCTCCAAAATGCAATACAAGTTTGTGAACATTGTTCCATAGACTACAATATTTCCTCTGCAGCCGTTCAGAAAGAAAATCATAATTCATTCAACCACGAGCTGCAAAAGTAAACAATTTCACTCATGCTCAAAGCAATGTGACAAAGTTGGGGAATAGGGATGTGAAAGGAAGTGAGGGGAAACACTGTAAATCTCAGGCAGTGGTCAGGCCAGAACATGCTGTATAGGTGGAGAAAAAAAAGATGTAACAGATTGAGCGAGGCAGTAAATATGTCAAAATAGAGGGAAACCTGTGGTGAGAACAAGAAACCTCTCCGTCCGCCTCCCTCATCTGTCTCAACTACACTGACCAGGTCCATCTGGATCGAAGCGGCTCATGCAGGTTCATCATCTGCAAATCCCTCCACACACATTAGCCCAACATCAGGCATCACTCCCTACAGAATATATACCACAAAGCTTCCCTGGCATAAATCTGCCACAACGCTTGGCGTGATTTACTAAAATTAATTCCCAGAAACTTCTGGGCTTCAGCATCACAAGTTCAATCATCACACAGTACGCTCTGAACTAAAAACAGGTTGAATGGAGCATATTCTCTCTGCACAGAAGCACTTCCTGGCTGACCATCCTGTTTGATTTGATGGGTTATTAAACACTTCTGTCAATAAAAAGCGTGGTGAATGCTAATTTCAGAACCCTCCATCGATAAATGACCATGAAACTAGTGCAAATTAACCTCCAAATGTCATGGGGAAAGCCGGTGCCACGGCCATTACTGTATGTGCTTCAGGTAGGAGAAGCTTAGTGACAGACCATACCTGACATATACTTTATATAACACAGGCATTAAAATATGCATTTGTAAATTATATAGTAACTCTGCAGGGCTTTCATACATGTGAAAATGCTAAATGTATGATGTTAATGTACTAGTAGGTGTAGATGTGATGGGGTTACAATAACTCAAATATCAATGTTTTATGGAGGGAGTCTTTAACAACATTGACCAGCAGTATATCTGACTTATGGGGAGAAACCATAGGGTAAAAAAATAACCAATAGATATCCCCATGAAACTTCCCTAGTTGATTAGGCATTATCTTATCAAATATGTGCTAATTTGCATACATTTCCAGAACAGAAATCTGAACATTGGATAAAGCCAGGTTCAAATCTCTTTTTTCTATTTTGTTGACATATTAGAGTCAAAGGTTCTTACTAAGGGGATTTTGGATATCACTTTTTATCACTCTGTGAATTGGAAAATACTGTCAACAGCCATAAAAAAAAAATCCATTTCTGCCATGTTTTTAGGGATAAAAATGTTGTATAAATCCGGCTATGAATGATATATGAACAAACCCCTCTGTAAAAACCTTCAGAATATATATAAGAATGAAACTGGGAAGTTTGGTGGATGTAAGTGCTACTGAAGTGGAGATTTCTGACTCAGAGTCTGAGAAAAAAATAATTTTGAGAAAACGGCCTTTAAAGATAGAAAGAAAGATTGTAAATTTCCATACACACTACAGGTGTATATGGTAAACAACTTTAACTAATAGATATCACCATGAAACTTCCGAAGTTGGTTACTTGCATTAAGAAAATTATTTTTTGTATTACAAGTTTTCTGAAATTGTATGTTCAAATATGCAAATGAGGCATTATCTAATGCTAACTTTGGGTGAATTTAGGAGAAATCTACAGACCCAAATAGACAAAGTAGTAAAATAAACACCTAAATGTGTATTTTGGACGTTTTCTTTCCACTAGTCTGAAAGAAGAAAGCAAATAGCCTAAAAACTCAAAATTGACCAGTGCATGAAAAACAATGTTTTTGCCTCTTGTCTCTCCCCCTATGTCATAAATAAAATGCTTCTCTTCACATGAACTTGTTTATTTACAATTTGTAACTTGTCACATGTTTATTACAAGACCTAAACAACTAGAGATTTGTTTCAGAGTATAATGCAATACAGTAGATCGCCTATGCCACCACACAGGAGGGTGTGAAAAGAATGTTCTTAATTGTGCATTTTTCATGTTCAGTAATACAAAATTATTAATTCATAGTCTCTTAAGTTGTGCTTTTAATATTGCTTTGTATTCATGAAAAATAGATTTGCTTTCACACAGAATTATGTATGCTTTCAGAGAATATTCAGTGAAATAAAATCCATTAGGGCGACAAAAAAAAGAGTGAGGGGAGATGCATAAACTATGGTTTTAATGCAACAAATCATTTGCCATTAACCTCACCTGTTATTTTATGGTAAGTAGGGTCTGTGTTATTCTAATAATAACTTCTAACAGAAACCAATCAGGTTAGGATCACAGCGCAACATAAAAAAAAACAGCGACACTGTGACCCTCCATCCATTACACACGCTACTTTTTTGACACGCTGCTCTACGATGGGGCTTTTACATTTTGCATTTGTGATGTTTCAGCTGTTCCAGGTGTCAGGCCTGACCACACAACTGTGATGACAGAGAGAAAACAGCCCTGATGTATGATCCTGGTCTGTCACGTCAGGTCAGTACCACAGCCGATGATACGCTAAGTCCTACAACACAGGCCGACAAAGAGGAAAATACAAGTGTGTAAGTCCTGTAAGCGTTGTAAGTCTCTGCCGCTGCCGTCCTTTTCACCGCCAATATCAACAGAAATGTCAACAGTGAGCGTCTGTCAGCATCTTGTGTCAGATACTCACAGGAAGTGGGGCTTGTTATGGCTGAGTTCATAATGCTCACCTTAATCCGTCACTGGGCATCAAGTAGGGCAGTAATATTTTGTGATAAGCAGATATACTGTCTTCCCATAATACGATTATCAGTTATAACTTATTCCAACAACAAACACGACTTCAAGAATGATCATCAAAGGCTCACATATACTCAGCTCGAGATGCACACACATAAAGAAATATTCAGCTGTTTATTATTACGCCTTGACATTTGAAAAACAACCAAGTGTATCTTTTTTGAATGTTAACGCCCGTGATTCAGGAATATGAATCGTCCAAATGTGGATTCTCTATGATGTGCTCTTTAGAGTCATATCCGAGTGCAGAAGTAACCATTTATTTGCAGAGCGGATTGGAGTCTGCAGCAATATTAAATTTCTTTGCATAAAAATACTCATAGGAATTTATTCAATAGATCCAAAGTTTGTTTTCTCACTATTTCTTATGGACTCGGAATAGAAATAGGTGCAGCACAGCCTGAGATCCTTCAGCGGGGGGAAGTTATTAATTTGGTCGATATTGATATTGTCCCATTGGTATCACTATAATGGCCGAGTTAAGTCTGGAAAATCAATCCGAAGCGCGTGGATGCTGATGCTTTTGTTATGTTCTCTCAAACTGTACTGTTCTATTGTATATTGACATATAGGCTTCTTATACTTTTGATCATGGTGGTTCTACAGTACATGTGGAGGTTTCTCTTGTGCAATATTATGCTGACATTTGGCAGCACTGTTTGAAATGAAAAGGTTATTTCTCAGCAGTCATCATGTGTTTATACTCTCTCTGGTTATCTTGGTGTTTTTTGTTTCATTGCTGTCACTCAGTTCTGCAAATTCTACAACTTGTTGAGACTTAAGAGACAACGATGAACAGGCGTATGAGTGCAGAACACCTCAGCGATGACTCCCAAGAAGTAATATTCATGGTTGTTGCAGGATCTATGTTGCATCATGGTATACAACGTATCCTCATACAACAGTTCTTACTGGATGATATCTTACGAAAAGTTATTCCTCATTTTTTGTACGTTCTTCTAGCAATGTCGAAAAATTTTGACGAGGAAAAACTGTCATGACCATTTTCAAAGGGGTCCCTTGACCTCTGACCTCAAGATATGTGAATGAAAATAGGTTCTATGGGTACCCACGAGTCTCCCCTTTACAGACATGCCCACTTTATGATAATCACATGCAGTTTGGGGCAAGTCATAGTCAAGTCAGCACACTGACACACTGACAGCTGTTGTTGTCTGTTGGGCTGCAGTTTGCCATGTTATGATATGAGCATATTTTTATGCTAAATGCAGTACCTGTGAGGGTTTCTGGAGAATATTTGTCATTGTTTTGTGTTGTTAATTGATTTCCAAAAATAAATATATACATACATTTGCATAAAGCAGCATATTTGCCCACTCCCATGTTGATAAAAGTATTAAATACTTGACAAATCTCCCTTTAAGGTACATTTTGAACAGAAACAAATGTGTGATTAATTTGCAATTAATCGTGATTAACTATGGACAATCATGCAATTAATCGCTATTAAATGTTTTAATCGATATACAGCCCTAATATATACATAAATAATAAAAATAAGGGTGTGATTACTTTTGTGATTGTTTGGAAAGAAAGATGGATTTTTCTTAAGATTTCAGATTTGAAAAAATAGTCATTGTCTGTTGGTGCACTGATATGAAAAATGCATTACATCTTTAACTAGAACATTGTCAATATCAGTTTGCTTGGCATGTGCTTTATAGCGCTATGGATGTGGGACAGAATTAAACACACCACAGTGCTTCTGTGCCACAGACGAGCAGACTCAGTAAATAAGAGTAAGTTTACCATGATTATAGTCTGCCACATTCAGAAAGAGTCCTCTGCACACACACACAGCCAGAGACAGGCTGATACTGCACAAATCAGCTTGCTAAAACACCCTTGTTAACATTTTAAACCTACAGAATCATAAAAGGTGATGCCGGGGAATTTTGGACTTCCATTGCACCTAAATCACACACTCTCGATTTGCACTTCCAAATCTAGAACATAAATAGGGCTTCACGGCAACCGCGTGAATCCAACTAAAAAAACCTTGAATAGATTTTGAATTTTAAAAGCGAGATCAAATGAAAATCACACAAAGGCACCAGCAAGTGGAATTGAAAGTGTGATACAGATGAGGGGGGTGTTGGGGGGAGTACGGATGAAAACAGGATTAGACTCCACAGGCCTGGTTCCCACAGATTGCCTGAAATGGGGAACAGATTTAAAGCAGGTACTGTGTGTTGACAGGTTTGAGTTTTTTTTTTTTTTTTTGCACAGGCATTTCCCTTTCCTTTTTTTCCAGCATGTCTTACATATTTAACTAGACCCATGTCAAAACCTGTTTACATGTCATGAAAAGAAGCGGAACATGTTCAAATCGGGTAAGCTATTGAAGAAGAAACTTGGATGATTTGACAGTTTGAGTCTCTTTAATAGTGCCCACTTTGAGCAGGCTGAAACAAATGATATGCGTGTCAACGGTTTCGCTGTTACTCTGCTATTAAACGATGGTGTAATTGACGTTGATTAAAATAATGCTATGTTGAGGCAAGTGTAAATTCTGCTCTTGTCTACATATGTTACGCGCACACAGAAAGCGCACAGAGGCCATGTTGTTGTACGATGATTTTCCTCCACAAATCAAATACAGGCTGCACGCTTAAGCGTTTCCTCGTATGTCAGCAAGTTTTAGAGATTAAACTGTTTCATGTTTAATGGGATAAGGAGGAACATGAGCTTCTATCCAATCCTGGCCCAATTGAGTGTTTTTAATGCAATTTGTCAACTCCCTCTGCTAGTGGGATTTGTTCCATACTGTTAGATGTGGAGTCAATTACATAGTATCTCTGAAGAGTATTTTGCTTGAGAGATTGCTCATCTGGCAATATTAAAGCTACTTAGTATATGTTTGGCTGGAGTGAAGGAAATACAGTTAACAGGTTTTTAAATTCCATATCCACTTTTTTTTAAACACGATTTACTGGATGCAATTTGGAAATGTTTGATTTAAGTCTTGTATCTGCTCATGTTAATATAGAAATATATGTGACAGTAATAATATGGATTGCTCTTCTGGAAACAAATAAAACATTCACTTAACTATATATGATTCTGAAATGTCCAATATGATTAATCACAGACTGGAAGCATTACAAATGACTCACTGGTTAATGTTAACAAATATTCTCCCTTAAGGGCCCCTATTAATAATTTCATATTCTCTCCAAATATTATTCTATCCACCTGCTGCGTGTGATCCTTTTTTCCCCCTTTTTTCCCGTTTTGTGATCATACATAATTTAGTCCCTGGCCACATCTAATAAATGATGTTGACATATGCTCTCGCAGAGAGCACTGCCTGCAAGTGTTGGTTGATAAGCTTCTTTGCATTCTCACTGGATCCAATTTTGCCCTATCAGTACATGAGTGTGTGGCTCTCCTCACATGGTCCACCAGGCCTCCAGACGTCCCGAGGCTTCCGATTAGTGAAAACTCTTCGAGGGGGGAAAGAGATTTGTGTAAAATTCAACTTTGTCACCAATAGTATGTCTTTTTAAGGGTCCCGTATTTCGATTCTTGCTCCTGTGTGCGCAAGGTGGCATTCATAAAGATCATATTCACATGTATTTTGTATTTTACTGACTATACGCTCTCTGCTCCCCTTTTATTGTTGTTTAAAAGGTCCAGTGTGTAGCATTTAGGGGGATATATTGGCAGAAATGGAATATAATATTAATAAGTATGCTTTCTTTAGTGTACAATCACCTGAAACTAAGAATCGTTGTGTTTTCGTTACCTTAGAATTAGCCGTTTATATCTACATATGGAGCGGGTCCTCTTCATGGAGTCGGCCGCCATGTTTCTACAGTAGCCCAGAACAGACAAACGAAACACTGGCTCTAGAGAGGGACATTCACGTTTTCGCGTCGGCCACCGTAGTTCTCCACTTGGCACACAGAAGTTTCAGTTGGTTGCAATCTGCAACCCCACCGCTAGATGCCGCCAGATCCTACACACTGTACCTTTAAATTAGATTCTAAAGGCCTTTACACACCGCTCGCGTGACAAATAAACAATGTGTAAATGTGAAATACTGGCCTGCGAATATTATATGTCTAGGGCTTTTATTGTGAAAGGTAAGAATGGACAGACCAGTCGCCAGGAAAAAAATTTTGGCATTGGACATTTCTGCTAACGAGGGATACGTTGAATGTCGACGTTAATGCATTCGGTCAGAGCAAGTGACGTAGTTTAAATAGTGAAAAGAGACACAAAGGGCAGGCGGGAGGGGAGGTGGAGGGGTCCAACAAACACAAGGTTACGTTGTTATGTTACGTTGTTACGTTACGTTGTTACGTTACGTTGTTATGTTGTTATATTATTATTTGACACAAACAATGATCTTTTTTCTAACCTTAACCAAGTAGTTTTGTTGCCTAAACCAAACCAGTCGTTTCACAACGTTAACCACGTGGCATTACGTTTCTACAAGCATTATACAAGGCTGATCTGAAACGTATTAATGAAACGTACTTTTGGTTCAGAAACGTCGCCATTCAACTTTACCGTGGTTTACATAAACGTCCAATGCCAACATTTTTTCTGCCGACTGGGTTGGAACGGAGGAAGTGGATCTAGTCTGCGCTGCCTCTGACAAGGTCAAAAGGAGTAATAAAGTTTGCCGTCCTGGTTTGGACTACCGAGCCTCCGTGTTGTTGTATCATAAATATAAATATATAACTGTTACGCATGACGTGATGGGTTGATGCCTTTATTCGCTGTGCGAAAGTTCAGAAAATCTACCTTGCTTCCGGAAAAAATTACGGCACTTTTTTTGCCGCGTAATATTCGCATTCTGTGTGAAAGTGCTCATGACAAAAACAACAGTTCAAAAAAATGTATTGACGTGCGAATTAATCGCACGAAAAAAAACGCCTCCAGTCTGCAAAGGCCTTAAGGAGAGTTTTCATGGCGTTTCTGTTAAAAGGTTTATAGTGCGCAATGGAGACTGACATAAAAAAAACTATTGTTTTTTTAGTGTGTGTGTGTGTGTGTGGAGGGTCTGGGGAGGGCTGGGTGTGGGTGGGGGGGGGGGGGGGTCAAGAGCCAGATTCACACCCACAATACTGTGAGCATGTGGCGTATAAACTGCGCCCACTGAGCCACCAGAACGTGGAGATGGATTAAAAATTGAAATTGCTTTAAGCGCTTATAACCAAATATTTGTCCGTTCTCAGCCTGAAATGAATTCCTACAGTTCCAACTCAACACCCCCCACCACCATCCTCTTCTTCTTCTACCCGGAGCATTACGAGAGAGAATCAATTCGATCAATTTCCCTCTACCAATTGTTTGTTGTGTTTTTTTTTTCTGCTGACCACACCTCAAGGATTAATATTTGATTAGCCTTTAGGAGAGGTGGAAAGTACTTATTAACCTTATTTGTCAATCTGTCAGTGCCACTGTGCGGATTGTGCCTTGCGGCGGGGAGCGCCGGGCCGGAGGGGGAGGGGATCACTTCAGGGAATATCATGTCTTCCAATGACTGCTCTCCTCTGGATGTTTCATCATAATTATACATTTTAGGCTGCCGCCACAAGCATGACAGTCATTTCTGCATTTTGAATACATTTGTTAATTGATAATATGATACGTTGTCCCAGAATAATGTAATGGTATTGATGTTTAGCTGCTGTTTCCTTCCACAATCTGGCCAATTATGTCAAATTCTTCTCAGAATGAATAACACGATAGGTTTACGGTTACTAATTTTATTCATAATGATTGTTTGTAAACAAAAAATGGAGTGTGTTGCCATTTAGGTCATTTTCATTACAGTCCATGAAGACAAAGCGTTCACTCATTTTGAAATTGATGAGTAAACTTCCACACTGTAAGCAGTCCCTTTTTTCATTAGTAATTTTAATTAAGTCTTCTGCACAACACTGAAATTGACTTTATGTATAATTGTTCATTATACGTCTTGTTTTCTACAACGGGGAAATTAAGGGGCCTCAAATGGATGAATCTGAGACATGATTAGTCTTGTTCATCCCAAATGTATAATTTTTTTAATGCCTGGCGTGAGCTTTGCTGCAAAGTGAAATTGATACTCGGTATATGAAAACATTTAATGAATTGCCAATTCTGTTGTCAAAATCACGCTAACAGATATTCTTTGGGGAAATTTAAGGGGAGAATGCACATTTGAACATTCAAGCTTTGCAGCATTCATATTTGTTTTTATTATTATTGACAATAAAAAAACATTGTTTTTCCAGAATTTAAAAGAATAAAAAGCTGCTCAGATGTGTGTCAGCCAAACACACCCAGTATTTAATAACCAGTGGCTGTATCTGTCTTTTGTTTACAGAGTGGTAACTCTTGCATCACAGCCAGCGTATAGAGGTCTGACTGTCTCTGTCTTTAAAGTGTTTGGGTCTGACTCTGGTTGTGTCTGAATGATAACACCTCTCCATGCTCATTGGAGGCCTCCCAGATCCGTCTCCTCAACCTCGGTGTTATCTGTGATCATACGCCCCCGCGCTATCGAGCTCAGTCAAAGACCATCCCATGGTTTGCAGTGTTAATTACAGATCCTTTGATGTGATAGAACACAGCCCTGTAGAGATTGATTACTCTTTGAGCTAAGTTGTCTTCCAATTACTTAGACAATTAGCCAACTAATTAAAATACTTACCCTGTGCATTGAAAAAGGAAGAGGAGCACTGCTGTGAGGATCTCCCTTGATATATGAGCTGCCAGGGATTCTCAGAGTGTCTCCGCTGACGAGAGGAGGGCCTGGTGTGCTGACTGCAGCTCAGGAAAAAAGGCCCAAAATGAGTCACTGCAGCAGACTGTGATAATAATGTGGATCAAGCATTTGGAGACGTTTATCACTTCCTGTTGATTGAGGATAAGGATGTTGGATCAGGGGATGAACTGATGTTTGACAATCCATCATTTCAGGAGTTTTCTTCACTGTCTGACAACTTCTGAATGACAAATATTTCTAAATTGATCTTTTTTTTGGTTAATTTTACTTTTTATCTTCTCGCAAAGGGACAAATGTAAAGAACCAATGTTGAGCCTGGAGACAAATAATTAGACAGTTGAGTTGAAGTCGCTGGAGCATGACTGAAAATCGAAATTATTTGTAGTTATTCTGAAAACAGTCAGTTTGGGACTCTTTCTTTTAAGGGTCCGTGGAGGAATTTGCTCCTCTGATAAAAAGACGAGAAAAATAATTTCTCAAGAGGCTTAAAAATAATTCTATTTAATAGCAAACAGTTACTGTTCCTTCTTCACTGTTATCAAAATATTGAGTATGTCGTTCATTTATTTGCAGGCAGTAGCTGTGTTTGGCATATTTCTGTCCCTGTCGTGCAAAATAACCACAGTTTGTGTGTCTATGGATGGTAACAAACAGACTGAAGATGGATGTTTGTGTTTCTCATGGTGATTGACAACTGAGCCTGTTTGACTGACCTGTGGATATACAGAGATATTTTAACCAAGTAGAAATCATTCCTAGAGAATGTACCAACATACTCATAAGTCTTTCCAAAGATGTTGTAATCACATTGCAGACTAACATCATCAATTAGTTCCCACGATTAATTGTGGCAAACACTGACTACCAGATGCCAGTGTTGATCTTGACATCACGAAAACTGCAACAAGTCCTCCAAATGAAACAAAAACTCCATTGTTTGTGATCGCCCTCCAGAACAACACATATAAACATTTTATGATTATGAAACAACTTTATATTAAACAAACAGAAGTCTTGTAGTATGTTGTTTGGTAGTAGATATATGCTTAATCATTCATCTGCTGAGTTGGCTATTAATTTCAATGATGGGTCTCCACTTAAAAATGTTGATACATTTAAATATTTGGGACTTTGGATTGATTCTGAATTTTCTTTTAGGTCTCATATTGATTTTATTAGAAATTAAACACAGAAAACACAGGGACAGGGTCAAACATGGGACCTTGGTGGTGTCCCGTGTGAAACCAAAAATCAACGTTGAGTTATTTTAAATTACGCAAGAAGTCACCTAACAAACGTAGTTCTTTTAACAAAAAACATGATCTTTTCTTTCCTAATCCTAACGTGAGCTTCGTTGCCTAACGTTAAATTGTTTCAGTGTCAGTGGCGGCGGTGGCGCATAATTTTACATATTACGTTCCGCCATCACATAATGCGCTGTTCAAGAGGTTGTGGTCATTTCACATATTTCTGTGAGATCATGTTGCGTATTCTGATGCAAACTGGAAATGGGCAGTACATAAATCAAAAGTAAGCAGTAAGAGATTAATTGCTACTCAAACAGAAACGCAAGGTAGCCGATCATTGTCTTGGTGGCCTATTCATGTAATAACACTTCAACATATTAGCCTAAGGTCATTATTATTGTTTTATAAATTAGCCTTCTTTGGCATTTGGCAGATTCTTTTGTCCAAAGCGACATACAGCACAATCAGTGCAATCAGTTTCCAGCTAGATGTCATCAAAAATGTTAAGTGCATTTCCCTCAGATAAACGACTAAGAACATTATTATTAAGGCTTACGACGGTCTAAATGTGCATTCAAATGCTGACGTTGTCTTTTAGATACTGCGTATATTCATGTTGGTGTTAAGTTTACGTTTAGCATGGCCATGATGAGGCCATGATGTCTGTGATTCATTTGACTCTACACGCCCACATCTGAATGGGATGAAAAGTTGTTGTTCTTTTTCTTTTTTTTTTCTCTGTGCCCAGCATCTGACTGAGGCTCGTCACACTTATTGTCATGTCCCTTTAACCCCAGCTGGGCAACTCCATTATTCCCCCTCCATTGTAATGTTAATGCTGTGTTATCTGTGCAAGGGACAAATATGCAAGGGACAATGGGGATGTAGACATGCATTCAATTTATGCATCCATAATTGCTTTTGATGATGTAGATAATTATGTTGCACTCCGGAGAGTTTTAGCACCGGGCCATTTACGGAAAAACCTTAAAACCTTTGTATTTCCTGATCAACTGTAAATATTGTAAAACTATTCAACCAATATACTTCAGCTGAATGTAATTTCACTTTCATGAAGAATTTTCTGGTTTTAAAAACATCTAGTTGCTCAAAAAGTGTGTATTCATCTCTGGGATTCAGTGTATTTCACTGACACTTAAAGTTAGTGTTAGTAATCTTAAAAAATATTTTTTTTTATATATTTGTTTAAATTCTCATTACATGCCAACAGTAATCAATAAATCAAATTCTCTGATAAAAAAAAAGAAAAAAAATCTTGTTTCTGTGGCTGTCACAGGACTGTAATAAGCCCGTGCAATCATTTCCTTCGGTCCGAATTAAATGATTGGATGGTCTACCTGCCTGCCTGCGTGCACTCTGTCCGTGCACTCATTGTGCGTCATCGGAGTCTTCCAACAGCTGCTAGCTTGACAGCTGTGAGTACTAAGAATAGCCAAGTTCGTTGTTTAAATTCGTAATGATAATTGTGGGGGAGTGGCTTTGGAGGGAGGCCTGAAGGGACGTGCTGTCAGACTTTCTCTCTAGATTTAGCGATTTCTTGAGCTAGTGCTGCTAGCTACTTTCATTGGAAAAGAATTGACAACAGTGGGCTGGGTTTTTCTGTTGGATCATTTTTGTAATCTAGTGTACTCTTGCTAGTTTCTCAAAACTACCAACCCTGGCTTTAAGTGCAAATGCGACTACATCAATTTGTATTAGAAAATAACAATTTTTTTGTATATATCAAAAATGAACTTAAAATAAAGGTAACAATTGACTTCACTAAAAGAGTAAATGCTTATGTTTTAGAAATGTGTCCCAAGGACAAATATGAAAATGCATTCAAATTTGTCCACATATCGGAGTTTTTCACTAATTCACCAATTTCTTTAAAGCTTCGGTAGGCAGTATATTTTTGGCATCACTGGGTAAAAAAATCCATAATAACCTTTCAGCATATTGTAATTCAAGTGTTCTGAGAGAAAACTAGACTTCTGCACCTCCTCCTTATAAAAATAACTTTTTTTAATCATATTTGCTCCATTTCTACCCACTGCAGCTTTAAGTAATCGTGATGACTTCAAAAGGTCTGAGGAACAATCATCTCAGTCCTAAGCATCACAACACACATCACACATGCCTGATGACTATTATACCCCTTTTCCCACCAAAATTAGCATGTACAGTATATGCAGTTTTTTTAAACACAGGAAAACCTGCTAAAAATAGGCGATAGACGTTCCCAGTGCGAGTATGCCGTGCCGTTGCACTGGAAGCAGGGTTAGTTAACAGTGAAAATGTTACGGTGGTTACTCCTTTTTATATCTGTTACTTATTCAGACTCTCTTTCAAATTCTCAAACCACAGGTGGTGATTGTTGGAACAGTGGAAAGACTAACAAAGACAGTTTTAATTTGTTCCTGTCGAGTTTGAATGAAGTGTGTTTTACGACAATCAGCGATTGTCTGGCTGGAGTCTGGTGGCATTGAGGAGAGCATATTAATTGTATATTTTGTATGTTAATAAATCATAATAATTGTCCAAATCCCTATTGATTTTATTTATAATATATTCATTTCAGCACGCGTCACACAGCATCACATTGGAAAAGGGGCGAAACTGTCCACCCGGATGTCATGGTATCACTGCCGATAAATACTCGTGACTACTGCAGAGTCATTTGTCCTGAGAATGAATGCCGATTGTCACCTTTCCTACTGAAGGCAAAAGCCAGAGGTTAGTGGGTGTTAGTGTTTTTTTTGTCCAGTTTGAAGGGGGTTTTAATGGCAATTTTCCCTGCAAACCCTTGAAAACCAGCCAGTTGTCATATAGTTTTTCAGACTTTGAATCAATTAGCTAACAACTTGTAGTCTAAATAACATCATGCAGATCTTTAAAACACATATCTGATTATGTATTCCTATGATTATCTGATCTGTAAATGTAGATTTCTTTCCCCCGGTAGTGTTTCCTTTTCTCTGCTGCCAGTTTCAAACTCGCAAGAGTGTGTCTGATTGAAGTTGTTGGGGCAGGTTGGATCGAAAGACCCCCTGTGATTAGAGGGTCAGCAAGTCTGGAAGATCAAACTCTCCTTCCTTATCCTCTAATCATAGACTATATAAAACAATCTTAGCACCACTTAACCTGCGCAGGGGCCCTGATATGGCTTGGCATGCTCTGTCTCTATTAATCAATCAGCTTCAGGCCTTCATGAGATCTGGGATGCAAATGTGTGTTATAGCCGAGGGTCTCATTTCTCAGGGTTTTTTGTCGTAATCATTCGGCCTCGGGCGCCAAATTCCTGTGAGCTTAAAATACAGGACTAATAAAGAAGAACATCTCTCAATTTAAGGATTCACAAGCCGCTCCTTTTACGACTGGGAAACAGTAACACGACCAAATATTTAGATGATTTACCGTTTTCCAGCTGGCAAAGAATGAATTGACATGTGGATACATACAACTGTGTGTTTGAGGATTTATAATCAAATAAGCTTTTCTCGGTTTCGCTGTACCACAACATCTTCTATGAAAAGCACGCTGGTGTCTCTCTCTGTCAAATCTGTCCTCTTTTCCCCCCAGTAGAGGTGCAGTGTGATGATACTGACAACACAATTTAGGGAGCAGAACAAACTCAGCGCTTTTGTTTTCTGGTGACAGCTGTGTGCGCTCACTAATACAGACTTAAATGGTGAGGGAAATGAATATGAGAGTGCTGAAATTCAATATCATTCACCTCTGTTGTCAGACAAGAATAAAACGCTTTGATAGTGTCTCATAATCTTTGACAATATGATGTTTCTGGCAGTGGGATTATTAAAAGAAAAATTAAGTGTCATCCATCTCCGATGGTGGAAAGTACATTTCCCCAAGTGCTGTACTTAAAGGAATAGTTCCACATTTTGGAAAATACGCTTGTTCGCTTTCAGGTTGAGAGTTGATTAGAAGATCAGCACTACTTTCCTATCTGTTCATTAAATATAAGGCTACAGCTAGCAGCAAGCTAGCTTAGCTTAGCACAAAGACAGCTAGAATCTCTACAGTTCACTAATAAACACATTAGGGGTGTTGCGATATACCGGTATTGATGATAACCGTGATATTTCAAAATGAAATATTGATATCATGTTAATGATACTAGGGCCCCCTTGACCAAATAAATTTATAGTCGACTAACACTAATACGATTTTCTCGACTAATCGATTAATTGATTTAATCGACAGATCTGTAAAACTGAGTTTCTCCATGAAGAATCACACAAAAGCACCACTTTAAATCTTGTGTTTACTAGAGATGTGCTCATAAGTTTCTTAGAAATAAGTCATTCAGCATGAAAAAACATTAAAAAAAGGCCTAAAGAAATCTTAGACTAAGACCAAAACGACCGATTAGTCGACTGATCGACTAAGAGTGCAGCAGCCCTAAATAACACACATATGATAATATTGTGTAAATAATCCAGTGCTCTTTAATCATTTTATATGGTTACAGATTAGGCAACAAAACTACTTGGTTAGGTCTTTGGAAAGATCGTGATTTGGCTTAAAATAACTCCGGAAGTGGCGTTACTCAAGTGCGTAAGTTACATGACAAATAAATCTACGTTGACTTCTGGTTTCACACGGGACACGAACACAGGTCTCCAGGGCGATCGTCTGGTATTTCTTGACCCACCCATCCAACCCGACTTCCTCCCTGCGCAGCGTCCGCCGATCTTTATACTTCCTGGTTCACAATTACGCGAATTACACACAAATTGATCTTGTGGGATATACACAAATTACAGTGCATTACTTTTCCTAACAGTGTATGAGAACAGCCCACTTAGTAAAATAAATAATCTGAGGACTTCGCCAACAACTGTCCATGTCATATGTGGCAATAGATCAAAAGTTTAAAAAAAACAAGACTGGTATCATGTTTGAAGTGGTGAACGGCACCTCCTGACTTTAGCTGAAGTTTTATATTTTAACGCTTTTCGTGCCATTAAACTCAGCAGTTTTCTGGTCGCTCCTTTTTCGTTTTCCAGCCCCAAATGTGCATGTAATGATACTACGGAGGGTCAGTTTCATTGTGAGAGACGACCCGCGTTCCACTCTGCACCTTGAATCTGTAGGCCGCTTCACTGAGGAGGACCATGTAATGTCTCTCCCCGCTGCTGTTTACAGTCAGGGAGCTGCATCGAATGGCTGCTCCATCGTCTGAGGCTGGCTGGGCTGCTTATGAGAGGAACATAAACTACCACGCAATATCCCATTGTCTCTGGCCACTTAGTTCCTCTCATTGTTAGAGGTTATTTTGCCCTTATGAGGGGCAGAAGGTTTTCAGTGTCAGTGGCGGGTGATTAATGACTCGCTGTGGCTCCCTCCTGCTGAAAAGTGCACACTCAGTCTAGACTAAGATTTCCCCTACCTACCACCTCCTTACCAAGGAAACATCCATACACAGTTGAGGAATTTTAAATCCCACAGAGACCCTTGTCCCCCTGAACTTATTTAACACATTTGTCCCTCTGACTCATGAAAAGAAACGTAATTGATTTTTAAGTGGAAAGTCACATTTACATCACTTCATTCCCTCATGGTTAATCAAGTCTAATTAGCTGAACAAGTGGAGACGTAACGTGTTTGGAATCAGAAGGTGCACTGTAAATTGATTTTTTTTATTATGTATTTCTTGCGTGACAGTAAATATATCAAGTAGCATTGGTGAGGATGGTGTTAGCAATATCCCAAAATGATTTACAGCGTGTAGAATATGAGAGCCTCCTGGTTGGCGCCTTCGACAATCCCTCAAATCTCTTTGTATTTTGAGCAAAGACCACTCCTGAATAATGAAAGCAGTGTTCCTCTCATATGAGGCACATTACAAAACAGGAAGAAAATAATGAATACATTTGGTGTTGGGGGTGTTTCACGGGGACGCCGTGTCTTCCTGCTATGAAAACCATGCAGGGAGCCACCTTTGTTTCCTGACCTTTACCATCAAACACTATTCTTGTTTCCAAACCCCTCCGAGTGCAAGAAACAACCAGACTCTGCTGGGGCCTATAGGACTCAAATTATATCATTTGTCCAATTTGCTATTGTTTCATCCATGTCAGGATAATTTGCTTTGGGTTTCTCTGTAATGTCTTGGGTTTTGTCTACGCCCCCTGAGAGACCTGCTATACAGTGTGTGCCCTAGATAGACTGTTTATCAAGTGCCTCCGTGTTCTGTCAAGTTGACTTTCCAACCATGATGCACGGATAAAATGTACAGCTTCATTTCACTGGTAATCTCAGGAGGAATGAGGCTGCGACCGCGGCGAGAGAACTGTTTACCTGGGGTATTAATTGGGTCAGAGTTAAAAGCGTGGCGGAGACGGTCTCGCCGAGGATAAAGACAAGGCAGCCATCATTACTCAACACCTACTGTATAATGACAGCTTCATCTCTCCCCCAGTAGCCATCCCCCTCCTAATTAATCTCATCATCTCTCCTAACAGTTGGACAGTCAGCAGCTAAACACATTCAACATATGCTACCACCACTACTACCACTCGGGAACCATTCCTCCTGCAAAGTGAATATCTGTCATTATATCTTCTCAAGGAGCCACATCAGCCTGTCAAGATCATCTGTTCACGTTCTGCAAAACCTCCTGATCTATTTGCTATTGAGTCATGAAATGTGCGACCGAGCTGTTTGAATCGTAATTCATTTTCCGCACTAAATTGATTCATCAAAAAGGATATAGTGTTTTATTTTTTCACCTCATGAAAAAAAAGCTTCATAATCAGTGTCAGATTTTGACAACTGGTGGCAGCACACTCATTAATCAACTTGTGAACTCGGTCATTTTCAGCCTCCTGGGTTTACCAGGCACAGACAGCAGTTACAGACAGCGACCACCAAACGCTGTGGACTCCCTGACAGCTCCGTCTGGCTCCTCCAGATCACACGGGCAGCCTTTTCCGGTGACGACTGAGGCCAATTCACAAGAACGGGCAGAAATCGGTAGTCATCGCCATTAATAATATCCAAGTGTTGAAACATCATCTTCTGCAGGCAGGGTGTCATGCTTCTCCAATTAATTGCTTGCTTGCCAAATGTATCTTTGCACATTATCTTGTTCTATCTTTTGATTGCATGTGCTTAATCCTTATCATAATTGGAGTTGCACACTGCCACTGGGCCAGTCATGTCTCATACCAAATTAGGCTTAAAATTGTTTACTGAAGTTTGGATGCTGCTCACTTTAGCTATGAATTTAATATCACAGAAACCAATTATGCTGTTGCATTTAAGATTAAGGAAAAAGAAAAAAATCTAGATACAGTGACATTTAGTTTGGCTATCTATTGTTCATTTTTTTTATTCTGACAGGAGATGATGTGCTCACACAGTCCAGGCTCTTTGTGTGTTTTACTCGTTCTTGATAGCACATGAACAATTCCCAGAGCAAACAAATCAGTCCACTCGACCGTCAGAGTACCAGCGATTCGGGGGAAGCTCTCTGGAAGTATTTTAAGTCTGAGGCAGAGCACAAAGAGGAATAATAATGATTACCATGAATGGGCTACATGGGTAATAGAGCAGCACCTCTATTGCTGCTCGCCATGTGGAGGTGTTGTTTTCACACAAGTTGAGAGATGTTAGCATGTTGTAAAGGCAGCGAAAGATCAAGACAGCTCCTATAGTCATTAGCAAAGCTCAAAGGTGATGCATTAATTCAATCAAACATCCTTGTTCCATATACTGTGTATATATATACACTTGACTGTACTGTATGTTCACTTTACTTCAATGTGCTGGAGGCAAATGTTACGTAAGCGTGGCCATCCAATTAGCCAGACAGAACGAAAATGTGTATTTCTGGGGTTCTTTAGCCACATCTTCTTTGTTAAAGGCTTAATTAAATATTTTTTGACCATATCAATCTGAGCCAAATTCACATTTATAATTGGAGCTTCTGTTAATCATGAAAGCATTTTGTGTGTTCTTCAACGGACCATAATTCAATTAATATAGAGCTATTACTGTCAACAAGCATTTAATAGCTTCAGAAAACAATAACAAGATTTACTTGCTGTTAAGTGTTCACCACTGTATTAAAGGCCCTGAACAATTATTTTCTCAATTAGCTTCTTACTATGAGCGATGGGATCCTACATGAACACAATATTTTCTGCCAAATTTTGAACAGTTTGGGTTATTTTGCGCGAGAGATTCTTATATTTGTGTTTTTCTCTAAAAGCCCTGACACACCACGCCGACGGTCGGACAGAACATACGTGCTAACTGGCCGTCGGCTGTAGTCTTTACGGTGTGTTTGAGTGCAACTTTTTGGCCAAGTCAAAGGCGACGTGAGGCGACGCCAGTTCTTTGATGTCGATTCGGTGTGTCTGGGCCTTAAGCTCTTCTAACTGGTTTGAAGTGGGCGGGGCTCAAAGGGGAAACGATGATGTCACATACTTCCATGCACCAATCAGAATTTAGTAACATTTGAATCAGAAGGGATGACACTTGGTTGGTTGTTTGGTCACTGTCAATCAAATCTTTTCAAACCACACCCACACAGTCCTGATGAAGCAGATTAACGGAGTTCTTCAGTGTTCAACTCTTAATAAATAATGACTAATATGTTGTCGTTTTTTTTACTTTGATTGTTGCTTCTTTAGTATTGAATATTTTATAGAAAAAATACTTGCAATTTAAAGCCAAGTTTTCAGGGGCTTACAAAGACCTGCCAATCAGTCAATCTGTTCTTTTAATTTCATTTTTAATTTTTGTGGTGATTGCACATTTAAGAAACAGTCAAACTGAAATAGTTTAGGTTTTTATTTATCTCAAAGTTTGAATCTGTTCAGTCCCCCGCCTGCACTGTGTAGGCATGTGCACGTAGTGTATCAGTAGGCTTACTAATGTGAGGTGTGAATATAGCTATCATTACTATGTGTATTAAGTAAATTTGGCCACGAGATGAACTATATTGGATTAAAAAATACACACTTAGCTCCTCTGAGACTTTTCAATTTATTTTGGCAAAACGAGAGCAGCAAAGAAGAACAGCGATGAAGTCAAGTGAGCAGTTTTACAAGTTAAGACAAAAAAAGGCTAATAATATTATAGCGATGCTATTAGAGCTTTTACTCTGCTGCTGAAGCACAGAAGGACACTGTTGGCTCTTGTTGTCCAAACTCCAACCGTGCAGCTTTTACGACCTTATGATCTCTTATGCATTAGTTATATGTACAGTGTACCTTTTCATTGATGTTGATTAATGGTGTTTTAATGTGAATTAAAGGCCTCACAGAGGGTTAGGGCCATGTGTCCATGTTGGTCCAGTCTTAAGGCAGTATTGCAGGTTCTTGAGAAAGGTATTTCTTATCCTCTGCAGTCTCTACGGAGGCATATTGGCAGACGCTGTTTGCTCTGTTAATTAAATTTCCTCTTTGCAGCAAATGAGGTTATATTCCACCATTGGTGTAATGTCTCTCTCATGTACAACAAAGGGAATGCAGAGAGTCCGGGAATCTTTACTGAAACAATCAACTACATCACTGTTTGTCTGTGGATCTATATTTTTGAGGAGCATTGCCATGGCGAAATTTGATGCCACTGCTTGTGGTTTTATTGCTTCAATTTTACAGACAGTTGGGATTAATGTCAGTCTCTATAGCTTCCAGGAAAAAATGGGCAATAATGTAGGAGCCTTTTCCATTATTCCGAGGCTATACAGGATGAAATCATTTGTTCTTAACTCAGCTTGCAATATTGTTAAGATTGTAACGGCGTGCCATTTAAAATGTCGTTCATCATGATTCATGTCATATTGACTTACTTAGAGATGATCTCCAGGGTGGCTGTTTGTGCCAGGATCATTTTTCCGAGCTATAAATAAGTACATGTTTTATGTTATTGAACATTGTTTTCAGATAAGTGTGATTCTGAATGACATATGTGTCTTATAAACCTGGAAAGTGCGTTCACAAGCACATTTGACAGACACGAGGAGGGTTAAGAGAGGACATTGCTGAGTGTCGCATTTGTTTACACTGGCACATGCCGTCATAACTAAATAGCACAGTAAAAGACATGCTTTTGAACCGAGAAGAAATGGTTATTTTCTCTAATTGGAAATGCTCACTTCAAGTGAACGAGTTGGGCTGCAAAGATAAGTTAAGTAAAAGTGGCCATCCAATTAAACAGCCGGGGAAATTTCCATTTTGATATTCATTTTCTTTCTTTAGCCATGTCTCTTTTGTTAAGAAACACTCAAGCTGAAATGAAATCAAAGGTTTTATTTACCTGTTCTTAGCCGTTCATACAAATTCAGTCCCCTGTATTACTCAGATATGACAATGTCATTTTGTTAAAAAAAAAAACATTCTGTGTGCGTCTGACTGTTTTAATTACTTCAGAATTCAGCATGACCAAAACTATTTGAGAGCCTAAAAGCTGAGAGGTCCAGCAAGTATAAACAAAATGAAATTCAAAATGTTTGGAGTGTCGAAACAAAACAATTTAGTGCATTTAATATTTCAACTGATTAGAATAAGTATTGTCATTTTGTTTCACTGGTGTATTAAATTGTTTCTAGTAAAGTTTCTCAGTCTCAGTCAGAGGTGAGCATTGCCTATAATAAAAGTAAAAGGTATATACTCAGTTTGTATGTTATACTCCCATCTGTATCAATAATGCAGCATTTAAAGAAAGGGACATTATGTCCCTCGCTGTCTCGATACATCTCTGACACCAGAGGCTGTGCACTTGTTCACAGGGAAGTTCATTAATATGCATTTACATAACAATACTCCCACTGGAGACTACTGATGCACATGTGACTGGTGTAGTGGCATTGTGGAGCTGCATTATGAAGCAACAAAGGGCCTGACAGGGGCAAAGCAAATACTAAAGAGAGCAAGACAATGTCTATTTACTGTCTGTGAACAACAGCACAGAATGTCCTTTCACTAAAGAGCAACACTGCTATCTTCCACTTCAACTCCTCTCTCCTCAACATTTTCAGAACAAGAACAGTTAAATGAGCAAATGCAGAAACGATGGTGGACTAATTAATAAATGAAATTGAAAGATATTAACTACAGAAAAAAACAAAATCACATTTAAACTTAAGTAGAAGCAGCTTTCATTGTTTGCCTCAACACAGAAAGCATTAATGGGAATAGAGTGGTGCAGGGATGACTTCGAGATGAGGGAACAGAAATGCTAGCTCATTTCTGGGTTTTAGGACTCATTCCTGCAGCACTTGGGGATGCATTTGGGCTATAAGGCAAAAGAAGGAAAAATGTAGTTTCTATGACAGATCTCGCTCACACCTTTAAGACCTTCCACAAATGCAGCCTACGCTTCACTTCACCTGCAGCCAAGTCGTTTCTATTTTCACTATCTTTGCAAATAAACTACAAATCTTATACTAAAAGGACTGTTTATTTGGAAGATCTCCTCTTTATTTGATTAACTCAGATGTCTGAAACTTCATTTAAGGTTCAGATAAACTTTGGAATGCATTATTGCACAATGAGGACTGTGGATTTTGTCCCACAACACTTACAATGAAAGCGCATTAAAGAGGGATCTTTCAATGTCCAGTATGAAGAGGAGAAATGAATAGATCAAGCAAAACAAGTTTCAATGTTGATGTGGGCACCTGACTATTGTTTTAATACAGACGTATTGTCAAATTGACAGATTGTAAACAGACAAATTGTGAACCTATCCTTTAAGCTGCAGAAAATGTCATTTTTTACACTTGGGCTACACATTGTGAAGATTTATAGACAAGCTAGTAAAGGGGCCCTTTCTATTCAGCATTACTCCTCCAGTTTAAAGGATGTGCCAAGAAAACAAATCTCTACTTGTACAGGACTTTGACTGCTGATACAAAGCAATATTTGGACAGCATAAATGAGCAAAACACAACTGTTGTTTCCTGGTAACTGGTTACTATGTGATAAAAACTACTCAGGCAAACTTGTGCGAACAGTTTCAGTGAACATTGCTCTCCATGTAGAAAACAGCCACCATAACCAAAGATAAATTTCAGAAGAAAACAAAAACTAAACAAGCACACCAACAAAAACACAACAAACAAGAAGTGCAGATTCTTCCAGGACTTTCAAATGTGCCATTGCTACACTACGTCTTAAGACACTTCAAGGAACCAAATCCATAATTTCTGCAATAACGTGAAACAACAGAGGATTTTCCACACCCTGTAATCAGTGATGTCACACTGATGCGCCCCTCCATAGAGAAAGGAAAAAATGTAAAAAGGTCACAGAGAGAGCAGCCAGGATAATTTTCTGGTGATCAGACTACATATTATAGCTTTGGGGGGAAAAAAGCACCGCTACAATAAAGCCGTGCCCCATTCATTGAGCTGCCCTCGGGCTGTACGGCAGTTCTTTGTTTTCTGTCCAAGATATGTTCAAGTTCATGATGCTGGAATGCACTTCCCATCGCTGATATTGGTATATGTTTCCATCCAAATGTTACACAATCTTAAATTTACAAAAACCCAGTACAAGGAATTGTTTTTCAGTGAAGTACAGTCCACATTGTCTGTGCGTTCCAATACCCATACTACCATACTAATCAGAAAAAGATTTAGTATGTCCCAATACATAGTAAAATGCCAAAAATACCAGGATGTCCTACTACATCCGGTCGTATTTAGCAGTATGCAAGCCAGCATTCTGACCCAAAATCCTCTCTGCAGTGGATATATGAGCAAGAGGGTCAAAGTTCAAGGCGCGACGTTATGATGAAGTAGTACGTCCCAATTGTATGCATACTGCATGCAACAGTACGTACTTTGTGAGGACAGCTGTAGTATGTACTAAAAGTAAAAAGAAAAATTATGCGATTTGGAACGCAGCATGTGATGGCAGCACGGCGTGATTAGATATAAAAAGAGGTCCTGTGACCTATTATGACCTTTTATGTTTTTCTTATTTTCTGGTGAATGTTACAGAGAAACACAAGCACATACTGTAGACTACTATGTATTAAATTAATTGATAAACTAACTTGTCCACCTACGCGTGAATATGTTTCTGCAATATTAGGCTCTCTTTTGTTACCATTTTTAGGCACAAAAAGTTCCTATCATTTCCATTTAGTTTTCATTGTTTTGTTTTTATTATGCACACATTCAAAATGCTCAATATTTCCCTAATTGAAATTAAAGATTGTATCCAGGGCCAATGCAAATAGAGTAGGGTGAAAGGTGGGGATAATATTAGGGGGCCCACAGCTGGAGAGGGACCATAAAAATCTTAGCAGGGTGTGTGAATTAATTAAGCAGGGCCCAGAGCAATATCCTCTCAAGGATCCCAGACTTCCTAGCTATGGCCCTGCATGATATATTACACTTTAATGAATAGAGGGAATAGACATATTTTTGTAAACCAAACTAGACGTTAGTTCCAGAGGAGTTCCTGCATTGGGTTTAAGATGCAATTATTTACCACAACCTATAAAATCCAATTCATTTAAAGGCTGAATGTTTTAATTGGATGACACTACACTGACTTGAAAAGTCATTAATGTCAGTTGCTGGAGTAGTGCAGATTTGTTTTCGAAAAGACCAAAATATTTGTTCTATTGTTTGGCATCAGTTCGACAGTAAAATCAGCAAGCTACTCACAAGTCTGCACTTATGCAAGGCTCTTGGGTCTGTGCCAGTGCGTACTATGAGTCTACTATCAGGAATGGATAAAGTATAATCTATGTCTACCACTATTACCCACATTTAACTTCAGTTTATTTTCTCCTTTGGATGGAAACTGATTTCAGTCGTAAGCCGAAATCCATTTTACAGCATTAAAATCCATGTGAAATCCATGTTGAAGGATCAGCTATGTTGGCACTTTGCATCAACAATTTAGACTTCTTTAATCCATCAAATCACTGCTTTTAAAAACCACACTGGGGCAACAGTTTTTCTCAGCAGGAACTGTCATGTTACAATTATGAAATGAGGGTAATATATATAAAAAAAATCAGATGTATAGTAGTTAAATAAAACACATAAAGCACATTACCAACATTAGGTGCTCTGGACTACAATAAGAAGTTATAACACTTTGTAGTTCTCATACAACAGTTCATATGATATCTTATGAAAAGTTATTCCTCATTTTTCGTGCGTTTGCTACGAATGTCCAGCAACAATTTCCGCTCCAGTCTTTTCAAAATAAACTTCCGTCTTCACAGGAAAAAACTTTGTTAGGTTTTGGAAAGAAAACTACTTAGTTAGGTTTAGGAAAGACACGAACGGTGTAGTTGTGCTCGTGAGCGACTGAATTTCCGTCTTTACAGTGATTTGCTATTACCATATTTTAACTTGAAATGTTGTTTACTGTTACCGCTACTCCACTCGTGATTAAATACATGAATGTTATATATGGACCTGCAGCAGCTGAATATGTTGCCTGTAAGAGACGAGCATGTTTTCCTGGTGTAGTGGAGGTTTTGGCCAGGCTGACACTGAGAACACATGGAAGATTAAAGTGGCCGATAGGAAGTCTCTATTAAATTTGCATTAACACATTGTGTAAATCTGCTGATGATTGCCTCACAGAGACCCCGTGGTTCAGCGTGCCATCCCCAGCTTCTGTACACTGGCCAGATGGCCACTTCAGAATGAGATTGACACAGTGTTTTAAACTGATTTCATGCTAAGTCTCAGGAGAGGGAGACAGACCATCCGCTCTGCTGGGAATCGGGATTACAAAATAGCCAATTAAAAAGGAAAGTGGTGAAATCTTGGCCTGATAAGGTGGAGATTAAATCGGTTATAGTTTATTAGGCAAAATTACTTATTAGAAACTATTCCTCTCCAAACAGATTTCCATTACCAGCCCAACTCCTTTTTATCTGCACTCCTTTATCTGATGGCTGCACTCTGTAATTATGAGTCCTCCAAATAGCAATTATGACACCAATTGGACAGCATTTCCTCATACATTTCATTTATTCTCCATTATGGCTTTGAAATACCGAACATCTTGAAAATTCTCCTCGGAAGAGAACAGCTGGGCCTGACCTCACTTCTCCATTCAAAACATCATTTAAATTATGATGGAAAATAAATAAATAAAAAAAAGAATCTCACTTAATTTGTTGCCATTGAACCTTAAAGGAAAAATCATGTCAAGATTTCTGTCCTTGTTTCCCAGCATCCATCATGTGCCCACCCGGTGCCATGTGTAATTACTGCGAGAGAATGGCTGAGCAGATGCGAGGGCTGTGGGTGAGACTGAATCAGGAGGCTGCAGCGGGTCCCAGTGTCCCTGGATAACTGGTGCTTGCGCCGCTTCGGAGGCATCTGTGCAGCACCTGTGGACAGAGCAGCGCCCCACCTGCTACCAAACATCAGCTGTCTGTTTTTCCACCGAAGCCCCAGGCCTCTCCTACAGCCTCTCCCCCAGGTCAGCCAGGTTCATGAGAAAGCCCCGTCTAAGCTGTTCTCACCTTCTGAACATTAAAGAGCTCCTCGGCTTGTCTGAGGCTGATCTGCTACCTGGGACATCCTCTGACCTCAACGCTGCTCGGCCTGCCTCCTTAAACTTTGTCAATCTCACGCCATACCTGAGAGCTCAGCAGCTATTGGCGGTTTATTGCACCTTCCCTCTTTGCTCTAACCAAACACTGAGCTCATATCTGAAGGCTGCCGCCGGATCCCTTCATTCTCTTCTAAGGGCCTGGTATAGTCGGCGAATCAGATTGATATAGATTGAATTCTTACCCTGCCTATTGTGAACAACCATTTGTATTCATGAAATCAAAGTATTTACCTCTGAGATGAGCATCTACTATGTATCATACTGGAAGCTGAAGTGTTGATAACATGAAGCAATAATACCCGATCTCACCTTTCATCTGAGAATCTTAAAGCCCTTTACTTTGTGTGGAGATAACCAATCCTCTGCCAATACAATGCACACCACAGTAATTGCAGCGGGGAGATGAGGATTCATTAATTTCTTTTTTTGAAAACTACAACAATGTGGTCCTGACAGTGAATTTAATACCTATAAATGCTATGGCACATTATTTTTTTTTATCATGGTTTGCTGCATATAATCATTTCCTTCAGGACACTGAAGAGATTTTGTAATTATTGGGAATGAAAACGTTTGAATTTCCATTGGCTTTGGTGAAAGATGTTTTTTTCTGTGTTTATTTACATTTGAACGAACATTTTCCTCTTATTATTAACATTTTCTGTGATCAAAATTTTTACTCAAAAGACCTAAACAATATTGCTGCTCCATTTTTTAAATGATGGCATTTCCAGTATAGTAACATTTGTTGAAACTTACACATTCAGAGCAAAAATTCAAGAGGAATGAAATCACAATATTGTTGATCCACTGTACTAGCATCAGTGCTTTGGAGCCCTGACTAGTAATTGCTGGCAGGCCTTAAAAGTTACAGTGCGTGCAGTCCATCAGGCTGTTGGCCACATTGTTTTAATCTGTTGTTGCCATATCCAGCAAAAAAAAACTGCTTCAGCTGTTCTATCAATTCAACAAAATGGCTTAATGAAAATCTGGCATTGTTTCATTGTGCCATCTATGGCATAATAGCATATGTGATGCTGCTGCCTCTGGTAATTTTCATATGCATGTTCATATGTTACTCTATACAGAGAAAATAAAGAGGGGGGACTTCAGCTGTTGGAGCTCTCAGAGCAGATATTGCACCGAGCGTTGTGATAAGGGATATTGGGAGACCCTATTTGATTTCATTAGAAGGAAAAATTAGATGAAAGTCTTGATCTCAGAGGACACTTAGCGGTGCCTCTGGCAAATTGACAGACATAATGCTGTTTGATTTGCAACCAAAACTGAACAGCTGAGTGTTTGGTTAAACAAATGATATTCCATTTATTGATAAGGAAAACAAGAAGTGGAAAATCGCATGATAGAAAACCAGCATGGCGTAATATTTTATGTGCATCTGTGGTGTAATGTTTTCCATTGTAACAGGCATATGACCCAATACGGCATGTGTTACATGACATATGATGCCTGAATTGGACCAAAAAGGTGCCAGTGCCCTAATTCAGCAGCATGACATGACATGAATGTTATTAGAGATGTTCCGATACCGATACCAGTATCGGAAATACGTCCGATACTGTCCAAAATTCGGTATTGGGTATCGGCAAGTACGCCAGTCTATGCACCGATCCGATACCAGAATTTATTAACTCAGAAAAAAATTAACTTTTTTAACCGGATTATTTTATATTTCATTATATTTTACATTATGTTCTTAGTAACTGACAAACTGAATAATAAAAGAAAGTTCTATTGCATTCATTCTCTGTATGCATTTGTTCATGTTTTACAAAGGGTTTAACCTGAGCCAGGCCGTGTATTTGGTTTGTCTGCTGTGGGCTACTGTAGAAACATGGTGGCCGGCTCCGTGAAGAGGTCGCGTCTAGAGGATAACCGATACACAAGTTGCAAAACTCTAGCGAGATAGTTAGATGCAGTCACGCGGGTGTTTAGGGGTGCGCACCTAGACGCACCAGGAGGTGGCGATATGCAATAAGAAGTAAAGGTACTCGTGGAAAAAAATCAGAAGTGGTACTCTGATCACCGGTACTCAGTAGTGGTGAGTGCCGGCCCATTTCAGGCACTGATATGACAACACGTTCTCACTCCCTACTCGCCAAATACCGCCGCTTGGTCAGTGCCCCTCAACATCGGAGACTCACGCACGGGGTACCCCTCTTGCGTTACTTTTGGACGTGTCAGGGATGGCGTGTCAATATACGCTCGTTACATGCATAGTGTCCTTTCAAAATTAACTTCCGTTTTCACAGGAAGTTAGGTCTAGGCAACACAACCACTTAGTTAGTGTTAGGAAACGGTCGTAGTTGACGTTAACTTCTCCGACTAGCGACTCACGGGACTGACGATACCAACGACTCACGTGACAAGAAAGGTCAACGTTTACTTTTTGTTTCACCCGGGACACGAACGGCGGTCTCCCGGTTGAAAGTCTTGTGTTTGTTTGACCCATCCACCCTCTCACCCTGAGCTGACTCTCACGCTATTAATACTACGTCACTCGCTCCAACCGCCGAATAATGCCGCGGGTGGGTTTACATTGGAATTACAAGTAGTTGAAAGCCGGTTCGTCACACACTGTCACTAAAGGGTGCCTCTGTGCGTCGGTTTCAGATGCCGAGGGGCGCCGCCCAGTCGGCGGGATTTGACGAGTTGGGAGTGAGACCGGGTTGGATATAATGATATGATGCTTTTACAGCACGTCTAAGCCAACATTATATTCTATCCATTTGAAAATTATCGATATTTACAATGTTGCCGTGTTCATTCTGACAATTTATAATGACTTGGAAACTTTTTTTAACACACAGCTATCTTCCATTTAAGAAGACTCTTTATACATGACCTTCAAAATGATCTGACAGTAAAAAGAATAATGAACATTTCTGCATGAATAACACAATTCAATAAGCATTCTCTACTAATCATTGCACTGAAACGATTGTTGCAGCTTTTCCTGTTCTCGATATCACTTCTATGTAGTACATTTTTAAACTAATGGCCCGTCCTATGCATAGTGGCCTTTTGATGAAGACAATTGTGCCTTTTTTGGCACAATTACAGATCACATTTGCCAGCTCCCTCACACACAGATTTGTTTTCACATGGTGTTCTGGTCTGACTGGCTGTCAGGGTCTTCTTTATTCATCCGTAGCTGACAATCATACTTTATTGAGAATGGAAAAGTGACGGCTAATTGATTTTACAGTGATACCGATGGAGAGACAATGAATGTGCCATCAATTCAATCCGCTATTTAATGGTTCCAATTTAGTCTGTAAATGCTCACTAAACTAATTTCACTGGGTGCAGCAATCTGAAAAGCTATCATATCTCTAATCTCCTCCTATATATTCATAAGGAAAAGGGAATTTAGTCAATTCCAAGGTGTGGAGATGATCTGTTAGTGCAGTGTAAATGTTTAGAACGCGGCAATTGAGTTCATTTATAAGGATATGAAAAGTTTTATTGGCAGGGTCAGTGGAGTGGAACTGTTGGATAATAGGCAGTTACCGAGAAGTGTTTGAAGGCTATGAAGCATAGAGATGTAGGGAATAAAATGCCGGGACATACCGTAATCGGAAGCTAAACTGAAATTCTGAAACGGCACGGCTGTTAGATTCCCACTGATAAAAGGTTCAGTGGCAGAGGCCATTGCTATTCAACCATCTATTTATTTTCCTCTGTGCAAGCTCTTCAATTTTGGCCAAAAGTGGGAAGCAGTGAGCCGCATATGCCAATGTGGTGTGAGATGGTGATGTGGATGCAATGGGCTCTATTTTTCCATCAGAGCGTTTCCCAAACCCAATCATCATCGGATATGGCGCCGCTTCGCAAAGAGAACAGGATGTTAATATGACTATTCTCTCAATAAAGGGAAAATACACAGTATAGTCTTTTAAAGATGAGTTCATTCAATTCACAACATCAGTGTGACCCCAATACTTCTTTCCCTTCTTCTGTCATTTCCCTTCTTTTTAGCCCCCCATCTCCCCATTTATTCTCCCTCTTGGCCTTACATGGACAAATACACACCGGCATATATTTATCCCTACCTCTTCCTCTCTCCAAACTCTTCCTCCTTTTCTCCAAGGTCTTGCCTTTGCTACATCTTTGCCAGAATTGCTTTTTTTCTTTGTTTTTGTAGGGTACATGCATTTAAGGTCAACAGCCACACAGTTTTTAAAAATTCAGACTCCTCTGCTGCGTGTAACCTGGATAGATTTCAGCAGGGACGTCTCTGATCACATCTTGTCACTATGGAGAGATCCCATCCGCAACCCCCCAGAGTGTCACGCCTTGCTCTGTAGCAAAGACCATTCCCTCCCCGCTGCTGTTTGTTTACGAGCTGCCGTTTAGACGTCCATTTAGGCTACTTTAGCCGTAATGTGTGTTAGCCTAAACAGATGGAATCAGGGTCACAGAATTTGTCTGTTATCCAAATCAAGGCCTAAGATGAGATGTTGACTTCACCAAAAAAAGAGATGATGATTCTTTTTTTTTTCCTATCACAAATGTTAGTAAAGTGATGAAGACATGTTGAGTGATGTCTCAGAGGACATGCACAGCACAGCTAACGTTGGCAATTAGTCCAGAGGAGAGTATTCCACTTTGGGATACACTGACGTGAGAGATGCTGGTGTCAGAGCATCATGATTAGTTTACTGTGATATTCCTTTAGGGGATGGGAGCCCTACATGCATGCACGTTCCCACGAGGAAGAAATGTAAATATACTAGATATATTGTTAGAGACAACACTTCAACCTATAGCTATACCAGGCCGTACATGAAATATTGATGAAAAGCTTTTTTTCCCTCCACTGTTTCACTTCATCCTTTTTTGCATAACAGTGGCAGCAGATGATGGGTCAACAAATATTTGTTTTAAAATAAATACAAAGTAAGTGAGTATTTTAAAGTTCAATGCGTAATCCCGCACAACATCTTGCAGCATGCCTTTGGTAATTTCACTGAGGTCCAAAATCATTTCTTTATTCATAAATTAAAATTGGAATTTAATAGGCTCTTCTTTCTTTTTGGAGGGACTTGATTAAAATATCCATTATGAGATCAGCTCTTTAGTTTCTGTGTTGTGGATTACTTTTATCTCGGCAGACATAAATTATGGAACTCTGCTCTCTGAGGTAATTGCCTAAAATATATTCATTGTCCCATTCTTTTCAGCCATATCCCTGCAACATTTCTCCCATAGCGTTGATCTCAACCCAGATTTTCTTCATTTTCTCATGATTTTAACACACATCAAGACTGAATATCGACCATTAAACTTTTATTTTTAATTTCTATTTCTCTCACTGGGGTTAGTTGGCTGCTCTGATATTTGTCCGGCATGATTTGCACAGGTTTGTGTGAGCCAGTGTAACTTGGAAAGTGGCCTACAGTTTGTTGATGAGAGCGATGGCACCGTGACCTGAATTAGAGGGCTGCCGTTGCCAAATAAGGATGCTGCGACAGAGGCAGGGAAAATACCTTTAATCCCTGACAAACAAGCATCTTTGGCTGCGAGTGGTTTTCCGTGTTTGGCGGTGAAGCCATGTGAGGGCCAGGGTTAAACGGAGGCCTCCGAGTAGCCGGGGGAGCCCAGCTCAACACAGATAAGGGTGATCATGCTGAAAATGACTCATAGGTAAGACCCCTATCTCTGGATACCCGGCTAGAACAAGCTTTATCAAGCGTCGTCCTGATCTGGATCTTAAAGACCAAACTGCATGAATTCCCTCAGCAGAGAGGTTATATAGTGCAGCGATGGATGCTTTGCTGCTTTTGAGATGGAGGGCTTATACCTTTAGCCAGATGGACCCTAGAGGTGCCAGGAGAGGTCATCTTCAACTTACTGATCCAACTCAAATATCTATTTATTTTTGTAAAAAATTCTCCAAGAAGGATTTGGCACCAAAATTCCCTGGTTGGCCAGGAATTTTGATTTAGCATTTTCACCAATCTGGCACATATGATAAGGTTTTTGCAACATGATAATGCCATGTTTGTTTTTGCCAAAAAGCAAATAGATAAATAAAAAAAATAGGAAGCAATGTTATTTTTGAGCCCCTTCTCCTGTAATTTCATTTAAAAGATGGCAGGTGCTGATTGAAGGCTTTTTGCTTTCCATTATATCCCCCTGCTTTACTTCGAACACATTGTACATCAAAGCAGCCGGCTCAGGTCATCTGAGTGTGCGGTGCTTAAGTGCACAAACCTCATTTTCGAATTTATTTCAATAGTGGAGAGGAGATAACAGTGTTTCGGCGATTCAAGAGTATTCCCTTTCAAATCACATCATCCAAGTCCCAACACACTTGACTCTGGATTAGAAGAACCAGATTAAAAACCTCAATTTAATTAGAGTGAATGGATAGATCTACCACTTGAAAGAGCAATAAGTAAGGTCCCACTTATAGAGAGATATCTGGCTGGCCCACTGAGGTCTATACACCCCAGGTAAAATTGAAGATGTAATCTTTCCAGTGCAAGAATAAACTCCTCTGGCTGCCAGCCGGGGATACACAGAGCCTCATGATGTGCCCCGCTTTCCAATCACAGGCTGAAGCCTTGTAGCCTTAATGTAGATCAATTATAGGGCAGAAGAGTCACTGTCACATATGATTCACAATATCAATTTCATGCTCTTGGAAACTGTTTGGCAAGTGTTCCCTCTTTTTACATCTGCTAACCAATCGGAAGGCAACATGTCAACGTGAAAGTCAATTTAATGGTGTGACAGTTAACCAGTGAGTGCAATGTAGAGGAGATTTTCCCAGCAGTCTCTGTCTGTCATGGCCTGATATTTATTTATTTGCTGCATAGCCCCGCACAAATAAAATGTCACATCTCATTTACACATCCCACCCTTTTGTGATGCAAAGATTCGCTTTAAATGCTAACTGTGGGGAGCGCTCGCGCTGATTAAAGACCCCTTGAAGCGTGCTCAAATAATACACTGGGTGTTTAGAGAGGGACAGCGGAGACGTTGCAGTGGTGAACATCCCCAAATCTCCTGTTCTGAATGGATTTCAATAAATAAGTAACCAATCACTCACGGCTTATACTGATTTGATGCTGGTTTGACGGCTAGAAAATGTAAAGTTCATCCCTTAAAGGAATAGTTCAACTTTTGGGAAATTTGCTTATTTGCTTTCTGGCGGAGAGAAAGATGAGAAGATCGATACCGCTCTCATGTCTGTCTGTTAATCATAAGACTACAGCCAGCAGCCACTTAGCTTAACATAGCTTAGCACAAAGACTGGAAACAGGAGGAAACAGATAACAGGTAACAAAATCACCTGCCAGCACACCTAAAGCTCACCATTTAACAGGTTATATCTGTTTTTTTAATCCATACACAAACCAAAAGTGTAAAATCAATAATTTGCCATTTTATGGGGGGGCATGTAGCAGGTTGCCAGGCAACCAGCAGAGAAAATAACTGCTCCCATTAAGAAATAGTCCAGCACATAAAACACCAAAATGCTGTTTACACTTTGGTATTTGTACAGATTAAACAAACAAGATGGGAGTGTGTTAGTAAGTGAGCTTTACAGGTGCTGGTGGGCAGATTTCTTTTTTTTTTTTTTACCTTTGGACAAAGCCAGGCTAGCTTCCAGTATTTATGCTAAGCTAAGCTAACCAGCTGCTAGCTGTAGCTTCATATTTAAAGTTAAGATTAAATGAAAGTTTTTTTAGATCACATCCCCGGTCATATTGTGCACCTATTTAACAGTATATGCAAAAAAAACCCACAAAATCGATTTCTTTGTATTTTTATATCAAAATCCAATCATCTTTTCTTCCTGTAAAACAATATGACGCATGCTTACGTAAGCTAGTACTAACCAGTTTCAATCAATAATATCATGACATCCATCCATCAATCAATCTGCAACTTTTAGCAACAAGGGAGGTGTGTGGTGTGGAGGCTCCGTACATGGATGTATTAAGAGAACTGGATACAGCGTTGGAGGCGGGGCCCCGTTCATTCCTATGAGAGTTGCTCAGTGGCGCATGTAGCCAAAATGGCTCGACTTCCGACTGGAAAAGTACTCGGATCTTGCGGCGATCTTCCGCATCCAGTGGGCCCATGGAGCAGGCGCACTAGCGTCCGCTCGGTCACATGGCTCGGTCACGGGGTGACAACTTGCTAACTCCGTCTCCCAGCCCTCACTCCAGCCTCGGTCTGGATCTCATTCACATAAACGGAGGAAGGGAAATAACTCTGGATTCGACTATTAGTGCATTTTACAACTTTTAGGCACTAATGATTGATGACTATTCAAGTGTTCATACTGGGAAGTTGATTCACCTCAAAAAAAATTATCCGCTGAGTTACAAACGTCTCTTTCCCAATGTAAGTTTACGGGAAAAAGTATTTTTGGGCCCAATGGCATCACGTGACGGACACAGAAGTTGTAGTACCGCCGTTTGGCCACTACGAAAATTGGCATCAACGGCCGCCGCTCTTCCTGGGGGCTTGGCTCCGTATCGCGCTACATTATAAGCCCGCCAACTTTTTAGCGGCCCAATCAAATGCGAAGGATTTGTTTTAAATCCCTCTCGTAACTGTACACCCCTCAAATATTCCGTTTCACTGGGGAATATGTCACAGTACAGAAGCTAAAGACTTTCTGTGTCACTGGGAGAGTGGTATCAATCTTCTTATCTAGCATGAATAAGTATTTTTCCCAAAATGTCGAACTATTCCTTTAACAGAGGCTCTGGGTTTAAAGAACAAAAAGGGGCAGAAACCGAAATCAGGCTCGTTTTACTTCCAAATGTATGAAATGATAACAGTTTGCCTATCAAACATATCATGTATTATCTCAGGAGGCCCGCTGAGCAACAAGAGGATGTAACAGTATTCCTCGGCGTCCACTGTCCTCACAGATTCACATAGACAACAGAGGCCGCTGATTTCTATGTGCTCGTATGAGGCCAAGCGGTGGAGCTCTCAAGAAAAGGACAAGATGCTCTCCTCATCCTTGGAGGCACAGGTTTTTGAAAATAAACATGCAGCGGTGCCAAAGCCATTTCACATTCTGAAAAGGCGACAGTCCACTAATCTATGAATAGGGCGCCTAGGAACCCCGGTGACAAATGTTATCTCGGCGTGGCATAGAGGGTTCAAACCCATTCAGCCCCCGACTCACAGGCCACTGCTAAGATTATGTCACCATAATCCCCAAGCAGGCTTTTTGTTGCCGAGATGGGCAGGTGATTCTATGTGTGAGCAAAACAGCACTGCAAGGGCAGCAAGGAGAAATTATTATTTATTCTTGGCATGACAATAGAGGTTTGGACAGTCAGAGTGTTGTCATATTGTACGTACACATTTGAGGTTTGGGGAGATGTAATTCCAAAGGTATAAAAATACTGTAGAGGATGGATTATGTTTTCATACTTTTACCCTTATCAGTTCCTGGGAAGAGGAAACAATCGTTTTTTGGGGGGTTCATTGATAAAGTCTGTGTCTCCTTTTTTCCTATCGGCGAGCCAACATTTTGGAGTGTGGTACGTTTGGACGTAAACAAGCAAATGGAGACGCGGGGGAGTGGGAAGAAGAGGTCAGCGTAAACCATAAATGCTGCTTTTCTGATCTCAACGGGAACACAACTTTCTGTGAGAAGCTTGTTTTAATTGATTGCTATAGGACTATTGATAACCTTAAAAGCAGCCGGGTGTTATAATAGCCTGTCTTCTCACCCTCAGGAGACATACAGTAAAGGTAATTCCCCAGTTCACTCGCACCTACTAGATACAGGCGATTTCACCAGCCTTATATGATTTAATTGGGTTTGTATTGCCTTTAATTTAAATGATGATGCAGCCTTGGATGAGGTCACTCACAGGGTTGCGATACGGTGCAAAGTAATTGAAGTTCCCTCATTTGGAGGAGGTTTTGGGAATTAATCGCTGGACGCTCAAGGACACAGAACCAAGATGTCCAGAAATAAGACAGGATTAATTGAAAATCTTAATTACTTTCTAAGGGCATAAACATCTCAATATCAATTAAAATGTGTTTCCACTGCACTTAGAGGATATGAGGTGCAGCAGTTAATTAGATGTGGAGACTGACGGGTGAGCTCACCGGTTTTCAATATAAGCCCTTCAATTGAACTGCTATGATTTAAGGGCATAAATAATGCATGTGAGGCTTTACTTTCAGACTTTTTTTTGAGCATTTTCTTTTTTTACCTGTTATGTGAAAATGTTCAGAGTCACTAATTCAAAGTTGAACAAAGTTGAAGGTTAGATAGATAATATAAAGCACGGCGTATTCGGGTTATAATTCGAGTTTCTTAAATTATAGAGTGCATATTAAGCAGAGTTATATGACTGGGGCCAACAGGGAAATAATATCCTCCAGCCGCTTCGCTAGTGCTGTGCGGTTGACTGAGCAGATAAAAGCTTGGGTAGAAATGGCTATTGGATGAGGAAATGTTTTGGAGGTGTAACAGTGATTGTTATTCAAGGGACACCCTTCCACCACAGCCGGCAGTGTGGCCTTGAGGCCTGTCTGTCATCTCACTGAATTTCACACTTCCTATTTTTTCCTCGTATTTATTCATTTATCTATCATACTTCTTAATTCCAGTTTATCTTTCGGGAATTGTTCAAGGCCCTTTGTTTCACTGGATGTTATTCCCCCCCTCCTCTTCCTCTTCCTCCTCCTCCTCCTCCTCCAGTAGCCACTGCTTTTCTGCTTCAGCTGAGAAAAGGGACCAGTCATGAGCCATTTAACCATGGGAAAGCAGGAGGGCCCCTCTAAACTGGTATTTCTGAACCAATCTAGGTAGTGTATTCGAATTGCAGAGTAACAAATGGACAGTGGAAGGGGTTTGTAATGGTGATTAGAGTCTGAAATTGGTTCAGATTTACAGTGTCAGTCAGAGATGGAGAGAGAGGAATAAGCAGTCTAAGCGGTCTAATGGATCCATCAGCTTGCTTCGGCTGCTCAGTGGGCCGAGTGGGGTCACCAGCCATCCGCAGGCACCACAAAAGCACTTCAATTTTGTTAGGAAATGTATCAATTTAACTGACTCGAGCGGCACACTGAAAACCTAATGAATCTGGACTCAATTTTCCAGCACACTGCCTCTATGAACCGGAGGAAACAATGTTGGTGGTGAAGGGGTGAAGCCGGGCCATCGCGATTGGCTGGCTCTGACTTCCCAGCCCTCGGCGCGACCAGTCAGGAAAACAGGGGCAGGCCTCCGTTTATCTAGCGATAGTGGCGGCGCCGACTGCTGTCACTCATCTAACAATCACGTCATTAAAGGTAAATTGGCTTCTATTTCAGCGGGATGATAATGCTAATTGAGTGGCAAAACATAATACCAGGAACTGTTGTGTGCCGTTAAGGGGAGGAGGGGGACAGATTAAATGGCCATACAATAGTGGGCGTCAGGCATGGCAGATGTTGCTTTGTGCTGAGGACTGCATTGACATATCTCTTGCTTGTCAGGCCTGGGCTTTAGAAGAGACTTACAGGACAGGGGACCAGATGGTCTCATACAGAGGCTGAATAAAGCAGTTAAACAACGGCACAGTTTAAAGACAACTCAGCTACAAGAAATGTGCTAGTTGGTAAATAAAAAAAACGAGCGGGACTGCTTTATCGATCCAACTACCACGAGCCAGACCTGGCTGCCGGCTAATGAAGGGACTCTGGTCCGTGGTTAGGCGTTTATTTAGCGGCCGGGGCCTGAGCGGAGCTGTCAGGCGGCTTTTTCCTATTGGCTGCAGAACGACAAAATCAGGGGCCAGCTCTTAGCCGAGGTCAAGGAATATCATTAAATGGCTTGTATTCTCTCCACGGGACTTTATTCCTTTGATAATCTAATGTTGCATAAGTAGATTAACTAATTCAACTGACACCCATTTGGAGGATTACGTCGACACTTCTTTTTTTTTAATGATATGGCACACCTTGGCTGTGTGTCAAGTGCATCTCTAGTTTGTAATGTGTAGAACTGGGCACGTCTATGCGCTTATACTTACAGAGCATAATATAATGCTTGCTGTCAGGCTGTTATGGAGTTGAGAGGCTGCCCCTCCACTTGACCTCACCATTATGGTGAGCACTGATCTCATTTGACAAGGCCGGCTGGAGCAGCCCTCAATGTCTGACAAGTCTTTGGAGAAAATCCTCCTCATTGCAGTATTAATATTAAATGGAGTGAGAGTGGAGGTCCAGTTGTAATCAGAGAGCATCAGATCCACAGTGTGGTGTTGTAGACTATGGCCCTTTCTTTTGCATGCTGAAGGAAGGAAATAATTGTATTAGAGCTAGGGCTGTCAAAGTTAACGCAATAATAACGCGTTAACGCAAATTCGTTTTAACGCCACTAATTTCTTTAACGCAACTAATTTCTTTAACGCATTAACGCAACTTGCGGTTCTTAGGTTGTAGTGGGCTCAGTTTTAAAGCTAGAGTGAAGATACTGGTATCATATGAAACTAGGAAAACTAAGGAATTCATTGGTACCAACGTACAAATGTTATACTAACTTGTCGAGAAGGAGGCTAAATAACGCTCCAAACTTACGCTAAATTTTGGCGAGGAAAAACTGGCACGGCCATTTTCAAAGGGGTCCCTTGACCTCTGACCTCAATAAATGTGAATGAAAATGGGTTCTATGGGTACCCACGAGTCTCCCCTTTACAGACATGCCCACTTTATGATAATCACATGCAGTTTGGGGGAAGTCATAGTCAAGTCAGCACACTGACACACTGACAGCTGTTGTTGCCTGTTGGGCTTGAGTTTGCCATGCTATGATTTGAGCATATATTTTTTTTTTGCTAAATGCAGTACCTGTGAGGGTTTCTGGACAATATTTGTCATTGTTTTGTGTTGTTAATTGATTTTCATTAATAATATATACTTACATTTGCATAAAGCAGCATATTTGTCCACTCCCATGTTGATAAGGGTATTAAATACTTGACAAATCTCCCTTTAAGGTACATTTTGAACAGATAAAAATTGTGCGATTAATTTGCGACTAATCGCGATTAACTATGGACAATCATGCGATTAATCAGGATTAAATATTTTAACCGACTGACAGCCCTAATAAGAATTTGTTATAATCTAACTGAGGTGAAACTGCATGTTCCTGACTCATACGTACAGCAAACAAAGTCTTGATAAATATAATACCACACTGACTATATTGACTAAGATGTCTGCAGCAAAGAAGAAAGATCCTTTATAAATTGTGACACATGTAGAAGCCTCTGTGCAAGTCAAGGTGATTTATCTTTGAATCTTCTATGACAGTATATTATTCAGTCAATGTTTCCCTTGTTGTATTTGACTGACTATTATTTATAAGACTGTTACCGCCCAAATCGAACTGAGATTGCTACAAAAAAAAAATCTTGGTTTGGACTATGCAATCTGTTTTGATAAGAGGGACAGATAGATTACTCATGATCTTACCAAAGTGTGATGTGGGATTTGTGGATATTTCGCTGTCTTTTCTGTTTTTCCTCAATGAGAGCAGAACCGCAGCTTTGTTTATTTCAGCGGGAACAAACATAAACAAGCAGATAGATTTGTGTTGAAGCCCCACGGAAAAGAGAAGTTAGAGATGCTATTTTACAGGTTCGCGGTGACTATTTTATTTTTTTCTCTCCTGTCCATCCCCTAGGTGTTTGACTGTGAGACATTTAATCGAGGGACTAGCAGTTTCATATCAGTAACAAAAATCAAATAATGCAGGATGATTTACTCCCCCTAGCAACTAGGGAGCATACTCTTAGCAACCAGCCAAGCCCCGGGCTTCGGTGTAATCAGCTTGAAAATATTTCAATTATTGTGTTGATTTTAGTGGATTTGAGAGGCGGCTGGTGTGCGCCTTAGTACATTCAGCCCATGACCTGCAGAGGAAGGCATTGATTTAAACAGGTGTCAGAAAGGAAATGTAGAGGCAATTTAAATGGGAATAGGATAGCAAAGTCATTGAGCATTGTTCAGTGCATGTGTGACATCCACCCGATGCTGCCAAATCAATGCAGCTCAGCTGAACTAAAACATCTACCTGGAGGAATCATCTATCTGCCATGGGCAACTGGAGCAAAAGGATTGCTTCTCTTTTCCTGCGTCGCCTCTTTTGTGTGTACAAAATAAAATGAGACTCTTTAGCACATTCAACTGATTGGAGATTAATTGATTATGTCACTATAACGGTTCTAGCAGACAGAGTGTAAAACCTTGTTATCCCTGTTACTATCATTCAGTACAACCTGTAAGATGAAGGGTTACAGGCCGTCCACATGTCAGGCTTTTCAATGGGAAAATAATATCAAATTATCATGGAGAGTTAGAATTTACTATTTAGGGACACAACTGAATAACTTTCCTGGCGGCTATAACTTTTTTTCTCTCAGGTGCTTCAATGTTGGGCGACTGCCTGCCTGATTTTTAATTACTGTATGTATCGGGTTATTTGATAATAATGATAATCTCTGGGATGTGATGAATTCAGAGAGAATAAGCCCTCAAATGCACTTATTAGGACAACTATTACAATTATGCAGCGGTGGAAAGTAACTATCTACTCAAGTACAGTACTGTACTTCAGTTCACATTTGAGGTGCTTGTACTTTACTTGAATATTTCTATTTCATGCTACTTTATACTTCTACTCCACTACATTTCAGAGGCAACTATTGTACTTTTATTATTGCACTTTTTACTCCACTACATTTCTCTGAAAGCTATAGTTACTTTGCCGGTCAAGATTTTAGACACAAAATCACAACACAACAAATGAATGCAAAATTACGTATTAAATAATCAAATTCATGTTCAATGTAATGCACTGTGTTCCATTTTAATGTTTTACATCCAGTTGGCTACCTCCAGTTCTGAAAAGTGAAGCCAATGTGGAAGAGTCTTAAACTTGCACTCTTTCTAGCAGCCAGCAGGGGGCAACTCCTCTGGTTGCAAAAAGAAGTCTGATTTTATAGAAGTCTATGAGAAACTGACCCTACTTCTCACTTGATTTATTACCTCTGTAAATATACCTTGTGATTGACAGGTCGCTAACACAGCGTTGTCCGTTCTGGGACTTTAACCCTTTCACAGTGTGTTTTCAGTTCATAAAGGTTAATTATAACACGCCTAAAAAATGTCTTATTCAGCGTTCGGTTGTACTTAGCTCCACCCTCTCGAGTCACTACTGGTTGCAAAAACCAAGATGGCGACGACCAAAATGCCGAACCTGAGGCTCCAAAAAGGCAGTCCATAAACCAAAGGGTGACGTCACGGTGACTACGTCCAAGAAAGGGGCAATTCTGCTTAATGACTACTTTTACCTTTATCACTTAAAGTATATTTTGTCAATAGTACTTCTGTATTTATATTTTGAATACAGGACATTTACTTGTAATGGAGTATTATTATGGGGTGGTATTACTACGTTAACTTAAGTAAAGCATTCGAATACTTCATCTAACAGTGCAGCTGCTTTAGTTATCTATCTTATATTGTGTTGCTGAGGTGATAAATACGGAAAATTCAAAATATGTCAAAGATCTGAAAAGTTTAAAAAGGTCACTAAAGAGATCAAACTGTCCTTTAACTCCCATTGGCTGGATGAATCAAAAGCTAATCATTTGTTTAAAGTGATTTTTCTCATATCACAGAGTGAAGAGTTTTTTGGTTTGTAATTATTTTGTGTCAAAGTAAAACGCCATAAAGTATTATTATGTCAAGAACTTTATTGCTTTTCACGTCCTTGTTGCTCTCTGTAGCTGCCGTGATATTTTAATCTTTGAGGGGGCTTTATTTAAATAATAACTTGTTCTGGTTTCTTATAGTGACACCATACCATACAGCAATTAAATGTGTTGCACTTGTTTTTGTTGCCACTGAGTTTTACTGCTTGACTCGAGCCTCATGTCGATAACAAAGCACCCACTGTTATAATGTGGGCATGATGTGTAGGTGTTATGTGTTATGTGAGCGTGTGTGCTTTTAAGTCTGCTCATTGGGAAACAAAGATTTACTACTGTGGCTCAAGGATCAACATTTATTGAAAATGCAGAAAATGTAAAAGCACGTTGATGATGTTTCAGTCAACAACATACAACCCAAGTGGCAACAATTCTCAAATCAAAGGATAATACAAGGTACTTCTTTCATCTTTGTTGTTGTATTGTTTCAGTAAATCATGATCCAGAATTCAAATCCATGATACCCTCCTACAATTATGTCACACACATTTTTCATTAATTTGGTAGTTTTGTAGGTGGAGAAGAGACTTTTAGGGTGCTTTCACAAGCCATTGTCCGTTTCTCTAGTCCGAATCAGAGTTAAATTGACATGTTTGGTTCATTTTCTATTTAGTCTGGTTCGAATTCACAGTGCACAAATTAAAGTGGACCAAATAAAAAAAAATAATTAGCTGAGGGACGTGTCAGAAGGAGTGAATTTATCTTTTTCATCTCAAGAGCTGCCACTTCTATGCAGGGAATTGCGGACTTTGAAATATTGCTGTTGAAGATTTTGTGACTCAGCACTGATCTACTGTGCGCACAAATCCCTTCTCCTCCAACTTATCTCAAATGACATAAAGTCACAATTTTTGTGGACTTTATTTAGCTTATTCTGTATGTTCCCTTCGGCCCAGATGTCAAGCAAACATCGGACTTCTGCAGAAGTCCATGTCAGTCCTCTCCCACTCATGTTAACCTGTCGTTTACCCGTGTCCATCTCAACAAATGCCCACACAGGCAGCCTGCGTTTCTGTCGCTTGGAAACGGTCCGAGACCAGCTCTCGCAATCGGTCTCGGACCGGTTGTTTTGGTCCACACCAGAGTACGATTACTGTGTTCACAACTGCGCAAACAAACCGCACCAGAGTTTGATTAATACTGACTAAATGTTGGCTTGTGAAAGCGCCCTTAAAGGTTCTATATGACATTCAGAACCACAAATGGGCGCGTTGGCCACACCTCCCAGTTGTTTGCTGCTATATTAATGTTCAACATTTTCAGCTGGTTGTTCTTTAGTTTTACCTAGAGGAAACAAGATAAACATGCCCTAAATGTCCAAGTACAGTATGACTGCACTGCAGGCGGACTGCAATATGACCTCCCTAAAAAATTGATTTTCTGGAGCTGCACCGTATGTATCGAAGGACAAATACTAGTTACCATGGGTAAATTGACTAGTAAAGTGAGTATGTGAAATTCATGAAGTGTAAACATCAGGCACCGGGGGATTCTGGATTCCTTTTGACCGCTAACTTGAAACCTTTTCTGGAGCAACAACTGCTGAGAGCTTTTCAAGAGGAAATGGATGGAGGACTGGGTGAAAGATGAAAGCAAGAGGAGGAATAAAAGGCTGCTGCTGACCTGATGGGTCTGTTGAAGGGTCTGATTCATAAGAATGGACTGATAGCTGTTACAAACACTTTGTCACGAGTACATATATCATTTAGGTATTCAACTCAAATACTGTATGTTTGTTATCAAAATATTTTGCTCAGCGTGTAACTACATGTCGCTTTCCAGGTTCATTCATTGCCATTCTACAACACAGGGCAGCACAACAAAATGCAAGTTGTAGTCCCTTCATGCTACACAAGAAAAAAACAAACTATTTTATATTTTAACTATTTTAATTTTTTATGGTTGAGTACGGAGGATGAGTTGAGGAGTCAGATTGAGGAAAGAAGCTGCTCTGTAGTCTGGTGGTACGACAGCAGATACTTCTGTATCGCCAATGTCCTTTGGGCTATGCGCAGGCACCTCACCTCACCGATATCACTGATGCTCAGTAGATGGGTACCAATGATGTTCTGGGTGATTTTAACTGTGTGGAACCCAGGAAGAATAGCTGCTGCGATGCAAAAGCTAATGGGGATCTTAATAAACAAACAATCTTATTTTGGCTGCTTTATCTCAGGACTATTGGGTTTTCTCCATGGGGCCGGTTCAGTCCACTTTGGCTGTGCTGTGCCAAACGAAGCCACGATGACATGCGTTTCCACTACAGCCTCACTGTACCAGACTTCCTCTCTTAAAATAGAAAAACCCTTTATGTTGGGGTGTACAGACCATGGTTGATTGACATCTTCCTTACTTTACTGCTAGGGCAGGCCAACATACAGGCCAGCTTTCTCACCCTTATAAGTATATGCTGACCTCTCATAACACCCAGCATTGGGACAGAGCAATCTCTGTCCAGTTTGACACCTGTACAAAAGTCTCATCTAACTTAGTTACTAAAAATACTGTAGGTTTGTGGTTAGCTAGCTAACTTCGGAGTTAACCCTAGCTTTACAGGCTCATGAACACTGCAGGCCAAACCTGCATGGAGCAAACAGTGTTTCACTATAGAACAAAGCCAACAAAAGGGTAAATACACAATTTTTTTTTATAGATTCAATGTTATGACATGATAGAAATAAAAACAAATGAGGTTCATTAATTCCACAAGTTCTCAGAGCAGAGTCGAGTCTGTTTCTCTTTCTGGTGAAATTTAGTCATGTGGTGGGGCCAAAAACATGGGGAACAGGAAGTAGCGTGGGTAGTGTTGTAAACATAAACTACGGGAGCGAACTAGTTAGCATGCTAAAAGCAGCAGTCCACAAAGTTGTAAATGCCTCTATCACTGTCCTTGCACTAACTACAGACAATATTTCGTGAATGAGAGGTCAATCCTATCCCCTCTCTCAAACCAGCTGGACATGGGAGAGCCTCGCAATGTGTCAATTCGCAACGGGAAGCAAATGTGTCTCAACCCGCTCCACATTGAAATGAATGGGAAGCAAATATTGGTCTGGACTGCGCTATAGGACAAATTGATTTATTTGTATCAACAAAATTAAATAGTAAAGATTGTATGACTAAATAATGGGCACAAATGTCTTGGTAAGATGAGAATATTTCTTTTTTTTTGCTGTGAAAATAACAGCCTAATGCCAAGAAAGCTATTAAATTATATGCCTAATGACTTTCAGCTTAACTGCAACTGGCAGCAGAGCTCAGCTGGTGTAGCCAACTGGCATAATGTAGTGTAGATATAAGGTATTGGATTGGTTACACATTAAAATATACATGGTCACAACTCCACTCCATCACTTGATTGAGCGCTCCTTCAACCTCTCTGTGGGGAGGCTCCGCTCTAGGCGGCTATTTTCACTGGTGTTGAAAGTATCTTAATTTGGGGCACAGGTAGTGGGTCTCATGAAAATGCACTGAGTATTCTTAATAGGACCCCGAGGTGGAGGGTGGACATCTTGTCAGAGGAGGTAGAATTTCTAGTAGCACCCCTGCTTGTAAACTCTGTAAGCTTTTTTGCCTTCATTCATTTGAAAAAAAAAATCCATTACCGCCCACAGCATGTCAGAGGAAGAAAAGACTACAATTAGGGGTTATATTCTATGGTAACCCAGTACAGCTGGCACCATAGGGGGCACACCGAAATACTTCCATCCATCCATCCATCTATCCATCAACATATCCTCATACAACAGTTCCTATGATATCCAATGAAAAGTTATTCCTCATTTTTTGTGCGTTTTCCTACAAATGTCCAGCAACATGTGTCAATTTCTGCTCATTATGTGCATACAGTCTTTTCAAAATAAACTTCTGTCTTCACATGAAACTGCTTTGTAAGGTTTAGGCAACAAAACCACTTGATTAGGTTTAGGAAAAGATCGTGGTTTGGGTTAAAATAACGACGGAAGTGACGTAACTTAAGTACAGCAAATCAATGACAGGGCTGACATATAGAGACAGACATTTCCTCGTCACAGTCAATTTAGAGTCGCCAGTTAACCTCACCTGCATGTTTTGGTACTGTGGCAGGAAACCGGGGAACCCAGAGAAAACCTACACACCTATGGAGAACATGCAAACTCCATGCAAAGTTTGTGGAACATGCAAACTTAACAGCCGGCCAGCAGGTACAAACCATATACTGTATATAAGATGTGGACGTAGTTGGTTTAAAAACAGTGACTGCACCACAGAAATAGATATAGATGGAGCTGCTTCTGCCTGTAGGCAATTGGCTACCTGCTGAGGATAATAGATACCACATGGAGACATACCAGTGCAATGCTGTTGATGTTTTTTTTCAACTATGTAGTTTCTATAGACATTTGTCCTGAGGTCTTTATCAAGGCCAGAACATAAAACTCAAAAAATGTCAAGTTAGAAAGGTGCTAATGTGTGTGATCACATTAATCATCTGACAGGATCTCACTTTCAGTGGTTAGTCCATTATGATTCACACTGATGTGAGGTCTAGATGTCAGGTGTCATAATTTAATTGTGTTTTCTATTTCTCAGGGATACTTTAGGGACCGGAAAGAGTAATGTAGCAGAGTCCACCTCTGCTCTCTCTCTTTCCCTCTCTCTTCCTTTTTCTCTCTTCTTAATTGGAGACACTGGGGGTTCACATCACTTTTCACTTTAATCTTGACCTTAGAAGATAAACCACTGATAAAGATGAGAATCATTATCTGCCCAGAGAATTCAAGGAATAATTTCCTCATCTCATGTTCTATTCATTAATGGGAAAGCACTTTTGTAGTGGAGGATATCTTGAATTTGCAGACACGCTGTAGGATCTATGACAGAAGAGTCAATTATTTCTTTTAAAAAGGAAGGCTGCTTTTAACGATACTTGGAAATGAGATTGGCCAAGTGATTCAATTTCTAAACAGTTGTTTAGAAGAGACTCAGCAGGTATGTAGACTAAAACAATATTGAAAATATCTTGAAACATGACACAAAAAACACTTCTTTGAGAACTCAAATGATGAATATGTCAAATTATGAATTATTTCTCAGTAAGGTTACCGACGAACAAAAAACAATGACATTTCATCAATAGATTCTGCTAGTTTATGCTCTGAGGAGGAACAAGAGATCAACAACTATCTCAACCTTTAATTAGAGATGTTCCAATACCATTTTTTCCTTCCCAATACCGATTGCGATACCTGAACTTACGGTATCGGCCGATACCGAGTACTGATCCCATACCAGCGTGACAAAAAAAAAAAAAATTATATATATGAATTATTATTATTATTATGTAACAGCTGTTGATTTTTTTCGAGGTTAATAAATGATGGTATCGGATCAGTGCACAGACTGTACTCGTCAATACCGATCCCGAATTTTGGGCAGTATCGGACGCATTTCCGATACTGGTATCGGTATCGGAACAACTCTACCTTTAATTGACAGTATAATAAGCCCTGCCCCCCTTAGTTACTGTTGCTACACCTTTCAGTTTAATAGGTCCTTGATTTCAGACAGAGGTAGACAAAAGCAGGTGCCTCATTTCTAGCCGGATTTGGTCAGCTGAAATGACAACTGTGAACTGAGATTTTAGCAGCTGTAAGTAGCTAATTAGTCTAATGTTGGCTTTATGAGTCGGTTGAAGAAGCTGTCTCATGCTAATGCTTCGAGCTGACTTGTTTTAAAACTAGAATCCTGTAAAAGTGGTCTTAAATATACACTTGATGGCTACATACGGATATAGTTAGCATCCACACCAGTTGATGATCCATGGAAACAAAGAAACAGCATTGTTCTTAAACAGTGACCATATTCCAGTCTAATTTTAAAGACCATTCCTAAAAAGCATCTTCAAACTCTACTCGGGCTTAGCATCAATCTGCCTGTCTGGAGGAAAACTAGTGCTGGAGAGGCCACTGACTGCCTTCCATCAAGGACAAAGTCACCTCTCTCCGGAGGAGAAACCAGTCCTCTGAGGCACACCGAGTCTGCTGCTAGAACTAGGTCAGCTCACCTCTTTGCTGGAAGTTATACTATTATTTCCTTAATGTCATCTCTCTCCCAGTGTGTGACTTTCCTTGTGATTGACTTGTTTGGTGTATTCTCCAGCCGCTTGCTGACGGCGAAACCACCAACACATTTATTTGTGGCACGGTCAGAAAAGTGATTCAACAGCTGTACTGTTGTGACAGACAGACAGATTAAACTACATGTTTGCTTTTGCACACAAACATTACGTGTCTAGGTATGTAGTCATTGATGTTTCAACCAGTGAGGAAAAACATTTAATGTATCCATGAGGATCATATCACTCGTTTGTGAATACAGAGAAATGATCAGGCTACATAATTGATGACTGAGCATGTTAGCAGCAACAATATGATTATTAGGTTTCACGATAAACTGTCAACATTTCACATGCAACTAATTATAGGGGTGGTCAGGTCAGGTAGTTTTAAAGGATAGGTTCACTTTTTTCCCCAAGTCTGTCTTAATACAATACTCACATGGCCGTACACTGAAAGAGTTTTTGGTTGCTGTAACCTCCTGTCCCTATAGCAGCCGTGAAAAGGCACAACACAATTTCAATTTAAGAGATGGAGGATAAAATCCACAGTCGTCTTTCTGTGCAAAAATGCATTCTAAAATTCAACTACGGCTAATATGTGGCTTCAGCAGTGTTAGTGTTGGACAAATCAAGTTTGTTATCTTCTAAATATAATGTACGTTTAGCACAGAAGTCCCTCTTTATGTTACAATCCCTCTGCTGCAGCACAGAATCAGCTTCCTGGGGAAAACAGAGACAGACTTTTACACTGAAAAGACTGCAACTTTGGAAGACACCAACTTGATTTGTCTAACTGAGACTGCTGAAGTCTTAATTATCTTTTTTTAGAGGTCATTTTGGCAGATTGTGTTTCCATCTCTTAACTTTGAAGTCACTTTTATAAGCAATCGCATCATGGCCAGTATGGAGAGGAGGAGCAATTACAGTGACCAATAATGCTTTCACTGTACATATCATGTAGTACTGGTTTAAGATACTTGGAAAAATGTGAACCTATCTATCATGAAAAACTCTTTTGCAGTGCTTGTTCACATACATTTGGGTATCTGGAGTGCCTACCAACCCACAAACTGTGAAATAAAACAACTCAGTCAGTTTTTTGTGGGCTGTCTAGATCAGAAAACATGTGATTCAACAAGCCGTTCAGATTTGGCTCCCCTTCCTATGTCACATACAGGCTCATTAGAATATACCACCCATAGATTGAGAACTATACCTTTACAAAGGTGCTCCATATTAATCTCACAAGCCAATCAGAGCAGACTGGGCTTTTTCAGGAGGCACCGAAACGGAGCATTTCAGACAGAGGGTGAATACAGATATATTCAGACACAGTATGAGAAAAATAATGTGTTTTTTGAACATTAAGGCATGTAAACATGTTCTAGTAGAAACCCCAAATACAAGTCATTGAACCTGGAAATGAGAATGAAATGCCCCCTTTAAGTGGTGGCTTTGTTTACAGCACATGGCCTTCTCTCTGAACCTCTACAAACCTCAGAATACAATTGTGCCACACTTTGCATTTATTTGAGCCCGTCTAAAATCACATTCACTTTCCTTATCATGTCGAATACCTGTTGTTAAGTGTCTTTCTTTGTTGAGCATGACATGTGCCAACTCATGTTGCGCAGATTAGAGAAATGTACATGGCATGTCAATTTCATTGATATCTCCTAAAATTACAAATTTGCCTCAAACAGCTCAACAACCTGTACAGCATACAACACCCTCTATAACTTAGGCTCAACACCCTCTTAGACAAACTGAATCCTTTAATTAGAGTAGATAGAGAACATCTAGACTTACAGTTATTGTCTCTCCACCGAGGAGAATGAATGGCTGGGATGCAATATGAGGTCTCTTAAAGGAACATTTACCCTCTAATGACAGAGTGACAGACAGTTCTTGTTAAGAATTACTAATTACTCACACTTAGCATTGAATGAAATTCATCCTCTGGCTCGTCTCGTTACATTAATATATCTCGAAATATATCACCGGATAGGTGTTGGACTAATGGTGTTGAAGGATGTTTTATTACCATGACTTGTTAATTCCATAAACCGCTCAAACATCACATGTGACGATCATTTGATTGTCAGGAATATAGTAGCAATAGACACTGTCAATATACAGTTAGGGCTGCACAATTAATAAAAATGTTAACGAAATCGCAATATGGCCCAGTGCAATTTTCAAATCGCAGTATTTGTTAAAATCGCAATTTTTGTTAAAGGTGAAATGTGTGTCAAAATACCATTTTAAATTAAATATTGTGGTGCTGCAGGGATGTCCTGGTCTACACATCATATGCTACACTTTGTTTGGTACCGATCCCTGCAGAAATCACACCATAATCATTGTTATATGATTTTCAATGAAAATGAGAATAATTATGTAAAAATTATCAGTCCTTCTATTATCGCAAATCATATCGCAATTACAATATCAGTCAAAATGTAGATATTTTTTCAAAATCTTGCAGCCCTATATACAGTTAGAACTTAGTTTTGCTTTGAATCTCTAAAAACACAGGTCTAATGAACATATTATCACCTGTCATTGCTAATTTAGCATGTATGTTTCATTTTTCCTATATCATATTTTTAGTAAATAAGCTCACAGTAAACCTATTTTGGGCCCTTATTTGTTGTGCATGTATAAGACCAGATACCGTACAGTATAGATACTACTATGTCTTTGAAGAGGGAGAAGGTGAATGTATGCATTGCTCTAAACTGCCTATATATCCAGCTTAAGAAGCTGTGGGTGGTGCTTTAATTATATTGTCCCTTTCTTAATCACTTATTTTGAAAGCCCTGTCTCCTCGTCGATAGCAGAGAAATGAATGTTATGTCTTAAAATGTTCTTTCCTCAGGTTCTCCTCAAACTGTCAATAACGGGTTGGGAAGGAGGGATCCTCGGCCATCCTCAGCGCTGCTGATGGATATGCTCACACCTCTGAGAGGTAAACAGCATTGATTCTGTCCCACTATCACCTCTAATTTGCTTCCAGCCTCTGCACAATAAGCTCCTTTATGACTAATCACACCCATTTACAGGACTGATACAAGGCTTTTTTTTTATTTTCAGAAGTGTGCCTGAAGCTCTCAGACCCACTGTGTCAGTATTGAAATGTTTCTGGGCTGTCACATCTCGCCACTTCCTTAGCCCTAATGTGATCGATTGGACTAGCTACAGAGCCATAACATGCTCCTCTACAGAGCACTTTTATAGTAACATTTCAGGCCCAGTTGAACCCTGCTTCCCCCGGGCCATTAAATGAAAAACTGGACCTCAAGTGGATCTCGGAGTCTGGTCCATCCCTGAGCTTACAGGCGCGTTAATGACAGAAATTGTACATGTCAGTACTACCAGAGAGCCCAAGGATTAAATAATGTGCATGTAATAGTGAGATCTGAGGTCTTGGCCTTGATGTGCTAAGAACATTTGCAATACCACTTTAATGACGGAAGGAAGGAGCCGGGTCTGAGACTCTTGCCTTAGAGGACATGTCAGGCCTTTCATGAGAAACGTTTTAATTGCAACCAAAAATGTCTATTAGTGAAGTCTCCCTTAGGCACACATTGTATCCATTATAGAGGTCATACAGTTGGGTTGAAATACATCATTCGAAAAGATATATGTCCAAATGCATTATCATTGTTATATTTATTATTATTATAGTACGTACTCTTAAGTTGTGCAATGCATCACTGAGTAAAGATTTATGTTATCATTACTGTTAAATGTAGTACTTTTTTTTATATGGTCAAATACAGTTGTTGATACTCTTATTTAGCTGTGAATTAAAGCCTTAACGCAATCAATATTTCGGAGGTTGTATCAGGCTCAGTTTTAAAGCAAGAAAGAAGATACTGGCGTCATATGAAACTACAAAAACCTAAGGAATCCATTGGTGCCAACCGTGTCATACTAGCTTGTCGAGAAGGAGGTTAAATAACGCTCCAAACGTACACTACATTTTAGCGAGGAAAAACTGGCATGGCCATTTTCAAAGGGGTCCCTTGACCTCTGACCTCAAGATTTGTGAATGAAAATGGGTTCTATGGGTACCCACGAGCCTCCCCTTTACAGACATGCCCACTTTATGATAATATCATGCAGTTTGGGGCAAGTCATAGTCAAGTCAGCACACTGACAGCTGTTGTTGCCTGTTGGGCTTCAGTTTGCCATGTTATGATTTGAGCATATTGTTTATGGTAAATGCAGTACCTGCGAGGGTTTCTGGACAATATTTGTCATTGTTTTGTGATGTTATTTGATTTACAATAATAAATATATACATATGTTTGCATAAAGCAGCATTTTGTCCACTCCAATGTTGATAAGAGTATTAAATACTTGACAAATCTCCCTTTAAGGTACATTTTGAACAGATAAAAAATGTGTGAAAAATTTGCGATAATCATGTTTAACTAAGGACAATCATGTAATTAATTGCGATTAAATATTGTAATTTAATTCGATTGACAGCCCTACTACTTACTAATACATTTATTGACAATTTCGAGTCGTTTACACAGCGTCACATCCATTATGCTTACAGCCACCATATCTGTTAAATGTAGTGTTAAATGTCTTTCTCTGACAGTAGTAGGCATGGGACGATATGAAGATTTCATGTCACAATTATCCTGGCGAAAATAATTGCTATTCATGATAAAAAGATAAAAATAGCAACAGTGTGTGAGACTGTTCAGGATACAGATACAGGAATTATCATGTTGTCTGTATTTTTTAAAACCAGGCTCTATTTTTCACTTCTCTACCATAATAGCGAGCTAGACAGCTTTTTCAAGTCACTAGGGAGGATATTCACGATTATCCCACGATAAAGGAAATTCACCACGATCAACTTATTGTGTGACTTTAATTGCGATCTGCGATAAAATCCTATATCGTCCCTAGACGGTCACTGTCGTTCTCAGTCGCTACAAACTTGTGCTCAAATCCAGAAAATAAAAGACAGATGGTGTTGTTTGTTACCCCTGCATGTGAAATTTCTCAATATATTTAATATTATAAACACTGAACAGTAAAACAAATGTCAGTTAATTCCATGAATTCAATTCGAATTCTAACTTAGATCTTGTTATTATACCCATTTATGTGGACCGACTGGAACACACGAGATGGCGTTAGCCCCCAAAAAGTGGGAGCAGATGGCCCATGGGGGCATGTTTGCCAGATTTAAGACTTATAAAGAACTGACACACACAAATAAATTTGGACAGTGTGGCTTTAACATCTGAGAACACTATTTAACTCATCCCATCTCAGGAAGTTTTCACACTTCACACTTCATTAACCTCTAGGGCACCGATTCCCTGGGAAGTCATGGAGGGAAAATGCTTGTCTTTTTCATACAAATCACCAGCAAGCGGTAAGCCCCCAATGACAGCATTTACATGCACACAGTATTCCAGATAATAGCTGATATTCCGGTTAAGGTGCGATTCAGTAAATGCCGTTTATATGCACCTTCACGTCTCGATCACAAATATCCATGTACATGTGCATAAACAGAATATTCCAAACACTATTGTGAAAACCACGCCTGCACTAATCGCAAAAAAACAACGATAATTGGGATAAGATGAAGTTTACTTGTCTCAGTATCCCAGATTAAATTGACATATTATGCCAGCTACCAAAGCAAGTGTTTACATACAGAGTAGTCTAACACTTGCATGGATCCAAGTTAAATGTATTTTCATTTAAGCTTTTGTACATACAGAATTTTCCAGATTTTTGCAATGTAGACGCAGCTTTCAGACAACAAACAATGAATGTAGGTGTTGTTACTGTATACGAATATTTAGAGGTTTACATGTTCCAACTCATGAACAATGCTTGAATATCACAATTAATGCCATGAATCCTTGTCTAGAAGCATGTCAGTTTTCATAAGTAAAATATATTTACTCAAAACACATTCAACGTCTTCTATGTTTTTCACCATTAACTCTTTATACATGTAAAAAATACTCTACCTATACTGGTGATATTCAATGTAAGTTGCTTTAGAGTTTGTTGTTTCCCCTGTGCATCGAAAAATAAAGTTGAATTGCTTTTTATGAGGTGATAATTAAAAGGCTCGATCAGAGATGGAGGCGTGGAAGGTTCAGATATTTCATAAAGACAAACAACCAAAAGATATGGTGTTAATTGCAGGGTCATTTTTGTAATGTTGATTCATTAGCGGTCAAAAATAATAAATAAATAAATAAATAAAATGCTTAAAAATAACCACATCTAATTGATTTACGAACAGAATTCCAGGCACAATAAACTGTAGGCATGTAAAAAAATATTGATACACTTGAGTATTGCAATATTAGTTTTCTGATAGTGTATCGATTCTCAAAGCTGAATCATAACCTCTGTATGTATGTATATATACAGTGTATACTGTATATATGGGTAACACTTAATTTTACTGCAAATTTCATGGTAATTCTGTGATAATTAGCAAGTAATCTATTTGAAATTTCTTTGGAATTACTGCCAAATTACCCCAATATTTACCTCAAAATGTATCGGAAATTACTTTATTATAAACATTATTTAATAATTATATTCTGCTATTTCCCAATAGCTGGTAATTTATTTAATACATTTTCAGGAAAAGAATACAAATTAATTGATATGTTTTATTTCCATGTCTGCTGATAAATAGATAATAATTAGCAAATAACTTAAAGCTTAGAGCTTAAAAAAACTCCTTGAATCATTACATTAGCTATCAGGTAACATTTGTGTCGACAATAATTCACACAGTGGTGAGATTTATGCCTGATCAGAAGTGTCTTCTATTAGTTTTGGTTTTCCACCTCTGATGAAGAGCAGCGCACAGCCGCTTCTCAAGCCTAAGGGCCCTATTTTAACCATTATATGCTATTTTAGCATATAATTATTAAATCATGTTTATAATAAAGTAATTTTCGATACATTTTGAGGTAAATATTGGGGTAATTTGGCAGTAATTCCAAAGAAATTTCAAATAGGTTACTTGCTAATTATCACCTAATTACCATGAAATTTGCGGACCTGTAAAATGAAGTGTTACCCATATATGTGCTAAATCACATTCAGAATAATCAGTTTGATGTTCTACTGTTACTTTTTGAATCAGACAAAATTCTCTAAATGTAAACCGTTTTCTAGTAATCAATTCAACCTGCAAAATGCAATATAATCATATCTGTATTATACCATATCAAATTATTGCCCAGCCCTAGTATAGAGTACCTACGAGATAGGTTAAAGGTGGAGATTTTAGTGAAAATAGCTACTAACCCTAAAAAATGTATGGCGAGCATTTCTCTTTATTAAAGACACACTACTTCCTGTATTAACACCAAACGTTGGCACTGGACGTTCTGTGGAATCACCCAAAGAATTTTGCAAATTAACTTTTTGAGAGTTTACCCAAACCCATAGTCTGTTTACTGGATGTAAATCGCGCACTACAGATGAGTCCAATATGAACATATTTCTTCGAGATAGTGGGCTATTCCCTTGTTAATGGACAACCCTTCAACCATCTCAGCTGGTGAGTGTTTCATTTGCTGTTGGACTAAACTCTCTGTCTTTATCACCATAGAACTAGAAGTGACAAATATGCAAACAAAACAAGCACAACAAAGCCTTACTTTCAGTGTTTGTCTGAGGCAGACAAAACAATGAATATCTTTCTATATCTATTTGCTGTGGTTACTAACAAGTAACCACAGTCTAGTGTGGTCTAGTGTAGTTTCTAGGTTACTATGGCTGTGCATACACCGAGAAGTTGATTAGCCAACCACAATGGCGTTCTCAACTCTGATAGCAGGCTGAGCTGGTACATTTTGAGACTGTGTGAGCCGTCACATACTGTACACACACACACAAGCAACACAAAACAATCCCATTCAAACTGAATGCACCTTTCTGGGTAACAACTTGCTAAACTTTGACCAACTGTGTAGACACTTCAAACCGTTCCTTTTCTAAACTTTTCTGCCCAACTGTAGTCAATATGATGGTTTCTGAGACGCCTAATTCAACCATCTGCTGCCAGTCTTCTGAGAAGTCCACATGGGACTTTGCTCTGGAGCTGTGTCCTCCTCTTCCTCAGATCACAGCGATGTCCTGTCTTGGATGATGCTTCTGCAGGCCTTCGGGACGCGCTTATTGAACAAAAAGATAGTTTCATTCTCCCAACGCTTTCAGGCAACAGCTGAGGATGTTCTCCAGGGTTCCTCTTCTGAGCTGCAGTACATACTGTACACCCTGGTGGTGGTGATTCACATTGATCCAAGCAAGAAAGATTCAAAGAAATTATAGGCTTATTGAACTGTGAAATCCTATACTGGGACCTCAAGCACCGAGGTTACCTGGCTGCACTAATTTGCTACGAGCAGCAACTATAGTTCCTGCTTTGACAGAAGCATGGCCTGAGCAGAAAAGCACTTCTCTCTGCAGGAACCAGGGTCTTGCTTGTATATGGTAGATTTACACAAGCTGAAGGTGAAAACAGGATTACTCAGAGTATCCTATATGAATACTATATGCAACTAAAGCAGGTATCTACTTTCCTTGGACGGATGCCGTTAAAAACAAAACTGCTGTGCACAAATAAATTCTGGAAGATCGGAGCATCAATCTACAGGCAGCAGTTGAAGAACTCTTTTTACCACTATTCACCATGAATACAAAGGCTTTGCTTTACATTACACCTTCTTGCACACCCCTAATCAGCTCAATGGTCTCTGTGCCATCCTTGTGCACTAAAGAGGAAGTCTGTTCAGCTATACAGAAACTGTTTTTCCTCATGCAACAGGTCATTGGGATCAGAAGGAAGGGCAGGTTCTTCTCTGTCTGCATTATGTGTTATGGAGGTGACCACTAACCCTGTTTGGAGGTTTCAAAGTATTTGTTTCCCAAATGGCTCTTTCATTAACCCAGTGGTGCACTGCAATCCGTTCCCTGGTCTTCTTTCTTTCGTGATATTCTGCGCTCTAAATGTTGGGAAGGTTCCTTTTCATTGTGAAATTAAGGTCTTCTAATGTTCCCGTCACATTCATTGCTGTTTCAAGGGCCCATAAGCTCCAGCCTCAGCTGGTTAATCATCGCCGCTGGTCATCACGTACCAAACCAAACCTTTTAGAAGCATGGCCGATTGCTGTTATTGCCTGGAGTTTTCTGTCAGTGTCACCCTTCCCTCTTGGATCAATGATGGCAATCACGTTATTCTTAAACTAAAGCCACTCCCAACTGACAGCCTAACTCCACCTACATCTTGCACTCTGGGTCTGTTGACTATGTGCTCACCATGAGTTGTTCCTATGTGATTCATCCACTAGCTCTTAAGCATTTCACGCAGGCCTTGTGGCAGCTTATTACCAGCCATGTGGGTTGTTTTCTATAAAAATTCGCAATCCTGTCTCTAACAAATTTGTCCAGGATCTCTTGTTGGGTCTCTGTAAATTATAGAGTACGGTCTAGACATGCTTTATAGGAAAAGTGTCTTGAGATAACTTCGGTTGTGATTTGACGCTATATAAAAATAAATTGAATTGAATGGCATCCCATCTCAGCATTTAACCATGACCACATTGTCAAACCTTAACTAAGTGCTTTTAGTTGCTCAAACTCAGCCATACCTTAATCATTCTTTAGCTGCCATGAGCCGATATTGTAGGACAAAGAAAGACAAACAATGAGTGGATATTTTAGGTTGTTTTTTTGTTTTTTTAGAAAGAATGCTCATCTTTAATATGATCAATATGAACATTTTTTTCTAATTTGTTGATTAAAGAAAGCATTTAGTTTTTTGTCTGAAAGCATATTTCGACAATACCGGATTGTTGCATTTTAACGTTAAAGTCGAAATTAAATGAAAATGTCTTTTTAACCCTTTTAGATGACCTCCCCGGTCATATTGTGCACTTATTTAACAATGTATGCCCCCAAAAAAATCTTCATATTTTTATATCAAAATCAAATAATCTTTTCTTCCTGTAAAACAAAATATGACATGTGCTTATGTAAGCTAGTACCAACCAATTTCAACCCATAATATCATGACATCCATCCATCAATAAATCAGCAACTTTTAGCGACAACGGAGGTGTGGAGGCTCCAGTCAAATACGAAGGATTTGATTTAAATCCCTCTTGTAACTGTACACCGCTCAAATATTGTTTCACTGGGGAATACGGCACAGTACAGAAGCTAAAGATGCTCTAACATCCGTTTCACTGGGACTTTGAGAGAAGGGTTGCTCTATTCATCTACCGGTGGTGGTGTTGAAATAGTTCATACTGTAGGCTACATACTTTTGACTGTGTGTTGCATTTTGACATATTAATGTAAAAAAGAAGCTAGACAACATAGTGTGTGCCATCAAATTAAAAAATGTAATGTACCATGATTGAATAGGCTATCCAGAGGATATTTGAAGACTCCACATACGTAATCTACACATGGCCACGAGTCTGCCAATCAGCCTACGCGTTTATGAGATTGGAGCCAAATGGAGACCAAGGATTTTATTTTAAATTGTTTAAACCATATTTGTTTTCATAAATAGAATCACCAGAGAAGGTGATAATTGGTATGTATAGATATATCGCCCTATTGCCTTACAGCATGTTGCATTGTGGAACAGCATCAATGTGTTTATACATTAATGCAAATCATTATTATTCACATAACTTATTAACAGCATCATATAGTGAGTTATCATGTAGACTATAAGCTAATTATAAGCTAATGCTTATTATGCACCAATCTGCTCGAAAAACATTAGCAGCCTAGTTAGTTAGTGAGAGTTATAGTGGCTTAAAGGACCAGTGTGTAACATTAAGGGGGATCTAGTGGCAGAAATGGAATATAATAGTAATACGTATGTATTCTTTAATGAATAAGCACCTGATAATAAGAAGTGTTGTGTTTTCATTACCTTAGAATGAGCCGTTTATATCTACATTCAGAGCGGGTCCTCTTCACGGAGCCGGCCGCCATGTTTCTACAGTAACGGACAAAGCAAACACTGGCTCTAGATATAGGGACATTCACATTTTCACGTCGGCCACCTCACTTCTCCTATACAGACGTGGCACACAGGAGGAGTTTCAGTTGGTTGCAATCTGCAACCTCACCACTAGATGCCGCCAAATCCTACACACTGCACCTTTAAATATTTGGGTTACCTTGGCCCGTTTGCTGATCTTTGATTTTTCAAGACTTGTAGCCTCAGCTAATATCCATGCATCAAAATCATACCACCTCATGTACAAAAAAACAAACAAAAAACAACCTGATATCAACTAAAGCTGAACTATATCGTGAATGTACTGCCTACACTCTACAAGGTATACCAACTGTACATACAGAAAAGCTACCAGAGCAAGGGCGTCTAGACTCACCACACAGAGAAATACATTCCAAACTGAGTTTATTTGGTTTATTTTTCTATTTGTCGAGATGTGGACTGATGTCAAACTCACCTACAGTAGGAGTCGAGTCGGTATACAGTACAAGCCTCTTAAATCCCACCAGATTTGATAGCAACGACAATCTGAGACAAGTGGCATCAAAGTGTTTCTCAGAATTAGTGATTACTTTTACACGGTCTTCCAAGGGTTTGTAGTCATTTTGGATGCTGTGGTAGAGCGTCAGAGTTGCCAAACATTTTGTTACACTTAAGTTAAACGTGGAAGCTGTCAGGTTTATGTATTAAAGACAATGAGGTGTCAGGAAGCAGTTGTTCATTTGCTTTGACATGTATGTCCAAGCATGTCTGCCAGTAGCCTTACAAGAAGACCATCACATCCTTAAACTACCAGGATACTTTTTAACACATTATCTGCTTTTTCTACTTTATATATTTTTTTTGTCCTATGAATTATAAGTTTGTGGCACAATAGAGGACACTTTATATAATGAGGCCAGACAGATAGTAACAGGTGTGACCATTCTGAGAAAGACTCCAGTCACCTCTCACATCATCATACAAGGATGCAAGTGCTCTTATTGTGAAGAGGAGTCTAATATCTAATCCTTCCCTACAGCTATTCCAAGACAATATGGAGCCGGCATAATGCAGAAATGTGCAATATTTAATGAGAAAGGCATTTCTTTTTAAAAAGGAAGAGGGAAATGGTGCGTTATTGCACTTCAGAAAACTGACTGCACCGTCTCTGTCTCCTGCATTGCGTAACTTCAAAATAAAAAGACGATTAGAGTTGTTTGATTGGTCACTGAGGGACATATTAATTTGGTAATATTTCCATGTGTTGTTATAGCAGTAGTTCTCAAACTTTTACATTACAGTTTACAGTCTGGGAAACACAAAATATATTTATTTATTTTTTGTGTAAAAGAAAAATAATGATGAGTGTCAGCCTCTCAAGTGAGTTTAAAAGATAAATGTTTGTCCTTTTGCTAATATTTATCTTCATGACTAATCAGTTCACAAATGTGTTTGCTCATTACTACATTCTCTATTTTGTCTTTTATAGGTCACATTTCTCAAACCACAAGTGAATGCAATGTTCTGTAAGGTCTTCTAACATTTCAGCTGTCATGTTGTGGAAATGCACTTGTTTGCGATACAAAGTCATATTTGTTTAGTACTTTCTTGAGGAAGGTAATATGGAAACCCTTATTTACCAGAAAGCTGACATCTATATTGTCACGACAAATATTCATGTCACCATATCACCAACTCCTTTATCCTTAGCTCAATGCAGATCAATATTCTATAATAAATAATGAAAAAGCACATTTTCTTCTGTTCATTTTTGTTGTGTTTTTCAGGAATATGTGTTCTTGAATTGTTTTCAGAAATCTTGGAGAATTGCACACAGATTATGGAATGTTAAAGAAAATAAAAACACCACAGGAGTTATGATGTTTTACCATGACAGCAACACATTTGCTAACATAAAGTTGTTATATTTGTATCTTCTTTTTATCCACCTTTAGTAAGGTGGATTTTTATCCACCTTTAGTAAGCAATCCAGAGTGGTGATAACTTTGGCATAAAATGCACTGGATAAAATTAGTAAAATATATTTAATACTTTGGGAGTATAGTGTGAAAATCATCAACCTCAAAAAGGGGCGTATTTTTTTTTTTACAGGAGAAAAATAAACAAGACAAAGTCAAAGTGTAGATGGTCTTCAGTTAATCATATTTAGCAAAGACTGCAATTTTAATGAGTCTTTAAATTCACCTAAATTTGAGTTTTTTCACGTTAACAGCACACAGGAAGCTGAGCAGCGAGTGCTCAAGTGTTATTAACTAAATTTTGATTAGGGGGATTTTTTTGCGAAATACTCCAAGATAATTAAAAATATTTTAAGGATCGTCCAGAAATCAATGCAGACGGTAATGTCAGGCTTATCCCAGGTATGCGCGGGAAAGATAAGAGTGATTAAACCCACCGGCGCATTAATGAGTATGTAGATGTAAAATAATCCTAAAAGGCATGGCGGGGTTGCTGCAGGAGAAGCCAAATGTCAAGTGGCATTTTATTTTATGGAGGATCCTTTTTTTAAAAAGGGGACACGGTTCTTTCTTATCCAAACTGAGCCCTCAGAGCCTCCAAGATCTCATACAGCGACACAAAGCGCACAAGAGTAGCCTGCACACAGAGACGGGATTTGAGGCGAGAACACAGGTTGGCCATTTGAGTTGATTTGAGCATGAAACTTGTAAAAAAATCCTTCCCTGTCACAGCTATTTTAAAAAATGCATTCATTTGCGTCAAATGAATAAAGCAATAACTTAAAATGATACTCAAGGAGAAAACATTATTTTTGGGGGGGGTTGTTTAGGGTGTTATGGTTAAGAAAAACCTCAAATTCAAAATAATACAATTTCTGCAATAACATAAAATAGCACAATTGTACATTTATTTCAGTCATCCGGCGCAGTAAAGGAGAGCTATTTGTGTCTAGTTTAGTTGGCCATAATATGGGGGAATAAACCGATATAATGTCTGTGATGGAAAACATTTGGTTAGTCATTTGGCTTGGAAATGAGAGGCTTATTTCTGAAGACGCTGATTTAGGCTGCAGCTCGAATGCTGCAAATGAGACCCTTAATATCATGGCCATAATTAATTGCGCAAATTTGTTTCTATTAAATAAAACTAACACATACTGAGAAAACTCTATTAGCCTTAATTAAGCTTGATATCCTAATTTAGGAAATGTGTGGTTGAAAACAAGCCCGTTTTGGTAGATTTTTTTCTCTGTCTTCCTCCGATAGTGGAAAGCCCTACCAGCTTTCTGCCTTTGGGCTGCTTTTCCTCCTTTGAGAGTTGGAAATGAGAAATGGAAATGGAAATACCAGGAGGTGCTAAATTAGCTGCCTGATCTGCACTTATTGCCGCATACAGGGCCCCTATTACTTTGCCAATCTGTGCACCTCTTTTAGCATTCCGGGCATGGAGAAGCTTCGAGATAGCAGATTTATCAAATGGGAAAATGAATGCATGATGATCAGTTAAATTGAAAATCAGCGTCTGCATGACAGCCCGACCTGACACCTCCGTAATTAGAAAGAAAAATGATGGCGTCCGATGCATAATAGAGCAAAAACAATTTACACTCTCCCATAATGATCCGGCGTTCAAATTGAAAATTTCTCCGGGTATAAATTGAATTCATAAAGTATGATTCATGGACGACACATCTCCTGGAGGCTGCCTGGGCATATCGATTGATAGTTTGTCTTGAATCATGCAGCGTGCAGCTCTCAGGCAAGAAAAGCTTAACTACTTAAGCAAATCGCTAATTTCACCTTAAGGCCACCAATGTGCAGCCAGCGATACTCCTATTCAGTGCGCTAATGAATTATGGATGAACTGGGCATACGTCCCAAATAGCCTAAGAGTAGCATGGAAAAACACACACCGAATAAATCTTAGGGGTTATTTCAAATCGGCCCCGGTTATCCCACAATTTAGTTTGGTTCCTGTGTTTTTAAAGAATTAAAAACATATGGATTTATCAATTTCCAGCTTGAATTGTGTCAGAATATTCCCTATAGTTAATAGTGGAAACATTTAACCTTATAATATTGCAAAAGTTCAGTTAATATGAGATGTAAAAAGATTCATGTAAACTCACTGACTGAGAATATTATCGAAAAGTTAAAGTGGTGTCATGGAGGATAAAATAAATAAATAAATAAATACACATTTAAAAACAGCATAAAGCAGCATGCAGACACAGAGGATCCACCTCTAACCCGCAGCAGCCTCTGCAGGCCTAATCTCCTGCATGTTCCCTGTGTGTGCCATGTTGGCTGTGTCTGCCCCTGCCCCCCCACCAACCTAATAAGACATTGCTTCCTAGAGCAAACAGCTGCATGGGTTGAAATTTATGTAAATATTTTGAAAGGGACACTGGCTCAGAAATTCATTTGCGCCGGCTCAGACGTAAAGCTCACCCCTCTGATTATTTTCAATTTATTTGCAAATCGAGACCCAAAGAGAACACTAAAGGGCTTGTGGATTTTAACAAGGATGCTATGGCTGGACTTTTTTTTTTTTATTTTAAGATTTTTTTTTTTTGTAAGTTATTACACGGCACACAGCAGCCTCGACATTTCTTCCTTTGGGTCGACGTGATATTGTGGTCAACACTGCTAATATTGCAAAAGGGAGCAGATGTCCCAGATCCCGCATGGCTTCCCTGGGGACCACCAACCCTATTAGAACAAATGTGTTCTGCTATTGTAAATAGGCACGTTTGCCTCAGCCCGTCCTATTACAGCCGACGCATGATCAATAGGCTGATAACACAGAAACATCAATGTAAAGCGACAGAACAATGAGGGATATCATCGAACATCTATCTTAATATAGCCCTGCTACAAGGGGCCCCTGACAAAGTGGAGAGAGAGAGGGAGATGGGGGGAAGAAGGAAGAAAAAAAAAAAAAAAAAGCTCATGAAAATGCCTCCCCACGAATCCCCATCTCCTATCCAATATGCACAAACACACACACTCCCAGCTGCCGGGGCTATTATTTTCCTATTTCAATTTGACACCCAGGCCTTTTCATGCTAATTCTATTATTCTTGGAAGTTTATGTGATTTCATATCACTAGAAATCGGTAATGTATTATAACCCCCTTTGAGCTAAAATAAACTGAATCCCCCTGCAGTAGCCACCGGGAAAATAATTACTTTCATATCAAAACTCTGCAGGAGTCGAGCGGGTCCTTTTCGCCTCAGGCTCGTAACCTCATTTCAGTGGGGGCTTATAGATGAATAAATTTGTTAAGGCAATATACAAAGTACAACATGAGATTTCTTAAGAAAGCCCTTCCTACTGTAGGCTACTGTAGTCCATGTGCTGCTATTTAAGGTCTCACACGGTTCGAGGTGCTTGTATACAATAGATTTATTTAAGAAAAACCTTACATATATAAATAGTATAATACCTTTTTTACAGCTCTTGAGGATCTTTGTTGGTCTTGTGTTTTTTTTTGACAAGTTATCACACATTAAAGGATATCTAGAGACTCCTGACTCACACACACATACACACTCGCAGAGAGAGAGAGAGAGAGAGAGAAGAGAGAGAGGGAGAGAGAGAGAGAAGAGAGAGAGAGAGAGCACACCATTGTCAAAATATCAGCAAAGTGGGGAAACCTATGATGCAAAGATCTCTGGGTTAAGCTTTGGCCTAATGAAAGGTGTCGTTTAGAGGCTATATCAGTACTTTTTTTTTTTTTTTTTTTACCCCCAATGATTTATTCCATGTCGACATCTTCTTTAGAGTCTGTCTTTGTTTTAGCTGGACTGTCACTGAGGACACACTCGGGGTGGTCAGGGTGCTCCTTGATCTCTAAATGCTCTTCTCTGTCTGCATCGACAGGCTTATTAATGAGTAACTGTGGACTGTGTTCGTGGGCGAAAGTCGTCGAATCGCTGCAAATAACAGAGGTCTGAGTTTTGCCAGTGGGAAAGGCGGCCCGGTTGGGGCTGGTGTGCGGTGAACGCGTCTTGTCCTCTGACCCCCCCACCACCACATGTCCCTTACGTTGCGTGGCGTCTGCGGCAGAGTCCGGCGAGCTGCTCCTACATCCCGCCGCGCCGCTGCAGCGGACACCGGTCTGGTTTCTCTCCGCCGGTGCGTCGCTGTCACAGGTCGCTACTACTGTTGTTGTTGTTATTGTCTTCAGAGCAGTTTGAGGAACAATGAATCCAAGCGGCTGTGTGATGGGATAGAGCAGGAAGTGTCCTTTCCCTATCAAAGGCCGTGAGGAGGGTAAGGCCGCGGGGTGGCGTCTCGGCCTGGAGTCCGAAAGGAGGCTCTCGACGCTAAAAGGGTTGAGTTTCTGCACGCTGGACGCGCCGCCGCTGCTGCTGTTGTTGATGTTGTTGTTGTTGTTGGAGCACATCAGCAGGCTCGACCGGTGGCCGGCGTCGGGCGAGTCCAGCTCGGATCCGCCCGCGTCCCGGTCCGAGTGTCTTTGGTTCTGGGTTTGGAGAGGGTGAGGTGTTTGGTGGTCGCAGCTCGATTGGTTCCCCAAGCCCACCACGGAGTCATAAGGCGGGCCCGTGTGGTCACTGTCGGTCACATGCGACAAGCCGCTGTCGCTGTCCGATCCCGGGGTGTGAAATAAATCCCCGGCAGCGAGCCTGTTCTGGGACTTGAGCAGCCGTCGCTCCTGCTTTCGCTTCTTCTTGTCCATGCGGTCCAGCTCTCTCCGGGCGATCTCCTCCGGGTCCATGGGCTCCCCGCTGCAGGTGGTGGGGTGGGCGTTGTGAGCGGGTCGACCCGGACCCTTCTTCGTGTTCTCCTTTTTCCTCCATTTGGCTCTGCGGTTCTGAAACCATACCTGCAGAGAGAGAGAGAGAGGAAAACACGTGTAAAATGTTCTGTCACTGCAAGGGGGGACATTAATTAGACCGAAAAGGAGTCAGTGTTTTAACAATATGGTAATTAAACAAATAGTGAGGTTTACACCTTGCTCTGGCTGTTTTGCTATGCAGGCCTTTAATTAGGCCTTTGATTAAAAAAAAAATATCTGTGCACACAAGGTTAAGGAAATTGGGATGAAGCTTAACAAAAGAAGCTTTATTTAAAGTATAGGTCAGGTTTATAGGTCTTAATTATTTTTTTCATATAAACTCTGCAATTAAACTTCACTTTGCTATTTTCATCAACAAATATATTCTATAATAAAATATATCATGTCGGTATATTCACTCATGCAATTAAAATAATTGAGGTCAGTAAACTGAATATTTGTTGGTATTTTTGTTTAACAAAGATTGTCAATATATTTGATAAATATAAAAAATAATGTTAAAATAAAATAATTCTAAAAACACAAAATATCAGCCGGCAGTAAAGGCTTCGTTATTTTTCAAAATAAAGGTGTAATTAAAATTGATTTATTGGACTAACATAAGCCATGAAAGGTCAAACAGCACACATCAATCTAGTGGGTCCCTTTAATTATTTTTTAAAAATTATTACAAGGTGTATATTATGACCCAAAATTAACCTATCTGAAGGTTTATTCTGCATTTTTTTTTCAGCAGTTTGGACCATGAAATTGAAACACTGAGCCTTTGTTATGAATTAATAAATAAACAAAGGAATAAAGAAACACACGCACACAAGCTTAAAATGATATATGGAGGAACAAAATAAATATTTACCTGAACCCTTGATTCTATCAAGTCCAATCGAAGAGCCAGAGCCTCCCTCATGAAAACGTCGGGATAGTGGCTCTCATTAAAAGCCTTTTCTAATTCCTCCAGCTGCCAACCAGTGAAATTTGTGCGAGTTCTCCGTCTCTTGCAACCAGGGCTATCTTTGTCTGGGTCCCCCGAGTCTGACAGCAGAATGGGAAGAAACGTAAACAAACAATAGCCTGAGATATTTTTTTAAATTACCACATTTCAACACAATTCTAACAAGACTGGTTTCATGCATTTACGAGCAATTCTGCAAACTTTACAGCTGAAGAAGGTGATTGCATTTGTGTAAACACATGCAGATGATCAAATCTGTCGCCTTTTTTCTGAATGAAGAGGAAACCCTTCAGATGTTAACACAGGCATTTCCATGCTCTAGTATTTCCTGACTGACAGGAACATTGTTTTTTGCATGGGTGCATCTTCAGCTTTCGGAGATGGAGATGAAGTGGGAGGCGATGTGTATGTGTGTGTGTGTGTGTGTGTGTGTGTGTGTGTGTGTGTGGCTCGGCTTGTACACCACCAAGAGGAGAACTTGTATCGCAATATCCTGTCTTTGTGTCTTTTTCTGTTTTTGTCTTTGTGCAAGCAGCAGCCGACCTATAGAGGAGAGCTTGTTGTGTGTGTATGTGTGTGTGTATATTATAATGTGGCTTACCTGTCAGTTTGTACTGCTGATTATCTCCATTCATCCCGCAGCCCGAAGACAAGAGGGGGTTGGAATTACCCACTGACGCCGTGCAGGAACCATTGAGTAATCCGTCTATTGAGAAGGGAACCGCGGACGCGGATTGAAGTTGATGCCCGGCTAATTCGTAAACGTGATGGTGGCTCAGATGGTACGGGAAGCCCACCATCCCGCCGAGAGAGCCTCCGAACTGGGCGTGAGGTGCATCCAGTATCCTGCTGTCCATCATCCCGCAGGCGCAAAAGGGAAACGACGTCTGGAGGCCGGCGATGGGAATTTTAAAAAGCATGCAGTGAGTGTGGCCAACGAGCAGGGGACATGATGTGAAGGGAGGGATGAGCTGTACTTTATCCACATGAACCTCCCAATAATTAGCCCAGGCTCTGGGAATAGGAGACCCAATGAGAAGCGGTAATGGGCTCTGACGTCAGAGGCGCGCTCTTGCAAACGCTCCCCGTATCGATTGCTAATTAAAGCTGACATCCACCTCAATAAACAATATCAGAGCTGTCACAACAAGACAGGAGGGCTTTGATAAGAACTACATCGCAACTACACGGGGGACCCACCGGGAGGAAAGGGCTCAGCGCATCCCGGGAAGGAAGGGCTACAGGCGGATCGGTTAGGCCAGTGGCTCCCGGACTTTTTTAGCACGGTGGAGGCGCTGCAAATAGATGAATATTAGACCAGAGTACACACAAAAAAATATAATATTTGAACAAAGTTAAAGCCGTAGCTGTTTATTAGCATTATTTTTTTTTTTTTTAGAAGTATTGTTATTTTTTTTGTATCGGCAGAAAAAGTGAGATCAAAAATGAGGAAAACTACAATAATAACTGATAATATAATGTTGATTTTAAATGTTCTTTTCTCCTGTAACCATCTTTGGACTGTGGCTCTAGTTTGGGAGCCACTGAGTTAAGATCCCCCCCCCCTACCCCCACCCCCCCATGTTATTTATGGATCATCATTTAAATACATTAAACCTTTACAATCAGACAGGTCCACGTGGTAAAACAAATAGGGTGATTGTTGAAATATGGGTGTGTTTAAAAGGCACAAAGCGAGAGTGAAACTATAATATTTTACTGTTACAAGGCGAGAGCTTCAGTTCACTACCAACGCGACAAAATATATGAGCAAATAAAGGAACTACTAAAAAAAAATATAATCCAATAACAAAACAGCAACTAAACACTCCTATATGCATCATCCACAACGTTTCCCTGTCAGGAAACTAAATTGGAAAGCTCCTCCACTTGTGCAACCCCCTGCACTCAGTATGTGACCAGCCTAAATCCATATCTGCTCATTAGGTTTTCAAATAATTAATTCGACTTTATTTATCCCAAGTCTTGCGCTGTCATAATGTTAATCAGAGTTGAAATTTCGCACCCCACTCATTCCCTGACCCCTTGGCACCCGGATTGGCATGTTGTAATAACCTGAATCTCTCAACAGAAGCTGCGATAATTGTTACCCTATTAGCATGCAAATTGTTTAATTAATATTATTATGAGGAAGTATATAATCCGCTCGTCACTTGACCCCCAAGCCCCAAATAACAACCCCTCTGTATTTCAGTGTGTAGCCTTACATTTTAATGAACTCCTCAGAAATGATCTAGCCTATTTATCCATCTTTCCTTTTCGAGCAGCCTCGTCTTTGAAGCTCTTTTTGTATTTTAACTTTAATTTTAACGCACACGGACAAGATCTTATGAATAATTCCTCCCCATTCATTTCTTTCTTTCTTTCTTTCTTTTTTTTTTTTTGAACATCTAAAATTCAATAATTGCTTTTCGTTCATTTCCAAGCATATATATGTGCTGTCCCCCCCAACTCGGGCGCACACACACGCAGGGGGCTCAATGAAAGGCAGCCCTTGACACAGTCTCCAGAGACGTTGCATTTAAATCCGTTTTTCTACAACCGGGTGACATTGTCAGATTCTAGCTTTAATTAACCCGATAATAAGGCGAACAAGGCCAGCGTTCAGTCGCGCTGTTGCTCTGCCTTGTTACCTTTTTTATAACTGGCCCTTTTGGCAGCTGTTCACATGGAAAAATAATAATAAATATGTGTGTTTTTTTTTTTTTTTTTTTTTTTCCCCTCATTGAGAGTTTTGAGTCGTCTGTTGCAGCTGGACACATCGTCTTTATTGCATTTATGTATTGTTGATGTGAATCAATAAGAGAGCAGGGGGCCTATAGACTAATTGATTCAACTTTCCATCCAAAGAGATGAATTCCAGGAGGGCTGAGAGATCATGACAGATAGCCCACACCTCAGCACAGATCAGGGTTTTTTCTCTGTAAGTGTTGGGTGTAAATACAAAATATATTATTTTATTTTACAAGGAAAATGGGTGAGCATAGCATAAAATGTGCATTTATGGGATTTCTAAAGAATATTGTGGACAACTTGCCCTAAGAAGAATTGGTAGTATAGATTTGGGACACAGCTATTACTTTTTAAGATGTCTATAACCCCAACTGCCCCACGATCCCAATGTTTAGGTGAGATGAGTGGACTTTGTTTAAGAGTAATTCAATTGTTTGCCACCATTTTTTGCATTTGGTTGTTTGTATTCAAAGTGTTTTTAAATATTGTGTTTTATTTTAGAATGTATTTGCCAAACAGTGCCTTTTAAACTACAGAAATACTGTAGCCTCATATTTGTGTTGATTTGTTATCATCACTGTTTTTAAATATGCAATGCAATCCTCATGCTTTTGGATATTAATATCCACTATTTATGGGATTTCTAAAGAATATTGTGGACAACTTGCCCTTTCTAAAAACAACAAAACATGAATACTGCAGCTTACCTTTGCTGCTATTTGATATTTCACTGCATGTGTCACCTCGATGCTTAACCCCTTCACCCTGAGCACCTTTTACAAGATAAAACAGCGTTGCCGCCATTAGAGATTACACTTAAATTTATTCTCAAGAGTGACTGGAAGATAGTATGACCAGTAACACACCCTGAAGCCTGGAGAGTGTATTATATTATATCTATGATGAGATGATGCTTTTAGCCACTTTACACTCAGAGCCAGAGACATTTATTATTGTTTTCTGCTATTGTTGCTTCATGCCATATGTTTATTTTATCATTTAGGAGTGTTAAATGTTGTTAGAATCACTTAAGGGTTGCTCTTAAATCCACTACCCACCACAGTGAAGAAACACAGCAGTGGAACTGATGGGAGCGCATGGGAAAGTCACACACCAACTCTCCACACTCACTCATTCACTTACTCTAATCAAGAGTTCAAAAGTCCAAATGTAAAGCCTAGAAATTCACACACGTGTTTTCTTTACACCCCTCAAAGTTTCTTTTTGGGGCTAAACAAATGGAAGTCGACCACCTCTAGTTGCACTTTATCTTGTCCTCCCTAAATACGTCTCCATACTGCCAACTTTATATGTTGGTTTGAGTCTCCTAAGAGGATTTTGGAGCTCACCTGACTCCAGATAACCAGATAACTTAAACTCATAGGCGTGCCAACTTAATATAGGTGTTCTAATGATAGCCTACACCCAACCCCCCCCCCCCCCTCCCAAAAACAGACACAGGTCTTATCAAGACGCCTATCCAACACTGATGCTTACTTTAGCAGCACAGAATCAAATTCATTTTTAATTAGGCAGGCAAATTAATAGGCAGCAGTTTAGGAGTTTAATTACTCAATTAACTTCACGCACGTTAATTTTTAACTATCTAAATTAGGTTGCACATTATTCGATTTGATGATAATTATAGAATTAAATCTAAATTAATTGTTTTGGATGATTTGGATGAACTAGATGCAATTCCAATTAAACAGTAAGGGAGGAAAAAAAAAAAGCTGGATGCCATTTTAAGCTCGCAAATCCTTTGATTCGATTTTAAGCAAGAAACTCTGCCTGGAAATTTTTCCTCTGATCCTACAAATTCTCTCTCCCTCTAATCCCACAATTAAAAGTTTCCTCCCATCTAATTATCTGTAATTGTGCCGCTGTCAAAGTAGAATGGAGAAGTGAAAGCGATTGATTTGGACTTTTAATTCAGTTCATTTCTGATAGAAGAGAAAGTAATTCCCTTCAAATTACCTCATTCAATCCTGACACCCTAATGCCCTTCAAAATCTTTTTTTACTCCCCAGCATTTATATATTAAAAATGAAGCTAGAATGACTAGTGCCTCCTAATAATAATAACCAAACTTCCATTAGAATAATAATTTCATTTCAATTAAAACTGACTTATCACCTTTGCTAAAACGTGCTTAATATGCCGAAAATTATCAATGCTTGAAGGAGCCCAAACTGGGGAGTCTAATTGTAATCAGCAAATCAGAGGTGCTTGTCGCTGCCGTGCCTTTGCAGAGAGGCAGTCTCGGAAATAGAACTAATTTACTCAACTCCCCCGGGAAATCCGCTCAACAGATTAACATTTTCAAAATATAGTAATGATATAATTTGAGAAATGGTGACGCCAATTTGTGAGGAGCCTTTGTGCAGGATAATTTGCATTTTTTTCCTCCTTCGCCACCGCCTGCATTTTGCCCCCGTTAATTACAGCTCTGCAGATGAAGGGTGTGCTGTTTGACTCAGTGCTTATTATTCAACTTCAATATAATAATTCAACTCTACAGGAATATAAAAAAGTGTAGCCTATCCCAATTTTAAGCCATCCTCCATATAATCCCAAATGGTTTTGGATGGGTGAAAATATGTGCATATAGGCATATAGTCTGCCTGTCACTGTGGGTGTCTGTTATTATTCTAGCTCATATAGCTGCTGTGCATGACTTTGTGTGTGTTTATAACAAAAAACGCTTGCAAATGATGGGTTTGTTTGATTTTAAGCACCTCGGGCAGCATCAAACACTCCAAAACTTACAGTTTCCGGAGAGAGATGTGTAATAAATAAACTTCCCTACATCTCACAATGCATTATGCAGGTGTATTAAACTGCGATGCGTCTACACTGAGCAGTGCTTTCACAAGACTTACATCGCTAAACTTTGGCGACTAATCCAAGTACAAAAAACTGAAGGATAAAGTTGAGACAAGGCCTTTGAAATAGAGCTATTTATTATTATCGTAAAACTAGTTGCTGCATGGGCTTGTGTAGTGTACTCTGACTGCAGCCAAATTGGAAGTGATGGCAGGATAGCTAGCAGTCCCTCGCTGTTTCCTCACATTACAAAGAGATCTGGTAGAAACTGAGCGGCGACTCTACTCTGCAGCCCGGCCATCTGCTGCTGTACAGAAAATACCGAACACCCCAGAGATATTTACTGTAGAAATACACTGCAGCAAAACAAGACAACATGTTCTGACACAAAAAGACAGATTGAAGCTTAATGTGAACTTTTGAGACGCGTGCTGAACAAACTTACAAGGCTTATGTTTTACCGCTGCTATTGCTGTTCTTTCCAACAGAAGACATGTTGCAAAAAAAATGTACATTTTGGACATTATCATGGTTGTTGTCAGATCGTGTGGTCCACAACATACAGCCACTTTATGGAAGACAACTACTCTCTCATTCATCCTGCGTTTTGCTATAAATAAATCACACCTTATAAATATGGCCGCAATAGTGTACCGACAGACCTTTGGGCCTCCTTGACCTCCTCATCCAACCAGAATCTCAAAAGACCTGCTTCAGTGTGCATAAAAAGACCTGTTGTGCCCTCTAGTGGCTGTTTGCTTTCCAGTGTTTATTCTATATGGTGTGCCACAAACATGAGTGTTGACCTACACATAATATAGACACAACTATAACAAACAAATGTCTCGAGAGGTTTACATCAGGACCAATAATATGTGGCAAGGTGAGGACAAGCAACGTTTTTGTGTCCGAAACATCCAGTTTGCCAAAGTGTTTTTGAGCAAGAGCTGACCTCTGACCTCTGTCACTGACCTCTGAACTCTAGATTTCCCCACAGCGATCAATAAAGTGTTTTATTATTACTATTAGGGCTGTCCTCGACCAGAAAAAATCTTAGTTGACTAACACTCGATGTGTTTTTGTCGACAGATCTGCAAAACTGAGTTTCTCCACAAAGAATCACACAACTCTAAATCTTGTATTTACCAGAGATGTGTTCACGGAGCTGCCATGTAGTAAACCCCAGTCAAAGCAAAACGTTAAAATAAAAGTTGAAATACATTTTACAGTGTACTGGGACTACAAGGGCGCCATGCAAAGTGCAAAGTTTTTGCATGTAAAAATTAAAATAAATATAAAATAAATAAATAAAAATCAAGTAAAAATTTGCTTGGTAAGAATTCTTGAAATAAGATGTAATATTTAGACCTTTCAAGATAAAAACAGGTCTTGAAATTAGATGGGAAAACTCATTTGGAGCTATATTTCAGTAGTATTAGGAAGTGTTGTGTGTCATAAAAGTAGTATTTTTTCACTTAACAAGATATTCAAGATGCATTGTCTAAAAACAAGTCCTTATATCGCACTGAAATGTTACTTGTTCGGTATCTTATATTAAGTGTTAGGAGATATTTTGACTGGTAATTAGATAAATATACTTGGTAAGATTATGGTCTGCATTGAAGGTTATTCATTTTTAAATATTTCCTTCCTTGTTTGAGTGAAGGTCACTGGAAACATATTTTTAAAGTGTTTTTATCAGCAGCTTCCTTTCTCAGGTAAAGAAAACAAGTGGATGAACAGTTTGAAAATTAGCCTTTTGGTTAAAACTGGCACGTTTACAGTGATGCTGATCAATGTGCTTTAAAGTACTCTCAACATTATTCAACTGCACTGCTGAGAGATCCTGTAATCCTCTAATATGACTGATAATCTGTAATTGCACGATTAACAGCAACTGAAGAAGAGGTGTGTGGCTCTGCAGCGTGTGTGTGGAGGGCCAGGTGTTTTCAGAGCGGTGCCATCTGGACTCAGCGTTAGCAGCTTAGGAGGCAGGTGTTGCGGAACAGCAGAGAAATTTATGCCCTCTGTAACTGCCTCTGCACGCTGCTGCTGATGCACTCTTACATTAGCCTATATATGTCCTATTAATGTCATTTAAATCAGTTACTTTATTGATCCCTTCATGATAATTTGGCTCCTGGGGAGCTGAAATATGCAGGAGAGTGATGGCAACACTGAAACAGTCATGACTATCCTCCTTGAATATTCATCCTATAGTATATATTAACATATATATTTGAATGAATGCAATATTCATTCAATATATAGCAACTTTTGATCAGATAATCTGTACTGAAGAACATTTAAATATAGTAAATAGACTGCCGTTGTATACAGTGTTGTGGCTTTCATGTTATAATGAGAATTTAATGTTAAAATTAAAAGAGAACTTCCATCTCAGACAAGATTTTCACCATGTGGTGACCAAAAAACACACTGTGTCTCTATTCATGGTTCCTCCTCAGCTCAGTGGCTTGTAGAGGAATCCTGCTGCCATCAACTGGTAAAACCTGCAAAGACACCACTCAGCCTGGTGGCATTAAACCTAGAAGTCCTCTGCTCTGATAAATTCACACTTTAAGCCATCAGTTTGCGAGAGATTTAACCTGCGCGCCATCTAAAACAATGTCGGGGTCGATTTCACTCCATTACACTCACTCATCTGACAGAGCAGCCCCAACTCAAACTCAAGAACGTACTTTAAGATCTGTTCTCGGTAAATTGTCAAAAGATTGGATGATTGGACTTGACTTTAAAAAAATCGATGTCAAAATGTAATACTGGAATTATAAGGCTCTATCTCACTTTTTAATAATGCGGAGTTACACACATTTTCATGAATGCTGAATATGACTTTAGGCTTTTTTCAAAGACTCTTTTTGGGGTTTAATATTTAAAAAGATAGAAAGCACATAGCTATTTTTCTATCTCGCTCGCCAAATCTTCGATGATCAGTTTATCAGAGCTGCCGTCGACCCGCTGGAGAGAACCTTATATTATGACTCCTATTAAGTCTAAATCAACCCTCAACTGGTGTGCATATTTCAGATATTATATTATTGATCCCCTGAGGGGATATTCACACGTTACAGCGGTATAAGAAAAAGTAAAAACTATTTACAAAATTAAATAAGAAAATGACATTCAAAAGCTATAGACATTTTATTCATTAGAATACTTAGGCCATGCATGACATGGCTTCAGCATTGTGTAGAAATCTGTGCAAATATATATGTGCAAAAGTACAGAGTCAAGTATTGCAACTCTGCAGACCTCACTGAGGGGTAGAATTCATTAAGAGTCATACTGTAGTGGTTTTCAACCTTTTTCCTCAGAGGAACCCTTTTCTATCAATGAGTAACCTGACGACCCCCGATTAAGTGACATATTTTATGGATATTTCATATTATATTCAATGCATAACAAAAACGGTACAGAACAACAGACTCAGCTGCACAATTTACCCAAATAGTGAACGCAATAACTGCAGGAATTTTGTGTAAAACGAGCTATTTGGATGAATTTTGAGCAGATTATCTCTAGTGAATATTGAGACTGAGATGAATTTCGAGTAATGAGTTATTTTTAAGAACTTTTAATACAGATCCCTGTATGATGTATTTCTGTAGAAATCTTAACAATCATACACACTTAATAGGTTTCTTTTTTGACAAATTCAATGTTTTCTTCTCCCTGACGCCATTGCTCTATTAGCTCTTCGGTTGTTTTACCTGCATACTTTTCTTTTTTTTTTTTTGGTTTGTATCTTAAATAACAATCCAAACTTTAAAAATGAAATTTTCTTTTAGTTTTCTTCACAGAAATGAATGAAATGCTGAGATATAGGCCAACTGTATATAGTTTTTAAAAAGTTGTCTTACACCCCTTTAAAATCAAGAAGGCCTCTCGTTAAACTTTGGCAACCCCTAGTGGGGGTCGGGAGCCCCAATTTGGGAACCAGTGCTGTAATAGGTATTATACATAATATAAATATAGTTACTGTTAAAGTTATATTGATATAAGAGTGAATACAAAATATATGAAGTATACGGGATGTAGCAGAATATGTAGAATATTGCATACACAACAAAATATAAAATATAGTAGATTCATATGTTTTCTGTAATACGGGAAATAAGATGCAGTGAACACTTTCCCAGTTCTGTTACCTAATGTTGAACTGCCTGGGATCAAAACCACTCAACAAATGTATCACGGGAGAGATTCTAGGAGGCTCTGGAGGTGTAAAATAGTGAGAAGATCTCACAAAGTTTAACATCAAATCTATTATGCCTGCAATGCCAAAAAGAGTTCCCACGGCAGCTAACAAATACTTTCCTCAATCTATTACCTTTAGCGGACAGCTCATATCAAACAGATTAAAAACAACACATAAATAAATAACAACAATAAACAAATAAAACAAAGTCAAATTCTAGTGTCTCCCACAATGCAACACTCACACACTGTAATGACAATGAGGAAAAGAAAAAATTGCAGAGTCCAGTGAGCAAATTTACTTCCTAAAACATATAAACCAGCAGGAGCCCACTAGCCTTTTATTAAAGCAGCCGACTCAGCAGTGAAACTACCGTCTTGCTGCCCACTTCAGGGAAACTCTCAGGTAAATATGTCTTCACTCACACACACACACCACGTCTCCTGCCCCTCACCTTCACCGCTCATCCCACGGCAGCACTCGCTGACGTCATGAAGGGGCCCTGATTTTCCATCATATTTTTTGGAAAACCCTAAAGTAGTATGAAATGTGTATTTGGGGAATCTCATAAGTTTCCAAATGGCTCCACCTCCACCACCCCAGCTGTGCAGCAGAAGTCAAAGCGTGGGTGGGCACAGAGAAAACCAGGTGGGCCTAGCCCGTCCAACACCAAACATCTACTTAATAGGTCCTGAAATGCTAACTAATGTTAACCAAAATAGACCATTATACAACTATACTTGCCTGATTGCACCACAGTGTAATCATACAAGCCTTAAAAATCATTATGAGAGGTAATGTTACAGGCAGCTGACATGTATACATACATACTGTGCATATCACCTATTTCATGTATATAAAGCAAACTGTTACATTAAATATTTATTCCAGCATCTTCTTTCTTTACACTTGTTCAGCTTTGTTGGCCTCGTTTTTAGCTGCATTTCTATTTCCGTATGTACAATGAGAGAAACATAACCAGAGACAAATTCCTGGTATGTGCAGGCCTACTCCTTCACATCTGGCCAATCAAGCTGATTCTGATCCAACAAGACAAACATTAACAGCATGACATAGCCTGGCACGGCGGCCACATAGTCACACACACACACACACACACAGCTGGCAGCAGAAACATCCGCATTAAATCCAATTGTACCCGAACAAAACTACAGTATAGGGGAGACCGGGGGTTGGTTGGCACACAGCTCTGTTCTGGTCCTTTGAAGGTCACAGAAACAAAAATGGAAAAATCAAAAATGTTCGCCTACTTGACCTGCACTCATATACTACGTTAAAACATCTGAAAGTCACTAACTTGAGTGGTAACATTTCAGTTTTATATTTTATTATCGAAAGTAAAAAAAAAAGTGGTCTATGGACTAAATATTATAAAACTGTGTTAAATAGATATATTGGAAATATGTTACTTCTAAAGGAATCAGCTACATTTTGATACAAGATTTTAAAGTCTGTGATGAGTGATGATAGCTGGCTGACAGAATTTCATCACAAAAGTTGCGTCAAATGTGAGCGGGTCTGGTTGGCACTATTTAATGTAACTGTTAATGTATATTTTGTTGGGGTATTTTGAGAGATTAAAAACTATTTTGAAAGATGAAAACCAATGTTTGTATTGTTTGTAGGGCTGTCAATCGATTAAAATAAACACCTTTGTTATCTGTTCAAATGTACCTTAAAAGGGAGAATATTGAATGTTCAATGTGTTTTCTGGTTCAAGTTTGAATTTAATGTTCAAGTTGTTTCTATTGGTTGACAACATAACTTATGCCAGAGTAATATGGCAGAAAGTGAAATGTGTGCCCACAAACCCCGGTCTCCCCTACCCAATAAACAATAATACTGAAATAGGCCACTAGTCCAAAATTGTAAATGATCTTACTGTTGATGGTGACAGCAGGAGACGACGGGGCTTGGTGTTGAACACTGAGATGACTTCATTACAGTCTCTTCCAAAGGAGAGCAGGGACAAAGATGACGAGGGGCCACATAACGTTACGTGTTGTTATTGGCAGTGGTTGCAGGAGAAACTGGCGCAGGAATACTGGGCATCTCTTCCTCCTGCTCCTCAGGCTCCTGTTCCTCAACGCACAGGTGTTTCAGTTTAACGAGTGACCGTGTTATCTGGTGACTTTCACCCGAATGCATCCGCAGAGTAGTATATATTTAAAATGTATAAAGTACAATTCAACGCTTTCTGTTCGTGTTCTCACAAGCTACCGTCACTAAGAGCACTCAAACGAGAGACACCTGTAGACACTGAGAGAGGAGGGGCTGCTCGCAATCTGCCATTCGCCAAACGCACTGTCACTCAAAAAATCTGACCAATCACGTAGAACTAAACAAGAAGCAAAACAACCAGGCCCACCCATAGCTGCAGTCCTGCACTTCAGCAATGCTTAATAACCCAGCCATTGATTTACATCTGCACAGGTGAATTAATTATTGAATTAATTAATATAAGTCAAGTCTTATTTTAAATAGAAATGAGTATTCAAGGTGAATGTGACTTTTTTTTTACTTGATGGTAAAGGATTTATTAAACAATATTAATTTAAAATATACTTTTCAGGTTCAGGAGTGTTGGTAACAGGGTTGCACCAAGCGCAACAAATAAAACATCTCATGAAAAGTGTACCTTTGATGCCTGAGCTGGATGAATCAAATTATCTGATGGTTTATCAGCTGTTTTTATTAAATACATAACAGAAAATGATAAATTACTTGCCACTGTGCGAGTCTGGCATTATGGCCTCAATATGATCGTCTTGCTCACCAAAGGGAGATAATAATGAATATTCTACTTCAAAAAATATGTTACAAACACTGATATGTACAGTCCAAAAGATAAAAATGTGAGCCAAACCAATATTACTCTTCTTACTAAAAGACAGGTGTCACCTTAGCTAAACCGTTTACACCTCTGTACATATATTTATTAGGCTACTTCTCATCATACACCCTGTTAACATTCAGCTTATCCATTTGAAATACTGCCTTCCACAAATGTATATTTACATTATTTTACATTTATGTATGTTAATATTTAAGGCCTATATTTTAACTTGCACTGTCACATGTCTTTGATTCTCAATTTGCTTTTACTTATGTGATTTTCCTTTTTATTTATACATTTTTAATAAGCATTGCTGAAGGGTTTACCCAAGATTTTCATTGCCAATGACTGCTTGCTGTAATTGTTGTGCATCTGATGAATAAAGAAACTTGAAACTTGAGTATTTTGTCTGTAACCAAATAAATTGTGATTGTATACTCCAACTGTGGCCATTGCAAACAATTTAAATGTTTTGTTAAATGCAATTTGTTTGTGATTGCTTAAGTTTGTTCACTTTATTTAGAAAGTATTCATCGGTATGCCCATCATGTGCATTGATGCTGATTTGACTAATTGAATGTGTTGCAGTTCCCCGCTTCGACCACAGGAGGGCAGCAACACATTATTCTACACACACATGGGTTTCCTGTATGAGCTTTCAAAATAAAAACAAAATATAAAAAGCTGCATTTTTCAGTCTGTGTACGATGTAAATGTAACCTTACAACAAAATATAACGAAGACAGGGGAGAGACGCAATGATAGAGGGTTGTTGGGGGCAAATTCGGCAAATAAAATAAAATCAGCCACACATTGTTGTTTGTGCTCATAAGAAAATCACAGTAACAAACGCCGATTGTCCACCGGTGGTGGAAGAAGTACTCACTCAGACACTTTACTTAAATAAAAATAGAAATACCAGTCTAAAAATACTCCATTACAAGTAAAAGTCCCGAATTCAAAATGTTACTTCAGTAAAAGCACAGAAGTATTATCATCAAAATGTAGCCCTACTTTATGTATCAAAAGTAAAATATGCAGAATGGATCCTTTCACAGTGTTATATTATTATAGAATATTATACTATTCTGTTTTTATCACTAACAAATACATGTAAGAGCGTTTAATGTTGTAGTTCCTCAACTTGGAGACAATTTCCTACTTTGAATACTACTGGGTAGATTTGAAGTATAGTACTGCATAAAATCATGTAAGATTATCATTATGTAAAAAGAAATGTCAATTAAATGTAGTGGAGTAAAAAGTACACTATTTGCCTCTGAGATGCAGTAGTAGAAGTAAGTGGCAGAAAATGGAAATACTCAAGTAAAGTACAAGTATGTCAAAATTGTACTTGTGCAGTAGGCTACTTGAGTAAATATGCTGAGTCATGCTCAGTCACCACTGCTGTCCACCAAATGACATGAATGTGTAGAGATGAAAAAAGGTCTAGATCTTTCCAGACTTCACCTGTCATTTCTACCGATTTCTACTGACCACACCTGAGGTGACGTGTGTTTTTCTGACGCCACGTTACGTTACGTCATTCTCGTGGGAGGAGCTTGCATGACACATCAAAAACTGATGACAACAGACAGACAGCTCAGCGGTAAACAGGCAGCGGTGCTCAGGGATCGGTCGTAAAAACTGCTGTCAGAAAGAGGCACAATAACATCGGAGTTCACCAGGATTATTGAAGACAACATCGCTGCCTCTTACTACAACACGGCAGACCGAAAATAAAACGGGATTTGGTGAGTGGAAATTAAACGAGAGCTAAGAGATTAAGTCAGCTGTCAGACTCGAGTACCGTTAGTTAGCTTAGTCAGCTAAAAGTACAGCTTAGAAAAACAACTGTGTGTCAGCGAGCTAACGATGTTTACTGTGTTAGGAGTTTAGAGAGGAAGAGGGAGAAGGTGAAGCATTGTGTTTGTCGTCACCCTCTTCAATAATGCTTTTAAGACGAGATCAAATGTTGGCTTATTGCTTTACACACACGCTATCTGCTAGCATATGCGGTTAATAAACAAGTATTACTGAGGATTACTCGAAAACATCATCGTGATTTGGTCGCAGTAGTCGTTTCTGTTTAACGTCACGCTGGTTAGGATCGTATAGCAGAGATAATTTGAGCTTTGTAGCTCGTTATGTAACCAACCTAATCGTATTAGTTAGCCTGGCCTAGCTAGTTAGCTCGCAAGTTAGCAACCTCTTTGTAAGGACTCATAACATTTAGTATTTCACTGTTTTCTGGAGCCAAGATAACTTCTAAAAGCCAACACCAGCATTGCTTCTAAAGTAAAATAAAAAAAAAGAGTTGCTAACTTTATAAAAATAAGCCACCCTGACACGATATTAGCTTACGGATGACTTAGCTAATTTCAGCTAACGTTCGCTAGCATGCACTGAGATCTTTTCAGTATACACACACAGGCAGAACTTGATCAATCACAGTTTTGTTTTAAAACACTCAACATTTTCCCCTGTTTTCCTCCTCCTCCAGGTTGTTGAGATTTCACCACTGTCTGCTGTGGAGATAACGTTGTGTCTGTTGTGATGGAGTTTCCTGATTTGGGAGAGCACTGCTCTGAGAAGACCTGCAAACGTTTAGGTGAGTGCTGTTTGGGAAACATGACAATGTTTGTTTATTATATCCTGCCAAGTTTGATTTGGAATTTTAAAAAAAAAACCTTTACTTGACATTACAGATTTTCTTCCTATGAAATGTGACGCCTGTCAAGAGATTTTCTGCAAGGACCACATATCCTATGCAACTCACAAATGCATGTCGTCCTACAAAAAGGTAACTTTTTTACAATGTTACATTCAAAGGCTACAAAATGATCAGGCCATATCTTTAGGTTGTTTTTATGAAGGAATATATGCATGTCCAATTAAATCACACTTTCATTAAAGCAGCAGTAGGCGAGATTGGAGCAAATATGATAGAAAAAAAAAAAGTTATATTTATAAAACGGTCACTATATCCTGACAGTAGTGCATTAGACAGGTAATGTGAAAAAAATCATGTGCCTCTGTGTCCTCCGGTGCTCCTGATGGTATCTGCGAGATTTCACAGACCGGAGGAAAACAACCAATCGGAGCCGAGCTGGAGTCTGACGTCTCTGAGCAGCTGTCACTCACAAACTCCGATCAAACAATCAAACTAGGCAGCGCTGATCAGATATGAATCAATATTCTGTTACTGTCATGCCTATTTCTTGCCTCAAATGTTTTCAGAAACATCTTGTAGAGTACTGTTTAGCTGTAAAATGAGAGTTTCGCTGCCAGGTCACAGCCATGTTGAGAACAGTTGAGGAACTGTTGGAACGATCCAACTATCTGAGTCAGTATCGGCCCGATATCCGATCCGGTATTGGTGCATCCCTACTATCTGGTGATAATATTTGGATGCATTACACAAATAAATAATCCTACTGCATTCACCAATTTAACCCATTGCACATTTTGATATATCCTGCTTCTCTTTCCTGATTTTGAATTACTTTAAACTGAACGGTCAGAGTTTACAGCAGTAGTGATGGTAATATATTCACCCTTTGAGGATCTGTGACCCTGTGTTTGTTTAATGTATTTTTATTTTTTTTTCTCTAGGACATCCAGGTCCCAGTATGTCCTTTGTGCAACATCCCCATTCCCATAAAGAGAGGGGAGATGCCCGACATTAAAGTCGGGGAACACATTGATCGGGATTGCAAATCGGACCCTGCGCAGAGAAAGAGAAAGGTTAATATAAAACTGAGGCGTTTCACCTTACAATGAGTTAGAATATAAAAGCAATAATAAGACTATTTTCCTTTTAGATTTTCACAAACAAATGTTCTCAAGGAGGCTGTAAGCAGAAGGAAATGATGCGTGTGACCTGTGACAAGTGTCATCGAAATTACTGTCTTAAACACCGGCACCCACTAGACCATGAATGTAAGACTGATGGGAAGACTGATGGGAAACCTCTGTCCAAACCAGGGTGGGTACAGTCACACTACATCTTCAGATAATGTGTCCGTTCATCTGAATATTGCACTAAGAATTGCTGACTTATTTTTTGTTGTCGTAGACGTTCTGCTTTAATGAGGGCCCAAGGTGCTTCCACCTCCTCCACCTCTGGTTCTAGTTCATCCGGTTCAGGAAACTCTAGACCTGTTTCTAATGGTGTCACTGCAAACAACAGAGGCCACAGCGCTGGGTAAACACTTTCACTTAGTGTTGATTTTAAGGGCGTCAGAAGACGGTCAGCCGAATCACTTTTTGAAATAGACGCCCTAAAATAATACCTGACTTTTGTCCTGTTTTTGTTTTTTCTCAGCCCTGCCCAGCGGATCCCTACTTCCGTTTCAGCACAGAATGTAATTCCAGCATCAGCATCATTGCAGGCCGGCATGGTATGAACATTATTTACATGACATCACCTGATTTGAATAATTCCCAAATGCGAGGAAAATGTGAACATGCTGCTCTTGTGCGGTCATTGCAGACGGAGGAGCAGGCTTTACAAAGAGCTCTGGAGATGTCCCTGGCTGATTCGAGGGAGGCGGTTCAGCCGGCCCTCACGTGAGTAAACTTCATCAAAACATAAGACGCATCCTCCTATTATCAGCTCGACATCACTCCTAACACGGTGTGCTGCTGTTGAGTGGAATGTGTTTTTCTCACAGACCTTCAGCTTAAAACAGTGGAGCGGTATTACAGCAGGGAGGTGCATGTGACCAGTGAGGAAAATGTGGAGTGTAACTATTGTTGAATTAATCTGATTTAATAAAACAGAATAAATCAGATTTTATTGTCACACATTGTACATAGCGTGGCACAAAGTGAAATTTAGCTACTGCATTTAACCCGTCCTAGTATATATTAGGAGCAGTGGGCAGCTACTTTACAGTACAGTACTATATGGGAGTCAGTGCCTTGCTCTAAGGCACCTCAGCAGTGCAATCCACACTCCATACCCCGTGCGGGGCTATCAATATTTATTCGGACAGTAAAACATGTGAAGTGCGAGATGGACATGTTGACATGGAAGAAAAGAAAAACAGGTGATTCTCCACACAGTCAAATCCAAAATAATCTTTATCTAGGTAACGCCTTTCTTAATAAAGTTACAAGGTGTAGCATAAGTAGATAAACATTAAAACATCAACCAAGTAAAAGCGGAAGTAAAACATCAGATAAAAATACCAATAAAATCACACAATATGAATACATAATGAAAATAAAATATAGCAAGCACATGAAAAGATCGCCTAAAGTTTTTGTGTTATTATTATTATAAAAGTAGGTTTTCAAAAGGGATGTGGAAGAAGTCCGTCTTGCTCTCAAATTCACTGTCAATACAGCAGAAGATTTTTGTGTCTTTTGTATCTAAACAAAGGTTAACTTGCATTTTTTGTATTTGCACAACAGTAACTCATGAGAAACATGCGTAAAGATGATAGATGCTTGCGAATGTCATATCAATAAAGTGGAACTGGGCTCCTTTTGTAAATAGTTTCCCCAATATTGTTACCAGTTGATAAAAATGTAATGTGTCAACATGTCAGGGAGAGAGCAACAGCAATATGTGAGAGTGCTACTTGTTTGTAAGGATTGTGATACAATGGAACAGCTCTGGAACCTTGTATTGACGTTCTTTGACAGCGGCCGTTCCCAAGGGGAAAAAAAAATGAATAAAAATTATGGGAAGTACTCTCATATTTACCACCATCCTTGTTCATATAAACACGCATACCGTCATCCGTTAAATACACATAAGAACACATAATAATAGAGGCAGCACCATAAATAAATCCAGATTTCACAGGTCTTAACTTTGTTGTTTTTTTCCCCACTAACTGAGATTCTTCTTTTTTATTTGTGCCTCAGCCCTCAGGAGCAGGAGGATCTGGCTCTGGCTCAGGCTCTCGCTGCCAGTGAAGAAGAATACAGACGTCAGCAGCAGAGACAACAGGTACCCGGAAAGCTTAGGCGTCGGTAGCATGCTTACAGGAACACATGTAGGTACACAGTTGTCGTGGCAATCCATCCTCTTTGAACTTTCTGTACTGACAGAAGAAAGACCAATTTTGCCTTTCATACGTTTTTAATTGGTATATGAAATATGTGGGGATAAGTTAGTCTGTTTCTAACTGTATTTTCTCTTTGTTTAGGTCCGAGAGTCCAAAACGTCCAACTGCAGCCTCTCTTAATCTCGGACCACCACTTTGACTTCAAGCTGTGCTAAATGTCTACTAGAACCTGCACATCTGGGCTATCCACATCCGGGATCAATGATTGTTTTAATGAAGAAATCCTCTAGGAAGTTGCTGAGATATTACCGCCTTCTACAATATAAGCACATACTTTCCCAGCAGGATCTGTCGTTTTTACTAATGCTTTGCTCTGTACATATTTTCTATGCTGATCATGATGAAACCATTATATTACCATATATGAATATTGAATAAATTATTTCAAAGATGCACCCTGAATTGTGTATCGCTCAATTGATTCCGATTTGAAGACGCACTTAACAGTGTGAGACTCCGAGGAAGGTTATTAAGGCAAATCGGCAAGTCCATCAGAGTTGTGAAGTGGAACAATCAAATAATGTAATCAGCTCTACAGCAGGAGGATTTGTTTACAGCGTCGGTGAGGGTGATGATGACCACATGAAGCTGAAAGTGAGAATACTGAACTAATATTGTTTCCACACGTTGATCACTTGAGTTTATTTACACTTTAATCCTCAGGCCGTCATCAGGTACACCCCATCACGATGAAAGTCTCAGGACTGAAACATTGTAAATAAAGACAATACCAGTGATCAACATGTACAGGGTTTCGCTGGGGTTTTTGACAGTTTTTGATCCGATGAACCCGTCTTAGATACATTCTGCTGTTCAAGAACTTTGTAACAGTTGGTTCCCAAACTTCAAATTCAGGTTTTATATCAGAACTACCGTGGATTAAGACGGTGGTTCCCAAACCTTTTCACTTCAAGGACCCCTAAACTGACACAAATTAAACCACAATCCCCCATTTGATAAGATTTTGTCCCAGGGTCCCCCATCTGATAGGATTTTTTGCTTTTTGATGTTTTATTACAGAAAGTGTATGAAACCCATGACCAAAATAGGCATACATTCTGTCACCGTATTACTTGTGGATTACTTACTGATGGAATTATAGTGACATTAAATTATTCCCCTTTTTGCTGGGGACCCCACTTTGGGAACCACTGGATTAAGACACAATAGCCTGGACAGTTTAAAAGGGTTTTCAAATTCAATTTTTATGTTTCAATGTAGATTATTATTTACAAACGACGGTTAGATGAAGTTAGTTCACTACATATGTACAGATTATTAATATCTTTACAAGTTTTCCCTTTCTTGCTACTGAAGCTTAATCAATTTAACTGATTAGTCGTTAGAAAATGAATCTGCAACAACTTTGGTCATCAATTTACTCATTTAAGTAATTTATCAACCAAAAATGTCAAACATTGTGTGGTTCACACTTCTGAAATTTGAAGATCTGCCACTTTTGCTATGTTTTATATAATTGTAAATTGAATATTTTTGAGTATTGGAAGGACAAAACAAGCAATTTGAATATTTATTATGGGAACATTTGTGTCTATTTTCTTAACTGAAAATGTACTTGTTGCAGTGTGTGAGTTATTCAGGATTTGTACAGCAGAGGGCAGCAATACTTCATATTTAATCTTTCATAACAGGCTTGATGTTTACATCACAGCTGTTTGTTTGCTGCTATTTTTCTACTCATTGTTCTTACAGAGATGAAACGGTCATATAAAATCAGGTGACTGGTCCTTTTGTTCCAATGTTTTTGCCTTTGCTGCCGTTTACGTGATGAGGAGAGACATCGTCGAGGTGTTTGATGTCACCAACAAAGCCAGCAGTTGAAATGCTGCGCTGGAAAAAACGACCAAATCCATTTACATAATAATATTTAATAAGCACGGCTGAACCGACCTCTTCAACCTGCTGCAGTTTCCATCTGTCACAAAATACCCAATTACCATTATGAGATGCAAGTGATGCAGCTGCCTCTGTGATAACTATTATAAACACACTTAGACAGAATATATCTATAAGTATTCACCGCTGACATTGTGAAGTGACATTTGGCTCTTTAGTTTTCTGTAAACGGTTCACTAAAAGTATTCAAAGCGAGCCTTAATATTGAACAAAATGATGCATTACTGGATCAATTGCTGCATCTTGCTGCATAAATTTGCATATTCATGAGGAAAGTAATTTTCTTCAAACTACTGTGAGTGCTAAAAGTTCTACATTGGATTAGGAGCTCTTATTTATACTCTTTATGTACAAAGGAGACACATATTTAAACCCAATCTGCTCATGTTTATCACTGATTCTGGAAGATTTTGATTAATATTCCTTTTAGCTGATATCATTATTTCTTTCTTTTTTTATTTCATTACAATAACTTCCAGTTTTCACCAGTGGAGCTCAACATACTGCACAGTAATACAGACATCTGAACACACTTAGACTGATACTTAGTAATAACTCAGGAGAGGCACTAAAGAGAAGTGCGCCAATTACTTCAAATTAAATGTAGAAATTGGATGTTTGAACAACACACTGGTGAAGATGCGGCCTTTTTAATCGTCTTTGTATTGTTTTATTGCTGTTTTCTTTTTATTTGTAATTATTTAATTGATGGTTTTTTTATTGTTTTATCTATTGTACTGTTTTATCTGTGTTTAAATGTTACCTTAGTTTTGTCTTTTAGCTTTTGTTTGGCCTCACGGTTTGGCTTTCTGTTATATTTCCTTGTATCCTGTTTTGCTTTGTCTGTCAAAGCACTTTGTAAACTCTGTTTTTAAAGGTGCTATATAATATAAGTTATTATTATTGGTATTTTTTTTTTGTGAAAACAAGTTTCACAAGAAATCTGCCACCTTCAGTATTACATATGTGTTAGAAATGCAGAGAAAGACTGACTCTGCTCAAAATTGGCTGGTTGTTGTAACATCAAAGTTATTCAAGTGGATTATTACAATTGTGCGTTATCACGCAGAACTCTCACATTAGTCCAAATACTTGATATTAAAGTGGCAGTAGGCAGTATATTTTTGGCATCATTGGGCAAAAATTCCATAATAACCTTTCAGCATATTGTAATTCAAGTGTTCTGAGAGATAACTAGACTTCTGCTCCTCCTCATGGCTCTGTTTTCAGGCCTTAGAAAATCTAGCCCGTGACGGCAGACTTTGACCAATCACAGGTCATTTCATTGAGAGAGCGTTCCTATTGGCTGTGCTCCGGTCATGTGAGCGGACCTTGGCGTTCCTTTACCAGATTTTACAATTGCAGCGGCGTCACAAACTTTCTCATTTTACAAGTAAACCGTGCACTACAAGATGATTCTGAAAACATTTGAGGCGAGAAATAGGCATTACAGTAACAGAATATTGATTCATATTTGATCAGCGCGGCCTAGTTTGACCGTTTGGTCGGAGTTCGCGAGTGATTGACAGCCGGCTCTCATAGACGGCAGCTGGACAGCGGACCTCAGATCAGCTCTGACTGGTTGTTTTCCTCCGGTAAGTGAAATCCTTCAGATGCCGTTAGGAGCAACGGAGGACACAGTAGGACACAGAGGAACATGACTTTTTCAGGTTACCTGTTTCATGTACTACTGTCACGATATAGCGACCGTTTTATAAAAATAACTTTTTTTTAAATCATATTTGCTCCAATCTCGCCTACTTCAGCTTTAAGCCATTATAGTCAGAAAAGCAGACCGATCCAGCTCTGAGTGAAATTCTAAGTGAAAAGGGTTTATAGAGACTGAAGATCAAAATAGAGCACAACATTTAAAAATAGAAATCCTTGCTGTGATTGTTGAAAGGTCATTTCTCTTGGTGAAGAAAACATTGCGCCTCAGACACGTTTAAGACCAGTGCTTTTCGCCCGTGTTGCCTCTCGTCTCGGAGGATTTCACAGGTGGTGACGATGAAGCTCGCTGAGGCATAAGCTCGATGCACCTGATCCCTGCTGGGAAACAACAGCACCCACTCAGGCAGCCAAACGAGTATCTTGTTAATCTCTGCGATGAATGCGTACATGATCTCCTTTGACTCATTTGGATCCGTTCCAAGGCTTTCTGACTGACTGCTGCTCTGTCAAACCAGGAGGACTTTATTTCTGAATGAGCCGCGATGATTCACTTTTGTGTGGACAAAAACGAGCGTGGCCATGAGACCGGTGAATGTCTTCACAGTAGTTGTTCAACATGATGACCTTGTGTTGGCTGTGTTTTGTTAGAAGAGTTGAAATTCTTCACATCTGTCAACAAATAACTGAGTGGATGTTCTTGTTCTCATAAATATCAGTTTGCAAAAGTAAAGATTTGTAATTTTATTATCTTATTATCTTATTAAAGTGAAAAATGGCCAATAAAACACTGAACACCGTTTTGTTCAATGTTTTGATTTATTTGCTTTAGAGTAGAAACATAATAAACTTAGACCAGGTTTTGACTCAGAATTTACTTAATTTAAAAATATTATAATTAGAGCTGCAATGATTATTCAATTAGATGTCAACCATTAAATTAATCACCAACTATTTTGATAATCAATTAATCAGTTTGAGTATTGTTTTAAAGAAAAAAAAGGTCAATTTTCTGACTCCAGCTTCTTAAATATTAATATTTTCTGGTTTCTTTACTCCTCTATGACAGTAAACTGAATATCTTTGAGTTGAAGACAAAACAAGACATTTGAGGACGTCATCTTGGGCTTTGGGAAACACTGATCAACATTTTTCACCATTTTATAGACCAAACAACTAATCGATTAATAGAGAAAATACTTAGATTAATAAACAATGAAAATAATCATTAGTTGCAGCCCTATATCACAAAATAATATCAGTTTATAAAAGCTCATATTATGTAGAGTTTGAAGTAGGACTGAACGATTATGGCCAAAATGGTAATCACGATTATATTGATAAATATTGAGATCACGATTATTATCATAATTATTCATTGGTTTTAGCTACAAAATATTTTTATTGCACTTTAACATTTAAATAAACAGAGAACTGCTTTCACTGCCATGTTGTGCTACATTCCTGCTAATGTTTAAATTAGGGCTGCACGATGTTGGAGAAAAAACTGGCATTGCAATATTTTTCTTCCTTGATATATATTACGATATGAAAATATACAAGACCTCTGGCACACTTAGGTCAGTTGATATGCAGCAGAATTTTCGAGCATGCATTTTAAACATCAATATCGCAGTCGCAAACTGTGATTGTTCACACACACACACTCATGCAACAAGTGTCGATGTCACAGGTGGAGATGTGTTTCCCAGCTGGAGATTTATGACCTGGAGGGCTGCGGAGGAAAAAACACAGAGCTCTAACAGGCTCCAACTTCCTGGTTATCAAAAAGACATTTCCCATCACAGCAGGAGAACAGGAGAGAGGACCACAACGTTCCCTTGTTGTGTCGCTGCTGATGGAAAAGTTGGATGTGGTGTAACAGCAGCAGAAGCAACTAAAATTCACATTTTCACTTTTTTTTTTTTTTTTTACAGAATTGATTGCTTCGTTAACAATAATGTGTGTGAAACAGATTCACTTCAGCTGACCAGATGGTGAGTGAATATGGAGAAACTCATCAGCTAAAATCATTTTTCATCTTTACTTGAGATGTCCAACTGGTTCCCCAGCAGCACCAGCACCTGAGCTGGTCTGGCACTAATAGGCCACAAAGCCCACACAGCTGACACTATTGGCACCACCGTACTTATTACTTGGCACTGCTGGTTATGCTGCTGGTCATTATTTTCCCACTATACTCTAGCAGAACAGAAGAAACAGAAGAAAACACTGCTGTGTTATCAGCAGCAAACAGAAAACAATTATTTTGTTGTGCATGCAGCTCACACCACATGCTGTACTGGATATAGTGAATTTAAAATTATTATTATTTTTATGTCTTTGGATATTATTGTGGATGAAAACCTGATAAGAGCACAGCGGAAAAAGACATTAATTAGAGCCATTTAAAACACGGGAAGCCAGAGGCTGACAGTAAGAGCTCTTAAAACTCAGTGGGTATGATTTTATTTAAAGTATTGAGTATACTTGAAGCTCATTGGGTTGTGAAAGTGGGACAGACTGGAGTGTAATGCTGTTTTTTCTCACTGTAAAAATGTTCAGTCATTGAACAGATGAGTGGTGTACAAGCATAAAGCAGGTCAGAATATGGGACACAGTGAGAGCTCACTGTACGCTAAAATACACACACACACACACACACACACACACACACACACACACACACACACACACACACACAGGAGTACAAGGTGCTCAAGTAAATGGGCCATGAGATTGGACTGATTGATTTAATATACCTTTTCACAAAGTGAGTAGAAGTGTACAGATGAGTAAAGGGAGCTGAGGTCATCCTCACTCTGCTCTGCACAACTCCTGCCAGTTTGAATACAATGAAGATTGACTGATGCAAACTATTGATACATAAAAGTTCTGCGTTCCCCAAACTGATGTTGGTGGAAATAAATACATTGAACAGACCAGTCAGCAACCACTTGAATCAAACAAGCAGCAACAACTGCTGACAGCAGTGGATGTGGTCCAATGGGTGACCGTGACGTCACCCATTGGTTTGTGGATTGCTGTTTAAGCCTCGAGTTCGGCATTTCGGCCGTCGCCATCTTGGTTATTTGCAAGCAGAAATGACACGAGAGGGCGGAGCTAAGTACAACCGAACGCTGAATAAGACATTTTTAGGCAACCAAATTTTAACATTACCCTTTCATGAACTGAAAACATGGACAACTCCCAGACCGGACTGGTAGCAACCTGTCAATCACAAGGTAGCCACGCCCTAAAGCATACCCTGCTTTATGGTCTATTTGACTCTAAATGGGACCATAATTTACTAAATGAACATCATGCTGTATTGAAGAAGACTTGAAACTAAAGATTGAGACCATAAACTCATGTTTACAATGTTTACTGAGGTAATAAATCAAGTGAGAAGTAGGCTCATTTTCTCATAGACTTCTATACAATCAGACTTATTTTTGCAACCAGAGGAGTCGCCCCCTGCTGGCTATTAGAGTGAATGCAAGTTTAAGGCACTTAAACACATATAATGTAATATAAATAATATAATGATAATGGCAAAATGTGTGTCGAAATACCATTTTAAATTAAAAATTGCGGTGCTGCAGGGATGTCCCGGCCTACACATCATATTTTAAGAAAACATCTTTGTTTGGTACAGATCCCTGCAAAAATCACACCATAATCATGTCTATATGTTTTCCAATGAAAATGAGAATAATGATGTAAAAATGATCATTCCCTCTAATATTGCAAATCATATCGCAATTGTAATATCAGTCAAAATAATCGTAATTAGATATTTTTTTCGAAATCGTGCAGCCCTTATGCATATGATGGTTTCATACATGATATCGCGCTGAGGCTGAAGCTACAGTACAGCAAAATATCATAACAAATTATGGAATATATCTCAGAAAACTAAAAATAAAGGATTATTAAAGTACTATAAATCTTTGGAAAACAATTGCAGGTTGCAGTTTCATCTGCATGTGGGGCACACATCTTTTATCTCTTGCGGTTAGTAAAAAAACAAAAGTACATTGATTTCTTATAAACCTGCACTTTACTATGATAATGACTACATACTGCATACTGAATACTATGTGGTAAGAGATAGGGACACTGCTAGAGTCTTTGGCAAGTGTGTACTGCCACCCACCTGAAAAAAATTAGAATTATGATGCATCTGTTATGATAAAAAGAGGGAAATGCTTCTGTCTGCCAGCATTTTTATTTATACTACCGCTGGGTGGTGCTAAAGTTGGGACTCAAATTCTAGACATTTTAGCTATAGGATGTTAAAAGTTACAAAAATGTTTCATGATTGCTTCTCACCATTGTGGTGAAATTATGAACCTCTTTTATTGCTGGAAAACATACTAATATTTACGTATTTAAGTATTGAACTTTTGGGGTAACTCTTTCTATGATGCCCATGTCTTATAAACATACATACATACATATAATGGGTTGTAATCTGCTTACAGCACTGTATAACTATAGTTATAAGCACTCATATGTAAGGGATAATGTACAGCGAGCCGGTCATTGTTGTGAAAGAATCCCCGACAGGGCGATGCTGCACCCCGACGCGAAGCGAAGGGGTCTCTCATCGCGCTGACGGGGGTTCATTTAATAATATAATGACATAAAATATGCAGCCAAACAAGAAGACACAACACAGTTCAAACTACTTTGGATTATTTTGTCATTCAGGGTTGTTAGTTTTTTAACTTTCTAATGGTCAAAGTTGAGCTAATTTGTCAAAAGTTAATTTTCTTCTCCAGTTGGGTCATACAACGTTCCTGGTAATGTCAAGTCTGAGGATATGGATGAACATCAGGAGAAGACTGAAACTCTGTTATGGCATCTCTGAGTGCTGCCTATTTTTCAGCTTCAGCTTCCATTAATCAAATTGTCATTCTTTAGCACTGTGGCTCTGTGCCGCTGCTTGTAATTATCTCTGCTCCTCATTTCTCACCAGATTCATACTTCAACAAGCCCAAGGACACAGGGGAGCATCTGCACCGCGATCAATAATGTGAAGCCGGTGCAGGTTAGTCAGGGGGTGAGGCGCTCTTCTGGGCACCGTCAGATTTATATCACTGGGTAGATTATTCCGGTAAGTTATGCGTGTTCTTCAGAGAAAAGAATAATAGATAGGAAATGTTCTATTATTACAAAGAAACAGCTTCAACAGACCTTGGCATATTTTCCATGTTTCACTATTCAGCCCCACAGTGGATTCATCACCTTGGATTTATTGAAGCAATGGCATGGCACCCCGCAGGGGTGAAGCATGTCTTCCACCCACAGAGGGTGCAGCCGAGCATTAAGACCTCTGTCCAACAACCGTTTCAACTCACAGGTGTCAAAGAGCAAAAACTAAACTGTTGTGTTAAATTCTTTTACTGTGAAGTAAAAGAAGAGCTGATTCTCGGTGACACATCGGAAAACAAGACGAAGAGTCTACAGCCATGTTAGTGACTCTGCAGCTGTACAGAGCTGTGCTTGACCTAAATGCTAACATCAGCATGCAGACAATGACAATGCTGACATGTTGATGTTTAGCATGCTATACTGTGCATTCCAATACCCATACCATACTATTTAGTATGCCAGAAAAATATCAAGTATGTCCCAATACATATGTCAAATGCAGTATGCCAAAAACACCAGGTTGTCCTATTACATCCAATTTCAAGGAGCAATGTTATGACAAAGTAGTAGCCTATGTCCCAATTGTATGCATACTGCATACAACTTATACATACTTTGTAAGGGCAGCTGCAGTATGTACTAAAAGTAAAAAGAAAAAGTATGCGATATGGAACGTAGCCATATTTACCACGATCGCCCTCCTATAGTTTACCGTGTAGCATGCTAACATTTGCTTATTAGCTCTAAATACAAAGTATGACTGAAGCTGATGGAAAGGTCATTAGTTTAGGTCATTAACCAAAATAAATTTTTGACCTGATGATGGCGCTAGATGAAAAGGGATTGCAAATCATCCTGAGGGAAAATCCATGTCCATCCATATTTCACTCAATATCACAAATGTCAACCTCATGTTGGCGCTAGGAAAAGTCAGGGGATCACCAAAGCCATTAGGGCACATCCTCTGGGAGCCATGAATGTATACATTACAAAATGTCATAGCAATGCATTCAGTAGTTGTTGATATATGGACCTACATCACCCCTAAAGCAAGTTTTCTACCAAAACTTCTACCTATTTATGCACCAAGTTATATCAAACTAAAGTATTTGTTTTCCTTTCATGATGCACCATTCCTCTGGCATTCAGGCAAGAAAAACTTACAGGCTGTTATCAAGTGTTTGGGGAAGATCCATGGGAAAACATCTAGTTAAATTATTCATCAATAAACCATCACAACCATCAAGCAAAGTGAACAAAATGAGCTTTCTAGAAATCTGGAGAAAAGCCCATTTCAGTGAGACACTTGTGTTCAAGAACTGACCGTTTATAGAATATTTTGGCAGAAAAGTCTGAAGTATGTTTGATGAATCCGGGCAACGACGAGGATTCTGCTGAGAGAGCGAACCCCCACAGACTTGATGACCAGCTAATCCTGATGTTGTGTGGCTAGGGAACTGAAGAAAACAAGTCTAATTTTCTCTCAGCTCTGGCAGTCCTTCATGCTTTACATTATATCATAAACCTGAGGCCTGTACTACGAAGCAGGATTTGGCGTTATCGAGGTAACTTTAGAGTTAACCCAGGGTTTTCCGTCCTACGAAGGTGGATAACTTCTTACCGGGGTAGATCTCCATGGTAACTTACGCTGAACGGCTAACCTGCTCCGGAGCAGGTTATGTTCCAGATAAGAGATCAACTCGTATAAAAACACAGCCTCCTGACCAATCAGAGCTCAGTGCGCGGATCGTATGGTAATATTACACAAATAAGAAGAAGTTTAAGTCATAATCCAGGCTAAAAACAACACAGTTTAAACTGACAAATGCAGGGAGGACAGATGGATTTATGCTGCGGGTGTTTACCGCTTTGAATTATATTTTTATATTTATTTTTTTGTTTGCTCTTGAGTCCGTTTCACACCGCAGGAAACGGGGACGCACCTGAGAGAAGGTTGAAATAGTTATACACGCCTGTTGTTTAATAATGGGTATAATGACGTGTAACCGTCCATCCAGCCATCAATATAATTACTTATTGCTATTTATAACTCGACGACTTTATCCGACTTTTGAGTGTTCCGTTAAATTACTAAATCTGTTAATTGACGCATTCACACATCGGGAGTTTTTTTATTTTGCCAGCTGTCCTTCCTGCATTTGGCAGCTTCAACTGTGTTACTTTTAGTCTGGATTAAGTGTTTAACTTCTTCGTATTTGTCTAATATAGTTTGCTCTTCCTTTGTAAAATGTGCCGCTCTGTCTGTCTGTCTGCCTGTCTGTCTGCTGACAGTAGACTTGTCCATGTTAGTGATTGGTCAGATGCTGCAAACACCGCCCCGTTCACGTGAACGCGCTCATAACCAGATAGAGAAACCCTGGGTTGACTTACCGAGTTGATAACCACCTTCGTAGGACCGCTTAGCGGGAACTCGTTTGTTAGGGTTGGTTAAGCCAGATAACGAGAAGATACCCAGAGTATGTTGAACTCGCTTCGTAGTACAGGCCTCTGGTCAGATATTTACTCACATGTAGGCGCAAGGTGATCACATACAGCAGATGTCAATCCACACAATGCAACATATTCCCACTTCTGGTGTGGACAGAAAGTTAACGACACACTTCCTTTTTGCTGAAAACACATAAAGTCAATTATAGACTAGGGCTGCAACTAACAATTATTTACAATGTCAATTAATCTGTTAATTATTTTCTTGATTAATCGATTAGTTGTTTTGTCTATAAAATGTCAGAAAATGCAAAAAAATAAAAAAAAATACTTAAAGCAATTAATTGCTTATCAAAATAGTTGGCAATTAATTTAATAGTTGACAACTAATCGATTAATCATTGCAGCTCTATTAGCCTATAGACTCCATTATGATATGAATTACCAAAAATCCAAGTTTGAGTTAAGTGTTCTACTAATCCACTAAATAGCATGAGGTAATAGAAAACCACCAAAACTATTTCAACCTGCCAATAGGACCAACTCAACCCATACAGGAGTATTCACATGATCACTCTGGACATTACAGCACCAAGTCAGACAACACCAAAAGAAATTAGCAAACTGCTGCATGAATATAATTTTTTTTTTTCCAATGCAAAAGAATACACAGAGATTCAGCAGCATAACAAACTGAACAGCCAGCAGCACAACATCACCTGCAAAGCGTGCAGAAGTTGTAAATACCAATAATTCCTACTGACCTCAAACACCGCAGCGAAGCTAACGACAGTGCGGCCACAGTTAGCTTACTGGCATCACCAAGCAAAGATAACCAGGAGGTATACTGAGCCAAAATGCAACGCCACTGTATGAAAACACAAGCAGCACAGCAGCAGACACTTACCTCGGACTCCCCGGCATCCTTTCGGGTCGACATCCGGCGAATAGGCCCCCGAACAGTGTAGTTGCGGTCCGACAGCAAACAGGAAAACCCGACTGATGTTCTGACGTCCTGACATCTGAACCACACCTGAGTGAATGTGATTGGACGTTACCACCAATTTGAATGAGCCAATCACCGCGAAGCATTGCAAACAGCTGATGCCACTCAGCCAATAGAAGCGCGACTTCACCATATGCCTTTTCATTGCTGTTCTGTTGCCAGGGCAACGGCTTTGGTCCAAGTTTACTTCCTGTCAGCTACTGCATTAACAAATATTGTAACAGGAAATATACTGTATATACATATATATATATATATATATATATATATATATATATATATTTGATGTTTCATTATCAGTATATAATATCAGATTCACTACATTTTAAATATTTCACATACAAAAGTTGAACACCTATTGCTTGACTTTTACAGGAGGAATTGTATGTTTTGTTCATCACATGATTCTTGCTTGCATCCGTACACACGGTAACCCACTTCTTTCCAGTAATTACACACGTGCACATTTAATTTGAGCAATAATATAAGCGAAATTTCTTCAGTCAGGGTTTTCTGGTTTTAATAATTTATTTCCCATTTGTGAATGTACACAGTATCATAAAGCATTATAGGTACATTGTTTTCTTATGTCTGAGTCCCAGGGTAGACTTTAATGGTTTCAGAGCTGTTTGTGAGTTCACAGTATTTTAGCACTCACATGGCCTCTTCTCCGATGATGAAGATGTCTGCTTTGAATCCAAACCAAAGTAATTGTGATTCTCTTACATAAAATTCCCTTTAACTTTCCTTATTGTTCTTGTTTCTTCCAGTCTGTTAATTTGCTATGCTGAAGCAATCATTTGTTCATTGCACTGTGAGCGCTGTACGTTTTGATGATGTTTTGTTTGAGGTGGTGTTTCTGAGGCTAAGGAATGCTTCCTTGGGTTCGCTGAAGGATTCTCCATGAAGCCATGCAGTCTTCATCATTCTGACATTATAGATCAAAACAAACTCTTTCATACTTGAATTGACAGCAGGCTTAACCCACAACTGTCTGTTTTCTAATAGAAGCCTTTTGAAAGGCACTGCTAACAAACCCATTAAGTCCTGGCTTTAGTGTCGTTATATCACACTAAGTCTGGATCACACATGAGGTGGACTTGAATTTGGAGCTGGATGCTTGAACTAATAACAGTAATAGTGTTCACAGTATGAAGAAAAATGCTCGTAGGGGAAGTGGCAAGTGCTGGAAATGACTGTTTTATTGGTTTTATATGGTCTAGCTGCAGCAAGAGGAGATAATGCTCTGTAATACAGTTTGTACACTCACCAATAATCCTATAATCTAATGGCCAACGCTGTCCTTAGATTAGGTCGATGGTGGCTTTTCTCCTGCTACACTGCTCAGTCTGATCACCATGGAGTGAGAACAATGTGACTATTAACATCTGATATCTCTAAACTGTCAGTTTTCAGAAAAGCAGCACTGCCAAAATTCTGAAAAGTTGAAATATTGTCAACGTCAGGCTCCTTCACAAAAAAGCAAAACGCTCTGTGAAGAAGATATCTGCTCAGAGAGGCTCTGCTCAGCCTCACATGCTTCTGTTTTTGTAACTGGCACAGTGAAAAACAACTCTAGTGGAATCACACCCCAAATCTGTCGTCCTCAACATTAAGTGCACACACGACATCATCTGCATTGGTTTCCATGACAACCAGGGGATAATGATATACAGTATGTAGCTGAGACCTGGACTGACCCACGGTGGCATTTTGCAATGCAATATTTCTGTCTGCAATCAAAGCTGATTTTGCTGCTGTGATGAGTCTGCTGATGAGGCTAAATCAGTGCTTGCTTTAGATTTCTTCTGACTCCTCTGACTTACAGTTCCAGAGCTCGCCGCAAAGCTGTCTGTGTTTGTGCACCTATGAAATCGGCTGCGTACCGATGAGAGATTTGCTCCAATACCATGTTCATTTAACAATAGTGAAAACTGTCCTTTTTAGTTTAGCTTTCACATGAACAGGTAATTTAATCCATAAGCTTTACCATTATAACAAGACTAAAAGACCACAGTTAGACTATGTTTAGTAGACCTTGGTACACTGTTTACCATGTTCACCATCCTAGTTAAAGGTCCAGTGTGAAGGATCTGGTGGTATCTAGAGGTGAGGTGAGGAGATTGCAACCAACTGAAGCCTCTCCTGTGTGCCAAGCATGTTGGAGAGCTACGGTGGCCGACGCAAAAACGTGAATGGCCCTCTCCAGAGCCAGTTGTTGTAAGAGTAGCGTCGGCCATTTGGAGCAGATGCAGTGTGGAGAGTGTGTGTGTGTACGTGGGAAGTGAGTGGTGAAGCAAGAGAGAGAGAGCTGCGGCGACTTTTGTTTTTGTTTTTTTTACTGTGTTGTATCTTGCTTTTTGTTTTTACTGATGCTTCTTGTTTCTGCACTATCCCCTTTGCTGCTGTAAACTGCAAATCTCCCCACTGTGGGACTAATAAAGGACTATCTTATCTTATCTTATCTTACTATTTATGAGGCAGCATGTCTATCTGAAACAATACTTCATCCACATCCAACGCATTCACTTCTAGAAATACCTAAAGGATGGTATAATAATGATCGGTTGTGAACCATTGATATCTGACTGTAGTCAGTCACTGAGTATTTCCTTTCATATTCAGCTGGTACCTGTAAGCATCGGGCTCTCTTTCTTTCCATTCTCATATTTCTCCCAAAGTCATCTCTTTTCGAGTACTTCAGCTCGTACCGTCTTTTCTTTGTAACGTCACCTGATTTGCGTAGGATGAGTAATGATTCAACCAGCGCATGCAGCCTTGAAGGCTTCCCACATAGTTTGAATGGAGGCGCGTGAATGCAGTACGTTCTTCAGCTTTTCATTGAAAGTGGTGCATTTGCTGAAATGATAAAGTTTGGAATCATGCAGCAGGACTAAGAGGATTTAGGAAAGAAACAAAGGCACCCAATAATCAATAGAGAGATTAAATACCAGCCTGACTCAGAGTGGTGCATACACAAGGTAAACTCCTCAGAGCTGTGCTGGCATGGCTGTGGATGAACAGGTCAATATTCCTTTTCCCAGTGGCAAAGTGGCCAGAAGTGAGTGACACACTCCCCCGCATACTGAACACACTAACTGCCTGTTCTGCTCTGTGTGCTTGATAATAATTGTTGTTTTATCCATACTGGCTGCTAAGAGAGAGACTGGTTAATTTAAAGACGCACAATCTGAGACTATGATATGACATGTTACTCAGCCAGTGGTGGAAAGTAACTAGGTACATTTATTCAAGTACTGTACTTAAAGGACTCAATGATAAAAATCTTTATGGAGACAAATCATTTAAAAAAAATAATACATCCACAGAGCTTTTAGAAAGGTGCCGAATAAAAGAATCGCTTTGCCTAAAAAAAATATAATGATTGTGAACAAATCATTTTTAAAAGATTTGGCAGATCCAAAATGAATGTTTTGTTTGTTTTGTGCTGTTGTTGCCTGTTGGGCTTGAGATTGCCATGTTATGATTTAATCATATCTTTATGCTAAATGCAGTACCTGTGAGGGTTTCTGGACAATATTTGTCAGTGTTTTGTGTTGTTAATTGATTTCTAATAATAAATATATTCATACGTTTGCATAAAGCAAGCATATTTGTCCACTCCCATGTTGATACGAGTATTACATACTTGACAAATCTCCTTTTAAGGTACAATTTGAGCAGATAAAATACATCAGTATTAACAAGAATAATATAATGTAAAATAATCAGTCACAGGGGCCATTTTTCTGAAGAATGACTACTTTTACTTACCTACTTCTGTGTTTTTACTTAGAATGCAGGACCACTTTTGTAATTGGATATTATTTAAATTGTTGTATTTTACTTGGTAAAAGATCTGAGTACTTCTTCCACCGCTGGACTGATTGATCCATCAGCACAGCGCAGGCACTCCAGTCTGAGCAGAACAGGTTCCAGCTAATGTAAACGCTCCAGTGATCACGAGCCAAGGTGTGCATATGAGGTTAACACTTCACACCACTCATTTCCTCTGAGGCTGTTGCTGTGATTAGTGTTGTGCACTGAGAGGGGACCAATAAAGCAAGATCCACATGTGGCATATAAACCACTCACTCCCAATGTAATTGATCTCTACTGTAAAAACGTCAATATTGAAAGCTCGCTTTTATACCTCGGCAGAAGACTAATTAACAAGTCTGTCCAGCGTAATTGAGTTTAGAACATGTAATTCTTTTAGAGGTGCTGCATCTTGAAGTTAATGATTCTATCAGTAGTTTTGTCACACTTTTATCACAGCATCTATTTGATTGCTTGTCGACACCGAGGCTTTTATTCACACAGGCCACAATGGTTTCATTTCACTCGGCTTTTATCAGCTCAGAAACAGTGTCACCTCATGTCACTGTAGAATATTCTGTATTTTCTGAGAGCGCGTCTCTGCAACAATGAATCCACATTAGATATAATGAATGTAATATTTGTAAAACAGAAGCATAGAGGGATGCTGTCTTGTCACACACCCTTTCTTAATGTTAATTGGATGTTAAGTGGAGACAAACAGCTGATGAGTGTTGTCATATGACTGAATTCATTAGGGGAGTCTGATGTGATCCCCTTAATTGTCGTTGTCAAACAGTAAAAGAACGGCTACTCTTACAATCGTACCGTTGAACTCTACAGAGAAATCTTTCAGGTTTAAGTCAGCAGATGAAATGTCTTTGATTCTGTTGGCCTGAAGCTGCTTTTTAATAATTCACCAATTCACTGCATCTCTATGCAGACTACTCTGTAAAATGTCATGCTACTCCTTGTGTTCCGTGTGGAAATCAATCCTGTGTTTTCGCCATCCTTTCAATCTGTGGTTGCCATGGAAACGCTCACATGAAACAACACCCAGAGGTATTTCTGAATGTTAATTTTCCTTATACACCGAGGCCAGAATCCATCATCGTCCAAACTAACCGGCCAAATTCATCACCTTCCTTTTTAAAAGGAGGGTGGTCCAGTTACATAAGGGAGCAGTGGAAAGATGGATTTTTATCTCAACTCGAATCAACCATGGTAACTTTGTTATTCTGTGTTAGGTGTCAATACGTGCATGTACACTGAAGAGAAAAACAGTGAGATGAATTTCAGATTAGCCATGTAACTGTCAAATGTAGAAGCACGGCAGAGATATTAAAAAAAAAAAGTAATCGATGCTTTTGTTTCCCACGGGTTGTTTCTCAGTGTGGACATGATGCTCCGTCCTGCCGTTCTCTCTGACCCCTTGTCGTGCTGTTGGTTGATGGATGATGGCTGACAGCAGACGCAGACAGCGTGTCAGAGCTTGTGTGTCGGGAGACAGAGGAGCCAGGAACGAGTCAGACTGAAGGTTGGGAGGTTGCATTTGAATCAGGATTCAGGATTCTGAGCCAACTCCCGAGGCCCACATCAGACCCTGTTGATTTGGCAAAATATGTTCTATTCACACTGGCAGTGATGCTTGAATGACTCATCTGGGTTTGCAATTGAACCAGTGAGTAAATAAATGAGGGGGAAGTCAGTACTCACCATAACAAGACCTTGGCCCCTCCTCTCCTTCTCTCCATATAGATCCCTTATTAGAGGTGTTGATGTGTGCACACTCGATAGTTTGATGGATGGGTGGGTGGGTGGGTGGAGGTTCAATGACTGGGTTAAAAAAAGGAGCAGAAAGCATGAGGACTACACACACACACACACACATGTGGACTTTACATTCTGAATACTATTATTAAAATACGAAGCTAAATCTGCAAATGTGTCAGGAATCAGATAAATAAGTATTAAAAATATGCATTGTACTGTTCAAAATCACTCCAGCTCTGAGAAGTGTAGCAAAATGTGGAAGTGTTTTAAACTTGCATTTGCAACTTGCAAACAGAAGTCTGATTGTATAGAAGTCTATGATAAAATGAACGTACTTCTCACTTGATTTATTACCTCAGTAAACATTGTAAACATGAGTTTATGGTCTCAATCGCTAGTTTCAAGTCTTCTTCAATACAGGATGATGTTCATTTAGTAAATTATGGTCCCATTTAGAGTCAAATAGACCATAAAGCAGGGTATGCTTTAGGGCGTGGCTACCTTGTAATTGATAGGTTGCTACCAAGGTGTTGTCCGGTCTGGGAGTTTTCCGTGTTTTCGTCTTACAAATTTAACCCTTTCATAGTGTGTTTTTAGTTCATGAAAGTTAATTCTAACCTAACCAAGATGGCGACGGCCAAAATGCGAATCCGAACTCAAGGCTTCAAAACAGCAGTCCACAAACCGATGGGTGACGTCACGGTGACTACGTCCACGTCTAATATACAGTCTATGTTTAAAATAACAATTTTCCCCTTCGTTTCATGCATTTGTATCACAAGCCTACAAAGTGTGTTATTGAGAGGCTTTTTTATTTTTTATTTGTATTCCTCTGTTGCATGAGTCATTCTTGTCCTGTGCTTACTCTTGAATTGATAAAAAGTGAGCTTGACCCTTTACTCATTCTTGTGACCTTTTCATTTACCTCTGGCATGCTGTGATTTGTATTGTGTTTTTTTTTTTTTCATTCTTTGTTCGCTTCTTTATTTGGATCTCCATTAGCTACTGCATCATAATTCTTCCTGGGGTCCATATAGAAATATGCTCTTTTCAGAAGATGCTTTTTCAATTACAGTTTAAAACAGGACACAATTTCTTTCAATAATCTGTCGAGGGACTGAATTTCATTCATACGTTGCTTAATAATCAGTACTAAAAGTTATGTTTTTGTGAATCATATTTGGGGTCTTTGTGATTATGATATTTCTGATAAAAGCAAGTAATCAATACAGTAATCTGCTTTTAAACAAGCTAGGAGAGACTTTCATGCACGTATTTCATTATAACCTTTCCTGTAGGCTGAGAGAGTCCAATTATTAGCCTATATTAATGTATCTAAACCCTCCAAAGCTGTTAACCACTGAGATCCCTGGACCAATAGTCATGCATGTATTATTGTTTAGCTTGAGGATGTATTGACACAACGATCATGAATAAAGATGCACCTAAACATCGCCTACAGCACAAGATTTGTTACCTGAACCGCATTTACTGTTGACATCTCGCATGTAAATTAGCTTTAATACATAAATCAAATTCCTGAAGTGATTCATCTGATCCTAAAAGTTAGTCAGAGGGTTATTAAATAAGAAAACGTGTTTGGAAATGCTACCCATGAATTACCCACAAATTAAAGCTCCAACAACGTCCACACAGCCAGTATTATTTTTCCCTCCTGAGTGTTTTGCCTAAATAGAATTGTGCTCTCTCTCAGCAGACAATGGTTTCACTCTCTACATAACAAGCCATGGTAAATGCAAAAGTCACTGCCTCATTTGAAGCCAGGCTGATTTGGGTGCACGTGCAGCGATCAATGTTGCTTTGGGGTTATTTGTCAGGGAACCTCCTGATTATGCACTGATAGATTGCCGGGCGCTGCAGCCTCCCTCCATACCTTCGCTCTGCAAGCCCCTTCTGCAGTGAGGAGTGAATATTAAAGTGAATGTGGAGGAGGAGTCCTCGCTAGGGGGAGAGGGGTGGAGGAGGGGAGGGGAGGAGGGGAGGCGGAGAAAGAGTAAGATACCAGCAACACAGGCAGATAGCGATGAACACTGGGAGAACAGAGGCTTCGGCGTGAAGAGTATGAGCATCTTAACAGAGCAGGTCTGCTGGGAGCCTTAATCTGAGAGGAAGCTTTGGATGCTGTCCACCCATCATCACCAGCCTGGTAGGTTTATCATCCTGCATCTGCCTGAGCTGCATGCTGATTCTGCTGTTGTTTGTGTGGAATAGAAATGTTGGGAAGAACATTTCCAATTCAAATTTATGACACATGATCAGCATCTTCTTTTTAATCATTTGATCACAAGATGCACAAAGCTGCTTGGCTGATATCTAAAGTTTGGTTGTTAATCTGTGTTAACACCTGCCAGATGAAGCTTTAATATCATGCGTGTTATAGCTCTGTTGTTTATTAAAAAATATGCAAAATACGGTGATGTAAATCTGTTGTCCTATCTGTGCCTGCTCATCATTTTTAATGCTGAAGGAAAATGAAGTGAAAATGAAGATGTTTTCCCACAGAGTCTGGTTTAAGCTGTGCTACATCCCCATCATCAACCTCCTCCTCCTCCTCCTCCTCCTCTCTGGCTCCGCTGTTTTCATTTCTCGTTGTTTCATTTCGAAAAACTCTAATTATACCCTCATAACCGTCACGCTGAGCTCAGCCTAAAGTCTGCAAATTCCACAAGCTGTCAGGTCCCACTCGCTCTATTACCAGCTCATAAAGCTCCTGTACTGTCTGTCTATCTCTCTTTGCTCTGATTCCCCCTGAGACTCTTGCACATGTTCTGGCTGGAGTCGTAGCCCTGATATCCCACTGCAGTCAGAAATTCAATATCAGTCCAGATTGTCTTCCCTAGTGGGAAAAACGAGGATTCAGCCTCAACATGAAAGAGGCTGCTGAAGTCAGGTATTGAAACTCAGAGATGTAGGGAAAATTTCTCTGCAGAAGCGCCAAGCACCCGAGTGTCATTTATTTGCCATTGACTGTGCTCACTGTTCCTTTTTTCTCTGTGTCACGATTGTGCTTATGCAGACAGACAGGCAGCAGAGTTTATGCACAGAGGATGTTGAAAGTTTAATCATGTTTAATAATTTATTTTAGGCTGGTTATTGCTGAGATTTGAGGAAGGGAAGTATGGAAGCGTTAGGATGACTTAAAATACTGTCACTTTAAGGGTCTATATTTAAAGAATTTTTATTCCCTGTGATTTTGCTTTACTGTCGTGAAAAAAATAACACTTATGTGATTGATTTCTTCATCATTTCTGGCAAGACAACTCCTGAAATAAAAATCTAATCTGTCCGTCTAGAAGTTGCCATCTGCTCTTCTCAGTGCTGCTATATGTCAATTCAGCTCTGTGAGTTTTATAAATGATTGCATTTATACTGCCACAGATATGTGATGGGGAATTAATTAACCATGCTGCATGTCTTTCACATAAAATGCGAGTCTGTTAGGATAATAAACAACCTTCATTCATGCTTCTTTGGTTCATTCAGATCAAGTTACAATTTTGTTTTAGGGTGATTCCATGAAAACTAATCAAATTTTGATGTGATGTTGTTGACTGAGCCTGGCACGCACGGTGTTATCAAATATGTGAGTTGTTTCCTTTTTTCATGATAGGAAATTGCAAGCACAACACAAATTCTGTGGCGTTAACCAAGACAATAACAGAATTGGATCCCCGTTTTCTCTACTGTCGCTCAATTTGGAGCCACGAAAAGGCTCCGGCAAAAGAGCAATTTCTAACTGAAGGCCACCATTTGAATGTGATGTAACACGGAGTCCTTCCGACGCAGGACACTGTCCATTTAGGAGCCGTCAGCGCTCAACGAACACGAAGTGTTGCTTGGAAGTCTGAATGACAGAAAAATTTGATTTTACTCATTTTTTTCTCAGAAATCAGCATGAAGAGCTGATTAAAATGCACTTCAAGCAGACGCTGCATCTGCTTCCAGCTGCCCACCATTACTGTACGTCCAAAGCTTCTGAATGGCAGTCAGCATTGTTATTTCAGGAGTGCAGGAGATTGCTCTTCACAACCTCAAGAAATTACCGGTTCCCATTCTAATAATAGTCTTTTGAAAGGTGGGCAAATGCAGTAATAATGTGCGATGAGAAAGTTAAAAAATATATATTCTTAATGTCCAATCCAATCCAATTGATCAAACCTGTCTCCTAGGAATTGTGTTTATATACTTCTAAATGCTCTTGTCATGCCCTAATTCAGATTTGGTTCATTCCCATAGATGTCAACCGATTCTTAAAGGGCAGGTCCATCTGTGTACTTTTCCAGGATTTTCAAATGGAGATGCCCACTCAGCCTTATCAAAAAGCAGTGACGTAGGTTACCAAAGTAAGCTAATCATGAAGCTAATCAATCAATAAGGTTATGAGCAATGTGAACGCTAGCACCAGCTGAGTCAAAGTTAGCTGCTTGGAAATAACTGAAAGGGTTAGTTCAGATTGTTTTGAAGTGGCGTTGTTTGTATACCCCCGTGTTCTGCTAGGTGAAATCACTGTTTTTGTGGATGGAGTCTGGTGACTTTGAAGAGAGCTCTATGACGGCTTCAGTTCCCCATTGGAAAGGGCTTTCTGATGGCGAGGTAAAGCAGCTGTGGACGGTAGCAGCAGAAAAACGTATTTTAGCCACCTAAAAGAAGTCATTATCAGTTTAAGTGTACGCCATATTGAGACTATTTTCACCGCTGAACCTCGCCATCAGGCAGCCCTTTCCGATGGGGAACTGAAACCGTTAAATCGTTGTCTTCAAAGCCACCAGACTCCATTGACAAAAGCCATAATTGTACCTCGCAGAACACAGGAGTTGCTGGTCTACCGCTTTATTGGTTAGTTTGTTTGTGTTATTGTGTGTCTTTCAGATCCGAACTAACGTGGCGTCCACAACAGAACATTGCTCAGCTTCCATGCCAGTACTCCTGTCTGCTTCTCCAAACTGGGAGCATGCTGACAGCCATCTAAATTACTGTATGTAACGTTAGTAGACCGACTATAAGGATTTATATACTGTATGTAACAGCGTCATCTGTCAGGTCATGTGAGGAAAAGTTTTTAGAAGGGCTTGGTAAAATAGCATTTTGACGCTTAACATTCGTAATTCGACCAAAATGTGAACATTCGGATTTGAATACATAGGACACACCTCTGGGAAGCAACAAAAACCTCAAACAAATCTAAAATAATGGACCTGCCCTTTAACAACACTCTGATGCCACTACTGAACAATGCGGAATATAACCAAACACACTGGGTTTATATTCTCAGCTGCTCATAGTTTGTCCATAATTTTCATCCAGAATCAAACTCTTTGATGGGATTAAACTAAATGTTTGGAGACTTCATGCTTGTGTGAGATTCTCTTCACTGTGGCTCATCAACTTCACCATCGAGAGCACCTCTTTGCTTTCAAGCCTCAATTTTGAAGCACTCGCCAGCCTGAGAGCGCACACTGACGTCACTGGAGACACCACTTGCAACACGAAACTGCAACACGTCAGAAGCTCTAATGTGACGTAGTTACTGGTCAGAAACTGAGAGGGATAAATGCTCACCGTGGATGATGTGTTCTTGGCTGAGATGGACTCCTGCTCTTCTCCCTTCTTTTCAGAGAGTGAACCGAATCGAACAGGCTGCGGCACTCAGACATCTCTGGGTTTAAGACACAATTCCTTGGATTAGAGAGGAGAGGAGGTGAATTGCTGGCTGTGTACTTACCTGAAAACCTTCTAGCTCATATTTGAAGCCAGCAAATCTCTGCAGTGTATTACTAAATCTTCACTTTAAAGGTGAACCTCTTTTCTCAAAACTTAAAATGAAAGAAAGAAAGAAATGGTGTAATATAAAGTGTGAATTGAGCATTACCATTTAAATTAGGCTAGTAACATCTCCATTTCAATTAAACCGCATTGCAACCTTGCTTGTAATTAAGCTGTGAAAATAATCCCTAGACACATCTGACAATACGTCACTATCCAATTAAAAGCAACCTCTCATTCTTGTCTTATTAATATGTGTGACATGTCTCTACTGGGGATTAAGAAATCTTCTGGTGCATGCAGGCTTTTCAACTTTTTTAGCATAATTTTAAAAGTTGCAAACACTAACTCCTCATTAGACCCCCTCTGAGTGAGCACAGTATCATTTTTAACCACCAGTGCGTGAGCCCAGAAGACCTAGTAAAACAATCAAAAGCTCTAGGATAGTGATTATAATTTGCTTCTCTCTATTTCAGACTTCAGATTTCAGAAATGGCTGACTTTGAGGATTTCAGCAAGCCAGGAGGGCAGGCGAATATATCTGAGAGCTACCAGCTGAACCCCACCAGCGTGATCGTGTCGGTGGTCTTCTCCCTCATCTTCCTGCTGGGCACCATCGGCAACAGCCTGGTGCTCGCCGTGCTTCTGCGGAGCGGCCAGGTGGGATACAACACGACCAATCTGTTCATACTCAACCTGAGCGTGGCCGACTTCTTCTTCATCATCTTCTGCGTCCCTTTCCAAGCCACCATCTACTCTCTGGAGGGCTGGGTGTTCGGCTCCTTCATGTGCAAAGTGGTCCACTTCTTCATCAACCTCACCATGTACGCCAGCAGCTTCACACTCGCTGCCGTCTCTGTAGACAGGTATGCTCATTATTATCTGTCAATCCCAGAAGACAAAGTATTTAATTGTGCACATGATCACACTACAGCATATTATACAACATAAAATACTTACTGATAAATCCACCTGCCTACCAGGCTCATACTGTATGTGACATTTGAAACATCCATAACACTTTTCAAATTACCTTGAAATAATTAGTGTTAACACACAAGAGAACAGGGGGGATTGTTAGCGTTGTTAGCGCTGCATTTCCCATAAAGCCCTTTGCTTCCTGACGCAAAAGGTTGTTGCTATAGGCCTGCGAATACATTAATGATTATTTCCATTATGAATCAATCTGTCAAACAGTTTTGCAATTAATCAATTCATTGTTTAGTCTGTTAAATTATCACAAAATCACAAGTTCGCAAAGCCCAAGGTGACATCTTCAACTTGCTAGTTTTGTTCAACCAACTGTCAAAAACCTAAATGTATTCAATTAACAATGATATAAAACAGCAAATATTCACATTGGAGGAGCTGGAACCAGAGGATGTTTAACATTTTCACTTGGGAAATGGTATAAACTATTATTAGAGTCAGCAGTAGTCGTGACTCATCTTCTTGTATCTCTCTCGCTTTACTTCATCAGATATGTACAGCGTGTGTTAAGCGTTGTGTGAGGGGAAATTCCTTATAGCATATAAATCACTACTTCCTGCTCTCATATGTATACCCATTTTCTTCCTTTTAATTAAAGGTTCTAAATTTGAAAATTCAGAGCATGATTGAGGGATTGCCTCCACACGGCTCTCAACATGGAGACGGCTGAGCCAACCTGTTCCTGCGGGTGAGAGCGGTGTGGATGGGTCAAACAAACACAGGACTTTCAACCAGGAGACCATTGATGCAGATGTAATTACAACTCAATTTCAAGGTTCTGGTGCAGCAAAGGAATATTTCAAGAGAGGAGAGAGAGAACAGATTCATGAAAGATTTTGTAATTCAAGGACACATATCAATAATTCGAGGGAGTGAAGACATATTAAGTGCAGTGGCTGTCGTACATATAAACGGTAACACTTTATAATAAGGGTATACATCATATACTTACATGCCTAACTAATGCATGACTCATGCTGATTTAAATGCATGATCAGCCTCTCTGAAAGCAGAGCATTATATATTCAAATATGAAGCAATTTAAAAAATCAAACTGGTTGTCATCTACATGTTGCTGCAGGATCCAGTGGTCTTTATGTCACATGTACAAGCTATAGGGGGATGGGAGATGAGTTTTTTTATTTATTTATTATTATTTCATTGGGCCTATATTTGTTTGTTGTTGGAGGAGAATGGTGCATTAACACCAAAAAACACCTAGCACATGACAATCAGGTAAGAATGGACAGACATGTTAAACCTTAACAAAATCACCCACTAGACTGTAAATAAGACACGTGTTTGTCATACTTATTCATTACTTCATACATGAGGTAACCATTACCTACCTGACGTCTGTCCCCTTACGTAAAGTCATGCTGTGATACTCATTTGCAAATGATTACTTAATAAGGTAATAATAATAAAATGTAATTAAAAACAAGCGCATATTTGCAATAGCTGCGACCATGTACGCGCAAGTGTAGGGGGCGGGGCTAACCCACACCACTGAAACAGGAACTCTCTGCTGAGACCAATGAGTCCTCCTACAGTGTCTACGACAAACCAGCCCGTTCTCATTCCCAGGGTGTCAAATACCGACGCTTTGTCACAGCCGTCGGCGTTAGATATCGAAGTTCAAGGCACCTTTTAGTACTCAGGGAAAGTGCGCCGGGAGTGTGGTGACGTAGCTTGTAACAAACACAAGGCTTTCGTCCAGGAGACCGCTGTTCGTGTCCCGTGCGTCACGTGACAATCAGCTGTTCCTTCAGTTAGTTTTAAGCCCAACCGTATTGTTTTTTCCTAAACCTATAGTGGAATTATTGCCTGTACCTAAGCAAGTGTTTTTGTTTACTTCTCAACATTAAGCACGTGTTTGCTGTGATTGAAAAGAGTGACGCCGAGGGGTCTGACAAAGCGGGAGGGATGAGAACACGTTGGACAAACTATTCATGAGTTTGGCCGTAGTACGTGAATCTTGTGAAAATTGTGAAGTCTTAAAAAAGGCGGTTGCTAACAATTGGCTAAATGAGACTACTAAAGGTCATCACGCCGACTCGTCTGCCTTTACAGCCTCGTTGTGTATACTCTCGCTCATGCGACCGTGGTGTAGTTCGTTTATAGCCTAACGTTAGCGTTTTACCTCTGCCGATTGCATTCACACTTCAAAAATCATAAAAGTGGTGTTCATTTGTGGAGATTATCTTGCTGAACAAAACGTGTAAGTATCATAAACTTGTGTTTGCCACAGATCTTATTTTCTGCAATAATCCAAAACCCAATGGAAAAATCCGATTGGGTTTTTGTCGAGGGAACCAGGGCGATGCTAACTTCCTGGTTGGCCTACAAAAATACATCATCCCTGCAGCACTCTATTAGTATGAACAGGTTTTATAAGACAACAAAGAGCATTGAGCCTCAAAAATCATTAAGGTAGGCTGTCGGGAAGCTTTTGCTCAAGTCCACACTTTGTCTGTTCATGCTATGAATTATTTTAGGTGCATTTAATTCATCAAAAATGTTATTTTTCTCATCTGAAGGTAAAAAAACAACTCTGGGAACATCAAGAACAGCAAGACCCCGGAGGTACACATTAATGGAATTAGTCAAAGACTCATAAGACCTTACAGAGACACTGCATCTGTAATTGACCATCTTATGAGAGAATCATGCATTATCCCCGGCTGGAAATCACATCCCTCACAGAGTAAGAGCTAAGCCTTCATTATAGTTGTTGGGTAACACTGTCAGCTCAGTCAATATGGACAGAGTCGGTGAGCAGCTGCCCTCTGCAGCAGACGCCCTCTGCTCTGTTTACACTTTAGAGGATTCAATAGATTTTTTTCAGCCAGACGTTTCCACCCAGGTCTGGAAAAGAGCATCATATCCGAGTCAGGATGTTAATGGATTTCTGCTGTTTTCCTCCTCAGTTCCTGTGTAGCAAGTAAAGAAAAGGCAGCAGCTTACAGTTACACTTTAGACCAGGAATCCCCAGAAGGAATTAAATCACAGTTCAGCCTGAATGAACACGCTCAGTCTTCTGACGGAAAGTATTTGCTGCTGCAGTGAGCCGCCCACAGGCAGATCATACGTTTTCTGTGATTTTATGCCAGAGAAATATCCCATGTGAAAATGATTCAATATAAAACAAAACATTATTGCTTCCAATCAGGGAGTTAATTTGCACAAACACTTGTGACACAACTATGGTAACAGTACATACACAGCACAAGGTAATAATGCAGAGTTATTATACTCCTAAAAATATCTGTGTTTTAAACATCTGTTGAGGCTGCAATTCATGACTGTGTTTGGGCAAAAATCCAATATGATCAGTTTTACATTTGGGAAGAAAATACTGAAACAGCATCTGGATTGAGCCAGTGGTACATTTTGAAATTCAGCCATGGCTCCATTTCACAGAAAACGTGGTGATTCCGCATCATGACAGATTGTTTCCTAGTCTGCTTTTCTACATTTTAATTGGTCTCAGATTCAGCAAAACATTTAAAATCCTCTCAGAAGCACGAAAACCAAAGCATGAACAGACTGCTCATTAGCTCGTGCTTTCTTATTAATCGGACAATTTCAGCCAAGCGTACAGCGTCTGACTCTGAGCACTCGCAGTTATTCAAGAAACTGAGCCTCCATATGTAACAAGTAGGTTCAAGGTGCTGTTTTTTCTCCCTTTCATGTTGAACGTGAAGTGTCTCTGGCCCCATTTCAGTGAGGTTTCAAAGACCAGAGGGGCTGTTGCCTCTGCTTCTGGAGAGCTAGCTGAAGTGCCATGTAAATGCAGATGGGCAGGACGTGTATTTGCAGCTTTACCCAGAATCCCTGCCTCTGGGAAAAGAAGCTGCAAATACTCCATACCAGCATGTTGAATATGGCGAATACAGCTTTACCACGAGGAACAAACCAGGTGACAACGAAGCAATAACTTCAGCAATAATAAGTGAAAAGCAGTGTTGTGACAGATTATTGAAAGAGATCTGTGCCATAAAAACGTCAGGCTCTTTCTTCATGATTCCACGTGAGGTGCGGTGGGATTTGCTCCTTTATCGCCTACCTGCTCAGCAACATCAAACGCACAGCACGAGGCACACAATGTTCTGTGCTATGCACGGTTTTACCAAGCGATGTATGCACGATCACATCCTATTGAAAATTCTACAAAAACCTTTCTTTGGATATAACAGCCAGCTTGACATATTTCCCAAAGGTGTTTTCTATTCAATAAAACCCACAAACGGCGGTGGTGTGAATGACTATCAGCCAGCACACAGAAGCCTCAGTGTGAGCCGCGATGCTCGTAACACTGAGTGTGGAGGTTGCAGAATCCTCAGTGCATTCTCCCTTCGTATAATAAAACTATTAGTGAAGTAAACCAAAATCAGTCTTCACTCAGGCAACGCTCTCTGTATTTGACTTAAAGGAGCAGTGGGAAGGATTTAGTGGCATCTAGCGGTGAGGTTGCAGATAGAAACCAACTGAATATCCCTCCGTTCACTCCTCCCTTTACAAGCGTGTTGGAGAACCTACGCGAATGGCTCTCTAGTGTTTGGTTTGTCCGTTCTGGGCTACTGTAGAAACATGGCGAACTCTGTGAAGAGGACCCGCTCCCTATGCAGATATGAAGGCTTCATTCTAAGCTAACGAAAACACAACGATTCTTAGTTTAAGTTGATTATACACTTTATAATGAATATTATGTTCCATTTCTGCCAATACATCGGATTTGAGTTTCTTGAGTCTTTAAAGGGAAAATTCGCCACTTTGTATGTGGATGTCCAATCAGTGTTGCTTGTAAATGTAGAAGAAATAAGTTCCCCAGTGTGTGCTATATTGACAGAGAAAGCTGATTTCTCCTGCTCGCAGAGCCGTGCCAGCTGTGCCTAAATGTACCAGGATGCATTGCGCGCGGGTGGCGAGTTCACGATAGGCTCTCTTTTCTGATTAATAAACAAAATAAACTCACAAAATGTCAAAAAGGAAATATTCTTACACCAAAACAAAAATAATAAAACCGTACACCATCTGAATACAAGTTTCTTTCCTACACGGAACGAAGACAGGATTACAGTAATTGCCTTGTTTGCTCATCTTAAAACACACTTCATTCAAACGGGACAGAAACAAATTAATACTCACCGAACACATCTTGGTTCGTCTCTGGTTGGAAAATAAATCCTTAATCCACAGAGTAAGATGTGAAAATATGTCGGCTCTCGACGCTGTTTCCCCCGCTGTATCTCTCTGCTGTGTGGCGGCCCGTGGAGCAGCTGCCCCGCTCTCATTCCTTCTTCTTCGGAGGCAGACCATTAAATTAGCTAATTACAATGACAGAAAAGGCTTCAAAATCGCCCTGCTGGTCTTGTTTGTCTTTTCCGGTTTATCTTCGAGATCCTTGAGAAGGTCTCCAGCACACCTCTGTCCCAGTGAGGAAGGAAAACTTTCATGCATAGTAATGCACACACAGCTCGCTCTCTCTGGGTTGTCGTCGCCGACAGCATCCAGCCCACGCTGACATTCAATAGGCCTACAGCAGAAAGATTCAGTTTCTGTCGGCATCGGAGGGCAAAGGCACCACCAGTCGGTGTTTGCTCTCGGCAGCTCAGGTTCTGGAGGGTCCCGGCTGGTCATATCGTCCCCGCTGCTGCAGCTGCAGCCTCGAGCAGCCTCTCTCCGGCTGAATATCTGAGTCAGCCAAAACACTCAAATGTACACTGTACATGTGAAGAAGGACGTTTTTGAGTGGCATTGCGCCCCGCAGCTAAGCTGAAGTAGCACTATGCAGTTCTTCCTTGACTCCAACGACTTCGCTGTCACGCCAATAGATGCAGGAAGAACAACAGATTTTGCATTTTGCAGAGAACATCGGCAAGAACTGCAGGCATTCTTCACACTATATCTGCAGGAGCCAAATCGTGTATTTAGCCTGTCGTTTATTACTATTATTTGTTTAGGCTGCACACGTTCTTTTGGTTGGTATCATTTCTGGTTATTGGCACAGGGGTGTGGTTTCACTTATTTCACCTGTTCACTTGGACTGCAGGATTTAGATGGCGAGTTAGGCTTGGACATTTTTCTGTTGACCGTCAGGTCCTACTTTAATTTATCCAGAACAGTTGTTGCTTGACATTCTTTTCATTTAATAAACAAACGCATCTCGATTAAAGTATGGATTTGTTTTACGCGTCACAGTAAAGAGCTTAGTACTTAGCCTCTCCCATTCATTGTCTATGTAAGCAGCCGTGCAATGCGTTCTGGTAGCGTGGCGGCGCGATTCGAGAGACGGACCGTCATGTCGCCCGCTGCTCATTTGCATAAAGTTGAGGTCTAGGCTACTTTATGCAAATCAGGGGCGTCCGACGCGACTCGCCGCCTCTGGAAACTCCCGAGAAACTTTTAAACCGAGCGTTGTCGATCCAAAATTAAGACAGATTCAGCAGCTCCGTGACTTATTTCTCGCATAAAATGTGAACTACTTTCGTGAAATAAGAGAAGAAAGTTTCCAAACGAGCCACCATATTGTTTCCGGTATGAAAGCTGGGAGCAGCAGCCCACGAGGGAAAGCGTTCGTCCAATCAGGTGTCTAGTGCCTTGTGTCTAGTGGCAGCCCATCAAGCGTCCAATGCTGAGAAGCGAGGCGATCCCTCGCGATAAAAAACACCCCTGTGGACACGTACCGTAACTCAGATAGATAGAAACAAGGTTGAAAATCTGCGATTCCTTTTAAAGGAAATTTTGTGGCCACCTCTCTCTCCATCAGCCTACAGTCAAAACACTGAGAGGAAATGTGCACCAGCGTGGACTAAACAATAGCGTTCATTGGATACTGAACTAAACTAATTCACTTTATAGCTTCTGTCATAATATTTACAATGTTATGTAAAAAGAGATTTTTCTTCCCTTTAATATGAAGCTCTAATTATGAAGAATTACACTCTTTCAGCCTATAATTATCACACTGCACCACTCGGGCTCAGCGTGTGCACTAATTATCATGTTCATGTGGTTTGGATCAAATATCAATGTCTTATTTTTTCGTCTTCGTAGGTATCTGGCCATTCGTTACCCGCTGCGCTCCAGAGAGCTACGGACCCCGTGTAACGCAGTGGTTGCCATGGTGATCATCTGGGGTCTATCTCTGGTCTTTGCGGGTCCTTATCTCAGCTACTACGACCTGATCGATTACGCCAACAGCACCGTGTGCATCCCCGGCTGGGAGGAGCAGAACCGGAAGGTGCTGGACACGTGCACCTTCATGTTCGGCTACGTCATTCCCGTGCTCATTGTGAGCCTCTCGTACACTCGAACCATCAAGTACCTGTGGACGGCCGTCGACCCGCTGGACGGCATGTCGGAATCCAAGAGGGCCAAACGCAAAGTCACCAAAATGATCATCATCGTCACCGTGCTGTTCTGCATCTGCTGGCTGCCGTACCACGTGGTGATCTTGTGCTACCTGTACGGAGACTTCCCGTTCAATCAGACCACGTACGCCTTCAGGCTGCTCTCTCACTGCATGGCCTACGCCAACTCTTGCGTCAACCCCATCGTCTACGCTCTGGTGTCCAAGCACTTCCGGAAGGGCTTCAAGAAAGTGTTCAGCTGCATCCTCAGTAAAAATGGGAGGAACAAGGTCCACGTGGTCCATGTAGCCAACACGGTGCCCGGGTTTGAAGCAGGCTCAACGGAGGTGTCGCACATGCACGAGGAGAACATACGACAGAATGAATGTGAGATGATTAACAGGCCGATCGGAGAGCCAAGAGAAGCCACAGTGACTCTGCCCTTTCAGCGGCAGACTTGACAAGTGATTCAGCCTTGATGACGGGCTCAGTACAGACTGCCTTATGTGAAAGACATTGCAGCTAATATTTTAAAGAAATGTGTTAACGTGTGTCATCATGACATTCACAGTGTTGGTGGCAAACAGGAGAGGAGAGCTTTAAGGTGTAAACAGTGAGTCCACAAACAAAACGTGTTTGATTCATCATTTTCATCAATGCTAACTCCCATAATGTTCCACTAAAAGATACACACTCAAGGTTCGCTAGTATTCACTAAAAGTGAAAATTTCTCAGTATTTCCTGTTTCCACCATTTGCCTTAACCATGGCCTGCACCTTGGTATTTATAAAGGATCAGTGTGTAGTATTTAGTGGCATCTAGCCGTGTGGTTGCAGATTGCAACCAATTACCGCCACTAACTCCTCCCTTTCCAAGCGTGTCAGAGAAGCCATTGTGGCCTTCAGGAAGTCTGAAGTGAGAGATGGACATAAATGGAAGGTAGAAAAATCCAGCACACAGATTTTGTGTGCTTTTACCCTGCGTGCTAGTAAATAGTCTACAACTACATTAAATTCTGTATGTCATGCTACTAGCGCTACTAGCTACTGGCCAATAGCCGGTTGTTTGGGAACAGAGACGTTAATACATCCACCACGGTACAGGCTTACAGCATACAGCCCATGGGTGTATTATAAGATAATAAAAGTGATGAATTACAGCCAATATATCCATTATTACAGCCACATACAGCTAGCAGGAAGCCGGCAGAACCGGATATGTCATATGAGCGTGCAGGGCGGTGCACGCCCGTGGGTCTGATGCGCGTTCATTATGCCGAGGAAAATAACTAGGGATTCAGCTATTAGTTAATTTACAACTTTTAGGACATAACGATTTAAATGAGGGCTATTTAAGTGTTTGTACTGGGAAGTTGATTTATCTAAAAAAAAATATATATCCTCTGAATTACAGACATCTCTTTATACATCCATTGGCCACAGACTAATTGCCGTTTTCAGTCCAAAATGGCGGCAGCGTTACCGCTGCGCCATCTAGCGGCTGTTGTCAAAAAAGCACCAGAGTTTCGTATCTTTGCTTCTATACTCTTTGGTAGATATGAAGGGCTCATTCTAAAGGCCTCTACACACCGGGGGAGTGTTTTCAATATATTTTTTCAAGCTGTTGTTTTAGTCATGAGTACTCTCACACAGAGCGCAAATATTACGCGGCAAAAAAGCAACATTTTTTTCCGGAATGAGGTCGCTTTTTCTGAGCTTTCTTACTGTGAATCACGTCAATCACGTTGTGCAGGACGGGTTGAGTTGCACCTATATTTATGAAACAACAACACAGAGGCTCTGTAGTCCAAACTAAGACGGTAAACTATATAACTCCTTTCCTTGCATACCAGATAGACACCTTTCACAATAAAAGCGCTAGACGTATAATATTCGCAGGCGAGTATTTTGCATTTTCATGTCGTTTATTCGTCACGCCCCCGATGTGTAAAGGCCTTAAGGTAACGAAAACACAACGATTCTTAGTTTCAGGTGATTACACTCATGAAAACATAGTTATGAATACAATATTTTTCTGCCAATAGATCCCCCAAAAATCCTACACACTGGACCTTTACGTTTTTTCAGTATTTGAGAATTATTCCAGCACTTTTTAAGAGCAGCACAGAATGTGTCCCATAATGTTACAGTATGTTTCACCTTTTCAAATGGTCTCAAAGATGTTCAAAGTTGGGTTGACTGGGGGGTTTAGGGGTGGCTCTTCATTTGACTTCAAACAGGGTGTGCTGCAGATTCAGAATCATCGTCCTGTTCATAAAGTAAAATCATAAAGCCAGTCATCACACCACTGCAGTAGTTCCAACAGTGTGATCTTTTCCTCACATAAACTCAACTGTAATCTGATTTGACTAGTTTTGAAAGTGCTAGTCTATCATTAAGATTGTAGTCTTTCTAACTGGAGCAGGACGTTATTTGGTTTGTTTCTTTTTTGTATCTTGCATGCAGATGCTGTTCTGTCTTGTCAAGATATTACTGGTCTTATTTAATTATATATGAAAAAAAACTTTCAGAAAATTGCGTGCAAACATGATATTCAGTTATATTTCAATTTCTTACAAGCATTTACAATCTCAATTTTTTATTGGAATATGCCTACATTCTGGTGTAAGAAGAAGTTTACATTTAGTAAAAAAGTTTATTTGATAAATATTAAACGGTTCTTGGTAGAAGACTTGAGTCTTTTGTGGAAAAACTGGGCACGTTTTCTTGCTTTACTTGTGTTTTGCGATGATTGTATCCATGGCATGTTTCTCTATGGTGTAAAATATGATATATTTAAATGAATATGTTTATCAATGAGTGCACTTAAGCAGTTAAGAGTTGTGTATTTTAAAAGGTGTGTATTTTTGTGTATTTAAAAGCTGTGAAATGATTATAATCATTGACATGGTTCGTTTTGTTTCAAATGAAAGCAGATCCTCAGTATCTCTCTGTTTCTCTGTGAGCTTGTGTCCTACCTCAGAGGTGTAAAAAAGAAAACCTTCTCTTCGTCTTTTAGCTGTGTTCTGCTCAGATTATGTAAGATGCAATTTTCCTCTTGAGAGACTCATTTCCAGACTGAACGTCCTCCTTTGCACTGAACAATTTCCCTCCAGTTTGTTTCCAGTGATTCTGCCTGTTGCATCATGGTGTATAAAGTATCTCTCTCTCTCTCTCTATTTGTTCGGTTTCATCATGTCGCCTTTTCAAACGTAACAGCCTGTAGATTTTATGAAATAGATATTTATCAAAATGTTTTAGAACACAATGTAATATAGGCTACACTTAAATGACCAAATAAAATATTTTCTGCTGTGAGATTTTAGTGAAGGTTTTATTCTATTCAAAGTGTGCATAAACTGAGTGAATGGATATTAAAATAAATTATATTATACAACATTTTTAATCATAAGCTCCTGCTTCAAAATCATCCATCCATCTATTCATCTATCTATCTATCTGTCTATCTATCTGTCTATCTATCTATCTATCTATCTATCTATCTATCTATCTATCTATCTATCTATCCATCCGTCCATCCATTTATCTATACGTCACAACGCTATGAATTGTGGGTAATTCCCTCAGGCAAAATCTACAGAAATACAGACTTATGGAAAGCGTTCATAAAGGGCTCAAAATGTCTGCAAGAGAGCCCTCACGGACTTGATGATTTGACATTGGGACAGCCCTAAACACTCACGGCTTCAAAGTCTGTGAGTGTGGACATTGGGATTGGGCCTACGTGTATATCTGTTCTGGAAAAACAGGAAATATCAATTTGCTTCTCACTACCTATTGCTGCTTTATGCTCTTAGCCACTGTTTTCTGCTGCAGCAATAAAAAAAATACTAAAACGCAGAGCAGAGCAGATCCCCAAGAGATCCCAGAGATATCTGGGAGGTGAGAGCAGAGCTGCAGGCATCACCGGTTAACACGCTGCACTTAAAAGAAGACACTAATGAATAAATTAAGATTGTGTGAAGCCCACTAAATTAACATTATATAATGGTGTTCTTCTACAAAGTTGTTTCTTTTCTATTGGATTTCTGTGCGCACGGCAGGGCAAAACAAGAGGAAAATGATCAATAAGCTGTGGTGTTGTACAATAAGCAGGCTACATACAGTTCATACACGAGCTTTGGTTGCAGACACGTGCTGGATGACCTGAGAGATCTGACAGGGTCATAACTGATGAGCAGGTCAGAGGTGTAACGTGGACCGTTACCATGAAGACATCTATTATAAGATGGAGCTGCCTTTAGTAATTAATGGAAGACCAGAGCAATAACGAATAACGCACCACGAACAGGTGTTATTCATTAGTGCGTCAAACTAAAGGATGTTTTTGACAGCATGTGTTCATCGATGTGTCCACCGGCATGTGGAGTCTGGAGTGTGACACTGGAATAATTATACTTTTTTAGTGGTTAATGAATCAATGAGTTACAGAGCCATCGCCACATCATTGAGTTTTATACTTTCACATTTTCTCCCTTTTATGAGCAGCCTGTTGTGCCGCTCCGATGTCTAGAAGTGTCTAGAGAGGCAGTGTTGTGATGTTGTGAGAGGACGAACTTTGGATTTCTGAGCAACTGACGCCAAAGCTGCTGACTTATTTATTTATTCATTTATTTATTATCTCTATTTTATCTATTATTTCTATATTGTGTCTTTCTTCTTCTCATGTCTTTCTCATGTCTTCTATTTTGAAATGACATCTGGTCTAGAAAGATGCTTCTGCTAGTGATCTAAAATTGAAACAAGCCAGAGTCTTGGTGAGTAACCATCTTGCATACAAAGCTCTTTTCACAGCGAGATTATGTAACCAGCAAGGAAAAAATAAATAAAAATAAGACCGCTGCTGGCAAAACAAAGCAACAGACAACACATTCTTATGTACAGGTACAGGTTTTTCTCTAGTGATCATGAAATAACAGCAGATGAAATAAAAGGACGCAATGATCTGCACCCAGAAACATCTCCATTATCAGAGAAGTTGGATGTTGTGAACGCTTTTACTAAAACACACATTATTCACTTAGATGAGCAAAAGTGGGTTCAGAGTGGGGGTTCTTTCTGCGAATGCTTTATGTGATGTAGCTGTGGAAATTAGGCCTGTTAGGCTAGAGGTGATTGTAGAAAATATTTACCGAACTGAGAACCTTGACAGAGTCTTTGTCGGTGCTGCGGTTGCTCTGGAAACCACGACGCAATTAACCTTACAGATTGTTTAAGGGTAAAGTTATGTTTTCACAGTTTTGAAGCTACGGTTTTTCATCAGTTTTGCTGAAAAAGGTTCAACATCCATCTATAAAAGGACTTGTTTAATGAGTAGACGTTTTGTAGATGCCGATATGATCTGTGATTACATTGATGCCACGCAGATACAAACAGCAAACAGCTCAAGATGCGAGCTCTTCAGGTTTTACAATTTGAAAAACAATTCTAACTCCAAGGTGCCAAAGGGAAATGAGATTTCTACGTTTGGTTACAGTTGTATTATTGTTCTACCCAATGTGAATCCTTTGTTACTGAAATAGGCTGCAACTTCAGTGCATTTAGGCTATCAGTGGTGAAGAACAGAGTGAAGCTACAGCAGCCCAACGACAAGGAAAAGGTAATAATCTGAGCTCATAAAGAGAACGGGAGGAACGTTGCAGGAAGCAATCACTGCTCTCCAAGGACGGCTGAAGATGCTTTTGAAGCTGTAGATGGAAGTGATCGGTTTATAAGACAGCTAGCGGAGTTAACATTGGCGCATTGATGTTCTCTATAGGTTTAAAAAAACAAGCAAACACTAAGTCCATCTTTTTTTTCTTTTTACAACTATCTACATAACATGAAACATTTGAGTTTTCTTCATATCTTAGGGGAACTTTTGTGCGCTCAGTGGTTTCTTACATGCATCAGCCATTCCTTTAGGTTTGAGCATTAATGACTCTATAGTCAGGTTTCACTTAACCCTCATCCCACCAACTGGGGTTCCAGCAGACCCCAGAGGTCTACCTTTTGTCATATCTCACAGTCCATAACTTTGTCAATCAATTTGTTCCCAACGACTCCATATCATTGTTTTCTGTTTCCCTTTTAACTAGAGTTTTTTTTTAAAAAGACCAAAGTATTGGGGTCCTGGGAGACATCCAGTCAAAAGCACCCAATTGCAGCCTATGCAGTTAAAATATTTAAAATAGAATACATAAATTGGGTAACACTTCATTTTACAGGTCCGCAAATGTCATGGTAATTAGGTGATAATTAGCAAGTAACCTATTTGAAAATTCTTTGGAATTACTGCCAAATTACCCATATTACATATTACAGTAGTTTATTCCTGCAGGAATAAACTACTTTAATACCGTACTGTAATACCGTACTACTGTAATACTGTACTACCGACTGGGGACCCTCCTTGTATGTTAAATAGGTTGGTAGGATGAGGGTTAATCAAATAGTTATATTACCAAAGTTACATCAATGTCAGACATCAACAACAGCATCAGGATGGAGAGACTGAAAACTGCCTCTCTCTCATACAGCGTATGATTGTTGTGGCAATAATTGACCATGAGAGTTAAGCAGCTAAGTGAGAAGTGAGAATCAATATCTGACATTTCCTGTTTGCTTCACCTTCTTTTGACAACAAATCTCACTAGTACACACATTTACTGCATCTGCAATTTGACGTTGCTGCCGGAGGAATATAGAGCTAAAATTACTATAATCATCATAATTACGCAGCTGTTTAACAGTGAGTTCATCTTGACATTTTGTGCAGTGAACTGTGTTTACAAGAGGACACTATCATCACGTGATACGACAGGAAACTGACCTGAGCTCCTACTCAAAAACTCTTACATTTCTGTGTGGATCAGCCTCTTGTTTGTTATACTGAATAAAACCAGTATATCCATTTCAGACCTTTATATCCAACCTGACTCCTCGGTGGATTGAGGTTACGAACCTCGTGCCTCTATGACTCAAAGGAGGGGGTGGGTGAAATGAATGAGGGTCAGCATGTTGCAGAGCAATCTCATCCACAGTAACAAAAAGAAACAACAGGTAGCAGGATGAGATCGAACAGCGTCTTTGAGAGGTGTGAAATAACTGCGTCAAAACACCTGCAGTGCAGCTGTGTTCACTACACACCCACACACACCCACCCACCCACCCACACACACACACACACACACACACACACACACACACACACACACACTGCTGTTAAAGATTTTAATTTAGCTTGAGAAACAGTCTAATTAAAGGTTATTTCTTTGGTTTAACTCCACGAGGTGCTTGAAGGCAATGATTAAACCGCACGCCGATATCAAACAAAGACGCTGGTTAATCAATCTAGGTCTGCAACTTACGATTATTTTCATTGTCGATTATTTTCTCGATTAATCGACTAGTTGTTTGGTCTATAAAATGTCAGAAAATGGTGAAAAATGTGAATCAGTGTTTCCCAAAGCCCAAGATGACGTCCTCAAATGTCTTTGTTTTTCCACAACTCAAAGTATATTCAGTTTACTGTCATAGAGGAGGAAAGAAACCAGAAAATAATCACATTTAAGAAGCAGGAATCAGACAATTTTGACTTTTTTTTTCTTAAAAAAATGACTCTAACCGATTAATCAATCTTCAAAATAGTTGATTCAATAGTTGACAACTTATCGATTAATCGTTGCAGCTCTAAATCGATATGAGCCTGTGGGTTGAGCTCTCTACTGACATGAACATGAAGGAGCACCACTAAGACAACACGGCAGCATCAGCATCATTTGCCCCTAAACACCCTGCTCATTAAACAGCTCTCCCTGAGTATGAAGCACTGATTATCTTCTATGAGTCGATGGAAAAGCAGGACAATTCCTCCGGGTAATCGGCAGGAAATTGATTATCATTTATCTAATATATAAATCAATATGTAAACAGACAAGAGGAAGAGAGAGCAGCGTTTGCAGTGTTCGTTTTTTGCTGGTTATTCAGCAGGATTTCACAGTGAAACAGTTCTCTTCATATCCGGAGGAAACGCAATCTAGTTCTGTTTTTAATTCTCTGTGTATCATCCGATATGCTTGTCCAAACAGTTTTGGTGGAAGAATATCTGTGAGACGAACACAGCATATAAAATATTACCAGTGAAATAAGAGTGCCCCCTTCAGTCGGTGACGTAACACTGCAGTTAAGCTCAAAACAGATGCTGAAGCATTCTGGGATTTCAGCGTGTTGGGGGAACCTTTAAATCAGGATCCAATGCCAACACGCTGCTCTATGTTTGCGTGCAGCAAATGACAATGAAAGTCAATTACACTCAAGCGCTGGTTTATTGCATGTATTTATTGTCCAGGTACCTTTAAATGGTAACCATGCTAGTTAGTGAACAGAAACAGGTCCAGGGTTCTGGATGTGCTGACTGGGCTGCTGGTTGATGACAGATTTAACTTGTACATATTTACATAGAAAAGGTGGAATAGTGACAAACATTAAACAAGAAAAAGACAAAATAAAAATTAAAAAAAAAAGTCTAAACAAAAAAAAATATAAAGCAAATCCCCGGTATTTATGTCCCACACAGCAGACATCATTAGCATAGTAATAAAGGCACTCTGATGTTTATTATATACATTGATCTTAAATAAGGGAACTTTTGGGGCTTTCACAGTAAGAATCATAACAGATTTGATACTCTATATTTCAAAAGAAATAAACAATGAAAATACTTTTAGTATTTAACTCGATCATGTGCTAAAGTATAATTTAACAGACACTGGAAGCAAATGCAGTAAATATATTAAACTGATTTAAGTTAGGAATCTAAAAAAAAAAAAAAAAAAAAGCAAAACAGCTTCTCAATAAAGGAGATATTCCTCATTCTGGGTTTCTATGCAACGACACATACGATACAGCACGCTGGCTTCAAGGTCCGCTTATCTTTCTGCCTATTATTCCATAACAAAAGGCTTTTATTATAGCACATTCCTCACTATGGACTCCAGCACAATGAAGAGGTGCAGAATAAAAAAAACACGGTGGCCTTGAATCTTAATGACGCGTTGCTTCCCCAGCGTGATTTTTTTCCTTTCATTTCAGTTCGTGCTATTCCTGTGCAAAAAGTTTCATTCACACCGCCAAACAGAGGGGACAGGAAATACAAATTGGCTCTCGGTGTCGCAATAATAAGAAGGTCTAAATGTCCCGGAAGCTGCGTGAAGTGCTCCACATGAATGTGATGCTGATGTTCATAACACGACGCATCAGAAAACTGCAATCACATCGCAGAGAACATTCTGGTCTTTCCCGCGAGAGCTTCACTGATTTAATATAAAAGAATGAATAACAAGGACGGCGAATAATAAGCGCAGTCAGAAAATGAAGGGGAATAATTCAAGAGCGTGCCTACGCTACCCACTACTTTTGTTTTCTCTTTGGTGTAACGTGATCTATCAAAAGTAGATCATCTGCTCTAAACAATTCAGTCCTTCCAGGCACAAGATGCAGCTGTGACGAGCTGGAGAAGGCTACAGATTAGAGCTCTTAACCCACTGATCAACTAAGAAGTGATTCAAAGTGTAAGATGGTAAGTTGGGGAACGCAGATACGAACATGTACGGACCTCGAAGCTGGAGAAAACAAACTTGATGTAAACATAATGCAACATTTCTGTGACTGTTAGCCCTCCTCTACTCTGACGGTAAAATACAGCACTTATACAGTATGTTTAAATATGCCTTTGTGTGACCTTCACTGCACAAACATCAACGTGTGATAGTATCCCGATGACATTCAACGGCCTTCTCATTCAAATGCTGTTATATAACTTCTGTTGGACAGGTTCAAGCAGCCTCTCTGCACTGCAAGCATGACCTCGAGTGTGCAGGTCTACAGATGAACAACGCCAACCTCTAAAAGCTGAAGGCAGTACTTGACTTTAGAAACTGAAACCCAAACAGCACCATTCAGTGTTTTAACTGGAAATTATATAAAGAAAATCAAGCTAACTGGCCTCCTACGAATAACTGTTTTCGAAATATTCATTCATTGGCACTGACTATTTAAAAAAAAGGCTAATTACTCATCTACAATCAGGATTCATCATCAGAATTGTAACGTAAACCTTATGTTTTACGTTAATGTGTAGCCTCTAATTGTTTGGAAATTTTCCTATATTATCTCGTTAAGTTGAATATTTAAGTTCAAAGTTTAAGTTAATGAATATAAATGTCCAATGTAGTTTTTGGATTGGGGGAACCAACTTGCATAGATTTTTATCTTTTGCTTTCCAATCATAATTTGTCTTTCCAGTCTTTTTTTTTTTTTACAGTACTATTACATCTATCGTGTTATTTTCAACTGGGTTGGGTAAAAACAGTGCAGCAGAAGACTGTACATAAACATAGCCAGTGGCTACATTCACATGCAGTATACACCAAATAACCAGCAAAATAAAACAACCTGCACAATATGCAGTAATGCAACTATATAGCATGGGACGATATGAAGATTTGATGCCACAATTATCCTGGCCAGAATAACTGCAATTCACGCTATTATCCTGATAATCATCGAAATATGCTTAAAATTGCACTAAAAAAAAATAATGGAATCACTTTACCTTACATTTAACATTATTTTTATTGCATCACAGAAGGGACATCTTTTTTTTAGTGAACATCCTTTTTAGGGAAAACAATCTTAAATAAGGTAATCATAAATCATAAGGTCTCTCTGCTTAAATAAAGGATAAAGTAATTAAAAAAAAAAAAAATAGCAAAATATTAATAGAGTCTGTTCTTTCTTACATGATAATTCCTGTATTTTTTTAAATTAGTCTCTATTTTTTACTTCTCTACCATGATGGTGATTTTTCAAGTCACTCGTGAGGAAATTCACGATTATCCCGACAATGGAAATTCACCATGATCGACTTATTTTGAGTGTTTTTATCGTGACTTGCGATAAAATCTTATATCGTCCCATCCCTAAATGCATCCTGATAAAACAGCCTTACAATAAATAATAATTTTGTTTGTTTCTTATATCAATAACACTATCACAAAGTTTGAGCCTCAAAAAAAAGACCATAAATCCTCTCTTGCAGTGTCAAAAATGACCATAATCTTAAATTCAAAGTACCATTTTAAGACACTGGGCTGTTGTGCTGGATTACAGTAGACTGTACAGGGGTTTCCATTTTTCTGGTCACTCATGTTTTGATGCTTTAGAGATTCATGTTGCCGCCTACGCGGAGACATAGTCAGTGGCATATAATCCAATGAAAGTGCAGCCTGATTGAATGCCACAAAATAAAGTACTGGTAAGTGAAGTATTACAAGCACTAAAAAGAGCACAAACATTAGAGTCCAGAGGGCTCTTATAACAATGAATAAAACAAACAAAAATCAGCCCTAAAAAGGATTTTGATCGTCTTCAACAGTGGCGACGCTCCTGCTTCGATTGGATTGAAAATGAGCATTTTTAAATACTTAAATAGATATAAAATATTGTTATCTTTTAAAACAAACTGTACACATCTGTTACCAATACATATAAAAAAAAGACAAGTGTGGTTACTTTAGAAAGGACACCCTCTGATACATCATATCAAAAATATGTAGCTTTAGTAGCACTTTTGTTCCTTCATTTATCTAATAAACATTACAATGCTACATTACACTCCCAAGGAGTGAATGAGGTCTTTTTTCTTCTAGTCCAACGTCTCTGCAGTGGTGCTACCGAGTCACACAAGTCGTCCATTGTGACCACTGCTTTATCTTCAACTCTAGATCCACTTCTATCACTTTCTTCTCCGCTCTCGATCCTAAGACACTTCCTCTTCACCATCCAATCGCTCCTCGCTCCATCACGCGCCGCCTTCCTCTTCAACATGACCTTCAATCGATTTTTTCCACTTTCCCGATAATCTTCTCCTCAAAGATGGGCAAGATTGCGTCATCTTCGCGTACCTCTTCAAACACCACCCCGCAGTCAAACTCGTCGCTTACCTTCTTGAAATAATATCTAAAAGAAGGCGAGGAACAAAGTCAGCTTCTTCTTCGGGTTAAAAGCTGTGACCTTTACTGACATTGGGCCTCATTCACCAACCGCTCTCAACAAGAAATTTATTCTTAAAACCCCACTTACGCACGTTTTCACAAAGACTGACATTCACACAATATTTTCTTGTTTGGGATTTGTTCTTAGGTAAGAACAGAATCTACCCACACTCAAGAGCACACTTACGCACATTTGAGTGTTGACATATTTGTGCAACATAATTGATTATTGCGTTTTCTTCAATTCTACAGTTGCATAATATATGATTTAAATTACAATAATATTTTCATCATTTATAATATGTTTAAGAATTATTTATGGTCTTTTGTCGTTCACTTCCTGCAGAAGTACCTCCACTTCAGAACCATTCAGTTTTTTTTTTACTTTTGGAGTACGGTGCTCTACCCTCTTCAGACTTTCGTTTGGGCGTTTCAATTTCTGTGTGCACACGGCCCTGCAGTCTCATGCCCTTTTATGGCGATTGGCAGAGCGTTTACCTGCTAATTAGGACCAACTGCTTTCAGTTCACGAGGACAATGGGATTCATCATTTAAAGAACACAGGTATGAACAACTCTGCGGTTTAAGAACACGTCGTGAATCTGACGTAGACTTTTCTTCGGACCTTTCTCAAGAACAAACTAAGGAAGATATTGATGAATGAGGCCCAATGTGCCCAGTAACAGTGGTTATATACTCCAATTTGAAACGATCAAGTGTAAAGATTTCAGCTGCACTTGGGAAAATAAGTAATTTTTAATCAGTACATCATGCTATAATTCATCATACCCCTATAATTTGTCAAAAACGTGGCGTTCAGTGTCTCGTTCATGGACACTTCGACAGAGTGACCTGGGATCAAACCGCCAACCTTGTGATTAAAGGACGAGTGTTTCTAACTACTGAGCCACATCACTGATCCCTGACTGGATCAGTGATGCAGGACTATGGCCTTTCAGAGTTAGAAATTCAATTGCATCTACTTAAAGATGATCACAAATGTGTTACGGCCATCTTTTTAGTAAAAAACACAAAGATTCTGACCTTTAATCATAATACAGTGTTAAGAGACACAGCCATAGTCCCGTCAACACTTGAGTGTGATTTTGAAAATTATTCGAAGGTTTCAAGAAAACCCAATTCTATACAAGCTACCTGACAATAATATTTAGCTATTTTTGATTTAAGGACTCCAAATATTGCTATATTTTGGAGTCTCAAAGCAGGTTGTGTTGTAGACAATACAATCTTAATGCAATCCTGCTTGCTGATTATTAAAGAATAAATTTGGCTGTGATACATCTCTCAGGTTCTGTCCATAGACGTCAAACAGCTCCCTAAATCTCACCTGTAATTTCCTTTCTTTGTTAGCAGCTCTTTGAACTGGCCCAGTGTGACGACCCTCCCTCTGACAGACGTCCTGTACGGTATCAGCTCCTCACAGAAGTAATACGCCACAGTGATGTTTTCACACGGCTGCTTTTTAGTGGCTTTGTGTCTGCAAATGGAAAAGACAGAAACCTATTAAGAAAATGTGAAGCGTTCCCCGTTATTAAAGTCCACACTTCAAAGTTATGAAGAATAATTTTCGCGAATGTAAAAAGGGACCTTGGCTTGTAAATTGACTTTTAAAAATGGGTCATGATTCCGAACTTAATGAAAAAAAAAAAAAAGAATTACCTGACATTAACAAGCAGCTGTCTCTAGCGACAGTAAGTCCTGCACTTTGTGAAAGGTTTTTACATAACCCTAAAAACAATGAGGAACTCAAAATCAATCTCTCTAATCAATATGTGCAATTAGAGGTACTGAAGAGCGAAGAGAGAGACAATAAGGGCTAACATCCTCTTTCTGACTGCTGACTGACTGCTAACCAGCGAGGAAAAAGCAGCATCTTTCAAAAATCACTTCAGGAGGAAACAACACCGAGGCTCTCTAAGGATAGCTTGTATAGATAGAAAACAACAATAACATGGTTAACAAGGGAAATGACAAGCACAGCTTCAACGGGATGTACAGGTGAAAACTACACGGATGAAGTGGAGCTAGAAAAGAAAACAAACAAAAAACATTCACAGATGCCGCAGTAGACAATTTCTGCTATTTTCTACTTTGGGAGAAAATAGATCATGTTAAAAATTGTTGACAGCAAAGTCTGTTATCGATAGATATGTCAAAACCAAACACTGGTAAACTGCAGGCCTGAATGTATATTTTGGGTTAAAGGTACTAAATGCGAGATTGGGAGAATTTGTATTGCCTCCACGCAGCTCTCAACATGGCGACGGCTGAGCTGGCGGCTAGCAGCTAACGGTGCTAACAGTGAAAACAACGGCAACCATGTTGACAGAGTGAACAGTGTTAACCTGAGGGGGGGGGCGGAGAATGGGAGCTACGCTTCCGCAACAGCGCCGTCGGTCGGTACGGCGTTATCAACTGTAAACGTCGTATGAGCGCAGTGCAGAGCGGCGGCCGTGAGCTAACCAGTGGGGCACGCTCACTAAAAGGCATGCGTGGGCGGCGGAGAAGCTCTGATTACAACAAATACAGAGGGAGAGTGACTTCATTCTCTGCTCAGGTAGACATTACTCCTCTATATCTTTACATAGCAAATAGATGTTTGCTGCTATACTAATGCTCTGGATATCATATAGAGAACCTTTAATTTAACCTTTAAGATGCTTGCAGCTGGGCACAGGTCTGCTGATGACACATGGCAGTTTAAGTTGAAGTAAATGGGTGTACTCTGGTATTCATGACTTCCTCTGAGTGGGAGAGAAATGATGATCTTACCAGCAGCCTTTGGGTGTGCCAGGGTGCGCTATGAGATAATGTTATCCTTCGGGATCTCAGATGTTTTTAGCCTGACATCTTTTGTACGAACTTGAACAACCACATAACTGCATCTGTTTTTGCCACTGGAAAGTAACTGTATTAGCAGTGACATTACTAGTTATACAACGGGCTAGTCGGAGAGTGATCGAGTCACTAAAAGTTTCAGATATAAATGTATTTTTCCCCCAATTGTTTATTGTTACTACATTTATAAAGTTACCCTGCTTTACTGGTATGTGTGTTGCTGCTCTTGCTATTCAAATTCTATTATATGTTATACTCTTTATTCTCTTCTTGTGACTCAAAACACCACCAGAACAAACATCCTTCTTTTTTTCCCCAAATTCCTCCAGCTATCTTTCAGACATTTTGGAGCTAGGACATTGGGGGGGTACTGAAGGGTTCAGTCGGTCGTGATCCAGGCACACACCGAGTCCTGAACCCCAGTCCTCACAGGTCTGACCGGAGGCAGTGCCACGTACTCTGTCTTTCATCTGCCTCTTAACACAGTTCCCCTGTTTCCCTCCATCTGTCAAGAACCCATCTGAGAGGGCAGTTACACATCAAACAGAAACATGTTTCTGACAAAACATCAAAAAGCCGACTCTCTCCTCCCAAGAACAGAGAAATCATGCACTTCCTCCGCGATCCGTGAGGAAATAAGCAGCAAGGGATCTGATTTGTGTTCTACCATCGAGTCTGATCCTAGTTATTTATGACAGGGTGGAGAAATAATTCAGTTGACAGCACGGACACTGGAAATAGTCTTTTCTCCCTGGCTGCCAGGTGTCTGGTAAAATCATAGATGGCTCCGATCAACAGTTTAACCACTGCTCTAAATAAATATGCAAAATAATAAAAAACTTGACATGATACCACATTAAAACAAACTCAAGGACAGAGTGTGAGACACAGAGGAGAGGATTAGGAAAAGGAATGGCTCATTTTTAAATGAACAAAAACACACAGTTCTGGGTAAACTAAACTGCCAGAAATGAGAATGGGGGAGTGAAGTGGGTTGCTGTGATCTATATGGAGACTTTGGAGACAGTGGGAAAAGTTACTGGACATACTCGGGCTGGGAGAGCTCGCTGTCAGAGACGGCGGGCACCACGCTGAGCGGAGGGAACAGTGCCGGCCTGACTGCGGTGCGACCCCTCTGGATCACCTCCATCACATACCTGAGGGACCGAACAACCCCAGTAGTTAGACACAGACCGGAGCACACAGGCTAGAGAACAAACGGGTAATTGTTTCATTTTGACTCAAGAAAAAAAAAAAAAAAACAGGATAGATCCGGCTTCTTCCCCCTCTGGTTCAAGTTCAACAGATTTTGTTGAAAAACGGCACTGATTAAGTGGACAGATAACCGTGGTGACGGGACATGTCCGTCCACTCACCTTTGCTTGGGTTGGACAGTCCCAGACTTGATCTTCTCCTCCTCAAGCCGCCGGCGCACCTCCTCCAGCTGGATGAGGGGGCTGGGAGCTGGATTTGGGGGCATGGTGGGATCCTGGATGAAAGGGTGAGACGGCTGCACGTTGTTCCGGAGCTGGGCCTCGTGGCCCGTGGTCCTCTTGGACCCAGTGGTGCTCCTAAAATGTCAAAGTCATGACTTTATGAATACCAACAATCAAACTAAACAAAGCAAGAGTATTCAAAGAAAAGTGCCTTTTTTCCTCTTCATCCTTTGATAGTCAGTGTTAAGTTACTCTTAAACAGGCGGGTCCATCTGTGTTCTTTTACTTTTTTTTCAAATGGAAACGCCCTTTTAAAACATACATACTTCTTACATACATACATACTTAATGATATAAAACACCCCCAAAAAAGAATAATAATGGACCCGCCCTTTAACAACTCTTAACAAAAACTGCATGCACTGAGTTAACCGTCATCACTGACCCGTATGGGCTCCTCTTATGTTGAACCATTTCTTTCTGTCCTTCCATCAGCCACAAAAGGATCTTCTGGTTTTTCTCCATCTCCTCTGCAGGCGCTGGCATGTCATAAGGCCGCACTTCTTCGCCTTTCTTGAACGCCCGTTTACACTGTGCGCCACCTTTGCTACTATATAATGGAAGGAAACAACTGGTAAGTAGAAAAAGCAAAAAAAAAAAAGCATCTTGGGTGCGTTAATGAGAAAGAGGAAACTAATGCGTACCTATACCCCGTGTGCTCCGTGGGGTTGGATCCCACGCCATCTGCGTAGCTGCGAGACTTCGATCCGTAATGACTCGTCTCCGTGTTCCAAGGTGAGCTGCCGTGCGCGCGCGCGGCCGCCTCGGCCTCCGCCTGCTCTTTGGGCTTCCCGGCGCCTGCGTGGTGGTTGTGGTGCGCGTGTTTGTGGTGGTACGGGTGGCTGCCGTCTCCCTTGAGGCCGTGCCTGGATGGGTGTTTAGCCTGCGCCGTTCCAAGCCCCGTCCCTTTGCCCCACGGGACGCCATCTGGCGAGCGCGACTTGGGAGAGTGACGGCCCGTGCCCGGCGACTGGCAGCCGGGAGTCTTCATGACCCGCTGGACGTGGTCGTCCAGGATGCTCTCGGGGTTCTCCTCGTGAGCGTCTCTCAGAGGAGGACCACTGTAGGTGTTGTCAGCATAGCGTGAGTTGTAATGCTGCGGATAAGCACCAGGGGGGAACCTGTGACTGGATGATGCTGCGGCTGTGGACACAACTTCATCGCCTTCCTCTTCCTTTAGAACAAAACACACACACACACACACACACACACACACACACACAGCAAAACATCCTTTAGAGGACAAAATGTAATCTGGAGAAACAATCTGGAAAAAATAAATCCAGGTTATTATAAGATTCAGTATGAATGTATATCTGAAGCATATTACATCCGACACTTTGATAAAACTAAGCCATATAAAACACATCTATATGCATTTTATTTTTTTTAACAACACATTTGACACAACTGAGGACTTTTTTTTCCACAAGGGTGCACATGTTGTACTTATTTCAACCTGCAGATGGCAGATTTTCACCACATGCTACTATGTGCCTTCTCATTCTTACTGCAGCGGTTTGGAGACAAACCAAGAAATACAACAGTATCGGTCAGATTCGAGGGTGCAATGCATGCACGCAGCACATTTGTGTTGTTTTAAGGACGGGTGCTACTGATAAAGCTTCTGCTCTGAGTGACTGGGACAAAATCGCGCTCTGACAGAATCTGCTCCAGTGGGAATTATGGGGTGGGGTGCTGCGGGCATTCACAATAGCTTTTGATAAGCAGGCAGGCAGTATAGGGAGTGGAGGATGTGCAGCGATGAAATAAAACACAGCAGTGGATGATGGAGAATGCAGTCCTCCAAAACTGGTAACGGTCAGGTTGTAATCCTTATGGAGGACCTCACACCACCATTACTACAAAAATGTTAAATAAATTAAATCCTAAACTCAATATTTTCTTACTGGAGCTGCACATTTGACACATAGCGTATTGTATATTTGTATAATATTTTATATTTATATATACATTACATATATTTTAACATAACACACAACATGAATAACAAAATCTGCAAAAAGTGGAAATTCTACTCAGCAGTTTTCCACATCAAGATTTGACCCATCAGAAAAAAGATAAGAGATAACAAACTGTACAATAATTTGTGCAATAATTCAACTGTGCAATACCCTGTCAATAAAACTGCATTTATACTGTACATTCAAGAAATACTCTTATAATTCTTATTTATGCTATTCTTACCAATCCCACCTCTCAGCAGTTTGTATTTACTTATTTGCACAGTGGTTATTTGTTATATATTGCACAGCTTAATGCAAATATTTGTACAAATTTCATATCGTTACTTATTTTTAATTTTATTACTTCTATCTCTTTACACATATTGTGTTTACACTGTAGCATTATGTTCATAATTTACATGTTACTTACTCCTTTATTTCTATTTTCTTACATGTCTTTATCTCTATATAAGAGCAACTGTAACGTCCCAATTTCCCCTCGGGGATCAATTAAGTATTTGTGATTCTGATTCTGAGTAGGACAACGGTAAGTAGGGCCTTCACTTTCATTTTTTAGCCTGCCCATGCCCAAACCCGTTTATGTCAGTTATGTTAATAATTAAAAAACCTTCACTTGTCTCATCCATTTGCAATAACTGTTGTAAAGACACATGAAAGGGTGTCTCATCTCATCCTGCGCCTACATAAACACAGCTTCCCTGTACCCACTCCTCCTTCAATTCAGCAATATTGTAAAAGATGCCGTATGCAGCCAAACATTTCCTGGCATGATTTTAATAATTGATGCGTCTTTGTATCTCTGCACCAGATCCAGATCTCTGTGTTAGCTGAGCCCACTGGAAGTTATTCATGGAACCATGACGTCTTCACATGAGCACGTTTTTCCCCACCGGCTCCCTCTTTTCCATTTGAAAATGAAAATCCTTGGCAAACAACAGCCGATATTTGACATTCTACAAGTTAGCTCAGGTGGTGGATGGGGATTTACTGATAACAGTCTACAGTAGCTTATTTATACAGTAACATGCCTCTCCTTGTGAGGACTGATAGTGTACATGGTTGCATGCTCTGCTATCTTGTTAAAGGGTAACTTCGGTATTTTTGAACCTGGATCCTATTTTCCCATGTCTTTGTGTCTAACTGACTGATAGGGACGACAATTTCTGAAAGTGGTCCAGTATTGAAGGAGAGCGCTGTAGACGGAAGCTGCTCTCAGGCTGCATTATGGTGTTATTGGGGCAAGCTGGCACCGTCATTTACGTCCACTAATAGTGCTTGTTTTTACCATGACAGGCTCTGATTGTTATCATAAGTGTCTGACAACATTATGGAAAGAGTCTCGCTCAAGAAGAAGTCTCGTGCGAGGTGACGTGTTGCCGGAAGACAACGGTGGAATAGTGGAATACATCCATGGTGCAGAGTTTGAATATTTAGATGATTTCCACAATGTGGAAGAGGTCTTTGAATTTGATGGCGGCCTGTATTCATTTGAGCCAGAGTATACGGATATTCAGATTTCACAACGAGACTTCTCCTTGAGCGGGACTTGGACACAATAACAAACAGACCGGATCAAGTGAAAGGAAAGAAAAATGTTCTATTTCTCTGTAGGGTCCTTTCCATAATGTTGTCAGACACTTATAATAACAATCTGAGCCTGTCAGTAGCAAAAACAAGCACTTTTAGTGATGTAACGTTACATTGACGCTGCTCACTTGCCCTCGCAGCTCGTTTCAGGACCAATTTCAAAAACAGTTGTCCCAATTCGTCAGATAGAAAAATACCGACGTTACCCTTTAACACCAAATAAAAAACCCAATTCAGACAAGCGATGACCATCATGCTCACATGAGCCGTTTTGTCATTGATTTATTTTCATGCTGCTGCTTGTGCATGTGAATTATCCTGTGCATAGCTGGGCCACACGGTCCATTGTTCCAAAAAACATTACGTTAAGTGAAGCCATAATTTCATTCTCAGCAGACTGTGTGACAGAGCTGTGGTAATAAGTTACTCACATCCTCATGAAATCATGTGGACCTTTTCCTCACAGCAATAAAATGTTAAAATCCATTTTTAACCGTTATATTTCATGCATGATAATCATATCATTTTTAATACCCCTGATATTATGGCTAAAAGACCTTTTCTCGATGCTCACTTGAGTATCACTTGATGGAGGCAGTCATTTCATGCTTGCCTCCAGGTTTAATAAAGCAAACCTTGAGCTATGCGATGGCAGCTCCTCTCCTTTCAGGGCCAAACCACATAGATTGTCTGCCTTGAGACTTAGTACTTGGGTCTGTGTACTGAGAGAGATTTCATTCGTGGTAGCAGCAACCATTTCATCACCGTTCAAGTGACATCAAACGGGCGGCACGCTGTTCCAGGCTTAAAAGTGGCCGAGTGTGCAGGTGCTCCATCTGATTCATCGACAAAGCCAGATCGCTGACAGGCCAAGCATGGAACTCTCCAAGTGATTCATATTGTTTTTTTATTCCCCATTCAAATGGCTGGCCTCATTAATTTCATTAAGGCCAGACGGATTTAAGTCTCCTTTGTTACTGAAAACTTTAAGCCCAACGGCCAGACACACATCTCGCTTTCTGGCTCAGAAATGGGCTTTGGTGGTATCAGGCACACATTACTGATACTGATACTACTGGTCTGCTTTTCAATACACTACCTATGGTCATAATTTATTCTTTTATTAAAGTAAATTATTCAGGTGAAAAAAAAAGAGATTTGTGGAATGAGGATTTAAAATCCTCATAACCTGAACATGTTCACTCAGAAAAAGCTTAACCAGCAAAAAACCATAGCAGGATTTAAATTTAATATTCAATATAAACGTTGCCAATGTAATACAAACTGCTCTAGAGCAGCAGTTGATTAATCAATTAATTGATTAGTTGGTTGACAGAAAATTCATCTGCAACTATTTTGATAATCGATTCAGTCATTTTTCAAGCAAAACGCCCAAAACTCTCCAATTCAAGTTTGTCAAGTGTGATGATTTGCTGTTTTTTTTCTTTGTTATATATGATAGTAAACTGAATATCTTTAGGTTTTTCTACTGTTAGTCATGTAAAATAAGGAATTTGTAGATACCGTGGGCTCTGGGAATTAGAATAAGCATTTTTCACTATTTTCTGACATTTTGACGATATAATCTAGAAAATAATTTGCAGACTAAATTGACAAATCCGATAAATTAGAATTACTACCAGTCAAGTTGCAGTTTACATCCATGTCTGTCCAAAATGTCACCACTTCATAATTTTATCCTGTTGGAGATGTGTGTGAAATTGTCAGAATTAGCATATGAATTCTTGAGTTGTGGCCAAAAACGTATTTTGTTAGGTCACAGTGACCTTGACCTTTGACCGCCGGAAGCCAACATGGCCTCATATGACTTGAAGGTGTAACTTTACGGAGTAAAAGCAGCTCAGAATCACTACAATGTTCTTTTTCCTTCCCTGAACTGACTCCGTTATATTGTGTTAGAGGTCATTTAGTGTACGGACAGAGCTCTCCAGTGTGAACCGCTGCAGCAACTCCTACGCGTTAAACCAAATTAACAAAACAGTGGATGTGCTTGTGCTTTTAACAGAAGACACTGGTTTAGAAAATTTAAGTGAACATACCAATCGTACTCTCTTCAGTCGCTCCTCTAGCTTCTCCTGAGCCTCCCTCTCCCTCAGTACGCCCTCCAGTCTGCTGATCAGATCTGCGGCAAATCTTTCCGGCTCCACGTGTATATCCTTTGGAATCCGGTTTGTGCGCTGGGGGAAGAGATGTCAAACTGTGAGGCACTCTCTGTCACCGCGGCATTACTGTCAACACCGTACGAGCAGTTTCACCACCTTAACATCCTGCCAGTGACCGTATGAATAGACCATAGATTGTATATAAAGATGGACGACGTGACAGCTCCCCAAAAGTGAAGCCAAAATTGATCGCCCCCTGGTGGCTGGCTGCAGTATAGGTCATTAATCCCTCCCCCTCCATGTTAGTGGAACTAAAAAGTCAAAGTACACGTCAAATAAATTTCCCCAAAGATGGTTTCTGTCATTCTAGGTAGTTCTTATCACGCTGATGTATGTTCAAGTGTTTTTTTCTGATATGTTTGGTTTTAATTAGTAATTTGATGCTATAAAAAGGGGGTGTGACGTCATGACTGACAGCTGTGATTGACAGCTGCTCTGAGTGAAGTAGCCGCAGCCGGAGGCCCGGGAATTGTACGAGAGAGGAGATTTAACTTTAACTATCCATGATATGCTCGGCTCGCGATTTACTCTCGATACTGCGGTTCCAGCCCCCCGAACTCTACCGCGCAGACTCTGTCGCCAAATGACACCAAAAGTGCAAGATGGCAGCTCCCGTATCCGGGATATTTTGCCTTCACTTTTGTAGAGTGGGATGAAGTGGAGACGCATCGTTCATCTTTATATAACACACACATATATATATATATGTATATATATATATATATATATATATACATATATATATATATACACAGTATATATATAAATATATATATATATATATATATATATATAAATATATATATATATATATATATATATATATATATATATATATATATATATATATATATATATATATATATATATGTATACATATATATATATATATATATATATACAGTATATATATATAATAAACATAGGTAGGAAACATTCAAGTAGACGGTGTCAAGTGTTAAGCGTCAGAAGGGATAATACATTTAAATTTCAATGAACCTGCACCGAGACTTTACCACTGGATACTACTGAAGCTGATCCTTTCTGATATAGTGATGTTTTTATTTTTTCCAAATTATGGAGAATGTATGATTAACCATTGTTATAAATTCTATCAGAGCTCAGCTACATACCAATGCCTCCCATGTGATTTTGAAATAAAGGTTGGAGCAACATTTCCCATTAAAAATACAGCTCCTTGCAAGCTTTAATAACAACTTAACTATAAACATTTGATAAGAACGTCTACAGCAAAAATAATTCAACCTAGATTTGATACCAACCTTTTTTGTTTTACTTCACATTTCAAAAGAATTTTGGGAACATAAACTAGGGAAGATAACAACTGCAGTGTAATTTTAAATGATACACAAAACATCCTTAATGAGGACGTGAGTGACGTTTATTTCCTCACCGAATAGCACGAGTTATTGCACAGCAATGGTCACAATTCATAGCTGTTAACTCCTGATTTGGAACAAGCTTATACAAAAAAAAGGTTGGAAAACAAGGTGACATTTAAAAAAAAAAGAAGAAAAAAAAAAGAGCTACAAGCCCTGTCAATCTTCTTATTGGCAATGAAGTGAAGTCATTACTAATTTGTTGGGGCAGGGAAACGTGAGAGTTGTGCTTTGGGGATTTGTGCTCCGCTATACAGTCGATCCATGCATCCTAATAGGATGCTACGAGGGGAGTTTTAATTTGACTCTTTACTCCGAGGCCTAATTAGGGCCAGGGTTTTCCTACCAAGAGACAGCGTGAGCTGCAGAGGGAGGCATCGGGCTGTCACAGGGGGAGGATTCGTGTCTGCTAGGCTTCAGTGCTCACAGCTTAGGAAAGCATCAAGCTACATTTAGACAGCCTCCTCTTTCACCATCAGCTATTCTTACACTCCATCACAGGCCCTGCGACACAGCACAGCTTAAATATGCACATCTCCAACGGTGCAGCGGGGAGAAATAAGGCAGAGACAGACAGTTAAAGAGAGGTGTAGAGGCGGAAAGTGAGAGAGAAGCCATGAATAACTCACTGGAATATGAGGTAGTGGCACTCGCCCATTTGCTTTGGCACTTTCGTGCATCTCCCGGCGATGCTGTTTACGGTATCTGTAGGGTGGAACCCCATCTCTGGAATTAACAACAAAGACATTTTCATAAAACATCCTCATGAATAAACAACACAGGCGGCTTTGAAGTTGAAAGCTTTCCACTGCATTTTTTTCCGCCTAAACCGAACACCTTGTAAGTCTTGATTAATCAGTACGGCGGGACAGGCTCATTCTCACAGGCTTATTGTGTCCCTCCTCCTGCACCACAAGTGGTCTGGCAGATTACAGTTACATGTTAACACATCCATCACTCTGTAATTCCATGTGGTATTGGTCATGCTGGGTTTCACGCTCTCCTGTGCTGGAAGCGCTGGACCAATTAGCTGATAACTGCCTCTAATCCATTCAGCTTCAAACACATTTTTGTCCAGTTGTGCAAGCTTTGAAGTTTCTTTGGCACGACTCCCCAGCGCCATCTTTGCACCGAGAAAACATTATTTTTTTTAAAAATCGTCTTTCGCCAGCACATGCCCACGCTCGACTGAAATACAAGTCCTGCTCACAAGTGATCCTAGATGGTACAAAACATCTCCTTTGGTCTCATGCTTGTGCCCGAACAAAGTTACCCGTGCAAGGAGACAAATTCTGCTTTGTTCAACCTAAATTAAGAACTGTGGCTATAAAGATCATTTAAAACTGGTTTCACATTCACATTTGCAAAAGAAGGTCAGTAGGTTAGTATTCTCATTTCTATCAGAGATGGTTTTATGTCTGCTAAGAGTGAGTTTTTAGGATTCCTAATTAGCATTTAGAGATCAATTCTAAAAGCTTTTTGGCTAATGAGCAGATGGGGCCTTAAGTTCGAGCACAGATAAAAAAAAAAAAAACAGGCAAGAAGTGCAATTCTGAAACCAATTAAACCCTCTGTCTCTGAGCAATGCTAACTTATATGACATTCCTTCCTTTGTAATAAAAATTGGGAATACTGTAGTACTGTGTAGTATTGGGTTCTGTCTTTTTTGGGCTCTATCATTTTGATGATAGAAATCTTGTGTTCGAGCCAATATTGCAGCCTGGCACAGGCTTTATGACCCGGTAAAACAACTTTAAGCATGAAATGTGTGTGTATGAGATAAGGAAAATACATACACACTGCTGTCGGTGAGGGAGGTGGTGTCTGCGTCGCTGGACATACTCTGCTGCTCACTGTCGTTGGCGCTGGTAGCAGGACCAATAGCATGACCAGTGTTGACATAGTACGGGTTGATGGGCTCCCGACATGGTGAATGCCTGGAAGAAATGAAGAAATACAGGAAGGAAATGCTGAGAAGATTTACCGGAGCAGATCACAACATGATAGACATGCTCGTTAAAAAGCATTTGTAAACAAAGACGGTACACGGTTTGTCTGTTATAGAACGCTAAAGAACACTAAGGTTCAGCGCTATACCAGAAGATTGTTCACAATGTGTGTGATTTAAGAACAGCCAAATGACTTCCATGTCTGCTCTTTTGGTTTGGTTAGAAAGCTATGAGAAAGCTGATGCTCCAGAAAGGATGAACTCTATGCAACACACTTTAAAGCCATAAAAACTACAGTATGCCATATAGTATGCTTAGTAAAGAAACATGATACGATATATCAGATTTTTTATAAACTAACAAATATCAATATCGGCCTGAAAAATCCAGCATTGGTCGGGCTATAGTAGCCACGCCAGCTAACCATCTAAAACGTGCACACAACCTCAGAGTGCTGCGGGGATGACGTATTTTTGTTGGCAAACCAGGAAGTTAGCATCACCCTGGTTCCCTCGATATAAAGCCAATTTCCATTGGGTTTTGGATTATTACAGAAAATAAGCTCCGTGGCAAACAAACGTTTATGATAGACGTTTTGTTTTGCAAGATAATCATCACAAATCAACCCCACTTTTATGGTTTTTGAAGCATAAATGCAATCGCCAGAAGTACAAAGCCAACGTTAGGCTTGAGTATGAACACAACGAGGCTGTAAAGGCTGACTACGTTTGGCGCGATGATGTTTAATGTCTCCGACAACCCCTGTAGTCTCATTTATCCACTTGTTAGCAACCGCCTTTTTTTAAGACACGTAAAAGCCTCAAAATTCATGAGTGGGAGGTTAACGGACGTATTTTATGTCGTAGATCAAAATGTTAAAATCTCACAGACCTTATTTCAACCATTTAACTAAAAAAACCCATTCTAAAAAATCCATGGCAAGTAAATGCTAACTCATTTCTGGGTTTTAGGACTCATTCCTGCAGCACTCTATTACCCAGCCCCTAATACTACATTGCCTACAATTTGTCAACCTTTCAGGCTTTTTTACGTAATCCAAACAAACCTACAGCCAGAGAAAGTATACTGGCGTTTGCTAGCAACACCATATTTGATTTGTATTTCAACAGCCTTTGTGAACGAACCAGATTCAATACCTGAGCACTGAAGGTGGAGTGTAACTGCAGGTCTTATTCTGAGGCGTCTACAGATGTATGGGAAAGCTTCATTCGTCAACCTTCTACATTCTCAGCCATTGACTTTCCTGAACACACTTCTTGCAGGGCTTTGTACACATGAATTAAAGATGTTAGGCATCATCTCTTTTTATTCAAATTGGAATTCCCTGAAGCTTTCTCCCTGTTTGGAATGCAGAAGCACCCAGAGTTCAAAATGAAACCTTTGTGACCGACTGATTTTCATTAGCATCTACATTCAGCCACAGCGAATAATTACAGTGCCGGGTTGGTGAGGAGCTGCTGGGACAAATGAAAAGTGTACAGAAAATGAGTTTTTAAAGTTGTGATTACATGTGGGAACATTTCTGATGATGAGAAATGTAAGGAAATGACAAGGGAAAGTAGCAAACATTAATTCAGACAGTAAAAGATGATTCCTTGAGCAAAACTGTTCTGCAACACAGCTCACAGTTTCCATTTCGGAAATATTCATGTCTCATAACCACAAAATAAATGATAACAACAATGCAGCACAGTTTCAATCACTGGACAGTCACTTGAAAAATGGTTCAGTGCTGTAACATGTTGTCTACTAATCCTTATTTTTGCCTATCACACTTGGTAACATCAAAAACAATATAGTGCATATATTTCTTAATACAAAACTATGAGAGAATAAGAGAAACAAAAATACTAGGTTTCCCATCAGCCTGAACACAATTTTATTGAATTAATGAACTGTTTAAGAAATAGCTGTGTTTTATCAAACATGTTTTCTATTAGCATTTTTGAAAGATACTGGCGATGGTGTCCTCAGTTGCCCTCAGTGTAATCAAAACTTCCACATGCCATTCCCTTCTCTCTCCCTCTATCCTGTCGGTCTCACTCGCATGTCAACTGTCAAAAACATGCAAAAGCCAAAGAAATCTTTTAAAAAAGAAATGTATTATTTCCCTTTCTCTAAAAAAAAAAATAAGCATTAATAGCAGTAACACAATTGCTCATCCATATTGTTATTCCTTGTCTGTCTGAACTTCATTCCAGCATGCAGACTGTTAGGACCCTCAAAAGGAAACAACAACTTTCATTAATATTACAAAGACGATGAAGTCTTGACTTTGAAGTGCACAACTTACGAGAGCAAAACTGAGCTGTTCGCATTTCCAAAATCTCCCCCAAACATTAATGAATGTATAGGTCATTCTCTTTCAAGTCATTTGATTCCTAAAAGCTGATCTGAAGGACTATTTAATGTCTTTTGTTGCCCGTCTCTGAAGAGATCATCAGACACAGCTGATGCAAAATTTAGTCTCATAAAAACCCAACGGGTGCTGCTAAAAGGCTTTTTAAAAATGAAGTGGGTCTTTCTGTAATTCCAGCCAAATGCTTGATTGCTGAAATAATGATGTGAAAATACGCCCCAAACTGTGTTTCTCTCTCTAATTAAAACGCTTATATTTTTTGAGGAGATTTCAAGCAAACATTGATCTCCAGCAAAAATTGCCTTTGGTTATGTTTTCCAAAGAACAAAAAATAATCAAACACAAACAAGCATTTGGTTCATCTTGCGTTTTGCAGATATCAACCAGAAGAGCTGCATGCCAACACTGAAGAGCGTAAAGGATAGACCGTAGAAAGAAAAGAAGAAGGTAGCAGAAGTCTGCTATGTCTGATTCAGTAGTTCAGTTCTAACCGGCCAAACTGTAATCAGGATTTGTTCCGTCTCCACTGCCTGTCCTGCTCTGTTTCCAGCGTTTTTTTGTCACAGAGAGAGTCTTATCTTTGTCCGTCTGTCAGCTGATCCCTCCTCATAACACTGGTGCTGTAGCAGCAGAGGTCAAAGTGAAGTCATTTTCAGTACTGAACAATAGCAGCACACACGTTAGCATCTCAAATCCCCCTTCTGAGTTTAGTCTGCAACAGTGACAGTACATATCGTTCCTTCCGATCTTTCAACAATGACACCCAACATGTTGTTGTTGGATGTTTTTGATGGCCTTAATCCTCAGTTGCAGATGTAACCGTATTACGTCATAAGCTTTAAATCAGCAGTGACATTAGTTGTGGCAGCGAGCAATGAATTTTTTTCATTTGATTGTTACACTTTCATTTGCAAAGACACATAAATCAAAAGTATGTAACTAATGCCGGGCCACTTTTAATTTGTATGACATGATTACATTTTTTTTATGCTGGAGGATCACACGTATGTAGAGTGAACAAGCATCCACAGTCGGATTATTCAGAGAGTCAATCAGTGTATCTTCTCTCTGTCGTTCTACCAGCTGCTGTGTATTAATCCAGGCTGACAACATACGGATTAAGCCCAGTTTTAGCCCTGGATTGGTCACCCCCCCAACTCATTTTAGAATCGGGCTGAATTCCCGCCAGATCGGTTGTCATCTGACGTGCAGTTTGAGGGGGGGGGGGGGGGTCACACACCTGATTAATTTCCCCGAGCAGGCACGTCAGAAATGTTGGTTGGCTGTCTGATTTCCCGCACGGCTGCTGTCAAAAGATCCGTTATAAACTGCAGTGAGCTTGCTTTAATGTTATCGAAGTAGTATTCTACATGTTGCTGCTAAAACTGTAGTCTTGAGGCTGCTGTGATATAAAACTGAACGTCCCTGCAGAACAGATATCACATTGTCTGCATCTTCCATCTTTTTCTTACTTTCCTCTCATAGTAGAATTGCACAAAGTAATGCTGCCTCTCTCTCTCTCTTATTAGTAAACATGGTTGAGGACGCAGCCATCTTGTTTGAATAAACTTTATTGAAATTTGTCACCGGACAAGACTGATCGGGGGGGTTCTGTGTTTACTTTCAGTGTTGGTAGCAACATCGTGGCCGCTCAATAGATCTGTACAGTCAGTGTGAGCATAAAAGTTGTAGGTTGTGGCCACGCAGAAAGGCAGATTAAAACGTGTGGTGTGAGTTAACAAAACATAACAAGATCATTAAAAACGCACAGTGTCTGCTCAGCTTTTGACACATTCAAAGCAAATGCCCTTAACAGTCCAAACAGCGATCAATACAGCAACCTTTGTTTACAAAAGTCAGAGCAAAGGAAAAATTGGCATCAACCTGCTTCATTCATACAGGTGTTACGATGGTTTTGTTATATATTAAAATGTCATGATGACAGTGAGTCGGCATGCACAATACCAGGACCCTGAAACTGAAGCAGCTAAAGCTAATTCAACCATCATTAATGTGATTATTTATTTACACATGTGCTTCTCCTACTGTGGCATCATGTCAAAACGCCTTCTGTGATCATTACATTCAAATGAAAAAAATAAATAAACAGAGCAGGTTTCTTTGCTCTTAACTAACTGTCCTATAAATAACTCAATAACTCAATAACTAGTAGAGACATTCACATCTGATGTACGTGCACGATGTACTGAGTACCTGAGAGTAAGAAGCACATGTTCAGGCCACACAATTTGTCAGTGTAGGTGAGAATTATGCAAAGCAGCAACTTTAGGTTAAAAAGAAGGCTAACTGGATCTGCAAGAATCACAAATAGCCACAAAATGCAAACAAGTCAGTTATGAAAGAAGAAGAAGAAACAGAAAAGGAGCGGGATAAACGCTGGTCATTCTGTTAAGCATTTATGCCAAAAAAACAACTCAACATTGAATTTGAATCTGAGTACAGCCCCCTAAATTATGCGTCTTCGGGCATCAAACTGACTAAAAGGCTAATGTTTCTCAGTAGTGTTGTCAAAAATATCGAATTATCGATACCGAATATTTAAAACGGTTTCAATACTCATTTTCCGCTGTATCGATACACGGGTACCAGCTGCGCTCTCTGCTCTCTCTTCTCTCTGACATCCAGCTGTCACACTCATTGCGTTCCCTCAGTGTAGTGTCCGTTATTCCCTGTGGTATCGAAAATTGATATTTTTCAAGGTATTGTATCAAAGTTAGGAATTACAATATCGCGACAACACTATTTCTCAGTATCAGCAGGCCATCAGCGGATTTGGCATTGCACAGATTATAACATCTGGGTTAATCTACTTTGACGTCACACACGGAGAATGAAAAGCATTTCAAACGTGAGAGGTAATTATTTCGTTGCTGCTGTTGCACATACAACCACACACACACATGGCTGGCAGTCACCGTCTGCACTGCAGCAAAAAAGGTCACTAGAAATCACAAACTTTCTTTCTACCTGCTTGTATTGATAGGTTGAGTTATTTGCTAAACTGAACCAGTTGAGCGCTCTACTTCAATTTAGGAAAAATAAAACTTTACTTTTGTATCGATTCTGATACAAAAGTGTATGAAACGTATCACATCTCTACCTTTAAGGAGCACATTGTCTTTGACTTCAAGTAGTGCAATGGGAAGTTCACAGCAAATGTGCACATTAATGTAAATGGATAATGTCAAAATAGAAGGTATACTCAATGTTAAACTACAATGTTTCACTGTTGCAATGTTTTTCTTTAAAAATGCATTTGACACGATTGTCATCTGAGTTACTATCAATTTTGTGGATGAAGAACCAGAGGAACAGCTGTCAAATCAAATCAATATTCATGGCTGGGACTAGTCGACATTGTCATCGACAAGTTTGGGATCTCTAGTAATTGTGTTATGGAAAAAAGGAATAAATGCATATTTAAAATTCAGACGAATAGGAGGAAGAGGGGGGGCAAAGATTACAGTTTCCGGGGTGAGGCATTTCAGAAAGCTCCTCCTTAAACAAAATCATGCTTAACTTTTTCCCTACAAAACCCTGCCCAATGGGAAAACATGATTCCCCTAGTACCTCCACAAGAAAAAAAACAAGAGCACTACTTCAACCCTCTAAGTTAACTTCTGCAGCCTTCTGACATCTCACCAACTGTGTAAATCTTCCTCTCCTCTCAGCTGTCTCCTCCTGCGCTACTCAGACTCTGTTTTTCATCTCAAGACTTCAAGCAGCGTTCATGGTATTGTGGGGTTTCAGGTTTATTTCTAATTCAGCAGTTTGCAGAGGGAAAGCTGTGCGGGTTAGAGCTGAAGTGAAGCTCTCTAGATTGCTGGGAGGATTTACCTGTACTCGTGACTGTCCTGGAGCCTCGCGCTGCCGGCAACGCGCTGCGGTGCCGTCTCCATTAGCAGCTTCTGAGTGAGCCGGTTGCTCGGCGTGGGGTCACACTCGGGCTGCTCCTCTGGCTCCTGGTCATATCTCCATTCCTCGTCTTCCTTTAAAGTCTCTAAATAACCCGACAGCCCCTTTCCGTTCCCAGAAACAGAGCTCTGATCGCTGTACAGCTTCGGGCTCTCTCCTCCTGTCCGCGTATATTCCAAATAAATGTCGGACTTAAGAAATAAGGGATACGTGTTTTCCTCCATCATCGTCTGGATCTCGGTCTGAGCCTGGTCAAACATCGCGGGATCAATGTGAAGCTTCGCGACGCAGTCTTTGATGAAGGACTTCGTAGCCGGTTTAATCTGTCGGGAAACAATCCCGTTGTTGTCCAGGATGTATTTCTTATAGATGGCTTTCGCCAGTTTGACCTTCTTCTCCTCGTTGCCCTCGCTAGCTTCGAGTTTGAAGCCGCTGCATAAAAACCAGAAGTCCAACATGTCTGCGCACTCCTCTTGCTTGAGGAACGTCTTAAACAGATGGATGCCATCTTGGTCATCCAGGAGGGAGTGAAGGGATTCTGCCCACTTTAAGTAGGGTGGCGTAGGGGAGGCACTTCCCTCCGGCTCGTAACCCAGGTCCAGGTCGGGCCGCCTCGGCGTAGCCACGGACGCCTCGCACTTGAGGCTCTCGCTCTTCGAGGAGAAGCCGAGGTTGCCGTACTGGCGTCCATCGCTGCACACCAGCTCGCCTTCTTCCCCCGGGACTGGAGGTCTAGGAGCGTCCTCGGTGAAGCTGCCTCCCAGGTCTGCTATGTAGTCCCTTTTGTCGCTTATGCTCATAGTCCCAGCATCCATAAACCACGTCCCCGTAGAGCCCACACTGCACAACTACTAGATCCAGACCTCTACTTATGCCACTGCAAAAAAACTCCTGCAAGAGGGGAAAATAAATAATGAGACGCAGCTTTAACACATCATTGAAAGGTAAAGCAGCCTTGACAGGGCACTACTATAAAAGGATATTCTAATACTCGTTCTCAGATTAATGGTAAAAAAACAACCTTTGCAGCAATTTTTTAAGTACTAGTGAACTCATATTAGCAGATCTAGTGATGAGAAAAGGTTGATTGATTATTATGTGCCATAACGCCTGGTTAGAAGAGGACTAATACCTCTTAGGGAATTTCTGGAATTTTGCACAGTTTGCATTTTTATCAGCTTTTCATGAAAAACTCATCATGTGGCCGGTTTCTAGCTGAACATGAAAATGAATGCAAATTCTGCTACTGTAAAGCTCTCAAACCAGAGAGTAACTATTACTAGTTCAGCTTTAAATGCAGCACGTTCTGCACGGTAGCCTGGTGATGTCATCCAGTTACACTCTATTATGAGGAATTCATTATTACATTTTTTGGGCAACTACAGTACAGTGAAATTACATTTGAATTAGGGAATCAATACAATAGAATAACTCAAAAAGCGATAATGCAAGAATACACTGAACTAGAAATTCATGCACTTGATCTGTGACCACACATTCTACACCACATGTGCAAACCTAAGCAGAAACCGAAAGCTGAAGTCATCTGGCTTATAATGTGGTTTGATAGTCTATAATGTGGTTTGATAGTCTATAATTGTGCCGTACTGAGTCACATTCAGAGTTATGTGGGAGTGTTGTGGTTATCCAAGCCAAGAGTCGTGGCTTCAGCGCTGTCTGGTCCTGAAGGCAGCTATCCACCAGGCAGTGGTATGAATATGGTGTAGTGTTAATGCAGTAATATCATCTGATTTATATGCAGAAGCATGTGATTATTTTACACAGCTACTCCAGTAACATCCTAATTAGTATTATCATTACAATGATAAATTCACTCAGGGTTTACAGTATGAACTCAATAATGAAGCCTGTAGGGCTGCACGATTATGGCCAAAATGATAATCACGATTATTTATCACGATTTTAACATATTTTTATTGCACTTTCACATTAAAATAAACAGAGCACTGTTTTCACCTCCATGCTGTGCTACATTCCTGCTAATATACAAATTAGGGATGCACGAATGATGCAATATTTTTTTCTGATATATATATATATATATATATATATATATTGCAATATGAAAAAATACAGGATTATTCACCATACCTCTTTGCTAGCTACATTTTAAAGTTAAATGTGTCAATCTGGTGCACTTTGAGAGCAAAATTGGCAACAATAAGAGCTAGATAAACAATTTTATGCTCTAAATTTAATCATAAACACATTGGTTGTATAGATAATATCTAAGTGAAGCCAAAACATCTCGATCACCGGCTGGCTGTGAGGTAAAGGAAGCGCTTGATTTGACATACAGCAGGGTTTTCTATGAGCAGAACACGCATTTTAAACGTCAATATCACAGGTGATCATGTTCATTTAATTGTGGGAAGCCAAAATTGTGATCTCGATTAATATTCGATCAATTGTGCAGCCCTACTATACTGTTAGGTGATATGAGCAGTGCTGCATATGATACTTTATTGATCATATCGTCATATTCTCTCCGTATTTTATTCCCTGCTATCACAGTGCAGGTCAGCTGCAGAGCAGCGTAGGATTTTAGGGATTGGATGTCTTGTTCAAGGACACGTCCTGTCCTGGCCCTCATGTATTGTCCCTGAGCTGTCTTGCTGAGCAAAGACACAGTATAGTGCCTACAACCTCTACGGACTGCACATACGGCTCACGATTAAGCTTCCCGGATACAGTGTCAGAAACCATTTTAGTGCCGATTCCCTAATGTAGCCACAGAAAGAAAAAAAAGAGCCAAATTCACACATCCCTTGCAGCAGACAATATTTCTTGACAGATGAGGGGCCAGTGACCAGTAATGGCTCTGACCAATCAAAAACCCTATTTATTCATAGCTCGGTGCACTTGTTAATAATGGTTTTGGGGATTAAAAATAAATCTTTAAAAAAAAGTAGATTTCAAAAAACGGCTGACAGCTGGGTTTACTCTAGCTGTGATTTCAGAAAGAAATATTTTTTTAATGGTTGCCATAAAACGTTCCCTTTAGGGCACACACCCACTCTGTTGTCTTTTCCAATACAGATACAAATCATTTTCTCTGATAGACAAGACAAAATTGGCAACTAGTGCCTTTAAATCTCTGCACAATCCTGAAGTGTGAGCAGCACGTGCACTTGTGCTTAAGGCCAGGTGTGCTGGAACTGAAAATGATAATAACCAAGGCTGTTTTAATACAAGCTTGGTTATTAATCTTGGTGGTCAATAGCAGTCACCTGTATGTAATGAATGATGCGTCGGCACTAGAGAGGTGTGTTCGCTTAGCCGCGCATTAATATTGACATTTAACGGTTCTGCGGTCACAGGTGTGTGTGTGTGGCCTGACGGAGGGTATTCAGACGCCGATTCCAGGAAATGTCCCGTTTTTTGTTTTTTTCCTCTGAAACTGTATCCCCTTTTTGAAGTGAGCCTCTCATCACATTCATGTCTTGGCCTCTCCAGAATGAGCAGAACAGCAGCGGCTGGTGGTGGGGGAGGGGAGCCAGAAACAAACTCCGTACACACACACACACACACACTAACACACACACACACACAGCCAGGGCCTTTCAGCAGCCCACCGACAAGTGCACAACTTTGTCACACTATTCACCTATTAATATCTGTACTGTCTCTCCGCTAACAGCTGCTAAACTAAACGAACAACAGGGGCGACCGCAGACATTCCCCCCCTGCCGTCAGAGGACACAACAGGGAATCCCAACACCGATATCCGAACACATTTTACAACCAGCAAAGCGATGGCTACATATATCTCCCGACTATACCGCAATCTCTGAGCTGAGCTGAGCTGAAGCTGAAGGAGGAGGAGGAGGGAAAAAAAAAAGTGACATATACTTAACCGGTGAAAATCTTTTCTTGCTGCTTTCGAGTGCATCGGGCGTTCGGACCGGCACGAGTCGCCGGCGACAGTGTCATAGTTGCAGAATTTGCAAGAGTTTTAAAAATACGAAAGAAAACAGTCCGCTCTCCACCTCTCCATGACTGTCTCTCACTGTCTGTCTGTGGCGGAGCTCAGAAGCTCTCACACAAGCAGATGATACACAGCGCCTCGCCCGTTCACTACACACATTACCACTGTTTAGTTTCCATACATGTGCTACACTCGTTTTTTTTTTTTGTCGTCTCCCTCTCTCTCTCTCAATAATCAAAAATAATATCTTGAAAACGAGGCTGTAGCATTCCCTTTCTTGCTTTTTTTTTTTTTAGCTTCCACTGAAATACGGCTTAATAGGGGGCAGCTGAACCTGAAATATTCATAACGATTGTGCATTTTGCGATAAAAGCGACACATTTGGTACAGATTTAGGTTTATGAGTTATGAAAAGATATAGATATCGGGGGCGCTGCAAATTTGGCCCCTGAGAACCATTCTCCGACATTTTGCACCCCAGTAACCCGCTTTCCTACACTAGAATATTTTCACCGCTTTATCTCGCCATCAGACAGCCCTTTCCAATGCACCACCAATGCTCTGTGAAGCCATTATCTATGCTCTCTTCAAAGCCACCAGACTCCATTGACAAAAACTGTAATTGTAACTCACAGAACCCTTTAAAAACCCCAAAATCACACAATAGCACAAACAAATGAACTGATCGAGGCAGTGGTAGACCAGCAACTCCCGTATTCTGCGAGGTAAAATTACTGTTTTTGTGAATGGAGTCTGGTGGCTTTGAAGAGAGCATAACACCTTCAGTTCCCTGTCAGAAAGGGCTGTCTGACAGCAATAGTGGGGCAGCTAACCTGAAATATTCATAACAATTGTGCATTTTGCGATAAAAGCGACACATCTGGTACAGATGTAGGTTTATATGTTATTAAAAGATAAAGGTATCGGGGCGCTGCAAATTTGGCCCCTGAGGACCATGGCTGCCATTTTGCCCCCAGTAACCCACCTCCTCAGTTTTTGTATCACCGGCCACTGTGTTTTTAAAAAAATATATATTTTTATAATAATAATAATAAAAAGTTATACAAAAAAAGTGCTATTGCATATCAAAAAAACAAATAAAACAAAAAAATATAATCCTATTGGAGTTGGCACATTGCCATGGTGGATTAGCTTGTGTGTCTCTTTGACCCTGTGAGCTATTCTGACAGGTGACTGTCGTGTTGCTTTTATCGCAAAATGCACAATTGTTATGCTCAACTGTCCCGCTATAAAACATATTTGAAATCTTACAATCAAAAATAGGAAAAAGTATATATTGGCTGATGTTTAGGAAAATAAATCAATGAATATTAATCTCAATACCATTAGCATTCAATATGGATCACAAGTAAGTAAGTATTGTGCCTATATTGTTTATATGCTGTATATAAATGATGAAGATGTTTATACTAATGCAAATGACATTATGAATCATGTCAGATCGACAGCCCACATAACAAATGTGCACTCCAGTGATTTAGTATTGCACTTGCAGGACAACACTGATACAGCAGAGGCAGACTTGTCCTCATTTTTAATCCCTAGTATGGGTCAAGCTCCAAAAGTGCTGGATCCTACATTTCCCATAATGCAACTCAGCACCTTTCATCAGATAAAAACATGATATCATCACTTCAGAAAGCTCCCTCTAGCCACAGAAGACATCGTAAAACTGTTAACAGGCTGAGGTGACGGGTAAACTGAGCTTAATGTATAAAATCATTAAAGGTTCTTCCTGTCATGGCTTCTAGTGCAATGTTTATGACATAGAAGTTGCACGTTTGCTATTTGCGTGTTGCAAATGCAAAACAGTTTCAAAGTGCAGAGAGTCTGTTTGCAGGTTTCCGTTCCTACCGAAGACTGCACCAGATGATTTCACTGGTTAGTTTACATGCACTACATGGGCAAGTTTTACAAGTTTTCTGTGCTTTCCTGTTAGTCGGTGCAATCAGTTATGAATTTTAACACCAGGAAGTTTCAATACCAGCGGTAAACTTAGTGAACCTCCATGATATCTGAGGTTATGATATTTTACTTCAACGCATAATGCACATCATGCACAGCTGGCCACAAATCTAACTACTTGTCTCTGCCACAACATGCACAATGACATAGTATTTAAAGGTACAGTGTGTAGGATTTGCAAAACCGTGGTAACACCGTTCGCCTCGCTCAGAGGCCATCCGTACCATAGTAACACTACATTAGGAGCAACGGAAGTCAGACGGCGGCTGGCGGTACCACGGTATTGCACTCTGTGGCTCACGTTACCGCAGTTTCACAAGTGTGTAGGAGAACTACGGTGGCCTTCAGGTAACGTAAAAATGCGAAAGGTTCGCCCTAAAGCCAGTGTTTGGTTTGTCCGTTCTGGGCTACTGTAGAAACATGGCGGTGCAACATGGCGGACTCTGTGAAGAGGACCCGCTCCCTATGTAGATATGAAGGGCTCATTCTAAGCTAACGAAAACACAACGATTCTTAGTCTCAGGTGATTATACGCTAATGAAAAAACATAGTTATGAATATTATATTCCATTTCTGCTAATAGATCCGCCGAAATGTTACACACTGCACACACACACATATACACCATTGCAGTGACCTTTTCATTGGTCTAATTCATGTTACCGGTGACATGACCGCTCATAAACAAACACATGGGATGCATTCAGTGTAACAATAATATGCAATAGCTTGCAACATTCCTCTTTTTGAATGATATGTTTCCTAGCTCCTAATGTTGCCAAAAGTCTTGCAGCAGCCTTGGAGATATATATTTATTCACGTGTTTATGAATTAAAACCAATACATCTATAGGTGAAAACCAAACTAAGCAGTGACATACCTCTTTTGTATAAACACTGTGGTGTTACAAAGAGCCATCAACATACCACTTTGCACCATTAGACACAATGTAAATCTTATTTGAAGTAATATGCCTTTATATATGTTATAACAACTAGTGCTGATGCTTTGAAACAGACCGTCAATGCAACAACAGAACATTTTAGCAGCACTGTTAGATACACTTGATTGTGTCATTATTACTTGTGATTTACAGTACAAAGACCAAACGCAGCAATAAAGGCTGTTGTCAGTTTCCATGCTTTCACGCCAGGCAATCATTGAGCAGTCACACGGTTTCACTGAGTCTAAGATGAAAGGCTGATGGGACACCATAAAAACATGAACACATGTGATTCTGTAATTTCATCAAACCATTTGGGAGCAGGAGAAAGAGCAGGAATATATATTTCACACCCTGTCTCATCATATCACCTGAATTGCCTGCTCAAACCTAGAAACCTGTTAAAGTGTGCAGTGTACACAGCGCTTACAATATTTAAGCCAGCGAGATAAAACATGAAACAGACCCAACACACTTCAGCTTCCTCCAGGCAAAATTGATTTTGGGCAGCAACTATTTACGAAACTCAAAACTCAAAACACTCCATTATTTTCTCTGACCATCCGCTGTATTTCTGTTGTTATTTTCAACAGTTCTCACAATATCAGATTCCTTCCACTAGAAAATCTTAACAGTGTTTCAGAATGAAGATGCGATGGCCCTCTAAAACAGACCACACGAAGATGATGATGATGATAGAGAAGATGCTGATTTACATGCAAATCAACATGTTTTTACCTTGAGTTTGATTGTCTTCCTCGCACGTCCTCCAGCAGTACGTCCATTTAATGAGGATTCCATCGCATGATTATTTAACACATGGGGCTGCGGTGATGGTAGCGTCCCTCTCATCGCCGTGACACGAGAAGGCCTGGATGAATGACGCCATGATAGTTTGCCATCCATTTGTTCCTGAAGAAGAAGAAGAAGAAGAAGAAGAAGAAGAAGAAGAAGAAGAAGAAGAAGAAGAAGAAGAAGAAGAAGAAGAAGAAGAAGAAGATTTGTTAAATCTGCAGTACACACAGCAAAAACAATTGAATATTGAGAAACTACTGTATGATTTTACTGTATCCTTTATCTGAGGATAAAGTTGTACCATGATCTCAGTAACATCGGGCAAGATCCCAAAACCTTATATGCCATAAACTGATAAGGCAGCATGGTGCCTTCCCAACAGGGGCTTTCTGAACATAATGATTTACTGGATTGAAAATGTTTCCTTTACTCTTGTCTTCCTTGTTTATATCCTTTTTGCAACAGCATGTGACACTGTTGACATGTGACACGCACACAAATCTAGACAATCAGATATCAAACATCAGAATCAATCACCCACGATGATGTTATTGCATGACAGTACATTTTCCGTTTAACAACACAGAGGGCAGACTAAGAGAGCAGGGAAATCACATCAGCACCCTCTCCTTTCTGCTAGCTAGAGCATTGCTAAATTATGAGCAGCCCTTTTTAAAAAAAAATCAAAACGGTGGTCAGAACCTGGCGTGATCAAATGCATGGCATTACTGATGAAGAGAAATAAGAGAAAGGAACATGTGAATGAGTGCTGCAGACAGCTGGTGTGGGTTTTCAGATCAGTCACTCCACCAGCAGTTAATCAAAAGAAGAGGAGGTCCATGAACACTACAACACAAACTATAAACACAGCCTCAAAACGGACGCAGCTCAAGAGGCCCGATGTGACTGCACATCAGTGAACCCTGATCAAAAGCAGTGTCTGATTTTGGTAAGACTTCTCACACTCAGAGGTTACATCATTAATGACATACTAAAATATGTACATACATCAAATTGTGTGGAATTCCATTTTTAATGTGCTCCATACCCACTCATATGTTATCTTTCTGCTTTTTTCTGTGGCATATAGGACATCTACTGAACTCTGATGGATGCAACACCTTGAACTACTATTCATTTGCAGCTCCCACTTCTTTGTTTTGTTTCAAAACTGGACCATACTGACTTTTACTCTTTCTAATTTAAAGATTATGGTCATTGGACGTCTCTGATTAACAGTTAACATCAGTTAAATGACACTTTATATTTGCTATTGTATTGTTTAAACATGCACTGTTTTGTAACATATACATAGCATTGTCAAATAGGCCAATAAATCCAAGCTGCAGTGCAGTATATATTGAATATACTGCAAACTGACATGTATACATGCATATACTGTACATATCGACCTACGTCATGTATATTGCGCAACCTGTTACATTAGTCAATCAAAATTTATTGCAGCATATTTGCAATCTGCAGCATTGCACTACTGTATTATTGTTTACGATTTACAGAGATGGCATGACTTAGACATTGTATGTTGTTCCTTGTTGTACTGTTTATACTTTTTATATTTATTTATCTTATATAATAGCTTATGTACATAATAGCTACAGTGTGAATGTTTATGTTTACTCTTGTTCAGGTTTGTTGTCCTTGTTTTTAGCTGTATTACTATGAATGAGATCAACAAAAAAAAAAGTCAAATTCCTGGTATGTGTTCCTGTCCAATAAAGCTGATTCTGATTCATTTGGGCTTTTTCATCATTAGCCATGGAGGTAATGCTAGTATCCATACAGGTCCCTGGCCGTGTCAAACCAAGGATATAGTGGGTCCTGTACGTGGCATGCATTTCACATCACTGATCTACCAGGTTTATCTAAACAACTTTTTCAGTGAGTACACAGACTTGAAGTACAATAACAGCTTTGACAGTGCATTAATCCATTCTATAAAGCTTTATACGCACCTCCAAGATGTATTTTTTCTCCCTTGTTTCACAGTGTCAAATGATAATGCATCTTGACTATTTGCATCCAATTTAAATACTACATTCACAAACATTTTTACAGTAAACTGCAGTAATGAAAGACTTCAGTAACACAAGAGGTCATGTGACCAGAAGGTTTGCATATTGAATCCCTTGAACAGCTAGAAACAGCTGGGTGTGGAGGGTGAAATGAAAAATACGGTTCCCTTCCTCAGCAACTAACAAGAAGCCCTGCAGCAACCGGCCCAGTGGAGCTGCTCAGCAGACAGAGGAACAATAGAAGACACTGTGACTGTATGAACCAGACCTGCTTATTTATGAAATCAGCTAAGCTTATGTAAAAGTAGTATTTTGTGTCAGAATTGTTGAAGATAGGTAGTTATTAAAAGCCTTCAATGAGTTATTTGTATTTTTTTATGTGTTCACTGATCAGTGATATTAAATTCTGATTACAGGAAAAAAAAAATGCTAATTCTGTAGCGTGTCAAAAGACTTATTATAATAAAGAAAGATGAGAAGAAATGTGTGAATGATTTCAGTTTCTTATTAGGAATTACACTTAAATATTTTTGAATGCTCAAACATCCTGCTGCAGTTAAGTGTTACCAGAGGACGACTTCATGTTTCCCAATTCAGTCCTTTCACTTGTCTTTTGTTCCACCTGTCAGTGTGGATTTAGACTAGTCCCTAGTAGGCCTTGGCTGAAATAGGCTTATCTCTGTTGAAGACTCTCTGATGAACAAAAGCCCATTAAGACGTGTAAATGAATGCCCCCATTCTGAGTGCACTCAATAGAGATTTCTAGTTTTCAAACTGTCTGTCTTCAAAGAATTCAATAAAAGTTAAGATGAACAAAAGAAACAACAAACAAGACGAGACAAAAATGGAAACATACACGGGACTTATGGACTAAACCGAGACACTCGAAACCGTTGATATGATTAACCAAGTTATTACAGATAAGAGGGTTTTAATAAAAATGTGTCAGGCATGTTAAAGTTATTCAATGTCTGTTTTAAATTCTGAAATGAGAGAGTAATATCAAAAGACTGTCAGAAAATGTATTCTGGAGTCCTGCTGATGTCCTTTGTCCTGGCTGAATATATCATGACTAACAAGCCTTGGAGTGGATTAGGCACAGAGGATTGAGCAATTTCCAGACTTGAGTTTATTTTGCTGGATATTATAGCTCACAGAGCACCACATTCCCACAAGAAGGAAAAAAAAAAATCTTATTAAAAAGGCCCATATTTCCTATGGTGATATAATACAAAGACATACATCCGTAACCATGTACCAAATGGCGAAAGTACATTGTCAGACATCTGCTGGCTTGACAAAAAAATTCAAATTAATTTAAGCGTTCAGTCTATCGGGGTCTTCAGTAGTCTGGTCATGGGATGCACATTCACTGGTCAAATCAAATGATGTGCTTCGGTTTTGATGAGAGGGAGGACACAGCAGACCCAGTATGGCACCGACATGAAAAACGATGACAGACATAATAGAACGATAAACAATACAATGGAAAGTTACTGCTAACCGTAGTTTTCATCCTCAGAGATTCAAAAGCAGACATCGTACCTGCTGGTTTACCTCACTGTGTGCTTCTCGGTTCTGTTGTGTTGAATCGCAGACTACTCCCACCGCTTTTCTATGGATCGAGTATAGTCCTTCGTAGTCTGCAGTAAAGACTGCCGCCATCTTTAATCACAACAGAGTCCATCTGTCGATGGTTCTTCCCTTTCTACCCTCTCTTCCTCTGTTCCAGTCTCTCTGTTCCAGCCCTCTCTGTTTGTTGTGGGGGGTTCTTATTTTCCATCCAACATCAAACCACCATATCGACAGGCTCATGGGCCGCCCAGTAGGGGGGCAGCTTGAACACGCTGCATTGGCTCTTGTTCTTTTCCAAGCCGCAGATTAACTGACCACATTTATTTTTTCTCAGAAGGATACAGATAGCCTGCGAAAAAATTATTTCAGCTCTCGGGCCTTTGATTTCAACAAGCCTGGTCTCAAAGCCCCTCCATGATTGTCCCTGAACGCATCTTTTCCTCAGATGTTCTGGTTGATGGCATTTGGAGCTCTCTTTGATTGAGGCCACATCTGTACTTTCAAATTTTTGCATTCATTTACGACAGATTCTGATCATTTAAGCCAAAACACTGTTTGGCAATCCCCCCCCCCATTTCCAGCTGTTCCATCATATGTAACGTAAAAAACGACATCTTCCTTTTAAGCAAAGCTCAGCTGGAATTCTTTGATCTCGCCAACTGAAGCTAAATGTGACCTGAGCAGCCTCGGACTACATTTAGAAGTATAAGCAGACTGTTTGTCTGCATTCATCCAACTAATGCATTTCATTTAAAGTGACACTTCCTTTTTGCTCCTCCTAGACCCTTTTTTTGCGTTCAAAGCCTGAATGCAAAGGCGTATCTTGTTTACTGTCACTGTTTTGTTCCGCTAAACTCTTTCAATGAACAATAAGAGGAGTTGAATTTCAAAATGGTAGATGCTCTCACCTTCCTCTCCTGCTGTGTGGCTCGTCGGATCTTGTTTCTGTGGTCCGCCATGACTGGGCGCAGTCCCCTGCCTGCCACTCTGCAATACTTTCTCATACTCATGAACCTTTTTCTGATTCTTACTAGTGTGTTGCTGAAAGATGAGCATCTTTACTTTATATTGCAGCTTCAGCCGTGCGACCCTATTGGAGGAAACAAGGACCAGATGATTGTCTGCACAATCGTATTGTAGCTATGGTAACAGACCCAACAGGCATGAGTGATGTGCACCTAATTGCTCCGTACACATTTAAGCAACAGAAAAAAAGAGAAACATAAATTAAGCAGTATTGAGTCAAATCTAATTGGTATCTTAGACATTACACAGCCTCAAAGGCTTTTTTTATGAACTGTATCACAAAGTGATATTTTATTAAACTTACATCTATCTGCTGTATGAAGTTGTGAAAATAGCCCAGTGAATGAGGAGATGAATGCAAAGAAAGGAGGGGGAAGATGGATGAAAAGAAATTTTGGAGAGAGGGGGAGAGATGATATTGCTTTTGTTATGTAGCTTTATCAGCTGCTTACCTTTCAACTGGATTTCACACTTGCACGTCTGGTTGTAGCCAGGGTCAGATCCAGCATACCCTTCTCACAATGACCAATTTTCTCCTCCGACTGCAACAGCGAAGACCCGCGGTGTTCGGCTGCCACTTGCATTTGTCTGGATGGTGATGCATTTAAACATATTTTATTTCCACATTTTAACAAGTCAGCGCTCTGTGCAAACATGCAGGTGAGTTAATATCAGAAAGTATATTTTGACAAAATGAAACAAGTTGCAAAAGACTAGCAGGATTGAGATCATAAGGCATTTAAAACATTACAAGATAAACAGCAAGATGTCAAAGAGATGAGCTCTTCAAATTTTTCTCTAACCTGAATGATCTGAAAAAACTAAGGATGCCTCAAATATGCTATTCAGATGGATAACAGGAACACATTTATGCTCTGCAGTATCATAACAAACAAGCCTAATTCTAGCCATTTCTTTAAAATATATACAGTATATATATATATTCAGTTCATAAATCCTTTATGCTGTATACAGAAACTGAGCTACAGTTAACAACAAGTTATACAGCAAGGTAGAAATACTTTCCACAGAACGGAATTCCAGTTTATTTAAATAAATAATATTTCCCAATAGTGAGTTTAAGATAGTGTGTTATTTTTTTGCCTCAGGGTGGTCCAAGAAAATGGTTCAGCTTGCTCTAACGTTAAAACTCTTAAACAAACAACATGTCAGGGTGAAGTCATGCTAACGTTAGCATTTAGCTAACATTAGCATCGTTCTTAATGCTAACTTACTTAGCACTTGGTCCTTCGTGTTGTACAGTATCTTTTAGAAACAACACAGCCTTCTTTCTAAAATAGTCAACACAAGTTCTGAATTTGCTATATTATAGTTGTTATGGTTGTCTGCTGTTAAAAGGAAGGTGGTTAATTGTAACGTTACTGTAACAGCTGCGTTATTAATGTTACTCAGCTACAAGTAAAATGCTAACTAATATGTATCAAAACATGGAAACCACCATACAAAACCGTATATCTTTAGAAACTATTAAAAGGCAAATTGTATTTCGACATTTTGGTTAAGTACATGTACGCAAATTGATAGCTAACGTTACCACTATCATGTTTGTTTGGTAAATTTGAAGCTACCTCCAGCAGCTAGGTTAGGTTAGCTTAGTGCAAAGAATGGAAACAGGTGAAAAAACGGTTACCTGTCTGGCTCTGTCCAAAGGTAACAACATCCGCTTACCAGCACCTCTAAAGCTCACCAATTAACATGTTGTGTCTCGTTTATTTAATCTGTACAAAAACCGAAGTGTAAAAACGGCATTTCGTGGGTTTACTGGAGATTATGTGCTGAATATCTTGGCCAAGATACGTTGTTAGGGCGTCCCGGTTGCCAGGGCGCCCTGGTAGCTCACCTGGTAAATCATCATGTATCAAGGCTCAGTTCTTACCGCAGCGGCCGAGGGTTCGAATCCCACTTGTGGCCCTTTGCTGCATCTCATACTCTCTCTCTCTCTCTCTCTCTCTCTCTCCCCCCCCCCCTGTCACTCTCCCAGTAAAATAATCTTAAAAAAAAAGAAAGATCCGTTGCCAGGTAACCAGCGGAAACTGGTCCCTCAATTTAATTAGCCGAATTGAAACTAGGACCGCTAAAGTATAACGTTACATGTCTATGGATCTCTGAGGTCTTATCAGCTGCCATTGAATATTTGTGATGTGTTCCATAGTGTTTTTGCATGTTTAACACTCAATAATCAGTGGTGGAAAGTAACTAAGTACAATTACTCAAGTACTGTACTTAAGTACAATTTTGAGGTACTTTACTTGAGTATTTCCATTTTCTGTTACTCTATACTTATACTCCACTACATCTCAGTGGGAAATATTGTACTTTTCACTCCACTACATTTGTTTGAAAACTTTAGTTACTTTGCAGATACAGATAATAATATTAAATGTAATCGACTGATATATTATAAGTTAATATAAAACTTTATTGATCCCCGTTGGAAATTCACAATTCCCAGCAGTATATATGGTAAAACATAAGTCCCACATTTACCAGTTGCAACATTATAGTAATGTACATATTGATGCATCAATAATTATTATTCAGTAATATTATATATATTATTCAAATATAGGTCATTCTGCATAATGAGTACTTTACCTTTTGTACTGTAATTATATTAAGGTTTTAATTGAAAGAATTTTACTTGTAACAGAGTATTTTTATACTGTAGTATTACTACTTTTACACAAGTAAAAGATCTGAGTACTTCTTCCACCACTGTCAATAATCATATCAACTCAAGGTGACAACGCTAACATGCTTAGAGAAATATAAATCAGCCAGAGGAGGCTTGCTAGATTAGTGCAGCATATCATTTTGCTGGTCAGTTCAGAATTCAGACATAGAAAATGTAGCCTACATGAGTCTCACTCTTGTTTACATGAGAAAGGAGAAAACTCTGTACAGAAAAAAAAGAATAAATATTCTCACACATTCAGGGCACAGGGGTATTCCTGCACAAGCACAGCAAAATAAGATGATTTTTCAAAGCGATAGAGTGATAAATAATTAAATAGATTGCTACAGTAATACTTCTTATTCTCTCAGGGAGTGAGCTGCTTGGTGTTCCCCTCATGAACAAAAAAATGCCCCAGATCCATGTGATCTCTGACTGGAACATATTGTATCTCTCAGGTTGTGATGTTGAAGGGGAAGAGCTGCTAAAAATAATCAATTCCATGTGATATTATAAAATAAGCTATAAGCACCTCCAGCAATTTAAAATCACTCAGATTTACTCAAGGGTGCTTAACCTGTTTTATCATCGATGGTACTGTAACTTGCTTTTAAGATGGTTACATTTTGCCTGATAAAGCTTCATCTTAAGGGCACGAAGAGCATAAATTGCAGAGAAAAAATAAATATTCATTCTCTAGAAGGATTACAGCTCAACATTCAGCATTCACACTTCCCGAAAAAATCTGGGGACTCAGAGATGTAGCATGTCTCTGCAAATTATCATCGCTGACTTGTGGGTGCAATATGCTATCTTAAAAAATAAAAGTTTCGAACAGATGGAACAAGAAAGCATGACTGGACTTTCAGAGAAACTGTCACATTTCAAGGTGCTCTGAGTTAAATCCACCTATGTGGTTTATTGAAGAGAAGCCCCCTCTTTTGGTCTGTGTGCTGACAACTTGCTATAAGCAGGTCAAGGTGAACACTCCACATCTGTGATTCTCACTGCTAACTCATTCCCAATGGAAATGAGTCTTATTCATTTTTCAAACAGCCTCTAGGATATCTGATCCCCAAAAAAAAAAAAAAAAAAAAAAAAAAGCCCCTCAGGCAAGCATTCATCTTTGATGTTTTGAAAAGAAAGACAGTGAAAAGCTGCAGTCTGGCTTCATGCATATTGTATTGCTCAGAGAAGAATTACAAGTAGTCTACTGGTTCTCATAGTTATTAGCTATGCAAGCTCAATCTCGGTGCTGTTCAGAACTAAATATCTTGACGGCACAGATTGCATTTAGTTTGGAAATTAAATGTCCTACAGAAGATTCCAGGGGAATGTTGTGACCTCCTGACCTTTTTCTCTAGCACCACTGTTAGGCCAACATTTCCCCCTTGACCACATTTTGACATTATTGTTTTGTGATTGTCCTCGTACATTATTGAGGTATATGAAAACTGATGGTCATATCACTTCAGTGGCTAAATCCTCTGACATTTTCTTTCACTATCCACCTTGTAGACAAGACATGTTGAAATGTAATAGGCAGATTGTCATGAATTCAAACTCCCAAGAAGATGAACTCTTGACCAAATTCTCAACTTGCACATTTGCTGTTTTGTAACAGTTGACTGCAGTGAAATTTTCTCCATCTAAGATTTAAAGAATAGCACAACGGCATGTTATTCTGTCATTCCCATCCTACACTTTTGTATTGTGGGTGTAGGCCTAATCATGAGGCTACAGCCTGTAGGTAGCGTTACCTACACTGGTTAGAATCAGAATCAGAATCAGAAACTCGTTTATTGCCAGGTGTATCAGGTTTACACTAGGAATTTGCTTTGGTGGGTTGGTGCAAATAAGCAGTAAAAAAATAATAGTAGGATAATTAAAGTGTTAGAATAAAATAAGAATAAAAATTGTTAGTTTTTCATTAAGTTCAGTGGTTGTGCAAATTGGCTGTAGCCACATGAACACTTCAGTTAATGTTTAACAAAAGCATAAAGAGTAACGACTGTAAAGAGCGAGCTCTCACCTTCTTTGTGCTTCTTTGTTGTTAACACTGGAAGTAAAAAAGGCAGAGACCTCTGCTAAAGGAGACATGTTTATTCACACATGGAGGATTACAGCCTCCCCTTGTGGCCGAATCACAGCAATACATTTAAACGTGTCTCAGCAGCTCGTATGGTTTATGTGTATGTAGGCGGGAGGAAGGCGAGCCTCGCCGGTATGTAGACGACAACAGTTAGCCTACTAACTCCATATGACTCCATATCTGTGATATATAAATAGCAACAACGCAGGTAAGTGAGCTACAAGATGGATCATGACGTGGTTAACAGCGCAGGCGCGGTGGCCAAGTGGTAAGGCGTCGGTCTCGTAAACCGAAGATCGCGGGTTCGAACCCCGTCCGTGCCTTTTGAGTACAGGAAAATACATGACTTCAGCCACTATAGATACAAAGTGTATGAACTCTACTGTCCTGCGGTGTAATAAAAGGTACATCCAAACAACGCTACTGAATTCAAAGTCTGTGTTCACTGACAAAGACTCAGAAGTGTACCAACTGTTCCACATATATTTTTTTTATATTATCTATTTTATATATTTCTATTTCATATTATGTTTCTTGACTTTATGTTTGTTGTTATGCAATAAATCACCAAGACAAATTCCTTGTATGTGCAAATCGACTTTACAATAAAAAAGTTTCTGACTCTGATTCATGAACTTATAGATTTAGCACTAAATACCTGAAAGACAGACATTGCCTACATATTCATCTGGGTAGATTTAGTTTCCTTCCTTCAGTTTATTTTAATTCATGTTTATTATTATTTTGGGGTCTATAGTCAATCAACCATTCATATCAATAACAAATACATGTACAGTAAGAAAGTCAGCTGTGGTGCCACAGCAGCTCCACAGGAGGCACTGTGGGGCTCACCCTGATGCACAGGGAGGCCCAATGCAGTCATTTAATTAACACAAAATGAGGCAAAAGTCTTATTCTTAACTGAACTGAGAACTGAATTTCAGCCATGCCAGGTAGATTATGTAAATATAGTTTTAAATAATTGTCACTCATTTCGGATGGGTTTTTGGACACATATCTACCCCTCCATGTTCTATCCCTCATACTCATTTCCTCATTTTGTGGCTGTTAGCACTTGTAAATATGTGTCATAAGTTCCAAGAGAATATCTTTTTTAAAACATTTTCTATTGAAACAACCATTTTGGAGAAGTTTTGGATAGGTTTGGCACGCAAAAAGACACTTTGTAAAGCCTTAGTACTTTTACATGTAAATGTAAACATTTTAGGTGCTTCATAATATACATTTCATTTCATTTGCCCAGCCTGCAACAATCAACAATTTCTGCGTGCATTTTTCAGAATGTCATCAAATGTAATTCAATACTGTTTTTGCACAATATCCCATCAAGCCTCCTCTGAAAATATGTTTTCACATCACATTGTTATGATTTCACTATAATCATGCATACTCAGCTGACACTAATCAGACTAGTACAGTTTCCTGGGTAACACTCCATGTTGCAGCATCAATGATTCATATCTGCATCATCACGTTCCATCTGTTGAAGTGAACCTTTGTAAACGGACGCATGATGATAGGAAGGAAAAAACTGGAAGCTGCTGCGGTGGTTTTTAGAGAAAGCTTAGTCAGCAACATCCACAGCACATCAGTGGATGATATCCAACCTCCAACTACCATCACTGGTGAGATGAAATGCTGCATTCAGCAAGCAAAATCAGTACCTTGGTCATTGAAAATAAGATCCAGATGGCAAAATTGTTGCTTCTGAAGTTTATTCATCATGATGGTGCAAAGTGATGTTGTCCTTTATGACAGTGAGCAGCTCTAGATATGTAAACAAACTTTTTTATGTGAGCACAAGAAAATGACTCATACCTGCATCGTACAGTCAAGGCCATTGTGATTGACATCTATTAGTAAGCTCATGCTTCAGTGCCAGCTGTTCATTTCCATGGTAACCTGGAAAACACTGAGAATAATATGAGTTTAGTTTTTTCTTCCCTAGGTGGATTTGCTGCCATTGAGCTTTTCATAGATGACTTGAAACATAGTGAGAAATAAGGTCAAATATTTTCAAATCAATCAGCCTTATAGCTGATATTATTATTCAGTTATAGTTGGTCAAACAGATCTAGAGACAGTTTAAATCAGAGAAGAAGGTCATCTCAAAAGAATGTTTACCATAAAAGCATACGTTCGTAAGCATATGACACATTAGTTGAAATGAATGTGTCTCATAACATTTCCTCCAACAGGATGAGGAAAGCAATTATCAGGACCTTCCTAAATATTTCGGCCTTTCACACCTGCTATTTAAACTCCAGATATAGCAACAGAATAAGTGCCTGCATTCCTCGTGTTTTAATGATCAAACTTTTACTGCCTTTTTGCTGTTTTTGTGGCTCAGGTGTGGTGCATCTATCTCCTCTATCTTACTCCTCCAGGCTGGTTAAAAAGAGCAGAAAAAGAGCTGAAACTTCCAATTAGGAAACAACACAATGCAGGAAATGTGCAGTCCTAAGCAAAACAACATATGCCTCAAAGCTGGAGCTAATTGGCCAGATGGGGTCACTACAAGCAAAAGTTTAAACTTCTCCACCTTTTAGTCTTCATTCTCTGAATGTTTCACACTGTTTGAGCATATTTCCCAAAATTTCTCATCCTTTTCTGGCTGCTTCCTTTTTTGAACAACTCATAAAATACTGTAAATTCAGCTCCCTGGTGAGATCAGGTAATGATAGATGATGCCCACATCATTCTGTATAAAACAACTTTGCATATCAGCATTAAGTACAGGCCTAGATATCTCAAATTGCCATGTAAATGAGCTGCTGAACAGATTTTTTGCAGCATATTTGTTACCCTTCCTAAACTTTGTCATTAATCAGTTATAGTATACTTGTAAACAATCACTCTGACTGGTATTATGTCTTCCCCCTTGAGTTGTTTGTAGAATATTTATAGATAAAATTACATTATTATTCATTTGTACAACATCTTTACAACTACATTTAAATACAAATGTATAAAACCTTCGGTCCTGAGCATTTATTCTAGCATTTCAGCACATTCTCATCTTAACTTGTCACATACTGACACTTCGTCAGACCCCCCGGTGTCACTTGTTCCGTCACACTAAACACATGTTTAATATTGTGAATTAAACAAAAGCATTTTTTTAGGATTAGGCAACAAAACCACTTAATTAGTGTAATGGTAAAAAATGTTTTAACCATGTATACCACACGAACATTGCATGAGACAGACAGGCTGTCTCTGCTGTCAAAGGTCACAGTGTTCCAGCAAACTATGTGCTACCTGAGTCTTCACTCCCTGTGGTAGTCTTCAAGGCGAGACTTGGCGTATATCTGACAGATAAGACTCCTACGTCTCTGTCAGTGTCTGACAGAAGACGCCATAGGAAGTGAGTAATCAGGTTGATGTCATACTTTGTACAGCTTAAAAACCTACTGTAAACCTAGAGACTTCACACAAACCTGCAGACCTGCACCCTGGCTGTGTACTCTGTACTTTGTGTCTTCCTGCAAGAATCCTGACTTTTAATAAATAGACAAAGACAACTCTGAGTATATTTCAATTCATTATTTCTCTTTCTCACCGGGAACTACAGATCTTTGTAGTAGAATTTAACATTAGGTTTAGGAAACATTAGGTTTAGGAAAAAACAACATGGTTGTCCTTAAAATTACTACGTTTTTACAGTGCAAGTATGACTTGACTTTGTGAACACAGGACATAAACCAACAGCTGATTGTAAAGTGAAACGTAACACACGGGACACGGACACTCTCCTGGATGAAAGCCTTGTGTTTGTTGGACCCATCCACCTCCCCTCCCGCCTGCTCTGATTTTGTAAAATATCACCACAACGCTTTCCCTGAGTGTTTACTGTTGCCGTGGATGGGTTTACATTGTAGTTAATGGAAACCTGTTGCGTTTCCTACCAAAAGGGTGCCTTGTGCGGCGGTATCGAAACTCAGACGGCCGTGACGAAGCGTTGGTATTTGAAGCCCTGGGTGCTGAGTATTTCTACCTTTATGATGGACCTTCTTTGTTATTTCTTTTGTAATTTCTCCTCTGCCACCTGCAAATGAAAAGAGTTTTCAAAGGAAAACACACAAAAGAAACAAAAATAGGACAAAAGAGTCAGTAACATGCAGTATATGTTGGCAGCAGGTCCAGGTCTGCTGTTGGCTGCACACACATTGATTTCCTTGAGTGGGCAGTAGTAAATGTAGCCAATCAAAATCATGTATTCAACAGCATTCAAGTTATCATTTATAGATTTTATATAACAAAAGAAAAAATCTATGGTCAAACAAAAAATGTGAAACAGACGTGGAGATCATGCACGAATTGTCCAAACAGTCCAAATCCAGATCATCTGCTGGTAAGAAGTCATACTTTGTTCTGCACACGATTGTTATTGTTTATGTTTGGAGCTGTTTAAGCCAAGACTTCATTGTGTGCCATCTGGCTCTCGACTGGGGAGCCAAACAGTTGATTAAAGAACGCAATTAGCGTGGAACGGGCTCTGTCAGCTCACCCGGCAGGGATTAAAGAATGCGCTCATTCATTGTGACAACCACGCTGTCGTGCATATGTGGGGATAGGCCATTTCTTCAATCACAGGATTTCCTCAAGAGTGCCACGCTGCTGCAGAAATGTTAGTATGAGGTCAGTTTTTATACCAGGAGTTACAGTATATGTCAGCTGCAGCCAGTGTGAATTCTTACAATTTATCAGTCTGCAATGACAGACAGAGGGTCCCGTCCCATTAAAGGGGACATATCATGAAAAACTCAGTGCTTGTGCACATACATTTGGGTATCTGGAGTGTCTTCCAACCCACAAACTGTGAAATAAGACAACCCAGATAGTCAGTTCTTTGTGGGCTGTCTAGATCAGAAAACATGTGATTCAACAAGCCATTCATATTTGGCTCCCCTTCCTATGTCACATGCAGGCTCATTAGAATATATCCCTCACAGCTTGAGAACTATACCTTTGCAAAGGTGCACCATATTTTTCTCACTAGCCAATCAGAGACGCACGGAGCCAAAATGACATTAAATATTTGGAAAGAATAGGCAGCACACTGGGGGAAAGAAGAGGCTTTTGGCTGCAGGCTGTGAGGGAATATGAGAGATCGTTTTGTAAAAGCTAAAAAAAAAAAAAGGTCTCATGGAAAGAGTGGCGACCTGAGGGGAAGCACCGAGAGACAAAAAGTAATTAAGACTTGGAAGTAAGCGACAGTAATAATTACAGAACACATATACAATGTTTGGCAGTACGTACGTCGGTGTTTAGTGTTTACTACTGTTGCAAGGCAGCCTACTTTCCTTTCCGGTGCAACTCGTTGACTTCTTGCTTATCCACACAATACTTTGTTTGTACGCCTCCTGGCGTTTCGAAGCATATCCCAACGAACAACGCGCTGAGCATAAACGCCTCTGTGCATGCTTGTAGTGTGTGCGCCATCTATGGAAGCCCGCGCCACGGTGTCTCGCTCGAGTATGAACAAAGCTTTAAAGAGACAGGCGCTAAAACGGAGCGTTTCAGACAGACAGGGTGAATACAAGTATATTCAGACAGAGAGTATGAGAAAAATAATGTGTTTTTAACATTAAAGCATGTAAACATGTTCTAGTAGAAACACAAATTACAAGTATGAACCTGGAAATAAGCATGATACGTCCCCTTTTAAGCCAGGTGTCGACAAAACCGACGCAGACACAGACTGTGTGATGATGGCACTTGGCAAAAGTACAGGACAAGTGAGAGATCATCAACAAAGTCAAGAGCTGAAATCCTTGAAAGGCCATTCCCAGACCAGCAGGGACAGGAGAGAGGAGGAGTGTGCTGCCAGAAAATCCTCAACAACCTTCACAGACAGCAGGGAAAAAGAAAGGATTCAGGCTGCTTTCATATAGAGTCAGACAAACCTTGTGTGTGATGCAAAGAAACATTCAGGGATTTACCATTCATAGATGTTACTAATTATGTTATTGAATGTTTATCCCTCAGCAGCCGCGATGAATCGAACTCTTCTGTTTCCCCTCTGCAAACCGGCAGTGCTACTTTTGTGACATTAAAGATCAAAATATTTTCGCTTTAGAAAGCACAGCCAGCGTTACAGCATCAGAAATGCTAAATAGATGAACTATTGCAACTGTGAAGCCATTTTTCAGTTTCTGATCTCATGAACTCAAACAGCTGCTGTACTGACTCATTCTGTGCTACAGCTAGGAAAAATTTAAAAAAGGAAAATTTCCATTTTAGCACCACAACATTTTTTTTTGTCTTTATGCTTATATAACACAGGATGTTTACATGTAAATAATTTGTAGTCTTGATTGCAGTAGCCTGTCATACATTTTTCTTTTAGGTTGAACAGATTAGAGGTAGAACAACATACCCAAACAGGAAAGAGGGACTTTGAGCCGCCCTCTCGGATGGAGGCGTATGACTTCCACAACTTCAGAGCTCATGCCCGCTGAAGGTTGGACACAATCGGGCAAGTGTTTGTGGGCCATGACCCAGATACTTATTTCCAGTCCTGGACTTTGGACACTGCACCACGGCACCATCTCCCATTTCAGTCCACACTCACGAGCGCTGCACTGGTTCAACAAAGAAGCTGTGTTCCCCGTGCGAACTCACGGACGACGCTTTAGGAGCGTAAAAGCTCTCTTGAGCGGTAACATCTGGGAGGGCTGTGTTTACTGGGATTACAGCCGTGGTGGTGATACTGTTTACTGGGTGTCAGAGGGGAAAGGAAGGATTTGACTCGACAGTGGGACTTTCACCAACTCGATCTGAAGGAGGTTCCCAAGCCAAACCCAAAACCAACTGCTGGACCAAAATAGAGTAATTTGCTGCATGTAAACATTCAAACCCACAGTCAATGACAGGTTACAGGGGACTTCTTTAACACATCTAAATAATAATATCAGTGATCAACTCTCTCATTATTCAGGCGTGTCACCATAAATGCTTACTTCCTGTTGTGTCAGTGTGCTTCAAGTTTAGCATTTGTGATTATGGCACCATCTGCAGGCCAGTATCTAGACTTCACACACAACAAACCAGGTGATGTCCTGCTGGTTTGATGCAAGGCCTATTGAAGGAGTCTGGGACACGGGCGGACACGAGTCTTGGGGTGTGGGGTACGACACATGCGCAGTGTAACTGGGGCTGCGGTCGTGCGTTACGATTGGCTCAATTTTGGCGAGTGCAGACCAGATTTTACTGCGCATGTGTTGTACCCCAAAGATATTGACGACGTGTGACCCAGCCTCCTTCGATAGGCCTTGGTTTGATGGCAATATTTGTCTGTGGAGGTATCCCACAATGCAACAGTTGCACTGTAGATTATGAAATGCTTCTCTTTTAGAACTGAGATGAAAAGAGCAAACTGTGAAATAGCCAATGGGATCACGCGTGGTCATGAAGGCTATCAGGGGTATATGAGATCACTTACTTATTTGGTGACTAACTTATTCTGTAGACTTCATGGGAAATAATCTGTAACAATGTTGTGATAATATCAAATCCTTAAAAGGAAATTTACTCGTAAGACTTTTCACACATTTTTTAAAGTAGGCTGTCTGAAGTAGCGCTGACAATCCAGCTGACATATTTCATACATGGGTTTGGGGGGAAAAAAAGGGAAGAAAGTGTCACAGCAGACTTTAAAATAGAATTCAAAATACAGGAAAACCTCAGTTTGCCTATTAGCGCCCATTTCCAAAAAAAGCTTTTTTTTTTAAAACCTCAATGAATAGTCAGAAACAAACCCAAAGCACAGGGAGTCAACTTCAGAGTTATAATGCAGGCGATGCCCTGCCTGCTGCACAGTAGTTCAACAAATAAAAGTACTGTTGGGAGGACCGGCTACCTGATCTTTCCCTCGCTCTCAGTCTTCACTGAGTTTCGACAGAGGAACGCTCAAGTTACCTTTTCATTGTATGATTCTCCTGTAGCTGTAATGTAGGTGTTCAATTTGTCTTTTATTAAAAACAACATTCGATATAAAGGTAACTGCAAGAACTCCTCATACACATCATTATGTACATCCACAATTTTATTAAAAGAGCCTGATGACAGTAAAAAACAACAACACAATTTTACTGTAACATGTTATATATTTACAAAAGGCACACAGGACATGCATTTATTGTGTCAGTAAATACTACACATTGGATGTTCGTAACCACAGAGGAAATCTGGCCATATGGCATATTTCCCGATGAACGGTGCTTTTCTCAAACATTTGGCAGCGTTTCTGTCACACTTGCACAGCAGCTTTTCACATTTGTCCTCCAAATCATCTGCAATGAAGAACACAAATGTCTTCTTTCAGTGATGAGCTGAAATAAAGGGTGTTTGGTGGCTTTCTCAATTTGTTGTGAATACTTATTATAATGCTTGCAAAGTCTTGGCTGTTAGTCTTACAAACAAGTCGATCGGACAGTAATTGCGGGTATCATTAATTAATTTTACATTGATTTATTTAGAGGTGCTAAATGCGAGGTTGAGAGCATTTCTATTGCCTCCGCACAGCTCTCAACATGGCGACAGCTGAGCCAGCGGCTTGTAGCCAACGGTGCTAAAAGCGCTAACAGTGAAAACTACGACAACACTGCTGACAGAGCTAACTGTTAACCTGAAGGGGAACTGGAGGGTGGGCGTTATGCTTCCATATCGGCTTCAACTGTAACCGCCGTCTGAGAGCAGTGCAGAGCAGGGCGGCCATGAGCTAGCCAGTGGGGCAAGCTCACATGTACTAAAACCACGCGCAGCCGGCCCGGCTATGTCAACAAAGCACAGAGAAGCTCAGATTACAACACACACAGAAGGAGAGAGAAGTCATTCTCTGCTCAGGTAGACATTACTCCTCTATATCTTTACATAGCAAATAGTTGTTTGCTGCTATATTAATGCTCTGGATATTGTATAGAGCACCTTTAAAGAATATCATAAACAACCCACTATTTTTGGTAGCTTACTTAAAGGCACAGTGTGTAGGATCTGGCGTTATCTAGCAGTGAAGCTGCAGATTACAACTTCTCATGTGTGCCAAGAGTGTAGGATTGCTACGGTGGCCGAAAATGCGAATGTCCCTCTTTAGAGCCAGTTGTTGTAAGAGTAGCGTAGGTCATTTGGAGCAGAGTCAGTGCGTAGAATGTGCGTGTACGTGGGAAGTGAGTGGTGAAGCAAGAGAGAGAGTGGCGGCGTCGGGAGCGAGAAACGTTATTGACTCCGGCCCAAGCAGGAAAAGACTGTAGAAACATGGCGGTGCAACATGGCGGACTCTGTGGAGAGGACCCGCTCCCTATGTAGACATAAAAGGCACTCTAAGGTAACAAAAACACACCTAATAATATCATATTCCATTTCTACCAATAAATCCCCAAAATGCTACACACTGGTCCTTTAAATGTGTAAACCTCATAAAATCTGTTACTATTTATGTACAGAAATGACTGTGGTTTATGGCGGCTTAAAATATCATTAAATCATGAATAAACATGTCTTTCCCCTCCAATTAGCTGCCTGCATACTGTTTTCATGGATATTTGTAGATCACACACAGTCTAATTTAGTTAGTTTAGTTTACCCATAGAGGTGTCTCACATAGCATCATATTTATTGTGCGACCAGCTGTCATAAAAATATCAAAATATTATGCATGCATAAGCATTAAAAATGCAATACCACACTCAGCCTTCTTGTCCTCACACGTCCACTGATACTGGTCGGTTTTGGTATAGCAGCCCAGAAGCTCTGCATCTTCATAACAGCAATCATGTCTGTGGCAACACCTACATACAGAGAGATTGACAACATGATAAATGCTTTATTTTGAAGGCTGAACTCCAGACAAGGCAGGGTCAAGAAAGCAGTAGGTGGGTCGTCACAGCAGTGGTTTGAATCCCACCACGGCTATATCCTAAAAGCAGGGGAGGATCACCACATGAGGTTTCACAACTGATAGTTAGCAGTTAACTGGTCTGAGGGGGTTCGGTGTCTTGCGGCGAAGAAGGAAAAAGAAGGCAATTAGGATTTGGGTGTGGAATTTTTGGGCCTATTTTGAAGCACCCATTGGAGCATGTGAGTCTGCTGAATTTGGACATCATTGCCTCCCTCCATCCCATCACACAGCATTTGTGGTTCGGTCGACTCATTCAGGAACGGAAACTGTGTGTACACCAGCAGGATGGAGGAGGGTGAAAGAGAGGAGGAAATAATGTGCATGAGACCTGGAGTGGAGGGCTAAACATCACCATTGCATGCTGAATTATATCTTTTGCATCACATAATGTTTAGGTGGGCCATATATAGTGTCAGCTGAATGTATAGGCCTATACATTTTGGTCCACACTATCATTAGGTATCCTCTCGAAAATAAAAACAGACTTGACGGTGATTAAATCCGGTGCCTCACCAGTCTGCCCTGTCCCTGGGCCAGCCTTGCCCTCCCAGTCCACAGTAGCATCCGTACATCATGTACGCCAAGGCCGATCTCCCTGTGCTGCATTTGATGGCTCCAGCCAACTCCAGTAACCCACGCTTTGTCCGCTGGGACCTGCGTGTCGCTGCAGAGGCCACCGCCACTGCAAAAGGAAATAAAGAACCAGAGGGGAAGAACAAACTCAGCTCTCATCTTGCAAACAAGTCTCAGTTTCTTAACACCCATTATCCACGTTGTTACGTGTAACTGTTTTTGTGGTAAGGTTTTGATATATGGTGTGATATTCAGGGGTGGACACAATAATAGAAGCTGCTGTCTCACCGACACAATTAAACACAATTTTCTTTGTAGTCTTATTGTCTTGCATTAATTGTAAAGTGTTCCTTTTCTTTTCTCTCAGTTGCCAGTTTATTAGGTTCACCTTGCTAGAACTAATGCAGTTTGATGACTTCTTCATGAAGGTTGTAATGTTCAGTTTTTATGGAGAGGTGTTGTTTCAACTTTATGATCATTTTGGAGTTTATGTAGTTTGTTGAACTGTATTGCATTATAGAGGTGTTTCTATTATATTTCTCACCCCATTTATATCAATGAGGGTAGGCTTAATAACCTCAACCTAAAACAGTTTCAACAAAAACTGAACATTGTAACTAGGGCTGTCAAAGCTGACGCGATAATAACGCGTTAACGCAAATTCGTTTTAACGACACTAATTTCTTTAATGCATTAACGCAATCGATATTTCGGAGGTTGTAGCAGACTCAGTTTTAAAGCGAGAGTGAAGATACTGGCATCATATGAAACTAAACCGTGTATACTAGCTTGTCGCGAAGGAGGCTAAATAACGCTCCAAACTTGCGCTAAATTTTGGCGAGGAAAAACTGACATGGCCATTTCCAAAGGGGTCCTTTGACCTCTGACCTCAAGATATGTGAATGAAAATGGTTTCTATGGGTACCCAGGAGTTTCCCCTTTACTTTATGATAATCCCTTTTTGGGCCAAGTCATAGTCAAGTCAGTACACTGACACACTGACAGCTGTTGTTGCCTGTTGGGCTTGAGTTTGCCATGTCATGATTTGAACATATTTTTTATGCTAAATACAGTACCTGTGAAGGTTTCTGGACAATATTTGTCATTGCTTTGTGTTGTTAATTGATTTCCAATAATAAATATATACATACATTTGCATAAAGCAAGCATATTTGCTCACTCCCATGTTTATAAGAGTATTAAATACTTGACAAATCTCCCTTTCAGCTACATTTTGAACAGATTAAAAATGTGTGATAAATTTGCGATTAATCACGATTAATCATGGACAATCATGCGATTAATCGCGATTAAATCTTTTAAGCGATTGACAGCCCTAATTGTAACCCATGAAGGTATTGCATTAGTTTTAGGTGTTCGTAATAAATTCCTAGTATTGTGCATGCTGATTCACCATCACTCTCACTGGGACACTTGAATAGAACAGAGCCATCCTCAGTGTTATTAGTTACACCTGTAATTTTCCCGACAAGTCAAAATGTCTGCTGTGAAAAAAAGGCCTATCATGTCCATCCGCGTCTGTCACTTCTAATAAGTTTCAATCTCTAAGTCGAGACTCATACAGAACACAATGTTCTTTGATACATAAAACATAATGTCATGTCAACTCAAGATGACCTCAGCGCAATCAAAAACTTCTAATCTGCAGCACCTGTGGTAACTGGTACAAGACTGGCACGTGGCCTATATTAGCTACCCGAGGCCAGCCTCTGCCCGCACGCCCACACCTTACAAAATATAATACCACAAATAAAATACATGGCTCCTACACTTGAGCATTTCCATTTTCTGATACTTTATACCTCTACTCCGCTATAATTCAGAGGGAAATATTGTACTTTTTACTCCACTACATGTAGTTGATACCTTTAGTTACTTAGCAGATTATGATTAATAATACTAAATATAATCAACAAATAAATGATGATGTATTATTATGAATAAAGATAGCCTATGTATTGATCCCAATTGTTGAAATTCACAAGCTACCCAGCAGTATATAGATAACAACAAATAAAAACCCTCCTTTACCAGCTGGAACACTAAAGTGATGTACACATTAATGCATCAATAATTATAATCCAATTATATAATATATATTATTCTGAAATGGGCCATTCTGCATAATGAGTACTTGTAAATTTTCTAAGAAAAGTAAAATTTGGAACGGTCTTTTACTAGTAACAGAGTATTTCTGCACTATGGTATTGCTATTTTTACTTTAGTAAAAGGTACCTCTTCCAGTAAATAGGACTCAGAGGACTGACTTTACATCTCACACCTCATGAACACAGAAAGCTTCACTCTGCCTGAACACCTCAACCAAGAAATAGAAAATGTTGTACAACAAAATCAACTGAGTTTGTTTGCACTTGCTCCCTTAGAATAACACTTTACTGAGTAAAGTGTTCACTCTGCATATGTAAACACAAGTAGTTTCCCGTCCTGTTGCTTGAACTCTCTCTGAGTCCTTAAATAACTTCTCAAGTCTCAACATTTCATCACCAGTTGGAGCTCCACTACAGAGTAAATAATCACCTTACCAGATAACAGGAGAAGTATCCGGCAGAACGCAGCCATGGCATGCAACAGGCTGTTCAGCTCCACACCAAGTGTGCTCACTTCCACTCAGTGAGTGTGTGCATTGGGTGGAGAGCTTTTTTTAGAGGCTGTTTGAATAATCTCTTGAGCATCACCATTGGCTGGAGGCTAATCCAGTATTTGTCAAACTGTACGCCCCCTAGAGGATTGCTTGTTTTACCTGCTACTTCTCAGCTCAGTGTTTGCATCTCCAGGTATCACGCTGAAATAATGTTTTGTGCCAGATTAAATAGTTTTACTTTTCTATATAGATACATATATAGAAATCAAATACACGCAATGAAAACGCATTCATCCATCATTTAAGACTTTCATATTGTTATTTCTTGTATAAAAGTTGTTTTTGTTCAAATCTTTGCCTCTAAAATTCACAGACTTAAAGGTCCAGTGTGTAGAATTTAGTGGTATCTAGCAGTGAGGTTGCAGATTGCAACCAACTGAATATCCCTCCGCTCATGCCTCCCTTTCACAAGCGTGTCGGAGAATCTATCGTGGCCGTCAGGTAACTTAAAAACGCTAAATAGCTTCTCTAGAGCCAGTGTTTGTTTGTCCGCTCTGGGCTAGCCCCCGGGAAGAGAGCCAGGCTTTGAAATAAATTTGATGTAGTGGCCAAAAGGCGGTACTACAACTTCCCTTTTCCATCACATGATGCCATTGGGCCCAAAAAGACTTTTTCCCATAGACTTACATTGGGAAAGAGACGTCTGTATATCAGCGGATCTTTTTTTTTTTTAGGTAAATCAACTTCCCAACGAACACTTGAATAGCCCTTATTTAAATAATTAGGTCTTAAAAGTTGTAAAACGTACTAATAGTTGAATCTAGAGTTATTTCCGCTCCTCCGTTCATGTGAATGAGCCCCAGACCGAGAGCTAGGAGGCGGAGTTAAAGGAAAACGCTACAGCTTCTGCTCTATGGGCCAAATCGATGCAGAAGATCGAATTTTATACTCAGAAGTCAAACTTTTTTTGCTTCATGCGCCACTGAGCAACTTTCATTCTGGGTTCTGGGCTACTGTAAAAACATGGCGGACTCCGTGAAGAGAACACGCTCCCGATGTAGATATGGAGGGCTCATTCTAAGCTAAACAACACACAACGATTCTTAGTTTAAGGTGATTACACACTAAAGACAACATATATGAATATGATATTCCATTTCTGCTGATAGATCATCTAAAATCCTTCACACTGTGCTTTTAATACTGGGATGTTGCACCGATCTTCACCACAAGACCCAAAAAACTCTCTTACTGAACCACGTGTTACATAAGACCGAAGTCAAACATTTTACAGACCGGAGTCACTCTGGAGGATCATTTTAATTCTAGATTTATTGTTTTACACATAAAACTCAAGTCTTTTTGAGCTTTCCAAGTATATTCATACAGTATATATTGGGTACAGAATAGATAGGGGAAATTAATTAACAAATACCAAAAACATAGAGTAGGGATAGAAAATGCTATGTGAGTTGAGGTACTGATTTCAATGAACTTCATGGATAATTGTTGCTAACGTGGCACATTTTTAGTTTCTGTAAGCAACACTTTATGTGTTTCCACTTCCTCACAACAAATACACTTGCATATTATGGTAATTATACTTTAATAATATAGTTTCCCCGCCATAATCAAAAAGACTCCATCCATCCTGTAAATAAACATGTCAGCGGGGTGAAGAGAACAGACCTTCTCTCCATAAAACAAACTGTAGCAATCATTATAGTCAGTTTGATTTACTGAGCAGCACTCCAAGTGTCTATAAGTTTAACAGCTGAGATTGTTTATTTGACAAATTGCAGACCTGATATGAAAATGGCATGAATTGTGTGTCATATCTTTGGGTTTCATCTTTTTATTATGTTTTCTGAAAGTATATTTCCAGCTGTGGACTCCATTGTCATTCATAATGTGGGAGCAGCTAACAGTAATGCCATGGCAGCTAAATCATAAAAGACGCACGCTTTGGGTTTTGATAACAGGGGACATATTCACAGTGTTTAGTGATTCAGTTCCTCAGCGATGCTCCTGCACAGTGTGAGATAAGCGCCTCCTCCTGGCAGTTATTGAAGCTGCCGGGATGACTGCACTTCAGGAGAGGAGACACATCCCTCCATCCCTTTATATCTGATTATTCTCAGCTCAACCTATCCATCGCCACAAAACATCCAGGGAATGTTTGGATCATATCAAGCTGAACCTGACTGAGAAGGCTGAATAAATGTGGAATAAACTGAACAGAAAGCAAAATTTATGGAGTTTAATACTCGTTTTCTTGACATTAGCCTGCCATAAGGCTGAGGGTGAGATACTGTATGTGAATGAGAGATGATGAGATAGCACAGAAACAAACGATCCAGAAATACATTTTTCAGGTTAAATGAAAAACACTGGACAAGCTGAGAAACATCCAGGGGATTATGATGTTGAGTTAAGAACAAACTGAGTGTACTCGTGGGAAAAGTGTTAGTTATCGGTCCAGCTGGGAGTCTGACTCTGCATGAATTCGTCCTGAATGAGAATCAGACAGAGCTCCGACCTAATTTTGGGGGAAATTATGAAAATTAAGAAGAAAGCACATAGTTGGCTGCCTGCCTCCTCACACAGATCTATGGAAATACATCTGCTGCTCTAACATATCTAAACTTGTTTTAATAACTCTCATTGAACAATATACAAAACCTGGTTTGTACATGACAAAATGAAACAGAATTAAATAAATTATGGAGGATAAAAGAAGGCAAAACTGAAATGAAGAAGGATGGTTGCTCATCTTATTCCTAATACTAATACTAATACTAATAATGGTATAGTATTATAACAGTATTGTAATACATGATTCTTATTTCTGCATATATTATTACTGCATTTGAATACTGTGTCTTTGTCCCTGTTTTTATGTTTCACTAGTTAAATTAACATGTAAATGTACACAATTTTCTACAAGGAATGAACTTTTTCCTGAGCAAAAATAAAAATAATTGTATTAATGTACAGATTGACCTGTCCACTTCCTTTACAGCAAAATAGTCGTTTTTAAAAAAAAAAAAAAAAAATAAGGGATGGAATGCAAAGGGAAAATCGTGCAGAAAAAAAAAAATGCAAAAATAAATTAATAAATAAAAAATAAATTATTAAATTTAATGATTAATAAAAAATAAATACATAATTAAATAAAAGGGAAATTCAACAGAAGAGTAAATAAATAAGGAAATTAATACAAAGCAAAATAAATAAAGAAGCAAATTAAAACAGAAATATCAATTTATGTCACATTTGATCAATTAATTAATGGCTACATTTATTTTTAATATTTTTTTCGCTATCGTTAATTACATATATATTTATTTATCGAGTCTATTATTTATTTTTTATTTTTTATTAGTACAATTTTGGCAGGTTTCATCCTCCACAATAGGCTACAGGAAGCACAATAAAGGAAACAATGTAACACATAAACATAAATGTATAAAAACACTTGTGTATGTGATTCATTTCATTTGTGCTTTATATATCCTTATATATTATTATTACTAATATAGACTTATGGATTTATTAATCCATGCTTGTGTGAAGTTGCATTGTCATTTGTCTATGTGGAGTGCTTGTCGTGTCCTCCCGCTGCCTGTAGAGGGCAGCCGCAGTCTGGAGTCGCTGTTCGCTCTACCTCGATTCCGAGGAGAAGAAGAAGAAGCAACGGGCGGCCTTCAGCGCTACAGCACAATCTAGCCAAGTTATTTGAGCTAAAACGAGAAATCACGTTCCCTCCTTTTAGATAACCCGACGTGAGGGGTTGTTTGGAATAAAAGATCCATTCATGTAAGTATGTACAGCAGGGCATTTGTTGGGCATAATTAATGTGATATTATTTAACCAGGTCTCAGTGCTGGAGCTAAACATCTCAAACTGGTCGCTATTGTTTGCGTTGAGGGGAAACTAGTTTAACTTGGGGCATGCCTACAGCTTTGTTAAGGTTTCAGTGTACTTCCGAGAAAACTTCGTCGGGTAACGTCACGTAGCTGGTTTATAGGCCAGTGTGTCTCCAGCAACCGGAGACACACTGTTGTGTTTGAACGATGGGTTTGTGTGTTGGCGACGGGTTTTAAACTATGTGAGCTACAGATTGCTAACCTTTCGCTAGCAGCAGATGATGATGATGATGATTGCTAACTAGAACTCTCGGCGGGTAACACACGTGCGCTAAAGGCGATGCGTCCGTTATCGGACACCACCTCCCCTGTCTGAGGTGCTTCCTTCCTCACTCCAAAAAACGGATCAAAATGATGTCTTCTCCATAGTTGATAAGTCGTCTTGAAATGGACATGATTGTTTAGCGATCAAAGCTTTCTATACTCCAAAAAATGCTCCTAGAATAAAGTTTAATATTGGCTTTGCTGACCAAAAACAGGCTAATATTATCCCCATCGTCCGGTTTCGTCCTGTAAAACCAGATCCTCCTCTTTTGATTTGGAAAGTAGTTTTTGAAGAAGTAAAAAAAACAATAATGGGGGTTATAAGACATTAGCTATGACGGGACAGGTTTGACAGCTCGACTTGGCCTTCACATATAAACATGTTAATAACACGACAGCGTTATATACTCCAATACAAACTTATTTCGGACACCCTAAGGTCACTGTTTTATATTCGCATCTTGTGAAACACTTGCATTTGTTTGACTTTCAAAAAAAAAAAAAAGCTGAAATAGTAGCCAGTGCTTTTGAAGTGATGTCCGATAATGGACCTCCTGCTTTCAGATGCTATGTTTTAAAACAGTTTACCCGGGGCCAACGATCACGCCCTTTTATCGTCCGCAGCTTCAGAGATGTAGTTTCCAGTTTAGCGTTGATCATACTGAGCTGTTTTTGTTATCAACGTTACCAGCCCGCGAGCTAACAAAATGTTTTAAGCCTCAGTTTCCGGAAACTACACGTGTGTCGTCACTACTAAACGCGGAAGTGATACACATTGAAGGGCTATCAGTAATGTAATGAGCACTGAGCTGTATGAACTGTCAGTAAAAAACCAGTTGGACAACCTGCTGATTATGACTTATGATGAGTAAAAGGAGTGCTTTTATGTTATGTGATTGTTGCTGGGGTTTTTGCCAGTGACTTTAATAACCAGTTAATTGTGTATATATATCATATCTATTGTAATTCCAGGTGCTGACAGAGGAGCGGATATTTATACGAACATGTCCGAAGCGTGTCAGGACAGAAGGAGTCGCTGGCAGGAGATTCAGAAAGGCCTGCAGTTCATCCAGTAAGTGTCATGTGGTGACTGTTCTGATCCTGTGTTTGACACTTCCTAATGTCGCCATGCCTGCTAGCCTTTTTTTTGGAAACATTGCAGAGGATAACTAGATGAAGACTCTTTACCAGCTACTTGTCTTGCCTGTGTTTGCGTGTCCTTTTTTTAAATGAAACTGCACTGGTAACTCTCTTGAACTGCATGATGCAAGAATGATTTGTCAGCCCATGCATCGTGCATTGTTGTTCAGATCAGCTGGGTGGCAGCGATACAGCTGATCGCTGGCTGGCTCTACGTTAGTTTTGTTTTTTCTAATGGGGGATATTCTCCTGATCTGATCTGAGCTTTGTATTCACGCATCAGGCCGACTCGCAGTGTGTCCACGTATTGTTTTTTTAGAGCTATACCAGGCGGCGCAGTGTTGCATTTCATCCAATCTGACAGGGCCTTTTATTTGTAAAAACAAAAGTGATACTTAAAACACTGCTCTGCATGTCGTCGCTGTACAGTCAGCTTGAAACTTCTCTGACGTCACGATGCGCGAAATGTCTGAGAATCTAAACTAAAACTAAAAGAGGAAAGAGAGCAGCTGATCTAGAAACAGGCCTAACGAAACAACTTCACTGCGATTATTGCGCAATTTCCGATCATGACATGATTATGTAGGTAGTTTCAAGTAAAATAAGTCATCTGCCAAATTTCACAACGCAACCAAATGATTAATAACTGTTGCTGATGATAATATTGACAGTAACTTTACATATGTGTATTATACCCTTTATTAAGTATTCTCCTCATTTGAACCATGTTGGGACATCTACAGCATACAGTATATGGCCTTATTCACCTAGTTTTTACAATGTTTTAGTATAATTGGACACAGCAATCATATAAATAATAGCTGGCATTTTTTTCAGTGTTAGAAATAGAAAATAAAGTTTAAAAGGTATAAACATTTTCAATGCTGAGTTTAATCCTTTTTTTTTCTTCTTTTTTTATTAGAGTGAAAGGTTATTTACAGAATGTTGCTTTTGCTGACTTCTGCATTCAGTAGTTAATGCCTTCAGCACCTGCACACACAGCAACCTGTCAAACCACTGACACACAAACACACAAACACACACACACACACATACACACACCTTCCTGTCTTGATGTCTCTGTCTTAAGTTCAGATCTGCTATTTCAATGACAATGCAAAGCATGTACTATAGCAACTGATGAATCACAAAATATAGTGACATTATTATGGTGTCAATTTAAATCCATTGATAATTAAGCAGCTTCACTCAGTTGATTTCGATAAATATGAAGAATTAGATGTGTAGGAGGATGAGCAAATGATTAATGACATTGGCTGCAGTCCTACTTTGTACTGAATGAAACTTAATGTGCTCTGAAGGCTACTGAACGTTAATCAAAACTGTTCCTTCTCACTCTTATCTGTGTTCTTCTTGTTCTGCTGACACTGTAAAGGTTTGTAACGTAAACTCTCTTCTGCTTTTAGGTCAACTCTTCCATTTCCTGGAAGTCAAGAGCAGTATGAGGTAAGCTATGTCAATTTTGATGTGGGGTTTTCCAGCGTTCATCTTGCATCAACACCTGTATTGTATTGAGTGAAAGGGATAGTTTGGATGTTTTGAAGTGGGGCTGTATGAGGTACTTATCAATAGTCAGTGTATTACCTACAGTAGATGATGGTCGGCACGCCCCCAGTTTGGAGAAACAGACACAGGAGTTACTGCACAGGAGCAAAAGTAATGTACTGCTGTGGACGGGGCCGGCAGCAAAACGTATTTTAGCCACTTAATAGATAAAAAATTAATCGGTTTAAGTGTACGCTATATTTAGAATATTTTCATTGCTTTACCTTGCTGTCAGACAGCCCTTTCTGACGGGGAACTGAAGTTGTTATGCTCTCTTCAAAGCCACCAGACTCCATTCACAAAAACAGTAATTTTACCTCGCAGAATACGGAAGTTGCTGGTCTACCGCTGCCTCGGTCCCTTAATTTGTTTGTGCTATTGTGTGATTTTTGGTGTTTTTAAAGGGTTCCGTGAGGTAAAATTACAGTTTTTGTCAATGGAGTCTGGTGGCTTTGAGGAGAGCATAGGCTTCAACGGCTTCAGTTCCACGTTGGAAACAAGATAAAGCGGTGAAAATATTCTAAACATAGTGTACACTAAACTGATATTGATTTTTTTTAGGTGGGCCTGGATAAGTACCTCATACGACCCCACTTCAAAACACCCAAACTATGCCTCTCAACTGATTTAGTGATGATGACTTGGTCACATGAAAGGCATCCTGTGATTTTCTTTTTCCAAAATAAAGTGTCTGAATGAAAGGACACATCAGCTGTGTGACGTTTATTTTGTATTTCTCTTAATTTTTCAGGTGTTCATTAAGGATCTCGTGTGGAATCTTTTTGGAGAAGGAAACGACGTGTTTAGAGAAGGAGAATGGACTAAAGCCATTGAGATGTACACCGAAGCCTTGAGTATAGCAGACTACGCCGACTCGGAAGAAATCCTTGTTCCAATAGGTTTACTGGAAAAGCTGTATGCAAATCGAGCTGCCGCGTACCTAAACATTGTTCCGGTAAGTAGATGGTGGCCAGCACACTGGAGTCTTGTTTCATTCCCAATCACTTTGAGTTCCCTCTCCCTTCGAATCTACGAAACAGTTTACATGTGCAGTTAAATAGTACAAGTTAAGTTCAAAATACAACAAGCAGTTTTTGGTCTTATTAAAACCAAAAAGGGTTTCCCACAGGTTGGATTGCTTGCACTGTTTAAAACAAATCACTTATACCAAAACACAATTCACAAAATGTCAGAATAAAACAGGAAGTAGGTTCTTCTGCAGTTTCAAAAGAAGAGCTCCGTTTTGTACCACATTGTTGTCCTTTTTAGAAGGATCCTCTGCTTCTGGCCCATTAGGCAATGTTAACAATGAACTGGTTTTGTTGGGACATGTCCTCAGCATGTTTTGCTATTCATGTGCATTGTGTACGTACACAGTTCAGCTGTCAACTGACATATTTGTGTTGAATCTCTGCATCATCGACCTCCACTCTCTCTGAATCGGCAATCATACCTGTAGTGTGTATATGAAAAGCTTATAGTTGATTGGCTACTTGAATGCCAGTATGTTCTATCAATAATATTGAGACAATTATCATAGACTTTTCTCATGGCAGACATGTTGACCTGTTGAACTCGGGTGTAACCGTCTCACTATATCAATCGTGACATCATTTATCAAGATCCACAGACTGTTTGTATTGTGTACACACTATTTGGTTTACTTCATTTCAAGCGCTTGGCATCATAATAAAAAACAAAAAGAGGATCTTTGATACCAGCATTACTTTCAGAGGTTGCCAACTCTTCTCATGAAAGCACAGGACAATACTTGAGAGGTTGTGGAGAGACGGGCAAAGAAGGTGTTTGAAGCATATGTGAGTTGTAAACTATAACTGTGCACCTCCAGTAAGACAGTCCTAGGTCGCCTGAGGACAGGGAGTATAGTTAGTTCATTAGATGTAGTGGGGCGGGGCTGACCGCCTTATTGTTGTCCTTTTGTAACAAGATTTAATTTCTTTCACTTTGAATCTGCTTTGCATACAAGGGATGTAAAGGGTGTGCTGGTGGTGACATCGCTTCCTTCTTCCAGCTGAGTGCGGAGCAATTTCATTGAACGGGAACGGGATGTGGCCGTACCCAAATCTTGGCTATCGAACTATTCCCTTTAAAGCAAAAAGCTTCGTTGCGCTTAACTGGTGCCTATATTCACCTGTTTATTTACTAGCCCTTTTGTAATCTGAAACCAGTTGCAGTAACCTTAGTTTGACAACATAATGAGATGCTTTGAGGTTCCACGAGATGTACAATAATTCATGCAGAAATGGATCTAAAAAAAAAAAAAATGCATTAATGCGGTAGGAAGTTGATGAATTGAGTATTTTTTTGAATACATCAAATAATGATCCATCTGAAAGGTGCGAGTTGCATGCACAATGAAGTGACTTATAGCATGATACAACTCAATATCAAGTGATGCACAGTGACAGCTTACAAGCTCTGCTGCAGGTAATATATATGCGATCTGACACGTTTTATCACCCAGTGTCATGTTAAAGTGCTGTAAATCACTGAATCAAAGGTGGTGGATAACAGCATACTTGTAAGAGGTTCCTCTACAGGTCTCAAGAATAAATAAAAAATACCCTACCACCACATACGTTGTAGTGATAAATTTTGTATTTCGGTGTCAAGTGCTGTTCATCAAAAATCTGAATCAGTTGAGAAACTCGGGATCCACTGAGAAAACGTTCCATTTGGGAAAAATTGATGCTTTCAGAGGAACATTCAGTTCCTCTTTCCTGTCTGTGTTTGTCTGCGTTGAATTACGTTACACGGCAGTAAAAAACACTCTACCGTCTGTAGGGAAACCACACCCATACCTGACTCAACTCACTGAACACGTAAAGTCCATTTAAGATCAAACGGCGGTCGCTTTGTTCTGTGTTACAGCGCGACGGTTAAGTATAGCTTGTCTGACTCTGGGACGTGTCTTTGTTTCTCAGGGACTGTATGACCAAGCATTAGAAGACTGTGAAAAGGCTCTCCAGCTGAACGAGGGCAACCACAGAGCTCTGTACAGAAAAGCGAAATCCTTGAAGGAGATGGGGAGACATCAAGAGGCCTACGAGGCCGTTGCCAAATGCTCTCTAACAGTGCCTCAGGTAAGGTGAAACACCTGCGCGTGTGATGTTGATTTATCCAAATGTGCAGGAGAAACGCTCCCTTTTTTTTTTAATTCTCGGCAAATTTGAGACAAAATTAAGCAAATTGAAATGTCATCCAAGGCTGCCTGTAGGATCAGCACACCCGGTGGACCCATGATGCTTCTGGCGTGTTGCCTGACACTCCGTTCATTGTTGTGTGACTGTTAGCGGCACGCGCTCTTTAGTTTGAATTAAGACTAAATTGTTGTCTGTGGCAGACGCATTTAATTTAAGGTTTCAGAGACGTGTTTTGCTGTTGTAGTGGCCAATTCTAATTTATTACATTCCTATTCATTGTTTTTCCATCACACTGCATCACCGTCCTTTACTTCTGTATATGGAGAGGAGTATCAGTCTGGATATGTTGTGGCAGGAACATTTTCAAATGACCTATCTTCAGCTCCAGCATGATAAAATACTGAAGTTTAAAGGCAACCAACAACCGCACATTAGGGGTGTGTCGCACCCTCAAAAAGTTCCTGATGTACTTGTCTTACTAGTCTTGATTCATAAAAGCAAGTTTCACAAAAATACATACAGTATGTGCAATTAAGGTTAATGAAAATGAACATTGATTTCCCCAGAGTGTGTTTGAATAAGCGCTGTCAATTTGTATTGTTTCCTCAGGATACCAGTGTCACACAACTGACTCAGGACCTTGCCAAAATTTTGGGATTGAAAATCCGTAAAGCTTATATAAGGAGTAAGGTACGTGTGTCTCAGGAACTATCTCAAACCGTCATAATAAATAACTCAAAATTGACCACCATATAAAGTGAGTTGGAAGTGTCCTTGGGAGTCCAAATGTTATAGTTAACGTCATAAATTTGAATCCGATTCAGATTTAGGCCGATTACGTACATGCAATGAGGGCTGTCCTGCTATATAATACATAAAGTCATAATTTAATTTGTCTTAATTCCATTTTTAACAGCCTGCCTTGAATGTTTTGCGAGGATCAAGTTATCAAGATGCATCAGGTGACAAGGTGAGCAACATAACGATCTGAAATATATATCTACACTCTCCCGAGAAATACGTTTTTTAATGAATTTCTTCTGCACTTTTTTTTCTTTTCAGTTTTTCCATGGCTCGTCTTCAGTTGAAGATATAGAAATTGGTAAGTTTAACGCTTGATACAACTTCGATTTGTTAATTAAAGGGGGAGGACAAAAAAATCGCTCATCCAGTTTTTCCTCCTCTCTGTGTTTTAGAAGTGCCTCGGCTAACCCAGGATAGCAGCATTTTGGCTCCGGCCCCAGCTCCGATCCAAGCTCCGGTGGCGGTGCACCCACCTCTAAATGAAGCGGTGGTGGATGAACTTCCTCTTAGCAACAGTATCTCCTCTGTAACCACGTCGGAGCCGCCGGGCTTCGAGTCCGTCTCCCTGCCCATATCCGTGCCCACGTCGGTCCCCCTTCCCGTGCCCACATTTGTTAACGGGTGCAGAACCAGTAAGCCTTGCACGATGCTGGATACCAGTCAAGATTTCGACGCGGACATCATCGGGGACGACCTGGACGACCTGCTGGACCAGGCCGGCCCCGAATCGGCTCTGGTTAGTGAGCAGATGTGACGTTAAAATGTGTTGTTGATATCTGAGCAGAAGTGTTGACTCCCGTGCGTCTCTTCCTTCAGGTCATCCCCACGATGAAGGGGCCTCTTCCTCTGCCAACCAGTATTGCCTCGAGCAGCTCCATGTCGAGTCCATTCCTGATGCCGTCTCACATCAACCCGTTTCTCCACAGCAGCGCGCAGCAGTGCACCGTCACTCTGCCGCCGCTGTATCACAAGTCGGGGTCAAGTACATATTTTGGTATGGACACGTTTGACGCCCTCCCCCCACCGCTGGACTCCCTGGATAGTCTCAACATAACGGACTATAAAACAGGTATGGCTGCTTTGGTTTCAAATTTTAAAAAAAAGTCCATCAGTATCAAACAATATCAGCTGACCGATACGTAACCCGCTCACTTAACTGATCTTTTTTCTACCATCTGTGAAAATTTCAGATTATGCTCAGAGTCCATTCATGCCACAGGTAATTTTGTGTTTATTAATTATTTAGGCATCGTCAGTCTAGGCGTTGTTAGCAGGCTTCTATTTAATCATCTCTTTTTCCCCCGAACAGCTGAACAATAATGAAGCCCCGATGGGGATGGCCGTGGGTATGCCTGAAGTGAAGGGTCTTCTTCTTCCCGCTGCTGTGGATTTAGCGAAGAACCCGTTGGCCGACACGCACGAGTTCAAACAAGCGTGCTCAATCTGCTACGTCAAAACTGGTGAGGAACTGTTTTCCTTACAGTCCAGGTGAGTCTTTAAGGGTAGGGAAGTACCGTTTAGTCTAATGTGTTTTATTTGTGTGTATCCACAGGGCCCGGCGTGTTGGATTACTCACTTCATACAGAAGAGCATAAATGCAAAAAGGACGCTTTGCTCGGCAGAATCAAGCACTCGCCAGACAAAACGTGGAAACTCATTCGGCCAAGACCGACGAAAACACAATATGTTGGACCTTATTACATTTGCAAAGGTAACATGTAGAAACGTGTGAATTTCCTTGCTCCGAAATAGTCGCATTCGCCTTCATATTATTATTTTCTTTCTTTTTTTTTTAGCTACAAATCCCATTAATGTGATTTTCCTAGAGAAAAAAACTATCATAAATGGCTTATTTTGTAATACAGTACAGTGGTAAAAAAAAAAACCAACAAGTCAGTTCCCAAGGCATGGTTACATTTTCACCATTACTTGGGCGTGTATTTCCCTACCTACCCATTTATTATTACACATAAACATAATGTGACTTTGTTTGCTGTTGTTGCACACGTCCTGTCTGCTTAACAGCTGATACTAACATGCTACCTGTGTGTGTTTCAGAGGTGGCTGTAGGAAAAGAGTGCCTGTACCCCGGCCACTGCACATTTGCATACTGCCAGGAAGAGATTGACGTCTGGACTCTGGAGCGGAAAGGGTTCATCTCCAGAGAGCTGCTCTTCGATCCCTACGGGCCCAACTCCAACGTCAGGTTGACTGTCCCCAAGATCTTACAGGAGCATCATGGGATATTCATGTTTCTCTGTGGAGTGAGTATTTTATTTAATATCCTGTTTTAAAAACTAGTACGACCTCAGAGTGTTGTGGTGGTTTAATATACAATAACTGCAGTGGTACAGGAAAAAAAAAAAAAAAAAAAAGCTTGTCTCATTGTAAATGGATATTTACCTCAAATATGCTTCTTACATTTATACATTTATAAGCACGGATTTTTGCTTTATCCAGGGCAAAAATAAGGCCACGAAATACAAAAAATGTTAATGTGATAAATGTAATGCTGTGCTTCCCGTTGGTGCCTCATTTGTTTGTCTGGTGCTCATTAGCAGCTGGTTTACTTGGATCACTTGTTAGGGACTTCTAGAGTGATGTTTGATCCGGAGAGTGTCGGCCCATGTAGCCCTTTTCTGTCAGCGCTGTAGTAAATCTGCCGTGTTTTTATAGACTAATGACATTTTCCATATGCATGTTGTTTAATTTGTAGGTGTGCTTCGACCACAAGCCCAGAATAATCAGCAAAACCAACAAAGACGACCTTTCGCTCTGCTCTCATCCAGTGACAAAGCACGACTTTGAGGATCATAAGTATGTCATTTCACATTTCACAGCTCCGAATAGCCGAATAATTTATAGTTGAAGTAATCCGCCAAAGACACACAAGACCTTGTGCAAAGATGTGAGGGAATAAGAGCGGGATTTTAAGCTTGTCCTGTTTGTCTCTCTTGAGGTGCCTGGTCCACATTTTGAAGGAGAATACAGTCCGCTATTCCAAAATCCGACCCTTGAGTCCTCAGTGCCAGCTGGATCTCTGTCGCCACGAAGTCCGCTACGGCTGCGTGAGAGAGGACGACTGCTTCTACGCCCACAGCCTCATCGAGCTGAAGGTCTGGATGATGCAGCACGAGCTCGGTAAGAATGCTCTTTAAAATACTCTACCCAAGTGTTGTACCTGGAACGCAGTTCTTCTAAAACACCTTTTGCAATATTTGCAATATTAAATTTAATATCATTTATATCTTTACTTACTTTTTGAACTTATTTTGCATCATATAGGTATCACTCATGAAAGTATTGTCCAAGAGGCAAAGAAGTTTTGGAATGCAACAGCGTCGTTGCAGGGAGCCCAGGTAAGCCCAACATATCTCATGTTTATTGCTTGATACTAGAATTTCCCTAATTTATTATCAGTCTGAGGTTAATACAGCCTCTTGGCTTTGATTTCAATAATATATATATATATCTTTTCTTTTTTTTTTTTTTCACCAGTAACTTATTAAATTCAATATAAATATTTGTTATTGGTGGTATTTTGTATTTTTGTATGCAATTTGTAGAAATATAACCATATATTAATTTAAGCCATTTCCTTGGATTTTTTTTTTTGCTTTCGGTTAAAACAATATCACTCGATTGGTCTATATTTTGGCTAAATCAGGGCTCAACAATAAGGATAAGTAAAAATGTCACGTTGGACTAGTAAATCTAGCAGTTAAAAAGGAATTAAACACATAGTTTTTTTCCGGCTGATGATGGAAGTAGCCAACGAGTGAGGCGTCTCGCTTACTTCTCATCTCTGACAGACAAAGTTTATGAGCTGAAGCGCAAGCGAGCATTTCAATTATCCTGTAAACAGGAGTTTAGTTGGGTGGCGTTAGAGGATGTGGGCAAAACTCCAGATTAATTTACTTAAATAAAGATTAAAAACACAACTATTAACTTTATTAATCTTTGTTGTTATTTGACAGCTAATAACCCTATAAATCTCTTAGTTGTATCACTGTTGCTTTGTGTTATTCACGATGATTTTAACCAGTCCGTCAAACTCCCATCAGCAGCTTTCCAACGCACAGAGGAGATTCGGGCCTCCCAATCTGAAGATGATGTTTGTTTGCGGCCAGTGCTGGAGAAATGGCCAACTAAGCGAAGCTGACAAAAACAAGAAGTATTGCTCAGCCAAGGCGAGACACACGTGAGTATTTCAAAGTCTTGAAACGCACATGAATTGTGAGACAGGAAGTGAACTGATGAGTGACTGTCTCTCTGTCTCAGGTGGGCGAAAGACAGGCGGGTGGTGCTCGTAAGTTCCCATGAAAGGAAAAAGTGGACAACAGTTCGACCACTTCCAACCAAAAAACCCATCCCGTCTCAATTTGAGGTACAAACATTTTTCCCGCTCCATGGTCGTTTGTTCTTTGTGTTTCTGATTAAAAACAAATCTCCTGCAATGCTCACCAAATGTTATTCTTCCTCTCTTAGATTTGCATGCACGTGACAGCTGGCAAGAAGTGCCAGTACATTGGGAATTGCACGTTTGCTCACAGTCTAGAAGAAAGAGACCTTTGGACCTACATGAAGGAAAACAACAGTGAGTGATGTCAAGGAGACGGGCTCTCTTACTCGGTAGAATTTTAATTAGTATGTGGATGCACCGAAAAGTAATCACTCTTTTCATCCCCTCATTTAGTTCCAGATATGGATCAGCTTTATGAGCAGTGGCTGCAGTCTCAGAAGCCTGGCTGGGGTGACGAGACCTCCAATAACTCTGTCAGGGAGAACGGAAAACAGATCCACATGCCGACGGACTACGCCGAGGAAGTGGTGAGTTTAAAAGCCCAGCAAATGAGACGCACTGCTTTTGTTTGTGTGTATGAACTGGTCAGTGGTCAGTTTCTTTTATACTGGATCTCGAATAGCCAAGTTTTAGCCAAACCCTGCAGCTTAAAGGGGACATATCATGCTCATTTCTAGGTTCATACTTGCATTTTTGGTTTCTACTAGAACATGTTTACATGTTTTAATGTTAAAAATCACATTATTTTCCTCATACTGTCTGTCTGAATATACCTGTATTCACCCTCTGTCTGAAACGTCTGTCTGTCCCCAATCTGGAGTGCCAAAGATCACAGGGGGTGCGCCATTTGTCTGCTCTAAGGGTGTCAAAATTAGATTTGCACATGTATGACTAAAATTATAATAACACACAAATTCACACCAGGCAGCGGTGAAGTGCTCGCCGCAATAATCACATTTTTCTGCGGCCAGGAGGCGTATTATTCACGTGTTTCAGGCGGGAAGAAATTCTTTGTAACACAGGCCAACATGTCACTGGAGTCACAGGATCTCTTTACTGATTGGCTGCGGGTATTCTCCAGCTGCATTTCGTTGTTAAAAGTTAAACTTTTCCCAACTTTTGTTTGGCCGCACTTGGCCGCAGAATCAATCGGCCGCAGCTCGCTGAGCTCGGGAGCGGTCGCCGCAGCTTTTCACAGACATTGTATGGCAGCTCGCCACAGGCCGCACTTAGCCGCTGTGTTAATGGATAATTTATACAAAAGTAAAAACATGTATTTTTTTTTTGCTTCTTAGTAGGCCACATTCTGTTTAAACCCAGTATTTGTACACAGTTACAGATAAGGATTAGGCTACATTGACATTATCAGTATTATACTATTTGTTGTATTATTTCTCAGGTTAGATACAAGTAGGGGAGCTTCAAGGAGAATAGGTTAGGAACCACTGTTCTAATGAGCCTGCATGTGACATAAGGAGAGGAGCCAAATCTGAACGGCTTGTTGAATCACATGTTTTCTGTTCTAGACAGCCCACAAAAAAACTGACTGGGTTTTCTTATTTCACAGTTTGTGGGTTGGTAGACACTCCAGATACCCAAATGTATGAGCACAAGCACTGAAAAATTGAGTTTTAATGATATGTCCCTTTTAATTACGTTAATTTCCTTTCCTAGTTTGCAGTTTAGGATCTCAAACTGTTATGCTGTCCTGTTGTGACAACAGAGTCATCCGCGGCGGTGTTGTATTGTGCTTTCTTTTGGTAGATAATCATTTACTTCTGTGGGTGCAGTAAAATATTAGTGCCTAATGGTTAAACTTTGTGAACATTTTGATAGAGTCTTGTTTTATTGTAGTTATTTGCCAAGTGATTAAAAGAAACGGCGTTAACTGTGAATTATTAACCGACAAACGGTAATTGTAATTAATCACTTTGTGTGTAAATGAGATCGCTCCGTGTGTGTTTGTTTTTCGCAGGCGGGCAATCACTGTTGGCTTTGTGGTAAAAACTGCAACAGTGAGAAGCAGTGGCAGCAGCATATCACTTCAGAAAAACACAAAGACCGAGTCTTCAACTCCGAGGACGATCAGAACTGCTGGCAGTATCGCTTCCCCACCGGCACTTTCAAAGTTTGTGAGAGGTAAGATTATCAGCCCGCAGAACACCGCACGTCTCCGGTTACCAGTCTTGAGTCCAGTGGTTTTTTGACGGTTGACCTGTGTTGATCTTGTGTTCCGATAGGTTCCTCAAAGATACGTGCACAGAGGACGACTTGTGTAAGCTGGCGCACGGCGAGCAGGAACTAAAAGAGTGGATGGAGCGCAGGGAATTCCTTTTGATGAAACTTGCCAAAGCCAGAAAAGACCATCTTATAGCACCGAATGACAATGACTTTGGGAAATACAGTTTTCTGCTTAAGGACATTATTTAATGATGTGATGAAAATAGTGAAAATCTGTTGCGATTAATGCAGTATTCAAACAAGTCTTGAGTCAGGCGATCCTTGAGGGCCTCTGAGGTGCACAGGAAAGCAGCCTGATCACAGCATGATTTTAAAAGCGGGGCGTTCAGGACCGGCACTCTGATTGGTGGCTGGTTTGCTCTGATCTGAACTACAGTAGTGTTACCGTTAACAGCAGATACTGAGTGGAAGACACTTGAAGCTTTTGCTATGCGCCGTTCAGTAGAACACCTGAAGGTGGTGCCGGAAAATGGCATGTGTAAACCTCGATCAGAGACGTGTTCAGATACAGTTGACCTTAAAGTAATTTTTCTTTTCGTACGCAGTTTGTATATGTTTAATGACCTTCGATATGTTTTAAGTATGCAATACTTAAAAGTTGACATTCTATTATTTTAATCCGTCAGCATAGGTCATTTTTCACTTTCCATTTATCATTTAGTATACCAGTGTAATGGGCACCACACCAAATAAAGCTTCTTTTTTTAATCTGCATTGAAACTGCCGTGTGTTTTATATTAATTATTACACATCTGTAACCAGTGGTGGGAAGAAGTATTCACATATTCTACACAATAGGAAGTAGTAATACCACACTGTAAACATATTCAAGTAACTTTTACAAGTAAAAGTCCTGTATTGAAAACCTAAAGGTATATAAGTATTCTTAGAAAAGTATTTAAAGGACTCAGCAACTTATTGTATGTCTATCATTTTCTTACTGATACATTAATGTGTATTAACTATAGTAGTTGGTGGAGGTGAAGCAGAATAAATGTTATACACTGTTTATATATAACAGCAGTAAATATTTTATAAGCTAATTTTGTATGTAAAATCTTTGTAAAGTAACTACAGCTGTCTAAATGATCGTGGTGGAGTAAAAAGTACTTAATTTCCTTCTAAAATGTAAGTATAAAGTACTAGGAGTACCTCAAAATTGTACTTGAGAAGATGCATGCAGAAATGAACTTGGATAACAACATTTTTGCATTATTTGTTTTCTGCAGAAATCAAGTTTAATATTTTGTCCTTGAAAAACAGGTTTTAACACTTAATGTCAGTCCTGGTGCAGTATGTATAAACATCTGAATTTAGTTTCTAGTAGATAAAAAGGAGGCGGAATTTATATTATCTTTATTGAATATTTGCACAACCATCTTACATCTGCTCTGAATGAATGCCGAATTATTACAAAGATGATGCTAGTGGCATCATCGGACAAGACGCTTCGTATAGTAAGTTAACGATACAAGACGCCCCCAAAATCTGGGTGTTATTTTTCTCCCCAAAGCGTTGGCAGATCATTTTTAGAGGTAACACGAGGCCTACAGCTCCACTTCTTCTCTTCAAGACTCTCTGACCTCCTTGGAGTCGGAGCCCAGTGGGGAAAGTAAGCATCACGCTTCACGGCATAAATACTGAATGCACCAACACAAAGTCTGTTTTCTCAGTCTTAGTCACTCTTGCATCACACCTCCCAGTCAGAAGCCTGACATCAAGTGGAATCCGCTGTTCGGTCCTTTGAGGTATTTCTTAACATTTGTCAAGAAGCACTTCAATGCTGCAAATACCCAGCTGGACCCACATGACAGGAGCAGGTCGTCCTGCCACCGGCGAGGCGGCGTTTCCACCAACAGCTCTGCGTTTCAGGCCAGCACCTGCTGCAGCTCCTCCACCTCCAGCTTCCACATCCGTCTGTGCAGCGCGGCGAGCTCAGAGAGGTCTGCCATCTTCACGGCTCGGATGACTGGCTCCGGGGAGACGGCCGTGATGACACCCATCACCATGACATATTTGCCTGCGAAAACAGCAGCAGGTGGTGAGTTGTTTAGCGGCAATAGATTCAAGAAAACGAGGAAAGGACGGCGATCTGGGGAGATGTGGCTGTTCTTCAGAGATATTCATGTGCAGTCATTATTTTTAAACTTAATGTTCCCGATTTAAACACAATTAATTCTCAGTTCTGGCTGTGGAAGACTTTTATATACATAAACCAGGAATCATATTGAATGATTACGAATAGACTGCACTGTGGTCTGATTATTCTCAACACTATTAATGTACAAACCATGCATAATATGCAGTGGTTTGCCATAAAACATAAAGCCCTGCTTTTATATGTCAGACTACAGTGATGCTTCACATTTTAAGCTTATGAATTTGCAGTGTACATATCTCCAAAAGAGTGTTGAAGCCTGAATAGACCTTTCTCATGGCAGACGGCTTAAATGGCATTGTTAATGTGATTAGTTACACCTGTCCTGCTAAAATTTTAAATATCTCCTGTAAGAAAGGACGACAGCCTCATTTACCAATATTGCATTTGTTTTGCTTTTTAGCAATTAAAGTAGGAACTTGAAATGTTCCTTGACTCTGGTGATATTTAACTTTCCAGTTATTAGATATTATATAAAAGCCTGCAAACAGCATTTTTTTTTTAATTTAAAAAAAAAGAGGGAAATTTCACTTTTTTTCTCTACTAAAACCAGATAAATCCAGATTAAGGTCCAATGTGATCTGGATGGAGAATAAAACAGCAAGATCATTTATCATTTCACAAGTATAATAAAGTTTTTTAAACAGGATTTAAAATATTCCTAGGGCATCATGGCTGCTTTAACCTGCTTGTGGGCCATGGGGCTAACAAAAAGATCTCCCCGTGACACCCCATGTTTATGACACAGACATGTGTCATGTCAGTTGATATTATAGTGCAACTATTTTGCTAATCGATCATTTTTCAAGAAAAGAAATGCCAATTCTCTTTTTCCAGCTTCTTATTTGTGAAGATTTGCTGTTTTTTTTTTTTTTCAATTTTGTTTTATTGTAAATTGAATTTCTTGGAGGTTTGGACTGTTGGTCAGACTAAACAAGACATTTGAAGATGTGACCTTGTACTCACATTTTTCACTATTTTCTGACATTGTATAGACTAAATGATACATTGATTAATCAAGTAAATAATATTCAGTTTAACCGATAATGAAGATGCAGCTCTATTGTACATATTGACAAACAAAACTGATGACATTACCAGAACCCAGAATTTGACATAAAGCCTGGGGCTACCTGGTGTCCTGTCTGGTTAAAGTACAGCAGTTTCAATTTATAATTTATTTACTTATTAAGAAATTTAGGCCTGGTTTGGTGTATTTTTTTAGAAAACTGAAATATATAAAAACCTAAACTAGTCTTAATATGATTTATTGACGAATCAGAAACCAGCTTCACCTTGGGACAAACATGGTTTCCCTTTGGGGATGTTGTTGACGCCTTGAACAGCGAAGGTCCCCGTCTCATCCATCAGCAGGACGGTGTTTCTGTCCAGCTGGACCTCCAGTACAGTCCCCTGCATCCACACCAGGGAGACCAGCAGAGAGCGACCCCTGCCCGGCCTGATAACCCACCCGTCCCCGCTGTCGGCTGTCCCCCGGCTCTCTGCCGTCCTCAGCTGACCGGACAACACTTTTATCGGCGGTGGACGTTTCCTCTCTACGGTTGTTTTCTCCGTTTTGTTCATTACCGACTGCTGCTGTCGTTTAACGGTGGTCCAAGGCTGGAAAAGTTTGCATTACCCGCGTCCCGCCACCACGCATAGTTTGATACCGGAAGTTCTGGGCATGTTTCCCGGAAACAACAATAACGTCAGTTCCGCTCTGGAATCCTTCAGAGTAAAAGCGTCACCTCAGTCTGTGACTGTCAACCATTGCATTAGAGATACCCAATGTACAATTCCTTTTTGAGAATAATACAGGAGTATTTTTGGATAAGTTGTGCATTGAGAATCACACTATCATTCTACAGTTTTAATGTTAGGAAAAACTATTTTTTTAACTTCCTACAGTTCTGTCCTTTCTGGAAATTTTTCAATTTTTGACATATATGACATGGTAGTTAGGCTAAATGAGGAATTGCAACCCATGGCTTTACATCATATTGGATTTTGAATTAAATGCAATTATTAAAATAGGTATGGGATTAACAAATGTAGTTTTGTGTCTAACTCCATGTGTTTAGAGAAATAGGACACAGATATAACTGTGTTGTGTTATTCACCATCAGTCTGCAACTTGAGTCTCAATGTTGGTGTGAACTGCAAATTATAAGAATGACTAATGTTGGGATACTGGTTGGAAGTGCAAACATCCTTTCACTAGGATGATTACTGTTGTGAAAAATTCTGCTTAAAAACACAAAGTTGCTTTTAACCATGTATTTTAAAATACAGGGCTGTTTATTTATCTGTCAAGCCGTCTTGAAATAATTAACCAATTAAGCCTGCAAGTCATGAAAATAATTGTGACTCACCCAGTAATGACCAGGGAAATAAGAAAGTTTGGAATACTAGCCTAGTAGGTTTTTTTTTTTTTTTTTAAACCTTTATAATTTCCTCCATTTAGAGGTGTTCTGTTGAATAAACACTGTGTGTGGGGTACATGGAAACACAGTTCTATGGTCTGAGACCAAGTATATTGTCCATCATATTAAAAGCTACGTTTAATATAAGCAAAACACCCGCATCACATCACAGCAGGGCTGGAAGGCCCTGTAAATACAGGGAAACCATGCAGGAAAATATGCTGCAGTCTGCAGGGGAACTGCTACTCGGGAGATTTATTTTTCAGCAAGACAACAACCCTTTAAAAGGCCAATGTTAAAGTCCAGTGGCCAAGTCCAGACCTCAATCTATTTGTGGTAGAAAGACTTGGAAGACCTGCATTGTTCAAAACTTTGGTTCCTAACAAAGTGAATCAAAAATAAATGTAGACCAAGTTTGGAAGGATACAACACTGAACACAGAAAGGACAAACGACAGTGCATTCATTTCATTAAATAAGTTTTATTTCTTTAAGAATAACTGAAGAAAAGTGTTAGCAATTTCTGTACAATTGTTTCATCGTTTTCCCTTGGATTTGCTGAAAACCTTGAATGATCAACAGGGCTGAGAAATGTTATGCTGCCACATAGTGCACTTTTAACCTAAAAACAATATGATTAGTCCACAGGCATCCGTCCGTTTCCTTCGAATGTATTCCAAGAAGTTCCTTAAGCCTTGCTGTTGACTGTTTTCATGGGCTCCTCCTCGCAATCCCAGTTCAAAAAAAGAGGCACATTAGAAATACTGCCATTTTCCAAGGACTGTGTCTTTGATTGCATCGACAAACTGTGCAGGCACCCAGTAGACCCAGTATTGAGACGCTTCTGTTGGACCCAACTGGAAAGCCTACGCAAATGTAAAGAAATGGTTTAATGATTTTACAGATGTTCACATATTCTACAAACAAAACTGTTATTAGGGCCGTACCATCGTAGTCGACCAAGATATATTAAGGGGATTATTCCTTTTTTTATGCTTTTTTTTAATGCTGAATGACTTATTTCCAAGAAACTTATGAGCACATCTCTGGTAAACACAAGATTTAAAGTGGCGCTTTTGTGTGATGTTTTTGTGGAGAAACTCAAGACTCACAGATCTGTCGATCAAATCAACTCATCGATTAGTTAAAGGAGTGTTAGCCAACTAAGGATTTCAAAATGACATCTGTAAGGAGATTTAACAATCTAAAATAAGGTCAGCTTTTGCATTTAAATTCAAAGACCTGATATATGTGTTGTAACATACTGCCCCTCATAAGACCTTTCAATTAAAAAGACAAATTCCTCTGCAGTAATACTACAGCACACTTCCAAAAGCCATTCTGAACTGAAAAAATAATAATTAATTACTCCATACCTCTTTCTTTTTAACTTCAAAAGTTGAAGTAAACAGGGTGAATCACTAATATCAATGATGAGCTTGCTAATTTAGAAGAAAAGCTCCCTGCCCACTGACATTTGAAATCCTCATCTCCTCCTTCCATCTACTCCACATTATCAACTCCTCAGTGATGCAGGGACACGCTTTGAGCGAGTAGCTGGCATCGGATTTCATTCTTGAGCCAAAACATTGCAGCACAAAGCAATGTCATTGTAATTCCACCATTCTGCAGTTTGTATCAATCCAGTGAACATACTGTGATCCATGTACCATCAGAGATAGCTGAGCTGTACAGGAATAAACTCCCACACATATTTATTGGATCTCTCTGATCTACATGTTCAAGTCAGTGGGAGGTGGTAGTAAACCTCAACAACAAGGAAGCAGATAGGAAGATAGGAAATCTGGAAATTACCGAAGATTTTCACAGTAGCTAATCTCATGATCAGCATTTTTTTCTTAAATGCACTTGCGGCCAACAGCCATGAAATTCACAGCACTATACTGTCAGATTGTACTACATTTTAAATTTATCAGATTACTTTTCTGGTCTTGTTTACTTCTCATTCATTAAAACATCAAAGTCAAAAACGCATCAGGTATAGCTAGTTCACACTACACGACTTAAGCCCTGATTTTCTGCTTCCTGACAGTTTTTTGGGAGCAAAATCCCCAGATCGGAGGCAAATCAGCGTCGGCTCGCCGCTCGCACGTCGGTGTTTGAGCATCATATGTTGAATGCTCAAAGACGCTCGCCGATGCCTCGCAGACACATTCCAGATATCTCATGCTAAATACGTGGACCTGTAGGGGACTCCGGCCACGAGCTACAGCCAATGAGAGCGCGAGACGCGGGTATGAGGGGAAACCAGGGGGAGGAGGGGTCGCCTGTAACAATAGGAACTTACTGGAGCAAAGTTATTGCACCTAGAGGAATAAATAGTAAAAAAGAGTGTGGAAACAGACTATTTTGTGAACACATGCCAACAACAACATCAGCAATGTGTCTCGCGTGTGGTATCACGTCATTTACCGTGTATTTCTCGCGCGTGTTTTCGTGACAAAACGTAGTCTGGAGACCTCATCGAAGATTCCTCCCGGTGAAAGATCTGGTGGTGTGTGAGACCCGCTGTCGCCGGTCAGTCACGTAGTGTGAAAACCACAAAGACTCCCGATTACAAGACATCAAGTCGTGTAGTGCGAACAGTACAACGATCTGACGACTTTGAAAGTCGTGTGTTTACTCAGCTGACAGAATCATCGGCTGAGCTTTACTACATTCTGCCAAAATGTATATTCTTTATATCAGTGGCGCTGTGTCACTTTATTTCGTTGAGATCTCGATCTCCACGAGACTGCCCCGATTCAATTAAGTTACTTGTTCTGGGATTTCCATTTCACTGACAAAGAAGAACACAATGCCTTCAGACAGAAAGGTTAATCTAGAGAAAGCGCTGACATTTCCCGCTCCGCTGCAGAGCCCAAAACAGCGAACGATGACCCACATCACTCTGATGCACACACACCACAGTGACTTCAGGGAGCAGCTCAACCTGCACTGTTCACTCACACAAGAGACCTTTTATAGACAAAGCACAACTGAACTAAACACATCATACCACAACACACATATCTGGTCTGTTTTTTAGCTGTTCCCTATACAGTTATCATAGAAACTGCACCTTATTAATTTTGCTTAGTTACATGACCCATAGGCACCTCCGAGCATTACAACTAGGGATGTCACGATACCAGAAATTTAGGAGTCAACACCAATACCAGTGAAATTCCACGATTCTCGATACCCAATTGGTAAAAAACAAAACAATAAATCCCATTTACTTCAACATACACTCATTTATTACTGTTTGCATACTGTTTTTTGTGAATTTATTACTAATCCCTGAAGATCTGCCTCAAGTTTTTCACCAAAAAACTCAATTTTACAAGATTTATTTAATTTGAACACATCATGATAACGTTAGACTTTACCTTCGCCCAATACTAATTTTTACTGAATAGAGACTGAACTAGGGATGCACCGATACCGGATCGGATATCGGGCCGATACTGACTCAATAGCTGGATTAGTTATCGGTGACAATGGGGCAGATCTATTCAATATATGTTTATATACTATGTACATTATATATTGGAATTTGAATTCTTGTTTAAGTTTTGACCAATTTGTTGCTGCATTAAAAGTGTTCGCACTTGAATTGTAATTCCTGTTAATTTTGAAGATTTTTTTTTTACCAAGTTGTTTGATTTATCAATTTAATACATATCAGTTAAATTTCATCCATGTATTTATATATGTTGCATTTTGTTTTTACAAAGTCAGAAGGTGATGTTGAAGTCGAGCCTGATGTTTCCTTACACATAGAAGAATGATCCCAGCCACTTCCACACAGTGAGTTATACAGCTTATTGATTAAACACTGGTATCGGATCGGTACTCGGTATCTGCCGATACCCAAAGCCCGGGTATCGCTATCGGTACCGGGACTGAAAAAGTTGGATTGGTGCATCCCTGGACTGAAGGCTTCATCATGTAACTCAATGCAACCTCCGTTAACGTTAGCTGTTAGCTCCGTTGTTTAGCCAAGCAGGACTGTGCTGCCCACCGGCTGCTACAGTAACAGCTAACGTTACTAGCTCTCCTCCTGCCGATGTCAACGCGGATTTGTAGTTCACAATTTAGCATTAACAGGGAAAATTTCTTTGGTCCCTGGGACAACGGGACACCGTTAGTCTGGAGCCCTGATCCCTGGTACGTATGGTACCTGCGGTACTGTAGAAAAACGAGTACCGTCACATTTTCAGAATTTTGGCATTGACTTGGTACCGAAGTATCGGTTCCCGGGACATCCCTAATTACAACTTTTCATGAAACAGATAAGTCTGATGTGCAGGTCGCGTCAAGAACACTTACCATCATGTGATAGTCGTCATGGTCTTCGATGGGTTCGGACACTACGTTTTTAATGGAGCCCATTGGGACTTTCTCCGTTCTCTCTGGAGAGACGAACACACACAAAAACAATGTCATTTTAATCATCAGCATCTTTGCGTTGCAGTGAATTTAGCAAAAACGAGGCCAGCCGTAATCTCACCCTTCGTTCCGAGCCACAGCTGATCCTGCTCCAGTTTGAATGTGAGTCTAACTTTTCCTCCGGACTTGTTAAACATTCCGGATAAAGGCACTGTTGGTAATCGTTCCTGATAGCGGGGAAAAGCCAGTTATAGTCTTTGTGTCTGGTATTAAAATCACATAGTTAACATTCATCCGTGATAACAGCTTTGAACTGCCGTGGCGGTCAATACAAGACAAACAAAAGCAGGGATTGACCTCATCTTCTCTCACCTTTGTTCCTTTAATAGACGTCATTATGTCATCTGGTTTACCTTTGTCCAAAACTTTCCTGTGTTGCTGAAATAACAGTGCCGGTTTAATATCACAAAACTCCATAAATATTTTACTCTGTTCTGCAGAAATGCCATTAATCTTACCTTTTGCCTGCATAAAGGCTCCTTCTTGTCTTCTTCGGCTTTAACTTCCTGCTGAACGACCTCTTTGGGTGTATTCACCGCTAATACATCATTTATTGTAGATCCTACCACCATTATTTTTGCACCATTTGTAATCTTTATTTCACGTAGCGTCTTGTCCTCTGGAAGCAATCCTTTGTACATCACTTTTTGCATCGCAGGTGGAAGACCTAGGAAGACACAGGAGAGCGTTTATTTTAAGCTTTGCTAATCACTCTAAACAGCCGCTGTAACATTTAACTCAAAGTGAACTACTGTGTGTTCTCACCAGTGAGTGAGTGGATCCTCTCCTTTAGCTTGGCTCCGGTGTTGTCGACAGGAATTCTCAGATCGTATTTTTTCTTGTTCCAGATAATCTTCAAATCCACTTTCTCCAGCTCGTCATCATCTGCTTCGTCCCCATTGCTAATACTAGAGTCCTGAGTTGTGGTGTCTCCTGCATCTGTGTGAGCCGTAGCTTCTGTGTCACCTTTTTCAGCATCCTCACCTGGTGGTTCGGCTTCTTTTGGCTTTGCCTCAGTCTCCATTATGACTTCTTCACTTCCTGGAAGAGCATGGAAACATAAATTCAGTGTTCAAGTTGTTAGTTCTCAGAATAGTATTTCCCACAGAGATGCAAATATTCAGAAACACACATCTGGCATGTCCTACTAACCACTGAGATAATCGGCACCCATGTGTGTCTTGCAACAATTACATATAGTAAATGCAGTCTACACAACACTGACATCTGTGTTTCTACGAATCCTATGTTATTCTTTCTGTTTAGTAATACCACTACGCGCTCTCTCTCTCTCTCTCTCTCACAGAAAGGCTAATATTTATTTATTTATCTCTGCCTCTAACGTTACTTATTTTAGAGACCCCCACAAAGCTCAGATTAGAACTCAAACCCTGATTGCAGTGCATCTTCATGTAAAAAAAAAATGAATTTATTAACATAAAATCATCAGACAAAACATAGCCCACTCACCCATAGGCTACTCAAAAAAGAAGCATGTACTACAGTGCTGTTTGCACAACCTAATAGTAATGTCTGGCTGTAACCGCAGTGAAATACGGCCAAATGAAGCAAAGTTTCACTTTGGTTTGCGAAACTGAAATTGAAATGTATTACGGCCTGTTAGTAATGACACAAACAAATAGGCAAAACAAGAGAATAGAAAGGCCATTAGTTCCAACAAAGCAGCACAGAACAAAACAATACAATAACATAACACAACATTAAATATTTACTATGTGCCTAAAAGTTGTAGGCTGAAACTGAAACTTATTATGCCTTCGCTTTGAGCAATACACGACCTATTTGGTGTAAAAAAAAAAAGTAACAGCATGCAAAACATACTATATTCCTATCGTACTAATGCCAAAATGCTATTTTGATCGTACATTAAATATTTGCAAATTAAATGATTACTTTTTATATTTACACAGTTTTCTATGACTTTTCAGGTCCTCACATTCCACCAATTCACCCCTTACAATAGTTACTTATATTGGTTCTCACAAGTGTTTTATACTGGAGGTGGATATTTACCACCTCCACTGATATAATCAAAAAACTCCTTTATGAAATAAAATATTAGAGCAGCTATGCTATTTCACACAGAAAATGCCAGATATTTAATGTGTTGCTAATGAACATATATTAAATTGATCAGGAGACAAAATGTGTCTGGACCTGTATGACTCACCAAAAAAACTCTTGGGGAGAAAACCCAGCTTACTTTTTGTTTCATTTTTACACATAACATTCCTCTCAAGTCATATTGTCCATCTCTAAATCTACCAACATAATTTGTACCATTTTAAAATCTACCAATCTCGTCATTTTAGAGCCTTTAAATTTAAACAACACCGTAAGTTAGTTGGTTCTTAATAAGTCGTCTGTTTACAATTATCATGGTTTCTCTTATGAAGTAAAAAAAAAAAAAAAAAAAAAAAAATTGTTTCATATGTATTTCCCTATACTTTCACACCATTAGTAGCTAAAGTGTGTAAATGTAACTATGACTAAACAGTTTTAAAGAGTGTAATGAAGTCTAGTAGCTTTTTCTGCTCCCCCCCTCTCTATCTCTATCTCTATCTCTCTCTCTCGTGGGTTTTTCTAGCTCTTTCCATCGCTGTTTTTTTCCTCATCTAGGCAGCAATTCTTACTTGTGTGTTGGGTGACGGGATTAGTAAACGCGAACTACGTCTGAACCCTAAATATACGTCGTTCTTTAACGTAAATACGTACTCGCTAAACACTGCATGTTGGGTTCGGTTGGCCTTTACTTGGTTACAAAACTGGCAACGTTAACGTTTGTTGGCACTTCGTCGTTACCATTCATAACCTAACCACATTTAGTTAGCTCTTTAACGGCAAAGGTTAACCAATTTAAAACTAACACTAGTTAAATCGTCTAACATTAACTTTTAGTCCTCCACAAATGTAGCTAAATGTGACTGCTGTTAGCAACCGTTAACGTTAGCTAGCTAACTACAGCTACTGGTGAATATTATACGAAAAAACGTTACGGAGAGACGTACATTTACGTAACATTGTATTAATAGCGTCGTATATTAACGTGTCAATTGTTAACGCGTGTTATTCCGTTAACGGTGTTTAGGCTCGAGTTAAAGATATGAAAGGAAATGCTGCTGTATTCTCTCAATACCCACCATCCTGGGTCGCCATGATGATTGTGTACAATGTTGTAGGTTGAGTCAAAGATAGCACAGAGAGCAAGATGAGTTCTGATATTCAGGAAGCGAAGAGTCGACTGCAACGAAAGTCGTGTTCAAGCGGACGTTTTCGTGTGACAACGTAGCAAACAGAAGAAAAACAATGCACGTTTTAAAATCACTAAAACAACTATCGCTATAAGTACCGTTACGAACTTAAAATATTTGTAGTTTCAGTTAGCCGGTGGACAGGGAGACGGAATGGAACTGCGCATGCGCCGTCCAAAAAAACCCCCCAGCAAATAAAGTTGTTTTTTAACAAAAGCGGTTGTTTTCATGACGAAGCAAATTATGTCTTAAGCTAATGTAGTCAAATCGTTTTTATTTTTCAATTTTATTTTTCGCTAAACAGGGATTTTCATTATAATAATTGAAAACACGAAATGTGTAATGCAGCCACATACGGGATGTTTTGCAAACACGGAAGTGAGCGGTACTGAATCCTCTCGCTTTGCTGAGCATCTTCGTTGTTGTGGCAGAAAGAGCAGACACCGAGAGGTGGCACTTTACTCAATGGCTATTGGTTAAGTTTTTCTTCTTCCTTCATATTGTGTGGCGTTTGGGATTAAACATGATGCATTATCGCCAACTATTGGATTCTATGAAACAACTCCAACTATGACATAATACAGTTTAACCCTCCTGTCCCCTGTTAAGCCTTGACACAAACCTATTAGACCCCTTTACCTCGCATGCTGATGGAAATTGTAGAAATCCCTTCAAAAACTTTTGAATTCATGAAGGCTATGTACGATGATTGGATAACGAAATGGCTACCAATTTTTTATATACACGAAATTGTAAGAATCTGAAAATGGTGCCACAAAAATGGGACAAATCGACCAAACAGAATGGTCTAATATGCAGGTTAAATACTTTCAAATTCATTAATGGACTCATATGACCTAAACTTCTCATCTCTAATACCACTTATCTCTTGAAAACAAATTCTAAGAGTGATTTTTAACTCTCTGTGGCCTGCTGCTTTAAAATGCAACTCATTTTACTGTTAAATTGGCATGCTTTTCCTAATTGCTCTTTCATGATCATTATATTCACTACTGTTTGGTTCATCATGTGAGATCTTGAGGCTCTGTGATTATAATTACAGTTTTTGAGTGGATTCTATGATGTCATACAGTTTCCTCTAATTATCAGCCAATCAATGAGACTGAAATTAATTTAATATTAAAAACACACTAAAATTACATCACTGACTTAGATGTGGTTTTATTAATTGTGAAGCACTTTGTACAATAGAAATAACATCTCTTGGCATTATCCTCTGTGCAATGAACAGAGTAACCATTGGTGAAAGAAGTACTCAGATCCACCACAAGTAGCAATACCACAGTGTAATATCATCAATATCTGTGATGGGTGAAGCTGTGTTGACCATATTTGTACCATATGACTGGTTACAAATCTGTGACGTCTTTGAAGTATTAGTGTTTTAGGTGTAACCTAATTGGCGAGGGCTGGAGTCGGGACATCAAGTTTCGGACATGAGGCACCAGAATTAGGGACAGCGAGACAGTAGATTCCACCAGAAAGGGACTTAATTTTGACACAAACTTCCCCTTCGGTCAAGTTGTGGGTTTAACCAAAGCATAGGGGAGCACAGGTCTGGTTGGTAGCAGAGCAAACAGATCAATGTTTTCTCCTCCTATATATAGAGCACTGATTCAGGGCAGATTGAGTTCACCTGTGTCTCGTCGACTCCGGACAGCACAGGTGAGCCTGTGGCTCCTACCAGAGCTCATCAGGGTCATGGCAAATCAATTTATCAAGTTTGCAAACTGTATGGATCTAATATGAGAAACATGCAGAGTTCCAGATCACTCTTTTTAGTGTTGTAAAATGTCTGATAAAGACAGAGACTCATTATTATGTAGCCCCTCCGGACAGTAACTCAATTACTTCGGTTAAACAGAAAGATAGCAGGGCTTTACCAGCTAACTTCTTATCTTCTGGCTTACAACAATCAGCTTTATTGAAATTGAAGAATGACTTACACTGCTGCTTTGGAGAACAGGACAATCTAGTTAATAAATTCCTTGATGTGGACGAAAATAGGCAGAAGAAAGATATTTATATGGGATAAACAAATGATTCTTGGTCAAGAAATGTGTGCACATTAATCTAGAACTATGGGTTTGTTGGGGTATTTCCTAATGACGAAAAGCTCAACATTTGTATGTTCAGAGAATCTGTGTTTCCTTAATATAAAGAGCCATGGGTTGATGATATATGGACAAATCTAAAACTGCGCACATTTAGGATGATAAAATGTTGTTAATAATTTATCTAAAAAGCTAAGAGCCATATATGTGCCCTGCTGAGATCTGGTATTTTACCACATACATTTGAAACTAGACGGTACATCAGTCTGGAAGAAGAAAAGTGGATTTGTTCAATGTGCTTCAGGGCGATGTCTCTCAGGGCGATGAAAGTGCCACATCGCCCAGTTTTTTTCACAACAATGACTGGCTCGCTGTACATTATCCCTTACATAATAATACATCATTATTTGTTGATCATATTTTGTATTATTATTCTGAATCTGCTAAGTAACTAGCAACTATCAAATAAGGAGTAAAAAGTACAATATTTTCCTCTGAATTGTAGTGAAGTAGAAGTATAAAGTAGCAGAAAATGGAAATACTCGAGTAAAGTACAAGCACCTCAAAATTGTACTTAAACCTGCAGTAGGCAAAATGTTTTTGGCATCATTGGGGGAAAAAAAACAATAATAACCTTTAAGCATATTGTAATTCAAGTGTTCTTAGAGAAAACTAGACTTCTGCACCTCCTCATGGCTCTGTTTTCTGGCTTTAAAAAATCTAGCCCAGGAAAAATAAATCTAGTGACGGGAGACTTTGACCAATCACAGGTCATTTCAGAGAGAGAGCGTTCCTATTGGCTGTGCTCCAGCTGGTGGACGGTGATTGGTATTTCCTCAACTGATCTCAACATGGCTGCCGGGTCACAAACTTTCTCATTTTACAGCTAAACAGTACACTACAAGATGTTTCTGAAGACATTTAAAGCGAGAAATAGACATTACAGTAACAGAATATTGATTCATATTTGATCAGCGCTGCCTAGTTTGACCGTTTGATTGGAGTTTGTTAGTGACTAACAGCTGCTCAGAGACGGCAGGCTCCAGCTCGGCTCTGATTGGTCGTTTTCCTCCGGTCTGTCAAATCCTGCAGATGCCATTAGGAGCACCGGAGGACACAGAGGCACATGATTTTTTTTCAGATTACCTGTTTGATATACTACTGTCAGGATATAGCGACAGTTTCATAAAAATAACTTTTTAAAAAATATCACATTTGCTCCATTTCTACACACTGCAGCTTTAATGTATAATAACCCATCAATATTTGTTGATCATATATTGTATTAATATTCTTAATCTGCTAAGTAACCAGCAACTAAAGGTATCAAATAGAATCATTTTCCTCTGAATTGTAGTGGAGCAGTACTCAAGTAAAGTAAAAGTACTTCAAAATTGGTCAGTAAGTACGTACAGTACTTGAGTAGGCTACATTTAGGCTACTTAGTTACTTTCCACCACTGACACTGACACTGAAAGCTCTATGTCAAAGGACTGTTTTGATTTTCATGGGAGAATATTCCTCCTGGTTTCCTCTGGAAGGCAGCAAAGATAGGTGAGAGTAAATGACTGCAAAAATTAGACAAGAAGAAGAAGCAGCAGCAGGAGGGAGAGAGAGAGAGAGAGAGAGAGAGGAAAACCATGGCGAAAAGTCGCAGAAGAACAAGGAAGACAGCAAAAAACTGCTTGTAATTGAAGTCACAAGTTGTCATGCGTACTTATGATAGAAGGGAAGTGCCCTTCTAACAGTGCGACACTGTTGCCGGCAGTGTCCCATAACTCTCCGCTATAACTGCCGCTGTTTGCGCATTAAACTGGAACTAAAACAGTTAGTAAAGGCTACGTAGTTGCGTGACTTTGTTCAAATGGATTTATCCGCATCGTTAATGCATCTGTACGGGAGTCTTTCCTAGTTCAAATGAAGTCACAGCACAACATTACCAGCGGAAATAAGTTTAAAATGTATTGTTGATAGGACGAGTAAGTGAGAGTAAGTAAAAGAAAACACCATGGCAGACAAAAGGACTTTCAACGTAGTGATTCTGGGTGTGGGATTTTTGTTCATTTTCACCGCCTTCACCACCTGTGGGAACATTGAAGTAAGTTTATTACTGAGTTATTACGCATCCAAACCTGTGCTTCTTATGCTCTCAGTCACATTTGTTTGTTGTTGTCGCTTCTAAAAGTTTATTTTCGGAAAAGGATGCAGAAGAACTGAGCTGAGAATTGAATGGATGGAGCAGATTTCCTGTCCCTTAACTCTGTAGAAACGCATTCAATGTTGTGTGCAATTGGAGATATATTTCGGCAACACACAAAATAATAATAATAATAATAATAATAAAAATACATTTTATTTGTATAGCGCTTTTCTAGAAACTCTAAGACACTTCACACAGATAAAATGATCATAAAACATCATACAAATATAAAACACATATAAATAGATTAATTTGTACAATTTATCCCGAAGAATTACTAAATACCTTTATGCGGAGAACAATGAACCATAAAACGAATGCTTTTTGGTTTTGTACGAACATTTTGTTGTTAAAAAAAAAAAGAAATCCCACGGCAGATGTCTAAAGTGGGAAACGCGCCAATCAGAGCTGTATGTCAGGCGCACCTCGTGTTTCCAATTTTCTTCAATGTTCAGTGAAATGATCAAACTTGAGGACATAATTATGACCCATTCTGTCCAGTCTAACCCTGTACCTTGTGCTTTCATCTTATTCTCAGCAAACTGTCGTGAAAAGCCTGCAGAATGATAGTTTCTCTGGGAGTGGGTACCACAGGTAGGTCTTGCAGGTTCACATCCTCCACTCAGGATGGAGAAAATAACATGTTCAAGTGCATATTAAAGAATAATAATCCTCTTTGCCTCCTTCACAGTCTTGGAATCATCTACGGGGTCTTTTCCTTCTCCAATTTACTTGCACCAACAGTTGTTGCAGTAATTGGACCAAAGATTACCATGTTTCTGAGTGGCCTACTTTACAGGTAAACATTGTCATGGTAATTCTGTACAGGATGTTGACAAACATGTCGCTCATTGCTGGTATTCTACATGCTCTCTGTGCAGTGGGTACATTGCTGTGTTCATCATCCCTTCAACATGGTCCTTTTACCTGACCTCTGTGCTGATCGGCATAGGAGCAGCCAGTAAGTTCCTCTACCACGTGTGACATTTGTTTTTATATTTATATATATAACATTTTTTGTTTTGGCACATCCAGAATCACATCCCATTTACAAAAAAAAGTACACATAAATACTTCAACTTGTTGTTTTTTTGCAGCCTATTAAAGCTCAGTTTCTGTGTTCCAACTAGTGTTTAATCATGCATACAGGGATTATCATGACTGGGATGTGTTGATGCGTATAAACAGTATATCCCAAATTAGACCTTAAATGGGTTTGGAGCTGTTTCTGTAAATAGTGCGCAGCACTTTGAGCGCGCTCGCAGATGTTAGTGAAAATACTGAGAAAGCTCTGCTGATCGTTTACTGGGAAAATGAAGAGAAATGATTTGGGGCTGTTTTTAATGCAGCCTGTGATGAATTTTTATCATGTCCCGGGGCTACTGTGTGGTTAGAGGCATTACTTACCAACACAGAGAGATAATATTTCACTGTGCGTCTGCAATTAACTGACTGGTTAAATGTTTCCGTCTCAAATGACGAGTCTAACTCTCTCCTACAGTGCTCTGGACTGCTCAAGGACACTTTCTGGTGGAGAACTCAGAGGCTTCCACCATCAACAGGAACACAGGGATGTTCTGGGCTCTCCTACAGTGCAGGTATGCAGCTACTGAGACAGTTACCCTGCAGTTTTCAGTCCATTCAGTGGCAATAGATGCATTCATTCATTTAAACCACACTACATTTTAATACTTGGATGTGATTCTCTGAAAATGATTTAAAGCTTCAGTAGGCAGACTTTTTTTAGGCATCATTGGGCAAAAATTCCATAATAACCTTTCAGCATATTGTAATTCAAGTGTTCTGATAGAAAACTAGACTTCTGCACCTCCTCATGGCTCTGTTTTCAGGCTTTAGAAAAACTAGCCCGTGACGGGAGACTTTGGCCAATCACAGGTCATTTCAGAGAGAGAGCGTTCCTATTGGCTGTGCTCCGGCTTGTGGGTGGTGCTTGGTATTTCCTCAACAGATCTCAACATGGCTGCCGGGTCAAAACTTTCACATCTTACAGCTAAACCGTGCACTACAAGATGTTTCTGAAAACATTTGAGGCGAGAAATAGGCATTAATGTAACATAATATTGATTCATATTTGATCAGCGCTGCCTAGTTTGACCGTTTGATTGGAGTTTGCGAGTGATTGACAGCTGCTCAGAGACGGCAGACTCCAGATCAGCTCTGACTGGTTGTTTTCCTCCGGTCTGTGAAATCTTGCAGATGCCGTTAGGAGCACCGGACGACACCAGACTAGGAGGCACATGATTTTTTTCACATTACCTGTCTCATGCACTACTGTCAGGATATAGTGACAGTTTTATAAAAATAACTTTATTTAATCATATTTGCTCCTATTCTACCAACAGCAGCTTTAACAACGGCCTTTAGCGAATTAAATATTCATTTTTTTATTTGAGAATCTAAAAATCCTCTTGCTAATTTGCTTCCTAAACCAAACCAAGGTTGCTATTAATGTAGCCTGCATTATATTATGTCTTCGCATCATTACATTCAGTGCATAAAACACAAATCATCATCATGTTTTTCTTGTTTTTTCTCCTGTTTTTGTTTGATGCAACTATTCCAGTTGATCAAAGATACTGTTACGCTGCAGCAGCCAAAAATACTGTCAGGCATGTATTTTTAGCCTGACAGGATATTACTGTATGCTTTTTTTTTAGAATATATTTAATAAATCATGTTACAAATTGCCGAATCTGTCAGTGAGTCATTAGTTTCTCTGCAAAATATATAAAAAAGCATCCAAACCTCTTTAAACAGTTCTGCAGGTGAGAGAGTTGGCCTTTTCATCTTTCGTATTCGGCCCGCTGCTCCTGCACACTGGCTTGGACAACTAATTTGTATTTGTTAAAATATGCAAATTGAATTAGTATAATAATTACATTGGCTGTCACCTGCTCCAAAGCTCACAATAGGGCAATGCTAATCTGCCTCTGCAGTGGTGATCCCTGCCACAGTAAACTTATGCATCACTTCTTCACACACACACACAGAATGCAGTTACTGTTATCTTTTATGAATAACCCCTGTTATCCCTCGCTGAGGCTTCGGGATGGACTAATTGCTCATCTACATTTTTTAGTTTAGGTGATATGTAATTAAAGACAGAAATAGATCACAGCATTTCATAGGACTGCCCTGTTCACCATGAAAGGCAAATAAACAGCTCACCAAAAAATGAGAGAAGCATCCTCAAAGGTAGAAATGCAGATTATTGTGTTTAGAAAGTCAGCATTTGATCCAAAAGACAACAATTAAAAGTCCAGTCCTTGTAATTTGTTTTTTCTCTCTGTCAAACATGATTTCTCAGATGACATTTCAGATGGCACTCTGTATAGCCAGTGTTTTTTAATTACACTAATGGGATCAGTTTAACTAAAGGTCAACATTTAAGCTGTGAAAGCTCCAGAGTCCTACACCACCAGAGGTTTGATTCACACGAAACTTGTTGGACACTACAAATTTGCACAGAGGGCATTACAACTCAATGTTTGAATGTTTAACTAAAACGTGAAATCTCAGATCTTATTGCTCTGATTGTGAAAACTTTTGAGGGAATGATTTATCTGGTCCCTGACTGGTCCAAGTGGTGACTCGCCCGGTCGCACTAATGGCGTATGAATGACAATAATAATGTGCAAGTCATTTTGAGTGCAAAGTGAATAAGAACGCCGTTCTTGCTTTTGTGTGTCATTTGTACGTCATGTAGTCTGTACTGACTGCTATGTAAGCACATCCGCGTGAATATGCTACGCTAAGAGCTAGTGACATAGAATAAAAAGTGAGAAAGACAGCTTATGGGGAGGTGGATGGGTCCAACAAACACACAGCTTTCAACCAGGAGACCGGTGTCCGAGATCGGTGTTCTTGTCCAAGAGTAGTGTTGAGTCATTTTGAAGTGATGTTTTTGACGTGTTTCGATGTTTGTGACGTGTTTTCCGGACGCTAAGTTATTTCTGTACGTATTTTTACTCAGTTTACGTACTTATTTTAAGTCCAACTATGATGTTTTTCCTAAACCTAACTAAGGGGTTTTGTTATCTAAACATAACTGCGGTCGTTACCGTAGTTTTGTTGCGTGGTGTAAAAATGACACAGGAAAAGGCTAAAATGCGTTATCATGACACGCATGTCCTCTTAATGTCGTGCTATTTATTCGCCTTCCCATGAGATCGGGTTGGGTGACTGCATCATTTGTAGGGAACAAAATCTAACTTCATTCTATAGTTTTATAATTGTAGCTGTTCTGGACTTTCAATCATATCACATGATCTTCATCCTTAAAGTGCTCGAAAAAAAATTGGAAATGTGTAAATTTATCATTTCATGACGCGCAGCAAATTCTGTCGACTGATGAAGATAACATGATATGAATGAAAGCTCCAGAACAGCTACTAAATGCACCTTGAGGTGGAATTGTTTTTTCAAATTACCCAAAGAGTTAGAAAATGGTTTAATGAGGCATCAAAAAATGAATTGAAGCTTGTTTTCTGTGTCTGTCAACTCACTCGGTTTACCTGTTTTATCTTATTTACAGCATGCTGTTTGGGAATCTCTACATTTACTTTGACTGGAACGGAAGAACAGAGATATCAGGTAGGGTTAAACTGGAGTAAGTACTGACGTGACTATAATAGCAAAATCTATGATGATGATGAAAGCAAAATACCAAGAGGATTATGTGAGTGATTGGTTATTCTGAATGTGCTCCTGGCTTAATGTTGTTAATATATCTTGTGTATTTTAATTAAGCGGTTTATTTTAATCTTCCTCTCTCAGACGGCAGCAGGAAAAACATTTTTCTGTCCCTGTTGGTCGCCTCCATACTCGGCACACTCAGCTTCCTGGTGTTGAGAAAGAGCCATCATGACGAGGAGATGCTCTCTGAAGAGGAAGGGCAGTCGCTGCTCTCAACACGCGTGATGTAAATGAATATACTTTAGATAATTACACCTTTTTCGCTGTCGTCAAAATCACTCAGGATATATAAAAATGTCTGAACCACTACTGGAAAAAGGACAAAGAGGGTAGGAAGCTCAAGTGACGAATAAGAAGTGAAATAGATAGTTTTATGCAACATATACAAATATATTAGAGTCAACATGACAAAAAAGTAAATTTACCTTTTATCCAGTTATTAAACTACAACCAAACCACCTAAAAATATATATTTTTTTCAAATAACACACCTTGAATTTTGCAAGATGACTTACCACTGCAGTACTTTTAAATCACTCTTGTCCTTCACAAAAATGACAGACCATTTTTCTGCAGATCATTGCAATTTTGACAAAGTCGAGCCTAATCATCACACTTTACACAAGTAGGGTGCAATCAGGCCGATTTGGGGCAGCTGGGAGAGAAACTTTCTCTTTGAGGGTGACGGCGGTTAAAGAACAAAAATTCTCCGGGCACGGCCCTCAACATTATTTACATTTTTATGGCTTGAATCTGGACAAAGTCTGGCCTCAAATCATGAGATAGCTGGCATCAAAGACCACTGAAAGTCATGGGACAGGTACCTGTGCCCTGATGCATTTTAACGCTGAGAAAATCAGCTTTGTGAAAAACATGATGAGACTGAAATTAGTGGATAGAAATGTTGTTAAGTGTGCTAATTCTGGACAACACTTATTCTCTAAGCCTCTAAGTCTGTTTGTGTGTAGAAACTGTTTCAAGTATCTCCTACATGCAGCTATTTGATCCTTGGTTATTGGCTGAGTTTGAGTGATTCCAACAGCATAACAAAGGCTCCTATAGCGAGCCATCATTTGCTGCGAAAAACACTTTTTTTTTTGCAGTGTGTTGTGATTCTCAGGAATCCTTGTGATCTTATGCAGCTTAATTGCCTTTGATTTGTAAATCACTTTACCTGTTCGTCACTTGAAGGAAGTGATGGCATTGTTTGTGTGTGCAGTTTATTTCTATTGATTCATTTCAGCTATGTCAAAGTTAAAATTGATTTGTTTTCTGTTGTTTAGGTATAAACACAGAGCGAACACTGCCGTGCAGGATGCCAAGTCGGAATTCAGTAAGTTGTATTCTTTATGTATATCATTCTAAACAGGTTTATAGTATGTATCATGTTGGCAAAGGGGCAAATTGAAGTATACAACCAGATAGTATGCATTCTAAACCTGATTTTTGAGTGCACTGTTGATGCACACTATTCTGCCATGATGCAATACACAAAAGACATTGAGGAGCTGCTCACAGCTGAGAAACATTTGAACAAATTGTGGGTGCTGCGGAGACAACTCCAGAAAGATCTCTGAAAACTAAAAAAAAATAATATTGTAATGTCTATTTGTGAGGTAGTTTGTGTTTGTATTGTATCATCTCCTTTTTGTATGAAATGGAAAATATGTTGATTTCCTTGTATACTATCTGCTAAAACAGTATTTTATTATGATGTAGTACTTACTGTTTCTTCACTCCGTGAAGAGGACCCGCTCCCTATGTAGATATAAACAGCTCATTCTAAGCTAACAAAAACACAATGATTCTTAGTTTCAGGTGATTATACACTAACGAAAACATAGTTATGAATATTATATTCCATTTCTGCGAATAAATCCCCCGAAATTCTACACACTGGTCCTTTCAGAGTAGAGAGTAAAGCTGAGGAGGATGGGAATGTCATCAGTTTTGGAAATATTTAGTCATAAATTATTGGCCAAACTGAAATTTTGACCCGATGATGGCGCTGGATGAAAAGTTATTTCACCTCATCCTGAGGGGAACACGAATGTCTGTAAACAGCAAATCCATCCAACAGCTGCTGAGACATTTCACTCAAATGGTGACGCTAGAGGAAATGTCAGGAGAGGAGCGTTTCCTTCCTTACGGTGTAAATTTGTATCATCTGAGATTTTTCCACAAAATATTACAGAAACAGGCACTAAAGACGCGACAGAAATGTTATTTGGCATACTGCAGGTAACCTCTAGTTCTCCACACTTCACTGCTCAGTCTGAAACTAGTGGGCAGTTTTGTTTTTCTTCAAGTGACATTTTTTTTTTTCATGTGGATAAAAATCTTCCAGCAACAAGAGAGTACACAGAAAAGGCCTGTTTCAGATTCTATCTCTGTTTGTCAACAGGAATCTGTGCCGCAATTGCGGCCGCCTTCAGTGCGGCCTGAAGTTGTTTGGATGATCAGATTGCTCTTTGTCTTGCGTGTATCTCGCGTGCATGTAGACGTGTGCACACCTGCCGCAAAGCTATCACGTTTATCGAAGATGCACACCGATTCATGTCAAGAGAGGCCATCCAGGCATATAAACAAACCTGGAATCTGAATTTCCCTAACCGCCTGGGTGAAATTCTCCCTTGGGATTTTTTCCACCTGCATTTAGACTTGTTTTTTTTTGCCTTATTGAGACAGAATATGTTCTCATTGTTTATCTGCATTGAACTTAAATTACCAGAGAGTAATGGGGCCTTAACATCTACATTTCTATCTCAACTCAATCCACTTGTCAGGCATATAATATGTATTTATTAGCAATTCAAATCAGTGTGTTGTGTGTTCTCCCGTTCAGAAACCATCTTCCAACTTCTGAAGAGTGAAACTATACTGCTCCTGAGTCCCTGCATGGCATACAGCGGTAAGTCGCACGGGGAATGCATTAGTGTAATAAGTATCTAAACCTCCAGTGAAGTCTTGCAGCTACAGCGTGCCTTGTTCTCCCTTGTTCTGCAGGCCTGGAGCTATCTTTCTACAGCGGAGTGTATGGGACGTGTATCGGGGCGACTACACAGTTTGGGGTAGCAGCTAAAGGCTTGATTGGGATCTCTGGGATCGTGGTAGGCTTCGGAGAGATTGTGGGTAAGTCGACGTTCCTCAATCAGAGCTCGTTTTTTAGGTGATTGAAAGTCACTGAATTCATAAATATGTTCATCAGGCGGAGGCTTGTTTGGATTGCTTTGTAAGAACAATCGCTTCAGACGGACCTCTGTGGTGTTTCTGGGAATGGTTGTCCATTTCGTTGCCATCTATTTGATCTTCCTCAACATCCCAGACGATGCCCCCGTCGTCTTTAATACCACCACCCAGAGTAAACCATATCTAGCTCCAAGGTAGGTCATTTCTATAACATTTTAACAATACCGAAGAGTGAACACTGCTCTGTTTAGTTTTTAATAAGAGCTATATTTTCTCCCTCAGTGTATCCATCGCCCTGCTGTGCAGCTTCTTGCTTGGACTGGGGGACAGTTGTTTCAACACGCAGCTCTACAGCATATTAGGCTGTGTTTATGCTGAACACAGCACGCCTGCTTTTGCCATCTTCAAATTCATCCAGGTAATCCCAAGTTGCCAATTCTCAGGCATTGTTAGCAGAGCTGAGCAAAGCTGGGTTAAAATGTTGTCTCGTCAAGTATGAAATAAATTCACCTGAAGCCATTAAAAAGGAAAAGAACAAGACCCACACACGACTCTTAATCCCCCCGCTGTCTTTGCTGCAAAATTGGTCTCTAACAAGAAATAAACCCCAGACAATGTGGTATTTTAAATTCAGCTGAAATTAAATTGCATATTTCTTGTCTGTTACAGCACACGTGTGTGCTCTGTAAATCACCTGTCCTGTTTTCTTTGAGAAAAAAATCTGGGTAACACTTAATTTTACAGGTCTGCAAATTTCATGGTAATTAGGTGATAATTAGCAAGTAACCTATTTGAAATTTCTTTGGAATTACTGCCAAATTACCCCAATATTTACCTCAAAATTTATCAAAAACATTACTTTATTATAAACATTATTTAATAATTATATTCCGCTATTTCCCAATAAGGAGCAATAAATAGCTGGTAATTTATTTAATACATTTCCAGGAAAAGAATACAAATTTAATTGACATGCTTTATTTCCATGTCTGCTGATAAATAGATGATAATCAGCAAATAACTTCTTTGAAATTTCTTAAAAAAACTCCATGAATCATTACATTAGCTACCGGGTTACATTTGTGTAGACAATAAGTCACACAATGGTGAGATTTGTGCCTGATCAGAAGTGTCTTCTATTAGTTTTGGTTTTCCACCTCCGATGAAGAGCAGCGCACAGCCGCTTCTCAAGCCTAAGGGCCCTATTTTAACCATCATATGCTATTTTTGCATATAATTATTAAATAATGTTTATAATTAAGTAATTTTCGATAAATTTTGAGGTAAATATTGGGGTAATTTGGCAATAATTCCAAAAATTTTCAGATAGGTTACTTGCTAATTATCACCTAATTACCATGAAATTTGCAGACCTGTAAAATGAAGTGTAACCAAAATCTGAAACCACAATGGAGAAATTATATTTGATATTTTTTAGTTTCGCCCCCTAGTTTTGCACCACAGACTGTATATAAGAAGTGTCCGTAGTCACCGTGACGTCACCCATTGGTTTGTGGACTACGGTTTTGAAGCCTTGAGTTCTGCATTTTGGTCGCCGCCATCTTGGTTTTGTGCAACCACAAGAAAGGGGGAGGAGGCGTCATCAACGCGTCATATCTTTGGTGTACAACACAATGCTCCAGTTACACTGTGCATGTGTTATACCCCAAGACCCGTGTCCCAGCCTCTTTCAATAGGCCTTGGTCGACGATCATGGATCTTGTGGGCTGAACTTAAAACATCTTAAAATCTATTCTCCTCTCAGTCTGTTTTTGCAGCCGTGGCGTTCTTCTACAGCGGTTACCTGGTGTTGAAGTGGCAGCTGATGCTGATGGTCATCCTGGGCTTCACTGGGACGCTCTGCTTCTTCGTGGTTGAGAGGACGCAGAACATCTCTGTAGACCTGCAGGAATATTAGAAAGAGGACATTTCTGTTTTATGGGATGAAGTTTGGGCATCAGAAAAAAACCCAATCCTGTATCTTTTATTTCATGAGGGGTTATTTTATAATCTCTTTTATTATAATGCACTGTAGGTCGTATATGTTTTGGATAACATTCACACTCAAAATAGCTGAAATTGTTGCCTTAAGAAAACATTTGAATAGCATAACACGGTTATCAATCAGGCTGGATTGTTCCAATAACCCGACACTACACAGTATCATCATTAACTATTAACATTATTTCTCTCCTGAACCGCTGCACGGTTTGTCTTACTGTAGCATTTAATGAAAATAAAAATAACCACTTGCACTTATTTGCATTGCTTGCAGCTCAGGTTTGTTATTAAAGTCAGTGTCATATTGTTGAAAATATGTTATGTATCTAAAACTGTTGGAGCTGTTCATAGTTTGTCAGAATGATTGACAGTTTGATAAAAATAGATGAGAGAATAATGCAATATTGTTCCTGTCATGTTTCAGAGTATATGCTAACTAATCAATGCCTGACAATCATTGTTCTTAACTCTTTTTTTTTTGTAAATTTTGCATATTGTCAGTGTTTTCATCTTTGATGAATAAAGTTTTTAAGTGATTTAATCGAAAATGGCGAGCATAAAGATTTACTGTATTGTGTAGTATTTTGTAATAAACACATGGTGTAGATGTAAAACACAGTCAAGGCCCCTGAAACACTGACATAAAAGGTTCGATCGATAGATAAATATTAATGTAGAGGAATATTACTGAGGTCACGCTTATTGATTAAGATGCTTATAACCTGTAAATCAGACAAATTGAGGGCCCACACTTGAACTTTATGCTCCTTGACTGAACTGAGTTACAGAACAGATTAAATGTTCCTTCAGAAGGAACTGTTCTTTTTTTTTTTTACACCTTTCAGATCCAAGTGGATTCGGGGGGGGGGGGTTACTCACCGTAACAGTGTACATCCAGTTTATTGTACCACAAAACAAGATAAATCTTCTGGTTTTAATCCTGATTTGCCAGATTTATTTGAAAATCCATGAGGCCATTAATCAAAAGAGGAGCAGGAGGAGAGAGAGAAGGTTATAGGCCCAGAGGTCCCACATTACTTCACTGGTAATTGAGTATTGATTACATTATAATGAGAGTAAGCAGTTTTGTGCGATCTTAAGTCAATTGTGCCACATACTTGACAACAACAAAGCGCTGATGGGCTAAGTGAAGTACACAGCATTTACTCACAGAATTAAAGAGGCAGGGTTCATATTATTGGTTTAGATAACCTCGTAAGGAAAGTAACTAGGTTTGGATGAGTCTATTACCTGAACACTGGCGATGTTTAATGCATCAGCTATTATTTATTCCACAATGACTCAATTGAAAATCACAACACGTCATGAATAAAAACTTCTTCCTTTGGTTGTTTCCGTGCACCCTTCTATCTTTCCCTGCTATATCTTTTATAACACATCCACGGGTGCAGGCACATGCACACATACACCTAAGCGTGTTATATTTTTCTTTCTTTCTTTCCTCTCGCTTCGGTTAGTTTGAGTCTAGTTCTCCGGCTTGTCTTGTGCTCTGTCTCATGTTTTATATGTTTGATCACTTGTATTGTACCATTTGTAGGTCACTTGTAAAGCACTGCCTGTTTTCATGTTGCTCTCTTATAATGCACAAATAATAACACGTTAACACAAATTCGTTTTAACCCCACTAAAATCTTTAACGCGTTAACGCAACTTGCGATTTTTAGGTTGCAGCGGGCTCAGTTTTAAAAACCAACCATGTCATACTATCTTGTCGCGTAGGAGGCTAAATAACGCTCCGAACTTGTGAGAAAAGGTGGACATGGCAATTTCCAAAGGGGTCCCTTGACCTCTGACCTCAATATATGTGAATGAAAATGGTTTCTATGGGTACCCACGAGTCTTCCCTTTACAGACATGCCCACTTTATGATAATCACATGCAGTTTTGGGCAAGTCATAGTCAAGTCAGCACACTGACACACTGACAGCTGTTGTTGCCTGTTGGGCTTGAGTTTGCCATGTTATGATTTGAGCATATTTTTTATGCTAAATGCAGTACCTGTGAGGGTTTCTGAACAATATTTGTCATTGTTTTGTGTTTTTAATTAATTACCAGTAATAAATATAGACATACATTTGCATAAAGCAAGCATATTTGTCTACTCCCATGTTGATAAGAGTATTAAATACTTGACAAATCTCCCTTTAAGGTACATTTTGAACAGAAAATGTGATTAATTTGTGATTAATCGCAATTAACTATGGACAATCATGCGATTAATTACGATTAAATATTTTACTCGATTGACAGCCCTAAAATAAATAAATAAAAACACATTTTATCTGCAGTAGGGATGTCCTCGACCAAAGACATTTTTAGTCGAATAACACTCAACTAATCGATTAGTTGATTTAATCGAAAAATCTGTAAAACTGAGTTTCTCCACAAAGAATCACACAAAGCATCACTTCAAATCTGGTGTTTACCAGAGATGTGCTCATAAGTTTCTTGGAAATAAGTCATTCAGCATGAAAAAGCATAAAAAACGGCTAATTGACTAAAGACCAAAACGACGGCTAAACAGCCCTAATCTGCAGCATGGAAGCTCTCAAGATAAGTAAACCTATTAACTATTCATAATTAAAATACATGTATATGAGCGTATATTTACAGGCACTTAGAGAAAAAGTGATTCCAATTTCAGTCACAAAGTGACTCCTCATATTATTATGACTATTTAAACACACTGTTTTACGTTTGCAGCAAATTGCAAATCTGTTTTCTCATGTTTTAGACTGTACTTTCTTTGTTTACACTCCAAATTCTCAGGTTTTTTTTTTTAAATCAGAAAAATTGAAATTTTCTTGTGTTAACTAAAACAAAATCCCACACAAGTCTTCACCTCCTCAGCAGTATTCTGCCTTTTACAGCCTTGATTTCCCAGAGCACTACTTCAGCTGACTGTGACTTCGGTTGAAAAGCAGATCAAATGTGTACATCAGTGCTGATCTACTTCATTTTGTCACATCCTCACATACTTCATGGCTCTAATGAGAGGGTTTTATTGAAACGGACCTACGGGAAACACGACCGGGGCTTGTTAGAGGTCTGAGATGTGAAATGCCGTCTTTGTAGTCAGGTGTTGTGTTTTTGGTGCTCGACTGTCAAGGTACTTAACCAATGAGACAGTTTTAATTTCAAAGTCTGTCTGTGCCCAGGGGATTAATTCATTTAATTTATTAATTTTCATCTGTGACCTGCTTGATTGCCTCCGACTGTCAGTTTAACCAGAGAGCCGTGTTTATTACCACATCTTTATACCTGTAGCTCACTGGGTTATTAAATTTGAAGACTTGCCTCATTTCCATGAATTATGGAAATCATACATCTGAGGATAGTTGTAGGAATAAGGTTGAGAACACAATTAAATATGCCAATTTGAAAAGAGGAACATATCCTATCAAATGAGATGACTAACAACTCTCTGTAATTATATGCAGGATGAAATGAGCACAAACATTTTTAACAGCTCATTTGTTTTTTTTCCTGCTGTTCGCTTTCCACACAATAGATGCCGTTGCAATCATCATCAGCACAATTAAACTAATCACTCAGCAGTGTGTGTTCATGGCTCACGGATCAAAGGTTTGTGTGATCAGCGGTTGTCCTAAGATTTATGACAATTAGCCCTAAATTAGTTTAAAACTCCAAGCAGAAAAACAAGCTAAACTCAAATTGTGCTGTACAAAAATAACTTTTTTTATTATGGATCTGCAGTCATGACCACCAGAAGCTGACAGAGAAGCTGAGCTCCAAGGATCGGACGTAATGCCAGTGTCGGACGGGGATGAACAGCACGTCTCCGGGATGTAAAACGCATTCCAGATACGGAGCGTCGGCAAACTCCGGGAAGCGCTCCGCGTCTGGATTCTCCACCTCCACCTGCATGGAAACAGTCAGAAATTGGAAATGCTGCATACATTTGCAGGCTCGACATGTACTATCTCTATGGACTGTCAATCCCACCTGACTGGTATTGTGAAGGAGCTGTGATTGATGAGGGTACAGCTTGTCTGTGTCCTCTGGGGAATATAGGCGAATGTATTTGCTTCCCACCACCTGGTGTAAAAATACGGGGAGGGGAGGGGGGGAATCCCATGAGGTAAACAAACTGCGATCACGTGACAGATCTTTGACACTAACTGGATTCATAAAACAGCCTTGATGTCGTCACCTGAGCCAGGAAGTTCTGCTGAGGGTCTTGGTGAAGAGGAGACACTGTACCTCCGGGCCCGAACCACGCGTTTACAGTAATGTCGTCTTCGTCTCCTTCGCCGAGGCAGCAGTAATCAGGAGGGCGGATGTCTTCCTTCAGTTCTGGTATCTACGGCAACATCAAACAAGCAAGTAACATAAAATACAAATGTTTTGTTTTTGCTCATGGTATTTTAAGTGTTTTTAGCCAATATTGGTCTGTTAGTCTGTCCACCACTGTCCAGACTGAAATATCTTAGCAACTATTGGATAGATTGTCATGAAATGTGGTTCAGACCTTCAGGGTCCCCTCAGGATAAATTGTAATACATTGAGTGAAACCTTTGGTTTATACAAGGTTTCATTTCACAATGAAATTTAAATTGTAGCCCCTTCACCAGTTCTCAAAGTGGGCCGGTTCTCAGCGGTACGCAGTACCGGTGTTGCGTCAAATACTGTTTCCCCGTTGATATGCGTTTCCCCCTACCTAAACCCGAACCAACCCTTATCGATAACGCTAACCACAGAGGGGGGGTGCTATCGTTATAACAGGAGGGAAACACTATTTGAAAGGATAACAGACTTCGACACAACATTCAGTTCATAGTACTGTGACATCATGTACTTCAAAATTCTTTGCACATTATATCACGTTTGGTCATTATTCTTATTCTTCTTTATTCTAAATAATCATTCATAAGAAAAGATCCCAGATTGTAATTAAGATGTGTTAATTATCTAAAGGAAAACATCAAATTTGTCTCTTTCACTTAATAATATGAAACTGTAAAGTCATTTTCTAGATACATATAATTAACATAATGATTCGCTGATTATAGGTGATTCCCGAAGGATGAGGAAATCAGCGTTTGGCCTCATTCTGATCTATCAAACAGCGCAAAATACACAACTTTTGGCTTGACAAGGTGCCCTTTTTGTAAAGTTCAATCCAGACAATTTATTGACTTGTACGGTGAAATTAGGACTGAAAAATCAATACTGTTCAAAGCTATGTGGTGCGAGGATGACAGCTGGAAATAAGGAGAATTCAATTCCTCATAGATTATGATTTCCATAATCATGTAGTCAGAAAAAGACAATATCATACCTGATCAAAAAGCTGGTGCTGAGCGAGATAACCCAAACCTTTTACTCCATCCTGGGTGAGCAAATGAAAATCAAAAACACCGTGTTAGAAATCACTTAGAGATCTTTCTTCGTTAACAATGCAGCACTGCAGCGAGACCCGATGAGGACGCACTTACTTTATTTAAAATGTATCGATCGATGAATTCATTGACCGTAAGCAGCGTCTGTGACCAGTCCTCGTCCGTGTACCTGGACCCAACCTCTACGGGAACGGTCCGACAGCCGGCAACGCGCCTCAAGTATTCTATGCTTTGCAGGAGGGAGAAAATGAATGAAATTGAAAACATCACTGTAATACAACAGAATCATTCACAAAATCTGGTTATACAGGATTCTAGCAAAGCTCAAAAAAATATGTCACGAGTGCACGTTCTGGATGCCCTCCTCCACCATCAGCTGAGAGTCAGATGCCAGGAGCCGTATGTCAGATGTCAGAGTGAATAGTCAGCTGTCAGGAGTCGGCAGCGAGAGGGAGGACAGTGAAGGATAATCTTAAACGGAGAGGCACTTCTATCAGACTCTGGTGGCAGACGGAGTCAGGACTCGGGGATGTTTTGACAAATAAACCAACCCTAATTGAGTTTATATTGTTCCCACATTTTAAGGCAATTACGACCGAAATGTACACTATACGTCATAGTGCCTGCAGGTAACAAACATCAGTAACAAACTGACGATGTCACGTGCCAGTGGTGCTTCGGTACCAGAGTCCTGCAGGTTTTCTGTCCCGACAGCTAGATAAGTGGCCTCAGCTGGTGTCACAAGTGTAAATCAGCCCGAGTACATGGCTAGACTGAACACAAGATTGGTTGTAGTGTTTAACCATGATGGAGGACTACATGCTCGTACCAACACCGAGAGTCGTTTTCTAAATAGACCATGTGACTATGATTATAAAACTCATTTATAATTTTCTGGCAGACGTTTGGTAGAGAGTTTGACTAAATGAGTTTAACATACTGCTAATGATAAATAATGGAAAACGACTGACATGTCATCTGGACAAAACAAATGGCACTCTTTAAAGGTGCTAAATGCCAGATTGGGAGCATTTTGCCTCTGCGTGGCTCTCACCATGGCAACAGCTGAGCTGGCGACTCGCAGCTAACGGTGCTAACAACAGCAACAGTACTGACAGAGCTAACAGTGTTTACCTGAGGGGGAACCGGAGGGTCGGCACTACGCTTTCCATGACGAATATCGTGTAGAGAACCTTTAATCGAACAAGAACATACACTAAAAAAAAGAAACAAACCTCCAGGGGTGTTCGTTGAGGGCGGGCCAGTGCTCAATGATCCCCTCTAAAATCACTGGCTTGAGGGGGAGCAGGTTGTTTGTGTTGAAGCTCTCCAGCGAGGGACGCTTTATCCTGGGAATGGCCAACTCTTCGTTGATCACAGGAGCATGTGGGCACTCGATCTTCATTCTCTGTTATTGAAACCAAAACAACCAAAGTCTTTAATTCAATTCTAAAATTAAGGGAAATTTAATTTTTAAGGGAAAATAACAAGAAAAACAGTGTGTCTGCGATAGGGCTGTCACGATATCACTTATCACTACACGATTATCGTGACCAAAGGAATTCACGATAACGATATCATCGCGATATCTACAGAAATTTTGAAAAAATACAATATAAATAAATAAAAACATCAATCGAATTCATCTTATCTTTGTTTATTATGCTTTTTGTCTCTTTTTTTTGTTGGGAGGTGGAGAGAAGTCAGTAACAATAACTGTATAAAATGATTTCAGAGGCGCTGGATTACTTACACAAATATAATCATATGTGTATTATTAACATGATATCAATATTTAATTTGGTACATCGCGATACCCCTAATCTGTGATTATATTTCTCTATAACAGAGCTGAAATGATTAGTCATTTAGATAAAATGATAAGATAAAATGCCAAAACTGGGAATTGAGGGTGTGCTGACTTTCTTTCTTTATGTGATAGTAAATTCTATATCATTAGGTTTGGGACTCCGGTGGGGCAAAAAAAAGCTATTTGAAGATTTCTCCATGGGCTTTAGGAAACTGTGATGGGCGTTTCTCACTACTTTCTGACATTTAATTTAATTGATTTAATTGCAATCCAGCTCCACTCTAGAGAGCAAATAGACATGGATAGTTAACGTGTTTGAATAAATGCTTTTTTAAAGGCAAACAAAGATACACAAAGAGAAACAAAGATGTAGTAACTTCAGAGAAGCTTATTCTAAAAAGTCCAGTTATTGTTTGTTGCAAACTTTGAATCAAGAATTTAGGCTGTGGCTGCACCACATAAAACTACCTTTCTATGTAGTTTTCCATGCGTACTTTTGATGACAAAGGTGTGCTTAGTGATCACCGAAATTAAACCAGCAGTACACATCTTATTTCATGATAATGACTGATGATTTCCTTCCTTTTATTTTTGTAAATTTGACAATAAATGTGCTAAGAATTCCAGGAGAACAATGTTAAAAAAGTTGCATTAAGTCTTTTTCCACCACTACCGAGGTAACTAATAACTTATGATAAACTAAAGTGACAAACTCACTTAGAATAATGTGTGTTTTAAATAAAAAAACCCTGGGACTGACCTTGACCATGGCGTGTTCACCTCCTTCTTCTTCTTTAGTGGATTTCCTGACTTCACCTTGCAGAATCCGAACAATAACCTGAAGTATATTATCCATGATGTCTGCACCCATGAGTAAACCCATGTCACAAGTCCTCACAGCCTGCAGCAGCTCATCTGCTGACGGATCTTCACGACACAGAGCGGCCACTTTGAACAGGCAGCCGTACGAATAAACGCGTCTCCATTCTTTGTCCACGTGGCGCCACGTTCCCGTGTTGAGTTTCTCCCACGAAAAATCCAAAATGATCTGAGCATTAAGCGTCCGGCTGGCGCCCGTGGTGTCGCTGTACAGCTGCCGCCTGGACCGTTTTAGCATTTCCACCACACTTGACTCCACTTTGTCGCTGAACTGCAGCGGAAACTGTTCCTCATTACGAGGCAGGACGGCGGAGATCTTTGACCACAGCGTGGCCATCGATGAGAAGGTCTGTATTTATGCTGTGGGACGGACAGTGGAGGTGAGTTAGGACAGCTCAGACTGAATCCCTAATGATAGTGCACAGCTAAATTTACATGCGCACTGTTTGGAGATGTTACTTCAACAATTCACTGTAATTATCGGAGGCAAAGGTCGGCATTTAATCTCAGTCTGGTCATGGGTCCACAATTAGCTAAAACTGCCCACCGTCATTACACACATACACACAGGACACTTGCTTTTTCTATTCGACAGCCTTTTTGCTGCAGTGAAACAGATGTATACACCTCATTTCAAAAACTGGCAACCACAAAACGCAGGTGAGGGCGTCGTGAGCCAGAACTGCGAGTGTGACACATGCACAGCGATGACACACTCTGTCACATGGTATCGGTAACCGCCAACTCTGCCTCCATGTGACTCCGTCCGTGTTTGGATGCTCTGTGAAGCTGGAGATGATGCCAAAGTATACGAGGCAGCCAACTTCGAGCACCTGATTCATTAAGTACAGAAACACGTGACGGAACAGAACTAAACTGAATGGTTGCATTTTAATATGCCACATACCTGAAGTAATCTCCAGTGTCAGGACAGTTATGACCGTGCAGTGCCCTCCAAAAGGACTCATACGAGTCTGTTATTCTGCACAGTCACACCAGCTGAAACATTTGTGCAACCTCTGACTTTACGTACATAATGCAAAAAACAAAACAAGCAGAAACTCCAATTATTTAGGCTGTTTGGGGGAATTACGGCCCTACTGCCAACTATTATTATGGAAGTCGTTAAGGAGGATGGGCAGAGTGAGACTTCACTGAAAGTGCACCTCACATTCAGTAATGGGAGGAAGATAATGATATTTTTCTTAAAAAAATCTCAGAAATTGGGATCTTGTGCCATTTTTAGATGACCGTGTATCCACTCTTTGCTCATGTTTACTCCTCAATCTCACAAAAAATAAATAAATAAAGGAAAACATAAAGAGATACACTGAAGGACCTGATGTTAGCTTTGCTGTGAGGCTGGATCATAATAACTTTAATTAAAAAGATATATTTAAACAACAAAATGCAAGTTGGATATGAGACATGAACATATGAAGATTTTGCTCATGTTTACTCCTCAATCTCACAAAATAAATAAAAAAATAATATAGAGATACACTGAAGGACCTGATATCAGCTTTGCTGTGAGGCTGGATCATTATAACTATAATTAAAAAGATATATTTAAACACCCATATGCAAGTTAAATATGAGACATGAACATATGAAGATTTTGCTGAATATATTTCGTTTGATTCTGAATCCTTAAGCAAACACAAAAAAATGAAATAATGGCTAAATATACACCATTTAATTGTTCATCACTATTATGTAGTCATATTATTTTTTTATATTAATCTTATCTCTAGGTGGAGGCTTCGAATAGGTCCAGTGGTTTTTTTTGCCTCTTCCTGCACTGTATATTATTAATTATTATTATTTTTTTGTTATGTTGTGTAGTATTAAATTGTGCAAAAATAAATAAAAATAAACATAAACATAATTATGTAGCCTACACATTTACCTTCACATTTTGTAAGGAATTATTGACAGACTGCTGGTAAAACATCCCAAAAGTCTTTACTATGTAAAGTAAACAACCACAGCTCTAACATATTACATAATATGAGGAACATGACATTCAGAGAAAACACTTTTTTTTGCAAACAGCTAGCATGTATAAATTATCTTTGCTTCATTTAACGTTAACGTGAAACGTAACAAACGTGTAACATTTGAGCTGATTAGCTAACACACACACACACACACACACACACACACACACACACACAAAGACAGGAAATTCAGTAAACCGACACATTTTTAAACAGTACCTTATTATCTAAAGCTGAATTGAAGACGTTAAATTATATATTTACCTGTTATCACGACATTTCCCCCGTTAGTCCCATATTATCTTTAAAACAGGAGACTGTAACGAGTACAGAAACATCCGCGTTACAGAAGCTGCCTCAGCCGTTAAAAACTTTACTGCCTGTGGGACGACAAAAACACACCGGAAGGGAACTCGGGCGGGAAACATTGGTTCCGCGATACGTTCATAGTGTCAAAAAAACAGGAATAAAAAGCTTCTCAAAAATACTGCACAAATACGTGAGCTCAGCGTTATTACAATTTAAGCAATTTCAAGGATGAAATGACGTTTTATGTTTAATTTAATTTTACAAGTACAAACTTTAATCTGCATTCACTCTGTACTCCAGTAGAGGGTAGTAACCTCTGCACATACTACTCTAAATCTGTAAAATGCAGTACTTTTATGTACTTTATTGATCCTAAATTGGGAAATTATTGTGTTATAGCAGCAGGTTATCCAAGCAATGCACAGGAACGGTACATAAAATGTACATGTCAACACTAAAGAAATATATCCATAGAATACAAAATATAAAGAATATTGGAATACACTATAAATATAACTGATTATTACAACTAGCATACAAAAACTAAATTATAAACATATATTAACCCACTACATACATTAGCGAGTATGCAATAACATATACATTAGCAAAGAGTGCAAGATAATATACATGTATACATTAGCAAAGTGTGCAAGTTACAATGTTTTGTTATTTAATAAAAAATAATTAAGGTAGTAAATGTGCAAATGTAGCTGTGCAAAATTCAACATGTACAGACTAAAACAGAATGGAGTGGTTGAGACAGAAACTGTAAAGCTGAGAGTTGTCTGTTATACAGAGATGAGAGATGAGGTATTGAAGAGAGTTTAGACAGAGGTGAGGTGTTGAAGAGAGTGAACTATATAGGAGACCCCCCCCACACACACACAACTGTTTGTCATATGTTGCCATTATCATAATGTGCATATACACCCTCCTACACTCTGCTCCTACACGGTCACATCTGTCCACGCAACCTCTCAGCCTTGTAGCTGCACAAACATCTGTCTTTCTGTTTTAGATCATCAACCAGCTGCAGTAAAGCTCAGTCAATTAAAACAAGACAGTGCTCCTGTGACAGCACAGCCTGATTTACATAGACATTTATGGAGACATGTTAAATAAATCTATCTCAACAGGTGAACAACAGAGTCCAGTCGTTATGTGGCATTGAGACAGCAATTCTCCCATCATAATAAATGATAGTGCAATTGAAACACAAACATTTGCTTCCCCCTTCTTCTCATTGCTCCTGCTACTCAGAATTTTTTATGTAAATACGGATATTCCTAGAAGGCTGATTGATATGTATCTCCTCACGCGAAGCTAGAACAATAATTGGGTTTGCCTTTTTGATGTCACACAGAGATATTTGAGTTTTCCGTATATTCAATTGCTTTTTTTGAGGGGTGGGGGAGCCTGTACAAACATGATAGGAAACCTTCGGCAGGAAAAGTCTTGAATCTATAAACACACGGCACTATTATCAAATGTCAAACACTCTATGAAATTCAAATAATCTCAGCGCAAACCGCGGAGCTGTTCCTGTATGTAAAGCAGATGGAGACAAGGGAAGAGACAGCCCGCTTTTCCAGGAATCACAGGGGATTTTAAAATGTTTCATGCATTTCTGTTCATTCTCACTGTGTAAACAGCAGAATTCTCGTGGCTCGAGCTATTGTTCACTTACTCGCATGGAGGTGAGAAATTACTGTTGAGGCCAAAACTGCAGTGTGTTGCTTTTTTTCTCTCTCTCTTTTAAGCTTTTGCTATTGCTTCTGGAATAAAGGGACTAAAAGAAAATAAAATAATCACAAATTGAATGTAAAAGAATAAAGGACAGGATGGAGAGCAGATGAAACTTCCAGAGTGTTTGATTACCTGAAGGTTTGAGTTGCACAGGAAACTGAATTAATAATAAATAATTGTGTGTAACATAACAAAAAATACGAATAACAGTCAATTACAATACAGTTTGAGGCAAAAAAAACTATGCCAACCCATTGCATCGAAAAAAAATTGGACTTATGGATAACATAAGTCCCTTTATAAACACACTGTAAGAGGGACCTCAGCTGGTCAAACACACTGTGTTCATTATTGTATGGGATGCTAGATGAATGCTGTTTTGTGTACCTGTGCTTGTGTGAGCGGTGGGGGTGGTCCCAGCAGGAGAGGCTGATGTATTATTCAGATACGTCTGACTCTGTGGTTGTAAGACGTTGTGGGGCAACACTGAAGGTCAGAGGCCCAGCGATGTTATTCCTCCCTGTGCTGTCAGAGCTGACTTCATGCGCACGCCGTTCTCCCAAATCTCAATCGGCAGGGGTCAGTGACCTTTCCCAGGTTTACACGGAAGGGGATGGAAATCGCTCTATCGGATCCTCCCAGGGCCTCGTTAGCTGGTGTCGCTCTGAAGATGTTTTTTTTTTATTTATTTTAAATTTGTGATTTTTACATGAGAATCAATTGTCAACCACTTTAAACTCTGATGATTGGATCTTCGCCAATGAAACTATTTTGTAAATGAAAGGATTTTGGTGAGCTGTCAAATTAAGAAAAGGTTTTCTAAACTCCTTCAATCCACTCTGACCAACGGAGAAAATAATTTTTTTGTTAACTTCAAGATGGTGGAGTTCCTTTCACCTCAATTTTTTTTATATCTCCTTAAATGAGAGGTTTTATATTTAAAAGAAATACTTTAACATTTTGTGGAAATACCCATATTTGCTTTCTTGCCGAGAGATAGATGAGAAGATTGATCTCAGATAAAGAGTAGTATGAGCCAATAGGGGTATTTCCCAAAATATCATCTTTAATTTAATTATTTTTTTACATGAAAATTAATTCTCAACAATTTAATACTCTGATGATTGCCTCGTCTCCAATGACACTATTTTACAAATCAAATTATTTTTGCGAGCCAATGGGAAATTAAAAACATATTTTCTGAAGACATTCAATACAGTTGAAACTAGAGACCATCTTGTGATGGGATTACACCAGCCGTAACGCCGATTCGGGCCAGGGGCTTAAAGTACGGAAAGCCAAGTGGACCATAAAAACTTCAGAAATGTAGGCCCAATGTCAAACCACCCCCTACAACCTCTCCCTACCCACTTCCACTCCGTTTGCGCGTTCGCGTAGAGGGTCTGCCTTATTAAGTGCCATCCCAAACCAATCAGCGGGGATTGGAAGTGGGTTATAAAATTCCTCCAACAGCGAGTCTGCATCGATGCCGACTTAACCAGCTGCCCTTACTGACGACGTGCAACACTGTTTTGTGTTCGCCATGGAACACGCTCCAATGTCAGTTCCGTGCGACTACCAGTACAAACATTTACTCGTAAACTGCTCAAACTAAGATAGACATTTAATATGTTATTCTTTGTCATACAGAGGTTAACAATTTAAAGTAAATAGATTGTATTTAGGATCAAATATACCCTTGTCTAGTCTAGAAAATGGTAACGTTAGACATGTTCATTGTAAAGTGTATATATATATATATATATATATATATATATACACACAAACACACACAACATACGGTATATTTCTTATTGTTTTACCCCTATCAGCAGCTATAACCCCATAATTTATTATATCTTCAACTGTGCATTACTGACTTAACAGTACAATAATGTAGTGCATTAATTCAGCTGTACAATAATCTGGTTTACTCTGGCATTATCACTGCATTTATTTATACACTATTATTTATTTAGATTTTAAATTTTCCCCCAGGGATCAATGAAGTATTTCTGATTGTGATATTTATTTATTGCTTGAGAGAGGGAAGTTCTTCCCAAAGTGGCCGCTGTATTTATACCCTGGAATTGGGCCGTAGTGCACCATCCACCCCCCTACTTCCGGCGCCCTTGCTCGGACCACACCCGTCTTTCGGAAGTACTCAAAACCACTTCTGTGGTAGTTCCCGCTACGGCAGGTGTCTCCAGGATCACATTTTGCCATGATGACTCACACACAGACTCACAAGGTGAAAACAATACCAGCGTCGCTGTCGCGACTGGTAAAAATAATCTGGAGCTGTTCTGGAGCTTTTAGTCATGTGACACAATGATTGCAACAATTGAGAAACTAGCAAGAATACGCTACATTTAAAAAAATGATCCAAACTAAAACTCTGCCCAGTGTGGCCAACTCTTTTCCAGTGAAAGTAGCTAGCAGCACTAGCTCCAAACGTCCCTAAATCGAGAGGGAAAGTCGCCAAGTCGGCAACACCGACAGCCTGTCCCTTCAGGCCTCCCTCCAAAGCCACTCCCCCAAAATTATCATTATGAACGTGAACAACGAACATGGCGAGTGTTAGTAGTCACAGAATGAAATGATAGGACGGGTTTATTACAGTCCCGCGACAGCCACAGATACCGGATCTTGTTCTTTTCTTTTGTCAGAGCATTTTATTTATTGATTGCTGTCGGGATGTAATGGAAATTTCAACAAACATAACAAAACATGTTTTTGAAAAACACTACCAACTGTAGCATTAATTTAGCCTACTTTGAAGTGAACAGTTTTCATTTTATACCTCTACAAATACAAAAATGTTTTGATCGGTTGTTTGGAATCTTGACTGTGCCTGAGTTTGTGCAGTAAACAATTAATTTGGTTTGTATTATAATTCCTTTTGAACCTGGGCTTGTCTCAGCCACGCTGTGAGAAAACCTCTCAGCAGTAGCAGTAGCAGCAGTAGCAGCAGCAGCAGCAGCAGCAGCAGCAGCATCTCAGGGTCTGCCAGCAGCCAAACGGGGCAGCAGGGCAGCATGGACCGTGACTGTTAGCAGCGTATTCCCAGGGGCCTACGAAGGCTGAACCGTCGGGACACCACAGCAGGGATGTAATCACCACCATTACGCTCCAGGTGCTGCTGAAATAAAAGATGGAAACAAGCCTCCGGTGGCGTTGCCATGGATCAGAATCCAATTAAACACTGTTTAGCTCGACACAAACTGCCAGTCGTAGCCTGTTGACTCATGAAATTAATGTATTGTCGAGGCACAAAGAAACTGTTGCAACAGAGAGTGCAGCATGACCCGAGTCAGGACCCATTCAAACCGCTGCAGCTTCATTCTTGGCTGATGTGAAATTTCATTAGGCAATTGAAGTGTCAGAGAGAAGACACAACACTGCATCTGCAATTCCACAATCTGGCAAATTTTTTCTTGCTCAGTTTTGAAGGTCATCTGTTTGCTTAAGCTTGCACACAAACACAGTACCTCTAAATGCAGTGTCACATTTATCCCCAAGGCAATTTATGCATACATAAAAGCTAGTGGAGGTGAAGGGTTGCTACATTCCTTGGGAAGCTGGTAATGGATATTTGGAGATGCCCCGAAGAGGTAACAAATGAGAGGAGTAAAGTTAAATGTCCTGTGAAATCATCAGGAGATCTGAAACAAGCTGCCTTTACAGCCTCGGGGAGGTTTCCACAGACAATTATCTTGGGCACACCCAGCCCCCGGCTCGGTGTGACTACAGGTCGGCGTTGCAGGTCTGCTCGCATACAGATGTTTGCTGGTAAGTCAGGGTTAGGGATGACGGAGCTGTCCCCTGGGTCACTGCGAAGAACATGGGCTCGCCAGCTTGGCGTGCCTCGACAGAGCGGTGTTAGTGGAGCGCTCTTGCCTGCCCGCTCCAAGCAGGTGCTCAGTTCCAGTGGCTTAATGTGGGACGCCAGAGTGCAGGCAGTCCGTCAAAACCACTTTGGATCAAATTAATGCAACCAGGTGTGCCCCTGCAGTCGGGGCACAGGTGACACCTGCTACCTCCCTTTAATTAGAGCTCAAACAGCTGTTTCAGGATAGACAGAGAGGGAGAGGGTCCCCAGGTTAGTCTGCTGCCTCAGTCACCACTTGATACTGGTCACATTTGATTATTGCTGCACGTTTTGGGTAATGCCGATACATAAATCAATACCTGGCAGTGGGGTAAATGGACGTTTTCACCCTTTAGCGGCGAATAAAAAAGTAATAATGAATGTGTGTTTGCCTGTTTGAATAATCTCCCTCAGAGCATATAAGAAGAGCATGGCAATTCCGGCCAAAAAAAATAAAAAATAGGAGACAAATATGAGTCACTTGCTAAGCAAGGTGAAGATAAAAGTGGAGGCAGTCTTCATCTTGTTACTGTGAAGAATCTTCAGGGGGCTGCAAGCTCTGAGGGTAGTTTAGGTAACTTTGATCTTCCTTGGATGCAGTAATAAGCATAGTGCAGATGAAGAGAGAGGGTATCCATCTTGAAATATGATTTCCCTTTGGTTCTTTAACAAGGCTAAAAAGAGGTGGGTGGTCAGCTCCAGGGGCTCCGCAGGAAACTCTAAGCTCCTGACAAGGTGCGAGTGTCGAGCTCATATACATACACGACTGTAGGATCTGAACAAAGTGATATTACTCCAAATGTTCAAGAGGCCCCTGTGGCTGAGGATCCTGTGAATCATTACTAAAACTGCACCCTCCCCACCCCCCCCCCCCACGGTCTGCAAGTCTACAAGTCACAAGGTGGAAGATCTGTGCCATAAAACTACATGAGGAGACGAAGGAACATTTCTAAATCTGCCTCCACACAGCATGCCTGGCGTGCTGCACTTCTGAGGTACAGGGAAAAAAAATAAATAATGACACTGGTTTGATGATTAATCTCTCTGCATACATATGCAAATATACAGTATATGCATTTTTAATAATAGGATAACAGTGCACACTCATGCAGGGATTTGAACTGGAATTAAAACATATCTTTTTGTAAATGGCAAAAAAAAAAAAATGTTTCCTTTACCAAGTCGAAACCTGAATCTCTCCAGCTGTAAACAGTTCAAAGGTCAGCCTCCAGAAGAGGTCCATTAACCAGCAGAGAGCAGTATTGTGGCAGCAAAGTCCTCCCCCACCACGGCTTAATAATTTAGTATGCAAAGAGGAAGCAGAGATAGTCGCGTATCTCATGCTTTCTTTTGTTGACAGTGTTTTGACTCCAAAGGCTTTTCATCAGGTCAGATGTATGAATGACGTCCCAAACGTTACAGAGAGAGAGGCTGTAAAACAGAGATTAAGACTTCAAAATCCTGGCAAGAGACACAACGTTAGTATTATGTGCTCTACAGAGAGACTCAAAGAAGTTGCTACACTTGCTAATGTAAAGCAGAATGATTACTTCAGGTAAATAAATAGGTGTCTGATGCAGAGATAAACAGAAAATGGCCGATAACTCCTTATTGAAAGAGTGGACATTTGCTAAACAAAATGTATGTAGAATATAGTTTTAAATCTATTTGTCCTGTTGCCATATTTGTTAAATTTAAGGGAGACACTACAGGCAAAAACATTGTTTTTCATGCACTGGATTCATTTTGAGATTTTGGGCCATTTCGCTTCCATAACACGTCTTCCTTCAGACTAGTGGAAAAAACCCCATCCAAAATACACATTTAGGTATTTATTTTACTACTTTGTCTATTTGCGATTGTAGATTTCTCCTAAATTCACCAAACGTTAGCATTAGATAATGCCTCATTTGCATATTTAAACATACAATTTCAGAAAACTTGTAATACAAAAAATAATTGTCTAAATGTAAGTAATCAACTGGGGATGTTTCATGGTGATATCTATTAGTTAAAGTTGTTTACCCTATTCACTTGTAGTGTCTTGCAAAATGTATGGAATTCACAATACATATCTTTAAAGGCTGTTTTCTGTGAGTCTGATACTGTGAGTCAGAAATCTTCACTTCAGTAGCACTTACATCTACCAAACTTCCCAGTTTCATTCTTATCTATATTCTGAAGGTTTTTACAGAGGGGTTTGTTCATATATCATTCGTAGCCTGATTATACAACATTTTATCCTTAAAAACATGGCAGAAATGGATTTTTTTATGGCTGTTGACAGTATTTTCTGATTTATGGAGTAATAAAAAGCGATATCCAAAATTCCCTCAACAAAAACCTTTGACTTTAATATGTCAACAAAATGAAACAAAACCTGGCTTCATCCAGTGTTCAGATTTCTATTCTGGAAAGTTATGCAAAATAGTACATATCTCATAAAATAATGCCTCATTTGCATATTCAAAAATACATTTTCAGAAAACTTGTAATACAAAAAAAAGTCTTAATGTAAGTAACCAACTGGGGAAGTTTCATGGCAATTTTACCCTATTCACCTGGGGTGTCTCCCCGTAAAGTTGGAAAAAGAGATGTTTTCAAAAAAGAGATGTAAATCTATGTTTTTGTACCTATTACAGATACAAGAAAGGATCCTTTATTCTTTTCTTTGTACTGCACCGGCTCACAAAGGTGACAGAAGACCAGAGAGACATCCAGAATTGAAAATGAACACGCACAAAACAACACATAACAGTGAATACACCTGAGGCAAGAATGCCTTTTGGCGGTTTGTGAACAAATAAAAGCTGTGGGTGTCTGACCTTGGCACACGTTACCAGCTTCAAACCGGGTCAGCAGTCACCTCTACTTGAGAAAAGGAGTCTATTCTTCAATTGTGTGCAAGTTGAAGTCTAATGCGGATGCATCCACAGAGCTGTTATGTCAGTGTATGGGAGGGTAAATGTTCGCACTTGTTTGCAGTGGAAGGAGGAAGATGGTTAATTTTGGTGGCACCTGTGACCTGCCGCCGTTTCTGTCCCAAACAAACTGCCTCGGTGAATAAGGAGGGAGAGAGGAAGATGCATCGTGGCAGTTGTTTTTGTCCCAGCAGCCTTTGGGCGGACGTATGCAGAGCGCTGCCAAAGTGTCATCGCACGGTATTGATTTCGGAAACCTCGGGAGCTGATTGATGAATTTCCACTCTGAACAATGAGCGTTCATTGGCTCTCCGTTCAGTTCTGCATGTGTGACCGAGATGCTCCATATGGGGGGGAAAGCCGCCATATTTTCCATTGTTTTTAATGACGGTCATTATCCTTTCAAACCCCCCCTTCAAAACATACATTACTTTCCTTGCATTTTATCGAGAGTGTTTTGCAGGAGCTGGAGCCAAAACACAAATGAAGCAGCGCAAAGCAACTCAGTCCTTCAACCAGCTGCCTCTCCGATGAACAAACACATCACAGACACATCCCTGAACATGCCCAAGGGCTCTTATCACCTCCAGCTGTCAAATGGGTGCTGATCCATCATCCAAGTTCTGTGTTCACATTGTGACACTTTGACCTCGCTGAATAAATCTTTAATATGTCTGAATAAGTTGGATGTTTGTTGTTTTTGTGCTGGAATTTACAGGGAAGAATTTCCATGTTTCTATTTTAATATCCACACACGTCTACTGTGTGTGTGGGTTTGTGTGTGTATGTGCCACCCTTCATAAGGTGTTTATCGTCTTATTGAGGGAAAGTTCAACAAGGACAGACACATTGTGGCCAGCCGTTGCCAGTTTCTTTCCTGCACTTATTTTTTTCACCCAACACAGCCGACTTTTACAGATTTCCTTTGGCAGATTTTTCCTCTTTTTTTTAGCTCCTCATCAAAAACAAATTGTGATCTATTCCCTGCTACCTAAAACAACAACATTGTATTACTGGTAACCTTGGAAACTGTAGTCTTGTTTGAAATGGCTGTAGCTAGTCATTCAAAATTTCAAATTATTCAACCATCAGCAACTTTCAAATATTATGACATAATTTCAACTTTGCATGAATCAAAACCGCCCTGATGATCAGGATATGATTTTCCTCACCACAAGTGCAATTTTATCAACATAATTCCCAACACACCTTTATTTGCAGCACAGTAAAGAGGATTTAGCAGAGTTGCAGTAATCAATAACAGACTTTGTGGACTTAATCCATCAAAAACAGTTAAAATGTGTGTGGGAAGACCCTTTGATTCTCTGTCTGGCCACAGAAAACATTTCCAGTTGCCATATTTTCCGCTGTTAAAAACACTGAGATGAATCCTGCACTTGTAGGATGTGGAAGATTATGCTGCAGGCAAACTTGGCAAGACTCACAAGCTTGTGTTTGAGCTCGGATAGACTAGAGTCTATCTGGTGTAACTGGTGGAACGAACTCAAGCCTCTCCCCTGATATGCCCCTCTGATCTGGATGCTAATGCTTTAAAGTAAAACATAGAAATATTGTGATCTATCTATTGTGTGAAATCGTGAAAATAAATCTAGCTGTTCAGCTCAAGTCATTCTTTAGCAGTGCAGTCTTCTTCCAGAACAGAGAGGAAATGCACACATACATGCCATAGATTTCACACTTGTACAGTACATACATAAACATAATTGTGCCAGCAAAACATATTCCCCAATATAGAGAATAAGTTTAAAAGAAAAATAGGTAACACTTCATTTTACAGGTCCCCAAATTTCATGGTAATTAGATGATAATTAGCAAGTAACCTATTTGAAATTTCTTTGGAATTACTGCCAAATTACCCCAATATTTACCTCATAATTTATCGAAAATTACTTTTTTATAAACATTATTTAATGTTACCAAAAATAATAATGCACACAGGTTCCACCTATAATTTTAGCATCAAGTCACTATAAGGAATCACCCCTAAATTACCACCATGCAAAAATATATTATATTTGAATTCTCCTGAGACACACACACTGAGAAACTAAATAAAATTGGGAGACCCTCCCTGCTTGATTTCAGCTGGAAGTGATGAGCTCAGTTCTGGGAGAAAAAAAATAAACAGTAGACGCTGCTGCTTAGAAACAGAAGAATGATGCACAGCTGAAAAAACACCTACTTGATTCTTTGATTTCTTCTAAGTTTATCAAAACATATTGTATTTTCATAAAATAGTTTTCACCTTACAGTTTTCTGCAATTGCCACAGAGACAAAAAAAAACTGGTACAATTATTGAAACCACTAACTCATGTCCTGTAGCTGTATATCTATTGACCACGTATGCTGAACCATGAACACACCGTCTGCTTTACACCAAGTTTGAAATTCTGAAACACACTTTGTGCAAATATCTACACAGAGTATACTATATTAGAAACATCATTCAAAGCTAAAAGCCTGTGTCTGTTGTTTGCTGCCACTGAAATACCTTCACTCAATTATCAAACACCCAGAATGCACCTGTGGAAACAGCTGGAACCAATTAGATCACTTAGAAATCAGAGCTTGAACCCTAAATAGGAGGATTCAGGTTAATTCTTTGGTGTGAACAACAATGGAGGCCAATTTTGGAGAGAGAGAGGTAGAGGAGGAGGTGTGCAATATACGTCATCTTCAGTCAAAGTAATTGTGTCCGATACTGTTATGAGTATTGAGAGTAAACACATTGCATTTGTGTATTAATAGTGTTTTATACTCCGCATGTGTGAAGAGCTATTTATTTGGTGTTTGGTGTGTATAAAGTTGTGATGCAAAAATACCATTCTTAGAAGAGTTAATATAGTTTTGAATGAAGGGTTTGCTTTTAAGAGGGATTTGTTGAGAAAAAATACAAAATATCACCAACCTGATTCTATAATCTACGTTTGAATAATGTGTATAACGCCTACTGTAAAATATCTGCCTTTTTTTCCTCCATATATCTCTTTTGCTTCATCCGTTGCCCTAAAACTACATGATCCTCCATTACTCCCACCACAGAAATATCTACTCCGCGTTCCTATGTCCTGCTCACCATCCTGTCCATACCACATCCACACCTTGGATATTCTCACAGAAAGACATTCAGATATTATTTACACCACAACGTAGCGCACCATCTCAGTCCACAGATCAGGGTTTTCAGCCTCTCCTTCAATTTATAAGCTTTACACTATAGCCACACATTTCATTTTTTACCCAGAGTACAGTACACAAGGGCATGATTACCTCCCTACCTGTGTGATGGAGACATTTCCTCCATGACTTGGGGTCCCTTCATGCTTTCATTACAACACAACCATACATCTTCCCTGTATCTTGATGGCGTTCGGGGAGTGCAGCAACCATCTGGGGAAGCATACAGACATACAACACTGTATCATTTGTGGCAACCTATCAACACCAACCTCACCTTTTTAATTCTGATTTAGAGGGAGAAGCGAGCGGCTGGGCGGAGGTGCTGATGATACAATCCCCTTCACGCCGGGCCCACGGAACAAAAGAGACCACAGAGACCAGCTCTCCTCCAAGAGACACATGAATCATCTCTGACAAGGCTCCTCCTCCCGCCGTGTTGCCGCCATGAATTATCTACCTCAGTAAGGGCCTTGATCAATTAGTCAATCGCTCAACTGCGGCCCTCAATTAACAAGGTGATTCCCAATGCTGCTGGCTCCTAACATGTTGTGCATTACTTGACGCTGCCAATTAAAGCGATGCTCCGCCACAGCTCTCAGAGCCGATGCGGGTATAAGTATACTGAGGGATTCATCTATAACCATTCTGTGCCTGTGAAGCTGAAAATGAGGGGGTAGAAAGCATCTCTCTTAGATTGATGTGCTCAGGGATGCTGTTAGAGAATTGATTTTGTTATAAATTCAGAGAGAAGGTGCCAATCACCTGTGTTGGCAGCCAAAAACACCCAGTCTGAACAGAATTTGAAACGAAAGCAGGGGTAAAAGGAGACGTCTGCGGGTTCAAACAGAATACAGATTGGCAGTGGGATGCGAGGGGCCCCCAGTGCGCCAGAGCAACATACCACTACCCTAAGTCCACTCCAATAGACCGTTGCATGTGTCAAGGGGACTCTGGTGCGTGAGGCTTGCTGTAATTGGAGCAATCTGTTCCCTTGACCTGGAGCTGCTGAGAGCGTTACACGTTTGAAGTCATAACCCTGGCAAGATGTCCTCCATTTCTCACCGCTGGCGAGCGGACGCTGCTGCCCGTTCGAGAAGCCTCGGCCGCTGCATGCTCTTCACTGCAGCTAAACGCCCTTTGACATTTGCACTTATGAAGTGCCAGACTGCTGCCATCATGTTTGCATGCTTGGTCTGTCCCGATTCCCATTTCTGTGTGTGAGTTGGAAAGACAATTTCAAGAAAGTACAGTAGGTGCTGCGGAGCTTGAATCCACGTGTGTTTAGTTGCCTTTAAATGTCTTATTTTCCAATATTAAACCTGGTGTGTCGCTTTCTTAAAGGTTAATCTTTGAGCAGTGACTTTGAACTGCTATTGACCATAAATATGACTGATAAAACTTTGAATTTGTGTGTGGACTTTGTTGGACAGAGTTAGGCTAGCTGTTCCCCCCTGTTTCCAGTCTTTGTGCTAAGCTAAGCTAATGGGCTGTGGTATCAATCTTCTCATCTAACTCTCGGCAAAAAAGCGAATAAGCGTATTTCCAAATCAAATCTAAACAAAAAGGGAAACAATACAGAATCCAGACTGTTGTTTCTATTTCTTAAAAAAAAAGCAGTGATTACATCATCATTTGCTTCATTTTATAATAGTTAACAGAAATGATCCCCGTATTTTTGTAATAACAAACAACCCTTGTGCTGTTACCATGTCTACAAATCTGTCGCCCATTCAATGACCATGAAAGACCTCCACAATTTGCCTCTCGATGCTCTGAAGTGAATCAAATAACAAACAATACTTTGGCCATTTCCAGGCTTGTCTCATCTGCACGTACTGTAGGTGCCATTTGTTTGACTTCACTTCACTCGGCACAGCAGTGACAAGGCGGGAGAGGACGTTTGAGGGAAAATGTCCAGCAGGTCTCAGGTGATCTCCGTAGAAGTGCTAACCCATGTAATAGAACGACTGTGTTCTCTCCCAGCTCGAGAGCACAACACATGAATGGCCACTCAAATCCTCGCATTAATATTGGAGTTGATAGACTCCCATCAAAGCTGCTGGGCCAGATGCATTACATTTCCTGGCTCATTGAAAACACTTTTTTTCCCCCCACTTCATTCTTTTTTCAAATTAGACATGCTTTGTTGGAGGAGTGTCTTCCTCAGATGAGAGATGAGGGGCTGTAGATCTTTTCCAGAGCCGACTGCTGAAACAATCGTGCTCACACTGAGATACATCTGCCTTTATCTTAAGTGGTTGCGATTCTTTGAAAAGACGCAAATGTAATTTGAGGTAATGTCTAGTTATGGCACCTCATTCTGCTCCTTCGAATAAACAAGCAATCTCATCTAGGGATTTTTGTCTTATCCGTGTCCAGCCTGTTTGCATGAAAAGGTGTATAAATGCAACGATAATGCGCAAGGCATTGAGTGTGCAGTAAGAAAGCCTGGTAACATTTCATTTTACAGGTCCGCAAATCTCATGGTAATTAGGTGATAATTAGAAAGTAACCTATTTGAAATTTCTTTGCATTACTGCCAAATTACCCCAATATTTACCTCAAAATGTATCGAAAATGACTTAATTAAAAACATTATTTAACCATTATATGCTAAAATAGCATATAATGGTTAAAATAGGGCCCTTAGGCTTGAGAAGCAGCTGTGCGCAGCTCTTCATCGGAGGTGGAAAACCAAAACTAATAGAAGACACTTCTGATCGGGCACAAATCTCACCATTGTGTAACTTATTTTCTACACAAATGTAACCTGGTAGCTAATGTAATGATTCAGGGAGTTTTTTTAAGTTATTTCAAAGAAGTTATTTGCTAATTATAATCAATTTATCAGCAGACATGGAAATAAAGCATATCAGTTGACTTTGTATTCTTTTCCTGGAAATGTATTAAAGAAATTACCAGCTATTGGGAAATCGGGAATATAATTATTAAATAATGTTTATAATAAGCCCAATTTAGCCCAACCATGACGTTTTCCCTTAACCTAACTCAGTGTTTTTCTTGCCTGAACCGAAGTTAGTGGTTTTCTTGCCTAAACGTAACTGCAGACGTTTGTGTGGCGTACAAATGACACGTGAGAAGCGGTGTACAAATGACACACGAATGACACACGATCAACTTAATTTTCTAATTGCATCAAATTTTTTGGCTTTTAAACCTTCAATGTGTAGTAAGTTGTCGTGCTGTGCTGTTCGACGTACAGGAATACTTCCACCTCCATCTGTTTTCCTACACCCAGAGCAGTTGACGTCTGTAGGGCTCCATGTGAGGCCATCTCAATCATTTTGTACATGTATTCCCTCATGCCCTGTCTGTACCTGACAGCCTGCATAATTGCAAGACTCCTATGGGTCATGCAGGTCCTGATAAAGGCAAGTGGGGAAAGGAATTTTTTTTTTCAGTAGCTGCAGATGTTTTTTTAATCAAAAGAGAATATTACAGGTGTGATCAGAATAATTGAATGTAATTAGCACACTGCTGCTTCCAGCTATATGCATCGTTGTGACCTAAATTAGGACATCACTGATGCTCTGCCTTTCATCCTGCAGTAGTCCCCAGCCTGTTATGCACTAATTTCACATCATCATCATATACTGTCTATATATATGTATATATATAGACAGTATATGATGACCTGTGGCCGTTAAGTCAACAACAGTCAACGTCCTGTTGCTCGCGCTTGTGCTCGCACTACGTAGACGTGAGTGAGCATCGGTCAAAACAGTGAGGCGACACACACGAGACTGAACGTTGATAGCTAAAACCACAGTATATATATTCCACATGCCTGGCAGTAATGTTAGCTTACTTGTCCAATAGGAATTTTGCCAGCTCGGGTCCCAAAACCAAACGAAGGTCACTCCATGAATCGAAGGCCCGGCCGATGTTAATCCTAGTTTTCCCCCCTGACGGCGGTCACATTGCTGTTTTGCAAGACGGGCTTCACAAGATATAACTTTGGTTTTTTTTGTGCTTCCGTGGAGTTTGTGTTGTTGTCTGAGTTGTGGTGGAGGCTGGTCGTTTGTTCTAACCGAACGTTAGATATCGTTGCACACTGTTAGCCCTGTAGTGGAGCTGAAGAGTGTACTCATACTCATACTGTCTGTCTGAATATACCTGTATTCACCCTCTGTCTGAAACGCTCCGTTTTAGCGCCTGTCCCTTTAAGACCCCCTCCAGAAAAAGCCCAGTCTGCTCTGATTGGCTTGCGAGAAAAATACAGTGCACCTTTGAAAAGGTAGTTCTCAAGCTGTGGGCGGTATATTCCAATGAGCCTGCTTGTGACTTAGGAAGGGGAGCCAAATCTGAATGGCTTGTTGAATCACATATTTTCTGATCTAAGCAGCCCACAAAAAACTGACTGGGTTGTCTTATTTTACAGTTTGTGGGTTGGTAGGCACTCCAGATACCCAAATGTATGAGCACAAGCACTGAAAAAGTGACTTTTTCATGATATGTTCCCATTAATATCTTCTGCATGCACTCACAGGCTGTTAAGTGCAGTTCCATACATAATAAAACAAGAATATAAGCGAAAAAGAATATATGTTAACACTATGATTCTGTTAAAATGACGATGCACATAGTGTCCTTCCTTTGTTGATATGAAACTATGTTTTTGCAGGCTAATTTAATTGTGTTTTCTTCTCCCTACTTTTTCATAATGAGATTTGTAAGATTTGCAAGCTCTGTTGTCATGACACTGAACACTGATACACACATAAGATATTAAACACAAAGTGAATAAATACCACAGTTCCATACACTGAAGTTCTCTGCTCGAGTTCTCATTTCCTCTCATTTACTGCATATGTTACCTCCAGCTGTGTAAAACAACAGCATTCATTACACAGTGGGACATTAACATCCAGATAATATTTGAATCTATTGCTGCTGTTTATAGTTGTTCATGAGAACAGCCACCAAGCTAATCAGGACTTATTTGACTGAAACCAAGGTTTCATAAAAATGCGAGAAATATGCATTCTGCTGTTCTGACCACTTCTGAGGAACTATTTCTACCACCACTAATGTGGTTTATGTTAGGAACCACACGTTATGTACTGTATATCAAGTGGGTTTACTTTGAGTGAACACCAAAGTAATGTAAGTGTTGCAAAAGTTGAGCAATCTTAAAATATTGTGAATTATTGCACTGATAAAAATGATTGGTCAAAGATACAGTATGGGATTGTGAGGACCCACACACTGCCTTTAATTTTATTAATTTAATCAATGGGGTCAAAGGTAAAAACAATGGCACAGCCAGCGCAGAGCAATTTTACCGCTCATCATGTGTAGGCGTCTTTAGTATATAGAAAAATTATATCATAATCATGTAATTACATTCATGTGCAAGTCCGATATTAAAAGGAAGAATATCTATATGAATAGACATACAAGTATAATTCAATAGGAATATGTCTGTATCTACATATATGATAACACTATCAAACAGGTGAGTGTAATTATACAAGACACTAGGGGGCAACAAGAGAGATAAAAAAAGCATATGTAACGTGTAATGAGTAAAATTGCGTTTCACAGAAGTGAAATATCACAAATATTCTTTATATACAGATTTTACCCAGTGTGTGGGTACTCCTTGTATTGCAATAAAAAAATATGCACACGACTTCTCTAACTCATTCAATGATACCAAACAATTCAGTATCTATCTGGAATACAATGTGAACTCTAATTAAAACTCAACTAGTTTACTATGTTTTAAAGTCACTGCTGCAATTCGAGATCATAACAGTTATGGTGAATGTTCTGTGCCATATGAAACGGAGAACCCGTTAACACCCAGATCGGACATTTTAAAGGACTTTTCAGATTATTTTTTTTTATCACGCAGCCAGAAAATTACATGATGAACTGATTCTTGAGGAACAAAAGCCTCATAAATCAACTTTACAAATGGGCATCATCACACACACAATCACCACAGTGGGGGGCAATCACATTTTTAATTATAGTCTTTTACCACTAGGTGTTTAAGTATGTGGGTGGTCATGACGTCATTACGTAAAGACTACGTAGCACAAAGAGAGCATCCACACTATAAACATGTTGGGTTTCATTGGTGCATTTATATTTCTATTACAACATTTTGTCATACCTCACATTGCACCCAAGCTGTCAGTGGAAGGGGAATCTCTCATTGAGTGGTTTTCTCCTCCTCTTTTCTTCACTGGTTATCTTTTTACGGAGTTTTCCCTCGTCTGCTTCAGAGGGCTCGGGCAGGGTCGGGAACAGTTGCTGTTGTGAGCCCGTAAAGCCCATTGAGACATTTTATGTGATATTGAGCCGCACAAATAAACTTGACTTGACTTCACAAGGCTTTTCCTCTGGGTGCTCCAGTTTCCTCCTGCAGTCCAAAGACATGCAGGTCAGGCTGACTGCAGCAGCGTCTGACTTTCCCACATGTGTGAATGTGAGTGTGAAAGTGTGATAGACTGCTGACCTGTCCCAGATGTTTCCCGGCCTTAATTCTCCCAATGCACGCAGCCACATTTGGAGCCTGAATAGAGAGAAAAAGCAGGTATAGACAATGGATGGATGGATGGACGGGGGGGTACGACACTAATCATAGGTGTCCTCCCACTGTTGAAATCCGCCATGTTTCATGTAGCAGATGGTCAGACTTAATGAATGAAGAATCTGTGAGCTGGAAAGCAAACAGATTCATTTGGGTTACAATGAGATGACTGAACAAATCCAGCTCACCAACTCACTGGTTTGGCTCATCAGACATGGTCTTCACGGGCATTATAGTTTTGACTAACATACCTCAGTGTTGTTTTGTGTGGCGCATAATTTACACAGGAGATTTGTCAGGCTACATCTAGCAGCCAGTCTGAACACAAGTCAAACTCATTTATGTCCTGCACATTTTCAGAATCAGGTTATTTTCTCCTAGATATTACATACTATATACAACTAATTAGCACCAGAAAATATGAAAGGAAATGTAATGCCTTCTGGTTTATGTTTTCTATTAACATAATGAGGAACTGTTGTTGATTAACATATCTGACCAGTTACAAATGTGTTGATACTGAACGTATCAGCCTTGCAATACAATATTAATAGTAGCCATTAATTAATTGATAGACCCCATGATGACACATATTGAGTGACAGCCCCCTCATTTGCATAATGAGGCAGAAATGCATAAAGAAATGTAAAAAGAAATGTGTAAAGAAAAGAATACAGAAATAAATACGTTTGGGGGAATAAATAAGGGCTGACATGCAAAGGGAAAATTGAGCATAAATAAATAAATGCATAAATACATAAATAAATACATACATATAAAATAAATATACAATTAAAAAAATGCAAAAAATAAAAAATAAATAGATGCAAAAATAAATACATACATTTTAAATGTAATACAAATACCTACATAAATAAATAAAAAGGAAAATTAAACAGAAGGGTAAATAAATAAAGGAATTGATACAAAGATAAATAAATACATAAGCAAATTAAAACAGAAATATCAATTTATGTCACATTTGATCAATTAATTAATGACTACATTAATTTTTTAATATTATTTTTGCTACATTTAATGACATATTTATTCATCTATCTACTCATTTATTTATCTACTCATTTATTTTTTATTTTGACAGGTTCGGTCCACAAGGACGTTTGTGACATCATCAAAAATAAGTTGAATTCGTTCAGTTTTAGGCTTCTATAAACCAGTTTTACTGACCGTGAATTGTTATATATCCGTCGAAAAGCTCAGAATCTGTGTAACACAACATGAACAGCCAGTAAAAGGCACATAAAACTATAGTTAGTTAAAGCTAGAAGAGAGAAGGTTGGTCTTTGCACAATATACTATAGGTTTAAGGACACTCAAAGCGGATTTATATCTTCAAATATTATCCTTAACATGAATATATCTTATGAAAGGATGGTAGCTGATGCCGGCCCTGAGCACAGGATCAGTCAGGATCAGGAGCTCTCTTTCTGATTCCTGAGGTGTAAAGCTGCTCTAATAGCCACCATAACCACACCTGCATACCAAAGAGACTCTCTTATTCACCCAAATTACTGTGCAAATTACTGTGCAAAAAATATCTAAAGCTAAATACGCAAACCAAAACATATCTGATTTATCAGTAATCCATTAAACAGGCCAGACCAGGTCCAAGGTAGCGGATAGAATGACCAACGAGCCCCGATAAGAAATGAGTGCTCACTCTTCAACCTTTATCCTCTTCAGAAAAATCCAAATATGCAGACTCGGTCTATTTAAATTTTACTGGCATTTTAAATGGGAGGTTCTCACATTAAAGCCAAGTCCCATTTCTGTTAGGCAAAGAAAGCAAAGCTCAGGAGTTATGTTATTATAAGGTAAGAAACCCTCTTGGATTTAGTACAATTACACTTTTAGGAGATGAGCCCTTTTCAGATATGCACACAAATATATAATGTGAGCACTTCATTTTATATCCCACTTTTGTGGTGCTCCCCTTACATCTTTTGCGTGATCAATATTTTCTTTTATGTGCAATATGACCGTGAAACCATGCAATTATGATGAATTTACAATTTAGCTGCTGCCATTATGGGTCAATTAATTTGAAAGTCACCTTATATTTTCTAAATAGCTCTTTTGTGTGCTGCAGCTTTAAATGTATAGACGTGGTTGTTCAAGTCTGTGAATAAGCAGGCTGCACCTCGGCTTGCCAGACATTAAGCATCAAAATGTGTGTGAAACAGGAATTTTGGGGGAACAAACTTTTACTGGCACCATTTTCAACATTTCTCTTGTACTTTTTTACACAAATTGTCATTGTTTCAGTTGTGTTATGCAGCTCATTCAAGCTTACTTTATTAATGCAATGTGTTCCCTTTATTACACTACGCTGGCTTGCTGGTGCACTTCTGTTTATTAATGTATAAATGCTGTGTTGTTTGCACGCTGGTGTTTTGTGACTGCAGATTTCTGCCATGATCCAGCATGGAATCATTAGTTTATTGTCAGCAGCCTCAGAATAATATGAAGTTGTGAAATTGAAAACACAATTCGCAAAAAACAAAACAACAACAAGAAAAAAAATCATCAGTGTGGTTGTTTATTTAAAAGAGCCAGTAGAAGTGACGGTTGGAAATTTCAAAAAGCGACTCCCATATGTAGTTCCAGCTTTGAAAACAGCACAGTTTAGAATATTATTTACAGGTCATGAAGCCAGAACACTGAACATGAATAATAACAACCAACACCATCTGGGGAACTTCAAAGTTTCACATTAGCAAGTAATGAACATTAGTGTTATAAAGAGGGTCACTGAGCAAATCTAACTCACACAGAGTGTTCCTTCATTCGATACACCCTTCTAGAAAGCAGCAAATGCTTGCAATAAACCAGTGAGTGAATATCGGCTTTATAGCATGTGGATGAAACCACATCCATTATAAACACTGTGGCTGCGGCTCCCTGCCCTGAGCTTAAACTGCTGTGACTAGAAATCCAGACAAATGTTTAACGCTCTGCCCAACACAGGCAAAGACTTCTGTTTGGACCAAGACAAAACCTGACATAGTATATACAGGCTCATCCTTTGTTCTCATAATTGTTCATGATAAACAGAGAGTGATATATGTTGGGATGATGTGTATGAAGAGAGGGGTGGGCCCAAGCTGCAGAACAACTACGACTCAAAAGGACAACAGAGAGACGCAAAACAACAAAGAGATGCAAAATGACGCAGAACAACCACAAAGAGACGCAAAACAACTACAAAGATGCAAAATGACGCAGAACAACCACAAAGAGGCGCAGGATTACCACAAAGAGGGGCAAAACATTTACAAAGAGATGAAAAATTATGCAAAACAACCACAAAGAGATGCAAAACAACTACAAAGAGATGCAAAATTACGCAAAACAACCACAAAAAGACGCAAAACAACTACAAAGAGATGCAGGATGACGGCAAAGAGATGCAAAACAATTACAAAGACACACAAAATGACTAAAAAGAGACACAAAACGACTTCAAAGAGGTACAAAATGGCTCAAAACAACCACAAAGACATGCAATATCACTACAAAGAGACACAAATAGAAGCAAAACATTGACAAAGAGATGCAATATGACTACAAAGAGACAGAAAATGATGCAAAACAACCACAAAGAGGCACAGGATCACCACAAAGAGATGCAATATAACTATAAAGATAGACAAAACGACTACAAAGATATACAAAACAACTATTAAGAGACACAAAACTGCAGAGGACACAGCCGCATTGTCTCTTTCCGTCTGGGTGTGTTGCTCTTATATAGGAGGGGTAGGGGCCTTTTACATGTCCGTGTCCAGGGGACCGTCATCTCATAATCTATCCATGGCATTTGAAGTTATAAATTGCAGTTATTTATTCATGTAGTAACATTTAAAGTTGTTTATTTGGCGTTCATTTATCACACCGAGTAAACAATGTAACTATTAATAATGTAGTTTATCATTGCCAGGAACCAGGGCTTTAAATTTGAGTCCTAACACATTTTTACTAATTTTCCAAAGGTTTCTAAACCCGCCCCTGATAGTAAACAGGCAATAGGCCATAACTATATCAAGGCTAAGTGATGGCATTTTTCTGTTTCATGTAGTTTTTGCACACTGACACCATGCCGGATCTGAAGGTGTATTGATTCAGATGAAAAAGCTACACATCAGGCGAGGTGAGAAACAGGAAGAGTCTCTGTTTGTGAATACCGAGCTGCATATTTGGACACCATTCATCGTACTGTACCTCGGAACGGTTTTGCTTGAACTTGTTTGGTATCATAACTCTGACAGAAGCCTCTTGTGCAGCAGCAGATGTGTGAAAATAGTCTCCATGATGTGAGAGCCGCGCAAGACCAAGTACAAACTGGAATCTTTCTAATATGTCGCGTTTGCTCTTCCCTCCTCTCGCTGAGTGCTCTGTAACAACTCAAAACATTGCATTATTTATGTGTATGTGATTTTTTTCCCCCTGTCTCTCGATGAAGAAAGATGACTTTATGTTCAAACGCTTGTGGGTAATGCCTCGTCTTTTAACACTTCTTCCTCACACATGCAAAGGGTAGAGATGTAATTGAGAGTAGAGATGTAGGGTTAGAAATAATGTGGAAAATGCAGCAAAAATGATCTATAAAAGGCTAAATTACACATTTGCCTGTTTCACAATGTGCTGCAGCAATGTTTTGATATGAGCACTTACACAGGTTTGGAGGGAATTTGTTGTGAATTGTTGTTACCTGCTCATGAAAAAGTCATTTTATAGTGACTGTTGCCTCAGAAAACTGGTGATCTGGAACCTCAAGATTCACATCATCTGGGCGGAGATGAGCCTCAGCGAAACAAGCTCTCTGCTGTTGAAGACGGGAAGTGCTTTCACTGATTTCATCCATCATCCAATCCATGCTTTGACTGCAACCTGAAGGGCGCAGCATCCATCGTGATGATTAGTTTTGGTGTTACACCCATATTTGGTGGCAGTGAGGAAAATCAAGGCGAGTTCAAGACCTGGATTTGTCTGCAAAATCCTGCTGTCTACACTTTATCGAACATGAGGACAAGATAAAGTTGCATTTTGTGTTAATTTTGTGGTTACTTATGGACAAGAGGCCCTCCAGAGCGCATAGCAATCTTGTGGACGGTATACGGCATTCAGCTAAATGTGTATTTGTATGATGCCGATGCTATCCAGATGGACAGGAAGCAGCAGTTCTACTGACAACTGGTCCAGGAAGAAGTGCTAGCAGCAGTACAAGAGTTTACACACCAATAAGATGAGAAGAATGGACCATAGGCCCTCTTGTTCTTAGCACTCATATAGGCCAGGCCAGTCCGCGGCAACAGTAGGAAGTGCTGTGGGAGGTGGATGGGTCCAGCAAACACAAGGCTTTCATCCAGGAGACCGCTGTTCGTGTCTAGTTTGTTACGTTTCACTTTCACTTTACAATCAGCTGTTCTTTCGTGTCCCATGTTCACATCGTCAAGTCCCATTTGCACTGTAGCAACGTCGTAGTTTTAAGCCCAACCATGTTGTTTTTTCCTGAACCTAAGCAAGTGTTTCTGTATAAAGCTGCAGTGGGTAGAAATGGAGCAAATTATGATTAAAAAAAGTTATTTTTATAAAACGGTCACTATATCCTGACAGTAGTGCATGAGGTAATCTGGTAGACAGATAATCTGAAAGAAATCATGTGCCTCTGTGTCCTCCGGTGCTCCTAACGGCATCTGCAGGATTTCACAGACCGGAGGAAAACAACCCGTCAGAGCTGATCTGGAGTCTGCCGTCCAGCTGCCGTCTATGAGCTGTCAATCACTCGCGAACTCCGATCAAACGGTCAAACTAGTCAGCGCTGATCAAATATGCCTATTTCTCACCTCAAATGTTTTCAGAAACATCTTGTACACGGTTTAGCTGTAAAATTAGACCCGGCAGCCATGTTGAGACCAGTTGAGGAAATACCAAGCACCGCCCACCAGCCGGAGCACAGCCAATAGGAACGCTCAATAGGAACGCTCAATCTCTGAAATGACCTGTGATTGGCCAAAGTCTCCCGTCACGGGCAAGATGTTTTAAAGCCTGAAAACAGAGCCATGAGGCAGCACAGAAGTCTAGTTTTCTCTCAGAACACTTGAATTACAATATGCTGAAAGGTTATTATGTAATTTTTGCCCAATGGTGCCAAAAATATTCTGCCTACTGCCACTTTAATTCACAACATTAAGCATGTGTTAACTCTGACCGTAAAGTGACGCCGAGGGGTTGTTAAGGATGTGTTTAGTGCACCGGAAAAAGTTACGCCGAGGGGTCTGACAAACTGTCAGTATGTGACGAAGTGGGATGAGAACGTGTTGGCCAGGCCTCATTGTGTCAACGTCCTTATACGCTCTATATTGTCTTCCTCTGCCTCTCTAACTTCTTCTGCTGAGTGAATTGTATGCCCTCTGTGTCTCCAAAAAGAAAGACTGTAAGACATCTTAAGCTGTAAGCGCTGGGAGGAGAGAGTCATCACTGGTGTGACAGCCAGGTGCTGAAGGCGAGATACTCCAACCAGCATGGCGTGGCTCCACTTTCATCAGAGCGGAGGAGAAGCCGCAGTCGAGAGGGTCAACTGAGCATTTTAAGACAGGCAGTTCAAAGCACAGCAGTATTTTCAGCTCAAATTCACATCACTGTGACCATGCTTAGTGCAAACAATGTGCTGCTGTCTAAAATATCAGCACAGGTACTAAAAGTGAGCCGACTGTGTCCTGGGAGAGGCGGCCAGAGGAGGCCCGATGATGAGAGGATGACAGAGTGTCGGGGCTTGACGGCACAGCTAGGAGTGATGTAGACAGTATGTGCTCATCAAGGAAGGTCACACGGTTGTCTTTCCACGACCCCCGCAGCCTCCTGGCAGGTCGGGATTAACCGAGCAGGCATGCAGGACACCTCTCCCTGGGGAGGTGAACCACCAAGAGGGAGGTTGGTGCACAAGGCAGGGTCATTTGTGAAAGTCTCCTGGGGCATCACAGATGTGCACATATTGCAGCACAAGCTGCAGGCAGGGTTTTATGGTGGTTGATTAAGAGGAGTCATCTGTAGATTATACATGTAGCCTGGACACACTCCAAGACTTGATCAATCCATGTTGTCTAGCTGAGAGTGGCTGATCTAAAAAGAGCTGATCAGACACTGATCCTCAGATAACAGCACTGATTATGTTCGTAACGGGCTGAGTAAATTATGAACTGAAAAACAGATAAAAAAACAAATAATGTAGCATTTGCAACCTTATTAGCAAATAAATATAAAAGGATTAAAATTCAGGAAGAAAAATCTCAATATTGGACAGGTGAGTTGTTGTTATAATATAGAATACAATATAGTACAATTACTCAAGAACTGTACTTAAGTACATACTCTAGAGGTACTTCCCCTTCGCTAAATTTCAGAAGAAAATATACTTTAAACTCCACCACATTTATTTGACAGCTCTAGTTACTAATTAAAAATTTATATTTTACATACATAACATCTAATTTATAAAATATGATGATATATTTATGGAAATTATACTACCCAACAGTATATAGAATCGATCAAATAAACTCAACCTGCTACAAAGTCAAAAGGTTGAGGCATTAATTACTACATCCAAAACGATAACATAATACATTTAACATATAATAGTACAACACTCAGACGGCATTTTCCTACATTAAGTTCTATTTCTTTGTGGGTGTACTTTAAGTTCATTTTCTAATAATACTTTTACCTTAGTAACATTTACTTGTAATGGAGCATTTCATACTGCTTCTTTTACTTATATCTGAATACTTCTTCCACCACTAAATAACCAGGAAAAGGTTGCATATAATTTCAGTTTGTTCATATTCATAATTGGTTGACAGTATTGACATTACAAGTGTAATTACATATATAAGTAAACAAAAACAGTTTTTGTCCGTCTTGGTTTTAAAAATGTTGTGTTAAAAATATTTTATATTTGATTGATTGGTAAATTTTGTAAGAAAAATGACAAACAAGATGTTCTAATTACTGATGTATGTTTGCTTGCACTAGTACTATTCTTTTCCTCACAATATATATCTTATGTATATCATATGATCTTGGCCTCCAGCCCTAATATGATGCATGGGTGGATGCCTGTCTCCTGAACCACTCAGCTCTACCGCTGCCAAAGCTACCTGCACCTCAAGCTCTACAGCCTGTGTGTCTTTACAATAGAAGACAAGAATACTCTCAAACCTGCACAGCTTAAAGCGAAAGAGCAGTCCTCCGAGATGCCTGCACCGACGTGTGCTAATAAATACATGTTTGTATTGTAATTTGTCCTTGAGAGCAGGATGGAGCTGCGTTCATTGGATTCATAGAAACAATGGCAGATATTACTGACGACAGCTGATTGTTTGACACGATTAAGGTCAGATTCTCTTTCAGAACTTCTATACTTCTTGTTGAATAACTGCAAGGATTCAGGCACCCACACAGCTCTGTGAGTGTTCAGACTGCGGCATATCGTGAGGTTTTTGGCCTCATTCTCGTCGTACTTTGACTGTGAAATGAGACAGTGACTGTGATGTTAAGAGTTCACATTGTCAGCTTTGAGTTCTGGAGGGGATTTTCAGCCATATCAAATGAACTGTTAAAGAGCCACAGACCCTTTTGTGCTACTGCCAAAAGTATTTCAACAGATTAAGATTGGATCCTGTTATCACTATCTGTTCCCCTTTTCTTATCAATTGTTGTCGCTGTTGGATAGTGAGAATGGAAAATTGCCAGAATGACAACACGGGCCGCACATCAGATGAATTTCAATACCGATACAACACAGTCAAACGTTTGTAGAAGAGCCAGCGAGCTGTAATTGTTACAGGATACGATCAGTACTGAAAAGAAGTCGGTGAAGTAGTCGAAGAATGCCAGCGCACTTTTGTGGGCGAGATTTGTGGAACAAGTTAAAGATCAGATTGTGGCTACGGAGCAATGGCATCAAAAGATAAAAGTTGAGCTTTAAAATACATTCAGGGCTGCAGACGACTATCCACACAATAATCCGTCTGGGATGCCAACTCTGCCTGACTAATTTAGCCAAGTCAGTCTGAGCCAGAGAGACAGCAGGTCGAGTGAGGCGGAGGCTGAGGTGAATGACAAAAGGGAACAGGAAACAAAACAACTGGTACACTAATCTGTTAGGATTCTCTGTGATACAGCAGTTTATCATCCTAAACCTAATAATTAACGATGTGTGTGTTTGTCATAAGTCTGTCTGTCAGATGTGATATGGACCTACAGTAGAAGGACGATGGCTCTCGTCTTTGGACTGAATTCAGAGTGTTTGATAATGACTCCAATTGACCTAATACCTTTACTGTAGATGTCAGGTTCATATTTTTAACTCGTGATATCTCAGATGGTCTTATTTTGATAAGGAATGATATATTTGCATACTTTGATTAATATTTGTCTCACAAGGCAGCCTCGCCTCCTAAAAATTACTACGTTCCCAGACAACGAAACTGCATTGTCCCAACAGCAGGCACCACTGTTCATGTCCCGTGTGAAATAAGAAGTCGACGTCGACTCATTTTAACGTCGACTCAAAGATTGCGTAACTTCAGTTATGTAACAAAAATACTTATTTTAAGCCAAACCGTGATCTTTTCCTAAACATAACCAAGTAGCTTTGTTGCATTTTGTTTTGGTTTGTTTCAATTCACAACATTAACCGTGTTTAAAACTGCGACTGTAATCCGTGAGAAAATATCGTAACATAATTGAGAAGGTAGAGTTTAGTTGTATGGGAATGCACACAGGGTTGCACAAGGAGCACGGTGACTAAAAAGAAAAAATGTAAAGCCCATGTGAGTATCTTTATGTGATTACAGTATCTTTCAAATCATTCTAATGATTTGTTTGTCGAGAAATGAGAAAATCCTTTGCTGTTTGAAACAGTGTATTTGGTTCTACCACTAGGGGGTGCCAAAATCAGAAAGTTTATTTGAGATGATGCAGGGTGACATTGCTCTGAAGTGTCTCTGAAACAAATTGACAACAATTTTACAAACAAATCCTGAAATACTTCTCAAAAGGAAAGTTTTCTTCAAAGAATGATCTAAAAATGACAATGTAGAGCAGTATTTTAAGCGTCCACTCGGGGGCGCCAGAGTCAGAAATGTTTAAAAACTACAAGGGCTTTAAAAACACCAAAAGACTTGATCTGACAAAACTTTACTGGTGATCCACTCTGACATTTCTTTGAAGTGTCTCTGAGCCCAACTGAGATCATTTTCACCAAACTTCATAAAATAAAAATAGACTAAAACTGAAACACTTATTAATAAAAAGATATTCCTTTGAAGACTTTTCTGAAAATAATGAGACCAAGAGTCCACAGCCACGTTACCAGCTCTGTGAGGCTGTATATATGCTGCGTTCCAGACAACTCGGAGCTCAAAAATTTCTGACTTCCTAGTAGAAAAGCTACAATAGTACTCCACTCAAAGTGGGAGTTCCTACTTGGGAACTCGGGGCAAATCCATCTACCCTGACCTCTCATTGTAAATGTTAAACCATCAACTAAAAGGCAACGTAAAGTACATTTGAATGTATTTAATTAAAATAGTACATACTATTATATAGTAAAACATGGTCTGCATGTGAATTGATAACTGGTTACGGTAAAGTTACCTTCTCTGCACAAAAGTTATTCGGTATAACGTTAAAAATAGGGAGGCTGCACTGCTGAGAGTTCAACTGTGTGTACGCTTGCCAAAGAATCAGAAAACAGGATCCGCACACTGCATAGGTAGCTCCCAGCAATTTTAATGAAGCATCTTTCGATCTAACAGAGATCTTCGTCAGGCATCGTCAAGTCACCATCACAAAGCAGAAGAAGCAATATGTGGACACAGACACATCACTACTCAGGTGCTTGTGATCTGCTTTATTGGAAGTCAATCGGGTCACACAGCTGGACCAATCATGGGAAGCACAACATTCCTCTAAAAGACAACACTGAAAATATCAAGTCATTGTTGCACAAGCACTAATCTACCACATCACAGGTTAAGTTCAAACATTATAAGTTACAAATCTTCAAAGATATTTATCATCTAAAATCATTATATAGATAAATAGATGTATTTGTTTGTCAATCTACTCACTGGACCAATCACAGCAGGGCTGGATAACACTGTCTGATAGTCCCCCGTTTGGCGTCGTGCACCTGGACCGCTTGGAGGTCGGAAGATGGAAATTTAAACTGGGAAAATTCCGACCTCCGAGTTGTCTTGAATGCAGCATTAGATGCATTAATATTGGCATGCTAACATGCTCACCATGACAATGCTAACATGCTGATGTTAAGCAGGTATAATGTTTACCATCTCGGTTTAGCGTGCTAACATTTGCTAGTTAGCACTAAACAAAGAACGACATACGTTTTGCAGGTATTTCGTCAAGTACAAGACGAGACAAATTGGAACTTTGACCTCATGGTGGCGCTAGAGGAAACGTCAGGGGATCACTACAGTCAATACGATCATTTTCTGAGCGCCATGGATATCTGATGGAGACTTCATGGCAATCTACCGAATAGTTGTTGTAAATATTCAGTTTGGACCAAACTGGTGGACCGACTGACAGACAGACATCTCTAGAGCCATGCTGCTAGCATGAAATTGCCTGCTGTTCAATCAAACGGTCACACCTGGAAGATTCCCAGTACAACCACAGTGTCAGTCTTGGCTTCTGAGCGGGAGTAAGTTTCTTGCTCAAGAGTGCGTCACCGATGGGTGATGAGCGACGGGCCCCAGAAGCCTGCTTCTCGGACCGGGGGCGGCAGTAGCTCAGTCCATAGGGACTTGGCTTGGGAACCGGAGGGTCGCCGGTTCAAGTCCCCGCATGGACCAAGTACTGAGTGTGAACTGGTAGCTGGAGAGATGCTAGTTTGCCTCTTGGGCACTGCCGAGGTGCCCTTGAGCAAGGCACCAAACCCCCAACTGCTCTGGGCGCCCCAATCAGGGGCAGCCCCCTCCTCTGACATCTCTCCATTAATGCATGTATACAGGTCCTGTTTGTGCATGTGTGTGAATTTCGGGCCTGTGTGTGATATGTATATGTAAAAATAACAGAGTGATGGAACTGAATTTCCCCTCGGGGATTAATAAAAGTGCCTTTCTTTTTTTTTCTTTCTTTGGGCCGCTGTTATCTTATGCATCTAGCTCATGCTCCCACATGGACAATAGCCTTTATAGGCTACAGTATGTGGACAGAATTCACATAATATATTCATTTTCTGATGTCTTGCTTCTGCTGCTCAAATTTCTTAGCTTTTAGCAAAACAGGAAGCAAAGAGTGTCACCTACCCGGGCGAAGGCTTGCGCTGGTGTTGATTGGCTCAAAGTGATGGATATGGAAGACAGTTTCATTTTGTTTCACCTGCATTAATGTGAAAGGTATGATTGCAGTTCATACACCGACTCAGACGACGATCCATTAGAGGTAAATCAGGATGCATTAGACGCTTAGATGAATTGTGGGCCCCACTTAAGTTTTAAATTGCTATTTTTTTTCCCCATCCTGCATGCTGTTTTCTACAATAACAGTTCAGGAACAAATCTGACATGTAGCTGTATAGCCAGTAATGTGGAGGTAGATGTGGCCAATGGCTGTTCAGTTGTCTTCATCAAATGAAAACTATGATTATATATATATTCATGTGGAAACAGAAGCTAAAGTCACTGTTAAGGGGATGAAAAAGGGATTTCAGGCTACATTACAGTCATCAGCGTCTAGAGCTCCGGTTGCAACTGCTTTTAATTTATTTATTCTCTGAGACGTACTGACAGGCGAACCTAGAGTCATCCAAAAATGCAGTAAAGGCCGCTGAATTAATAAAGGGCTATGAGCTTTTACCAGAGTTGTGAGAAGAGAAGACTGTGTTTATTTTAGCTGGCTTCTCAGCCGGCTCACTGCCGCTCTGACAGAACGAGTGGAGCCTGTTCAGTCCCACGGCGGCTCCGGTGCATTTTACAGTACATATGTTCCTGCGCTGGGCTTGTTTGTTTTTGTGAGACATATGCGTTTTTTACCATTGTTGCCGTCAGGAAAAAAAGGTTTTGCAGTTGCAAGAGTGAAGCAATGAATTATAGAACATTTTTATTATATGGATAGTGATAAAATATGTATTTTCATTTTGTTGCTTTTTTTGTCCGCCAACATCAACATCCTTTCTCTACTCCTTCAGTCATAACAATATTTAAGCAGTGGTGGAAGACATACTCAGATCTTTTATTTAAAGAGGACCTATTATGCTTATTTTCAGGTGCATACTTGTATTTGGTGACAAACATGTTTAAATGCTTTAATATTAAAAAAAACCCTTTACTTTTCTCATACTGTGCTGCAGCACCTCTTTTCACCCTCTATTTAAGCTCCTTCCCCCCCCCTCCAGAAAAACCCAGTCTGCTCTGATTGGTCAGCTGGCCCACTCTGTTGTGATTGGTCAACCGAACCAAACTCTTCGGACTCAGCAATCTTGTTAACTGCCAGTGTGATGTTTGGAATTTAAGTGATATAACAAACAATTTTTAGTACCCGCCCACACAGATATTGGACCAATCACATTACAGAAACAAGCATTCAACCCCCCCGGAGAACACTAATGTATGTTTGTTTCTTTTTACAAGTTTGATCAAATGAATACACAACTCAAAACAAACACCAAGGATATATCAGCCCAGTCGGCAGGAACCTTTTTTGGCATTGTACGTTTCTGCAATCCACGGATATGTTGAATGTGGACGCTTTTGCAGTAAACGTTGACTTTTACGCTTCTTACGTGACGCTACGTAAGAAAGTCCACTAAGGGCGGTTGTTATTTATTTACGCTAGTTACGGTTGTTACGCTCCGTTGTGACATAATTATTTTAACACAAACCATGATCCTTTTGTCTGACCTTAACCAAGTAGCTTTGTTGCCTAAACCTAACCAATCGTTTCACAATGTTAACCACGTGGCATTGTGAGTTTCTGCAAGCGTGATACGTGGCTGAAATTTCTGAAAATTAGTTTTGGTTCAGAAAGGTCGACATTTAACGTATCCCGTGGTTTGCAGAAACATACAAATTTTTTTTTTCTAGCGACTGGGTTGGATATAAATGCTGATTTCTTAGCAAAAATTAATTTTAATTTTAAAGCATAAGAAACCATTTATACTGTAAGCTACAAGCCAGCATGAGCTATTTTTCCTACTTAATCAACCTTATCAATAATTAATATATATTACTGTATATAAGTCAAAATACATTTTACATAATGTGAGCAAAAGTCGCCATAAAACAATTCTTCTTCTATTCAACTCTTCTCCGAGTGGTTCAACCATTCAAATCCCAAACCCTTGCAATCAAAATCCTACCGAGACACTGACAGACCTTTGAAGTCATTGACAAGGATTTCACTTTGCTGAGGACAGTCTCTATGTCTCGATGTCATCCCCTCCTCCTCCTGGCTCTATGTCTTCATGCTCTCGCAGGGTCGGCTCACGGGTATCTCCACGAGTCAGACCAGCGAACGCCTGGCCTACAATGACACTGTAAAAAATCATTTTGATGTTGGGGAGAGAATAATGCAAACTTAATTACCCTGAGCTAATAACTTCAGGCAATAGAGCCAAAACCCAGCTCAGTGTCGCCTTCTAATTGTGAGGACGGATAAAACCTTTTCTCTTTCATTCAGGGGGGGTGGGGGGGTGCTCAGCAGAAGTCCTGGTTCTGCAGCTCGAGCTGGTTTGAACGGGGTGATAAGGGCGCCTTCAATGGCGGCGGCATGTAGACTTTATTTCCTGGTTTGTCTCTTCAATGTGAATAATTACACTGAAATTCGAGCAGACCACAGATAATGTGTGTCCGGCAAATCCGATCATTTACAGTAGAAATTACGGGTCTAGAACAAATGAAGAGTGCAGAGAGTGCAGCACATTTGAAAGGAAGCAGCTCACAGAAATCTGTCTTTCTGTTACTATGTTAACCTTGGCTGAAATAATTGTGGGTGTGCATGTGTTCTGACCAGCCATTGTGATCAAACAACTGGAGTACTTTATTGTTTTCTACTGAGGAAAGATGCTATCAAGAGGCCAAGATATTCACTGGAATCTGTTGTTGATTGGGAGGATTGCATCTCAAAGGCTGCAAATCAGTCCCTTTGTTTTGTTTTTCAAAGAGACTAAAGGAAGAGGATTAAAGTCATTTCTAGACCCCCGGGCAAAATCTTAAACAAGGTTCAAAGAATTAATCAGTGTTTTGCCAAGACGAGGTGGAATTGTTAGAAAAAAAAGACTATTTTATCGAGAAAAACTGCATTGTTCATTAAATAATGTTTGTTTCTTGCCTTTGTTGAATCCTACTGCCTGAGCTCACCATACAGGGAGGATATAGGCCACCATACAGATCTCAGCTTAATGAACCTGCATTTAGTTGTGTCTAAGTCAAATGAAATAAGATAATACTAATTAACCTGTCAGTCTTATGAGCAGAATTACAAGTTGAATTTTTTTTCCACTGCTCATGTGGAAAGCTCAAGGATTTGACAGTTTGACAGGGAGGCGCTGACAAAAGTGAGTCACAGCAGTCAAATATCAAAGATATTATACCAAAGAAAACTGGTAGCCGAAGTCGTCAGCCGCACCGTTGGAAGTCTCTGCCAACAGATCTGATGCAACTACAATCAGAACATTTCGACTGGTCAAACTGTCACCCATTTCTCTTTGAAAGTTTCCACAGATCTATTATCTGCCTGTCAGACCCTCCTCTGCAGCTAAAGACATTCACTTGTATTAAATGTGATCATTTGACCAAAGGGTCTCGTTCAGGACCGGTTCGCGAGATGTGTTGGAAATCAAAACTGTTTGTTCCGAACGGCCACACTGTAAGGCGGAGCGAGCAGCCGGCCGCCATGGAGAGGAGGGAGACGAGATATCATTTAAATGTGGGGATAACACATTTTCAGACTGTAGAAGTGGAAATCAAAAATTACGTTGCTGATTCGAATTGCTTTGTTCAGTTCAGTTCAAAGATTTATATGTAGTTCGCTTTTTTCCCTAAACGGTCGCTTCACCATTCAAATGCACTTCATGTATGTCCGTCAGTAAGTGATACAAGCATTGTACACAAGGTTAACATCTCAGCAGCCTATTATTTACAGAAGAGTTATCCGATTATGATGGTTTCTGTGGCTTTCACAGTCCTTTTTAATGTTTCTAAAAAGGAAGTAACTTACTCAGGAGGCGAATTTGTTCATTTTTAACGAGGGGGACAGACCTTGTCTTTGTAGTTATTCAAACCCAAAACACAAAGTTTTTTCCCTAAACTTAACTGTTTTTTCTTGCCTAGTTGTAGTTTGTTGCCTAAACCTAAAGAAGCCTTTTTGTTTGTGTTAAAAACGTAACATTTCATTCAGTTTTACAACGTGTTAGAACATGTTGCTTTTAAGTTTCACTTTCACTTTTGCAACATATAGGTGCACTAGGCCCCTATTGACCCACATCTATGGTGCTTATAGCGACTGATAGCGTCTATTTAATGTCCTAATAACAGTCAAATCGGATGACACAGTACAGTTAGGCTACTGATATTTCAGAGCCGTGGTCGGGGCCATAGATGCTAACTGGTACAAACTTCAGTGGTGATTCAGCACGGTCAGTTCACTTGAAAATTTGTTTGTAGATCTACTGAACATATCTGTTGAACAGTGTCTCCTGGAGGGCATTGATAGTGTTGTACTTGGCTGTTCACATAAAAAATGACTGAAGTGATAAGAATTAAAAAAAGAGCTAGAGAGAGAGAGAGAGAGACGTTCAAACTGCTGCCTTCTCACCTCCTGCAGCTGCAGGCCAATCACTGCTTGGAGTGGGTGTGAATGTCGGATTGTTGGTTTTGGAAATTGTCGGACACAGTGCCCCCTAGTCCAACGCCGGAAAGGTGTGTGTGTGTGTGTTTGCGTGGGTGTTTCCGAAGCTATTCGACCAACCGACAAGCAGTTCTGATGAAATATACCGGTCCCTTAGGTAATATCTTTGCACTAGCCTACGGGTAACGTCTCAGACAAAAACATGCTTGCCTCAGTGTGACTTTTTCTTTCACCAACTTCCACAAAAACACTCTGAGATTTGTCATTCACACCCATTAACAGGCACACACACACACCATATGTTTAGCTCTCCCCTTTAAATAGACTGCATGTGTACAGTGAGCTGAGGGTGTTTTCTCTCCTCTCACTGACGTACTGTTGTGACATCTGCAGCTATGGTGTGATCAAACATATGTCACTGCTACACAAACTGTTTGTAATGTGTTGTTTTCCACACATGGATCGACAACCGGGCTGAATCTATGCTGTAGTGGCGGTTTATTCGCCCTTAATTTCATATCCGTGTTGCTTTGAACCTGCTCAACGTATTTGAAAGGTGCTGAATGTGGAAGAATAACAGGAAATTGTCTTTTTTTTTGCCTTTGGAGGGAGTCGGCTGTTTCTTTCCAGTCCTTTTGCTCAGGTAAACTAACTGGTTGTGAGCGATAGCTTCCTATTTGCCGTACAAACTGGACAAGACTGGGAACTGGGAAACATCAGCCCGTTCTCATTCCCAGGGCGTCAAATGCCAACGCTTTGTTACGGCTGTCTGCGTTAGATACCGCCGCACAAGGCACCCTTTAGCGCCAAGACACACCAAGCAACGCTCAGGGAAAGTATGGCAGGAGTCTGGTGACGTAGCTTGACGAGCCAAAAGAGACACACCAGGCGGATTGGAGGGGACCGAAAAGTGACGCCGAGGGCTCGTTAAGCACGTGTTTTCTGCGACCGAGAAGAGTGATGCCGAAGGGTCTGACAAAGCGTCACTGTATGACGAGTTGGGATGAGAAGGTGTCGGAAACACTTTGCCTGGCTCGGTGCGAAGGTAAAAAAATCTACCAGCACCTTAAAACTCACTAATAACATGTAATATTTGTTCAACAAGTACAAAAAAACAAAGTGGAAAAACGACAATTTGCCATTTTGTAGAGGCAGTTTTTCCACATATTAAACAAAAAAGATATAATGCGCTAATCAGTGAACTTCAGACTTAAGGCTAGCTGTTTCCCCCCATTTCCAGTCTTTATGCTAAGCTAGCTAATATGAAGCCAGCTTCATATTTGTCAAACAGACATCTAACTCTTGGCAAGAAAGCAAATAAGCATCCAAAAATCTAACTTTTAATTTGTAGTTATAACTATTTGCATTTTGTTATTGTGTATCTTTTCTCTTTTGTTTTATTTTATTATATGCGCAAATAAAGAACTAAAGAACTATTGTTGCTAACATACACATAGCAGGGCCTACTACTGTATTAAAGGATTAAAACCAGGTAGGGGAGAGCCGGTACAAAAGTAATATAAGTAATACGAGTCTGATATGCCTACTGTATACGTCAGCACGTAACACATGCCAGAAGTGCAAAAAAATCACATGGATATGTCATAGTGTCCCAGTGTCTCACCTGGAAAGCGGTTTCGAATCATGGAAAGCCAATTGATTAATTAATTGATGTTTAATCAAAAGGTATTGTCAGCCCAAACACAGATATCTAGTGTTACAAAGAAATCAAGGAAAAAAGGAAAAAATCCCAATAAATCTGTTCAATAATGATATCAGACACTTTCATATGTGATCCTCAATCTGATATCTGATTTGTGACAATGGGACCTCAGGCTGAACCGTCATATCATAATTCATGCTTCCACAGCAGTTATTCCTCTCTGACATCCTTTAATTCGGCATGATTCTCTCTTTCTGTGAATCCATCCATGTAACGGCCCTCCACCACTCCAGTCTTTCATCCAAGTGTCCAGCTGCACAGGAGTGACCAGCTCTTCTCCACATGATTAATATCTTGGCTCTTTTTCTTTATTGTGTTTTTGCAAATTTGCAGCCTGCATCCGCTGCATATTTACAGACAAATTACTCCACAGTGACATCAGTCAAAGCCGTCTCGATGCTTATTCTCTTTCTTGCCGAGAGTTAGATGAGAAGATTGATATCAATTTACAAAATGCTAACACTTATTTTTTTTAGCAACACTCTGCTCTACATTTACATTAACCAACCCCGTCTCCTAAAAATTACAATCCCATATAATGAAACTGTGTTGTGAATTACTTTTTGAAGGAAACGTATTTTGTCGTGGATTACGTTTGTTTTTGAGGTATCGCAAATACGTTTGTAATGTTGTCTGCGTAGAGAGGAGGTCGGGGTGGATTGGTGGGTCAAACAAACACAGATTTTTACCCAGGTTCGTCCCAGTCACACAGCAATTCGTGAAATAGTCACGGAATTTAATTCATTGATTCGTGTGCATAGACATGAATTTACCTTTTTTTTGTGATGGTCAGCACAAAATCAATTCATTTGTAATCCACGTAATTGTGAACTGGGAAGTAAAGAGAGCGGCGAACGCCCCGTAGGGAGGAGGTCCGGGGGGGATAGATGGGTCAAAAAACACTGGATTAAGTTAAGTACTTAAGTACGTACGTAAATTAAGGCACTTCCGGAGTTATTTGAAGCCAAACCCCGATCTTTTCCTAAACCTAACCAAGTAGTTTATTTTGAAAAGATTGGAGCGGAAATTGACACGTGCGTCACGTGTTGCTGGACATTCGTAGGAAAACGCACAAAAAATACGTTGTTGAAAGTCCTGCTGAGCGTCACGAAAAAGAAGAAGGGAAATTTGTGTCTATGTACACGAATCAAATACATTCAATTTCGTGACTATTTCATGAACTGCCGTGAGACTGTGTTGAAAGGTTACAGTTTATTTGTTCAATACAGCCACAGTCTGCCCCTGCTGGTCCGAGTCACTGCTCAGAAGCAGGTATTTTCTGAGGCAGTGCTACTGCACATATATCTTCCCAGCTTGTCTCTCATTCTGTTACCTGTTGCCCCCACCTCCACCACCAACACCTCCAGATTCTGTGCCAGAACGGACAAATAAAAACAAAGCATGATTCACTGTGGCAGTTTGGCAACGCTGAATAGGAACAGAGTCTGGAGGGTGGGTTGGGACAAACAGCATTTAAATTTTACAGAATGTACTGTAACACACTGACTGTATCGACACAGAGTCGGCTTCCAGAGGATAATAAATATACACTCCCTGCAGGAATTTCTATAGATTCAAATTGCTTGTTCAATAACATCCTGGAGGAGCGCTTTCAGAATTTACTGTTGTGTATTGACTGAACAAACTGATCCAAACTAATCCAATAGATGTTATTTAAAGAGAACCCTCCAAACCTTTTGTCATTTTGTAACAGAGACATAACTAAATGCACATGCATCCCTATCATGGAAAATGCCTAAATATAAATTACATCAATGCAGTGGTATATTACATTCACACCACTGCATCAATATCAATTTGGATTAACTAGATTTTTGCAGACTGCTGCTGGCAACGACTATGAGCATAAAGTAAATCTGCATCCTTATTCATGATCGTCATCTTGATTAATGACACGCTACACATTCAATTCTTAGTAATTTAAGGTTGCTGGTGATTATCCTCTAACATCATTTTACACACGCTGCAGAAAGAGTAAATTAATCAATAAGGAAATAAATCTTAAATTAACAGAATCCTATTAACACGATTCTGTTAATTTACAATTAAGCGAATCCCATTATCAATTCCCCCCATTCACTCTGCTCTGTGTCCAGGGCGGAAAACGATTTCACCTCTTTGATGGCAAGCCCTTACACTCAGTGTTATTGCACTCAGGAGGACTTGCACAGCACGGGAAAAAAACTATATAGTGCAGCCATTAATTTGCCATCTCCAGAAAAGGGCATCAGTGATCTGTGAAATCACTTTGTTCGTTTGAGATGGTTGCACTTTCTGTTCATTTACGTCTGATAATGACTTAGATTATGTGAATCTCCCCGTCTGGCTGTCTCTTTTTTGGCATCTGCAGTATGTCAGACTGGAACCTTCCCATGCCCTCGCTGTCTGTCTAATTCTACTCCGGACACAAAAGGCTTAAACAGCCTCGGCTTTAAAGTAATCAAAAGAACATATTGGAGAAAGGGAGCTGAGGCACTCCCTCTGTTGAATGAGCCCCAGTTTTGTTTGCTGTGATCCATGAAATAATCTGTCAATGGGAGAGGAAACGTGAAGCACTCCCATCGATTGTGTTTTTTATTGTCAGTGTTCAGTTCTGCTCATGTGGTTTTATTGCACCATGGGAAGTCTCTGGCGCTGCTCTGCCATCCATTGTTTCTCAACTTCTGCTCTGATGTGTGGGAAGCTGTAGATTCCCGTACAGTAACTACTCTCTTACTGCAGGATTCACAGTCGCAACCTTTTTGGCAAAATCAGCAGATCTCCACAGATGCTACCTGGGCTTGAAATTATAATTAGTGAAATGTAATTGCACTTTTACACCATCAAACCCACTAATGCTCATAAATGGTGCCAATAAACTGCATGAAACCACCAGAGATATAATGCTAGTTTAATCAGAATGCTTGTTAACAAGCTGCTCATCATGTCTTTGTGTTTTGACCCACAGCTTTCCTCAGTCCTCACCTCGATAGTGAGGACTGAGTACCAAACTGCACTGCAAGAGGTAGTAGAACTATGTGGTTTCCCCTCAGTTTTACTGAGTGTTTTAGCATATTTTAGCCTTTTGTTTTGGTTTTATGGCCGACACCTTTACTGATTCGATTCAGTCTCACAGCTCTCATCAACCCCAGCAGCAGCAGCAGGCAGATGTTTTCAGCAAAAAAGCTCTGATGAACCAACTGTAGCAAAGCAGTGTTGCCAGGTCTGCAGTTTTCCCGCAGAATTGGGCAACTTGTTTGAGTAGACCTATTTTGCATGCAAATTACCTGAATAATATCTATAAATAATACTATAAATACAGATTCGCTTCTTGCCTAATCCTAATCCTAACCCCTACCCTAATCTTAACCTAACCTTAAACCAAATCTTCAACCTAAAATGTAATGATTTACATTATGGGGATGTGCATTTTGTCCCGAAAAGTCCTCAATGTGACTGTGTAAACAGATTTATGTCCCCACACACACACACACACACAAGGAGCCTAATGCTCTCCGCCTGCTGGCGCCCGCCTCTCAACCCCGGGGAAAAACATGACGCCCTGTAAGTGGCCAAAATATGGGAAGAAATATGCAAAAGAATGGGAAAGTGAAAATGGAATTTAAGACCACAATAAATGCATATGAAGTAAAAACAGAAGAGAGGAAAAGGAAGAGAAAGTGAAAAGACAACGCAACAGGGTAGTTTGTGTGTCAGTGAATTGGTCTACACGTTCACAGAGCTATATTTTATTTATGATAACGCTGTATCTAATTACACAATCCCATCTTAGGACCTACAGTAGGTGAAAGAACTGTTCAGGGAAAACTTTTAATGCCGGCACACTAAACATTTATGCTGTTACTTTATAGATATTACAATACATTAGGCAATGATAGCAATGCTGTTGGACTTTAAAAGCAGTGTATATGGTTTGGCAGTTGTACATTTTGAGTTCTGCTACTGTATTTGGGCTGGTTTTGCTACAGCCTCTGAGAGATAGTAAAGTCGATTGGGGTCTCAGCGGGTTAACGGATAATAGGGAAAGATATTGAAATAATCTAAAAAATAAAAGACATACAAAAATCTTTCGAGCTCCAAAACTGTCAATAACAGGCATTTCACATGAAATTGTGAAAGTCTGAACTATGTTTTCAAATGCAGTAGCATTTAGTGAAGGCAGGCGTAACCCCTCAGGATTCCTTGGAGGACATTTACAGTGAGAGCAAAATCCCACTAGATAATGTCGACTTTTAATTAAGTGAAAGATTTGTACTTCCTCCATCAGTGCTCCAGCTTTAATGTCACCAGTAGTTCCACTTCACTGCAAATTGAGGCAAACACTTTTCATCTCATTTTGGCTAATTCAAAAGAAATAAAAATCATTTAATTCTGTTGATACCAAACTTCAGTGAGCTCCCGAGGGATAGAAAAAAGCTAAGCCATAAATAGCCAGAAAGCTTCTTCCAAACACTGTTAGACTTTTTTCAGCATTATATTCAACTTTGAAATCATATTTTTACTTTCAAGTACACATGTAATTTCTTAGGAGTGTTGCTTGCTTTCATGTTGAAACCGCAGCACAAAAAGGTCACACCTGTTGCTCGCTGGTTTTCCATCCTGCTCCCTCGGAATGCCACTTAGGAAGATCTTTTCCTCTCCTCCCTCGCCACTTCCTCAACAAGATATATGATGAGAGAGGGATGAAAAGGAGGAGGGGAGAGGAGGAGGCGAGGGAAAATGGAGGCCATTTGGGACAGTTGATTTGCTACTCCATCATCAAAAATGGACGTGTGCTGTTGATGAAGTCGCCCTATACCATAACCGAACCAATGTCGTATTCATATTCCACTTTGACAGCCATCGGCAGAACGGCGAGGCCTGATAATTAACACAGGCTATTCAGCAGCTTTATGCTGACACTTGCATGCATTTGTCTTTTTCCTCAACCTTCATCTGTGAATATCATTTTTAATAGGACTTTTTTAACTAGAGATCATTTAAATGTTGGAAAACGTAATTCATCTGCAGCATTTAGTGAGTCTAAATCTTAATGTATCTTAATTTAATGTTGAATTAATTTTAATTTATTCTTTACTCATTTTAAGTCATCTTAGTTCAACTTCATCTTAATCATCTTTAATAATCTAAAGTACTCTTCATCTTAACATAGCCTTGATTGAAACTTGATCTTAATTTATGCAGTATGAAAGGTCATAAAGTCATACCTGCAGTACATTGTTTTTTCCATCCAGTTCCAATCTTAATTTAACTTTAACAAGAATTAGAATGATCTTTATTGTCATTATACTCAGGTACAATGACATTTTGCAAAGGCTTCTCTCGGTGTAGTTAAAAAAAAATAAAACAAATAAATAAATAGCAGCATAAAATAAAAAGGCACTATTAAATTTACACATTTACAAATTTACTGAGGTGAATGTTATAAGTATTTATAAATAGAAGTATAATCTTCGTTTATAGTTTTTGTCTGTGGTAGCAGTCTATGAGGGTGAGTTGATTGGAGGTGATTCAGATCAGCTGTTGTGCAGGATGTGGGGAATGACTCCTAATTAACAACTGAGAGCAGCTTGGTGCATTTTAGCCAAACAGGGTATGACGAGAGGTGGGGAATTACACACCCAGGGTATTCTGATCCATCCTGGATTAATGCAAATCTCAAAAACCTAAAACTTTTGAGATTTTGCTGTCTTAATTTTTCTGTTTGAGGGTGATTTGGGTGATTCTGAAACGTTGCTGCACACAAAAATTAAATGATTCATTCTTGTTTATTGTACATGTTTCTAGGAAAATTCAGATGAATTAAATTAATTAAAAAAAAAAAAATTAAATTATTAGTGAAACCATTAAAAAACATATTAGTTCATTCAACAAGATTCATACTAGTGAAACCACTAAAAATCATATTAGTTCATTCAAAAAGATTGATATTAGTATAATAGACAGAACCTATATCAGTTCATTCTACATAGGAAAAATAATAGAATGTACATATTAACATTATTTTACACCCACAAATCTAAGTGGTGTTAAAACAAACAAAACAATCAAGAGCCTGATTGTACTTGATTGGTTTAGATGGAATATAGGTGGCAAGATTAAATTATGTTCATACAATGAATTATTTTTTTGAGTGAATATTGAAGAACACCTTTCCATTAGGTTACCTGCATCAGGACAGACCTAAGTACTATTCATGCAGAGTTTGTGCTTGCCTAACGTCTGCAGGCTTTATTTTGTTTATTGGTTAATTTTCATTAAAAGTCCTTTATTTACATTTCCTTATTATTGAAGGAGAGTCATTTTTTCATTGTGGAGGCAGTAGTGAGATTTTTTTTCTCCAAGTAAATATTATTGTCCGAATCCGAGCCTCTTGAACATGTTAGCTCTCATCAGGGTTATTGTATACGGAGCTCGGGAGTGGCCATAGAGAGAAAATATATATTGAGGCCTAATTTGTGCGCACAAGATATATTTTGTTCCCTCAAATTCATTAAATCGTTCCCACGTTTTGATTAATTCTGGGGGGGCTGGGGAAAAGGAGGATGATGATGATAAATGTTCCAGTAGAGCCCCAATTTCCTGTTAAGACTCCTCGGTTGACTTTAGAAGGCTTATCACTCTTCATCCCCAGTTTCTGTAGCTCCTCCCACCTCGGAACAGTCCGATACTGATTGAGCCAGTTTTTGCTATGCTGTAGAGTCAAATACTGTATTTTGTATGCAGCCTTTTCAAATGAGCTCTTAAAGCACTGGACAAAAAAACAAAGTCATGCCACTATTGCAATATTATGGAAAAATACAACTTATTGAGCTATGAAGTTTGTTTAATTTATAAGATACTGCAAGGTTGAGCTCCACCACCCCTTAAACGACGCTAGCTTGCTGTCATGCTAGTTTGTGGAGCTTCACCACTCCGAAAACGTTTGAGCAAATTTTTAATTGGCCATTCGTTTTCGTAAATCTGCCAATATCCAAAATCTACATGTTTTGAAATAGCATTCGAAAATTGTAAAAAAAAACTAGTCCGATGCCTTCAGGAAATCTTTTCTGAATCAGTATGACATCCGGGTAGTTTTGACATACTTGCTATGCTACATTTTGGCCAAATCAGTATGTTGTGCTAGTGTTTCATTTCTTTTCATTCATTTTAGCTGAATGTCACAGTTCCCCTTCGTTGATTGGAGGTGATTCAGATCAGCTGTTGTGCAGGTGATTCAGATCAGCTGTTGTGCAGGGTCGTGGGGGGGGGGGAAGACTGACTCCTAATTAACAACTGAGAGCAGCTTGGTGCATTTCGCCTCTCGGCCAATCAGGGTGGGACAACCCCCTTTCTTTAGGGCTTAAGAGAGGTGAGGAACTGCACACCCAGGACACTCTGATCCTTCCTTGACTAAATGAAGAACTCATTTCAACAGATATTGTCAGCCAGAAACTTTTGAGATGTCTTTGCTGCCTTAACTTTACTTATTGAGGGTGATTTCGGTGATTCTGAAACCTCAGGGCAAACCTTAGTACTATTTGTACGAGAGTGTGTGCTTTCCAAACAATAATGCCTGCAGGCTTTATTTTGTTAATTGGTTTATTTTCATTGAAACTCCCTTTTATACACACATCCCTATTATGGAAGAGGCATTTTTTTTCATTGGGAAGGCACTTGTGAGATTTGTTTCTCCAAGAAGATATTTCTGTTTTATGTGGTTGGGAACCGGTTCTGAGGCTTCTTCTTGAGGAGTCAGTACTGCCACAATCTCGTGAACTAACTGATGTGAACAGATTCTGCAGCTGAAAACCTACAGTAGTAGGTGCCTAAGCTACTGAAGCCTACAACATGTAGTTGTCTTATTTAGTTTCTTTATTTTTGCAAACACAACAATATTGGAATGCATTTTCAAAATACTGTTAAAGAATAAAACCCAAACAGCAATATCAAACAAGAATTTTGTGAAAAGGAAAATGTAAAATTGGTTGTTTCTTGCAATAATACCACATGCAGTAACTCAAGATTCAAGAGTTTTATTTGTCACGTTTTCATACAGATAAACAACTTGTAAAGCTATAAGGTATGCTTTGGGAACTGGGTCTTTCTGTATGTGGATCAGAAGAAACGCATCAAAATGTACACTTGGCTAAAATCTGCAGCTCACAATGAAAGAATTCTCCCTTTTTTTTTTTTTTCAATGTACTGTTGTTGGCTGAAGCTGAAAGAAACCCAATTAGCCCGAGTTAGAGACAGAGCTGCACTTCCAGCAGTACCCTTCTACAACACTCAGGAGATCACTCTCTACTATTAAAGTGAATACACTCAGATGCACCACACTTTTCTAATTGAAACCTTTGGGACTGACTTTTGAGCTTCAGAAAAAAAGCGTATAAATGTTAGGGAGGAGACAAAGAGCTCAAAGGATCAGGGCCCTCCGTGGTGAAAAACAATATGTACCAGGGGGGGAAAATGTGTCAGACACCTCCTCCACAACACTGACTAACAAATACGTTTCCACAGTCGGTGATTGAGACTCATTAAGTAAATATTTCCATCCAAAATATTTACTTCAGGTTCAAACATAACTCACACCTTGGTTGCAATTCTCGGATGACTCAATTTAGTCACTTCAGACTAATCTCCACATCATTTATGCTGTCCACACACACACACACACACACCTTCTTGCACACACAGCATTGAGGGATAAAGCAAAAGAACATTTGTCAAATTAAGTGAAACCTGTGCTATTGATTTCTTCTAACCAAGGTAAATGAGAGAGAATTAATTAAAGAGGATTAATGGATAAATGAGAACTAGGCAGAAACATTTCCTAGGGAGCTATTAATGACCCACAGGGCAGATGAGAGCCCCTGCTCATTTTGTCACCGCGGCATTGACAGTCAACAGTCTTCAGCTCTGGAGCGACTAACTATAACTCAGGGTTGGTCCTTAACAGTAGTCGGAAATAATTAGCACAATGTTAACAAAAATCCAGAGTTGCTTCTCAAGTCAATTGTAAATGTTGGACAGATAATTTTCACATTGCAGAGTGACCAGAAGAAGCACTCCCATCATTTCCTTAAAGGGGCTCTATATAAGAATCAGAAATAGCTTGTTAACAGTGACACCTGCGGCCGTGAAGTCAACGACAGTCAGCGTCCTGTTGCTTGAGCTCACAGTGCGTAGAGGCGAGCGGGCATCGGTCAAAACAGTGAGGCAACACACATGATTGACAGCTAAAACCACAGTATCACTGTATATTTCACATGCTTGGCAGTATGTTAGCTCGGGGTCCGTTTTGATACCCAAAACCAAATGAAGGTCCCTCCATGAATCGAAGGCCCAGCAGATGTTGATCATATAGTTTCCCCGACGTTGGTCACATTCCTGTTTTTACAAGACGGGCTTCACTAGATAACCTGTTCACACGTTGGCAATAAAAGATGTCTAAAAACTTACATACAGACACTTTTTAAGTAAAAGTACCAATAGAACAATGTAAAATTACTCTTACAAGTAAAGTCCTGCATTCTAAATCTTATACATGTAGAAGTACTCATCCTTCAGAAAGAAATGGTCCCTGAGTGGTACTGTATAGTATTACTGCATACGTCAATCACAAGAGGTATAAATTACACCATTGCATTATCACTGCGTGGAACATTTTACTGTTAAATGCAGTCCAAATCTCATTTGAATCAAACCGTATTGTACATGTGTGTTGAATTAACTTTGGTTCAGTGACGTGTCTGAGCTTAGCGGAGAACAGTTTAATGAGAAAATAGAAAGATGTTAGAAATAAGGATGGAAAACGGTAATTATTTTATACAATGTGGTAAGGCACACAATGTTAATAGCATATAATCTCAGCTCTCTGTATTGACGGTTCATCTTCCAAAGGCAGGTGCTTACTAGTCTTCTGACTGTAGGATTAATTTCAATAAAACATTTTAAACCCTTTAACCAAGGTAAAAGAGAAACCCATACTATTGCAGACTGTATTGAAATATAATTTGAGTCCTGCATCTATTTATATTAAACTTTCAAACTATCAAATAGCAATTCAAACTTCTTAATGGAGGAGCCTGCTGGAGTGTTGAAGTCCTAAACCTTGTTAGTCCTCTATATGAGTCAAATATCCTACCAGATTTCCTCCACAATACAAGAGCCTTTGATTTGCCTTTGTTAGCGTTGGCATCCAGCACACAGATCAATGTTTATTGTAGCAGCAGCTTTAAAGCAGAGTGTGCCATGTCCAAACAAGCACAAGAGGAAAAATCCCAGGATCACTTAATAAAGCTGTCAAACTTCAGATTTGTTACAGCTACGCTTTGAAAGCTTGAGCTCCCTTACTTTGAAAAGTTGTTACTCTCAAAAAGTGATTCCCTCTCTCCCTGCAACTGAAAGTGACCAGTCATCAAAAAAAATGTGTGATAATAGTTTCAAAATCTGGATGCATATTTGCATACATTACCATGTGAAGTAAAACTCCCAGCAGTCTGAAAAGTTGTATATTTTGTGTACCCTAGTTTATACATACAGTCTGACTTTGTGGCAAGCTGTGTTGTAAATCATTTCCCGGCATATGAGCGGGTAAAAAAAAGAGGGAAAAAAAAAAATCAATGGAGTCTTCAGCAAATTGAGTTTGCTGTCCAGAGTTAAACATCTTCAAGTTCAAGATCCATTGCTTCAGCACAACTAGATCAAGTTGTCAACTGTTGTACTCAAAGCAGCAGATGAGAAGACCCTGAGGTTTGGGCCGAAGTCAATTCTACACACCAGGAACAAAAACAGACTCAGGTTTTTGATACAAGTGGCCTATTGCAGTGTCAGGCTGGCTACAATTGTTTCTATAGTATCACCATGATACATATTTAAAGCAATACGTTTTACATTTTGGGAAATATTCTTATTCACTTTCTTACCGAGAGACGAGAAAATTGATACCACTCTCCTATGTAGCCTGTTAGCTTAGCGAACTGCAGCTGCTGGCAGTTTTAATCACAACTAACTAAGCTAACTGGCTTACTTTGGTTTAGCTAACCGTCAGTCTTTAAAGCAGCAAAGGGTGGCTTTACACTTTTTTTGCGCTTTAGAGATGGTAGGGGGGTTTTGTTACTGTTGGACAGAGCCAGGCTAGCTGTTTCCAGTCTTTATGCTAAGTGAAGCTAACCAGATTAGGGTGACCATATATTTTCAAACCCCCAAACCGGAACCCTTAAGTGTACCGCACGTTCATGTATGCACCGTACTGTAGGCATTTTCATCAGGATGGGGAGCAGATATTTCAGCACCATGGACAGCGCCTCATCAAATGAAAAGATGTTTGTCTTCCAAAATCTTATTTATTTATTAACTGTATAACACATAGTAAACACAAGGATTGCATTGGTGTAATATAGTAATTGTCAGATACCTTTTTAAAAACTAAACTCAAAGGTATATGTGAGCGTGCGCAGAATGTCGGCTAAATGGCCGACTGTGACACATTCTCTGCCAGCTATTGTATATTGCTATCTGGTCCTGATATGATCTATTATATTAACATTTCAACCGTGCGCAACAGAAAATCTACTCTTGCAGTGTGTGCAGGACACAACGTTTTCATTGCCGGGTACTTTACGAAGGAAAGAGTTTGAGCCTCCTGAAGCTCTTTAGAAAAGACAGACTTTCTCTCCGGCTTGACCGCTAACCGTTAGCGTCCAGAAAGATCCACAAGCATCATAGCAACAGCCTTGAAAACACATTGACACACATACAAACAAATCAGTGTTGAATTCAGGCGCGTGGTGCATTGTTTTTTATAATTGGTTTGGTAATAATGAGTGGGACAGAACATAATAAACATCCATGTAAGCGCTGACATCAAATATAATTTTTTAATTGTGTTGAAAACCAGGACAATTTGGTAGGCTAGTGATTGTTGAAAACCAAACATTTTAGTGTTTTACAGATATTTGTCAGGACTCAGGACACCCAGCTTAAAACCAGGACAATCCTGGACAAACGTGACGTCTGGTCACCGCAAACCAGATTCTGGCTTTTGCTTATTCCTTTAAGACTAGAACACTGCAGCTTTTGTCCTTTTTTAAAGTTTTTACACTTGTTGTCCCCAACTCAGGTTGAAATTGAAAGGCCTATAATATCTCTCCTTGAACTAGTTTTTAAAATAAATTAGGAAATGAGTATAAGAAAAGTTCCTGGGGTGATGGTGCCGTAATATACCGTACTATCAGTCATTACTGTTTTTCTATTCAGGCTACAGTTCAATCCTTTTTAATATTCCCCTCATTGTCTGAAATCTTGAAGTTATTAGCCCACTGTGGAATAGTTACTGTCAATAGCTCTGTCAAATTTCCCATTGTCAGTGCACACCAAATTACAGTGATAAGGGAAGAAGAACATGGGGCCTAGGAAGGAGAGGGGAATGTGTGCCACATTTCAGTAGGAATTAAGTGGCCCCGGACACTGCAGAGATTAACTGTCTTACTTGGCACTCAGGCAGACAGTTCTCGGGTGTTCCTCTGCTTTCAATTTGTCACCCAAAATGCTAGCCGCTCCCCTCACGCTTGTTGAATTTCCATAAATTTACAATTCATTTGTGCATGCCGATTTTGACGAAAGTGCTAAGACAGCGGTACTTTAACTGGTCATTATTTATTTGTTCTCATTGGTGTGATTTAAAGGTCGGACCAGAGGGTAATTAGGCTGAGTCAGCTCCCAGTCATGCCAATAGTGAGGAGGCCTATTGATTTACAGTAGATAACCATCTTTAAGAGAGAAGTAGAGGCAGCAGATATTCCCCCTCTCCATGTTCGCCAAGTGTACCACATCTTTATCTGTAGGTTTTAGTAATTGTTAAATTCAGTGGTCATTTTCCAGCATCATATCAAATGTATGCACAACTCATATTTAACATCGTGGAACATCATTTTATTATAATCTGTTTGGACAGATGAAAGCGTAATAAATCATGTCAAAGAGTGTCAAAATGAACATTGATTGTTTCTCCTAAGATCCTCTGGAGAGGTTTTCCCGAACACATGTTCATCAGTCAAAATTAGGCTTGTTAAATTAAATTTCACTGCTACGTGTAATGTACTATGTACAGTGTGACCGGAACTTGGCGTTCCTTCACCAGATTTTACAATGTCGGCAGCGTCGCAAACTTTCTCATTTTACAGCTAAACCGTGCATTACAAGATGATTCTGAAAACATTTGAGGCGAGAAATGGGCATTAACGTAACTTAATATTGATTCATATTTGATCAGCGCGGCCTAGTCTGACCGTTTGGTCGGAGTTCGCGAGTGATTGACAGCCGGCTCTCATAGACAGCAGATGAACAGCAGATCTCAGATCAGCTCCAACTGCTTGTTTTCCTCCGGTCTGTAAAATGTTGCAGATGTCGTTACGAGCATCGGAGGACACCGGAGGACAGGTTACCTGTTTCATGTACTACTGTCACGATATAGCGATCGTTTTACAAAAATAACTTTTTTTAATCATATTTGCTCCAATCTCGCCTACTTCAGCTTTAATGTTGTGAATTAAACAAAAACACTTGCTTAGGTTTAGGCAACAAAACCAATAAGTTAGGTTTAGGAAAAAAAACATGGTTGGGCTTAAAATTACATTTTTACAGTGAAAATGTGACATGACGTTTGAAATGTAACGCATGGGACATGCACAGCGGTCTCCTGGATGAAAACCCTGAGTTGGTTGGACCCATACACCTCTACTCCCACCCGCCCAGTGTGTGTCTTTTCGCTCTTTATAATATGCTTCATACTGCAGCAAAAGGGTGCCTTGTGCGGCAGTATCAAATGCCGACGGCCATTACAAAGCATCGGTATTTGACACTGAACAATCTCAAATTTAAGGTCCATTTAGAGGCTGTTCTGGAAGCTTTCCATCAATATCACATGATCTTGAGTTTGTTCAGTTGTCATAGATAGATGTACAGATGTTCCAATTTCCATATTTTTCTGGGCACTTTAAGGATTTGTCATCCATGTTTGCTTAAAAGCTGAGTTTCAAAGTATGACCAGGACTTTGAGATGATATTATTCTGTCAACTGTTGTTTTCAAGGTCAAGAATGGACTTAGAAACTCAACTTTTGAGCCAACTTGAACAAAAAAATCTAGCCTGATAATCAGACTGTTTGTTTTTCCATTGCTTTGTAGTACCTCCACACAATTTCTACGTCCAAGTTCCACTATTGGCTCTCCACTCCATGAACCCAGCTACAGTAATTCTACTTTATCTGCTCTATTGTATCAATGTGGGATCCATCCAAGAAACACTTATTCCCACTCACCGACTCTCGGAGTTGAAAGCGCTGTTGGAAGTGAGGATACAACAGGGAATGGCTAAAAATATGTGTATTTCTGAGCGTGTGTAGATAGTATCCGTGTGTTCATGTGTGGGTGTGGGAATTCAACACTTTCTGTTGATTGCATTTAGGCAACACTTAGCAACTGCGTAATCTCGCAGCCCCAGGAGGGAAAATAATTGTTAGTTGATTTTTTTTCTTTTAAATATAGAAGTTTGAAATAAAGTGACGTCAAAACATCGTGTCCCCATTGTTACTGAAATGCTCCTCTTGAGGGTGGAGGTGGTTGGAAAACAACCATTTGGCAGTACAACCCCCGGCTTTCTTTTGAATGGAGCGCTCCCTCTCTGCAGTTTAGAAGACAGTTAAGTTTGAAATGAGCTCATCTTCTGTGCCAAGAGGATTTCCTGTCAGTCAGTGACCATAGATGGGTTTCTCACTGATGCCACGTTGAGTTATATGTGCAGAAACCAGCAGTGGAGAGAGCTATGATAAGGCGAGTTAAAGAGGTGTTGTGGTGCAGTAAACTGCAGTATAATGTAAAGTGTTCAATATCCCAAGAGGGAGCATCCCTTTCAGCACACAGTACATAATTATATGCATCCAGTGATTTATAAGCACACATGGGCTCTCTGGGCTTCAGATAGGTGTATAAATTGGCCACATGGAGTATCACTTACCCATTTTCAAGCACAGAAATTGAATCGGGCCGACTGGGCCGTTGCCCACGGGCCTCCAGCTGTATGGTTTTCAAATTAATACACAGACAGCGTGTTTGACTCCCGCTGAGAAACTCCCATCCCCAAAGAAGAAATCGATGGGACTGTGCAAGATATGCCAACCACTGCACCCTAATTAGCTCCTCATTTTTTTCTAATCCAGTGAGTTTTAAAGCACACACTGGCTAGCCACAAACTGTGGGAGAGAGCTTGTTTTTCCAAATTGGGACGTATAAATATGTAACCAACAACCTTGACGACTCAGGAGTGTCTCTGCTTCTTGTCTTATAAATGTGTTGGATAATAAAAAATAAAAAAAGAAGCAGCTGTTGTAGGGTAGGACAGCTATCTGTGTTACTGTGTGTTTGTGATCATTTGCTCATCAGTGTAGTGGCAGTGTAGGATCGGGTGTGTAGAGTGTCGGCGATGACAGCTGCCACTTAGTAGTAATTCAGGTTTCATAGAGAGGACAGATTGATGGCTCTGGATGGAGAACGCATCACAGAAAAAAAAACCTCACAAACAGATGTAAGACAGTCGGTGATTCACATGTGTACAGTCTCTTTGGATGGCTCCCTGCAGCTGGTGAGTAATGTTACTTATTAAATCTTGTCTCGCCACAGTTGCATACAAGAGAAACTTTGCCTATTGCAGGTATCTAATACTACAGATTTTTTTTTTGCTGTGTCTGGCATATTTTGCTGGCAGACGTTGGGAGTTCCATTCAGACTCCTGTGTTCTTAATCCATCCTGCCCATTTTGGTCTGGGATACTGCAGGAATCAGGTCATGTTTCATCACAAGCATGGACTCATTGCTGCAGTCCAGGTTAGTGTTTACTTGTACTATAGCTGCCATTCACTGGTATTCCAGCACATTCCCAGGGCGTCAAATACCAACAAGATGCTTTGTCACGGCCGTCAGCGTTCGCTACCGCTGGTATGAGACGCACCGGGCTTTCCATTGACTACAACGTAAACCCATCCGCACCGACAGTAAACGATCAGGGAAAGTACTGTGGCGACGTGGTTTAAAGAGCAAACGAGACACACCGGGTGAGCAGGAGGTGAGGTGGGATGGGTTTAACAAACACAAGTCTTTCATCCAGGAGACTGCTCTTCGTGTCCCCTGCATCACGTTACAATCAGCTGTTCGTTCATGTGTTCAAAAAGTGACACCGAGGCGCCTGACGAGGCGTTGGTATATGACGAGTTGGGATGAGAACGTGTTGGGTATTCCCTGTGTCATGTCAGTTATCAATATGTGCCATTAAAAAAAAAAAGAAAAGCAAGTTTGCTTTTAAATATTGTGATACGCTACCTTGTCATTGTGCCATTTATTGTTTGTGTTTTGAAATACAATTTCCTTTTTCAGTTTACCTGATAAAATCAGTTTATGCATCACACTGGTAAAAACAGTCACACCGTGTTACCACAGTCAGTTAAGCTCATTGACATTTTGACAAATAAAAAATGGAAGAAACCTCAGGAAGAGCAACAGAGGAGGGATCCCTCTTCCAGGATGGACAGACGTGCAATAGATGTCGTGTGTACAGAGTAACAACATAATGAAAATACAACATAGATAATATGACAAAAATTAATACATACAGTATAATGTGAACATATGTGAGATGATGGATCCAGGAGGATGTCAAGCAGCTTCCCGGTGTAGCCAAATAGATAGAGCCAGAGCAACACGACCTCCTGTCCACCATGGAACCTTGAGAGAGGACCAGATTTTTGTTTTTAGGTCACAGTTGCTTGGTAATGTAAACGTATATTAAAACTCCTCTGGCATTATATTTCCATGTGTCATCTCAACTATCGCTGTATGGAAATCTTAAATATTTTTCTCAAAATATTCTCATTCAGTTTCCCACTTTTTGGTTTCTGAAAGAGGCCCAAAAAACTTCATAATGAGACTAAAATGCTGCAGTGTCCTATCATTATTTTGACACGGCAGTACTGGTACTGCCAGCATCCAACTGAGAGAGCCGAGCAGTTTGCCAAAACACAGCGATGACTGACGAGCTTACAATGGAAGCTTGATTTGTGTCCCCTGAAGAATGCAACATGCCAGGACACCATCCTGCAGTAAACACTTGTACAATGTCATTACACAGTACATGAATACATCCATCACAGCCGCTCATCTGTCCAGCAGACTAACAACAACCGTTAAACACACATTTCTTCAAAACAGGGACAGAAATGTAAAATAAAGATCATTTTGTACCATCTTCATCAGCTATGGCAATTTAAAATACAACTCTGCAGTTTCTTTTTTTAGTTTTTTTTTTTTAATATTATCTCGTTACGTTTTCAGTGGTAGAAGCACTTTAAATGTCATGTATCTCAATTATTCATTTTTTTTTTATTTTTAAAAGTTTTAAATGACTTTCCTTTTTCAAGGTTGACAAAACAGACATTCTGCAATAGCACTACATGTTTTTTCTTTTTGCAAACCCATAATATGTAGCGCTAGATGCACTTTATGATTATGATTCTCTTTCAAACTGTGTACACTAATACTGTATAAATCACCAGAGAAGAGGCTTAAAAGTTTGTTTTTAACATCATGCTAATTCTGCAGAGTACCAGAGAGTTGCTTTGACTTTTTTTCCCTCTCCACTTTATTTATTCATCATAACATTGTTGGTGAAAAGCCTCACCCTTCCATGCTCTTCGTTTGCGATCCAATCAGAGATATTCCACATGTATAGTGTGCATGTGCAGAGTTTAGATCTCAAAACTGTTTACGATGTGGATAGCTCATTAGATGTAGATCGTGTCGGAGTGATTCATTACGCCAGACTGTAAGACGTCTGTTTGTGTCAAGTTGATGTATATTATGTTTTTTTTTTAATCCTAATGAACGTAAGAAAGCAAGCTACACTCGCATCAACAACTGTGATTATGCCTCATCTCAAGGCTGCCACCATTTCTGCAGAGTGCAGATCATTTTCTGCCCTCACACAGGGGAGACATCCTTAATGTTCAATTTGGAGGGAAGGGACAATTGTATAAAGACCACCCATCAAAAGCCCCAGCCCTCACTCCAAGTAGCCTAACGTAACTCTAAATGATGGACAATAGAGACAATGGTGTCAACTTTGGCTTAAAGAAATAGTTTGACATTTTGGGAAATACGATTATTTGCTTTCTTGCAGAGTTGGATGAGAAGATCCTTAGCTTACGTAGCTTAGCTTACCATACAGGGGAAACAGCTATTCTGTCCAAAGGTAACAAAATCCACCTATCAGCACCTCCTAAGGCTCAATTAACACATTATATATATATTTTTTTAATCCATAAAAAAAGTGTAATAATGATATACTTGATGATGGGGGTGGCTAAGAAATAGAGCGGGTCAGCGGTACGCTCCTCCAGTCCACATGTCAAAGTGTCCTTGAGCAAGATACTGAACCCTAAATTGCTCCCGAAGGCTGAGCCTTCGGTGTGTGAATGAGTATTTAGATTAGATCCTGATGGGCAGGTTGGCACCTTGCATGGCAGCCTCTGCCATCAGTGGATGAACATGTGTGTGAATGCTGACATGTAGTGTAAAGCGCTTTGAGTGGTCGAAAGACTAGAAAGGTGCTATATAAATGCAAGTCCATTTACATAAAACTGTTAGTTCTGATATTTGATTCTGATTGGTTGAGCTGTGTTTGAAGCTGTGGTAAAATACTCTACAAACACACAGCTGTGGCCAAATCACAATAGCATCACTGCGCCAATTAGTCGCCTATCGTTTCAAAATGGCCGATTTTGGTTTTAGAGTTTTGATGTACTGGGTGGGCTAAGCATGAATGAATGGTTAGAAGAGATGGACAGGATAGAGGAGGAAGAAAAAAGCAGACATGCCAAAATTAATGGGAAATTTAAAAGCTGGAAAAGTCTAGAAACGAAGCCGGGACCGTTAAACAGACTGTGGTCCGTTAGCTGTTTTCAGATTACAAACAAACTGCACGACTAGTTAAGCCTTCTTTCTCTATAGGTTGTGGTGTACATGTGATAATGCACTCCAAGGTATTCCAATATAGAGAATAATGCACAGCTCCTATCATATTTTTTTGCCTTTGCCTTGTTATTCCAGACATCTCACCTTGTATGAACCGAGTAAAAAAATAAAATAAAATTGAGAATGGAGAGGGTTAAGTTGTCATTGGTGGAGCAAAACATTAACTAAAGTATAACATTTGCTATAATGTTCATTACACAACATTAGTGCTCCTCTGTCAAGGAATAATTTGCCACGTTTTAAATTATAGAATTTTAATTGCAGTATAGTTAAAAATTGCTGATATGTGTTGTACAACACTACACTGACTTTGCACCGTCATTAGTGATAGGTTATGCTCATTAAGAATTTAATTTGTTTCCGTTGTGTTTTGTAGTCAGTGAGCAGACTCTGCCTGTGAGCCAAGTTATTGATGAGGCAGTGCCAGGTGGATCCCTGAGGACAGACAGGTAGAGCTGTGCCCAGTGTTATTAGAAGAGCAATGCAGTCTGCATACAGTAAAAAGTCTAATTTTAATACTGCTCATAGTGCGGTTCCTACCACTACCACCAGAAAGAAGCCTTTGTATGGTTCTTGAATTTATGTAAATAATAAGAAAATAGGAACATTAAAAGACACTTCAGACAAAATTATGAGATATATATCTCAGACAAGGAATCATTTTAAATACCAAAAAGTAAGGCTAAAATAATGTTGCATATTTATGCAGAATGATCTAACTACAATAAATCAACTGATCAGTTTGATGTTAACTGTTTTTCTGTCAGAAACAAGTCAGAGAATCGAGCATTTGGCAGACAGATTTGGAAGTATATGTTCTGCTCATGAAGTGACCTCTCAAAGTATCCAAGCAGGAACGATGATTGTGCTGCTTAATATTTAACAACAGGAAGCCTGTTCGAAACCCAAAACAACAAAGCTATTCCAACATGTATCCTTTTGTGAATTTCATCTATGCAACAGGCATGTTGGAATTCCCCTTTAATGCTAGCAAATTCTTTCTTATTTGAGATGTATTACATAAAATATACTTGCAACGAGATATAAAAAGTTTATTGATCCAAAATAATAGTATAATGCAAACAAAAGCCCTCCCACCTCCCTAAAGCTAGCTAAACTAGAAATGAGTTTGGCTGTAGAGTAGCGCAGCGCAAGCTCAGCTGTTTAGATCCAATTATCAAATGATGATTTTGGTCTCTGTAAACACATGCTTAATGTTGTTGTTGCTTAGGTTCAGGCAAGAGTTAGGTTTAGGAAAAAAAACTACATGGTTGGGCTTAAAACTACTATGTTTGTACAGTGAGAATGACACTGAATTCCTGAAATTAAAATCCTTGTTTGTTGGACCCATGCACCTCCCCTCCCGCCCACCTGGTGTGTCTTTTCGCGCTTAAAGCTACGTCACCACACTCCCAACGGACTTTCCCTGAGCGTTTAATATTGATGCGGTGGGTTTACATTGTAGTTAATGGAACGCTCGGTGCGTCTCATGAAGGGTGCCTTAAGCGTCCATTTCTAATGGCGACGGCCGCGACAAAGAGTCGGTATTTGACGCCCTGGGAATGATAACGGACTGAAAGAGAATAGGAGTGGAACGTCATTTGACTAGTGCAAATGAAAATGTTATGTGTTTCTTGTAAAAGGGACAGCCGGCATGGCCTACACACACACAAAGCCAACGCTGTTGTTTTAAACGTCACGCCAGCATGAGTGAGCCCGCAACTTGCCAAAATTCAGTTTACACGGAAGTTAGCCCGCTACAATGGCTGCAATAGCAACGGTACACCATCCTGCTACGTTGATTTGAATGGGAATGTCTACGTATACGTCTACTCCTATTCTATTTCTACGATGTTTCCTTATTGATTTACGTAACCCTAACCCCACCCTGTGATAACCTAAACCCTGTCCCTATGCAGCACTACAGTAGGAAACACTACTCAATGGGGAAACACAAGACAAACACAATTATTTCTGCAAAAAAATAGTGTACTGTTGGACACAAACTTGTTTTGTAACTCCTTGCTGTAGCAGCACGAAATGTCGGTACGAGAGTATCAGCAGAATGTGCAAGGTCAGGCCATGAAGCCCGCCCTGTACACCTATATATGAATATGATGCCAGGGCTCTGCCTGAACTAGCACAACGCTCTATATATCAAATACATTATTGATTTTAATTTCTTTTCCAGAAAATGGACAGTGTCATGCACTTCAACTTTATTTTCCAGTTTGAGATGAGAGTAAATTGACTCGGTCTAGTCTTCAGAGAAGTTGAGATTTATGGTGTGAGGGAAATCCAGTGTAAGACACGTATAACCAGCAGACGATAAAACTAAAATGTGTGACAGCCTGAGGTTGCCAACCAGATCATTTGAAACCCTGTGTCATGATTGCAAAGGCCGACGATAGTTCTCGGCTTTGACCTTGGACCAGGCGAGCGCTCTCCCTGTGGCGCTGATGTCGATACAAGGTCGCCGATGTTGGCCAGGGCTAAACGCAACAGGGATTCGGAGGTCAGCAAAAAAATGTGATTTTCTAAAATTGTTCTTTGTTGTAAACCTTGAAGCTGCACTTTTACCACAGTGCTGAGCAGGTGCCAAGTGTTTAACATTGTGTTTGTAGCAGATTTTGTGTTACATGCAGCTTTAAATCTCTCCATTTCTCACAGACATCCAGTGTTGACAGGCAGACATTTGATGACTATTTTTAAATTCATTTTCTTACAGTCTTTAAAGAGGTAGGATCTTTTAAAGTCACTAGATTTTATGGTTAGATACTGATGGGTGTTTGGGAATTATTTTGCCAATTAGCGCTACATACAGAGATAAGAGCAAAGATGGATCCCTGAGGCACACTGTGGGCTAATTTAAGCCAGTGAAGACACCGAGCCGACAGAAAAGGGAGAAGGGTTGAAAGCAGAATAATTTCCCCTACAGCTTCCTCTGTTTTCTCTTTCAAAATGGTCAATAGCGTTTAAGATTGAAGAGAGTCGAGGGAACAAGAGTCATAAAAACGAATGTCCGAAAGTCTTTGGAAACAATTCTGTCAGCCGGTAAATAACCAGAAAGCAGTTGAAAAGACGACACAGGGGTGATTCTGGTGCAGCTTTCTTTCATAACTATGTTTTTTTTTTTATTACTGAGAAATAAATTTAATATTCACTGCGCCACACAAAATGTCTGCAATGTGATTTATGCAATCCCTGAATATAGCTGACATTATAACATGTAGTTTAAGATCGACATTATCCTCCAGGAATTTCACAGGTCATTGAATTAACTGGATCCGAGCATTTTTAACTAAAGTGGCAGAATCTAATAAGAATGAATGTGAATAGGTTATCATGGAATCTATGAATGACTGATGTACAAAATTAATTATTCGGAGACGTTTGTAATTTGTAATCGGGCACATTTTTTATGTATTTCACCTCTCGCTGAGAATTGTATTGACAAGACGAGAAACGAGGGTGTGACTGTGGATGAGGAGCATCATTTAACCGAGCCTCGGGCACACTTTTCTCTCCTCTTCCAGTCAGATGCCTCTTCTGCAACTCTGACTGCTTGCTGTTTCATTATGATGAGGCTATGGGCTAAACGTAGCCAAGCATATCAAATATCCTGGAAGCACACACTAAATAAATCATTTTATTCATTCCATTAGTGGTGGATGTGCTTCCCTTGTAAACCATCGTCTGACCACGCTGGCAAACAAAAAGCTGTTGTGCATCTGCCTTCCGTCGCCGCCGAGATCGAGACAAAAAACCACACCGAGCTCCGTTTCTGCAACCGTTCCATCCATTTTGGTTTCATGCCTTTCTTGGCATTCTACGCCCATGGTCAGATTATGCTCCCTGTGTGTCTGTCTAATTTGTCACACTTGTCTGACTTTGCTAGCGCCAAGACTGGAGTGAAAACACTGTAAATGATCAATGTCCTGACACACACAGTCTAAACATGGTGCTGTGCAGATGTAGCATCCTTTTTCTCCCCCCCCCCCCTTGCTTAGTTGTGTGTTATTCTTGATCGAAGAGTCAGAAAGTGAGGGTGAAGTTATGACAGCTTTGGTAGAGTGAGAGCGTCAGACCGACTGAGGCAGGTCGAGGTGACTCAACCCTTGAGTGAGTACATGTTCGGGAAGGTTCTTGCAGCGGGGGTCCAACACAACAGGGGAACATGGCCAAGCAGAGGTGACACCCTCTTTAGCTGAGGGTCACCCATAAAGAGGTCTAGCAGCAGATGTTCCAGGTGACACGCCAAGTCTGGCAGCAGATGGCGAGCACTGTCGAGGTTGGCCCGAACATACCGACACCGAAGGCTCTGGCTGTCTTCTCCTGGAGACTGTGAGAGACGGGTAGGAGGACTTTTTAGCTCTTTAACACGTTAGTTGAAAAATGCATGAAGAGGACCATCTCCTTTTAGTTTCTTAAGTTATTAGTTTGCTTAGTGTTATATGTCCTTGCAGCTTGTGAATGAACTAGCTGCTGTATCCAAGTCAGCCTCCTCTGCTTAATTATCTGTTGAAATGAATTCTTTTTAGATTTCATTAGCTGATGAATTTGTTTCTTGTCAGAGGTTTCTTTATTATCATGATTGTAAAGCTAGGGTTAGTGGAGTTATATTTGTTGAAATTCTCATTACATCCAGACAGCAATCGATACAACAAATGCTCTGACAAAAAAAAAAGAAGAAAATATCCAGTATCTGGCTGACACAGGTCTGCCTGTCTGTCTACCTACCTACCTACCTGCACACACTCAAGGCTATTGAATGGAGGCAGGGACATGGTCTTGGATTATGGGGTATGACAGATGCGCAGTGTAACTGGAGCTGCGATGTTGGAGGGGTAGAGCAGATGGCTCTAGAAATAACCTGACAGAACTTTTTGGGTACGCTCGAATGGATGGCGGACGATAGGCCTATACAATAGAACGTTTTCAAATAGAAAGCATTTATTTATGGTCTTTTATTAAAGATATTTTCAATAATTACAGAATTGTAATTCTCACCCAGAAAGTAGGCTACTAGACTCCCTGCAGACGTCTCCGTGAAACGAATCAATCATCCTCATGTTCTATGATTGTGCACCAGCTAGAGAGCCTTTTGGCAAGTGTAGACCAGATTTTACTGAGCATGTGTTGTACCCCAATGACGCGATATGGTGCCGTATCATCACCGGAGTCTTCCACAAGCTTCTAGCTTGACAGCTGTGAGTACGATCAATTGCCATGTCCGCTGTTCACACTCATTATGATATGTTTATGTTCATAATGATGATTTTGGGGGAGTGGCTTTGGAGGGAGGCCTGAAGGGACGGGCTGTCGGTGTTGTTGTCTTGGCGACTTTCTCGCTAGATTTAGGGACTTTTTGAGCTAGTGCTGCTGGGCTACTTTCATTGGAAAAGAGCTGCCGTTTTGAAGCCTCGAGTTATGCCTTTTGTTTGCGCCATCTTGGTTTTTGCAAACAAGAAGTGACACGAGAAGGTAGAGCTAAGTACAACCGAACGCTGAATAAGGCATTTTGAGGTGACTAATAGGTTGATATTAGCTTTCATGAACTGAAAACACACAGTGAAAAGGTTAAAGTTCTAAGACGAAAACACGAACAACTCCCAGACCGGACAGCATGCAATGCCCTAAAGCATACCCTGCTTTATGGTCTGTTTGACTCTAAATGGGACCATAATTTACTAAATGAATTTGAAGAAGACTTGAAACTAGCGTTTGAGACCATAAACTCAGGTTTACAATGTTTACTGAGGTAATAAATCAAGTGAGAAGTAGGGTCATTTTCTCATAGACTTCTATACAATCTGACTTCTTTTTGCAACCAGAGGAGTCACCCCCTGCTGGCTATTAGAAAGAATGCAACTTTAAGGCAACTTAAACATTGGCTTCACATTTCAGACCCGGAGTTGGCCCGCTGTTCTCAACCTTAACCACACTAGCTTTAAGGTTAAAGGTGGGCTGTTTCACTCATTGTGTAGAAACATTATGCTGTGTGTGGTTATTGAAACATTTATGTGAAAACAGTACACAGGGTAGATGTGAATGCTTGTTAGAGACACAAAGAGACAATACAAACACAGGAAACAACAAATTACTTCTGCGTCAAACAGGTTTTTATTGAGCTATTTTAAAATTCAAATTTTGGCCCCGCTCCAAATTCCTATTCCAAAATCCTCTTGTTGTGACACCCGTCTTCCATGCCTGGATGGTGCAGTGACACAGCGGGTCACGGTGACACTGTAAAGGGTCATGTAAGACAATCTAACCTTTTTCTTCCCCATTTGAACTTTAATTAGATTTTGTTAACAGCACCATTTTGCAGTAATTATTTCTCACAGATGTAATTATTCAGTCCATCACATTATCCACCATCCATCTTGAATAATGGACTTTGGAAAAAAAAATATTCAAGGTCATCAATTCAAGACAAGAAGCAGCCTTTTTTTCTCTTGTCTTTGATATTACAATGAGTTTCAGGTTCACTGATCGCAGCACAATGTGGAAGATAAATGTGACTGGATAAAACACTCAAATTATCAGCTTCTCCATGACAATTAAACCCATTTAATATTACTTTTATTGCTAGAATTTATTGCATGTACAGTAACACTTGAGTTTTAATCTGAGCCGTTATACAGCATTGTAGATGACACCTTAAAATAAACCTTTTTAATTAACTTGTGATAATTGTATTCTTCCTGCTAACACATTTCTAATGTTTTTCATGCAGCTTTCACCTTCTCGCTGCACACATGGTGTCTCTTGTGTGTATGGAGCTACACAAAGAGGTGCGCTTTTATTAAACTGCAGCAGCTTTATTACTGTATGGTGCGTCTTGCATATGACATCTTGTGTATATAAAGGTAAAATGTAACATAAAAAAACTATAAATGAATCATTAAATATACAGTAGCACACAAAACCTTAAAGGAACCATAAGAAGATGATAAATATACAGTAAATATTGTACATGCAGTTCTGTCACGTGCAGGGAAAATTATAGTGAAAGACCAAATACAAATAAATCAGTTTATTGTGAAATGCAGTGTAATTTATTTGTGTGAATCTGATAATTGCAACAATTATACTGTACATCTGCCATCACATGATACATGAAAAAAAATGTGTTAACAGCTGGAGTCACGAACATTAATGTTATGATATCACATTTAATCGGAGGGAAAGAAAAAAAAAGTAAATAAATGACGAGAAGAATTGAACAGACAGAGGATGCAAAAAGCAGCCAAGCCTGCCTGGCTGTGTGTGGTGGTGTGTGATATGGCGATACTGTAGGAAAACAGCTCATCAGAACTGTTCCTCCCTGGTGTATTTTCATATTGTGCGGATTGGGAAGGTTTTCTTTTATGCAGGTGTTGAATAGGCCGGGGCTTGCGCAGGTATTTGTCTACTCTCTGGCAGGGCCAAGGGATTAGAGAGGCAAGCACTGTGTTGCCATGGTTTCCAGTTCAGCTCTGCCTGCCTCCAACACCAAGGATAGTTGTTCTTTGTTGGCCTTCAGTATCACACTAATCGTAAGTGGGAGAGCTGAGGATAAACAAAAAGATCCTTATACAATAGAAAGGCAGGTTGTGAGTCATTACATACAGTATATCAGGCCCTTATGGCTGTCTGTACACTAATATATTTTATTACAAAACACAATGTGTGACCAGAACATTTGGGATATTTCTTTATAAGATGCCATCTGTCCCGTTCACTGAGATCTAATGTAACAGTAATACCAGCAGAAGCACCTTTTGCTTTCAACAATTTCTCTCAATGCATGTCTGAATATGTTGTTGTACTAATACTCCTTGTTGATCTGTAACAAACACCTTCACCTTCTTTTTCATTCTCATGTAACACATGAGAAATGTTTGGTATTTTTTACTTAAGTGCACTTAAGTAAAAAATACCAAACATTTCTTCATATAGATTCTTCTTCAACCCAGTCACCAGAAAAACATAAGGTTGTCATTGTCCGTTTCTGTAAACCACGGATATGTTGAATGTCAACGTTTTTGAAGCAAAAATATGTTTCTTAATTACATTTCATATCAGCCTCTTATCACGCTTGCAGAAACACACAATGCCACACATTGTGAGGATGCTTCTTTTCTCCATATATTTTTATGAATGTTAAGGCCCAGACACACCAAGCCGACGTCAAAGAATGATGATGGATCGGTGATATCCGTGTGTTGGAATGATCAGATGAGATGACGATGAAAAATGAGAAGTCTTCTGTGTTTTCCTCTTGACTTTACTTGTTTGCTTGCTTTCCTCTTCTCGTGCACTGATTCGTTTAAGCTGAACAGCCAATCAGAGTGATTTCTCTCACCGACGTCCTCCGCCGCTGATTCAACATGCTGAATTGGCCAAAAAACCTCTGACACGGGCAGACTAGAGCTGACGGTGCAGGACACACTGCAAAACCTAGGCCGACAGACGCTCACTGACGGCCCCAAACTGTCCCAACGGCAGACCGTCGTCTTGGTGTGTCGTTGCCTTAATACCTTCACTTTTTTAGCAGCATGTAAAACAAAATAAGAACTTTGAGAGAAGTTATATAAAACTGCAAACTCTACGATTAAGGGACAACTCAACTGTCTATCTGCTGAGCTACAACCACACTCCTTCAAACTTCACTTTTGATTAAACTATGAAATGTTACAGATTAAGTCACCAAATTGTTTGGGAATAAGAACTGTAATTAATTGTAGGACTGGGGAACTTTGCTTTGGTGAGATTTTAATTTTTTTTGCCCTTTTGTAGTGTCCTGACATGGTGACATGGTTCTAAAAACAGGAAACAGTGAAATACCTGTCTGCCTGCTCAGATCAACTTTTATTGCAAATACAAATCCAATTTCACCACAATGAGCTCCAAAATTGCACAGCTGATCTGCATAAGAATAAACTCAGTTGTACCACTCCACCCACCTTTGTGCAAGCATGTCTGTGTGGAGACATCAAATATTAAAGGAGCGCGAAAAATGAGCTACCGCACATTAAAAATTGCATGGCAACTGTGTTGACACTACTGCTGGCTTTGTGGCATCATGAACATCATAATTATTTTCAAACACATACACTGTACAAAAAAAATGGACAATAACCTCTTAAGTTGTTATAAAACGTGGGAAGTTAAAGTTTTTCAGCAAGCTCTGCTGTTTTCAACTTCATACAGCAGTAATTCCTGTTGTATTGATTGTGGCAGTGATGCTCAAAGAGTACAATTGTATCTTAAACTGTTTAAACACAAGGTGTAGAATCCACACAGCGAATGGAAACAGATGTTTTAAAAAGCCATACCATGTAATGTCTGCTGTTTACGACACTAAATCTCCGGATCTTCTGTTTGCTGTCGAGTTTGGAAGATTAGCCACGGATCACGAGTGTGACAAGATAGCATCAGTTCCATGTAGAAATACGTGAGAATGATTATCATGAACTTCAAGGGCCTGATTTTCATGAACCACTGGTGCATAGCGAAGTCAACAGCACAAAGCACACAGAGAGCGGTGAGTGTCTTTGTTATTTTTACACCTCTGCAGTGCCAGTGGGTAAAGGGGTTGGATTCGGAGGAAAACTTCATCAGCGGGTGTTTGAGGAGTGTTCTTAGACTTCTTTTAATGGAGAGGTCGGTGGTTCTTCCAACAGAAAACTCACACACTTGTCCAGGATGTGGAGAGTCACGTGGACCAAATAAGCTGCCAAGAGCAGATGGCATTTCTTTTTAAGTTGATTTCGCGTTTCTAAGGATACTGAGATGTCTATTGCTGTGTTTTTTATACATAATGATGCACATCATACAACTTTGTGCTGAAAGTCTTGGTAACACTTAATTTTACAGGTCTGCAAATTTTATGGTAATTAGGTGATAATTAGTAACCTATTTGAAATTTCTTTGGAATTACTGCCAAATTACCCCAATAATTACCTCAAAATGTATCAAAAATTACTTCATTATAAACATTATTTAACCATTATATGCTAAAATAGCATATAATGGTTAAAATAGGGCCCTTAGGCTTGAGAAGCGGCTGTGCGCTGCTCTTCATCGGAGGAGGAAAACTAATAGAAGACACTTCTGATCAGGCACAAATCTCACCATAGTGTGACTTATTGTCTAATGTAACCTGGTAGGTCATGTAATGATTCAGGGAGTTTTATTAAGACATTTCAAATAAGTTATTTGCTAATTATCATCTATTTACCAGCAGACATGGAAATAAAGCACATCAATTAACTTTGTATTCTTTTCCTGGAAATTACCAGCTATTTATTACTTCTTATTGGGAGATAGCGGAATATACGTAATTATTAAAATAATGTTTATAATAGATATAAAATAATAAAAGTTCAGAGTCAAGTCCCAAGTCAAGATAGCCAAACAATAAATATTGGGGTAATTTGGCAGTAATTCCAAAGAAATTTCAAATAGGTTACTTGCTAATTATCACCCAATTACCATGAAATTTGCAGACTTGTAAAATGAAGTGTTACCAAAGTCTTTAACAAAACACCTACACTATCAGTACCACTCCCCATTCAGCACCCCCAAAAAAAGCTATTCATTGTGTCTCCTCTCCTCTCTTGCCTCCTGGCTTTCCACAGGGGCAGAGGGTTCCCCCCTCCTGCTCCCTGGAGCACCTCCTCCAGTGGAACCCAGAGACAAGCCTGAGGCCTGTGCTGCCTCCCGCCTCCAGAGACCTACAGTACGAAGCCAGGAAGTCAGCAAGCCTCCTCCCCTGCAGAACTATTTGCAGATAAAAAGAAAAGTTCTCAGTTTAAAATCACACAACATCCCAATGAAGACATACTATCTTACATTGTTAAATTTTTACAAAACTTCTTGACATGCATTGACTTGAAAAACACCTCACCCCAGCCGAACCTTGTATCTTGTATCCCCAAACACGCTGTGGAGCAGATATGGCTCAGTTGTTAGTATTCTAGTGGGGGTTCCTGCTTTGACTTTCTTGATTAATGTAGAAGCCCTTCGTATTTTATATCTATTTGAATTATCTGGCTGCTTAAACCCGTTTGATGCATGAGCAAAGTTCACTTACTTTGCTAGTAAGTCTCGGCGTGGGTCATCACACTTGCAGTGAGCCTGGCTGAACTCATTACAGAGCAGAGGAACCTTGGGGAGACGGCATGGACTGAGGTGAAACTAAAACTGAGCTGCTGTCAAGTTTTAAATCTGCTGTGTGGCAGAATTTTGGATTTTTGGACAGATAAAGAAAAAAGGCAACAAGACAACTGACAAGAAAATTGCATGGATTGTATGGGAGCCCTGTCTTGGGGGAAACACTTGCAACACCCCTCACAACACTGAAAAAAACCTAGTTGCTGCCAGTATATACACATACAGTTTCATGTTGCAAGGTATTTCTTTCTTTACTGCTCTAGTGAGAAAACGCCCCTTGTACATGTATATTAAACAAACAGTATGCTTATTTGTATATGAAACTTTTCTTTCAATCAGAACTGCAATTAAAATGTTTTAAATGAATAGTTTGACATTTTGGGGAAAAGGCTTATTTGCCTTCTTGCAACGAGTTGGATGAGAAGAATGTCAAACTATTGCTTTAAATGCATTTCAAAGAAACCTTTAAGTGGCACATTTTGCTCAAAATATCACAATACCATGAAACTTGTCTAACGTACTGAATCATGTTTCCATTCCATGCCATATATTTCTATTATGCTATACGCATAATAAGCAATCTCATAATTACAGTATATGGTGACTATTGTTCAAGATGTCCTGGCTAATAAGCATTTCATCAATCACAACAGTCAAGGGTTAAATGTTTTAATAGTGAACAAAAGAAGAGAATAATCTAAGATAATCTGTCAAAGGAAATGCCTCAGGTACAGTTGAGAATGAACTGATGTCGTGCCAAGTGAAGTTGTGCATGGCTGCGTCTGCATCACACGGAGCCTGCAGCCACTGGAGCTCCGCTGAACTTTAAAAATAACAACTGCTGTGGTGCACTGGGGGGGCTGCTACATCTGACTGTCTGGAAACTGCTCAGAAACCCCCTTATTGTCACTCTACCTAGGAAGGCCATACATCCTCTGAATGCTCTAGGTCTCTAGTTTGTGGCTCTAAAGTTTCATGAGGCTGTGATTATCCTAGAGGTCACCACAGGTCATTTTATACAGCAAGGTCAAATTTTTAAAAAAATGGTCTCACTTAAATGGCTACTATGGGGACTAACATCATCACACATGAATACAGTTGGACTCATTGGATCCACAAGAGTCTCAGCTTTATAGTGATACCAAATTTATGTAATATGTACTGTCTGGGGACCCCAGTTTGCAGAAATATTCAAATACACCATTTTAGATTAGGTAAAAATAACCCTTTTATACTGCATTCAAAAAACTTGTGGGTGCCCATAGAACCCATTTTCATTCACATATCTTGAGGTCAGAGGTCAAGGGACCCCTTTGAAATGGCCATGCCAGTTATTCCTCGCCAAAATTTAGCCTAACTTTGGAGCGTTAGTTAGCCACCTTCCTGACTAGCTAACATGACAGGGTTGGTACCAATGGATTCCTTAGATTTGTTCTTGTTTTTTGAACCTGCTACAGCCTCTGAAAGACAGTAAAGAGGTCTCAGGGGGTTGGTGCTTCTCTTATCACAATCAATATTAGTTTAAGGAAAAATCAAAGTAAAATGGCACTGGAGAAATTAATATTTCACCACACTGGCAGGATTCTTCCAGAACTACGGTATGATTGAGATTGAAGACTGAAGATAAACTGTATTTCCAGTCAGAAGATAAACCCTACCACTTTGTTCACTTTATCTTGACTTTACTTAAAGCTGAAGGATCACGACTGCGTTTCCAGGAAAGAAAAAGAAAATCAGTCAACAGAAAAAAAGAGACATTCTCATGAGGAAAATCAATTAACAGTGATGCTACAGCTCAAAAATATTCAACTCGATTTACATTCATCAAAAGAGAAATCAAACTGTGAGGAAGTGAGAGCTATATTTCCTGGTCAATGCAGCTGCTATTACAGTAGTGGTGCAATTGTTTAACTGTCGGAGAGGTCAATTAAAGGAAGACTTCATAATTTCAAAATCCATTTTGCAAAATCTGTTTTGCATTACTCAGCCATACTGCTGTCGCTGCAGCTGTGAGTGTCTCTGTATTCATAAGGCATGGTGGGAGCTTGCAGCGCTTGTGCTGCTGCCAAGGAGATGAACTTTCATACGAGCCTGACATGAAATAGAAAACATCCCAACTATCCCGTCCAAGGACAAATTTTAATTTACAGTTGGCAGCTCAAGGAATCCAAGGGGTGCAGGATTCACCAACCAATGTAGTGCCAAGTACACATACTCACAAATAAATGGAAAGCTCCTGGGAAATATGAACATGTTTGGTTTGTATAAAACAATGTTACAGCCATAAAACGGGACAGTGGTGTCAGGCTTATGTTACAGGTGTAATTTCACCACAGAGTCACTGTACATGTAATAGAAGGCTCACCTCCTCACTTGTTTCCTCCAACATTCAACAGATGACAGCAGTAATGTAAGGGTTGAAGGGGGTCTCCCTGGTGTCTAATGTCCTGATGAGTTCACTCTGCACAGAATCATTAGGGTTCAAATGTTAATGTCCACATTAAGATGCTTTCACAAATCCAAGCAGCGGGCTAAAATTATGTGTGTCACAAGAGCAGTAATTTCCCTGCAGACTTTTAGGGAAATATATATCTGAATTAGGTTTTGTTGCATTGTTGAGCTTGATTCATCTTCATTAGACACCCTTAAAAAGAAAGGACGCTGTGAAAAGCAAAGCAAAGGAAAATGTCTGTGGGAATTCTCAGTCATCCAGGTCACAGGACCTGCAGTGGAACTACTTAGCGAGTGGATTTAAAATGAGCAAAGATCAGAGAGGTAAAACTGTCGGCAGACTTAAAACACAGCTCCGAATGAGACTAGTGAAGCTGCTGGTGCACAACAGGCTGCTAATGTTGTTCTCACTGGATGATTTCTGTTTGTTTCAAGACTGTCAGTAGATCAAAATGTCATCAATTCACAGATATATACACTTAAAATATAAAATGCCATATGTTGATAATTTCAATATTTGGCCTTTCCAAGTCTCAGATGGCCACTCAATAATGTTTTAGTGTCCTAAATTGTTACTTTGAGTCAAGCACATGCAGGTGCCCGCCAGCCCACACAGGTGTTTTCAGTTAATCTCGTTGATTAGAACCTCTTCTTAGGACTGTGAGGCAAAAGGCAACAAGCCAATTGATTGACATCTTCCCGAGTCTCTTCCTGCTTTGTTGAACCTGATTTGGTGGGACAAATTACACCTTTATCATTCTTATTGGTAGATGAAGATTTGTGACCTGATAAATTCCTATTAAAGCTCCGCCCACCTTCAATCTGAGCAGAGGTCTAATCAGCCAGTAACTGAAAACACCTGTGTGGGTGTTCAGAGGCTTTCTCCCAAGTTGGACTGTCTCACACAGTAAATCACTTAAACAAAACCTTTTCCTCTTTAGGGAGACAATGACTATGTTTACATGCCCAACTTATTCCAAGTTTTGCTCTAATTTTGAAAAAGCAGGCCGTTCTCATTCCCAGGGTGTCAAATACCGACGCTTTGCCACGGCCATCGGCATTTGGCACCCTTTAGCTTTGGTATTCAACACAGCGGGGCTTTCCATTAACTACAATGTAAACATATCCACGGCAGTAAACGCACATTTATTCTTTAGGTGTGTTTCTGCTTCCGACCAGAAATTTGGGCTTTTCTTTTGGGCATGCATCTCTGCAAACTGTCGGCTAGTTGGTTTGTGTACAACGCACAGAGCTGGCTGTATAAATGAGCAAGAGGCTGTGGGGTAGTGTGTCGCAAACCAGGCTGTCCTCATACACCGTTCGTAGCTATAACTACGAAAAGTAATGCACTGTAATTCGTATATATGCCACAAAATCAGTAATCCACGTATTTGTGAACCAGGAGCGACAAATGCCGTGTAGGGCGGAGGTCAGGGTGGATGGGTAGGTCAAAAAACATTGGACTTTCACCCAGGAGGCCTGTGTTTGTACCAATGTGAAACTAGAAGTCAACGTTAATTTATTTGTCACGCAACTTCCGTACTGAAGTAACGCCACTTCCGGAGCAATTTTAACCCAAACCACAATCTTTTCCTTAACCTAACTAAGTAGTTGTGTTGCCTCCACCTAACCAACTTGATGTTTTCCTAAACCTTACTACAGTAAGTTTTATTTTGAAAAGATATTGACAATTGCGTTGCTCTGCATTCGTAGGAAAAGACATGAAAAATGAGGAATAACTTTTCGTAAGAAATCATCCGAACCGTTGTATGAGGATACACTGGCAAAACTGCCGTAAAAACCCCAATTGAGGCGCATATTCTGAATGCGCTGTATACATGTCCAAAGAATGCTCCTAAAACCAGAATAATATCGGCACATCCCACGTCTTAATCAAAAATTGCTCCATTCGGAATAAGGCCTAATGTTTATATGACCTGTATCAAATTTTAAATATTGTCATATTCGGAGTATTAGTGTGCATGTAAACATACTCAAAGAATGTACCTGTTTATAATTAATGGAATATCTGAATGTTAACTGTGCACACAGACATCTTTGACATTTAGTTAAAACAACAGACCATCTGTCCTTATGCAGCACATACACTTTACTGTACATGTATCACAATGAATGCATATCAGTATCTAACTACCTCTGTAAAACTACAAAAAGACAACAAAAGTCTACTTTGAAATGTTCAAGTTGCAACTACAGTCAGTGAGTATTTCTGGTTATCTATCAGTGCCAACTCAGACAGGGTTAAGTTATAGAACGTGAAGAAGTTCAAGACAGCAACTTAATTCCTTCAGTGAAATTTATTGAGCTGCTGCAGTTTGGAGAACTCTGTCCTCCCTCAGGCCACACAAAACATGAATGACAGACGGAGCTCTCAACAAATACTGTGGCCAGGCAGCTTCAATCATACAAACTGTTTCACCTGAGAGAGAGAGAGAGTGTGTGTGTGTGTGTGTGTGTGTGTGTGTGTGTGTGTGTGTGTGTGTGTGTGTGTGTGTGTGTGTGTGGAGAGAAAAACAGAAAAAATAGTCCATCTTGCTGGCAGTGTATAGAAAAAGATATAGGTTCAGAACCAATGCAATGTTAATGCAACTATAGGTTGAGTATAGGATTGTTGTCATGGTTACGTATGAAAAAAAATAGACTAAATTTCCCCATCAGTTGGTGCAGAAGCTCATTAGTGGTGAAGCAGCTTATGTGAGCTGACACAAGATGGCCGGTTCAATTTTATGTTGGAAAGAAGCACAGAGGATCAATAAAGCTGAGCCTAATGGCCACAAGAAATAGAGAAACTTCACACATGTATTCCATAAAAACAGCAATCAAATATGACATCGCAGAAAAAGCAAATACTGAACTCTAACAACGTTCTCTCAAGATGGTGCATTTCTAAATCAACACTGCAGTGATCGTGAAACAATTCTTTAATTAGTGGCAGCTTTGGAGACAGATTTCCACCCTGTTAAGCTGTGGTGCAAATAAGAGTCAGTGAAGTTATTATGCATATAACTCCTAATAATTTAACACATGCTCTGCTGATTGTCTGTACTTTTGTACCTTTTTAGCGGATCATCTTTTTTTTTAGTTTTAACAAACACATTATAAATAACATCTATCTTCCCCCTAGTCTCTTTGATTCAGTGTTAACCGCTCTTACTCTTTGCTCTAGAAAAGTGCTTCTCAACCTTTTCGGGTTGCGACCCCCTCAGAATAATCAGGTTGGTGTTCACGACCCCCCCAGTTTAGTTTGGTTTTATTATAGTTTGAACAGCTAGCACGTAGGCGTTGTCCATTATTCTCCAGGCACTGTGGATTTTTGATGCATTCTGTGCCTTTTTCTCTCCCCCTGACCTGCTGGAAATCCCCCGTCAGAAACTTATGTGCACGCCATCCTTTGACTCTCACAGACGCACTCAATAAAATCTATTCTGAGGCAAACACTGGTGATGTAATGTAAAAACATTCCCTAGTCTAAAATATGTTATTTCATCTGTTATTTAACTTTTTCTCCACAACCATCTGGCAACCCCAAGAAATAATTTCGCAACCCCTTTTGGGGGTCCCGATCCCAAGATTGAGAACCAATGCTCTAAAATGTTGTTTGTGTTATTTCCGCTCGTTTTCACTACTTAAACTGTTCATAAAGGGCAACTAATTTATAAAAAATGAGCACCTCCAAATAGGGTGGGATGGTGGTGCAGTGGAGTGTGTGTTTGCATGTTCTCCCCGTGTCAGCGTGGGTTTTCTCCGGCTTCCTCTCACAGTCCAAAGACATACAGGTTAAAGGTTGACTCTAATTTGCCCGTACATGTGAATGTGAGCGCGAATGGTTGTCTGTCTCTTTGTCTCAGCCCTGAGATAGTCTGGCGATCTGTCCAGGATGTACCTTTAGCGACATGGATACAGGGCCCTGTAGCTATTTAGCGACATGGATACAGGGCCCTGTAACTATTTAGAGACATGGATACAGGGCCCTGTAACTATTTAGCGACATGGATACAGGCTGCAATTATTTTGGGACTCATTGTTTTTATATGATGAATATCTAAAGCTTTAGTTGACCCAATAAGAAAAATATATCTTAAATCTACTTCTTGGTGTCAATTTTTTAGGGAAAATGCATTTCATTTTGTGACATTAATAATAAACTGTGTATCAATTCTTGTAGCAAGCAGCTGTGCCTCAATCCACAAATGTTTACAATCTATCATTTTCTCCATATTTCATTTAAATCACGTAAACATCAGTGGTGCAGGTGTGCTCTAACAAGCAATGAGTCACAGGCATGAATGAAACTGATGGTGCTTTTCTTTGATCTTGTTTGAGAGACAATATTTGCAAGGAATTAACTGAGACTTTTCTTGCCAGAATGAGTTCCACATGACTTACCTCTGAGGGTGAATTTGCCTCTAAATTAAAGTACTCATTTTAAATATATGTCAGAGCAGTATTATATTTGGAGTATGTTCGATTTACACCATTAAAAGCAAGAAAATCTCTATTGACATAGCTAAAGCTCAGGTGGATCACTCACTTTATCAGATGAGCAATTATACATCATTAAAAATAATTGTAGCTTTTTGTGTCTCTTGTGCCGTCTGAGGGGAAACAACAACGCGTTTATCACAGTTAAACACCTCAAATGCTAAACTGTGATGGAGGAACAGCAACACTTATTGATAAACAGTGGAAAAATTAAATGTCTGTTGATCCACAGTGATCCAGGAAGTGTGATATCCTGGTGTCAAATCTGGCTCAAGGCCTTTGCTTAGTGTCACATTTTTTTGTTGTTTTTTTAACAGATTTTGAATTTATTCTTTTATCCATCATCTAAATAAAATGACTGTAGTATCACAAGTAGTTCTGAATAATAAATCAACCATAAAACACATTTTCACAACAGTCTAGTGTTTCTTGATCAGCCTGAAGGCAACTTGTGTAAGCAGCGGTAATCAATCACTGTGTCGGGTGGAAACACCTTAGTTGTGATGTTTAATTTCCATTTGCCACAGGGTTCCTCTTTTTTTTATTAAACAATTACTTAACTATTTCTGGGAGAAATACTTGTCATACTCTGAATTGTTAAATAATTGAATTAAAAGCACAAAAAACACTACCTCCACTTTCACCTTGAAACAGTCCTATGAAAAGGTCAGAGAAATAACACATTTTAACAATCATTTTTATCATTATCATCATCACTTAGAACAAGGCTATGTCACTCTTTAAAGAAGAAATAACACAATCTGTTATAAAAAAAATAAAAATTGAGTTCAATGATGATATGTTTACAGCAACTTTGCATTTTTCCTGTAATAACCCCTTGTGGCCATGTGGACGCTATCAAGCAAAAGATAAAAACCCTACTGCCCGAGCATAAATCACACAGGCTAAATACAGTCTTTTGTGCATATGTAATGACGAGAAAGAACAATTCAATTTGCATGCCGTTAAACAAGATTTTGACATAAATAGGGAAAGCTTTGAAATACTGGGTCCAATCAACAGTTCATCACGTTTTTTTGTCAAAACAAGACAGTGATCTGACAGGCGATGTGGGTGTGCAGCATCATCAGTAATTAACGTTGTTGACAAAAAGTGCAGCCTTCAGACTGCCGTAATCCCCGTATCCTAGCAGTCTTGTGGATACGAGTGAGGCGAGCAAGAATACAGATAATGTTCTCCCTTACTGACAAAACTTGTAAAAGTCACAACACTGGTGCTCCTCAAACAACGTGTCAGAGTCATCTACAGTATATGGTGATCGTTCGCTGAGCCCTGTCGTCACCATAGTTATTTCCTGTTGCTGTGTATGTGAATGACATAAACTGACAGGAAGTAAACATGGACCCAAGGTGTTGCCTAGCAATGTAATTCCATTGAAACGGTCTATACCATCATGCATTGCGCTAAAAGAACATTGGCAGATGGACCAGAGGAGAGCGAGCAAAGAAAAATCTTAGTTTTGGCGCAAAAATAATATTTAATGTGAATGTGAGAATGTGTCACAGTCGACCATTTAGCCGGCAGCCTGCGCGTGTGCACACTGACAAATACCTTGTGTTTAGTTTTTAAAGGTATCTGACAATCAATGATATGTTATATTACACCAATGCAATCCTTGTGTTTACAAGTGTTTCAGTTTTAGGTTTTGGTGGTTTTTGGGAGACAAAACATAATTTTTCGTCTGCTGAGGCACTGTCCATGGTGGTGTAATAATTGTTCCCCATCCTGATGAAAATGCCTACAGTAAGGTGCATGCATGAGCGCATACATGTGCGTGCGTGTGCATGAATGTGCGGTTCCAGTTTGGGGGTTTGAAAATATGATCACCCTAGGTTAGAACAAATGAACACGCTTTTTAATCCATTCCTTACACTTTGTCTCTGGTATTTTTATGTTTTGGAGAGGGTAAAAAAGAGAAACCACCACTCAAACTCTTCAAGTATCTCTCTTACAAGAGCCCCATGTGCACCACTTCAACATGTCCAAATTGACAGGTCTAGTGCCTAGTTATGGTTGATAAACTATGATTGAACATTTTTGGTCTGGGGAGGGGTTTAGCCAGCCCGTTCTCTTTCCCAGGGCGCCAAATATGGACTGCATTTATATAGCGCCTTTCTAGTCTTCTGACCACTCAAAGCGCTTTACCCTACATGTCAGCATTTACCCATTCACACATTTATACACTGATGGCAGAGGCTACCATTCAAGGTGCCAACCTGCCCATCAGGATCTAATCTAAATACTCATCCACACACTGATGGCACAGCCTTCAGGAGCGATTTGGGGTTAAGTATCTTGCTCAAGGACACTTCGACATGTGGACTGGAGTAGCCGGGGATCGAACTGCCAACCTTCCTATTGGTGGGCGACCCGCTCTACCTTTGAGCCACAGCCGCCCCTATAATGACACTTTGTCACGGCCGTCTGCGTTAGATACCGACGCACAAGGCACCCTTTAGCATCTGTGTGAGACGCACCGGGCTTTCCATTAACTACAATGTAAACCCATCCGCGTCAATATTAAACGCTCATGACGAGTTGGAATGAGAATGCGTTGGTTTAGCGAACATTAAATTCTAACTGCTTCAGCAAGGTTTTTGAAAACTACGTATATGAAGTATTTGTCATATTATAGTTCATAAAAATGAATAGAAGAGAGTGTGACAGTATATTTCTGAATGTAGCTATGCCTGAACACAATAGCCGGGATCCAGGAGCGAGCTTAGATTTTGGGTAGAAGGCAACACATCATACTGGAAGCTGCAGCTATGATTAATTTAATGCACTTTTTCTTCACAGAGCTCTCCAGCTGAGTTTCCTCCTCTCCACATTCTCCCCTTTCACCCACTGACCCTGAGACACTGCTTTAGCACACCTGGCTGCCTGCTCCTGTGAATGTGTTTGATCTGCCACCATTTTTCTTCTCCCCGATGACGACGCTGCCTTACTCCACAGCGCTGCCCTATTTCCAGGCCTAAGCCCCCCTCGCCCTTGTTGCACCTGCAATATTTGCCTTTGTGCTGACGGGGCCAAAGCCTCCACTTAACTGCTTTCTCACACCTTTTTTTGCAAGTAAACAAATTTATCATTACTTGTAAACCACCTCGTCTTTCTCTACCATAATATATGTGTCCTTAGTCACACTTACTGCATAATAAGCTCCCCTTAATGAGTGATAAAATTCAGGTTGATTCAGGTTAATGGCAGTGAATTAGCAGCACATGAATACCGTGCCTAGTTTTTAAAGTGGAGGTAATGCATTGTGATGACATCATCAGTAGGTTTCTTTAACTATTTAGTCGAGCATCTCTGACTTTAACTATAATTAAAAAGATAAAGCTCATTTTCAAGATTATGATTCAATACATCAGCTACAGTTAAACATTGCATAAACAAAACAATCTTGTCTTTATTTTTCTCTATGAACTGACTGAATTAAGCATATTTTATTGATAACGTCGCATCCATGAACAGAAATGTAATTAGTTGTCAGAAATACCTATCTCTATATGCCTGTGTTTCAAATGAAACCACCACAGCCTATGACTAAACTAAATGTAAGAGTCTTCTGTTGCAGAAAAAAAAAACTACAGTGAAGATGTATTGCTAGAAAAAGAAAAATGACATCTAAATTTAATGGTAAATTCGTGAACCTCACTGTACTTGATCTTCCGCTGTGCTTTTATAAGATCATCCTTTTGTGGGAGAGGTTCTTGAAAGTAAAGATTAATATAGGCCTATTTCATTGCAGTCTTCCTGTTCTTGGCTTGCCTCCAGATCAGACCAGGATGCAAACATATGTTCGACCGCTGTTTGGTTGTTTGTGCTGAGCCATCTGGTCCCTTCATGTCAAGGTCATGCACTACATCAACTGCATCATGCAACCACACCTGTAATCCCTGAGCCAGTTCCTTGGGAAACTAATGATGTTTTATGTTCATCATGTGGGATTATGGTAAGGGGTCCTGGGTTGTCCCCCCCCCCACCGGTCTCCTGGTTGAAAGTCCTGTGCTTGCATAAGTAGTCTTCTACGTCACTAGCTCTGAGCGTAGCACAGATGCATTTACACTGCAGTCAGTACAGACTGTAAAATGACACGCCAAAAGCTGTTTGGCTGTTGTTTAGTTGTGTCCAAAAAGCTGACTTTCAGCTCATTGTTTGGCTGAACAGCCAAACAATGAGCTGAAAGTCACTGTAGTGCTATACACTGAGAGCTGCAGATTCGGGTAATAAATCTCTGTAGGTTCATCTCTACAAGTGACCCCTTTCACAAGGTTTTCACATTGTTATTTGACAGTTTGTTAATATAGATATATCAATTACAGCCACTTTTACCATGTGGCAGATCAGAAAGCGATCATATGTGTCAGTCATAGTAGCTTTTGGAGGGCCCTGATAATTGGCCTATTTCTCAGGTTAGAGGACTTGTTGCTGTGCAGTTGACACTCCTTACCGTTTCTCCGGGATCGTCAGCGAGAATGTCAGCCCTTATAGTATCTTTCACCTCGCACTGTACACTCTGATGCACTCAGCTTCTTTTACCTTCTTACTTGTCATGCACATTTTGAACTGCTGCCTGGGATAAATATTTCATCTACGAAAATATCAGCTCAGGCAGGTTAACCAGAAAGAAAAAAAAAAAGGCCTTAAAATATTCCTGGACAAGAAGTGAAAACACTCCCACTCATTGCATCTGTGTCGCGTAAAGCTTTAAGCTCTAAGTGGGATGAAAAGATGTCTACACAGAGGGCAAAGTGGGTGAAGCAGAGTGTCACGTGGGTTCTAATGACAGCTGTGAACATGCCAGGTGCATTTTTAAAATCTATCCCCGTTAGTGCCTGGGACATAAATGTGAGCTAACACGTTACAGATTTAGTTCTCACTGTAGCGTGTCGAATGCGGTAGTTTAATAGCTCAAGTTATCTATCATCTACGCACCTATAAAAGGATTTCAGGAGGATTTCAATGCAGATATTCCAGATAGTATTCACACACATGGTCTGTCTGTTCACTGTACACTGCTCACACGGTGTAAACAGACTTACAGTCATTCACAAAGATGCCACCGGTGAGTTCTTTTGTGTGCCAAGACTTTATGGTGTTAGTCATGTATTTGTCAGCATAACGGCACCCACATGTGAGGCAGTGATAAGCAACCTTATGTATAAATGTATGTGCAGATTGCATAAGGTAGAGAACTGCATAATTGATGCGCTGCTAAATCCTACCAAACGCTGCACACATCAGACAGTCTCTCTCTGGTGGTGGTGGCTGTCTGTGCATTAGATGTTGACGTTTTTAATTGCAACGCTTGTGTTGTGGCCTTGTGTATGTACGAGTGTTTTTAATATAATGCACGTTGTGTGGGATTTTGATGTTTGAAATCTTATCTTTTTTAATATGAATCGCTGGTCTGAAATATATTAAATTGACCGACTGAAAGCCTGTAGCTCTTTGAGACATTACATGCTGGGCTATACAAATAAACTCGACTTGGCTCATTGACTTTCATGGCTCAGTGTCTAATACATGTTGGAGTGTATATACACCATATAATATAATATAATTCTAACTTAAAATAACCTAGAAACTGAGTGATTTTAGCCTTTAAAATTATTACAATTTGTATTTTTGTTGTGACAACATAGCACTTAAAACACAAAATTTGTATTTAATATGAAATTGCAATAACCCAGCATACTATGGTACAAATACGTTAAAATAAGACAACATATTCCCATACAACGGTTCGTATGATATGTTACAAAAAAGTTATTCTTCCTTTTTCGTTCGTTTTCCTACGAATGTCCAGCAACAGATTTATGCTCGTTACATGCATACAGTCTTTTCAAAATAAACGTCCGTCTTCACAGGAAACAACTTCCTTATGTTTTGGCAACAAAACTACTTAGTTAAGCTTAGGAAAAGAGCGTCGTTTGGCTTAAAATAACTCCTGAAGTGGCGTTACTTAAAGCTGCAGTGCGTAGGAATGGAGCGAATATGATTAAAAAAAGTTATTTTTATAAAACGGTCACTATATCCTGACAGTAGCGCATGAGACACGTAGTCTGAAAAAAATCATGTGCCTCGGTGTCCTCCGGTGTCAGACCGGAGGAAAACAACCAATCAGAGCTGATCTGGAGTCTGCCTTCTATGAGAGCCACGATCACTCGCGAACTCCGACCAAGCGGTCAAGCTAGGCAGCGCTGATCAAATATAAATCAATATTCTGTTACTGTAATGCTTATTTCTCGCCTCAAACGCTTCAGAAACATCTTGTAGTGTACTGTTTTAGCTGTAAAATGAGAAAGTTTGTGACCCGACAGCCATGTTGAGATCAGTTGAGGAAATACGAAGCACCGCCCACCAGCTGGAGAACAGCCAATAGGAACGCTCTCTCTCTGAAATGACCTGTGATTGGTCAGAATTTTCTGTCATTGGCTAGATTTTTTAAAGCCTGAAAACAGAGCCATGAGGAGGTGCAGAAGTCTAGTTTTCTCTCGGAGTACTTGGATTAAAACATGCTGAAAGATTATTATGGAATTTTTGCCCAATGATGCCAAAAACTCTCTGCCTACTGACGCTTTAAGTACGTAACTTATGTGACAAATAAATCAACACTGACTTCTGGTTTCACACGGGACATGAATGCTGGTCTCCTGGGCGAAAGTCCAGTAGTTTTGGACCCACCCATCCACCACGACCGCCTACCTACGCGACGTTCACCGCTCTTTATATTTCCTGATTCACAATTATGAGAATTACACACAAATTGATTTTGTGGGATATACACAAATTACAGGGCATTACTTTTCGTAGGTGAAGATACGAACGTTGTATCAGACAAGCCTGAATTAGAACCCTAAAGCTGGTCTACCAAGCAGTCTACACACATATAAGAGGAGATATTTAAAATGTAATAGGATCACTCAGTGTGGTGAAATGCAGTTGCCAGTGCCATTGACATTTTACATCAAACTCATCATATGCCTGCAACCAACCATGGAAGCATCAAATGAGTGTTAAATGGTGCACGTCAATCACATCCTCCAGTTATTAACTGACTGTAAATATTTACCCCAAGAATTGCGCTTTAAGTAAACAAAGGGGAATTCTCGGAGCAAATGGGCTAGCTATCAGAATACATTCTGCATGACAGTTGCAGAGGTAATCTCCAGAAGCGCCCGGTTGCATGCAGAATGTCCCTGAAAGCCGTTTGGGAGCAGTATGGTAAATATGACTGATACCGACATAAGCCAATACATTCTTCATGTTGATTCACACTATTATGGTTAACGGATGCCTGCTTTCGGGCCCCGGAGTCATTAAGTAATTTTTTGCCTTTAAATAATGCTTCAGTTAATATGCTCCTTTGTTACAACCTTGGCGGTATAGATTAGATGATGATTAGATGATGAAACATGCATCTTAGCCATGTTTAAATTGGAGTTTTGCACTGTTAATTAGGGATATGAGACATCAACAAAAATGCTGATACTGTGTATAGCAGCATCAGCAACATGTGAAACATTACAGTAAAAAGCTGAAAATATATAAAGAAAGAAAATTGGTAATTTATATTTTACAGCAGAGAAATAGAAAACGACCATATGGGGAGAAAACTGCATGACATCTGCAAAATAGAGCTTCACATTTTCCCATTATCGCTCTCATTATGAGCTCGGCAGGAAGCCACACAAATGAATAGAAGGTGTCTAGAGGTGAGGTCTAACTACACTTTCCTGATAGATTCACTTCGCGGAGACACCATATGTTTAGAAAGCGTGATGGTACATTTAAAGTCACAGACATGTATACACATTATGTGACTCGTGTAAGCAGAGCTGTGAAGAGTAGCCCCGAGCATAAAGAGTCCATGATAGTCAGCATGTGTAGGAATCCTGCTTCAGCACCTCCGTGGCTGGCTGAGGCCCGGGCCAGTGGGGCAGGAAGCTCTGTACAGTCTGATGTCTGGTGGCTGTCGGCACAAAAGAGCGTCTGAAGTGCTCTGTGCAGCAGCCGGGAAGAGAGGTGCTTTGTAGCTGGATCAGCACACACTGCGGGGGGTGGCAGGTTTGTTATGTGGTGTGAAACAAGTGGTTCTGGATTCAGCAGTGATGACACACACTCCCCTCTGTGAACCTCTTGGCAGACTTTAAATAACACACAAGAAGAAACCCCTGGCATATCTGACATCAACATATTGGTCTGACCAGGCGCGGAGCAGGGGTCTTACTGCAGAAGTGAAACATGGACTCTGCAAGAAATTGTATATAGAATTTGGGGAGTAAAATGTTCAGTTGATCCAGCTCTATTTCTCTCACGCACACAAACACACACAGGGTGTTTTGGTTTTCAGTTAGCCTGGCTTGCCTGGTGTTAAAATACATACTGTGTTCTAGCACTTGTTAACTTGGCAATACTACCCTATGAGAGACAGTAGCAACAGACTGGAAAGACTCTATATCAAAGGATAAGGCCGGTGATATTCCACATTTCCTCTTATCGTAATAGACCCCATTAAAAGACCAAAATCCAAGACCTGACAGGATTTAGCTTCTTCTTCTGTACCATAGACCTTGATAGAAGCCAGACACAGTTCCCGGATAATTTTTCAGGTGGGTAATGCGAGAGTTGAAGTGTTTTCTCACTGGGACAAAAACAAAAAAAAAACAATTACTTAGTGTATATAGTATGCGCTCCCTCATTTTATTGAATGTGTTTTCAATCAGTGGATGCGATAGGTAAGTGCTTCTGCATGTGTGAAAAGAGGCCCGCGATCCTCACCCCTTTGAAAGCGCTGAGACAATACAAAGGAAATATTCTACAAACCACATGTAGCCTTTCAGTCACAGCTCTAAATGGAAAACTGATATTGTTATAATGTAATTTCATAGCAAAGTATTTGTGCTTGTTATATTATACCGATTCAAAGCAAGTTCTGACCTCTGAATCCTTTTCTAGAGGTAATTATCCCTAGATACCAATTATTAGAATGAATCACAAGTACAGAAAAAATAAAGCCTATAATGAGCTGAGGTGGTTTTGTAAGGAATGTGAAAGAGACAGCCTGGCCGGTCAGTCAGCATAACACACTGAATTAAAGTGGCAGTAGGCAGTATATTTTTGGCATCATTGGGCAAAAATTCCATAACAACCTTTCAGCATATTATAATTCAAGTGTTCTGAGAGATAACTAGACTTTTGCACCTCATCATGGCTCTGTTTTCAGGCTTTAGAAAATCTAGCCCGTGACTGGAGACCTTGACCAATCACAGGTCATTTCAGAGAGAGAGAGCGTTCCTATTGGCTGTGCTCCGGTCATGTGACCGGAACTTGGTGTTCCTTCACCAGATTTTACAATGGCGGCCGCGTCACAAACTTTCTCATTTTACAGCTAAACCGTGTACTACAAGATGATTCTGAAAACATTTGAGGTGAAAATAGACATTAACGTAACATAATATTGATTCATATTTGATCAGCGCTGCCTAGTTTGACCGTTTGGTCGGAGTTCGCGAGTGATTGACAGCCGGCTCTCATAGACGGCAGAACGACAGTGGCCCTCAGATCAGTTCTTACTGCTTGTTTTCCTCCGGTAAGTGAAATCTTTCAGATGCCGTAAGGAGCACCGGAGGACCCAGTAGGACATATAGGTACATGATTTTTTAACATTAACATTTTTGGAACTTGGTTTGACAAACTTTCCTTCGACTGGTGCAACTGCAGATCACGTGAGTTGATTTAATTATCAAATTATTCACTGTTTTCCACTGAGGCCTGCTCACAACTCGTACATCCCAACTCTGCCCTGAGTCAGCCTGCTGGAAAGGGTTTTATCTGTTTTCTTACTAGAAATCCTCTGTTCTTTAAAACAGGATTTCTGTTGAATTAGAAAACAGCACTATACTGTACAATGTACTGTGCATGTCAGGCTTCCTTTACTTCTGCCACAAATCTATAGTCATTACTTTTACATGTCTATAGGGTTATTTTAAATTCTCAAAACAGTGTTGGAGCCGTCTGTGGTTGGTGCTCATTTTGTAATGCTCATTTTCTAAGGTTTCAGGAGCTACCCTAGCATTCAATATTGAGTATTTGGCATCAATAAAAAATTGGATTTTTATTTGGTGTCTGAACCCAGGTCCACTTCTGGTGGTCAGACAAACCTCCAAATATATAATTTCTGCACATTTCCTCATTATCAAATAGTTTTCATCTGTTTTTTTTACACACGTTACATTACATGTCCCGGGGCTGTATCCACAAAAGGGAGCACATATATTCCCATTGCTTTTTGTGATTTTATTATTCTTATCCTTTCTAATTTCTAAGGTGGTTGGTCAAACCACCAACACTGTTCATGGTTTACTACACCCCTGTAACCTCTTTAAATGTGAGAGCAGTAAAACTGCTTCAAGATAATTCCAGCAATTAATGGATGACTTTGAATGTACTGTATAGTATATTATCTTTAGGGAAATTACCACCACAACTTTTAATTACCCTGTCATTCTCATTTATTCTTACAGGGAAGCAATTAATACATGTAATTGTACTTGTAAAGCTTCTTATTAAAAACGCTTTTAAACGGCATCCTTCTGTGGAGGGTGTAAGAGAGCTCTTCATTTCAGCTGTAATTATAGTTTCAAAATGCAGGATCATTTCTAAGGAAACTCTAACATTAATACACGTTTGTTAATCATCATAAGGCAGACTGGAATAAAACCCCAATCCCCTCAGTGTGTTTTTCTGTTTTTTTTTTTCTATTTTGACAAGTCTGGAGCTTTTATTCTTAATGTAATAAATATGATCATTGAAATTTTTAGTGTTTGTTATTCCTTCAACCTTTATTTGTGCAAATTGTCTGTCTAGGGGGAAATTATCTTTTTTTTTTCAACAGATATCTAACTAATTTGTGTGCTTGCATTATTAATTCTTCTATCATAATGTCAAATTATTTTGTTTTTTCTCCTCACATAATAAAATAAATGCAAAAAACAGTTGATCTGTTGGTTCACGTGACATGCTTGATGTAAGTTTCCAATCCCAGGGCCCAGCGTACTTTTTGTTTCCAGTCCTACATACTCAGCTGAATTCCCTGATTAGATGGTTAGAGAGGAAAACAGCAGCGTCTGGATGACCAGGAGTGGATCCTAAAGCTTTCTCCCTCCTCCTTCAGGAAGTAATTTGGAGCAGAAACATGGAGGGATGAAGAGGCAGAGAGAGGAGGGAACAAGGGAATGTCGAGGCAATTTGGCACAGTGTATTCTCTACTCCATCATTAAACATGGACGTCAGTTATTTATGAAGCGGCCCTATTGTAGCTGATGTAGCCCAAATCCACAATATGCCTCATAGCCCATCAAATATGCACACATGCGACGAGCATGTGCAGCCTTGTTGAGCTACTGTGTTACTACTGTATGTGTACAGCAGCAGCCTCTAGTCGGTTGATACTGAATTAACGTTGTTGCTCTTGGGAGCTAACTGGCTAAATCTGGTAGCAGTTGTTGATCTTGCTTGTTGAAGAGAGGCAGGAGAGGGCGATGACAACACCACTGAACAGTGACATTATGCAATAAAATGTGACCCAAAAGTAAAAGTGTTATTGTAAAAAATTCCAAATAGGAATGATGAAATAATATTTTATAATAATGTATTGAGTCAAAGCTTCTTAAAATCACTACTAAAGGAAAGTAATTACCCCAGAATATCTATATTGGGAGACGAAGAAAAGCTCAAAGAGTTTAATAACAATGAAAAGAAATTGATACTATTAATAATGACAGCAGCAGCAGCAGCGGCAGCAAAAAAAAAGGTATATTAATTAACTGTAAATCAAAGCACTCACCTTCAATAAAACAATGGTGGAGAGAACTACTGTCATAGTGCACCCCGGTAAAATTATGTATAATGTTCAAGGGCAAACAATGACATCTGACAGGATATGGGACAAACTTTTTAAAAATATATAGAAAATAGAGGGACAGTTATTACTATAGAAATATATATATTTTTGTATGTAAACTGAAGCTATGATGGAATGTATTAATGGCAAGTTGAGAGGATACTGAATATGTATGTGTGTGCTGTGGTGAAGGAATGGGGCAATTGGGTAAATATTTTAATGATGAATGTATTGACACATATTTATTTAACACCATTCATTCGTGAGATTATTTATTTATTCAAATATGAACACGTTTGGCTCCATGTTTGACATTATAACATTAAAACAGTTGTGGAACTGGAAGACAAGCGCCATGTTGTTGATTTAGTTATTTGAAAATACCAAATCACCTCATGTGAAATTATTTTTTTTAAAAAGGACCATGTTGCACTTTACAACACCTCTGTGAGAAACTTTTAACTGGCTATGAAACAGTCCCATATAACAGACACATACTGATGTCCCTGTATGACCTAAATAAACAAACAAGACCGTCCGCGAGAAGATTGGCTATATTCTTAATGCTTGTCATCGGTGCCATCGGTTCAGATTCCGTGCAAAATGAGACAAAATCATGAAGGTTCTCCAGAAACACCTTCAGCTAAGACTCCAGCGGGGCCTCTGGCTGCGACCAGCCCGCCGCGGACAGACTCAGATCTGGTTTCGCTGTTGCCTTCGACCTGGAGTGGAGGCGCCCGGCAGCTGCCGGTCCTCCCCCGGCCAGGAGCAGAGCTTCACCTTGTTGCGCCGCCGGTCCCCACTGGGAGCCAACACCGACACCACGCTGCTGGAGGCCCAGGCCGTTTTGCTGGGCCCGCTGGAGGGAAGGGGGGCACGGGAGAACCAGAACCAGGACTGCGCGGGGCAGATTATCAGACCCTGCTGCAGTAAAATGAGAGGTTTTCTAAAAGGAAACTGGTGAACGGAAACAGTACCACTTTTGTCCACAGGGACCGCCAAAATCAACACAAAATTAAAATTCTTTGTAGCAGCTTTAAGTTTAAGTTGTGGGCAAAATGAAGTTCTTTAGAATCCAAAGCTCCTTATCTTCACAAAGTCAAGGCTTTTATGTCCTCAGTAACCTGAATACAAAGTGACCATACAGGACACAAGCCACGGTGCCATAACCAAAAGTGTCCTTGTGAAAGTACGTATACTTAAGGAAAGGAACACTGACAGCCATTAAGTGCAAGGGAAAATACAAAACATAAAAAGTCCTGCCAACTCTTTCAAAAAATAATGGAGCTATCAGCTGTAATGACATGGCCTCTGCAGCGGGAGACTCAGGGAATATTCAATCTGAAGGCTATAAAAGAGCATTGTCAACCCTGTTAACAGCCGACCCCTAAAAGCAATGTCTGGTTACATGTTAGGACTTAACCGGTGGAAGCACTTCCTCTGTGCACTCCATCTACCCCAAGGAGATTGAGTGTGAAGATAATGCACCAAGAAAGATGTCATAGTCACAGCTTAGGCCTCCCCTCCCATACCAATGTAGTCGGACTCTGGAGGCATCAACAAGGTGTAGAGACAAGAAAGTGATAAATCTAATACGCCCTGACTGAAAGCTCACAGAGTCAGATGCTGTTAGGGGAATTTTTTTTTTCCTTTTCTTCTCTTTTTTACATCGGTTGAATAAGTGGTGCATGGTTCACGCAGACTCGAGCAGAAACTGATTTCTATATTCCATCTATTCCACCTTGAGCATGATGAAATGATGCCTAGAAACTGTACTCACTGTCAATGATTATTGACGTCATCAAAATTGCACCAAAGGCTCCCCGCCGGAGAGCACGTTTGCATCCCAGCCCCGACGACCTTGTGTGACTGAAGAAAGCGAAATGTCATAAGTATGGATTGTAATATATTTTTGACAGGGTTATTTCATGCGGTCACATGGGAAATGGAGATGTCAGCGCACTGTTGTCAAGTTATGATGTAAACAGATATTTTACATGCCTGTCAGACTGGGGCTGACGTCGAGAGGCTGCGAGAGAGCAGTTGCCTCAGGTTCACATCTTTAATATGAGTTTTCCAACAAATACATCAGCAGTTTATACGTAAGAACACCTTGAAAATAACATTACCACAAAATGCATTAGTCAGGGAGAATAACAACAGTCAATCGTGGGGCCTAAATGAAGACGAAACGACGAGGCTGGGTGTTGCAGAATATTCGCCCTGCTCTGTGTGCTTGCATGGTGATTGTGTCCTCACATTAGCAATCAGGGCTATGTACTTTAAGGGTGACAGTAATGAATGACTTGCTCTTTATGGACAGCAGGGCACCCAGATAAGTGATGTCTTTCCCTACAAATTATTCTGTTTTAAGATGTGCACTTTCACATCACTGTGGCACCAACAATCTCCCGCTGAGTAACGGCAGCCATCGGTTGCAGCTAACACTTTTGGTTGTAACTTAAGATAATAATTAGTTGAATGTTTTTTTGGGGGGATAAAACACTTGATGGATTTTTTGTTGTGACATTTAAACTGTTCTGAGAGTGATTGCTTGGATTCTCATTTAACTAATCTTTAGAAACATCGGCGCATCACTTATTCACTCTGTGCTTCAAAACTGCCTTTTTAATTGTTAAATAAAATATTAGAATACTATGTGTATTGAATATAGTATGTAGTATGCTTAAAAAAAACATTGACTCGTGGTCGGAAACTGGAAATGAACAGTGGTGTTAAAGTCTGATGTTTTGTTGACGCATCCATCTACACCAACCACCTTCTTATTGTTCTATAACAATGCAGGCTGTTCTCATACACTGTTCGTAGCTATACCTACGGAAACTAATGCACTGTAATTTGTGTATTTCCCACTAAATCAAATTGTGTGGAATTCACGTAATCGTATTGGACATTTCTGCCCAGGAGACCGGCGTTCGTGTCCCGTGTGAAACCAGCAGTCATTTATTTGTAGCATAACTTCCGTACTTAAGTAACGCCACTTCCAGAGTTATTTTAAGCCAAACCACGATCTTTTCCTAAACCTAACCAAGTAGTTTTGTTGCCTAATCCTAACCAAGTCGATCTCTTCCTAAACTAAGTAGTTTTGTTGCCTAAACCTAACTAAGTTGTTTTCTGTGAAGACGGAAGTTTATTTTGAAAAGACTGTATGCATCTAACGAGCGGAAACTGACACGTGTTGCTGGACATTCGTTAGAAAACCGTTGTATTTGAATACGTTGAACAATGTCAACCTTACGTCTTCTTTTTCTCACGTCATAACTATGTCCACTAGAGGACTTTGTCACTTTAACATAAACATACATTATCGGGGGGCACTTACTGAAGTGACTGATGCTGTTGTCTTTGGGAGGACAGTCTCTTTAAAACAGTATTAATTAAATCTGTTGGTGACTTGGGGACAGTGGATCAAGCTTCTAATATAACTGACATATTATCACTTTGTTATTTCTATATGTGTTAGCAAACAGTTGTCTATTTACACATCCAGCAGACATGGCACAAAGTTAGCATTCATTTGAAGTCATGTTTCTGACTTCTTGGTGAATGTAAGTCCAATGTCAACTCTTCTTTTAGATCTGTTTTTGTCTCTACCAACTCCCGAGGGAAATATATGGCTTTTTATCTGCTAAATGTTGCACTATATGTTCACCAGCTAGTTGCTAACTTTGTGGGACAGGTAACATAAAGTCAGTTTAAAGAGTTTTTTTTTTTGTCAAAACAGCTGCATTCTGTTGTTGGTCTTGATGAGAGCTGTGAGAGTGAACCAAAATAGTAATGTTGCGGGCCTGAAAACCAAAAAAATGAGCTGAAAGACACTAAAAATGCTTTTGAGCGAAACTGCAGAGTCGGCTGATAATTCTGTGGAGCGAGCCCTTTCACATGATTACACATTGTAATTTAATCCATTGTTAATACAAGGATATATAGTATATCAGTGCAGCTTTAATTTTAATATTTGATTCTGAATATGAAAGCTGACACAAACAAATCACCCTTTTAATGTTTAACTTTGTCTTTGAAAATAATACAAAAAAACATTTTAAACCTTACAGTTTCAAACACTTAAGGTGGAAAAAACATAAAGTATAACAGATATCAATTCAACAATCCCGAACAAGTGGGAGCTGTAAAGCTTTTACAGCCAACAGTAACTATAACAACCCCCTCAACACTTCCAGCACCTCTGGAACTACACTTAAGAGCCACTTTGAGTACACACCCCACTGCGCTGGTTCCAACCTTGGAGGCACACACAGGAATATGCAGCCTCCTGCAAGATACACACTGGAGGTCACGAATATGGAAATTGAGGCCACGATCCAGTTTTAATATGTGGACTCAGACCTAAACTTGGAACATCTTACACTCTTTTTTTTTATGCACCCAAAACTCTGCTGATTTTCCCAGATGTTGTTTCCCGATGTTAAACTCATATCTGCATGCTTACACATGCTGTGGACAACTTTTTGGTTTAAAATTCATCAATAAAATGAAAGAAATGTTAAAAAAAAATCCTTCATTCTTTAATTGGATGCTTAGAAGCCTTGGAATTAAGTCTTTCATGCCTTCAATTTCCACTTTCGTAAGCACTATTTTTATCGCATTATGATGGACAATAAAGTTCTCTGAATGTGAATCCACACAGCTTTGTCACACGCAGAGGTTGGTTGAATTTGAACGCATCATCAAAAGAAACGGCGCTATCGGGGCACATGGAGGGAGCCAAGAAAATTATTTTAATGTGCCGAATTTAACATTCAGTGCACCCATTGTACATGGATAGGGCTCGGATCAGTGAGGTGTGCTGCCATGTTTCCTCTAAGCCGGTGGTGTCCAGTCCTGTGCCCTGGAAGATACGCCGGTTTAAATTCCAGCCAAATTCAACACCAGCTGGTTTGTTCCTCTCTGTCTGGTTGAAGGCACGCCGATTAGTAAAATTAGTGGGGGAGGTTTTGATTGAAAACCGTCACACTCCACCACTGGCAGGGTTGTGTGAATGATGTCCTGCAGAGCCAGATTGCACTACAGACATCCTCCTATGAGCCAGACAGCGTGTCCAGGAATGTTGTAACATTATATTCATGTGTTACAAAACACAAAAGAAACACGTGTTAAAACGAGACAGAACTCACTCCATGTGAATTGCAGGCTGAATAATTTAGTGTTATTTGGACTGAAGACCTTGTTCTGACTCAGTAATGTAGTAGTGTTTAAAGACTGACGGAATGCGATTGATGCTATCTTTAATGGAGGCTTTATTTGTGTCCTCGCTGGCTCAACAGAATGACCCAGAAATGACAACTGCTTCCACTTCAATCGGCCCGCTTGAATCCCAGAAAACTTCTTAAAAAAAAATCTTCTTTAAAAATGACTTTCCCTTCCTCCAATGCTTTCTCAGCAACGTTCCATTTCTGGAGCCTGTGCTTTGTGACAAAATGGGGATCTTGAGACAATATTTATCACTAATGAAGTTATGCGAAAGTTCAGACAGGAAGACCCTTTTTACACTCTTTCATTCACAACCTCTGTGTCTCTCTCATCTCTACTGGCTCCTACTCTATCAGCTGACTGTGGGTGGTTCATTCTTAATAACCAAACAGATTCTGCCACGCTCTCTCTGAGCCAATCATATCGTTGCAATCAAATTTAAAACTGTTCTTCTCTGCTGCGTCAGTTGTCATTCAGAGCGGCTCGATGCAACCCGCCTCCACCCCATCACCTCCAGTCTTCATCATATTCAGTGCCCAGGCCTGCTCCACATCCCTTCATTGGATCTTCAGTACTCCCTTCACCACCACCACCAGTGTATAGACTCCAAGGGGGGAATATACCTAATCTCATGACGGCATCACTACCCCCTTTTTTATGCTACGTCACGATGGAGTCTAATCGCCAAAGACTTTGCACTATTCTTCTCATCATGCATCATGTAATAAATTATTGTTCAATCGATACTGGGTCTCTCCTGATTGAATTGCTGTTACTCAATTTGACACCTGCATCGCAACAGTTCACGTAAAAACCTGCAGTTTGATCATTTTATTAAATTTGCTAATATTAAACTCATAAATAAGTGCGTTCATTTTGCAAGGATGGAACAATCCTGTGGTGCGACATAGATTTAAGACAAGGGTTTGAAAATCTAATACCATTTAACATGTTAAACATAAATCTTAAAGATATTTCTTTGTGGTTACAATTTTAGATTGGACGCCAACATGTCTTCCCTCTCTGCCTGAAAAGCAGTGGCGTTTTTACGCCTCCCTATCCACCTATTATATACCAGTATAACACTGCCAGTCAGTGTAATACTGCAGACCATGCGGGGAACAACAACGTGTAAATCTGGCATGCAATAAAAAGGTTAACACATATGTCACATGGGCACTAAATAATGTTCACAGTCAAAGGAAGAATACTACTACTCCAGTTATGAATCACAGAAATGAGAGTATTTACAGGAGGTTAATGACACATATGATAATGAAATGAATCAAGGTAAAAGCCCCCAGGTCTATACACTATTTTATTTCTATTTTTCACACACCAAAGGCTTGTGCACCTGGTTTAATAGAGATATAGCACTGAAGATGTTCTCTTGCTAGATGTCTTGCTCAGATATATTAAATGGCTTGCTTAGTGTTATACAAAGACACTTTACACAATGCACTGATAGAAAAGGCTTTTGTCAGAACAATTAATAAACACTTTATATTTCTATGTATGAAAGTCAGGTCTTATTAATTGTGGCTTTTCATTTTGGTCCCGGCCATTTGCATTCACAAGGCATTGTTGCTGCGATGCTAAGAGTCAAAGATAATGGAAAACTTGACGCGTAGCTCTGCCCAGATCCTTGGAGTTATGATTTCAATTGCTATGCACAACTTGATTTTCAAGGTCTGGAGTCTTTCTTGAATGGATGCTTGGAATCTGGCTCTGGGGGTTAACAAGGAGGCTCCATACACTGTTTAACAATTCAGCCCATGCTCACCCCACGTGACGGCGCATGCAATAGGGCCTGCACTTGTTTATATCTCTGGATAAAGCATCCCACTGGCCGCAAATTAAGCATTCAGGCTCGGCAGCCTTGTTGTGCTCCAGTATGACGTGTTTAGAGTACTAAAGCTGACTCTGCGCCCTAGGTACACCACTATCTTGTTTGGGAGCTTCATAAGTTCTAAAGCTGTCATATCCTTTGAAATGACTTCAATACACATGATACACACTTGATATAGAAACAAATCAATCCTTTTCTTTAAACCGAAAGACTTTTGTTGGGGGGGGTTTGCCTCGGAGTGGTTACAAATTAGAGGCACAGGTTTGTCACACGATAAGATAAGATAAGAAAATGTACAGAAAAACCTCTTCTTCAAGATTGTGAATAGTGTAAAGGTCAAATTAATCAGACACCACTTTTCTGTTATAAATTCAGTTTGTAGGAAAAGCCACGAACCCAACTTTTTCTGTGTTGTCCAATGTTGAAACCTCCTATCAGAAGACAAAAATGAATATTAAAGAAAATGTCATTTGCCACATCTTTAGATTTTTCATCTGATCTACTGACTGACATTTGTAATCCTAACCCGATTTCTAACATTAATCCTATCTCTGAGATTAAAAGTATCCCGATGCACTGTAGATATTCACCTAAAACTAAGTTAAATTAACTGTGGCCCAAAATACAATCATCCATACTGAGAATTCAGCTTGCTATGGCAGAAATGTCAGCGGAGGAATGCAGATCAATGAAATGAAAAGATCCTCTCAAATACATTTCTGTGATATTTCCCGCAGTCATTCTCAAAACTAGCCAGAATAGAATAATTTGCCATCAATCAAAAGCAAAATTTCACTGCAGCTTTAGAGTCTGCTGTATGAGCTAATTTACTCCAAATACCATCCTATATTATCTGTTGCATTGAAAACTATTTAATTTCCTCATATATTATATGCTTTAGAAAAGGATGATCCTGAACATCAGCCCCTGCACCAGACACGTCACTGTGTTTTGAATTCAGTCCACTGAACGTTTGTGTTCAACACGACCATGTGTTAGAAGAAATGGCCCTCCACATTATGTCAGAGAGATGTTAGAAAGCGTTCTTATTAAAGCAATTAATAGATCTTATCTTGTAGTGACGACAGGGGAAACGCTGGATCACACACTTTCGAGACAATTCCTCTGACAACATATTACATGCATAATTAAGCACAAGATCTCAGTTAAGCGCTGGGAAGAGAGTCTCTGAGGATGATACATGCGAGAAGAGACACATGTCCCTATTTCGTATTTTTAGCACTTAGCTCTCTCCCGTGTATTCGGCACTGCAGGGCGACGTGGACGGAGACAAACCGCAGTGTGAACCGCCTTCCCTTTTTATTATGACTCCTTACTTCAATTAAACTCCCTACATTTTACACCGATCAATAGAGAGGAGTCTATAGAAATGTCAATACCTGACGCATAGACTGCAGCTCCAGAGGAGCTTGAGATAGTACAGCATCCCCATGTGTGTTTGGCTAACAAGTTCCCCCCTTTGAACTCAATGCAGGCTTCTTTTGTGAAATACCAAAGCATTGATTAATCCATCTGTACTGATCTGAATTTTCTCTGAGTTGTGTTGCATCCCTTTGAAATATTCAACGCAGAGCTCTTGGAATAACTATTATATGGACCTTTGGTCTCCTAGGGGCAAGCAATGAAATTGGCTGCATACGAATGAAGTATCAGCAAGGCGTGAGCGCAGAGTGATTGAAACCACACTTGCATAATCATGCTTTTAGATGAACAAGCGCAAATTCGCAATAACTGCGTCCATGTATGCGCATGCACACACACACACACACACACACACACACACACACACACACACACACACACACACACACACACACACACACACACACACACACACACACACACACACACACACTTGACCTCCATGGCAAAATGAAAAAGGGACTCTCTGCTGAGACCTATTATGCCTCCCACAAGAGTCTACGGCACACGGTTCATGAGGTATGAGAGGGGGGCGAGGCTACAGTGTAGGGGGCCAGCCCGTTCTCATTCCCAGGTCGTAAAATACCAACGCTTTGTGACGTCCGTCTGCGTTACAAACGACACACAAGGCACCCTTTAGCGTCAGTATGAAACGCACCGGACTTTCCATTAACTATAATGTAAACCCATCCACAGCAACAGTGAACGCTCCAAGAAAGTGCGCAGGGATTGTGGTGACGTAGAGCGAAAAGACACACAGGGTGGACGGGAGATGAGGTGGATGGGTCCAACAAACACAAGGCTTTCATCCAGGAGACAGCTGTTTGTGTCCTGTGTTCACGTTCGGAGTCATTTTCAGTAATTTTAAGCCCAACCATGTTGTTTTTTTGATGATGATGCATCCACTGTGTGCTACGATGAACGTGCATTAAATGACATAACACTCTACAAAGCAGCCGGTCTGTGTTTCACTCTTAAAATCTATCACTGCCTCTAAATCTAATCGCTATAATCAGACATTATTGTGTTGCAAGTTATACACAACAACAATCAATGTTCTGTTTACATTCATCAAACAAACTCATATCAGGTGACGCACGCTGGTGAAATTGAATAATTATGCTAATAGGTCTGTAGCTTGTCTTTAGATTAATTACATCTGAAAATATATTAATTTTGGATGTATGGGTACATATTTATTGAGCAGATAAATCTTTCCTTTTTTGGTGTCCCTCTGCTGTCACAAGTAATACCCAAATTAATTGAAATATTTGGGATTAAGGGTGTTGTGTTTATATTACAAAGCATTATGTAAGCCAGAAAAGTGCATAAATATACAGACAGTGACTTAAGATGTTTTAGAGGCAACGGGCAGCTGGTGCTTGACAAGAAAATGTAATGACTCAGTAAAGGTAAACCCCAAAGCACAACCCAGAGACCAAGCAGATAAAGATAAAACAGGCAGAAGTCCAGAAACCAAACAAGGAAAGTCAGATTTAACCAGACAGGGATTATGCAAAAGGTCAGGAGTCCAAGGTTCAGGCAGAGAATCATGCAGGCAGGTAGCAGGCAGACAACATGATTGGACCGCTCTGACAGCACGTGGCAATCGGATGTTATATACAGGGTGCGATTTGCCTGGTGGAAAGGGAAAGATTGGTCTATATATCCGTGCTTCTGCTGAATTATTTTTTATCCCTGGTGAGGACAAAATGTATCCGTGATTACTGCTACTTCACCACTCGAACATATAAACTGCCTATATCTAGGCATGGCTGAGTGGCGCTATCCATGGTACTGAAAGGGGGATTTTATTCTGGCATGTTAAATTAGCATTTAACCTTTTTGTTTTGTTCTGTTGTGTGTGATCGCACTCCCTATGTGTCCATATGAGGAAAGGACAAGGCAAGAGAGTGAAATTATCACGCTACTTGATGAATTAACTAAAAAAAAAAAAATGGATTAAAATATATTCTGCAAATGCAGTGGTTCAAGTTCCGAAATTGTTTTATCAAAGATAAAGATTTTTCACAAATCGCACCTTTATTATATATATACTGTACTGCAAGGTGCAGGTGAGCATGTGGGAGGCAACACATTTTCACCCCAATGAGTCAAATACAGCTCGGTCAGTGGCCCTAAGCTTCAAACTATGACACGTTAGGTATCCCTATAGCGTCAGATTTGGACGTGTCAGGGACGGCGTGTCAATATGCGTGTGTCAAATGTTAAATGTCAAATGTTGACTATTAGTTTCACATGGGACACAAACAGTCTAAAAGGGACATTTTCAAATGTTAAAATTTGCACTATGGAGCCAGAAAAAAATGGGAGAATGGGGAGTGGTTTGCTTTCTAAGCAAATTTTGTTTCTATCACATTTCACCACTGATGAAATTGAGCCCCGCAGTGCAGGCGAATACTCAACGAAAACCTAATGTTGATCCTTTCACTTCCTGTTATGTTTATACTTTTCTGTATCTGAAAGACCAGTCTGCAGGTCAGAAACAGCTCATCAGTGGGGTACATGCACCTTGCTGTAGCCCTCAGGGCAAAGCTGCCTGGACCTCGTCAGACCACAGGCAGGCCTGCCCTGACACCCCAGGCGTCCACATCCTCGGCTGCTTTATTCCCTAATTTTGCCTTAAAATATGCAGCAGTGTTAAACCCTCAGCGGTTATCAGCGTGGCTGGCTGTCTCTTCGCAGAAATGCAGGGTGTGTTTGACTTTTCTTGAGAGATTCTGAAACAGGGGTAAGCGTCTCAGCTGGCCTCACAGCGTTATCTCTGGCACGCTGCCAGCGTGATACAGTGTTCTGCACTCGGCTGGTTTCATCACATTAGAGGCCGACACACTCGTGGCACGATAGGGGAAATTAGTGGTTACAGCCAGCCACTGACTGTCTCACAGGAGACTACACTCCAGTTAGCAGTGGACACAATGTTGCTCAGTGATTTTAGGTAAACTTGTACTACCTTCACTACGAATTGGACCACTGAAGTCCTTGGATTAGATTATCCCCTTCGATAAACCCACGCAGCGAAACAATGTTTCCCTCGAAACGTAATCGAGAATGCAGTTCAGTTGTATGGGAACAGAATTTTGTAGGAATGGTTGGATATGCCTCGCTACTTATCCATGGTGGCTATTATACTTCTGCTTCATACAAGGATCAATCTGGCACTCTGTTCAGAAAGAAAATAAAAGAGGCAGAACAGTAAAAATGAAAACAATTCACTGAATAGGATATATGTGGACAAGAGTTATGCACACAGGTTTTCACTGCGACCTCTTAATTAAACATTAAAACCAATGGCATTGTGTTTCTCACACTTGAATTCCTACAAAAACATAACAACAGGTTGTTTATAGTCCAACATGAACTTGGTTATGCTGCATTCACATGGAATCTGGCGTGGTGGACGATTAACAGGATATAATTTTAGTGGACGAAAGCAGGACGGTAGACGGCATTGTCGTCCAAAGTTAAATTATTTAGACATATTAACTATATTATATATTAACATAAAATCATACAATAAAAGCACATTCATTCAAACTACAGATACCTGATCCAGCAAAGAACAAAAATGTGCAATGTGAAAAAAGCTAAATATATATGTCAGCACTATAATTAAACTTTTTGTGCAAAAATTAAATAAATTTGCACATTTTTGGAGCGGTGTTCGGATTGTTCACATCATAAATTAAAGTGTTGCAGGTGGTGTTTTAGTGGCCAATGCCATGGTGAAGTGTTTTAGTCAATGATTGTTTTTGAACTTATGGAAATACAATGGTTGCATACTGCATTAACAGATAAGAAGATAACATCTTTTTTGCTGTTAAAAACTGTTTTTGTTTTGCTGTTTATGATTTCTGAACACAAACAAACGATTGGAGGATTATTCCTGTATGTATCAGATTTTAAATGTTGCCACTCTGACGATAAGTTAACACAGAGGGTTATAAGAGGATGTGATTATTATATTGATAATGTAAAACTATAATCCAAGGATTCTAATTAAAATCTGTAATTAGGTTTTTTAATGAAGTCTCAGTTGACAAAGAGCAAATAATGAGTCTGTGTACTGCACCACCTTAAGAGCCTCAAGGGGCAGCATTGGTTGCAGAGTGAAATGCTAATGAACAGACTCATTCAAAGCCATGAACATGAGAGAACGAATGGAAAAAAAAAAAAAAGCATTCAAGTGCATATCGAGGACAGAAAGACCAATGCTAAAAATAAAACTTCACAGTATCCACTTTAGTCCCACATGTTTATTTTTTCTTTATCAGGGGACATTAACTGACAAGAATGTTTTCAGTTTTGTAGGTGAGAAAGTGACTTAATTAAAGCATTTAACAGATGATTCAGTATTCTGTGTATAATTTGGTGCTGCACCATAGAGAATTTGTAATTCTCTTAAAAACGTCCAATTCAACACAGTTGTTAAATATTAACTGTCATAGAAAAGCAGAAACAAAATCAATTCTTCTATTTAGTGCAGCAATCTTTGCAGCAGCAGTGGATGCTGATGCCAAGAACTCAGAGTTTTATAGCGCAATTTATTTAATAGTGTAATTTTCATTTCTACTGACCCAACAATAATAATAATCTAAACAATAAAATCTGACAATCCAGCCAAATCTGTTTCTTTTCTCTCCCCTAAATAGCATATTAAAGTTAAGCTATTCACTTCCACCACAATCCCTCGATTTGTTCTCATTATATTGTAGTCATTACTCTGTCAGCTGACACTGCGACTTCTCACATGAGAAATGGAAGCACATTGCGGGAGGAATTTTCCTCTTTGATTTTCCTGAGAAAAAAGATGACAAATACATTTTTTTGCACAGCAGATCTTCATATGAAAGGTGCTTTATACATCAAACTTGAATTGACATATCTGTTCATTGATAATGTCTGCAAATAAAAATACGTTGCAAAAATAACCTGAAGTTTCTATAACAACATGAAACTGTCAGTGTAGGATAAACTCACCACTGTAGTGAATGTAATACAATGTGTAGTAGTATCTGTGAACTGTTGAGACCTTTGGCAACGTGTATCATGGACGTAAGGCTGCCTGTTGAATCTCAACACACACACTACATTCACTGTTCATCATTTATTTTTGAGTGCCCGAATTCTCGTTTAAAACCTGAGCAACAGAAACAATCATGTTGAATCCATAGCAAAACAATCCCAAAATGCAATGCTCCACATCTGTTTCTGAGATGACAGATGTGTAAACCACAAATATGTGACATGCCGCCTGTCAGTAGTAACACAAAAAGATAATAATCAATACAGAAGTTGTCTTTCGCTCACGACACCCTGTTGAGAATTTACTTGTGGCGACATCTGGGCTGCTAACGACAGAAGCTTTCTCATGATGACAGTTCGCTGGGTGAACAATTACAGGAAACACATAACACAGGAAGCAATGGGAGAAGACTTTGGTGTTTGTCTGTGAATAGATTAGAGGAAGAAACACGTGTGATGTTATCGATGGCGGCGGTGAGATTGTGCAGATTATTTCATTTCCTTTTGTTTTTCCATTCCCACACATCAGCTGTATTCTAAAGTATTTATTTTGTCTGTAAAACTAATTCAACAGATTTAAGTTGGATTAATGTTAAGTGGATAGGGCAGTGAGCACATTGACAAGCCACTCAGGGGCGAATTCACAAAAAGGATTGCACAGCTTTTACGGCCGCTTAACCTGTGCAAAAAAGACAAATAGAAGCCGTGTAGTTCTCAAGACGTCATGTCCGTCGGTGTTTGATACCGCCGCAAAAGGCTCCCTTTAGCACCAGTATGAGACGCACTAGGCTTTCCATTAACTACAACGTAAACCCATCCGCGGCAAGAGTAAACTCACAGAAAGAGTGGACCGTGAGTGACAGTGGTGTTGTAGAGCGTGAAAAGACACACTAAGGGCGGGCGGGAGTGGATGTGGATGGGTCCAACAAACACAAGGATTTCATCCAGGAGACGCTGTTTGTTACCTCCAACACTGGCTGTCAGTGCCCCGCCCACTATGGGCCTGCTCCTATAGTTCTAACATTCATGTTAAGGAGGCTCACCTGCCAACAGGTCAATCATGTTGCTTCAGGAAGTTTTCTCTCCTTTGACCTGGTGAGTGAATGAACTTAATTTTGTTTGCTTAGCATCATGCTAACATTAAGCTACAGGGCTGATAAACGTGCTGGCTGTTTTATTTCTTACCTGTAGATCTGCTTGTAGGTAAAATCTTTGTTGTCTGCTTGCTTTTAATTTCTGCTCATATGCTACCAGCCTACTATCCACCATGTGCACTCTTCTCACTGGTGTTACTTTCTTGTACTAACTGGGCTTATTTTCCTTTTGATTGTTGTTTGGCATGAGCGTTATGATGCTTCCATGCTGTTGATTGTTATAGCGGTGAGAATGAACACTCATGTTTCAGTATTCAGAGTGTTTTGGGCTGATTTGGTTTTGCAGCATATTGTTCACAGCATATTGGTTGTTGCTGTTGTTTTATTGGGTTCCTAATGAGACTGCCAGAGGCCTGTACTAGGAAGCAGGACTTGGAGTTATCGAGGTTACTTCAGGGTTAACCCTGGGCTTTCACAGCCCCATCTAGACGACTATATCTGACTTTTGAGTATTCCGTTAAATTAACAAGTGTGTTAATTTACGCATTCACACATTGGCAATTCTTTTCTTTTGCCAGCTGTCCTTCCTGCATTTGGCAGCTTCAACTTAGTTAATTTTAGCCTGGCATATGTGTTTAACTTCTTCGAATGTGTCTAATATTATAGTTCGCTCTTCCTTTGTGAAGTGTGCCGCTCTGCTGACAGTAGACTTGTCCATGTTTGTGATTGGTCATATGATGCAAACACCGCCATGTAAACGCACTCACAGCCAGATTGAGAAACTCTGGGTTGACATTTACATTTTTCCACCCACTTCATCCTCAGCTAAGCAATGTAAAGGGATTTCAACTCAACTCTCACATATCATGTTTCACAAGACAGGCGATTGTAAAAATGTAATGCTTTTAAGTGAGAAGTGGCTCTCCTTCTGCCTTGGAGTAACTATTTTCTCTTCTCCAACCTCAATACTCCTCCATAAAGCCTCAGCTTGGCACAGCTGCCACTTTGTTTTAGTGAGATCACAGAGCGGCCACCACCATTTCTTTCCTAAAAAAAAGTATTTTATTGTACAAAACCACAGCTAATTTAAGTACCAGAATCCAAACAGCTTCATTACTGGATGCAAATATTTTGGAACTGCATTAGCATCTTCTTTGTAACATCTGATTACAAGCACGATGTGTGGAGAATATCCAGGGAGTAGGAAAAGGGTAAACTCTTCCACCAGAGCAGAGATGCCTTTTGAATGATGATTCACTGATCTATAGGTGTTAATATTGCTGTCATGTAGGACTCAAACATTAAAAGATCTTAAGCCATCTGGTAATGTAACAAAGTGCTATTCTAAATGCTGTTCAAGTGGTATGGTTATTACTGGCAGTGTGGAGGGTTTCCAGAAATGTGGAGCTAGCAGCTAATGGCTCAACTGTGTGATTAAAAAGTCAACTAAATTTTGATTTTGACATCTTTTACTGCTTCTTTTGTTGCTGGATCAGCCAGAAACATACAGTATGTCCGTTGGCATACTTATACTGCCCAGACTTGTTATGAAATTCTCTTCATGTTCATGGTCTTTAGTTATTCCAAAGGTCTTGTAGTCTGAGGCCAGACTAAATAACTCACTTCTTTTATAAAACAAGAAGTAAGCGAGAGCCTTGGCAGCCGAGTGGTTACAGCACATGCCATATATATATATATATATATATATATATATATATATATATCCGCAACATCCTGGCTTCGACTCCGGCCTTGGGACCATTGTTGCATGTCCTACCCCTCACCCTCTCTCGATTTTTACACTGTCTTCTATCAAATAAAGGCGAAAATGCCCAAAAAGTAATCTAGAAAATAAAAAAAGCAGATAGTACATTCAGCTGTCATATGAAGCATAATGACAATAAGAAAACCATTACTGTACTTCCTTCCTCTCATTATGAGATCTTCTCCTGCAGAGAAATGTGATGGATGACGGCCTACAGCTCTGGGAATTATTTTGGTTTTACAAGTCAAAGTAAAATATTTAATTGAAGACACCCCCCTGCTTCACTGATCACAGCAAAGAAATCAAATTTAACTTTTCCTGATCACACCTCTCTTGCCACACAGGAGGATCTGACACCTCGCGAGATCTGGGATTTAAAAGCTGTCTCCTCTCGACTCATTCAGACTTTTATGTGTGGTAGAATGGGAATAAAATAGCTGCCTCGGGGCCACTGGCTATTACGACTATTAAAAGCACTACTGCTCTTGACTACTGCAAATTAATTTTCATAATTCAAGATAATAATGACCGAATGTTATAATGCATATATTATTTATTAAGTCTTTTAGTTAAGTTTTTCAATGTTATTAATATAACGACCAACAACAACCAAAGAAAAAAGATAAATTGCTTCGCATTGAAAACCAAGTTTGTTGAAGGTTTATATCAATTGAATCTGGCGTCCAAATCAACCATCTAACTGTAGGATTATAAAACTCCTGGTCCAGCTTTGACAGCCACTCCCTCTTTAGCTTTATGTTGCCTAGCAACGCACACAAAAAAAGTGGTTATATAAGTAAATGAAGAATTTTTGTGTTGAATTGCATTTCATGTGGCATTTAGTTGAAGTGTGATAATGCAACACGTTACCTTCCCAACTCATCACATACCGCCACTTTGTCACAACCCTGGGCGTGACTTTATCTTTGGCATCTAAACCACTATAGTTACTCTTGGCGTCACTTTAGCATTAGGCAACAAAACGAACATAGTTAAGTTAAGGAAAGAACTGACACTAAACGTTGTGAACACGGGACACGTCCAAGCAGCTTATTTTAAAGTGAAAGTGAAACTTAACACACGGGACACAAACAGCGGTCTCCTGGATGAAAGCCTTATGTGTTTGTTGGTCCCATCCACCTCCCCTCCTGCCCGTCCGGTGTGTTTCTTTTCGCTCTTTAAACTATGTCACTCCCAGCAAACTTTCTTGGTGCGTTTACTGTTGCCGCGTATGGGTTTACATTTTAGTTAATAGAAAGCCTGGTGCGTCGACTACCGACGCTGAAGGGAGCCTTTTGCTGCATATCGAAAGCCGACAGCCGTGACAAAGCCTCAGTATTTGACGCCTTGGGAATGAGAACGTGCTGGATAATATTATTCCTTACATAGAGCAGTAAACTTCAACTGAAAGGAAACTATTGTTTCATAAAAGTTTCCATATTACAGTGTATTCCGTTATCACGCCAAAGCGTGTAATAGACCTGCCTGTCCACCAGAGGATAGCGTGTCAGTGTCACGTTTTGCCTCGCCGAGACGTGGATTTTAAATTGTATTAACGTGCAGTACCAGCAGGGGGCAACAAAGCCACAGATTTAAGATCAGGCAGGAAAACCACTTAGTTAGGGTAAGGGAAAACATCATGGTTAGGCTTAAAAGAAGCACGTAAACTAAGTATAACATGTATGGAAATAACGTAACATTAGTGCGGAAAACTGTAACTTATAAAACCAAACACAGATCTTGAACACCGGCCCCCTGCTTGAAAGTGCTGTGTTTGTTGGACCCATCCACCTCCTCTCCGCCCACCATAAGGTCTTTCTAACTTTTTATACTACGTCACTAGCTCAGAGCTTTGTACGGAAAACGTGAGAAACCGTCACTTCATTACACTGCACCTTCACGAAGGCGCGTAATATTCACGTCTCGGTGAGGCAAAACACACTGACAGACATGCTTTCTTCCAGTGGACAGGTGGGTCTATTACACGCTTTGCCGTGTGACTGGGCTGTACAGTGATAGTAAAGTGAAGTAAAAAAGGCATATTTTAACTCTCAATCATTCAGTATTGTATATTTACTGTATTTAATGTGTAACAAGTTCAAATTGAAATGCCTAAATGGAAAGAAAAAGTAAAAACGAGTTGAATTGCCACATTTTGAGTTTGTCAGTGAAAGGTGATGTTTAAAAATCTAAAGAAAGTGACTAAATGACCTGCCTGTCCGTCACTGATGATTGAGCACAATAATCAACCAATCTTCAAAACCAGTCATTTAAACTGTTAAAGAAATTAAATCCGAGGGATCATTGGATGGAGTCAGTGACTCCATACAGCAGCTGGATTTTACTTGTTAGAAAATGTCAGCGACCTACAAAAAGAAAAGTAAGAGTGAATTCGCAATGGCTGCGACCACCTGTGCGTGCATACACACTCACACACACACATAACCCCATAAATGCTTGACCTCCATGGCAAAATGAAAAGGAACTCTCTGCTGAGACTATGATGCCTCCCACAAGAGTCTACGACAAACGGTTCATCAGTTTGGCCATGGTACATGAATCAGTTTAGAAGTTATGCGCCTTTTTGTTATTGGCCACTCTCACTGCCACACCCTCTTTTTGCCAATTGGCATAAACACACACTTTCACACACACACTTAACGTCCATGCCAAAACCTCAGCCTCCTAGGGCGAAAATAATGCGTTTTTAACAATGTTTCCATAATGAGATTCTGTTAATAGAAAAACATTTAGTCTGTTCCATTTGCAGCCATCAGAAAAGATCGTATGGCTCTTGACACAAGTAATTAAGTTATGTTACACTTATTTACATTTTTTCCACATTAAATCCAAATTTATCCAGAGCCGTGGGAGTGTGGGCTCCATCACAATGTTGCCAAGAATAGTAAAATAGTTTTCAAACCCTTGAATTATGTAAAAGCTACACCACATCTTGTGATTAAATTCTCCAAAATTCTATGACTAAGCTGAAGAGAGAAAAATAAAAAGTAACTCATACTATACTAGACCTTCCCCATCCTGCTACCAGGGAATCTGCCGCCCTCGGGCAATTAGAGTCGCTGTTGATGCAACAAACAGGATGGCTGGTACCATTTATTTGGAGAAAGCTAAAGAGGGAGAGAGACAATTGTAACAGAGAAAGATATGAACTTCCCCAACATGCCATCTTGCATACTGATAATTTATAGTTTACTGCCAATAATGTGTTAATTATTTGTAAACATTTGGCTACCTGGCAGAAGCACAGCACAGCGTTGCTTATGGCTTTAAATCAACACTGTTGCCAGCAAACTTTTTAGATTCACAAAAATCTCAATTAAAAGTGGTTTACTTTTGATCTATGTCTGAATTTGTCCATGAACATCAGGTAAATTCTTCAGCCCTGCGTCTTTCACTTAAGGTATGATGTTTGAATCAAACTTGCCATTCCAGACATTGAGCCAAGATGAGTTTAAATGTAAGGGTCTACATGGCGAAGCTCCTGCATGCATTTCTGAATTTCTGTCCTTCTATAAAAATGTGAAATCTCTCAGGTCCTCTCACCAGGGTCTGGTTGTCCCGAGGACAAGGTTATAACTCAAAGGGGATTGTGCATTTGCCATCTGTGCTGGAGAACAACCTCTCCCTCGATATTAAACTGATAAAACAAGCTTGGCATATGTTTGGCTTTTACTTTGACTGTTTTTGGTGAAGCAATTTGTAATCTTAACTATGAAAAGGGCTGAGATTTATTCCATAAAGGTTGTCATTTGTTGAAACATACAATAATTGTGGAGGAGTTGGACATAGTAAAATAACATATTGTCCAAAGACACAGCGGGTTAACAACAATAGTTCAAATACAAATAGACAACAAAGGAGAGACACTACAGTATCGAGGCAGAGGATGTGTTGAGCTCAAAGTGTTTACCATACCAATTGTTACAGAGTTGTATAAGGCAACACAACTGTAGATTACACAGGTCCGGAAAAGGAAATTGTCTCAAGTTCTCATTTAAATGTGACCGTGCAAGAGGACATGTCTCTGCCTTCTGCACAACAGGTCATTCTCATGGTAATACGGCTTTATGCAGACAAGCACACACCACAATGAGTCTTTTCAAGCCCAATACAAAAAAGGTAAGAGTAAAAAGTAATTGCCGTGGTCTCATCGCATTTTTTTCATTTTTATTCTTATTGTTACAACTTACCCCAGTGTGGGCCAGGTTTTAACAATGGAACTCTGAATTTGACATTGATTAATGAATCCTGTGATATAGTTGAAGATGTTGGAAACATTGTTATTTGTAGTAGATAAATAATGGTTTGAAATCTGAGAGCTCCATCCCTAAAATTCAGCGAGTTATAGGTGCTGAGACCAAAAGTGTGACAACCATCCCCGGTCTCCCCTATATGTTATACGACACTACAGCCTGTTTCAGTGCTCTCTATTGTATGCTGCAGCAGCAGACTTTGTTGCTACCTGCCCCGCTGTCCTCACCTTTTTCCTCTCTCCCTGTGCTCCCTGAATGTGAGAGATTGTCAGTAACTGTGTGTCTATTCTATATGAGTTGACCTCCTACTCCAAGTCACGTGTCTGCCCCCTCCAGCTTCCGTCTCTGCTTTATCTCGCTCCATGTCCGCTGCGCGCAGTGGGAGGTGCCTGACCAAGAACTTGAGGAGCCGATACGACCCACAAGACTAGATGACGCTGAGCTTTATGTTTATAATCATGTGAGGCATCGTGGCGTGAGCTACGAGCATGCATAAAGGCATTTATGCTCAACGCGTTTGTTGCAGTATTCTCCGAAACACTATACAAACAATTACGCACGATAGGCTGCGTGATGTCATTTTTGGCTTGTGCACCCTCCTGTTGGGGACACTGCGTCGAGCATAAAGTTGGCATCATTGGTGGCATGATTTGGCATGAGCTGTTCATTCATGTCCGGTGTTCACACAAGTCACATTTTCACTGTAAAAACTTAGTAATTTTAAGCCCAACCATGTTATTTTTTCCTAAACCTAACTAAGTGGTTTTGTTGCCTAAACCTAAACAAGTATTTTTGTTAAATTCACAACATTAACCACATGTTAAGTGCGACAGAAAAAGTGACGCCGAGGGGTCTGATAAAGCCTCAGTATGTGACATGTTAGGATGAGACCGTGTTGGTACTTCACATATGGGAAACACTTGAGCTAAATGATAATAGGAAGAATGGACATTAAAATAGTGTTACTGTATGTTCTGCATTGCATACTGAAAAAAAAGCATATATAGCATATTATATATAGCATATTTTCACCATATACAGTTGCATTTGGAAAGTCCACCCATTTACCTCAAAAGTTTACCTCCGGAGCAGTACGATGTGGTCATTAACAAGTAAACATTCCATCTTTGCAACTTGTTAATTTTTATGACGATGATGTGATGAGTTACAGTATATCTGTATGGGGTTGATATATTTTTGCTCTGCTTCCTTTTAGTTGAGTTAAATCTGTAGGCCAGCTCATTTGTGTTGTGTTACAAACGTCCGAGTCATTTCAGTTCTTTTGTTAGCTGTACAGATGGAGGATCAGATCTGTGAATGGGAAACTACGTGAGGTGTCATGGCCATGCAGCTTAGTGTCGATAATGGGACGTTGGCTCAGTTTTTATGAATGGAAATGAGATGGAAGCCATTGTTACAGCTGTTAAGTGAACTAGAAGGTAAATAGTTGAATGATGTCCTTGAGGTTGTGCATAGCAGCACAAGTTTGAATGTGTTACAAAAAACAAAAACACACCAGGTCTTATTTTCAAGGTAGCTAACTTGCTGTGACTCTGGTTGGCTCAGTGCTCTTAGTTATATAAATATGTTGTATTTTATGCTGTCATTGGCATGAAAAAATAATATTCCACCCTCCAAATGTTCTTCAAAAGGTGAAAATAACGTAGCTGGCTTCCTGCCAGAGTGTGTGGCTGTGTGACAGGCTTCCCTGTCACTGCCAAAGATTCAGCAACATTTGATTTGCCTGGTGGCTAGTGTTAATTTGCCACCTCATACGCAAACATGAAATACTGCTTTTCACGTCACAAAGTGACTAATTTCAAACGACTTAGTCTTTTGCAATCAGCAAACGGGGCCAGCCTCATTTGTGTTGACTGATGGACGAGCACGCTCATGAAGAGTGTCATAATAAAATTGACATGACATGTCATTTAAATAAATCTTAATGTAAAGTACAGTAAATCTATGTAGAAGTGTGTGTGTAGAAGTGCACCGTGAGACATTTCTTGATAAAAGAATCAAAAAGGCATTGAAGAGGTGAATTGTATGTTTTATAAGGAATTTTCCTTTGTTTTCTATGAGCAATAACAATAATGATGTTGACACATAAATCAGACAATGCACAGGCAATCTAATGATATCCCTGCAGTTGTGGTCTTGACTGGTCTTGAAATAAAATGCAGTCCTCTTTGTCTGAAACCGAGACAAGACCGAGTAAAAATGTGGTCAATACCGAGATGAAACCTTCAAAAAGTGGTCATGAAACCAAGACCGATCTGGAGTACTCAGCCCTGTCTTACCAAATGGCGTATGAATGACAGTCATTTTGCATACGATAACAACGCCTTTTTTGCTTTTGGCCATGTAGTCTGTACTGACTGCAATGTAAACACATCTGCGTGAATATGCCACGCCCAGAGCCAGTGACATAGAATAAAAAGTGAGAAAGACTGCTTATGGTGGGTGGGTCAAACAAACACAGGACTTTCAACCAGGAGACAGATGTTCGTGATCGGTGTTCGTGTTGTTGATTTATTTTGAAGTTATGTTAATGACGTTTGCGACGTGTTTTCCGTACTACTGTTACGTTGTTTAAGTACGTATTTTACTTAGTTTACGTACTTATTTTAAGCCCAAACCATGATGTCTTTCCTAAACTTAAGTCACTGGTTTTGTTGCCTAAACATAACCGCAACCATTTCACAGTAACAACGTGGCGTTCAATGACACATGAGCTGTTAAACTCGTGGCGTGTAAATGACACGCAAAAAGCCTAAAATGCGTTATCATGACATACGGAATGTCCTTAAAATGTCGTGCCATTTCAGGCTGTTCTCATACACCGTTCGTAGCTATACCTACGAAAGGTAATGCACTGTCATATATATCGTATATATGGTTGGGTCCAAAAACACTGGACTTTCACCTAGGAGGCCACTGTTTATGTGCCGTGTGAAACCAGAAGTCTACATTGATTTGTCACGTAACTTCTGTACGTACGTAACGCCACTTCCGTAGTTATTTTAACCCAAATCACGATCTTTTCCTAAACCTAACCAAGTATTTTTGCTGCCTAAACTTAACTAAGTTGTTCCCTGTGAAGACGGAAGTTATTTTGAAAAGACTGTATGCATTTAAGTGGAAATTGACACGTGTTGCTGTGCCATTCATAGGAAAACAAAAAAATGAGGAATAACTTTAGTAAAATATCATATGAAGCATTGTATGAGGATATGTTGGCTATTTATATGCCTTCCCATGAGATCAGGTTGGAGTAGTACAACAATGGCATACAGGCTATTTACAGTTACGACCACTGTACCCTGACCTGCACAAGGAGAGCGACTCAGTGAGCAGCGGGGTGAAATGCTCTAATGTTCTCAGAGAACTAAAGTTACAATAACCTTAACCTATGACCTTAATTTGATTCAACGCCAACATAATACAGGACCATGACTTTGAGTCAAGCCACTACTGTAGCACCCCTCACCTTTTGTATTGCCTCTCCAAAAGTTTCTATCTTCCTTATGTGCTCTGGTTTTTGCAGAGTTTTCCCTTGTCATCTTTGTGAGTTGCCTGGGATTGGAAACCACTGGGAACCTACAGTTCTATACAGAAACTTTACTTACTTTTTTTCTCAAGTAAGTAAAATACATATATAAGCCTGTTATTTATTTTGGACGAATGTCTACAATAGCACCACAGCGTTATCTTTAGATTAGGAATCCGAGCTTTGTTCAGTAAATTCTGTCTTATCACAAGCAAATCCTGACAAGAGGACTCTTTGGTGCATCTTGATTGGACTCATGGATTTAGGGCGGATTTTGCATTCCGGCCTCTACAGAACAGACTTCAGGCTCCGTATCGACACAAGCAGCTGAACATGTTCTCTGAATTTAAAGCAAAAACCATCCCTGTGCATATGGGAAGAGATGAGGACTGCACCTGTCTGGGTGTACTGTGTGCCAGACGTTTCATTGACTTAAGCTGTGAACATGCCTGGCATAGTTCATTGAAATAACTTACTGGACAGTTCTGTTCTCCCTTTTGTAACACACCTTGTACTGTAACAACTGTTTTTAAAAGTATGTTGTTCACTTAAATTGTTGTCGTTATCACATATGAGTGATTGAAAAAAAAACAAGACTCGGTCAAAACCGAGTATATGGCTGGACCGTATATGGTCAGTATGTGAATTGGTGGCTAAATTGTTACATAATAATCAGTGGTCATGTCTATAATGTTTTGTGAACAGTTTTTTCCACTTATATCTTAATGTTTGATTGAAAGACAACTTATAATGAAGCAAATGACATTCAGTAATGGTAAATGGTAACATTTACTAGTCAGTATATTATACATTTTATACAAGGTGAAAAAGGTATTAGCATGACATACAGTATGCAAGGTTAAAAGTATTTCAGTTTTTTATTAAAGCATGTGTATCAAAAGCATTCATCAAGTGGTGTGTAACAATATACATACTTCGCGAAAGTTTATCAGCGTTGGGATATCCCCGCTGTCATCACTGACGTTGTTGCTGCCGTATTTATTCCTAGATGTAGTGTTAATTAGCCGGGCGCTGATCGATCCGAACTCCGTTCAGAAAACAAGCATTTTAAAAGTTGTTTGCTTGTCGTCTTGCGGACAGACCTGACAAAGCATGAATTCAGACTTTTTACTAATCAGCATCATTATGTAGTTATTTCGGCACACTTTGATCCGTTTACAACAACGTCGCTGCCGTATTTATGCGTAGATGACGTTATGTTGAGTGTTGACGTAGCAACTGCAATGTTAGCATAGCCTGGCATTGATCGATCCGAACTGCGTTCAGAAAACAAGCATTTGAAAAGTTGTTTGCTTGTTGTGTTACGGACAGACTTGACAAAGCATGGATTATGTCTTTTTACAAATCGACATCATTATGTTGTTATTTCGGCATAATTTTGATCTGTTTATTGCAATTAAATCACAGCACAGTCTGTTTATTTTGGGTTCATACCGCAGTAGTGAGGTGTGGCTGCTAGATAGTCAGTTCATGGCGGAAATGGAGGAAAGCGAGGCAAAAATGTGTACGGTAACACAATATGAAGCACAACATAAAGTAACATTACTTAAACGAACATAAACAATAACACATGCACAACAACAGCGCTATGTAATGTTACATTGAACCGCTGACACGCTCCCCAGAGAACGTAAACACAGAACTGTTTTCCGCCTTTTCATTTTGAAAGAGCAACGACCAATGAGGAAACTCCAACAGTCTGCCGACCAATGAGGAGGCTCCAGCAGACTGCCGAGCAATCCTGTAACTTCATCACTCAGTCAGTCACTCACTCAGTGACAGACTTTTGCGTTTGTAGGGCTGGCCCTCTGCGGTCCAGCCAAAAAAACCTCTTATTCTATCATAGCTCATGTGCTCAATATATAATCGTTGTATACTATAGACTGTATATTAGAAGTGGACGTAGTCAGCGTGACGCCACCCATTGGTTTGTGGCCTGCCGTTTTGAAGCCTCGAGTTCGGCATTTTGGCCGTCAGGTCTCGGTCTCAGGTGTGGCGACCCCTGCTGTCGACTATAGGTTAGGGTTCCAGTGAACCTACCATTAGGGCCTCCTGGGAACACCTGGGCCCGGTACTCCCAGCCTATAAAGCTTTTGCGTCATGTCTCATTCTCTCTCTCTTTTCCCCACAGACACCATCGCAGGGCATGTGGCCGTCTTCTGTGATTCCTGGTTAATCTATTGTTGTTTTATACATTTTACAACATGCACACACCATTTACACTCTCCATGCACACCTTACACTACTGATACTACTGATGTTCACACTCCATGTCTTTTGATCATTGTGTTGAGTATAATTCAAGCTACCTTTGTTAAATAAATTCATTGATTTAAGCGTTACCACGGTGTATCTCTATATTTGTCATGGCTGTGAGAGCCAGGTCGTGACAAATTGGGGGCTCGTCCAGTCCGGGTTAATTTATGATTAATAATTAACTTGATTTTCAATATGGTCATTCATAAATTAGGTTGTTTTGTTTGATTTGTTTGCCACGCGGCTTTGATTACGCGCGGGTCGGCTGATTGCAGCCTGGTGTGCGTTTGTTCCCACTGAGTTGGGCATTGTTTGGCATGCGCAAAAGCGCATGATTTGTGAAAGAAACACCGTGTGTTTGTACTAAAAACTGTGGATGGGTGTTTTCTTTATTTTTTCTTTGTGAGGCAGCCGTGTTTTGGTCCAAAGAGAGGGTAAGTGTTGCCGCCCGTTACGCTATGTTTGGAGATTCCCCGGTAGGCTTAAGTGGCGTTTCCCCTTTGGGTTGCGTCTTCTCTTTGTGTTAATGTTGTGGCAGCGTGGTTAGTGTCAACTGCTTTCGGGTGGTTGTCTCGGGAGCACTCCGTGTGATTTGCGGGGTTGCCTGCTCGCAGGTCGCTCTGCAAACACGCTGGTTTATAGTGCGTAAATACCCACCACAAGCCGCATGAAGACTAGGGGTGAGTGTTAGCAAGATTTGGTTAGGCAGACAGGGGGAAAACTCCGTGGGGTCAAATTTGCCTCACTTGTGCGTTCGGGAGATTTAACACTGTATTTTCTGTTTGGTCCGGTTCACGCGCTGTTATGGCGTCCGTATCTGAGTTTTTTGCTGCGCCTTCAGAGGTGTTTTTTGATAGCTGTACTAAAGATCAGTTAATACAAATTGCTGCGCATTATGATATTAATGTGGCAGATAAAAAACGCAAGGGAGATGTAAGAGAGGTTATTTGGTCCGCGTTAGTGGAGAAAGGTATTTTGGGGAAGGGAGAGCCTCTTTCACCACGTTTGCCAGTGTTGGTGGCTGCACCGGCGTCTGGATTGACATTTGATCAGCAGAAAGAGCTGATGCTTTTGCAGTTTGACCAGGAGAGACTTAAACTTAAAGTGGAGACTGAGAGGGAAATCGTTTTGGAAAAGGTTCGGCAGGAAACTGAGAAGATGAAGTTGGATTTGCAGCAATATAAGCTGAATTTGATCAAGGAGGGTAAACTTGATGTGTCAGGGACAGATGAGTATTTTTCTTCTGATAGAGTGCAGTGTTCTTTTGATGTTGGTGCTAATTTGCGGTTATTGCCTAAGTTCAGTGAGAAAGACCCTGATACTTTCTTTATTTTGTTTGAACGCATTGCGCATGCTAAGAATTGGCCGGACGCTGATAGAACTTTGATGCTTCAGTGTGTCCTTACGGGTAGGGCTCAGGAGGCGTATTCGGCTTTAAGTGCTACTGATTGTTTGTCGTACGCCAAAGTAAAAACTGCTGTTCTGAAAGCTTATGAGCTAGTCCCTGAAGCTTATCGTCAAAGATTCAGAAATAGAGAAAAAGGCGATGAACAGACTAATGTCGAATTTGCCCGTGATTTGTTGTCCAACTTTAACCGCTGGTGTTTCTCTATTAATGTTGACGATTTTGAGGGCCTTTGTGAGTTGGTGGTGTTGGAACAATTTAAAAACTCTATTCCTCGGCGCATTTCAACATATGTGAGTGAACAGAAAGCAACCTCTGTACTTAAAGCAGCTGAGTTGGCAGATGACTTTGTCTTAACTCATAGAGGTGATTTTGGAGATGTGCGCACTAGAGGTGACGTGAGAGGCAGGAGTAGTAACTTTAGTAACTCTCGTTATAATATGCAGTTTTCACCATCTGGTCCCTCACATGCATATAAAACCTCTCGTGGTAACGATGATCGAGTGTGTTACTACTGTCAAGGTAATGGTCATTGGAAGGATCAATGTCCTGTTTTGAGGGCTAAAAGTAAGAATACATCTTTCTCACCTGCTCTGGCTTGTTCCAGTGTCCCTGGGGCGAGGCCTGTGTTTGTTGATCCAAGTAATGATAATGACTTTAAGCCCTTTATTGCTGATGCTGTCGTGTCTCTGGTTGGCAGTGAGAAGCGTGTGCCAATAAAGCTTTTGCGTGATACAGGTGCTAAGCATTCGTTTATTGTGGCGTCAGTGTTGCCCTTTTCATCTGCTTCAGAAACAGGGGATTTTGTCTTGATGCAGGGGATGGGGATGGAGCTGATACCTGTGCCACGGCATAATATGGTGCTTGACTGTGCCCTGGTGCAGGGCGTTGTTGCTATCGGTGTACGGCCTGCGTTACCGATAGATGGTGTGGTGATGATCCTGGGAAACGATTTGGCTGGTGGTGCTGTGTGGGCTGATGGACCGCCTCCTCCGGTGGTCACTCCTAAACCGCTGGTGCTGGTGGGGCCGGATGAGAGTAGTCGGAGGTATCCGGGAGTGTTTCCAGCCTGCGCTGTGACACGCGCACAGAGCCGTGCAGGGACCGCTCCAGACCCGCCTGCGCCTTTACGCAGTGGTGGTAAGGGAGATTATGTGGTTTCCCTTCCCGATCTTCCTCCGTCTGTTCCTCGGGTTGAATGGGTTAAAAGCCAACACACTGATCCGTCTCTGTCCAAGCAGTTTGATAGTGTCCTCACAGGGGATAAAATAGAAAATGTTGCTCATGGCTATTTTCTCCAGGAAGAGTTACTTGTGAGGAAATGGGTGCCGTGTGATGGTGGTTTCGTTGGTGAGCCGGTATTTCAGATTGTGGTGCCTGAGAGGTTTCGTGACACAGTGTTGGAGATTGCACACAATGAGTTGGGCCATTTGGGCGTGAGGAAAACCTACGACCGTGTCCTGCGGTATTTTTTTTGGCCGAGGTTAAAGCGCGCAGTCTCTAACTACGTTAAAACTTGCCATACATGCCAACTCACCAGTAAGCCGAATCAGTGTGTCAAGCCAGCACCGCTTTGTCCTATTCCAGCTATCAGTAAACCGTTTGAGCATTTAATAATAGACTGTGTGGGGCCGTTACCCCCCTCGAAATCCGGCTGCTCCTACTTGTTGACTGTCATGTGCCAGACTACCAGGTACCCTGCTGCGTATCCACTGCGCTCAATCTCTGCCAGGTCGGTAGTGAAGGCTCTGACACAATTTGTCTCCATTTTTGGCATCCCTCGTGTGGTTCAGAGTGACCAAGGCTCTAATTTTACATCTCATGTGTTTTCACAGGTTTTGAAACAACTGAAGGTGAAACACAGTCGTGCGTCCGCATATCATGCGCAGAGCCAAGGAGCCTTGGAGCGCTTTCATCAAACATTAAAGTCACTGCTGCGCGGCTATTGCACAGAGATAGGTGGAGATTGGGAGGAAGGTCTTCCCTGGTTGATGTTGTCAGCCCGAGAGGTTATTCAAGAAAGCACTGGGTTTAGTCCAAACGACCTCGTTTTCGGCCACACGGTGCGCGGTCCCTTAGCAGCGTTTCGGGACGGTTTGGTAGAGGTTGATCCACCTAAAAATCTGATCGACTACGTAAATGGTTTTCGACATCGCTTGTATACAGCGGTAGAAAGGACGCGTGAAAATTTGGAAGTTGCTCAGTCAAAAATGAAAAAACTGTATGATCGCCGGGCGGAGCACCGCCAGTTCAGCCCAGGAGATCAGGTTTTGGCCCTTACTCCCATTGTTAGTTCGCCGTTTCAGGCGAAATTCGCTGGCCCGTACACGGTGGAGCGGCAGGTTTCAGCGCAAAATTACTTAATTGGCACTCCAGAGCGGAGGAAATCATCCCAGCTTTGCCATGTCAATTTGTTGAAACCGTATTATTCTCGTGCTGCCCCTGTTACAGTTGGCTCCAATGCTGAATGTGCAAATGTCAGTCCTGCACTCACTGTAGCTTCTGTCTTTTCAGGTCCGGTGACTCCTGTTGTGGGGTTGGATGAGGAGGTAGATGTCAGAGCACCTGACGATCCTGTGGTGTGCGGTAGGCTAAAAAACTCGGAGACATTGCGCAACTTGGAGAGCTTGCTTGTTCATTTACCTGACTCCCAAGGTAGTGAACTTGCAGCGGTAATTAAAGAGTATCCAGCTCTATTTGGTGACACGCCATCGCGTACACACTTAGTGAAGCATGATATTGATGTCGGGGATAGCACACCAATTAAACAGCGTTTTTATAGATGTGCACCCCATAAGGGTGATATAATGGAGTCTGAGGTCAAGTACATGTTGGACCATAATATTGCCGTGCCGTCGTTTTCCAGTTGGGCATCACCCAGTTTGCTGGTGGACAAATCTGATAAATCCCCCAGATTCTGTACAGATTACCGAAAGGTTAATAAGGTCACAAAACCGGATTCATACCCTTTGCCGCGCATGGAAGACTGCATAGATCAAGTCGGTGCAGCGAAGTTTGTGAGCACATTTGATTTATTGAAGGGTTATTGGCAAGTTCCTCTGTCAGCGCGCGCACGCGAAATTTCTGCATTTATAACACCTACCGGATTGTACGAGTACAAGGTGATGACTTTTGGACTTCGTAATGCGCCTGCAACGTTTCAGCGTCTTATGAATAGGGTGGTATCGGGGCTTGAAGGTTGCGCAGTCTATCTGGATGACGTAGTCATTTTCAGCGACACGTGGGAAGCTCATGTCCAGCGCGTCCGTGCACTGTTTAATCGCTTGGCTGAGGCGCGCCTTACTGTCAATCTGGCTAAGTGTGAGTTTGCCAGGGCGACGGTGGCGTACCTCGGTCGGGTGGTGGGACAGGGGCAGGTGCGCCCGGTGGATGCTAAGGTTACTGCTGTGGTACAATATCCTGCGCCAACAACCAAAAAAGAGTTGATGCGTTTTCTGGGTTTGGTAGGTTATTAGCGGAGTTTTTGCAGGAATTTCTCAACCGTGGTCGCGCCGCTGACAGACTTGTTGAAAGGCAGGGCGAAATTTGTGTGGTCCTTTCATTGTCAAAGTGCGTTCGAAAATGTAAAGTCACTCCTGTGCTCTGCTCCTGTCCTGGCTGCGCCACGCCTGTGTGAGCTATTTAAGCTCCAGGTGGATGCCAGTCAGGTCGGCGCAGGCGCAGTGCTGTTACAGGAGGTGGATGGCATTGATAGACCAGTTTGCTACTTTTCAAAAAAGTTTAATTCCTATCAACTAAACTATTCAACAATAGAGAAGGAAGCGCTGGCCCTTATCTGGGCACTTCAACATTTTGAGGTGTACATCGGGTCTGGTGGTGGTCCTTTGGTCGTGTATACAGACCACAATCCTTTGACCTTTCTCAGTTCACTGCGGTGTCCGAACCAGCGCCTGATGCGTTGGACTCTGTTCTTACAGGGCTATAGCTTAGATATTAGGCACATTAAAGGCAAAGATAATATCATTGCAGATGCCCTTTCTCGTGCACCTGTAGGATAGAATGTTAAAATGCTATATCACCATGGTTGTCCAAGCACCATGATACCGAATAGCTTGCCATTTGTAAATTATTTTACGGTACATATGTGTTTAGTACCGTTTTGATGTAATGGTACATGTTACCGTTAATATAATCTTGTAAGCCTATTTACGGTGATCCCGTTGGGACTCCGTCTTAAGGGGGGGGGGGGTGTGGCGACCCCTGCTGTCGACTATAGGTTAGGGTTCCAGTGAACCTACCATTAGGGCCTCCTGGGAACACCTGGGCCCGGTGCTCCCAGCCTATAAAGCTTTTGCGTCATGTCTCATTCTCTCTCTCTTTTCCCCACAGACACCATCGCAGGGCATGTGGCCGTCTTCTGTGATTCCTGGTTAATCTATTGTTGTTTTATACATTTTACAACATGCACACACCATTTACACTCTCCATGCACACCTTACACTACTGATACTACTGATGTTCACACTCCATGTCTTTTGATCATTGTGTTGAGTATAATTCAAGCTACCTTTGTTAAATAAATTCATTGATTTAAGCGTTACCACGGTGTATCTCTATATTTGTCATGGCTGTGAGAGCCAGGTCGTGACACATGGCAGCTCTGACTGCTTGTTTTCCTCCGGTCTGTGAAATCTTGTAGATGCCGTCAGGAGCACCGGAGGACACCGGAGGACACAGAGGCACATGTTTTTTTTCAGGTTACCTGTTTCATGTACTACTGTCAGAATATAGCGACCGTTTTATAAAAATAACTTTTTTGAATCATATCTGCTCCAATCTCGCCTACTTCAGCTTTAAGGGTAATGGAAGACGTATATGCATCAGTGTCACTTGAGAAGTAAACTCAATGTCCACTGAAAAGATGCTGCGTATCTGCACAAATCCCGCACTAAGCCACTTATGCTCATTATGAACTTCGTCTAGTTATAAACTGCTGTAGGGACACAATAATCCTAAAGATAAAAATGTCCATTAAATATCTTGTTTTGACTTTTTTGGTGCTTTTGTAATAAACCATTTTGGCAAGCGCCTTTTTCATGTAACCTCTACATTTTTCTTTATTTGCATAGTCCAGTTTAAATAAGTAAAATCTAAATCCTCACTGGAAGGAATAGCTCTTATCTCTGGCTACTGTGCCTCTGTCCAATGTCTTCAAGTTTTATTTAATAAAGGTCAGTAGTGCGGAGAAACAACATCCCAGCTGAACTGCAAAGAGTCAGGACAGAAAGTCTTCACCCGCTCACCTCAGCAGGGCAGTGAAGCAGACCCACAGGGCGCAAGAAAAAGAAAAAACTGGCCTCGGTAATACTAAATTAGTGATCAACATAGTAGAATATTTAACATAAAGCACAGGAGCAAGACACTCTCCCTTAGTCCCCTTTCTTTTGCAGCACAGTCTGCAGGCAGACAAACAATCCTGCTCTGTATTTCATGCGTCTTTTTTGTGTTGAACATATACAGTATCTTCCACAATCATAGGTGCGCTAGTTAAGCATCCAAATAACACAGAAGAAATAAGTCAGAAAAGAAAAAAACCCACATCATTTGTGTTTTGTCAAATACTGCTAAGACGTATTGTTTATTTTCTGTACTCTCATGGATGTAATCATCAAAACAGACTGAAGAGTTATACCAACATCATCTACTTCACCATTTACTCTTTACTTGTGTAGCTCTCATGCTTTACATTACAGCTGAATGTATTATCTTTATTATTTATATTTGTAAAATAAATTTATATATTTTTATTAATTTTGATTCCATACAAATTTGATTTGTCTCATTCAACATTTTAAGTTCTTGAAAAATCACTGTAGTGATTCTCTGACATCTGTCAGGTACAATCAGTGGGGATTCTGGTATTTTTGGTGCTCTCTACAAAGTTGTGTGTCAAAGTAACCTCCAAGACGTGTTAAAAGTGCACTCCAGGGTATTATTGCCATATGTCATGATATCACACAAGCATAGGCGTTGGTTATATAAAGAGAACAGAAACTAAATAAAAAATGAAGGCATAAAAGTGAAAGTCAAACTGGGAATGTTTCACTTCCTGAAGATCGGTGAAGGCAAAAAATAAAAACAACAAGCACAAAGTGAAGATATCTGCGATACAGAGAACGTGGCAAGGATTTTCAATCAAATATATGATGTGTCTTAAAAATGGGGAACTGTATATAAAAAGTTGACATAGCCAGCCATGCGTGATTTTTGTGCATGTTCCTGCATGTTCCTGGCTAGCTCACGGCCGCTGCTGTCGCGGAAGCGTAGCACCCACCCTCCGGTTCAACCTCAGGTTAACACTGTTAGCTGTCAGCACTTTTGCCATTGTTTTCACGCTTAGCGCTGTTAGCACCGTTAGCTGCCGGTTCGCCGTATTGTGTATTATGTATATTCCGTATTTAGCACCATTGAAAGTGATGTTAAAATGGGAAGGCATGAATACAAGTATTCTTGCGGTACCTTCTGCACTACATTGATTTTATCGTTCAGATTTACTGGACGAATCATCACTGTAAACAAAATAAGCCCAAATTTTGAGTCATGAAACTTTTAGCTGCTAACTTTCAGCCAGGGTCATATACTGTAGAGGGGGGTGCAGTGAGGTATGGATGCTATATGGTGCTGCTACAGTTATTTTTGCTCAGCGGGTGAAGGCTCGTGATGCACTGCAAACTTGAGAAAACACAGCACAGGTTTCTTCCTCTTGCCTTCACCCACTTGCAAATGCCATGTTGTTGACACCACAGCTTTCAAAAAGGGAAATCATCTCTGTGCATAAAAACAATGAGCTTCAAAGGCCAACGCACTGCCAACTGATGACAAGCCGTTTGTCCTTATGTAAACTCTGCAATCACCAAAAAGGCCAGAGAGAACACTTCAGGCGGAGATAAGCAAACCACATCCACTGTGCAGTAAACAAAACGATTCCTCCAATACTCTAATATCACAATACAATAATTAAAAACAACTTGCTTACTGTTTTATGGATTGAATACAAGAGATGTTCTGGCATGGATAAAAGGCTTGATATGAGACTGAAATTGGACAGTTGCATACGACACGCACACACACACACACACACACACACACACACACACACACACACACACACACACACATAAACACCTGCTGTTCTCGCTTCCCAGTTCTCGGGGATCTCCTCGAATGAGTTCATTCTTTTCAAGGAGGTCAATATGAAGACAATTTTAGCCAATGATATATCCTCAGTGGTGCAGCCCAGCATTTCTCAACTGTCATCACCATCCCGGCTCAATAACTTTGAAAGATTGTCCTGGACAAGGTCAGTCCTCAGTCACCGTGCCCCAGTAGTTCCCAGCCGATCTTACTGCAATCACAGGGAGCCGTAAGGAGGCTGAAATGATCTAACACATGCTCGGCATATTGTTGCAGCAAGCGGACTAGATTTGGATGAACAGAGCTGTTCCCTGCAGTGTGTAGAGCGACACTGATAATACACCCATAGAGGGGGAAGAATAAGCAGAATACAAAGACTTGTGATATATTAGTATATGGCTGTGATTATAGTGTTAATGGTTAAAACTACATTATTAAACGTACATTAATATGCTCTTGTAATGAATGAATTTTGATATTTGTGGAAAACTAATAACATGCAGATACTGTATTTCACTTCCTTTCTCCCTAAAAAACTTTATTATCTTGTGAAAGCTCTATTTGTGTGACCTGACAGGAAACTGTCAGCAAAGCTCCTTAAATGGGATGTGGCCCTGAATAAATGTCTTGATAAATTCCAGCTGAAAAAGAGTGATTCATGCTGGGTTTACATGCAGGAAAACACCACTGAGTTTCTGCTCAGACTTTACAGTACTGTGTGTCATTACTTTGCTGCATACGCTGCAGTCTGTTTTAATAAGCATCCAGCTCCGTCTCCGTTTAGCTGGGAAGCAAAAAGAAGACACTGTCAGTTGTCAGATGTGTGACTATAGCAAACATTAGCAAACTTCAGTCCTGTCATTTACTGAATGCACTCACTGCTACTGAGGTCATTGAAGTGTAACAGTGTACCATACAGTAACAGAACTCAAGAGGATTTATTGGCAGTGTTGCGAATCTCAACCCTGCTGTCAGAGTTGTGTGTGTGTGTGTGTGTGTGTGTGTGTGTGTGTGTGTGTGCTGATCCCAATCAAAAATAAAACTCAAAATATATGGATAGCGTATTTCGCATATTTCCACTATTTAAAGCCCCTATGTGTCGGACTTTGTGGTGGTATCAAACAGACAGACAGATACCGTAATTTATTAAGAAACAAGACATGGGGCCCTATTTAGACGATCCATAGCGCATAGTCTAAAGTGCCTTCTGGGCGTCTCCAACTCCATTCTTGTTCCACTAGTTAATAGTGCATAATCTGGGCACAAAGGGCAAAGGGGTTGTAGTTAGTCTCTTAAATAATCATAGTTGTGTTTTGGGCATAACATGAATTAAACCAATCAGAGTGTCATCTCCCATTCCCTTTAAAAACCAGGTGTGCCTGCACCTGTCGCATTGCTATTTAAATGGCGGAGTGGAGAAGCGAGCAGTTTTCTGCAGTGGAAAAGTTGTTTTTGACAGGCTAAACACCAACAAATCTGGATTGAAGCAGAATATTTCATTAAATTAAAGCGTGTTGACGAATTTTGGAAATGATTACATCTATCCGTATTAAATCAATTTAGACTTTTGGGCTGTACAGTGCTCTGGAGTTATTGGAAATGTTTGGATCTCGCGAGTCAGAAACAATCCTTTCGCAGCCACCTCTGGAATCGAATTCTACAAATAGTATAATACTCCTAATAATAGTGTAGTCTAATCTATTTATGCAACTGTCAATAAAAACTGGGTTTAAATACAATATATAGGGTTAGGGTAGGGACAGGTATGTGGTGCTTGGCCACTGGACCCTCTGCTTCCGCTGTCCAATCAACAACTCTTACGACCAACACACCCATGGACTTCTTGGCAATCCATCCAACAGTTGCATTTCACTCAAAACCACAAATGTCAATCTCACGGTGCTAGAGGAGTCAGGGAATCACTAAAGACAAAGGTTTAATATGTCATGTGTGGTCTGTTAATGTCTCTACCTGTCTGCATCAATCCACTAGTTGTAGAGAGATTTCAGTCTGGACCAAATTGACATTCACATTGGTAATTTTATTTTTGTATGTCATCTGATTTTTTTTTTTTCCATTTTTGTACTTTCCAAAAACATGTTCGAAAAGATCCACTCATATGCTTTTGGTTTCGGTTTGCCACAATAACAGATGGTGATAATGCCCTTCACACTACTGAAAAACTATTTCCAGCACTGAGCCACGAACACCTCATGTACGTGCCCTCGGCAACACAGGTTTGGTTTTCAATTGCCGACATTCTCTGCTTTTTTTTTTTTTTTTTTTTTTTAAAGACCAACCATATTAAAATCATTTGCATTTTAAAAGATCATTGTGACATGGTAGAATGGAAATGCCAGGGTACAGCATGAAAGAATGGCAAGGATATGAGCAATTGTAAATCCATTATCAGTGGGATTTCTTTTAATCCTAGAGCGAAACACAAAACAGGCCCGTCAGTCCACTCTGATTTTAACAAACATGGATTAGCCACAGTATATCAGGGAATAAAAGAGGGCGAAGCAGGAACTGCTTAGATTGGGGAAAAAAAATACACTTTTCATTGATTAAATCATTGGGACTGTAAACACAAATAGCACACTGAGCCTCCAGTACAAAGCAAAACACTCGATTTCTCAGCAGTGGCTTGATGTGGCCGGTGTGTAGCAGTGACTGTATTCAGGGGTAATGATGCTGCCTTTTACTCTATTAGACAGATCCATAGGAACAGACCTTGCACACAGTGATTTTCTTCTGCATGATCTATATGTTTGCTTCAAATTATACTGCAGAACGTCCATATCTCACCGTCCCATAATGATAGCAGCTGAGGCTAGAAATATATAGAAATATGCATCGATTTAAAAAGCCACAGTGGTTTGGCTCTTTTTTTAGCCTATAGTTGAATAATTGCTATTGGATCATTAACAGTTTTCACGCTGCGACCTCAAGAATAGTGTGCAGGCAGTAGGTGGTAATTGTAAAGATTTTGAGTTTGTGTTGTAGTATAACAAGTGTTTCTTTTCTAATATAAAATTGACCAGAAAGAGGCAAAAGAGACACATGCCCTCTTTATATCCCTGTCTATAAACTGGTGCTGAACATCATTCTTGTGATAAGGAATGGCAGGCCTGTGATATTAGACACAGCTGTTTGGTATGCTATTGGAAAAGACTTGTAAAGACGCCTGAGTACAGACTATAAAGGATTTTTTATATATATATATATACACTCATCCTGGGTTTATGGTGTCGTTTTCCTTTTCTTGAAGGGATTTGAAGTTTACTTTTCAAACATATATTACAGTGTTATTATGAACGGAACATTTAAAAAATAATGTTTTAAAATTAAAGACTGTTAAGCATATTATATATTAAATATGCGCAGTGTATACCAGAACGACGCCTTTATTTCATATTTAATGTTCTATAATAAAACAAACCGAGGTGCATGCTTTCTGGCTATATCTCTACTAATGTATTTATGTCAGGTGGTTTCACAAGAGTTGGATTTAATGTTGTTTTTTATTATTATTATTAGTATAACCTGGGAGTCTGTTTATGTGAGACATAAGAGCAGTGGTGCATGGATTTAGGATGTCTGTTAAATCCAGTGACCCGGACACCCAGAGGACACAGCACTTAAATAACACTAAATACCGTTGTCAATATAGTTTTACTGTATTGCTCCTGCTTGTATCTCTCTGGGTCCTTGCTGCAAGAGTTCTGCTCACCCTTCTACAATCTATGCATCAGTACTTAAATGCTGCAGTTACAAAAAGCTCATCAAATTCTGTTTTGATAGACAACTGCCCGGCTGAATCTATTAAAACACAAATGAGTCGGTGCTCTATAAAGCACAAGCCTCCCTCCAACATATTGCAAGTCGTTTTTTTTTTTTTTTTTATTTCCTGACATTGTGGGCAAAATGCAGGTGCATTCATTATCCTGTAATTACCCTGCTGTTAGTCGTCTGGTATATTATTCATTACATGCATTCTCCACACAGCGCTGTGACAGGGAAGGTAAAATGAATGAGTGCCATAGATAGGATCAACTACACCAACCTGCACTCCCATCATTAATACTGTGCCACAGCCAGGAAGTAACCCGCTCTCAAGGCCACTGCTAAGTGACCGCTCACACACACATGCATGCTCACGCACACTCACTAAACCTTAGCAATCTAATCCTGAAAGCACATGCAGCCTTGTCCAATATTGTTCTGTGATAAAAAACAAATCTCTAAAATCTTTTGTTCACGTCACGCTGAGGAGATAAAATTCCAGTCCATTATTGTGGGTACAGGTGGCACTTCATTCTTGGAAGTTTTCATTTGGTGCAGGAAAAGCGCCAACAGCTGGAAAATGTAATGTTTCCGTAAATGATGCTTCGCGCTTGATGGTGGACACGATGCTTGCTGACTGATAATGTTTCGGGGGGTTGAAAGCAGGCCAACTTAGAGGGATTTGGGAGGATGTAGGAGAGAGATGGGACAGTGAATCACTCTGTAGGGATCACTGCACAGGAGGAGCAGCTTCACCTAAATGCGAGCAAAGCTGGGGGAGCTAGATCCCTGTGAATAAGGCAAGAATAAATCGCCATTGTATTGATCCACCAGTCATCCCTGCAGGGGCGTTGTTTCAGAAAAAGCCAAGGTATGGCAATGTGACATGACGTCAAGAATACGCTATGCTATTGAAAGCTGTTTTATCAGACATATAGCGGTGCAGTGAAAATGCCTTTCATCTTATCTATTTTGGCACATATTTCAGCACCATGGACGGAGAGTGGAGGTCTTAACTATCATTAGTCATTTGTTTAAACTTCACAGAAAATAAAGAAATGCTTTGAATTACATACTAATTTCTAGTTGGTAACCAAGGATTGTTCAATAGGTGTTTAATAGTTTATTAGCCATAGACATGATTTGTCCCTACCTTTAAAGAAATCATGGTTGCAGGTAAATCAATTATTTGGAACTGAAGATTTTTATTGAACGCAGTCCAAGACAGAATGACTGGCAATGAGATTGGTATAATGTGTTACATGTGTCAAGAGCTTCAATATGTGTTCCTTAATTGCAGTCGCTCCAACAGGGGAAATGCATTATTCTTAAAGGGACAGTGTGTAGGATTTGGCGGCATCTAGCGGTGTGGTTGCAGATTGCAACCAACTTAGTACCCCTCCACTCACTCCTCCCTTTCCAAGATTGTGGTAACGTGGGCTGCCGAGTGTAAACCCGTAGTTTACTATAGGTGAATCAACTTCCCAGTACGAACACTTGAATAGTCCTTATTTAAATCATTAGGTCCTAAAAGTTGTAAAATGCACTAATAGCTGAATCCAGAGTTATTTCCTTTCCTCTGTTCATGTGAATGAGACTCAGACCGAGGCTGGAGCGAGGGCTGGGAGGCGGAGTTAAAGGAAACGCTACTATCGCAGTCGGCAGTCGAGCCATTTTGGCTTCATGCACCACTGAGCAACTCTCATAGGAATGAACGCCAACGCTGTAACCAGTTCTCTTTATACATCCATAAAGAGGACCTGCTCTCTATGTAGATATGAAGGGCTCATTCTAAGCTAACAAAAACACGATTCTTAGTTTCAGGTTATTATACACTAATGAAAACATAGTTATGAATATTATATTCATTTTCTGCTAACACTGGTCCTTTAAACCAAAGTGAAACTGTGATCAATGTGTCTCTTTTTTTTTGGACTTTAGTATTTTGATGCTGTCTCTAAGGTCAGGAGCATGAACCTCTTTCATTGTTAGACTATACAAGCTTCTGTGCACTACCAGGACATCTCTTTGGTCTGACAAAATAATTCATACTGCTCATCAGTGATGAGAAAATGACTACAACACATTTCGCTTTTCGATGCATTTTGTATGACGTACTGCTGTGAATTTAATATCTTAGTGGTGCATGGTGTAATCACTTACTAAAAAATATTTTGCAAAACATAATCCGAATGAGAAAAATGTTTCACATAATGACCAATTAAATGGCCATCTTTGTTTATCTGTTCCCCGGTATAACATTGATTTTGCTGCAGGCGATCCAGAACTGTCCAAAGGAGTCCTCGCCCGCACGTTTTTTCCTTCAACCTGAAGTCCCACTTGGGGTTTGATTCTGGCCCTCATCTTGTGCCTCGGCCTAGCAGAGTTTCTGCAATACAGCAACATTTATATTTCAACGGCTGAATATGAATTATGCACAATAAGCAGTGAGAAGGAATTTAATGATGCCTCGCTGCTACAGTCTGCCTCAACAAACGAAGAGTGATTCCCCCTGTCTTAGCCGCGGGGATGGAGGTGCTGATTTGAACAAATCTTTGACCTCATCCTTCTTGTTGCTTAAGGTTTGCAGTCAATGCACAGGTTTGGGGAGCGAGATGGGAATGAGGGTAGCTCACCCTGTCAGAATATTGATCCGCTCTGACATCTAATGTAATGATTCTTTGTCAGTAAAGAAATGACCGGACGGCAGGCTGAATTTGGGTCGTATCACCAGCGACTTTTAATTAAGACTCCTCTGCCATCTCCTTTTGACCTCGTCATCTATAGCACGCTGCAGCCAATGAGAGTTGATTTTTTGTCATCCAAAGAGCGAACGCTTCTTCCACAGAAATTGGATGAGTTATCCTCTGACGCTCACCGTAACCTTGATTTCTTAGGCAGATAAAACCCCTGCCTCGAAATCAAATATTATTCTGTAACAGCAACAGTATAAACATGTTCTTGTATGCACAGACCGATTCTCGGAGTCTTGAAAAGCTCCACACTCGCATCTCTAAGCCTCATAAACAACGGACGGACTGTTTGGGTAGCCTTCACAAACATTTGATTTAAGCCCCGGGACAAATTTAAACATTAAAACATGATACACACTTCCACTGGTAGCATCAGTGTTTATCAGAGACTCAGCGAGGAAAAAAATGACTTCAAAGATACATCTTTGATTTTATAATTTGATTGGTGAACACAATGTAGAATAATATTTTCTAATCTATTCCTCAACCTCATAGAATGCATCAATTTCTTTAACATTTTGTACCGTAGCTGTGAAAACAGATGGGGCATTTAAATCTGCTAAGGCTTATTGTCAATAAAAGATTTTCCATAGAATGTAATGACTGCTCAGTCTCTGTCGTATGTGTTAATATTTGTTTTCCAGCTATTTACATTCATTCTTTTTTTTTTTAAAGATATTTGTGTGGGATTTGTATTGCCTTTATTAGAGCAGCTGCAGCCCCTTTTCTTTTGCCCGACCGTATTTGTATTAACATGTGTTGGCAATACATTTTTTTCACTTTCAGTTCAATTAAATTAGAAATGCTTTATTCATCTCTCAAGTGGCAATTTGAGGTGAGTGAGTTTGCAAAAACGAGTACACAAACAATTAATTTACACACATAAAAAAACCCAAATACAAATGTTGTTTGCCAATGTCTAACTCAACGACATACATGACTGTTGGAGAGTACCAGCGACGGGCGCACGTTGTGAAACGGTCGCAGCTGTAAACGTGGTTAACGTTGTGAATTGAAACAAAACTACTTATTTAGGTTTAGATTGTTAAGTTAACTTACGTAAATAAAATTACGTAACGTGAGTTAATATAAGTCAGCATTGATTTTTGATTTCACACGGGACACAAACAGCGGTCTCCTGGGGGAAAGTCCTGTGTTTGTTTGACCCATCCATCCATCCACCCGGTGCTCCTCCTTATGCGGACATTGTCTCTCTTTATACTACGTCACCTGACTTCCTCCTTTGCTCCCGTCATAATTACTACGGCCACTAGAAGTCGCCTCCTACCAATAAACGTAAATATGAGTCGTAATAAGCTGCTTGAAAAGACTACCTATATGCCTATTTGGTTGGGAGGACGGTCTGTAAACTGACCATTTCTTGTACTGTGGCTGCTCACAAGTCTAATGGCTTCTTCTTCTTCTTCTTCTTCTTCTACATGCTGATTTTGTCCTCGTGAAATCTTTTTTTCTCTGTTTAACCTTGATGAGAAGTGACGTGCTTCCTGCTGTGATGAAAGAACATACAGTAGCTACATGTTAACCACTTGAAAGATCTGGAAACCTTGTATGTTCCATTTTTAGCTGAAAAAAACCCTACACTGACATATGACGCATACAGATTAAAGAAAATGTTATCGCTCATCAATTTTACATATTCAGAGGTTAACATGGTATGAGAGGGCGTCTTAAGCGTGAACAGTTGGTACACGCTAAGAGGTTAACATAAGATCATTTCTGCATGAGCAGTTGTTGACATACAATATTAACTATGATGACTTGGGCAAAAATACGTAGGACCGAACAGCAGGAAGTGGATGTCTGAAGGAGGATTCATGGGGTTTGACTCTCCGCCAAATCAAACACTTTTAAAATTAGAAGCCGCTGCCTGTGAGTCAGTGTTAAAATAGAAAGGTGAAAGGCTGCATGCCGACCTAATGTCGTGCTTGGGGAGGTGTGTTAGTTTACCTGTGGTGCTACATAGACACTAGCTATTAATTTCTGTATGGAGAGCTATAATTATTAATCATGCCCTACGGGGTGAATACATGCATAAATGTGCCATGTTAATGCATTTTCTCATTGATTTTTTTCGTGCATGCACACACGATGTGACACACAGAATATCATTGTCCTTGCGCCACGGCCATCAAGTTTTGCTATTTTCAAAAATAGGTCAGAAAAAAACAAAACACGTTTGAAGGTGTGGTGTTGAAGGGCCCTTTATTTTTCAGGAGCTGAAATGGTTTTCAGAATGTTTTAGTTTTGTCTGTGCATGGCCTCGGGCTTCCATTCGATTCAAGTCACAACACTGTAAATGCCTTTGGACACTCGCTCATAGTGGTGAGCTATATTCAGTCCACTGCAGGCTGACTTCCTCAAAATGAGTTTTGTCTCAATTTAGGGACAGATTCTCATTTCTGTATGTCTTGTTTGCATATCACTGAACCAACAAGGAGTGTTTATGCTCAGCATATCTAGCCTGCTAGCCTACGCATAGAAAATCGCCTCTTCCTGAAACAGATCAGTGACTCAGACACTGAAAGCTGTGCATCTAAATTATAATTGGGAGGTGCACATACAGTACTGTTGTACTTCTGCGAAAACACTCGTCCACATATTTCTGTAACACATGTAGTGGAGTTTCTACCAGCTATGGATCATCAAAACTGCATTCCCCCACAGTGAATCCCCACCTGCTCTGTCTTTCTATTAAACCTTCATGGGATGCAGCTATTTTGTCTCTTCTGCACAGCGTCCCTCATCTTACTATCTGCTGTGATTTCATATGCTGTCAATTTCCTATTCAATTAAATGATAAGCCTCTTTTTCCCTATTCAAATGAAGGTAGAGTGTCCAAACTATTTTCAGGAACAGAGGCTACTCTACTACAATTTAAGGTCTTTTCTTCAAAAAGATTTAACTTTAAACCCCAAACGTTTCTCAGTTGCTCTTACCTGTGAAAGGCTTTGTGCCATGTCTGTTCTCTCAAGAAAAAGTATTAGCAGTATGTTTGCAGAATATCTGTGCACCTCTGGTAATATGAATCCGCTTCTTCTTCCTTGATTATAAACCAAGTCTTTGAGAGCTGGTTTCTTCTGTAAAACACTCAAATTGGTGTTTCCAGCATACAGGAGATGGTCTTATTTGTTGAAGATATTAACATATCGCTTGTTGTTTGACAGCATGGACAGCAGGCTGGGAATACCTTCACACAGCAGTGTAATCCCTAGAAGGTTCATTACACTAAACCTGCTCAAACCTTATTCCCAATGGGACACTCCTAGGAAACACACGCATACACACACACAAACACAACTGCTCGATATTTGAAGTTGGTACTGTATATTTCCTTAGTTTTTGTTCTTTTTTGACTGTGTATTCTGTCTCATTGTCACTGCTAACATCTGCACTGCAACATATGATGCTAAATACTGAAATCAATACCCAGCATGTGTTTCAGAGACGTACGAGTCCCGGTTCTGTGAGAGACTAATGATGTTTTCATGCACCAACCATAGTTTTCACTTTAGCATTGGTCCGCACTGTTTTGCTTAGGAGTTTGGATTGCTTGAGGCGAAAACCTGCCATGACTTTGAGTCCTGCATCATTTATGCATTGTCAGCATCCGGATGCAACGGTTGCAACAGACTCAGTCCAGTGAACAAACATATTGACGTGTTGCCACCCACTAAAAGATTAAATCAGAATTGTTTGCTCCATGTTCCAATGAAAACAAATCCATTTTTTTTTTTTTAATTTAATGTGCATTTCACACTGAAGTCTGTCAACATCAGCTGAGACTGAAAACAGAAATAAAGTAAAGGGGGGGGGGGGGAGTAAAGTTATTAGAGCTGACATTAATAAACATTAATAAAACAGGTGAATGCCAACAGCAAAAATCCCCCAGACACAAAAATAAATGTGTTGGGGAACATTACATACAGTACAAACCTGCATATGAATGCATCTGTGCGTGTTGAATGCAGCATTTTGTGGTGGTGGTGGGGAAGGTTTTTCATTGTGTGTTCTTGTATTTTTATGTTTGCGAGAACCAGTTTGAGCTGCAGGCCTTACCAGTCAGAACATTTGTTTGTACAGGGAGGCTATTTTTTCCCTAACCCTAACCCATCGGTTAAAGGTTGTGGTTAGGCATGCTGATTGTAACTGCCTGAACTGTAATCCTCCTCTTAATATTCCCCTAAAAGTTTGGTCTGCCACATTATATTCTGTATATTTGACTTGTTCAATGCTATAGCTTTAGCAGTGTATACAGAATGAATATTGAAGATTGTAAGCCTGATGGCTAGTGTAGGCTGGAGTATGCTTGAGAGACCCATAGATGAGACCGGAATGGTTTTCTTTCCTTTTCATTTCTTTATAGATTGCTTTATATGTCTCTTTGCGTGTGTCGTTTAAGCTAGGATGTACACAACATGGCTGAAGTAAAGAGGAACAAAGGGAGAATGGGAGACTATACAGTATAGCCTCTCATTCAGGTGAAGGTCAACTAGATAGGCTCTCCAAGAAAATTAGCATCATAGTACCGTGGCATACAAAGACTACATGCAACAATACAAAGATGCTCTCAACACCACACGCTCCACTCTGGCCTCATCCACTTCGTTTCCATAAACGTTAAGGTCCTCTTCTCCACAATAAACAAGCTTCGCAAACCTATGGCCAAGCTATCCCACGCCTTCACATTTGATAATTACAGTATAACTCCTTCCTGTCAGTCTACCAGGCAAAAATTGAGACCATCTACAACCAACTGGCTACTGAATCTGTCACTCCCCCTCTAACCTACCGTTCACTCTTCGATTTCTCCCTGATCTCCCTTTACGAATTCAACAAATCACTTTCTGGCATGAAGACTCCCACTTGCGCCCTGGATCCCATCCCTTCCACATTAGTCAAAGCTTGTCTCCTTTCTCTCCGCCTACTCATCCTCTCTGTAATCAACTCCTCCCTGTCTACTGGCTCTGTCCCTCCCACCTCAAACTTGCCTCTGTCACGCCTATCCTGAAAAAGCCTGGCCTTGACCCTGACATCCCCTACAGACCCATCTCCAATATCCGATTTCTGTCTACTGGAACGCACCATCGCCTCCCAACTCAAAACCCACCTGGACTCCAACAGACTCTACAAACCATTTCAATCCAGTTTCTCCTCTGACGCCCAGTCCCTCAACTCCCTACTTCACCCCAGTGCTGCCTTCGAAACCATCAGTCACTCCATCCTCCTCACCCGCCTTGAGTCCTCCCTCAGTATCATTGGCACCGCCCTCTCCTGGTTCAAATCATACCTCTCTGATTGCCACCAGTTCATCAGTATCAATAACTCTAACACAGCCCCAGTCTCTCAAGGTGTCCCCCAAGGTTTGGTGCTCGGTCCCCTCGTCTTCATCCTCTACATGTTTCCCCTTGGTCACATCATACGCCACCATGGCATCCATCTCCACTGCTACTGTATGCCAACAACACCCAGGTCTACATCTCCAAGAAATCCGTTACTGCCGCCACTCACTCCACCCTCACAAACTGCCACACGGATAAATAACCTGGATGCAAGCTAACTTCCTCAAACTCAACTCCCTAATCACTCCCTCTCTATCGATGGCTCCACTGATTCTGCTTCCACACATATCCGTAACTTTGGTGTGATATTTGATCAAACCCTCTCCTTCGAACGCCATCTTAACTACATTACAAAAATTAACAAACCACAATAGATCCAAAACTCAGCTGCCGATCTGCTCACCCAATGCTCAAAATTCTTCTCATCACCTAGAAAATCCTCCCCAAATCTAACGCCCTGCTACTGCACTGACTCCCTGCACCGTCCTACCTGCAACCTCAGATCTGTCGACTCCAACCTCCTCACCCCTCTCATCCGTTCCAAGCAATGACTTGTCAATAAAGGGTCCTCACACGAATAGAAGTATAATGTATGATCAGGATTGTTTTTGAGACCAGCGAGCAGAATATTAAGTCTGGATTGAACAAAGTCCTAGTTTAAGGCGGAGGAATAATGTCAGTCAACGCTGCAACTGTCTGGGCTGAAAAATACCGTGTGTCAGGTGTGGAGTTTCTACACCTCTCGCAGCCTAAAATCATGATTCTGGTCTTATTTGTATTCAAGCCCTCGACGCTTTTCATCATCCTAAGATTTATGCCTGCCACATGTAGGGTCAAGTGTACTCCCTCAAACTTTATCTCCAGGCTGGCAGAGGTAGTGCTGGTGCCGGAGTGGATAGTATATCATTTAGTTACTTTTAGGGGGTAACATTTATGTTGATAGGAAATGTAAACCGTTGTCACGACCAGGTGGAAGAGTGAGCAATCAAACATGATGAAAAGATGCAGCTGTCAGCATTCCAGTTTTGAATCAGGTTAGATTTAATATGAGGGAAATAATAATAAATACATTATACACTAAAATAACTATATTAATATTCAAACATACATTGGCTAAATTTTAAGATTCGTCTCGACTTGCAACACTGGCCACTGGAAAATCTACATGTTATAATGTCCATTCCTCTTCCGAAATATTTCATATTTTGCACGCCTGCATTTTGTAATTTCAAAAAAATAAACTTGGAAAATTAATGCACACTTTTGACACGTTTCCCCACACAAAATGCCCTCATTGGTGCCAGACAGTGGGCCACTGGGCACTGATTCCCTGAAGTGTGAAACTTTCTGCCTCCTTTTATTCTCACTGTTAAGCGAAACACTCACTTCTTTCTTCGACCTACGCAAAATATTCTTCCTCCACCCGAACACTGTCTTCTGATTCCTTTAAGCTATGACCTCAGCTTTGTTTAAACTGTGGCATACAGTATTTTTCATCTCTTCAGAACTTTATACAGGTTTGAAGAATTTTATGCCTCACAGCGACATGAATGATGATACTTCTCATTCAATCCTGTTATCTACAAAATTACGTTCTCATACAACTAAACTACATTTTCAGTTACAATTCAAGGGTAATATGTTTTCTCTTGGATAACGATTGCAGTTTTAAACAGTTTTAAAGACATGATTAATGTTATAAATTGAAGAAAAGCGAAACCAAAACGCAACAAAACTACTTGGTTAGGTTTAGTTAAAAACATCAGGGTTTGGCTTAAAATTATTACGTTTGTTACGTTATTAAGCTACGGACATAAATTAAAATAAGTTAACATTGACTTTTGATTTCACACGGGTCACAAACAGCGGTTTCCCACGAAACGTAATTCACAATGCAGTTTTGTGATTGTAAATGTAATTTTTAGGAGACAGGGTTGTCTTATTTTATGTATTCTTTGCTGTTCATTGAACATTTTTAGTGAAGAACTTCTCTCCTCTACATGCAAACCATTCGCACCACAAATACCGCAGCAGTGGCCCTAAGCTTCAAACTATTACGGTCTACATAACCCTCTAGGGTCAGTTTTGCTCGTGTCAGGGAGCGTATCAATATACACTTATTACATGAATATTGTCTTTTCAAAATAAACTTCCGTCTTTACATTTAGACATTTAGATTTAGGCAACAAAACTACTTCGCTTTAGGAAAAGAGCGTGGTTGACGTTAACTCGGTACTGAGTGACTAATGAAAAATGTCATCATTGACTTTTAGCTTCACAGGGACATGAACAGCGGTCTCCTGGGTCAAAGTCCTGTGTTTGTTAGACCCATCCACCCCGCCCTAAGTGGATTTCTCTCACTTTACACAACATCGGTTGCTCTGAGCGTCTAATAATGACACAAGTGGGTTTACATCAGAGATAGTTGCATACAGGCGCTAAAGGTCTGCCTCTGTGCGTCGTTATCAGATGCTGAGGGGCACTGACCAAGCTGTGGTATTTGACACTTTAGTAATAATAATACATCACATTTGTACTGTATACCGCTTTACATACTGTAGATTAAAATAAAGAATAAAAAAACAAGCAAACGTTGGGAGTGAGAATGGGTTGCCACATACAACCAGCATGTTGTCTTCTCTACTGTAAACTTGATTGCAGCCCTTACCATTCTCCACTTCATGCACCATTTTTCCAGTTGTCTTGTTTCTGTAAATCTCCCTTTTAGGTGGAGGATTTACTGGACTCCTGTTGTGGAGCAGTCAGTAAGGTGTGATATTCTTGTGTGGAAGCCCATCAACTGAAGTGAGACTCATGTGAAGTACTGCAAGCAAAAACAGTACATTTCATGTGGTATATTATTCAATATCCAAATGCAGGTTACGAGAAAAGATGCACAGCACGAGCTTGTGTGTATACGAACATTTGGGTTTTTATGGAGTGAAACGACTTATCACGGAAAGACACTTTAGAGACTGCCAACTGTAATTACTATCCCTTTAAAAATCACTTGCAAGCCACGCTGGGTACTTATACAGTAAAGGTACTGCACAGTTTGACAGAACTCAAATGCAATTTTGAGAGTAGATGTTTCTTTATTGGATTACTGCAACCATGGTGAAAGGGAGCTGGTGGCAACTTTCTCAGAAAATCACAAACTTGGTTGTGGAACTTTTTTGTCCAAAGAGGGAGGTTAGTGATCGACCCCTACCTTTAAACCATCTTCTATAATAGTTTCAGTATACAGATGATAACAAGGATGTTTTCTCAGGAGATAAATAACAGTTTGAAAGATTGGTTCTTGGTTCTAATAATTCTGATTAGAAATTTGAAATAAATCTGCATTAAAACATGTGGCCAGAGGCACAAGATTGGTCTGTAAAACCATGTCTACATGTATACAGATCACATATACATTAAAAACAATTTTCAGAACAATAAAACAGTGAATTTTAAACTTTTTTTTTTACTTTTAAATGATCAATAATAGTGCCCTTAGTGTCTATTTAGTCTGAGGCAAACTGGGAAGCAGTGGCCAGGTGCTGTACGGTATCCCTGATTAGCTGCTGCAAAGTTATGAGTATTCAGAGCATGATAATTGTCCTCAAAATACATGCATGACTACACAAAACAACACAAATAATCCCCCTTGTCACTTCTGGGGCAAAACCTACTCTGTGTGAGGTGAGAGATTAGAGCAGTTCTGTTGGTGGTTTTGGGGGGGGAGTGGGTCAATAAATCGATCATTTGAGTGTAAGAAGTCAGCTGGACATCATGAAGGACCTCTAACGTCTGGAGCCTATTAATTGTTTTGTTTATGTAGCTCCAATCACAACATACCACACCTCTCCCACGGAAAATTAATGATTACTGGCAAAAGGTTAATATCCACTCAGCTGAAAATGAATCAACAGTGAATTAATGAGATCATTACCTGCATGGATTGGTAATGAAATTAGTCTTCTTTCAGCGCAGGACTTTGTGGGATGTGGAGGTATTGACTTGAAAAATAATGCATCTGTTGGTGAAGCCCTTGACCAGATGGCCTGTGCTGAGCGATCCTGACTGTTGGAGGTCGCAGCCAATAAAAGAACTGAAAATGTCCTTCGTACTAGTTAAAAAGTGATGTTATATAATACAATTATTTAAAAAAATGATTAATAAGAAATGTTGTGATTTGTACTTAAGATACATTTCAACTGACCAAATTAATGAAAAAAAAGTGTTGTCTTGGTCTAAATTTCACAAATTTGAAAAGAAATGTCGATTTCTTCCAACAGTTTCAAAGTTCTAGTATTATTCTTGCTGAAGAGACTCCAGGTTTTGCTTGCAGCGGCCTGTTTTTGCAGTCCTGAAGAGCTAAACTATCAGCAGGTCCCCACAGTAATTTCAGGAGTGATTCATACACATGAAATATGTCTCTGCAGAAAATTGTGCTGGGTTATTAATTGGCAGGGAGTCAGACAGTACTTAGGGAAGACTCCAGAGACGGCTTGATTCATCTTTCAATTCTTCATTTGAGCAGCACTTCAAAGTTAACCAGTCAAGCTGAATCTGTAACAGAACTGAAATTTCATATTAGCCAGCCTGTAGCCGGATTGAGCTTTACAGTTTCACAAGATTATAAACATAAACTCAACACAATCTTGCAAAACAGACAGCTGGTTACCTCACTTTTTCTATAACGAGACTAATTTGGAATTAGCAATCCTGGGAAGTTTACATTCAATTTGATTACTTTTAGGCCAATAAAATAAAATAAATAAAAATATTCAGTGTTCATCCGCCAGAATGTTATTCCCGACAGCACAGTGGAGGCCTAAACAGCGTTTAGATCTTCATAGTTGGAAATAAAATGCTTCATTTTTATTTAATTTCCTATCTTGGCTACAGTCGGGCTTCATTGTTTACTTTGTTTTCATTATTAGCCAAACACATTAAGTGATCATTTTTTGTGTTTAAAAGATGAGTGGTACATAAACTAACCAAAGTAACAAACTAAACAAACTAAGCCTGGCTGCAACTGTATTGTTACTTTCACTGATTATAACTCTATGTGGCCCCAGCTAGTGTTTTACATTTTTTTATTCTTTGAAAAGTTGCATGTGTTACACATAATGTAGTTTTGATGTATGCAAGCAGAGGTCTATAATGTTGTGTGCATTTATGTAAATGATGTAACACAGTGCAGACGCTCTGCAGAGAGGAGTAAAGAGTAGTGATTGATCTTCATAAACAGCTTTTAGAGAAAGAAAAGCTGATGTGTCAAAACGGGACGAAGGTTCAAATTAGGTTCTGTTTTTAAAAGTTGAAAACAGAAAGAAGGTCAGAGGTTGTGTGCATTTCTGACATATTTGTTTTCCATTCCGTTAATCTGATCAAAACTAGATCATACCCTCAGAGAATATCTACGTTTCTTATGTTAATATCAACTGAAGTATTGAATTGTTTTTAGATAGAAACTGCTTCTTTTACTACTTTGTTTCAGCCTTGACCCTATAATAACAATACCTGCAGTTAATGTACAATAAACATTCACAAAAAACTCTCCACAAAAAAACAATTATGTAAAAGCTCTACTGATATAAAGTATGCATAAAAAAAACTAATCAAAATGATCCTGGGGAAATAGTTTCTACTGTTGTTTCGTTGTATTAAAGCTCAAATCTGACACAACACTAATATTACATCTGGTTCATTTTAGGATTTGTTTTGTTTCCTTTCACAACTGGGAAAGACTACAGTTATGCAAATGTTTACCATTTTTCTAGTGTTCAGCAAATGTCTGCTGAGATCCGAATTTCTTAGAGGAAATGCCCCAATTTGTTCTCCACAGGCTGCTGATGTTTTTTTACCATCAGTGATTTATATAATCACCCAAACCACACTACTGATCCTAACTGTTCAGCGTTGATACCACTGATCATACTCACTTTGTTTATGAACACATACATCACACTGTTAATGCCGTATTTGGGCTGTTTTAAACACAAGCGCTGTAGTTTCAAAATGTACTATTTCTTGACACTGATGTTTGCTTTGCAACACCACAGCTTCTAAATACATTGCTGTCCTTCAGCCGACTCTGAGCAGACACTTGTTCATTAACACAGAGGCTCGGCTTCTGGATAAGAATCCAACTATGATGTGGTTGCCTAAGGCCGACTCATACTGCCTGCTGAGGGCTCACCATTATCAGAATTAAAAATAAATGAATAGAAAATGATTTTTAAAAGCTCAGTTCTGCAATTTATCATTTTTATACAACAATTTTACATGCATTTGAATGTTTTGAGCCCTATTTGCACAAGACTAGTATTACCTGGACTCTAAATTGCCCGTAGGTGTGAATGTGAGCGTGAATGGTGTTCTGTCTCTCTGTGTCAGCCCTGTGATAGTCTGGCGACCTGTCCAGGGTGTAGCTCGCCTTCGCCCAATACCAGCTGGGATCGGCTCCAGCCCCCCCCCGGTGACCCTGAATAGGATTAGCGGTGACAGATAATGGATGAATGGATACTATTACCTGGGGACGTCTGGTAATTTGTAATAATTGCGGAGGTCGTCTGTGATCTTAATCACGTGCAAATCTGCCATGTCCATGATTTGTCGAGTAAAAATTCCACCACGAATTACCTACTATATTTCGACAATAATATGAAATCTTAGTCCTGTATGAATTGGCATCTTGGTGATTTGGGGTCATATTTCCTTTTTCTTTTTATCTGCCTCTTTCCCCAGCGCATTCGCAAGGGATAAGCAAAATCTGTATTTCACTCAAATTGACTTTATATATATGATGTCAAGGCTCTGTGTACCATCTGCTTATATTAAAAATAACTATACAATATGTATATTTAATATTATAAATATTATTATATTATATTATATAGGCCTATTTATGTTGCCTGTGCAGATGGGTCTCCATGCTGTGTAGTGAGATGAGCCTCCTGAATTCGCACCCAAAATGCTGTCAAAACTTTCATTTATAATAGCCTACGCAGCCTCCATAATTCTTGACCGGGAAAGTGGCAGAAAAAAAGGCGCAAAGAAAATAAAAAACTAAAAAAAAAAAATCACAGGGATGCCGATTCATACTGGACTAATATTATCACATGACCTCTGTGTTTGGTAATTTGCAGTGGAATTTGTATTTGAGAAATTACGGACATGGCAGATTCGCAAGGGATTAAGATCACAGACGACAATTATTAGAGGTCCCCAGGTAATACTAGTCTCGTGTGACTAGGACATCATTTGGGGAGCTAATCCTGTTCGAAAAGGGCTCAAAGGTTCACAGAGAACGTGGAATAAACTGAGGCAGTACACACTAAGCTCTCCTTGGCTGTCTAGTCCCAAGCCTTCAAGTTCACCAGAGTTTCTGTTCCTGCATTGTATTGTCTCAAGACCTTGAAAAACTAGACACTACTGCTATCTATTCTGCAGTATGAAAGCCTTCACTTCAAGGTGACTGAGGACCCCTTTAGAAGAGCATTTCTGCAGTATAGTGCTGGGATTCACGACAAGCCCCCGTGTTGGCCTGCAGCCAAAACACTCAGTTCTGCTCCTCGAGGGCTGGAGTCCTCCAGGTCTCTGATCCTCATTCTGATCCTCCTTGATAGTTAATGTGCCCCACTTGGTGCCGAGTACAGTAGATACGGACCAAGTGTGGCTTGTTAACTGTCAAGGAGGATCAAACATTTGCAGGACTCTGGTCCCTGGAGGACCAGATAAAGGTACCTACTGTAGGGCCTAGAGCAGTAGAAATGTTTCATTTCTCCCCACAGAGTGTGGGGGAAATTAAATATAACATGTCTTCAGTCCAGTCTAGTTGCCTGTTGTTTGCATGTCCAAGTCACATGCAGCTACATGCGGAGGAATCAAGTACCTCAAAATTTCTTCAGAGGATAAGAAACTGAACTGTCATCTTCTCCCCAGAGAGACATTGAGCGTTTCATTTCAATACAAAAACAAGGCTCCATGGAGATAATAATGAGCATCACACCACAGATTTACACATGCTGTTTCTTTCTCTGTACTGCACACCACATCTCATTTGTTCTCTGTATTTTTATTCTTTATCATGAGTGTCAAACATGTCCTGTTTGGTGAGCGAAACACCGAAAGAAATGATCATCTACATTGTTAAAAAACATCATGTAGTCTGGAAAATGTGATGAGAATGTGAATTGGTTTGTTTCTAAATGGAGCGACGCCTGTGAGCTAGTTCAGGCAGTCAACTCGAGCTGCTCTGCTACATACACATGTGACATGCCTCACTCTCAATACCATAAACCAAACGCACCCTCCCAATTGGGCGGTCTATTTAAGCTGGAAAATTGTCTGTCTCTCCCTCTGCCTCTTCAATGCTGCTGCTGCCCCGCACGAGTACTGCCGCTGCCTGCTCTTTCAGCCCCACCACCATCCCAGCATCCACCGACAGGCTCCGACGGGGGGAAATAAGTTTAATCATCACTCCCAATATCTCACGTAATCATATCTGCAGGGAGTGATGAGGTCGGAGTCTGAACCCCAAACTCTCACACTCTGTCAGACTGAATTATACCAATTCCCTCTCTGGTCATGCAGAAGATTTTAATAACATTTTAGTGTCATACATTTAAATTATGTTGCAGATAATAATAATAATAAAAAAAAATCATAAACATAGAGAGATATATAGATATATTTTTGGGCCATGACACCACTCGTTTACTTATTAAAAGCAATAAGGAATTTGGTGCTGGAAACTGGTTTTGTATCGCAAATGTTTCCTTTATTTTTTTATTTTTTTTAATATATTTCCTTCTCTGCCAATTAAAGGTGTTATTGATAACATTGTTATGTAGACAAATATTTTTTAATCAAAGGTGCCGAATACAAGTATGGCTTTTCGTGAAAAAAAAAAAAAAAAATCATGATTGTGAATTAATCATTTAAAAAATGTTGGTAGGTCCAAAATTAATGTTTTGTTTATTTCAGTGGAAGATATCGGACATTTGGTTCCCACTTCTAACAAGGCCTGTGAGCCAATAGTATAACGACGTTGGTATCATATGGCATCTCTGGTTAGTGTGGGGAATAAAAGGATAAATGGCTGAGATTGACGGTAAGTGTCTGGCAACGACTTGTTGTGAAGTGAATGCAATGGAACGGGGGAGGGAGAATGCGACATCTAGTGGCTGAATGTACCTTGAAGTCATGATGATATCATGATGCGACGATGCCAAAATGGGACTGAACATGCCAGCTTTAACCAGTCATGCATGTGAATTGTCTTAAAAAGTGAACTCAAAGCAGCAGATTCAGCTTCTCTTTGTGTGTGTGTGTGAGAGAGAGGGTTGTTGTTGTTGTTATTGTGAGTATTAATAAAGGAGATGTGGTGGGGACTACTGGGGTAATATTATTCAGTTGCAACTGGATTACTGCACATTATCATAGCACAGTTCGGGGAGCCAATGCGATTTTCTGCTGATTTCATTAAACATACATTCATTATGTATGCCTCATTTATTGGTCTGCATTATCAACAGGTTTATCTTTTAGTGATTAGTGTTTAATTGGTGATTAGATGATAACTGTGACGCTGCGTGGCATTATTTTTTTTGCTTTTTAAAATCATCTTTGCTCAAGCGGACCTCTTAAACATCCCTTAAGACCTTCACTGAACACACAGCATCTCATTAATTAACAGAACACAGGAAAGATAGTTGATAGTAAACAACACAAGGAGGGTAAAAATAGCTTAGTAGCACATGCTAAGTGTGCTGGACTTTTCTGCAGCCTGTATTTCTGCAAAATTGCTGGCAATCAAATTGATGGTTTGTTACATCGGTTTTCATTGATTCCAGTTTTCAGGTATTATTTTTAGTTTTATTTTGGTATACTCACCTCATGTGTTTCCTGTCAGTGTGATAACCAATCCCGCCCTGATCAGGTTCACCTGTCCCTAATCACCCTTCCTCCCTTGTGTATTTAGTGTGTGCTTCCCCTTTTTTGTGCCAGTTTGTCTTTACTGTTTTAGTGAGCGTTCCAGGAACTATCTGAGTAGCATCTCAGCAATCTGAGTAGATTCCTAGACCTTCTGGTCTCTGCCTTGTGTTTTTGGCACCCTTGTCTGTCTTCTCTGGACAGTTACCACCTAACCTTGTGTTTTTGCCAAGTAAAGACTCTCACTTGTACGTTTTGTCTGTGAGTCGTGCTTCTGCGTCCATTACCTGCTGGTTGCCAGTGTAACCTGATACGTTTTAGTCATTTTTGAACACTTTCTCTTTATTTCTAACATCATCAACAGCTGCAGTTGTAATGATTCTGATCAGAAAGCTCAAATAGGTATTTAGAGCATTCAGGCCAGGGCTAAAACACACAAGATGACTCAAATTTTAGTCACTCTAAAGATTTCATGCAGTCCTGTGTGTGACACGAGACAAGAATCAGTGGCGCGGTGGGGATGGAAAATCACCCCAACAGCACAGAGGAGAGAGGCTTTGAGTGCAGATTTATGAGAGGATGCTCTTCCTCTCCTGAGGTGGTTGAAGAGGACATTCCTGATTCAGGATGCAGCAGCAGATGAAGTGATTACTTCTGGTTCTGAGTCTGGTCTGTGGAAATGGCAGGAACTGTTGACCTGAGGATATACAGTAGCAACCATGTGTGATTGAAGACGTTAAAAAAATATTTTTTTCATTCCTGCTATGAACTTTGCAATGGTTATTATTACAGCAAGTTCACTCCTAGTTTCAGCTCTGAAATGGGGCGGAATATCATTTACACTCCACAAAGCAGGGCACCACCTAAATAAATTTATGCTTCATGGAAAATTTAGCAGTAGGAAAACGAGGAGTCTTGTGTCTTGTCTTGTTGTGAATCTCAATATATTCAGTCACCAATGAACACGTCGTCCTTGGCAACAAGTGGATGCATTGTCCTCATTTCCTAACCCCACTTCACCCCTCCGTACACCTGAAGACAAAGATGTATTGAAATAAAGATATAATATATAATAAAGAAGAGAGCGAGGCGGGGATTGTGCTTAATCCTTAATTTGTTGATCAATAAGATTGTGGTGCATGGGAGGCAGCTAAATGAAATGAGTGAGTAAGCCACCTTGGGAACATTTCCATGCAGATACAATTGCAGTATGGATAAATGAATGATTTCATTACGGATGAGAAAGACGAGCGCGGTGGGAGAGTGTACTGTTGCATCTCGTTTTCGGCTTATTTCATTTTGTGGTTATTTGTTTTGGAATGATTCACAGCTGTTGAGAAACCTTCACGGTGTGTTAACGATTAACACATTGTTTTTTGTTGTTTTTTTATTTCACACCTTTGCTAAAACAACGCAACATGCATCTGTCTTTTAGGATTTGGATGTCAGTATTGAAAGAAGGACATTATAGGCGATTAGTTAGTTATAGAAGTTGACACCATTATGCCTCTTTCCACAGCTGTTAATCATTCACTCAAATGAAGTGAAAAACTAATCAGTTGGTAGTAATGGAGACTTCACGACTGTCCAAATACAATCCAAATTCCACAAACTCTCTACTTTCACGCTGCAAGCCTTAAGCTGTGCTCACACTACGAGCGACACAGCAACAGGCTACAAGTCATCTTCAACGGAAGCCGGTGACATGAAGCTACAAACCGGGTCTCACGGGAAGGCGTATAGATACCATGGATATTCCGCGTGTCATGAGTACACATTTTAGTCTTTTCGTGAGACATTTGTACGCCACGCAAACGTCCGCTGTTAGGTTTAGGCAAGAAAACCACTTAGTTAGGTTTAGGAAAACGTCACGGTTGGGCTTAAAATAAGTACGTAAATTAAGTAAAATACGTAAGGAAATAACGTAACACAGCTTTGGAAAAAAACGTCTGGTGTTTGTTGGAGCCAATCCACCTCTCCAACCACCCCACGAATACATTCTCCAGCTGAAAATTATGGCTTTTTGTGGAGCAATGGCTGCTACTTCTGTACGGAGGCGTGTGTGGCTGAAATAAAAGTCACATTAATCCTGATATGACTGTTCAGACTAAGGTTGCATTGTAAAAAAATCTGACCTGCATCTGATTTAGGACCACATATGAAAGTGGCCCTAATCTGAAGTGAAAATATCAGATTCCATGTGATTTGTGCAGTTCACACTGATGTGTGTGTGTTGATTCAGGTGCTGCCACTTTCTCAGATCATGCAATCAGCTCATTCCCCTCACCTGGACTTCCTGACCAGCTCCTCACCTGCAGCTCATTCTCTCATTAGTCTCGAATTACGGTCGCAATTTTCAACAGTCTTAAACACGTGGTTAATGTTGTAAACTGAAACAAAACCAAACCAAAACGCCACAAAACCACTTGGTTAGGTTTCTTAAAATACAGGGTTTGGCTTAAAATTACTGTTTGTTACGTTATTTAAGCTACGGACGTAATTTGAATTAAGTGAACATTGACTTTTAATTTCCCTACGCAGACTTCTGTGAAATATGACTACAAACGTATTTGTATTTGTGATACGTCAAAAACAAACAACAATGTTTTTTTGTGGAGCAATGGCTGCTTCTTCTGTACGGAGGTGTGTGTGGATGACGTAAAAGTCACATGAATTCCGTTCAGATTGAGGTTGCATTGCAAAAAAATCAGACCTGTATCTGATTTAAGACCACATATGAAGTGGCCCAATTTAGAATTCAAAATACCAGATTGCACATGATTTGTGCAGTTCACACTGTTATGAAAAAAACCCCAAAAAACAGTCACATATGCATCAAAAATTGAGATGTGGTCCACTTTTGCCTGCAGTCTGAACGTAGCCTTTAGGTTTGTTTTGATCCTGTTCTGCTTCATCACTAACTCTCCTGTTGATTCAGGTGCTGCCACTTTCTCAGGCCATGCAATCAGCTCATTCCCCTCACCTGGTCTTCCCTGCCCAGCTCCTCACCTGCAGCTCATTCTCTCATTAGTCCCTCAGTATTTATACCACTCCACTTTCACTCGGTCCCTGCCAGACTGTCTTGTGTTTTTTCTGCCAAGCTCACCAGTGTTTCTGTTACAACTACTTCTTCAAACATTTGTGTTTCTACAGCCAAACTATTCACACTGGTTTGGTCCAAACTGAGCTTATTCTTGCTGTACCCTTTCATTATGCCCTACAGCACTATATAATTATAGATCATATAACAGAAAAAATTAACACTTTAAAGCACCTCTCATAAACAGATTACAGCCTCTCAAACCAAAATAAGCACACAAGCTGTGACTCTTTTCAAGGTGCATACAGGTAGCTTTTTCATGCAATGAATTACTGTTTCTTTGCCAAATGTCAGTAATGACTGACAAATATGAATTTGTACTTCATTTTGAAATGACGGCACTCGAGCAGTGACAGTTTGATGAGCAGGCAATGCTCGTCTATCATCAGAGTCTCCTTTACTTGATGCCGATGAACCGCACGGCGCAGCGTGACCCCCACCGGGAGGAACACATGAAGGACAGCTTAGCATGCCTTTCATGTGTCGCAACTCTCGCAGGATGTATCACAGTACTCCGCCTGTACCTAAAGCAAGCGAGGGGTACAAAAGAAAAAAGGTGTGTGTGTGTGTGTGTTGCTGTTAATGAGAGGTTGGATCCAAGTTTTAACTTCGGAGAGGAATTCCCTCGTGCTTGTGTGTGATCCTGGAAATGCAAATTACGGTGGAAGTGCATATTCATAGATGGGAAAATCGAGTCCTCATCTGTCCTAATAACACTGTAGGATGCCTTCTGTGGATTTCTTTGAGAGTCTCTACACTGAGTAGGAGGGACTGTCTGGTGTGGAGGGTGGATTATACATGTTCTAAAGCTTGGGGGGGAAACACTTGAATAGATAATTAAATAATGATAAAAGGCTTTACTTAAAGGGGACATATCATGCATTTTCAGGTTCATACTTGTATTTTGGGTTTCTAATAGAACATGTTTACATGCTCTAATGTTCAAAAAACACCTTATTTTTCTCATACTGTCTGTCTGAATATACCTGTATTCACCCTCTGTCTGAAACGCTCCGTTTTAGTGCCTGTCTCTTTAAGACTCCCTCCTGCTCTGATTGGCTTGAAAGAAAAAATATGGTGCACCTTTGTGAAGGTAGTTCTCAAGCTGTGGCTGATATATTCTAATGAGCCTGCATGTGACATAGGAAGGGGAGCCAAATCTGAATGGCTTGTTGAATCACCTGTTTTCTGATCTAGACAGCCCACAAAACCTGACTGGTTGTCTTATTTCACAGTTTGTAGGTTGATAGGCACTCCAGATACCCAAATGCAGCCCTGTGTCCTAAAAATCCAAATACAACAAAACGGCATTGTGTATTACGTTCTGCGGATGACATTTGTTTTTGACCCATCACATATATGTTGATATAAAATGATTGATTGATTTAATGATGTGGTGTCCCGTGTTAAACCAAAAGTCAACGTTCACTTATTTGAATTTATGTCCGTAGCTTAACCTAACAAACTCAGTCATTTTACGCAGAACCGTGATGTGTTTTACTAAACCTAACTCGGTAGTTTTCTTTTGATTGGTTTCAATTTACAACGTTAACCACGTGTTTAAAACTGCAATCCATCCGGGAGAAAATAGATTTCCCTCGAAATAAAATTGAGAATGCAGTTTAGTTGTATGGGAAATGTAATTTTGCAGGAGACAGGGTTGCCAAATGTACGCGCACAAGCACCGAAAAGTGAGTTTTCTCATATGTCCCCTTTTTTTAAATGTATGATTAGCATGCAGTTACCTTCAGGCTATACAGAGCACTGTGCCTTTTGTCAAACGGCTTCCCGCCGCGCCGTATCGGCTCAGAGAATGACGTTTGCGGAGAGAGAGCGAGAGAGAGAGAGAGAGAGAGAGGAGGTAAAAGTGCAGAGAGAAAGAAATACTGTCAAGAAAGCACTGAGAGATGGCTGCACAGAAAAGCCTCAAAGTGGAAGTTGTGACTCTGGGATAGTGATACTCCGAGGTAAGTGTTCAGGCTTGGCGCTACAAAGGGCAGTATAGTGCTAACTTTGATTGGATCAATTGCTCTGTGTAAGTAGCTGCTGGTGCCGGCCTCCCCAGGGTGACAGAGAGGTCCGCGGAGAGGGAACCAATCCAGCCATCCATGGCCAGGAAACGGGGAGGATTAACAGAGCAATGCATCATAGCTGTAGCACCCAGTGATGTGTAGCAGACTGTATTTATTGACTCATTGGCTGTATTGATTGTCTCAATTGATGAATAGTCCAGAGACAACAGACAGACGCACAGCGAGTTATGCAAAATAAAAAAATAAGAATAAAGAAAATATGATGGGTCAGTGTTGTTATTTCATTGCATGAGTAAAGGAGCATTTCACAGCAAAACCCTGTTATTTTCCACACAAGCATCCGCCCCGTTAGTCCTGCTGTTCACAAGTAAGCCTCTGATTACAGCACATTTCCCTGCCACACATCATCTCATTCAAGTTAAGTACACACAGTAATGGCTTGGTAATTTACCTGGGCATGTATGTAGTTTTTTCCTTGACAGCAAATTCTCTCTGACATTGACATTGTTCCAGCGGCGGCGGTTTATTTAACACGCCATTAATCTCTAACGACAGAAGACCGCGGCAGATGTTTGTTAACAAACGTCTGCTCGGTCCTCTTTGACATGCATTACTGCGACAAGAGGAGGGTCGCGAGGCAAACGGTCGAGAGTTAACTGATGTTTTGGCGACAGGAAATTGTTTTTGTCAAGATGCAGAATTGTTTGATCCGCAGCTAACCCTTGATATTTGTAGTGCATGGATTCATTTGTCAAATTATGCCAAAATCACTGCTACTGCACCACATCTGAGTGCATGGCCATCAGTATGCTAATGTTCAACTATGCAGTGAAACAATCCAATTATTGAATGATTGCCACTGTACATCAGCTCTCTCATTGAATATGTGTGCGATCTAATGAGTGCAGAGCAACCAGAACACTGAGTAAATTAACACTTTGGTAAACTTAGACTGACAAAAAAACAGGATTGTCTCCACTCCAAAATACGGACAACTGAAAAGATGAGCACGTGTCAGAGGATTATTGTAATATATGTCTATCATTTTTCTCTTTCCTCTCTCTTCTAAAGCAGCAGGACAGTGTGAAAAGACAGAATACAGAGCACTTCATGGCCTTAGCCATTGAAATAGAATATCTTTTTGTACTGGATGCTGGTGAGTGGGCGTGAGGGCAACAAACTGCAGGAAAGTAAAGGGAGAAGAAACAGGCAGAGTTTAGCCTTGGGGCTCATGAGGTAAGGACACTTAACTTATCGCATGCATTGCCATAGTCAACATGATTTTTATATCAGCTCTTTGCTTTAAAAACAAAAAGGAATAAATCATCTCCTTTTCACAAATATAAATATATTTTTATGTTTAGTATATACAATAATGATTTGCCATCATCAACAACATTAGTATTGAAGGGAGAGAAAAAAGCATGTCAGTAAACTCTTGCTAATGGATACAGACACTGCAAAGACAGCCATGATTGATTGGCGTGCTCAAGCACTCTCTCTGAAGACGAAGCGAGACAATAGTAGTTTTATTGAAGAAGGCTGGTGGTGTGGCTGCGCTGCGCCGTGCCGCAGTCTTGCTAGTCCTGAGAGCTGCGGGCTTCACTGTCCTCCTCCAGCTCCCATTCAAAGTTCTGGCCGGTCATTTGGTAGAACATCATGTTAAAGGGTTTGTAGAACTTGTGCAGCCGCCGAATCACGTCCGGGTCGATTTTCGGGTGAGTTCTCCCTTTAGACTTGCCGAGGCATCTGGGCGTGCTGCTGTCCTCCGGCTTCTTCAGACACGGAAACCCTTTAGTTTTATTGAAGTAAAAGTGTTTGTCCGTGACGATCCGCTTGAGTCCCAAGAAGTCCTGCACTTTGGCCATCTCGCCCGCGGGATCCACGATGAGCCTCTCCCCGCTGACAAAGTGCATTTGGGAGAGAGGGAAATACTGCATCCAGCTCTCCAAGTGGAGCGCATATATTCCTATACGCAATGCACTCCATGAGGCGTCTATGAGACCCAGCGTCCGGTTCTTAAAAGCCAGAACCTCAAAGGTGGGGATCTCTGGTTTTTTGGATAAAGTCTGCGTGTAGTCTGAAATGGCTCTAGTGACGGGATTACGCACCACTATAATAAGCTTGATGTCTCTGGCCATGGAGTGGATGCGCTTTGGGGCATGGTTAGTCACAAAGTAGCTGGGCGTCTTCTCCATGGTGATCTGCCCTTCCAGCGTTGAAGGCATCAGGTCTCTGGGAGCACAAACAGGGGAAGAGAGAGAGAGAGAGAAAGCCGCTTAGCACAGTATTATCCTCAACACCTCTTGCAGTGCAAATTAAATACCCAAGGACACAGCGCAAGCAAATTTGATACATTTATTAAGCAGTACATTATTTGAAATTACAAGTGAAAATAGCTGTTATTATCACTGGATATTATGTTGTGAGGAGAAACATACAGCTAATTACACCCATGGAGTAATATGCAAGAGATAAAAGAAAGAAGATGAAACGGCAGGCAAGCAAGTATGCTCATTGCTTAATTGACTCCATCTGTGTTACTCCAGGAGCTGTTTTGGAACTTTAATAATGAGTTCGCTGCATATCATTAATACTGGGGTGCCTGGGGTATTGTTTTGTCATACATTTATTATGCATGCAAGGCTCACACTCTGCGCAGGCAGCTTTATGCACTTCCCCTGCAATGGGTGAAGGCTTTTCTTCTCCTCTCCATGCTACGTTTAAGGTTAGGGGCTGTTCATTGAAGGCAGCAGAGATTAATTATCAGATTCAAGGTGATAATTTGTAGTACAATAGAAACGTCCCCGACTTCTTGAGAAATTTATCTCAGGAGCAACAGGAAGGCATTTGCCATCGCCACAAATATTACTCGGTTTGTGAGGATGAGTTGTTGGGTACCGGTGCCGAGTACATCACACGCACAGAAGCAAGTTTCTATTTTTGTATCAATAATAAAGCATAGCATTCGCCTCGAGCAAATCCTTATCAAATGTTTACACTGATGTTCATTCCAATCCGTGCTGTTTTCTTTGTTTGTAGGCTATGTGATTCAGCGCTAAATTGGTACATTAAATCCTCTGTGAGACACGCCATTTATTTCACTACTAACAAATACGAGCACAGGAGCTCCACAATATAATAAAGTGAAACTAAATCCAAGCATGCACACCCGCTTTTTTTTCCTCCCCAAATTAAGTAATGTTTGCTTGGAAATTAATGTATAAACAGCCAACCCCCAAAAATCCAAATTATTCCATCTGGAAGACTCACAGAGTTGGTGCAGAAAAATTCTCCATAACTCTGGGATAAAAGCTATTTCCTTATCCCTGCAATATATATTTTTCCCATTAGGCCGCCCCGCACCACAAACCTACAGTTGTAACGATATAGTCACATCAATCATTTGCATCTTGGACATATTCTAAATTAACTGTTCTCTAGCAAAGAATCCAATTTACTCTGCAAAACATAAGAGCTGTTATGCACATATCGACCACCCTCACACACACACACACACACACACACACACACACACACGCACACACATGCACCCATGGATACTGTGCTGAAAGTCTCACAAGTGGCCTGGTAATTGCATCTCAGTAACAGTATTGCCTTCCTGATGGGTAATTTCCCTCTGGATTATGTTTGTCTCTTGACAGCATAGAACTGTGGTTACTTCTGGGCCTGTAATGGGATATTAAACATATCAACTGATAGCATGGTGACTAGAAAGAGTATTAGTTTTCATTATATTCCATCACTTTCCACACTTCCTCCCTTACAGTAATGAATGGCTAAAGATTTTTGTAACCTTTCAAGGACTTCAGCACGGTCTACCATTTAACTCAACTCCAAAGTACAGTGGGTGGTCCGAGGTGCAACATCACCATGTATGGTAATAAAAAAAAAAAAAAATACCACAGCAAATCACCTTGAAACAACCGGTATCCTACTGTATGGACCCGAGCTGCGGCGTCTCACTGGTAATGTGCTGTGCATCTTTGGAGCATATCCAATTGACAGGACAGATGTACAATGTTCAAGGTTACCTTTTTCGAAGGCGTGTGCACGTAACAAGCTATTGTCCTCATGGGCTCGACGCTAATCATTGTGCATTTAATTATAAAACAATGGGAGCTGTGAATACTTTTTGTTATGTTACCGAGGCTCCGTTTTGATTGGGAATCAGTCATGGATCATGTACGTCTGAAATGTCAGTGGGACGGCGAGGCGGGACGGAAATCAAAATGCTGATAAACAAGCTAATTTCTCCGTGCATGGCAAATGACTCCTCTGGCCTTGCAGTCTAGTGGAACTGGAGTAAACAAGAGCAAACTGTTAACTCTCGCTTCTTTTCTTTTTTTTTCCCTCTCCGCATCAGCTGCACAGCTCGACACAGGTCATTCAGGTGGGTAGGTAAATCAAATCCATAGCGCTAAAGAGGCCCTGCGAACCATCTGCTGTTTACCGCCTCAGACCGAGGACATACCGCATTGCATTTACTTTCTTGCATTTCACCACATGCCCAAAGCTTTATTTACATAGAAAGCAGAAGATAAAGGCGCCTCGTACTTGGAGCAATGGAGTAACTTTTAATGATCTCTACGGTGAGCAAGAGAATTACCTTTGTTGCTTTGAGAGATATAGTAGATGCGAGTAAACAATACAGACAGACTAATAGCAGCTCATGCACAATATGACTCTGTGATACCTCGCTGAACAGAAAATAGTTGAGAGCCATTAAAATTCCTTGGAAAACAGCTGAACGCAGTCTGTTCTGTACAAAATAAAATCCCTTGCAACCGGATCCATTATCGCTAAAACATTATCCAAGTCAGACGAATAAATAATAACGCAGAAAATCAACCTCTAAAATGACATTTCTCCAGTTGTATTGTACTATAACTTAGGAAGGAAATCCATTTCACACCCATTCCACATGAAATTCAGATCGTCCCTAAAGTTGATTCATCATTCAGAACGTGCGGTCTACCAAATCACAGCAAATCTTTGTTTGTTAAGAAGACAGAAACTAATCTTCGCAGATAATCACAACTCTTCATGCTTTAACGCCCACCGCAAAAGTGCTCTGGAACATGGCCCGGCTTTCAACTCGACGTTTCATTATGTTCTGTCGAACTAGTGTACGGGGAATATTTGGAGGCATGATGAGGTGAGGGATCACGCTAATTTACATTCCCAGATACTAATAGGTCCAAGCTGTTTCTGGAGGAAGGGAGTTTCTCCAGAGAAGCAGAGTTGTTTCTAATAAACTCTGGCAGAGAAATAAAAGCTCCCCCACTCTCCTCATTTGGATTGATCGTGCTGCAGAGTATCAATCCGCCGAGCTTCCTCCATGTCATGTCAAATACAATCAATTATTCTAAAGGAGTCCACTCATAATAAGCTCCTGAGTCCAGGGAGAGCACAGTTTGGAGACGGTGCCAGTGACGTGGGCAGACTGTGATCCATTTAATAATTCCTAAAATAATAATATGATATTGAGGTGTGAATTCTACAGTAGAAATGTGTCATTTTTGCTTTGTTTTCTGTCAATATTGAGACCGAGAGTAATCTCTCTGTTGGGAAGGTGTAGGAATCTTTGCCCTTTTCAGAAGGAACATATTATAAAAGAGGTGATGACACATGAAAGCTACAGTCAATTTGATGTACAAGCGTTTTCTGAGAAATCTGGCATTTTCCCAGTGAACTAGCATCTTCTCTGTGAGCGCAGGCAGACAGTAGAACGGATGACGAAAGGCATTTGTATTCAGGTGTTACTCTGAGTCCGATTTCAAATATCAATCGAGAGTGTAAGCGGCTATTCATCAACAACAGTCAGTCAGGACATTTGAAGTGAGAGATACTGTGGTCAGTTTGCAATGAATAATCCCATTATTACACCCTGAGTGACATGTTTGTGATTACAGCAGCACAAAGAACAAAGACATTGGTTTACTGAGAGGTGGAGAGGAAAAAAAAAAAAAAAAAAGAAGCGGTCGGTCAAATGAGTCATTCTTCACTCGGCTCTCAACAAGTGGCTGCGTACATGTTTGGCACACAGAGAAAACAAGCCTACAGGCCAGAGCAGAGGGTCTTAGTGGGTCTGTTATGGAGTGGGAGGCATTGTTTTGTCACGGTTAAGGTGCAGCTTTAAGGAGGAAAACAAATACCGAGTACTCTGCCATTCTCAGTGATCAGATCAGGCTCAAGTAATGGTGGAGAGTTTGGTTTGTTTTTGTTTTTCTCAACCTGAATCTGAACTTTCCACCTGAGAGCAGTGGAAGGATCCTTTGCTTGCCTTGAAGCCATCCCCTGGATCTAGTTATGTAATATACATACATGGAGCTATTGTAGGTTAAAATTGTGATTTTGTTTTTACATGAATATTTTCTTGTATATAGAGAAAGTAGACTCTTAAAGGGGCATTAAAACAGCAACATGTGTCTTCACATTCTTTCATTTATACATTGGACATGTCATGGACCTCTGGTGGAAACTCCTCACTCACACCTATTATTTCTCCATACCCTTTTATCTAATTAGTTTACTTTATATTCTTCACACATTTAGCTTTTTATGGATCCAGCTGAATCATTGTTCACTTCCAAATCCAACAAGTTCTCCAAACTAAACGACAAAAGACACTGTGGCCAGTTTATACAGGTAGGCTACACATACACAGCTAATACAAATGCAGTCTAGTACAACACATTTTACATCACTTCTGCCTTCTTTGCTTCTCAGAGATAACAGTCACAATTTGCATTTCCACAAGAGGTTCCTATCAGGCTATCTTAAAGGTACAGTGTGTAGGATTTGGTAACATCTAGTGGTGTTGTTGCAGATGGCGTCCGACTGAGTATACCCCTCCGCCCCCTCCTCTCTTTCCAAGACTGCGGTGCCGAGTGCAAAACCGTGGTAACGCCGTTCGCCTCGCTCAGAGGCCATCCTTACCATAATAACTCTACTTTAGGAGCAACGGAAGTCAGACGGCGGCTGGCAGTATACAAAGGTTTAGCATGTCAGAGAACTACGGTAGCCTTCAGGTAACATAAAAACCTGAAAGGCTCTCTCTAGAGCCAGTGTTTGGTTCGTCCGATCTGAGCTACTCTAGAAACATGACGGAGCAACATGGCAGACTCCATGAAGAGGACCCGCTCCCTACGTAGATATGAAGGGCTCATTCTAAGCTGACAAAAATACAACGATTCTTAGTTTCAGGTAATTATACACTAATGAAAACGTAGGTATGAGTATTATACTGCTGATAGATCCCCCAAAATCCTACATACTGTTCCTTTTTAAAGGCTCTCAGAATGTATTTTCTCAATCACCTTCCTTCTATGAGTGATGGGATCTTACATGAACACAATATTTCCTGTCAAAGTTATAACTTATTATTTCTCGTGAGGGAATGCTATATTAATCATTTTTTTTCTCTTGGCTCTTCTCACTGGTTTGAAGTGGGCGGCTCAATTGGACAAATGTGATGTCACTTACTTCTGTGCACCAATCGGCAACAGGCTGGTCCCTGTCAATTCAATCAGATAAAACCACACATACACAGTCCTGATGAATCAGATTAGCAAAAATAACAATTGTGCTTATTTAGTCAAATAATATTTATTGTAATAAAGAAATACTTCAGATTTGAGACCAAGATTTTAGCTGAACAAACAATCCATAGACAGGCTTTTCAAACAGCTGTTTAACTAACACATACTGTATGCTTTACATGCTGATCACTGCTGTCATACAGTTTGCCTCAGTACTCTGCTTCCTACCACCTCCAGAGTCCGGCACGTTGATGGATCACAGACTACATATCTTTGAGTCCATCATCTCACCAACACAAACTCACCTTCAGATTGCTCAGTAATTAAATACAACATTGTTGAGCCTGGTGGGATTTAAGCCAAATTATCCTGTCATGAATAAATAAATCTACATTATTATTGTTGGTCTCTCCAGAGTAAAGTTAGTTTTAGTGACAACTTAAGTAAACATGTCTGTTGAATGTCAAGAATAAAACAGTGAGACTAATTAAAACACAACACAGCCTCCCCACTCTGAATAAACCCATTATACGTGTACTTCTGCAGGACTGTGGGCTTCAACAGAGTAGTTGAGGACAGAAGTGACAGCTGGTCCTGATCAAAAACCTTATTCCCGGCTCTCTTCCTGAGATCCCCCCAAAGACCGTCCCACTTCCAACAGTGGGCGAGCCAGGTACTTCTCTCCCCACATCACCAGGCTGCAGCGCTGAGATCTGAAGCATGTTCAGATGCCCTTTGGACATAAAACATCATGAAATAAAGCGCGGCGACAAGGGAAACGATGGGGATGTTTGGGAAGCTGTAGCGCCCTGCATCATTAGTCCATAACAGTGTATATGAGCTGGAAAATTAGTCTATTTTTAACTGTATTAAAGCCAGGGAGAAAATGAAAGCAATCTTATCTCACATCACAAACTCGGAGGATATTGCTCTTTTCAACTTCAGTGTCTAGTTTTAACATTACTGGCTATAAAAAGGCACTGATGTCTCCTCACAAGCCTAGAAATAAATATACAGTACAAACCCTACACCAAAAATAAAAACCTTACATAATAGCTCATCTGCGCTGCAGTCTGAAAGATGATTTTCTTCTTTTATTATTCTTTGCTTGTTTGTTTATTTTCCTTTTTGGATGAGCTGATGAGAGCTCATTCAATTTGATCACAATTGCCCTCAATATTCAATGTTATTGATGTTGCCACGACAAAAAAAGACAAGCAGCAGTGATGCGCTAGTCTCCGCTCTGCAGCGGCAGCAAACACACATAGAAGAAATGTCAGTGTCATTTATTGATTTAGTTGGAACACAGAACATATAGGCACATGATAACAATATCAAAAGGCCAGTCAATAGAAAATGGCATCTAATGTGCATTTTCCTTTTTGAATTACAGTTCATCTAAATATCCTGTTGAAGTGAAGGTTAAAAGTTTGACTAGATTGAACAACAAATTATCTTCTATTCATCCCTGCATCTTCCAATCCTCTCAAACTGTGTATTAGCTCAAAGAAAAGCACAAAACGACCAACTGTAATTGGAAGTCACACCTGAATACGTCAGAGTCAAAGGCTAAAATTTACATCCTGGAAATGTTGCAGATCCGGCTCAGTTAAGCAGAACCAATTAATATGACAGTTTGAACATGATAGATTTCCTTGTCTGGGAAAAATGGCCGGCACTTCAGGATCCAATCGCTTCACTGAAGTTGACCGTGGAGGAAACTCTGCACCGGCTGACCGCAGACGCACATGAAGCAACTTCTTTTACATGAATTCCCCTGTATTGCTCATTCACGCTCATATTCCTGAGATTTTACTAGGTATATTTCTATTAAGTGGCTTTATCTGAGGTGATTGGCCAACAGTACGTGTAAAATGATCGAGTGCAATAACAAAATGAGAACATTCCTGGCAATTTCCAATCACACACTGTGCACCAAGCCTGCAGTGATGCAGCATCTGACAAGATGACGAGATTGAAGGACATCAATTACTCTGTGTGGGATAAACAAGTGGCTACAAAAGATGAAAACGGCTTTCCATCAGAGCAAAGCCATATGGCTGGAGCCATCATCAGAAACAAATGGAATAAAACCAGTCATTAAAGACGCCAAATTAAACAGCATCTGTGTCTGATTTTCAGTCTGTACAAGAGAGAACAAAACTGAGTTTTGTTTAATTTTGAATATGATGTATTATAGACTGTTACCTGCTTGTATGTTGTCCCCGAGGTGTTGAACTTAGTGTAGAGGAAGCTTAAAGGAAGGAGGTGTTCTGTCTTTCCCTTTTTTTTTATATCCAAGAGGTTATTTTTTTAGGCAGCACTATCCGTTAAACACGTACCCGTTGAACATAAACCTTTCCAGGAAATTACCTGGGCCATCACAGTTACTTTTTTCCTCCATTTTTTCCAATTCATTATGGAGCTGTAGGTCAGTGTGACACCACAGAGGAGAAGCTGCACAAACTCTCCCCGTTCTCTGTGCGAGACATTAGGAGCATATATCCAGTAATACTGACAGAACTTGATTCAGAGAATTTCTCCTTTTTATAGAAATTTAAGGTAACTCACAAAATGTCAGGATGAATATCAGGGGAACATTATGGCAGGCATAGGCTACTTGTTACGTTTGCCATTTCTCATATCGCAAAAAAAAAATTGGTAATGTGTGCCATAAAACTCGTTGGGAAATGTCAGCGTCGGTCTCTGTCTGCTCAGAGAACAGCAATACTACTGCCGGGTCTACATATTTTATCAACCTTTAGGTATTTACACTTTCCACCAAGAGAGGCTCGACTCTGAGTTGACTATTTCCTTATTTATTCCTTAATGCTTTTGTTAGCCTACCAACATTATTTAAAGCTATAGCCAGAGGAATAAATCAACAATCCAAAATGTAGCTGTGGTAAAAAAATATCCAGTAAACACAACATACAACAATGCCAGCAATATATATTGGATGGACTATAAATATTCCAGGGCCAGTTTTGAATAATACAGGATGCTTTTGGGAGTTTATTAGCAAAATGGTAGCAGTGAGTTCAAGTCTGCTCATGGCAACATTTTAACCTCAGTTCTCTCTGTCTACTCAAGTTTATCTCAATGCCGCCGTCAAAAGCTCTAAATAGTGCTGTTCACTGCACGTCAGCATCCATTTCTTAGTTGCTATGAGCCACACAGGCACAACTCCCCTTCTACAAGCTACACTTCGATTTGTTTTGGACCAATTTGGTATAAGAAAAGTGGGAGAGAAGTATGAACCTCCTTCATGCGTGTGAAAAAAATGTTCCACACAAAGCAAACCACTTTTCTTAATCTGCTAAACTGCACATTAAACGTAAACATTTTTACAAATTGATTATTAATAAGCTGCAATTTTAGTAGTTATGAAAGCACACACGTGATAACATATAGTAGAAAGGCCATTTTGTTGCCAGACTTTTAATCTGAAAGTTGTAAACATGCCTCGATTTTAAATCGAAAAGCTCACCCTTTTGAAAACAAGAAGATTTAGCATGTTTAACACATTAACAAGTCAAATTGAAACGAATGGTTTTTGCTGCATTTCGCTCTCTGTAACAGACAAGAGCTTGCAGTGCACTCTCACCACCATTCTTCGAGCTCAGCAGGAATCTCACAGGGATAAATGGTGTGGGAGTCTTGTACTTTGTCGTGAATTAAAATGAGCAAGGAAATGAAGATGACAAAGACACATTTCATCCACAGCCCTGAAATATTTATATAATGATCAGCAGAACAGGGTTAGCTAGCTTAGCCGACTTGAATCCACTTTGAGTTCCCACTAAAATGGAATACATTATGATTCAAGAGTCCGTCTATATCGAGTCTCCAGCCTTCGGTTTTATGTTTGAATTCCTCAGCGGATGAATGTCCAACCTCAACAGTGATGAGAAGTGATGCAAAGCTCTTTATTCCATAGTGAGCCAGGTTTTGATCAGATTGTGTGGAAAGGTTGTCTGGCAAAAAAAAAAGAAAAAGTAAAGTAAAAAAGCTTTGGTAGATGCTGTAATGACGCATGTTACCTCATAATTAACACTATAGGCCTTCCTGCTCTTTTCCGGTCCAAAAATGTCCACCACATTTTCTATCACAATTTCTTTTGTTAACAGCAGTGGAGTCATAACTGAAGAAAAATGTAATTGAATTGTCAACACGTTCTCACAGGAAGGCGTATAAATAGCACAATATTACACGGAAATTCCTTGTGTCATGAGAACGCATTTTAGCCTTTTCACATGTCACGTGCCACGTAAACGTCCACAGTTATGATTAGGCAATAAAAACCGCTAGGTTGAGAAAAAACATCATGGTTGGGCTTAAAATAAGTATACGTACACTAAAATATATACAAAAACAACATAACACAACGACAGAAAACATGTCACTAAAAAACGTGTGACGATCATCACGTGACAAATGTAACTTGCAAAACAAAACGCCGGTCAATAACGGTCTCGAACGCGGGTCTGTGTGTGCAATGCGTTTACATTGCAGTCAGGATATATGGCATACAAATGTCACATGGAAATCAAGACAGCCGTTCTTAATGCACGCTAAACGCCTTGCGCATTATTGTGGCATTCATACGCCTTTTCGTATGAACGGGCTGCTATTGTATTTCCACTACAGCAACCTTGTGACTCCCGTTTGACCCTTTGTTATAATGGCCACAACTGCAGCAGCACATTGATATGGAATAGCGCTTGAATGTGTATTGATCCCCCTATTTTAAAATGAGTTTAAAAAAAAATCTAAATGTATATCTAAATTGTTTGGTCAGCGATTTCCAGCTGCAACTGGTCAGCAACTAAATGTAACAAACGGAAATGATTTTCTTCTCTTCAATGTGAGACTGTTCTAGTGGGGGAGTGTGGCAGCCTGCTGGTGTGTGATTTCAGATCACCATAATATTTATGATATCTGTGCTGATGGCTCTTTGTAAACACTGTGTATCATTTTTAACATGGTGTGAAATGTGTGTGATAAGTTCCTGCATGGCATGTTGATACTGTCAGTAAATTGTCAGACTGTTATTCCTGTTAATGGCATCCTCTGAGCACTGGAGGTGTTAAGCCTTTTAAATATTATCCAGGCTCCAGATACATACGTAATGTATAGATTTGGAATATCTCCCACATGCATGTGCTTGAGAACGTGTCGTCTTTGCATTTGGAAAGATTTTTGCTCCCAACAGACAAAGAGAGAGGAGGCACGAAGTAAATCTATTAGTTTTGTATGGGAGATTTACCAGCTCCCTGTCTCCATTTCTCTGCCCAAAGATCTCTCACGTACGTTTAATACACACAAAATGCACTGCGGTGTGTAGTGTGCTGCAAAGGCACCTTAAATACCAATCAAACACTGTGGCACAAGTTAAATTCCTTTCAGCTGCTGTGGCAGGTCATCTGGGCAGGTTGGCCCACCCCGGTACTCGCTGTAAAATATTGATGTTGGCTGTAGCGATAGAGGAGAGGAAAGGCATGGAAATGGGTACTCGGGGGAAAAAATATGAGGAAGGCTAAAATGTGATGAAGCTGACATTGGGAGGTTATCGGAAGGAGCTTCTTGAATTCAGGATTAGTTATTGTTCCTAAACCCCAGGACAGATCAACATCAGCTGATCTTTCCTTACATTTATTTTTGTGTTGTTTTGTTTTTCAAATTATCTTTTGAAAGAAACTCATCTGACACAACATTAAACCTTCGTCCTTTCCAAACAACAAAAACAACAGACCTGATCAGCTAAGGCCTGGGGCACCTAAAACAGTGAGTATAACATAAATCTCTACCACGAAAATAACATGCCCAGCCTAAAATATTTACTTATTCCCCATTCTTCTTTAAGCCATTATAACAGTTTAATGGTGCAGCCTGGCCTCACCAAATGGCTTGTCATTTCAGCGACATAATATAAAAAGTTAGATACTACATAATAGTACTTTTCTGTACTTATACAGGCTGGTCACATACACTCTTGGTAGCTATACCTACGAAAAATAATGCACTTTGTGTATATCCCACAAAATTAATTTGTGTAATCAACATAATCGTGAACCAGGAAATATATGTATATATATATAGAGTCGAATGCCGCATAGGAAGGAGGTCGGGGTGCATGTGTGGGTTCAAAAATACCGGACTTTCGCCCAGGAGACTGGCGTCTGTGTCCCGTGTGAAACCAGAAGTCAACGTTGATTTATTTATCATGTAAGTTACGTATAAGTAATGCCACTTTCGAAATTATTTTAAGCCAAACCACGATCTTTTCCTAAACTTAACTAAGTAGTTTTGTTGCCTAAACCTAACCAGGTCAATATTTTCCTAAGCCTAACTAAGTAGCTTTCTTGCCTAAACATAAGGAAGTTGTTTCCTGTGAAGACGGAAGTTTATTTTGAAAAGACTGTATGCATGTAACAAGCGAAAACTGACGCGTGTTGCCAGACATTCGTAGGAAAACGAACAAAAAAGGAGGAATAACTTTCGTAAGACGTCATACGAACCACTGTATGTGAATACACTGACTTATGTTACGTTGTTTATGTTAAGCCTAACTACAGTAAGTGGTTTTGTTGCCTAAACTTAACTGCGGCCGTTACTGTAGTTTGTTGCCTAAACATAAACACGACCGTTTCACGGTAAAAATGTGGCGTTACATGATAAACGGCAAGCCTAAAATGCGTATCATGATGCGTGGAAGGTCCTCAAAAGTGGCGTGCTATTTATACACCTTCCCATGAGATCACACTGGGCTACCTTCATGTGCTGCTCATATGCTTTCACCTTAAAATCTCTTAGTAAAAGTCCTCTTTAAGTAAGAAATGAACCCATAAACAAAAAGTGTTGATATGTTGACAACTGAGTACCGTAAAGTACATGTAATCATGTTTGTGGGAACTACAGTGAGAGAGCCTAGAAGATTTGTTTAGCCAGACTGCATTTTCGAAATGACTAAACCACACCAGTTCACACACACACACTGTCATTTGCAAGAGAAAAAAGCAATTGATTTTTCTGGTAATCTCCTTTTCAACTAATTTCCATCATTGACAACACCACTTATGAACCTTTAAAACCTTTAACCTTGTCTTTGCCTGTTTATCGATTGTGCTGAGAATGCTGCTGAGCATCACTATATATTACTATTAACAATACACCCTTGAATCCTGGCTGTAGGTGAGTGCACTGAGGTTTACACACACATACACACACGCACTAGTATCTGTGACATGAGGGATAATTCACTTTATCATCCGAGTGTTTCATCAGAACAGCTGGAACAGTCTAGAGGGAGCTCTTATTTAAAGCGCAGCCACAAACTGAGCTGTTGGAAATAATTTACAAGTGAAAGGTTGGAGAAATATAGCTTCTGGACAAGGATATATGGCAATTTAAAAGCAAAGTGCGAACAAAATGACTGAGCTGCTAAATGTCAATTAACTAAAAGACATTCTTCATATGCCAGCTTCTCTCAATGGAGTGTCACAGCTGAATAGTCTGGCGTATCTAGTGAAGAATGTTGCTAAAGTTGACATTATGATGCCAAGATAATAACTTATACAATAAATTAAATGTGGCAAATGAATGAGTGTTGCATGAAATGTTTTACAGCTACAAAAGATGATTCAGACATTCATTAGAAACAGCAGTGCAGATACAATTAGGTCTCTTGTCAAAACACATCATCATACAGAGATATTTTAAAAGTGCATCATTTTATGTGCCTGTGATCTAAATTTGTGTCGGGCTTAAAGGGAGGCAGAGATGTTTGTACTGTAACATCTGGATGCATGCAAATAGGCTGCTAAGAATGTTATAATCATGCAGACAAGGCCTAAGCTGCTCCATTACGGGCTAAGCTGACCTATCAGTGGGGCTTTTGCTAATCCAAATTGTGCTTTAGCTGGCAGAGATTGCTCAATTCAGGCGGTCTACTGGGATGGAAAAAAAAGGCTAAAATAGTACACCTTCCATGTGAGCTGCTATCATTTATAAGATATTTATCTCTCAGTATCATATGTGCACAAACGCCAAGCTATTTTTTTTTCAGTTGGAAAAGCTCTTTTTCATGGTGGATTTTCCATTTGCCTACCATATAAATGCCAGCTATGACCAGTCCGCAGTGCCTTAAGCGTGCTTTCATTTGACACAAGCTTAACAGCCCCAGCTGCCATACTTACATCATACTCAAATGTGCTGAGTGACAGTTATATTTACGACTGCAGACAGGGGCAAGCACAGGAAAAAACGTTCTTTTATGTGAGATTTACTTGTAGAAGCACGAGTGTTTTCTTTTATGTCTGACGGACGAAAAGCTCTTTAAGGGTGCTTCTGTTTTTAAGGTGTCATTTTGGGGAATGCGGAGTCTGGCCTCCTTAAAGAGGACATATCATGAAAAATTCACTTTTTCAGTGCTTGTGCTCATACATTTGGGTATCTGGAGCGACTACCAACCCACAAACTGTGAAATAAGACGACCCAGTCAGTTTTTTGTTGGCTGACTAGATCAAAAAAACATGTGATTCAACAAGCCATTCAGATTTGGCTCCCCTTCCAATGTCACATGCAGGCTCATTAGAATATATCGCCCACAGCTTGAGAACTACCGTTGCAATTGTGCACCACATTTTTCTTGCAAGCCAATCAGAGCAGACTGGGCTTTTTTGGGCAACCCATTCTCACTCCCAGCCTGTCAAATGCCGCCAATTGGACAGTAGATGCCAATGCACAGAGGCACCCTTTAGTGACAGTATATGACGAGCCGGGCTTTCAACTAACTCCAATGTAAACCCACCCGCGGCTTTATTCGACAGTCGCAGCAAGTGACGTAGTATTAATAGTGTGAGAATCCGCTACGGGCGGGCGTGAGGGATGGTGGATTGATCAAACAAACAGAGGACTTTCAACCAGGAGACTGGTGTTTGTGTCCCGTGTGAAACTAAAAGTAACGTTGACTTATTTTGTAACGTCAGTCTTTGGTCACGTGACTCTTTGGTATCGTTACTTCCGTGAGCCGCTAGTCAGAGAAGTTGACGTCAACCACGACCGTTTCCTAACCCTTACTAAGTGGTTGTGTTGCCTAAACTTTACTTCCTGTGAAAACCGAAGTTTATTTTGAAAGGACACTATGCATGCAACAAGCGTATATTGACACGCCGTCCCCGGCCCATCCAAAAGTAACGCAAGAGGAGTACCCCGTGTGTCGGTCTCCGACAACCAAGCGGCGGTATTTGACGAGTTGGGAGTGAGAATGTGTTGTTTGGGGAGGGGGGCTTAAAGAGACAGGCGCTAAAACGGAGCGTTTCAGACAGAGGGTGAATACAGGTATATTCAGACAGACAGTATGAGAAAAATAATGTGATTTTTGAACATTAAAGCATGTAAACATTTCCCCATTGAAACCCAAAATACAAGTATGCACTTGAAAATGAGTATGATATGTCCCCTTTAAATTATTTTGTGTTATACTTTGCCTGTGACTTTTAAACTGTATTACAATCGTCATATACAATACATACATTAAACCTCTTTAACCTTTGCATTTAACCCATCCTAAGCATTCAGGAGCAGCAGGCTGCTGTAAAGCACCCGGGGAGCAACTTGGGGTTCAGTGTCTCGCTCAAGGCCATTAGCCTTGTGGTTAAAGGACGACCCGCTCTAACCACTGAGCCCCTTTATACAGAGGCCAGCCACTAGGTTAGCTGTTTTTATTCTAGAGCTGGTATGACTACAGCTAATATCAGCAGCTCACAGTTGGCTCCATAGATACACTGTGTTAGCCAGGCTGACATGACACAGGGGAAATTAATTTGCTACAGGCATATAATGGTTGGTTATTTAATCACTGTAAGATTTAATCTAACACCTTAATCGCAACGGGCTGCTTCTCCTCTTGGAGTTTCATACCTGCAAAGGGTTTAGAGACACTTTGTAAAGGACCTAACTGTCAGGAAGAAAACGTGAAAATGGCGACTAAGCGCCTTCCCACTTCCACTAACTCAAAGACCATACTATTGGGCGAAAACCCAGCCAAACATCTCAAATGACTGCACAGAAAGCCTCTGCAGGACCTCTAACCTGTTTATTACGTCTGTTCCAGATTATTTCTGCTGGTTACAGCCCCAAACCAACAGAAAGATACCCTTTATCGCCGGGAAAATGGACGGACAAACAGCTCAGCTGTGAAATGGCTGTTGCAAGTCATTGAACATCTCGCATGGTTTTCAATACTCCAGATGGGAGGAGATATGAGGATGTAATCCTTGAATGGATCTCGGTGTAGCCCTCAGCAGCTTCTTTGAGCACTTCCAGTAAACCCCCCGTACACACCCTTAATCTCCCCAGCAGAGGTAGTCTGACACGTGAAGTGAATCTGCCACACATCACACAAATGCAGGATAATGTTTTAGAGATACACAGATTAACTTGTGTAATCCCAGCTGCCAAAGGGAGAGCTTAAAGAGAAATGTGTCCAATGTTTATAGATAGAATAAAACCAAATATTAAACCCTAATCTCCGAAGGCGTTTAACTATTGTTGTCCTCACATGTTCTGCTCTATTCTGGGAGTAAAGGGAAGAACTATTACAATTCAATTAAACAGAAATGATGCAAGTAACCTAAATGAAACATATTTTACAAAATGATGGTACACAATAATTTAATACTACTACTTTTCATTCATCTTTGAACTGCAGAGCGACATGTTTCTAAATAATTGTCATACACATTCTAGTTTAAATCAGCACAAACTACTTCTTTAAATAAATGTCAACGATAAAAGAAAACTCAGGTACTAGAGCAAAACTCTGTGAATTAAGTTAAGTCATCTTCACCGAAATGGGTTTCAGTGCTTCAGTGTCACACAGCAATTTGCAATTAATTTAAAAGACAAGGGTGTGAAACACAAAAAGATGTCCGCTGCCCTAAACACATAAACACAAGTTATTCTGTCGGGAGATGTGCAGCTGCTGTGTCAACTGGACAAGTGCAAAGTGATAAAAGTTGCGGTTTTAATTATCATGTAGTTAGAGCACAGCATGACCTTAATAAATCTTGACCCGTTGTTACAGACATTTTAAATGTTGCTTTCATTTTCTGTGCTGTTTTTTAAATGGAAAAAAACAACGTCCATTATTTAAATGTTGAATGTGCGTTTGTGGGATTTACATAATCACATGGTTTTGTGAGTATGTTTTGGTATTCTGCATAGACCATTTGGGAGAGGGCATGGAAGGGGAAAAAGAATGAATTTCAAAATACATCCAGTGATTAACTCCTTAGCTGGAGCAGTCACACTTGATCGCTCCCATAAACTGCTTTGAGCATCATGAGGTCATATTTTCTCTGACAGCAAGTCAGAGAAATAAAACTAAAACAACCGCCGCTGATAGATGAGGCCAGACACAATTCTGGTCAAACTGTTGTGCCAAATGAGACAATTTAGTGGCTTAGAAATGGCTTAGTTTAACACATGTGCGTCACCATGCGTGTTTCACCATTCATTTTATAGCCAGAGGCATTAACAGCCTAGATAAGAACTAACAGCTGAAGGCCATACAGTATATGGTGCCTATAGCACCATGGAAACCATTTGCCTCGGGGTAACATATGGTCGATGCTTAGGCTGCTGCAGCTGCATCACTTGTGGCACCTCAGCGTGCTCAACACTGCCACTGGTTGCCTCTATGCACATAAACCTAAACCGTACCTCCTACCAGTTACCTCTGGTTGGAGGATGACATTTATTTCTGAAGAAATCCAAGATAGAAGTCACATCAGTTATTCCAGACTCGGTGGTAATGGTATGTCAGTGTTTGACATCATCCCCCACCAAATCTGTGCCACAACCTGGCTGTTTATTTGGCCCACATGTCTGCCAGAGAAAACCTGCTGACTGGATAATGCACTGAGAGACATACTGCGCGCCACACTGTCCCCATGCACATACTTATTAACTGATAAATGCATATTCGCAAAGCAACGTGTAGACTATATGGTCTGTTGAGCCCAAGTTCCTGTTGTCCTTGTACCGTGTTCCTCAGTATTTACTGCGTTAAAATGTAAATGAACAGTTTATTTCTGCACAACCAAACACATTCCTGTACATTTAATGTTACTCTGATTTCATTTTCTGATGGAGTAAACCTCAGATGTCTACCTGGTTATAACCTGGTAAAATTATGAAGCTGGATGAACTTTATTACTGCATAGAGTCTATATGTTGACAGCTGCACATTCATTTTCTGCAAACATATTGCTGACCATGAAAATCCCTTATCAATAACCAACACTTACAGCAGGTACGCCTCCACCCCAGAGGATAAATGAGTTAAAGCAAATTATCCTGAGTAGCATGTTTTAATTACTCGTGGAACCTGCTCCGCTATCTCTAGCTGTCTGCGTTTCACATCAGTATTCAATTAAGCAACAGTGATCAGACGATTTGGGAGCAAACTGCATTGCGGCTACTTTAATGCTTCTCCCGCTGTAACGCAACAGAAACTGACACTAGTGTATTACTAAGACGGGCATTTTTTCTTTCTAATGAATGTGGTCGTATGTGTACCCACATGTAAACACACTAATTTCAATAACACATGGCAAAGTCGGTGCTATCATGTCTTTCTATCTTTCAGACTGAGGACAGACTTGACTTTAAAGGAGACATATCATGCTCATTTCCAGGTTCATACTTGTATTTTGGGGTTCTACGAAAACATGTTTACATGCATTAATGTCCAAAAAACACATTATTTTTCTCATACTGTCTGTCTGAATATACCTGTATTCACCCTCTGTCTGAATCGCTCCGTTTTAGCGCCTGTCTCTTTAAGACCCCCTCCAGAAAAAGCCCAGTCTGCTCTGATTGGCTTGTGAGAAACATATGGTGCACCCTTGCAAAGGCAGTTCTCAAAATCTAAATGGTTTGTTGAGTCACATGTTTTCTGATCTAGACAGCCCCAAAAAAAACTGACTGGGTTGTCTTATTTAACAGTTTGTGGGTTGGTAGGCAACTGTTTTATCTTTGTCTGTGACCAGGTTTCCTTCAGTGAGGCAGTGAGTTCTGCATTACTATACTGTACATCATTAACCACTGTGAGCTCTTTATCATCTAAGAAAAACAAGTCTTTAGTGTGAACGCCAGTGAATCTGACCAATCCTTGAACTCCCCATGTTACTCTGCAGTGGATGTGGACCCTCCCCTTACAGTACATAAAAGCAATGCTCCGGCCATTTGAAGAATATTATTTCACAATTAATCCGCTCTCATAAATCGAATTGGACACCGGGGTGTGCAACGTTATACAATAAATTAATTGCCTAATGACTTGCACATACAAGCAATATATTCTCATGATAGCAGTGATAGAATAGAGGGCCTCTAGAAGGCTTATGCTTTAGTCGAGAGCATACAAAAGCAGTGAACAAGAGCCCTTTGTTGCTCCCTGTTAGCAGACGTGTCTTGTAATCTTGTAATGGAAGTTCAGATATCATTCACAACACAATGTGACTTCATATGTTCTTCAATAAAGATCTGTTTAGGCAATAAATGTGCAAGGGAAACTGAAAACAACTTCGCCAAAGGCCCTCTCCGGTGACTTTTTTCAGTTCATTCAAATGCCAGAAATGTGTTAAAGGGAAACACTTTCTTGAAGTGATGTATGATTATCTCCACCAGTCAGAAATTTAATGTAAATGGGGCTCCGGTGTGCAGGTGAGGAGTGTATTTTTTCTGAGGAAACTGTAGCCAGAATATGACAATAATGCCCTTTTAAAGTAAATTATAGATTTTCTGAACATAAAAATAACTACAGTAAGTGCAATCCAACCTATTCAAACTGCCTGCACAGTGCAAGATCAATACCTTCTGTTTAATTTTTTGTATTTATTTTTTTCTAATATGTAAATAACTACATGCAAATGCTGGACTTTACCCTCCAAAAAAATCCCATGGCAAAAACTGTATGTGTATCTGCACACCATTCGGTTTGGTGTGGGAAAAAGTAAAAAAAAAGCATAATAGGTCCCCTTTAATAATAATAATAACCATGATAATAACTTTGTATGGCACCTTTTAGTCCAAAGTGCTTTAGTAAATTAACAGAATTAAAAACAATGTTAGACCAAAAGCCTAAATGCAAATATACAATAATATTAAGTAAAATGTGTGAATGCAGTGAGTCAGACCTTATCACCCAACATCAGTGGTGGACCTCACTAATGCTGTTGTGGCAGATTGGGAGCAAATCCCTGCAGCCAGGTTCCAAAAGCCTTCCCAGAAGAGCAGAGGCTGTTCTAGCAGGAGATTAACACCGCATTGGAATGACAGCTCCAACAATCACTAATGGGTGTAATGTTCCAAGTGTCCACATACTTTTGGTCTCGTATCTTTGTTTATTTTGAAATATATTCCACTATGTTCTTCATGCCGTCATTATGCAGAACATAATATGCTTGTTTTTGTTCCTTTTCGTAGAATTGGATTCACAGTTCATTCATTTCTGTCGCTTCCTGCCGTTTCTCTGAGCAGATGTTTGTTATAATTAATATTACACACATCACAGTCATCTTTCACACAAAAAGGATTTTCGCTTAAACTGGAAATATCAAACTGTTGGCCTCCCACCACTTGTATCTTGAAGAAATTACGAAACTAAGAGTGGTTTCAACAGGGATAATCTCAGATGAGCTGAAATGGGTATAGAGCTATTAATGTTTTTAATGGACAGTTTTTATATCAGAGCATAGCGGTTAAAAGCCTGACGGAAAGAATATCCTCCTCAATTAATCCTCCGCTTGGTTGTTCACATGATCACATTTCAAACGTACGGTTTCAAGTCAACAGGCACTAGAATCTTTGCAAATCCAGCTGAATGTCGTGTGCAAAACCTTTCGGCAATGTACAAAAAAAAAAAAAAAGCGTATAATGTGTTGTTGTTTTTTCCACTTGTAACAAGCTCAGGAGAAGTTCTGCAGCTTGTCTTGGGGGGAAGGTCTGTGAGCCAGGAGAATTTCAGGGCATATTATGAGAAACAATATTATCACGAAGTCCACCTGATGATTGCCTCATTATAAATGGTCTCCACATTGACTTTTACCTCGGCGCGGCAGAAGGCTATTAAAGGATGCTTTATTCTCCTTCTGGATGTTCATTATTTCTCACAGCTAAGGATGCTGACATCTCGAACAAAAACCCTGAAGTGACCAGCCTCAGGCCTGTCAGGGGGAGTGAAGATAAGCCTTATATGCATTAATTCCCCCCCCCTGTTTATATTTTGTTTAAATGACCAAGAATGATGAGGTACCACCATGCTAATGCCATTTTTCATATACTTCTTTTCCACATTGTATCTCTTCAACTGATCTTTGTCTTAAGTTGGTAGAAAAAAAGAGGAAAGAAAGGTCTGCTTCAGACATATCTGGGACAAGATGATGAAGTCTAAGAGAAAGACTTATATTATTGATAAAGATATGGTACAAGTCCCATTTGGACAGCTCCGTATTCCTGATGACTTAATGTGCAGCTTGTGACAAGCACAACCAATCTCGTGACCACGTTGTCAGACATTCCCAATAAAGCCTGTAATTATTCATGTTGCTTTAGTGCTCCAAAGCAGAGAAAGTGTTCGCTTTGACTTATTTACTAAGAAAAGAAGGAAATCGGGCTTGTTTTCTTCTCAATACAGTTCTTGTAAATTTCAAAACTGAATGCGCTGGCAAACCCAAGAGGTCTTTAAAGGGTCGAGGTGTTGACGTGGGGAAAAGACTTGTCGGTTTATGACACTCTCTAATTGCTTGCAGGTGATTAAAATGTCTAAGTAGTGCGTTTGTATACCTTAAAGGTTAATTTTGTTATCCTAGACTGTGTTTTTTGATGTCCCTGACATGCTAGTAATCAAATCAGACACTTGTTTTGTTGATTCGATTAGTATTTAGCAACATAGTGCACCCATGATATTTCCCTGTTATTCTCAGAGCAGATGTTCAGTGATATCTGATGGAGCACCACGGGCAATTAAAAAAGCTGTTAAAGCAAATATGAATATTTACAGATTTCATATTCAGATACACTGGGTATTGTACAAATGGATTAAGTACCATCCCAAAGAAAAGCTTAAAGGGACTATATGTAACTTATTACGCACATAGATCATACCGGGTCGGTGTCCATGCGCGCTCGCGTTAGGGTACGCGCTGCTCCTGCTGCCTGCACACCGCGCTTGTTCTCACCCGCTCGGCTCGCTCCAACTCCACGTGCACGCGCGCACACTGCAGAAGAGTTAGTTCAGCTCTGAGAATATCTAGTGAATGTACAGTGGACGTTTGTGCAGAAATAAATGCTGCCGCTGTGTCTTGTGAAGTGTCGGGGCTCCACTGCGAGTTACGTTATCGTCTCCGACCGGGTGTCGGTGTCCCCCCCCCCCCCCCCTTCCCTCCGGGTCGGCGGGCTGAAGCAGGAAAAGCCAACACTAGGATCAGCATTGATTCATGGAGGGACCCTCCTCTGGTCAGCTAACATTACTGCCAAGCAGGTGAAATATAGAGTGATATTGTGTGTTAGCTGATGTGTGTCGCCTCACTGTTTAGACCGGTGCTCGTTCATGTCGATGTAGAGCGAGCACAAGCGCGAGCGTGAGCAACAGGACGCCGACTTTCGTTGACATTGCGGCCACAGGTGTCGCTGTGAACAAGCAATTTCTGATTCTTACATATAGTCCCTTTAATACTTGATGGTTACATACAAGGTATCATGCTAAAAGGCTAAAGCTACATGTACCTGGCATGAGGGAAACAACAGATAATAATAATTACACCAATAATAACAAAATGCTATCTAACCCAAATTTCGCTGGAGTGTAAACTTCCATGGATTAAATAAAGACAGAGCTGCTATTGTTACCCTAAACTGTGATATTGTACCATCTTGGTTCCCCCAAATAATGGCTAATGACATGCCCCTTGCCATTGGAAATAACGCTAGAATACCGCTGTGGGTAGTAAGCTAGTTAGCTTGACATGCTAACATGTTCAGCTTAAATTACAGTAGAGCATATAAACACATTGTCTAATCCATTCCTTTCACTTTTGCGCCTGTATTTCTACGTTTTAGAAAAGCTAGAAAAATTTCATATCCCAAATATCCAAAGCTTGACAAGCCTGCCGTGCCTCGTTACGGTTCCTAAACTATGATTGGATGATCACTATTTTGGAGCGGGGTTTAGTGAATGATCAATATGATAAGTTACTCCATTATTTAACTCAAAGCACCCTCTTCCTCCCTCGTAATTAGATGCTTCACAAGCCTTCTTTCACTTTCAGCTAGAGATGTTTTGTGATGTTTTGATGATGTGACACCCTCTCTCGTCGTGTTTGCAATCCTCCACCTCGCGCTGCGAGCTGAGTGACAGAGTGTCCCGTCTGGCTGTCATTTGGCCTGACCATGACAGAGAAGCATATGGCTGCGGGCTCAGCTGCATACACATTCCTCTGCACGGAATCTGCCTATGCTGTGACATTGACGCTCTATCTCGGCTGGAATGAGCTTCGTTCAGACCCTGAACGCCAACGCTACTGTCTGCAACAGAAGCAGTTTTGAGGTGGCTCTGAATACCTGTCAAGACACATCACTGTTGTTCCTTTTGAGAATTTTAACTAAAGGAGCAGCACAAATAACACAGTGGACCTCATCCAGCCCAGCAAGACCCCCCCCTGCCCCACAGCGAACACACGCATCAGCTGGTTGTATTTGTTCATGAAGGACCAGCAGTTCCCCTCATACAAACATATTCACAGTAGAATGGTGTAGTCCCAAACATCCCAAAATATAGTTATGTTAAGCATATTCTCCGTTTCTTCTTTTTCTAATTAGACAGCTTGTGTCGTTTTACAATATTACACCTTTTTCTGCATCATCTTTCATTGGGCTTAATTATAAGTACATTAAACAACTTTCTTTAGTGTAAACAAAACCAAACTTTGCCAACAGTATGTTACCATTACTGAAGTTGTTCTTGTGACCTCTAAATTTGATTTGAATTCAATACATCACTTGCCAAGACACTCACAGTCGTTGGCACGGAGGTAGCACTAAGCTAGTTGTCACTGTTTTGTTTCAATTAACATAAGCTGTCCTAAATATGCTGAACACTAGCCTTCTTCAATACCACCCCAGGGGCAGTGCCTTAGAGAACAAAATAATTAACAGCTGTGCTGACACTTAAATCTGTGGCGTTTTACTGTTTTCATTATCTGTGTCGCAATCATTTAGCTGTGTCATCTCCGCCGAGAACAAACCGTAAATTGTAAACATTTAAAGATAAATAACTTGAATGAATAATGGCATCACAGCATGGATATATGGTTGGACGTGGGTTTCATCTTGGGTAAGAAAAAAACCTTGCAACACCCATGGAGACACATCAACTGACTTAAACACGATGCAGAGTGTCTGTCACAAATTTTAGGAAATACAGTTATTTGCTTTCTTGTCGAGAGTTATATGAGAAGATTGATACCAATCTCTACATCTGTACGGTATATATGAAGCCGGTTAGCTTAGCTTAGCATAAAGAGTGGAAATGGGGAAACAGACTTTTCAGTCTTTTTTTCCATTTCTTCTCAACACATTCTCCCAACTTGTCAAATACAGACATTTTGTCAGTGGACTTAAGCTTTGAACTATGATGTTCTTTTTTTTTTTGCACGTGTCAGGAACAGCGTGTCAATATACGCTGGTTAAATTGCTGTCTTTTCAAAATAAACTTCCATTTTCACAGGAAGTTTAGGTTTAGTCAACACAACCAATTAGGGTTCGGAAACGGTTGTGGTTGACCACGTGACCGGTGACCCATGTAACTCATTGGACTAACGAAACTAAGAAGTCACGTGACTAACAACAGACGTGCCAAAATAAGTGAACTTTTACTTTTACGGGCCAGGAACAGCGGGCTCCTGGTTGAAAGTCCTGTGCTTGTTAGACCCATCCACCCAGCCCTAAGCACACAATCACGCTCTTAATACTACGCCAGTTGCTCTGAGTGTCTAATAATGCCTCGGGTGGGTTTACATTGGAGTTAGTTGAAAGCCTGACGCTAAAGGGTGCGTCCGTGCGTCGGTATCCCTTGCCGAGGGGCAATGGAAGCCCAATTTGACGAGTTGGGAGTGAGAACGGGTTGGCTAACTAGATGCAAGTTCTGCAGCTTCATATTTACTTTGCAGACATGAGAGTGGTGTTAATCTTCTCATCTAACTATCTTCCCAAAATAACTATTCCTCATTATGTTTCATTTATGTCTGAAGTTGAATTGAAGAAAATGATGGCCCACAAAACAATCACTGTATTTTCGTGGCCGTGGCTGACGTCGTTTGTCATAATGTGCATCTTTTGTCCATTTGGCCACTCAAACCACCTCCCAGACCAGGGAGGCCATCGCTGTTGTACTAATCAACCAGCTGCCTCTTACAGAGTCTAAGAGTTGTCTGCTATCGTTAACAGCATGCTAAGAGCTGTGCACAATACGTTCCTTCCTACACCTAGTTATTCCAGCGGATTGACTGCACATTTCACAGAGTCTCATAGTCATTAGAACAAGAGTCAGCAGAGACTGATCAACAAACTCAGGATTTCTATAGGGAATAGCTCTCCTTCACATAAAGAGATTGTCTGAAATAGCTTTCTCGTTCTGCATAACAATTGCAAATCAAAGAGTATTTTTAAATCTGTCAAGACTTGGTATAAAAAAAAAAAAAGACGAACGCTTACGCTTTTGTCATGTAATCATGTTTTTAGCATATTGTCATTCAGCCTCCCTTGTCTATCCGAGGGCCACAGAGGAAATGAGTCTTTATTTTTTTTTCGAAGGTTATCCTGCGCTTCTGTTCTTCCTTGCACTCACATGAAGTACTTGTTGTACGTTAACATTAGAGTAAATCTTGTCTAAACGGCTGTCATTCCTCCAGACTAGAGCTATCTCAAAGGTTGCGCAAAGGGATGGTGAGGCTATTACCCGCATAGGCAGAAGTGTTTTGATGGCTGTCTTGATAGGGTGGTCTGGTGAAATCTTGTGAATAAAAATATGAAGAAAATGTCAGTCAAAGCAGTTAAATGTCATCTAAAATACAGGATGGATCAGGGCCTAAAACTTCATCGCAGCCAATTAAAGATAAATATGCCACGGACTGATGTTAGGTTATCAGGTCACTTCCATTTCACAGCAATTAGTCTGTTGTAAAGTCAAAGTTCTTGTGAAGGCTGAGCTGCTCAGCACAGTGTGAGGAGCTCCGCAGTCCTGGCACATGACATCAGTTAGCTTGCATCAAAGCCTCTGACCTTTGCTGCCTCAAAGATTGTCGAGTTTTCTGTACAGGGCTCCCTACGATTGTAGAGTGTACATATCACAGAGGGGGCAGATCCCGTGACCCCATGGCCACTTTTTACCCCTCGCTTGTTGATGCCCTTCATGTTTACAGCACAGGGCCTTTATAAGGTTGAGAAATAAAGAAATGCCTTCGGTGACCTTTTGAATGTTCTACCATTGCCATTAAAATTGACCCGTGGTTCCAATTATTTGCCTCCTGTTCTTCCAGCACAACTGCAGGGAAAATAAAGGGCATAAAATACAAGAGCGGGGGGATATTGAAGTGATTAATGCCCAATAACAGCAGCAACATTAGCACAGTGGTTGATCCACTTATAAATCTTTTCAATACCATTGCATTGGCTTTAGCAGAAATATGATGAACCTTGTTATCTGGGATCAACATGCGAGGCAGGCGGCGCGTTCAGTTCCACCTTGTGCTTGTTCTTCCCTCTGCACTCGATTAACCTTTGCTCAGGTTTAAAATATAATGCTAACACCGCTAATATAGACACAGCAACGGTGAATGAAATTTGTACAATTTGTACAGAGTGGAAAGGCCAGTGTAACGTGAACCCTCTGTTCCTGCTCTGCACAGTTCTGAAATAACGAATGCTACAGAAGTGATCACATATTTACACTTCTGTGACATTATTACATTAGTGGCAAGGAGTCTGTGCTAATTTCATCAGGAGGGACTAATTGGAAAACGCTTTATTGAATCAAACTATTTAAAACTTTGGCAGAGACTGCACTTGAAGCGATTGCTTTTCGGGAGAAATGCAACAACCGGCGTGACGGCGACAATGGAAATACAAATCTATCAGTTTGCCATTAAAGAAGATAAGCTGACTGGATGGTTTAAACTGAGGGGATGCTGCCTTTTTGAGATTTAAAGTCATTAGATAATAAGTAGCAAATGCATGGTGAATAAAAGACGGAAACCTTGATTGATTAGGAAGTGACCGATATTTAAATGAAGTGTTCTTATTGATTGGACCAGTGTTGGGATTAATTTGACAGTTCTGCTGAATTGCACTGACCTCCACACATTTGACACTGATCACTTTATTTTCTTAGCTTCTACTCCTTGTGTTATAAATGGGCATTATCAGTGGTTATAAGCCTTATAGATGTTGGTCAGAATTTCCCTTCAGAGGGGGCCTGCTACACCCATTAATAGGTTTTTATCATCAATTGACATGGGCGATCACCAAAGGAAGGAATAAAACAAGACCACAGCGACCTATATCGACTGTAATTATGACGGGTGCTGTGGTATAGACGGCGTGAAACTGCATACGGGGTGGACTTCGGAGACGATAGACGGGACAAACAGAGTACTTTAACCCAGGAGACCAAGGTTTGTATCTTGTGTGAAACCAACAAACCTTAAGTTTCACTTTAACTTTTCAAACTTTTTTTTTTTAAGCTGAAACACGGTCTTTTCCCCTAAACTTGACGAAGTGGTTTTGTTGCCTAAACCTAAAGAAGTTGTGGTGCTCAAAACTTAACGTTTTACAACATGTTAGAATGCGTTGCTTTTAAGTTTCACTTTCACTTTTATAATATAGTAGGTGTAGCAGGCGCCTTATAACAACAGATAAAGCACATTTAATGAGCTGATAAGAGTTGAATTGTGTGCTCTGTGAGTACTAAATTCTAACCATTATTGTTGAAAATTACGTTATGATTGTCTGAATATTTTATTCATGATTGTCTTTGGCTTCTGCAAAACAATCCTACTTTTCAGGCCTTTGATGCTCCAGAGGCTATTTTGTCATAAAGCCCGACGTCCCCAGTGCAATATCAGAGTTTATGTACTGTAGTAGCTACAACTAAACAAAGAATGCAACATTAATCTCCAGCCTGTAGCATCCAGCACAGCAGATACTGAATTATTGATGCCTTTTGTCATTTTTGTGAGGCAGCCATCCCACTCTGCCTGGAGTTTAACAGGTTAATCACTCAGCCACATTAAATAGCCTGGATTTCTTCAGGTTGACGCAATAAAAAAAAATACACTTGAATTTGGATGATCTGATGTTATACATATAGTACACTAGCCGGGATGGCCCTCTGGAGAAAAAGAGAGTTGGAAACAAACAATATCATAAAATATGGATGTTTGTGTTCCCTTCTAAAACAACGTATTTGACCAAGTAATGGATTGTTCACGTAGAGATTGAGACACAAAGGCTATTCAAGCAAAACAATAGGGCCCTTTGAGAGGATATGATCGCGGTGAAATATCTTAAACATTACGGTTGCTACTCAGCAGTGGGGAGATATACTGTTAGTAGAAGTGCTTGGGAAAACCACACACACACACACACACACACACACACACACACACACACACACACACACACACACACACACACACAGGGTCTTGGTAGTCTGACAAGGTTTGTCCACAGCTGTTACATTTGAACTCGTGATTTCTTTGATGTTGTATTCTGACGTCCAAATGTTCATCAAGTCTGCTACTTAAAATCATCTTTCACATTCCTCGAGCTGTACTCGGTTAGACATGTGCTTTTGTCTGAAGGGCTTCTTCCATTTCCCTCTCGGTCCACTAATTGGCATAAGTGAATAATCCGCAGCACCAATGACACTAATGTGACGTGGATGTATTGATTTCTCACTTACTGTGATGACAGTAAAAGGTTTGAATATCTGAAAATCGAAAAGGCGGCGCCTTTCAGCTGTAAAATCAAACTAAACCTATTGAATAGGTGCCTCGAACTAATAAGGTATCCTCTGTATCAGTGTCACAACGGAGCCTTTCTGCAGTTCGCTTGAGGTGAGCTAGTGGAAGTGAGACCGCCGGGGTCAAACGTCAGTGACATCAATATGGATTTATCTGCTATCAGTTATTGCCACCATCTTTCTTCTTTATGAGGTGTGATATTTGTCTTCCATGTTGCAATTTAATATACAATAACAACTCAACCATCAAGATGATCTATAACTATCCCCCCTTTGTTTAATGTCTTAACATCAAGGTAGAAAATCCTTTTTTGCATTTCTTAATTTTTTTTAGCAGTAGTAATAGATTTATGCAATATTTCTTTACACAATCTGTTTCATCTCCGGTAGAAGACGTAAACCTCTGTTCAGTTTTACTTTGAGACCCCGTCTGAAGTGTGTAGCCGCGGGGCTTATTCACGCCTCTCGTCCATCATCTACATGTCAAAAACACTTTTAAACTCTTATCACTTCATCTGGGGAGGAGGAGAAATGAAATGGCATGGCAAAATGAATGGAAAAAAAATAAAATGTGCCAGATAATGACAGCCATGACAGCCACGATAAAAGGCACAGCACTTACATGTACTGACACACACACACATGCATCAAAAAAGTATGGTTAATGTTTAAGAAAAAAGAGCAATATATGTACATATCCTGTACATATAAACCTGTTCACACCTCATATCTAGCAAGACCTGGGTGAGGGATAAGTTTTCACCTGCACTGTGTGGTTACCATGGTAACAATAAGAACAGATCATACCAGGGCCATCTGTTTATTGGAGGAAAAAAGAAGACATGAAGAGAGAGATAGAAAACAAAAACACAGTCAAATACACATGTTTCTATGCCCATGAACGTTTCAGCAGATGTGAGGTTCAAACATGGGCTAAAGTTTTTTTCAAAATAAAACAAGCTTAAAATAAAGTATGTGTTAAAAGATTAGGAATAATTGAATGTAATTGTTCTTAAAAATGTGCATTTATATCAACATTCTGCTATTCATTCTTCAATAGTAGTGGATACTCATTATAAAGTGTAGAGTTACCAGATACCTTGCATCATATGTAAATGTTATGAATAAATATGAACAATATCCACATTTTTACAAATAAAACAAACAAAAGAAATGTCAATGATTATCCTCAAAGCTTATGAGACTCTCAGCTGTTGCTCATCTTGGAGGCACAATATGAGAAAACAACTTGGGATCATAAGATGGTGAAAAAAAGTTGTTTTTCAATGAGCTATCACTGAAACTTCCTGTCATGAATTTAAACCGCTGCAGGTTTTACTGAAGCATGTGTCACTTTGCAATTGCTACATTCTTAAGCTTAGTGCCTTGCTGCTCGTACTCAAAACACAACAAATGCAAATCAGAGAGAAACAATGATTTAATACAAATTAGACCAGTGAAATGAGAGAATATTACAGCTGCTTGGGGAAAACAACTGCTTTTTTCCCCCCCCACATGCTGTCATAAAGACGGCAGTAATGACCCACTGGACCTGAGCAACAGCAGATACTAATAACTCTCAAACTATAAAATTCAGTGAGAAACAATACCTCTTCTGCGAGGAACTGCTTTGTTTATGCATTTTGGTTTAAAGTCAACAGACCATTTGAACCAGTTTGACACATGTAGTTATTTAAAAACACAGCATATATACCCAGTTATTTCTGTTAATGAGAACCCCGGTCTATTATGAGGAATTATGTGTTTATTGTTATAGCAAAACAAACAGAATATGCATTGATTAGACTGAAGCCACATATCATAGCATTCATAGCCTCGAGCTAATTTTCAGTGCCTGTCCCTATTGCCCTTAATTGCTAACTGCTGCTTAAATGCTAACACTATGAATTTTTCAGCAGCCGCTAATGAGCGATAGCTCAGAGAAGGCATTTAATGGATCGTTGTTGAATTACAAACCTTCGTGGGTTATTCATGTGTGATTGTGAAGGATAATGTACATTAAGTAGTTTATGAAATGTATTTACATTTTCTCAGGGAATGGTTTTTATTTCAGTGGCCAAGAGGGGAAACACTGTCATTTCCTCCAAAGTTGAATTATTATGGGGATAATCTTGTCTCTCTATAAAAGGAACGAGTGTGTCATGCAGCGGAGTCATGAAATGATAGCTTACCCTTTTCACACAAAATCACCTGTGAGTGTTTTATTAATCTCAGATATTAGATACCAGAAGAAACATTACAGGCTTTTCCTTTCCCTAGATTTGTTTGACAATCACATGTTTTATTTCCAGGGCAACATGTTTGGGAGTGTAGATTAACAGACATTAAAAAGCAGCCACCGATTTAAAAGGGGGCTGTAAATATCAACCATTACAAATGCAAAAATCTGGAAGTTGTAGAGCAGCACTGAGCTGTGTGCTCCCTGGTAATCCTTTAAAACCCAACAAATTCAGGGAATTTGGGAAACTAATGCCATGCTTGACCGCTCTGATATGCCTATGCTGCTTTAGCACAGCAGCGTAGTGAGCAGAGCCGGTTTTGACATCTAAATCGCTGTTTGTCAGCACTTGTGTGTGTGGGGGCGGGGGGGGGGGGGCAGACAGTTGCAATGTGCAGCTACAACAGCCTATTGGAAAGCATCACACGTGATCATGGTCCTTTCGCGGTGTAAGCCGTGATTGTTTTATTCAAGAATGAAGCAGACAGTGATCATTATTAAAATGAATGACAGCGAAAACAGACCAACTAATTGAGCGTGTTAAGTGTCCTCAAATCAAATGAGGTATGACTAAATGCATCCTTGGAAATATGAAGCTGCGTTAGGTTTTGGAAAACAAAGAGTCATTTCATTCTTTACCAAACACTGCTGCATGCAGAGGCATACTGTAAGAGTGCCAGATACGTAAAATCAGCAATCAGCAGACAACTGCGTGCCAAAGAACAACCCCACGATTTCTAAATGTGCTGTGACTATGATGGAAATCCTAAATAAGCTGTGTGCTGTGTTTGCCTGTCTTTTCCATTACACTGTGATGTGCCGTCTGTGGAGCCTCCACGAAGCGCTGAAGGCAGGAAATGCAGAGGAAAATACACTCACTAATTTACAGCATTGATGTCAAACATCTGCGTCTGAGATACACTATTTTCTTCCAGATTTCCATACCGCAAAAACACTGGTCTTTATGTGTGTTCTTTTACTTCTTGGTGACAATGAAAAGACTGTAAAAATAGACACAGTGATCAAAGGCACATCTGGGGACTGGTGAGAAGAAAAAGAATTCATCAGCAGTCGGAGAAAGTGGGTCTGCTGCTCGCGTCTGTCTAAAAGCAAACTACGGAGCAGCTCGGCGCACGTCTCCTCTGAGAGCCAGGTGCTCAAAATCACCTGAGGTCACCGACTCTACTCCCACGTGGGCCTCCATGCCCTCTGCAGGCGCTATCAATGTTTAAAAGCTTTATAAGCGGGGAGAGACTGAGGGGGGTTGTCATATAAAACTAAAAGCAAGAGGAAAAAAAAACTATTAGAGAGAGGATCGGGGGAAGGAAGAGCAGGGTTTGGGGAATAGAAGCTGGATAGAGAAAAGGTTGTCATTTTTGTTCACTTTCGTAGATCTCTACCTCAAATCGGCTCATTCCCCTCCCTAGTTAAAAGCAGATTAGAACACAAGTATGAAAAGAAAAGGGATTGACGGGAGTCAAAAGATAGAAAATAGCACAAAGTGTCTGCTAAACACCGGACAATAAGGGCTCATTTTATTTAAACACCAACACAGCCAGAAGGAGCTGTGCCTCGCAGTGTACAACTGATATCATTAAATACTCTGTCGCTACATACACAGCGGGTTTAATTACTCCCCAAAGCTGTAGATGAAGAGAGCAGCACCGTTTTTTTTTGTGGTGATGTAGCATTTTAGAGGATGACGCTCAGTTTTGGTACTGGGCCCAGTCACCATGTAACACAGCACAGTGGTATGTGTGTGCTACATACAGAGAGTCACTTTTAGCGTAACTGAGATCCAGAAACCTATGGTGTAAATTACAACAACCACAGCCGTCAGCTAGAAGTTGGTCGGAAGAGAAAAGCCGTTACTGGAGATGTTACAAGTCATGACTAAGTGTGAGGAGGGTATTCTTGGTAGTGAGCAGCGTGTGTGTGTGTGCGTGTGCGTGTGTGTGTGTATATAAGTGCTTCAGATTTGGGAAAAAGCAATCGACCTTTTACCTCCGGTGTCCATCCTTCAGATGGAAGTGTCAAGGAAACACTTGACAATATTTTTGATCCAGCATGAAGTTAGAATATCAAACAGTCAGTGAGACTTGGAGCTGATGAACTTTTGTCCTGTCATGACGTTACAGTCCCGCACACTTCATTCAGATCACTGAACGCTGTGTCAAGCGTGCATTTAAAATTCTTCAAGGATGTCGTGCCCTCCTCAAACCTCTGTTTGACTTAAAGCTGGGAGAGGCAGTTTATTTTTGAAGTTATTGGGCGGAAATTCCACAATAACCTTTGAGCATGTTGTAATTCCAGTGGTAGCCAAGGGTGGGCAGTTTTCTGATGCTGTAATATATACTGTAGCGGCAATTCTATGACAATTACTGTCATGTTTTCTTTACAAACTTGTGGGCCTGTAAAGCCCTTTGAGATGACATACCGTGATTCGAGGCTCTAGCGAGCTGCAATATCGGCAAAGCGTTTGAGAGATGGAGAGAAAATGTTGCTTATAGCTAAGCCTTCTGCTAAACGTAGCCATCATGGCTGTCCCACAATGGTGAGCTCACGCAGAAGGCTAAACTATCACTATGATGGAGAGAAAATGATGCCTTCCCCGAGCTACTGCCGTACTGTGAGACTAGCTCATAGCGCTAGCTGCAGTGTAGGCAGTTGTCGCCAATGCTGGAAAAGCCACTTTTCCTGCAGGATATTCTGCTGTTGAATCAGGCTTTCACCATCGGAAGGGACGTGCATGCGCGTCTGCATTTGTTGATCAGCCAATAGGAACGTCCCATCTGACCTGTGATTGGCCAAAGTCTCCCGTCACGGGCTAGATTTTCTAAAGCCTGAAAACAGAGCCATGAGGAGGTGCAGAAGTCTAGTTTTCTCTCAGACCACTTGAATTAAAATGATGCCAAAAATATACTGCCACCCCCCCGCTTTAAACGGTTGATCCACCAAAAACTCCAAACAGCATATTTTCTCACTTACCGCAACAGTTTGATTTGTCGTGGCTTTGAGATATCTGTCTGAGATTTTTGCCTCGACCGAAATACAAGGAGAAATACCTCAATGTGAACAGTTTTCATAACAGTCTTTCTTCAGTGGAAAGTAGTTCCAATAAAAAAACTTGTTTTCAGTGAAGTGTGTGGATTATCCACAGTAACAGGGACATTGTTTCTGGAAAGACTCCCTGCTGTTGAATGTCACTTTTTTCTATGCTCTCAGCATCATAAATGAAATTTCACTTCCACTGTATTGTATTGACTATTTCCAACTATGTGCATGACTAGAAACCACGAGAGGTTGTAAGATATTATGTTGTTGGTGTTTTTTTGGGGGGGAGAATGAACCCTTTACATGAAGCTTACCTGAGCTTTATATAACAGTTACATGGTACATTTATTAATACTGACTTCATCCTTATTCAGCGACTCTGAAAATGATTGAATTGACAACTCTAACAGAAACATACGCTCGAGGTCTAGCTATGAAAATGCACGTTGAGCAGCATTGTATTGATAAATGCACCGTTTTCCATCACCCATTTCCACAACACCAGCTCTCTGCACATACTGTATGAATTGTACTCAGTGGACGTTAAATAGCGTGTCATCAAACTCGGCCTCATCAACGGCACCATCATTAGGCTGAAAGCTTCGGGAGCAGTACTCAGCCATGTGACAACGCTGTCAGGAATGTGAGGTGTGACTGCGCTTCGCATCTCAAAATGAATCTTTTTTTTTCTGCTGGGCGGGACGGAAAGGCCGGCTCTCGCTGCGTTTTATGTACATTTCAAGTTGACAGTGTTAGCCACGTCACACGGCACTGTGAAAGCAGCCCACTGTGCTGTAAACGAGATGAGATGAGTCCTGTTGAGAGGTGGCTGCGCAATCTGTCTCTTCTCGTGTGCTTCTGACCTTCTAATGATCGAGTCACGGGCCCAGGATGGCAACCTTGTCTAAAACTGCAACTCAAGCGAGAGTCTGAGGAGGGAGATACGAACGGTTAAGACTATGGCGCACAGAGACTCATTCCATAGCACCTTGCAGAGCTGATAACAAAATCCCTCTGACATTAGGGAGGTAGCTGCCCTCCCATTTTAATTACCAGGGAAACTGCAAGCCAAACATTATTACTATAGCCTCCAGATTCTTTGATGGCATTTGTCATTTTAGAGAGATAGGAAAAACTGTCAAGTAGGGTAACCCCTCTCTAAACTGGCACATAGATTCCCAGCTAATCCGGGTGGGAGAGGCAGACAGAATGGATAAACACTGAATAGAAGTGAGCAGGCAAACAATTTTAGCTGCTGCTCAAAGCATGTCTTAAAGTAAACAACCCTGTCAAAGGGATGTTCTTAAATTGTCATACCTCCAAACAGAGGATGTACTACAGTGTTTTTACTTGAGACCAGGGGGGTGAGCAGCAAACCAGTATGTGCTTTTATTTATTTATTGGGCTGTTTTAGTTGTTAGAGGACATTTTTACAGAGGACTCTTCCTCTCAGAATGGCTGAAAATATCCTTTGAATAAGACGGGGACTTTAAAAAAAAAATACTGTGTTCTGCCATTGTAAGCAATAAGCCCGGGGTGAAAAGACGCTAAAAGCTAAGGTTCTGCTCGAAGCTCCAGTATGCTTAATGGCATGGAAACTCTTAGCAGTACTGTTGTTTCTTTATGTTTGTGTTGGTAATGGTGGAGCATCTCTACAGATATGTGCTTGAGTAATTAATGAGGTCACAGTATCGAAGTGCGGATTTACAGTTTTTGAGATGTCAAAATATAAGACAATCCCGTCTTTTTACATGATATAGTCTTCAGATGGTTTATGGGTACACAGGTTTTCAGTCAAATTCCTGCAACGACATTAAATGTTTAAATGCATAAACATTGTCATCATTAGTGACAACATGACTGCACAAAAATATCTCCATCAAATTACAGACATTCTGCATTTCCTTTGACCGTAATAACATTGCCTCAAAATTAATTTAGCAAGTATTAATCATTGAATAATTGAATATATTACGAACTAAAAACAAGTTTTTTATATAATTCTCTATGTGCTCTCCGTGAAGAGTTGCCTCATCTATTGATTTAAAGAACCTCCGGGTCTAAAAGATGAAGCCAATGCCAAAGTGCCAAAAACTGCAGTTCATGAAGTGGCCACTTGAGGGTAGCTCCAATAGCGAGTCAATCTCCATAGACCCCTGTGTTAAAATGCCTTTACGGTAGAAATAAACATGTTTATAGCCTGGTAGAAAAAACGGTTTTGGCCTCTGTAGCTAATTTCCTCGTTCATGAAAACTACGGGGTGTGAATTTTTATATAACTCACTCGTTTAAATTACATAAAGGCTTAAAGTTAGGTATAATTGAGGGCGTGGCCGCTTTGAGTGACAGCTCACTATCACAGCGTTTTTCAGCGTTCGGTGTAGGCTACTAAAATTCAGTCAGCTGTTCATTTCTTTTTTTTTGCGTTGGGCATATTTTGTCTTGAGCCAGTTTTCCGCAAACCAAAATTAGCATCCCAATTAATTTGATCGTTAACGTGAATTACAGATGCACCTTGCTAACTGAGCTAGCTAGCGTAAGCTGCTAATGGTACCTGGCCCTGCTCCTCTCCAGCTCCACCCACTCATCCAAATAGGGTCACTTCTGGTTCCAAAAACTCAAGATGGCGATGGCCAAAATGCCAAACTCAAGGCTTCTAAACGGTAATCACGGTGACTACATCCACTACATCACGTCTGCAAAATACCTGAACCTTACTTTGATTCTGCATTATGCCCTACGTTAACTTGTGATGCATCAGGACCAGACTCTTGCGCTGTGGGTTTCCATTACTCTGATTACTTTAGTGGCAGCGATGGAGAAATGAAAGAGATTTTGAGATAAACAGATACAATCATCTAATTATTCTGGTTTCATAGAGAAGACAGGTTTCAAACACCAGTGTTACGTATTCTTTAGAGCCGAGATCTCTGAATATATTATTATATATATATATATTTTTCTCCTTGATCAATGTTATCTCTCCTTTTTTCTGCCATGTTTTCTGCTCCCTGTTCTTGTCCACTTGCAATAAGTCTCACTTGAGATAGTGTCAGTGGAAGGGTATGCTGAGCTCTTTAACATCCCCTCTGTTCTTGAGACACTCTTTGTCTGTCATCAAGTATCCAACCAGACACGGAGAAGCACGCTGAAAGGTTATCGGTGGTCATCACGTACCGCCGTTAACAATCACAACTCGAGCACACTGCACGATTCAAACATTGGTAGCTGAGTGACACGGTAGCGTTTTTACAAAACACAAAGCAAAATATAAACCCATTTAGCTCCAAAATTCAGTTTGAAAAGTGTGTATTTTTTTCATAACAGGTTTCCTCCAGTGCTGCGGTAAACAACACCCTCAAACCCTGAGTAAAGTGTGTGATTTTCAGAAAACTGAAACAAAATATGTCTCAGGAGAGGAGAAAAAGAGAAGTGTGCTCATTTGATTTACTGCAGAGACTGCAAAGAAGCAAACTTGAAAGACACAAGTTTACTAGAGTGAAGCAAGGCTTCCCCCGGCACACAGTAAATTATCTTTTTCACTTTGAAAGTTAGAAGCAGAACTAGAACTAGGAAAACATCCTTCGGGGGGAAAGATGGACATCTGCTAAGAGTGATATACTTCTGGTAGAAAAAAACATTGTATATGTTTACATGTGAAATTCCTCAGCACATCGCCGTGATCATTTGTTGTCTCGCGGTTCTTGTTGTTGACCTTGTTATTTTTTAGGCACCCAGTTACTTTTTAGCAATATGACACTAAGTCATAAGTAAGTGAGTAAGTGCTGCAACTCAAATATCTTGCCAATATTTTTAACAGCATTTCCCAACGACTGTTCCCTTATTTGTTGTGACATTTAGCGAGTTTAAAAGCTCGTTGCTACATCCCACAGGCCTGTCATTAGATGCAGTGAGAAACCCTTGAGTAAAGGGTCTCCAACTAAAGTGTGCACTCGGTGCCATTTGTGTGCAAATGCTAGCACTTACAATTTCCTTAAACTGCCTGGTTTCTAATTAAGGCTGAACAGCACAAATGTAGGGGACAGTGAGCCAAGTCAAAGACTTTATCTTGTCCAAGAATTATCTGAACATAAAAGTAACATTTACCACGAGAGAAAAGATTTATATTCTCCTTAACTTTCTTGTTATAAAGTACCACTTCTGTAATATCCCTTCAGTGGCTGATAAAGAGGTGAAGAGGGCTTTCCAGTGATGAATTAAGATTCCTCTCTCTGCTCCTGACATGTGGTGATGTGGCAAAAGTTCTCCACATTTAACACTTTACACGGACTGTGGTTTCCAATAGGTTCACCAGAAGTAAGAGGCATTTAAAAAAGGAGAACCAGCCGAGCATTTAGGTAGAGCAAATGTCTTTATCCCTCACGACAGCAGCGAATGTATGTATAAGGAGAGCAGAAGGATAAGGATGTGAGTGTTCCTTTTGTTCCATCTCAGACTAATTCAAACTGAATCAATGTAAGCTGCGAATCCAGTCAACTATTTAACACCAGGTACATAATGCTGAAACACTTAAAAAGGAGACTTTGAACTCATACATATAGCAAGCTTTAACCTTTAGTTCTCCACTTCATTATTTACATTATTCACTTGTAGGCCAATAGTTTAAAAATAATACAATAGTTTAATAATGCATCAATGTGTCTTTGTTCAGTTTAGTCTAAGGAAGACAGAAATATGTCTGTAAGGTCCTTTCCAGTGGTGGAATGTAACTGAGTACATTTACTCAAGTAGCCTACAGTACTTTTTTCAGATACTTGTACGTTACATTTTACGATTTTTTATAATTGTACCTCATTTCAGAGAGAAATATCAGAGAAAAATACTCTTAAGATTTTCCATTAAAAAAAAATAAACACAATACGCGTATAAAATACAACACATTTATTAATGATTAAATCAGCCGTTCCCAACCGTTTTGACTTATGACCGCTTACAATAAAGCAATGTCTAGTTTGGGCCCCTTGGGCACCCCTTATGTTTCAGATGTTGCTAGCAGTTCCAACAAAGAGACTTTGCTTCTAAACTTCTCACATTGTTTTATTTAAATAACAGTTTGAGGCCAAAATGCCCACAAATTGTAAAATAAGACAACCAAGTCAGTTTTTTGTGGGCTGCATAGATCAGAAAACATGTGATTCAACAAGCCATTCAGATGTGGCTCCCCTTCCTATGTCACATGCAGGCTCATTAGAATATACTGCCCACGGCTTGAGAACTACTTTTGCAAAGGTGCTCCATATTTTCCTTGCAAGCCAATCACAGCAGACTGGGCTTTAAAGAGACAGGCGCTAAAACGGAGCATTTCAGACAGAGGGTGAATACAGGTATATTAAGACAGACAGTATTAGAAAAATAACGTGTTTTTTTTTACATTAAAGCATGTAAACATATTCTAGTAGAAACCCAAAATATAACTATGAACCTGGAAATGAGCATGATGTGTCCCCTTTAAGTAAAGGATATAAGTGCTTCTTCCACCACTGATCTTTTCCAGTGTTTTCTGATGTATTCATACTGTGTTTCAGTCATGCCTTACAGTTAACTTGATTTAATGAGCAGCATGTGCATATAATTAGTCTAATTGATGAGACATTTTGATGAGATTTAATAGGATACGATTCAATATAAATATTCAGTAAATGCAAATGTGCCTCCACAAACTAATTAAAAGACTGCAGCGGGTTATACGGGGTACAAATCGGGGTTCACTGCCCCGACTGTCAAATTCCAGCACACACAGATGATGAACACGAACAGAGAATTAATGCTTGGGGGGTCCACTTTTATAGAGAAAAAAGTAGTTTACCTTTGACCAGAAAGTAATCACCTCTGTTCGCTGTCATTGCGGTCGGCTGAGAGTAAGTGAGGCTCAAGTAAACGACGGTCCCGAGAGCTGGCCTACTTCGCCTATCCAAAGATTTAGTGGCGGTTTAAGGCACTTGGTCATTATGGGGGAAAAAGCAGAGATAGTTAATTTTTAACGTATCTCTTCATTTATTTATTTTTTGCATGCGCGGCCCCTTTGTGTCATCTGTCCCAAGCTTGAAAGGAGCTTTCTTGTGCGCTGCCATAGGGAGCCAGTCATGCAGTGTAATAGAGCATGCAGCAAGAGCATGTTCAGGCATAAGAGACTACACAGTATCCACGGTGAGGCACAGGGTTTAACACATTTAAATAATCCCTTCTTTTATTTTTTCAGCACACAACAGATGCCCACAACTATTAAACTATTAGCTATTACCATATTGTGCGAAATGTACCTGGTTAGTAAATCAGAATCCATTTCAATGATTGAAAATGGCAGTCTGACAGAGATGGAAAAGGGTGGTAATTGAGATCTTGGAACTTGTCACATAATAATGAAAAGATAATATGCTGTAGATATATAGGCTACAAGCCACCAGGATAATTGTTAGGTACGGACATAGCAGTCTCACCTGACACTGTGATCACAACTATAATTTCTTTTTTCCCCCTTTCATTAGTCACCTTTAAATTTGGCATTTTATCCAACACGTTTAAATGTGACACCTGAAGAAATCATGTCATTCTACGTTACAGAAATTGCGGCATCAGTACGGCCATTCAACATAGGAAATGTATCAGCTCATCTTGCTGTTATGAGGCATTATATATCAGACTGCATGTTGTGTGTGGCTGTAATGAATTGTCACAGAATACCAACTTGTGTGCCTTCTACACCGGATGAGAACAGAAGACAAAGGGATAACAGAGCTAGTTGTCTCCGATATTGGATATTACACACTACGCCCGCAGAATCGCTAATGAACTTCATCCAGTGCCATGCTAATGGTTATCAGGGTGATTTCATTCCCCCGGCCTTTGTGTGTAATTATTGATTGTCCAAAGAAAGGTGGGGTGTACAAAGCCCAGTAAACAGCAGGTAATTAGTATTTTTGGACCTTTGGCAGGATAATGTCCTGTGTTGCTGTTATTTGTATGCATGAAAGCAGAGAATGTGAGAATTCTTTTCACACACCGAGATAACTGGGACTAGACTCACGAGCTGCTACCTGAAGCTTCGTTTTATCTTCCCCCTTAAACATGCTAGCAATTAGACATTACAATTGGAGAATACCCACGTTTTCAATTAAAGCCAGTAAGATAAATAATCTGCTAAGAATCAGAGTTTTCCATGATAATGGGAGTGGGTGCATTGAAGAAATCTCCCTTTAAGCATTACCAACCATTATGCCTGAAAAGGAATACTATAACATGTTATTATTCCAATATGCCGACGTTATTCTCATTATCATGATTTATCTGAAGCTCTTGAAGAAAATACAATGTGTGAATCCTTCTTCTCCCAGAGGACAAATGGCACAAATTAAGTATAATCTAGAAGGTAGGCTTTCATATTCATGGAGCGTCTCAGCTTGAGGACCCAGTGGTGCTTTGTGGTATAAGTGACACAGGCAATTGCCTAGGGCACCAGTTTGGGTGTGGAGGGTGGGGGTAGCTTCCTTCTTCTCAGACTCAGTCAAATGTGAATACACAGACATGATACTCAGCCTACATTTTACAGAGATAATGGTATCTCCGGTGTGGATAAACATCCATTAATCCACTTAGAAATCAGAGATAAAAACATGCCTCTCATAACTTCAGATCTTGCCTCATAATCTTCATGATTAGACGTTCTCTTCAGTCTGGTGTGCTGCTGGTTCTTTTCATTATTGATTAGTCTGCCGGAAGAGAAGTACTCATTATAATTCCCCTAAAGCCCAAGATGACGCCTACATGTGTCTTGTTTTGTTCGACCAACACTCCAAAAACCAAAGACATTCAGTTCAGTATCTATATGACAAAGAAAAGCAGCACATCTTTAGACTTGAGGAATCAAAGAATGGCTTCACACATGACTGAAATGACTAATTGATTATCAGAGTAGCTGCTGATTAATTTTCTTTCGCAGAAAAAATTGATAGCTGTAGTCGTGCACATTCATGGTAACAATTCAAGCTGCTAATAGCTAATGCAGCATGACTTTCCACAATGCAAATTCGCCAAACTCTAAACAAATATAGGCTAAAAGAAATTTAGCACCAGGACCACCACTATGAGGATCAATGCTAAAAAGCAGGACACATCCAAAGATCCCCATACAGTCACCTGATTCGTCTCGATCAGGCTGTTAAATGGGCGTTATCAGTCGCTATAAGCACCATAGATGTGGGTCATTAGGGGCCTACTATGCCTACTACGTTGTAAAAGTGAAAGTGAAACTTAAAAGCAACACGTTCTAACATGTTGTAAAACTACTACTTCTTTAGGTTTAGGCAACAAAACTACTACAACTTTAGGTTTAGGCAACAAACTACAACTTTTGTAGGTTTAGGCAAAAAAAAACGGTTAGGTTTCGGAAATAAAAATACAACTTTTTTAGGTTTAGGCAAAAAAAACAAACACTAAGTTTAGGGAAAACCTTGTGTTTTGGGTTAAAATAGCTACAAACACAAAGGCAACTACACTTCGGTCTCCTTGGTCAAAGCCCTGTGTTTTGTGTCCCATCCATCGTCCCCAACCTTCACCCCTTATGAAGTTTCACATTGTCTATACAGCGCCTGACTTCTACTTATGCTCCTGTCATAATGACTATGGTTGCTAGAGGTCACTGTTGTGTTCTCTTATACCTTCTTCTGGTGATCTACCATGTGAATAGATTATAAAACCTACTAGTGGGTGTAGTAGGCCTCTATTGACCCACATCTACGGGCCTTATAGCGACTGATAACGCCTATTTAGTAGCCTGACAACAGTTTAATCGGCTGATACAGTACATGTACGGTATGTCACATCTTAGGCTATTTCCAAAATCACAACTTGCATGTGGCAGATTTGGAGAAAACGGAGAAAAATGAAGGTGTTTCTGTAGTTAAAGTTTCTGTAAGCAGATGGACTTAGACAATCATTGTTAAAAAGATAGATTCTTAAGGTCACATCCACATTAACTGTCCTATTTCTTGAGGAACAGAGGGAGCAGATTAGCGTTTGGTTTCATATCTATAAAACTCCATTTAATAGCTCCCGTTCCTCCAGTCCTAAGCACTGATTACCAAACACTCTGCAGGTGGGATGCCCAGTGTAGCCTTTGCACCAGCAGCACATTAATTCTCCATCATGGCAATGTGAGATTATTACCATGTGGTTGTTGCTCATGGAAGTGGAAGTATTACTTGTATTTCCATCATGGGGAAGCCGCCACTTATCAACCGGAAACCATTTTTTAAACACCTTTCATGCAGAGTGAAATGGAAAGCTGATTTGTGCAGCTCGGTGAAGCATCACCTCTGCTGGCATGGCTGCGCTGACCTGTGTTGGGCTGGAAGAATACAACAGACCCGCATGAAACGCAACACACCATTAATGGACATTTGTCGTGGATCACTCACTCCAAAATGTCAACACGGTTACAGGCTGCCACTTTTCTTCTCTTTGCAGTCCCGGGAGCGAGGCGACGCAGGGTCACTATTAGAAAGCCCCCGCAGCTCTACATGTGCATGCATCATTCATGGGCTGGCAACAACACACACACACACATCGAATATGATTCCAGGAAACAGGAACATTATAGCAGTGTGTGAAAAGACGACTGTATGTTTGAAATTAAAGGAACTCTATTCTATTAGTTTTCTGAAAAAATCCAGTGTTATTTTGATCCGTCAGCCTTGTGTTACAGTCTGTCTTGGACCTTCGAGGTAGGCGCAGCTCCTAAATCCAAGAAAACTTTGGCTGTCTAAAGTTTGTGCCAGGTTTCAGAAGAAATATGCACAAACACCCACACAAGTCAAACCTCTTTTTGTTAACACAGGTGGTAGAAATTCAGAATTCATATGAGTTTTAAAGGAGTTTCTGACTTTCTCCATTAAAGACCTAATCCATAAATGCAAGATAAATACTGGTGGATTACTGGTCAAGTTATTTAGTATTTAATGATTAATTTATAGCTAAATATTAATAATAAATGTGACGTGCATTTTGGACTATAAAAAAGGTTAAAAATCTGACTATTACTGGATGTTAGTCGTCAGTGTACGTGAATAAACAAATGACAATAAATCCAAATTCTAGTGTGTCCTTTCAGTTTTGGAAACATTATTTCTTGAATATATTCCAATTTCGCAAATAATACAGAGGCTGATAAGCATAACAAATATATATATATATTTTTATTGCCAGTGTTTACTTTCACAGCTGCATCTACAATATGTTCTTATGTGTGTTTATTCAATACCGACAAAATCAAGAGGAAATCTTTATGGATTTAGTTTTATGGACTTGCTGTTGGGGTAGGTTCATAACAAACACCACCTGCAAAGGCATATGTTGCCTCCGTCCTCCTGCTAGAATAAATCAAGTGTCGTGATCTCAAAATAAATCCAAAATGAGCGCACAACTTTTACTGCACAATCTCTGCACTGTAAAAAATGTCTGACAAAAAATAGTGCTGGATGATCACAACTTAGTGGGGCTTCAGTGATTAAACGTTGGACATTCTTTGTTCTCTTTGAATTTTGCATTTTAACTATTGAACTCGATCTCGCCCTATTGAGGCACCCCCACCAAGCAGAACCCCCTCGATGAACTGTGAAAAACTGATGTCTGCATGAGTTTCCTGTGAACCGTTCTGATGTAAAAGCTTCCGAGCTAACTGTTAAATCTTTCAGAGATATTTGCAAATCCTCTGAGTGGGAACACAAAAACCTACTCTTCTCTGTGTACCTGATGCATTATTTAACCACCTTCTAATGACACTAAACGGGCTGAAAATTGAATAAACTTCAAGGAGGCCCCGACTAATTAAAACAACCTTTTCATTTATGCACATGCATGGAGGCAGTGCAGGTATAGTGCAGTGGCCTGCGACGGCTGCCACGCTCCCTGACGGACAGGCAGCCCCTGGGCTCGGCTGTCTCCCCCTGGCACCAGATGACCTGATTGATTACGGCTGCTGCCAGTCTTCCTGTGAACTGCCAATATCCGATGTCTTGCCAAAATAAAGGCATCAAGTGTGTATCTACAATTACAAAGCTAAGACGCTCGACTGGACTGCACACTCGTCCCCATCTGATGCCTGAAATTTCGTATGCTCCAGGCTGCATCTTCCTCTTGAATGTTAGGGAAGATTAAAGTCATCAACAGCTTGATGCTGCTTTTGGTGAAGTTAAAAGGGAGCAAGATAAGCTGGAAACACGACGATAAGGAGCTATCCATAGAACGCAACATGAAAAAAAACAACCATATTTTCAGCTCTATAAGGTATAGGATAATTACTCCAGAGTTTTTTTCCCCCTCCTTTTATCCACTGCGGTGTTAGATGTCATACCTGTTTCCCAAAAGAACTTTCTGAGTGTTATATAAAGGTGAAAAACACACTTCATTAAAAAAAAAAAGACAAATGTGAGGAGTGGTGAGATGTGAACAAAGAACAGACAACACACCTCTTTCCTAAATTAATTCTGCCAGACAGCTCTCTCCATAGCATCTCAGATTACACAAAGCAAATTGCTATGTAATTACATGCTAAAAGTGAGACAATTACAGCTATCCTCTCTTTTCTACAGTAACAGCTGCATAATCACATGTAAATTAGTTTTGGGGGGCTGATATCACTTACCTATATGTGAATGGCATGCCGAAATCACTGAGGGGCAATTTGACTCTCAAAACACTTATTCTGCCATTAGGAACAACAGAGACTGGTGTGCGGAGAATGATAAAGAGTTGGGTTTTTAATGCACCAAACACTTCTTAAGGTTAAAACACATCTGGGGTGTGATTACACCGATGGTAGCATCCTGTTCTCTAAATAATGCAAATGTTACATTAGCAGTGATTTGGTTATTTGCTTAGTTCCCTGGACGTTTCGCTGTTGAGAATATGGAACGGGGCCGAGGTTCATATTTGTTTAAGGGAAGGGGGGCAGAGAGCTGCTCTGGCAAAACACAGGGAAGACTTCTTTTCACTTTCTCCTCTGCAGTACCTCCTGGCGATCACTTATCAGCAGGCAAATCAGCCCAGTCGTTGACCTCCTGCCCTCTGGCGCTCATTAGCGCAGCGCGTGACAGTGATGGAAGGGTGGGCTTGTCCCGGAGTACGCTGCTCACACGGGGAATACATGGGTCACAACCAGTGGGTGGCCAGATTAGTGCGTACCGCAGAGAGCTCTCTAGTGTGCTCTGCCCCGGGCGAGCTTTTGTCTGCTTCCGCCCCTCCCCTCCCCCCCTATGCCACCAAAAACCCTTATTCCACCTTTTTCTCTTCCAGTTATTCTGTTCTCGTTACCCTGGATATCGGAGGGGAAACTAGAATTGGAGAGAGGCTGAGCTGAGTGATGTCATGTTGCTCAAGCGAGCACTCAAGGCATTATAGGCCCAACGTGCTGAGTGCACCGACACGAGAAAGGATCTGCTGCAGCTTTTTTAGCTCTTTCTATAGCATCATGGTCGGTGCATCGTGTGGCATCTTTGAGAGATGAGAACCCCTGGGGTCACTTAGGCAGTGTATATACGGTGCGGTTGCTATAAACTAAAGCCAGGCAAATAGGACAGTGTACCTTTAAAAGTATTCAGGGATGGGCACAGTGACAGCAGTGGCTTTGACACTAGAACCTGCGGCTGTTTTTCGATTGTATGTAACTTTGTTTCAATATAATATTCAAGTCACCCAGTCAGTGACTTTTCCTAAATGTGTGTTATGTAGCGCCCCCCTGTTACTATAAATTGTCACGATAAAGCCAGATTTAAAAAAAAAAAAAATCAAAAAAAAATCCATTTATACCTAGAAGCACTAGCGGGTAAAATTTCCCATTAGAATGCAGTAATTTTTCACCCTATTAATTTTGCGCGTTTAGATAAACATTCTATGTTTCTATGGCCACAGCTTCTGTCTATGTGTCTAATAGAGCTGTGTCATAAGCCATAGGCTAACCTACACTATGGACAAAAGAAAAAGATTCACGGAAGTACATACGGTATTAGACCTGCGCAATGCATTGAGTGAAGAGGAGTCTGATGGTGGGGAGGTTTCGGGACAGAGCGATGTGTCCTGGGCGTAGACTGTATAAAGTGGGTGGTTCCGGCTGTAGCCAAAATGGGGTTAAGACGTGGACCGTCGGTGGAGCTGATACCTAGCGGCGATTGACCTGAGATGGCACTCACCTGTCCCTCAATGCGGCCACGCCCTTACTTATGCCAAATATAAAAGTTCAGTCCTGTACAGTTGTCATGAACGGGGAAATTAGCTACAGAGACCAAAACTGTTTTTGTACCAGGCTGTAAATGTGTTTATTTCTGCTGTGAAGATTCAACATGGGGGGTCTATGGAGATTGACTCGTTTTTGGAGTCACCCTCAAGTGGCCATTTGAGGAACTGCAGTTTTTGGCATTTTCGCATTGGCTTCATTTTTCAGCACCGGAGGTTGCCGATTGGTTCTGGGTTGATTGCGACTGTTGTAGTAGGGACGACTATACAACGTTATACAACCCTGAGTTGTAGAATGGTAAATCAATGCACCTTGTTCCTTGAAAATCAATGTGTTTTAATAGCAGGTACATTTTACCCGTTGGCGGTTTTAGGTATACAGCGTCCCCTGGCGGTTCTAGTGTTGAAGCCTTGCGTCAAATTCATATCAAACATGTGCTTTTAAATGTCGTTTGGGGTTATAAAGTTGTATAAAAGTATTACTGTCATTTTGCACTCACAGCACCTAATAGTAGACTTTTATGATATAATCCAGGACAACGACCCGACCAAAGTGAAAAACAAATAATAAAAAAAATAGTATTTACTGCAGGGTTATTGCATTATATTACAAACAATGATCTAACAGCAAGCAAAAAATGCTTTATTTTACTGTTATGAGGGAATTTATTGGTTATACAGCAGCCTATTCACTTGCTTTAAATACATCACTTAACCTCAGCACTGAAACACAGCTAGCAAATAAAAAAAAATCATCCGTCACACACATTGTCACAATAAAAAGGACATACATTGAGTGAGCCCTTCACATTTGTTCCGTCTGTAATTCTTTTTTTACTCGGCGGGAGGTTTATTTTCAGATCCACACATCCCCTCCTCACACTTCTACCTAGAGACTGGATTTCCAGCGCTGATACTACTGTAGGTGCTGGCGCTGACACATGAGGAGGAGTCTTCCTGTAGCTTTAGGTGTGTGTTGGCTGCGCCTCCTGAAATAACACTCACTGCGGCGTTAACACGTAAAGCTTTACGCAATTGACATGATTACTGCATGTGACAGAAAATACGTAAAGAAATTGCAGAGCAAGAAAAGACTTGAGTGTGTGGGATGTGTGGCTAATTTCATTCTTTAGTATAGGCGGGTGTGAACACTATGGAATAGTGTTCACCCACATACTGTATTGTCCAGATTAAGCTGGTTGGACAGAAGCTCCCAGGGTATTTAATCAGCTTCCCCAGACCATTACCCCAGTATGGGGGAGTGCAAACACCCAGTATTGTCTTTTCTCTAATTCTATGCTATCTCTTATTAAACCAGCACGACAAGAGCAGACGTGGGAGCGGCGGCGGTGGTGTGTATGTGTGTGTGTGTATGCATGCAGAGGGGTGTACTCTTGCAAAGCTTTAAGGAATGACAAGAGCAAAGAAGGTCCACAGAGAGAAGGTAAATAAAGGAATATCTCAACCCCTAACAAGGATTTTAATTGGCTATTCAAAGATATAATTACACAGACTTTGAGTAACAATTACTCCAAATATGACCTTCAATGCTGTTAACAGTAACCAAATTGGCATTGCGACTCTATAGCTGCGGTGTCCTTAGAAAGAAATTATTCATTAATGAAATTACACTCCATTTAAAATGATAAAGGAGAGAGTGTGAAGATGAGGGAAAAGGGATTTTATTCCCTTCAATTTGCACCTCTTTGACTTTGCTGGTCAAACACCGACGACCTAACTAGTTTGCTCTGAGAAAGCTTTTCCGTTTTCTTTATTGTATCATACCATGAAATGAGGGAAAAGTCATTGATTTCTTTTTACAAATTCAAAAAAGCGAGAGAGGTATGTAGTGTTTGTGAAGCTTTAGCACAGAGCGAGCCGTCCTCTCTGGAATGGAGATGACTAACCGCGATGCTTGGCACAGTCTCTCCTGGAAAAGGCATTAACATCATTATGTGCCACTTTAGGAACAGATGTAAATCGAGGCGCGCAGTTGTGTGCAAAAGTTCAAGTGTTAAAAATTGTCATTTTAAGTACAGTTGAAAGTGAAAAACAAGGCTAGAATGACGTGTGCGCCACCAAAGACTTAACACTATCAATCATGATCCGACTGAGTTAATACGTGTTTGTTTTCTACCTTCACTAATGAATCTGATAGCAGATGTTAATCTAGGCATGACATGATTGGATTTACATCAATTACAATAGTGATGAACATTCGCAGTTTTTCTTACAGTGCTCAGTCAAACATATTTTTAACCCAAATCTTTTAGCTCCTCTTTTGTTCCCTTCAAAAACAAGCACACATCTGAGCTACAGAGAGGAGGAAGAAGTCGTTCTGGCAGAAGTCACCGAGCAGATCAAAGTGTGAGGCTTTGTCCGGTGGAAGATCAGTCTGTGAAAACGGAGCCGGGGACTGGCAGACTCAGCTCTTTCCTTCAGTATTGGGTTAATGCAGTTGTGCCACTAAACCTGTCAGAGCCTGTAACAGCAGGGCAGATGTACAGCCGCACGCTCTAAAATACTATTACTGGTAACGGCAGTCAACAGCCATACAGAGAAAGCTGCGGATGCACACTCATAAACCTGGTAGTTAAAAAGAATCCAATTAACATTAAACCATTTTTCATTGTGGACAATTCCACCAGTTGACAGAAGTCTTTGATGTATAACAGAAAATGTTGAATTCTGTCAATGTTTACTTCATCAATTCCAATCAATTGTGTCATTTTGCTTCGTTGCAATGATTTTAAACCTCGTAGAGTTTCAGACTAATGACGTGATATAAAGTCTGGACAGGACGAGCTGCTGTTACATATAAAGACTGTCAGATTTACCACAGACCGTAGACTTGCGTGTTGCGGTATGATGTGTCTTTGTTCTAAAGATGAGACGATTTGAAAGCTGTGTCACGCTTTCATCTCAGACTGACTGACTTCACAGGCTGGTCTCCACGAATACAGCCACAGTTTAAATGAAGCGCTTTAGTGTGTGTGGATCCATCCCCAAGTCCAAAACAAGAACACACTAAGATATCATTATAATGCAGAGAGAAGCTACAGCAAGAGGACACCATACCCAAGAGCATTTTTTCCCTCCAAAACCATTTCTTTTTGTATCCATTATGTTTCTGATTCAGAGGCCCTCAGAGGGGAAGACAAAGAAGATTTACTTTGTGCAATACAATGTAGGCCGTAAGCCTTAAAGCAAGGGTCAAGCCCCACAGGATATTCTCTGACCAACTCTGGAAGCGAATCAGAGAAAACCGCTCTGTTAAGTTAGTACTACACACAGTAGTAAAACAAACAAATCCATGAGTGAACACAAATTATTATTATTTAATTTTGCCGTTATGTAAGAAAAGATTTCCCTTTTTGGTGTCTCTCTCCTCTATGATCTGGAGTTAGTAGTCTATATATTTTTTTTTTCCTCAATTAAAAAATATATATTTTCAGTTATTTAAGTGTATTCAGCTTTTTCTTGCCAGTAGCCCTGGGTTGTAATGGATGTGGAGTGTGTAACTTAATAGCGTATAAATCATCTAAACCGCCACTAATACATTACATTCTGTAATACATTATTAGGAGCTAATTATGCTCACAAAACCAGGATTTATACAGGCTTTCAGGTCTATTAAAACACAACGAATCATTTCCAAGACAGAAAAAAAACTAATAATAAACAAAATTGTAGAATCACACAAGGTTATAAGTTAGAGTTTTACTTCAAATTTGAAAGTAACAAACTACAGGTTCATGAAACCACATGCTTCAATCAGTTGCTGAGTTTTTAAAAAAAAAAACTTCAAACACATTGACACATTGCATTGTCTTAATCAATACTTTGTATCCTATAATCTTTATGATAACATGTTAATCCTACACGGATTAATGTTAAATGATAAGCCATTGTTTACACTGATATAACTGAAAACATTGTTTGAAAAAAAATCCTGTGAAAGCTGCATTAAATAAATTGAGAAATTGGCCTGGGAATTAACCCAAGCACCAGTCAGTTACTGAAAGTCTTATTTCAATTCCTTATAATATTGGAAATGGGAAGCATTTAGTTTTATTTTTCTGTGAAACTAAAAAGTAAATGTAATGTAAGCTGGTTAAATACATCTTGTATGTTTCTGAGGTACCTAAGTCACTTTATTGCTTAGGTTATCTTCAGGAAATGTTGACTTTTACAATAAGTGTGCTGTACATTAAACTATCATCTTGTCTACACATTTAGCAGCGCCCACAGCCTAAAACAAAGTCTTCAGAATCTTTAAAAATGTGTTTAGTTTCTAGTTTATTGTGAGATACATTTTAAAATTTAAATCTATTGGATCATTGGTATGCAGTTCAAATGCAAGTGACTACAGCTGATTCCCTGTCACACTATTATGTCCGTAATCTACACAGTTAAAGGGGACATATCATGCTCATTTTCAGGTTCATACTTTTATTTTGGGTTCCTAATAGAACATGTTTACATGCTTTAATGTTCAAAAAACAATATTTTTATCATACTGTCTGTCTGAATATACCTGTATTCACTCTCTGTCTGAAACACTCCATTTTAGCGCCTGTCTCTTTAAGCCCCCGATATATTCTAATGACCCTGCATGTGACATAGGAAGGGGAGCCAAATCTGAATGACTTGTTGAATCATTTTTTCTGATGTAGGCAGCCCACAAAAAACTGACTGGGTTGTCTTATTTCACAGTTTGTGGGTTGGTAGGCACTCCAGATACCCAAATGTATGAGCACAAGCAGTGAAAAGGTGAGTTTATCATGATATGTCCCCTTCAAGACTACAATAGAAGAGATTCCTGGGATTTTCAGCACATCTTGCATTCATATGCAGCCCTGTTTACCCGCCACCACAGAGTGGCAAATTACATGATCGTTCTTCAGCTTAATAATGTGGCAAGCAGCGAGACTCATTACTTTCCTTGATTCAAGGGTAGTTCTTTGGATAATCTGTTGTGCAGTGTCGAGAGCTGTTTTCTGATCAGCTGGCTAGCTGAGCGAAAAAGTCGGTTTACTGTTGCCATGGAAAACTGTGTTTCACACATTGATCATCTCACCATTTCAAAAGAGGATTTGGCTCCAGCAAAAGTTCCAAGGCTACTGAATCAAAGTAATCACAATGATCAAAACATTCATAAACCAGATGCCCTGTGCAAAAAAGAAACATGTGTGCTAACACTTGCCTTTGTTAGGAGTGTTGTTAATGTGTTCATTAAGATTTATCAGTCAAACAGTACATGAAGGGATGTTGGGTTGAGAATAACTGCCTTGTTGACTAGATATTTGCTAGTCCCACAATGAGTGAATGAACGATTGCACACTGATATGTGGTATTGCACAAGCCAGTCAGGTCTGTGAAAGGGTTAAGTACATCCCGCCTCTGGCTCTGCCCTGACAGCGTTGCTGTTAACAGTGACCGGGCAGGCCGGCCTCTATCAGGAGGGCTGCAGCGGGCATTACCACGGACAGGTATCACTACAGCCGCGATGAATGAGGACAAGAGTGAAGGTGGATATTAACATATCCTCTCATTACCATATTAACAGTTTGCATGGAAATGTGGCCCAAGTACTTCCCTACAGTTGAATTCCAAGGTCACTGCTACATTAAGTCTCTGATCCTTCAAAAAGTCTAAATAATCAGTTTTTCAAAGCACAATATTTGATGTTTTATATTTGCTCTGAAAAAAGGAGGGTCAACAATGTGAAGGTGTTACTGCGTCAGCTAAGTAAGTGTTTCTGTGTGAGTGCGAGGGTGTTTTTTGTATTTCATAATTATTTTCACATGCTTTGTGCTTGTGCTGAGAGCAGATATGGTGCTGTATGCCGAAACAGTTCTGATATATTCACCACAATATATTTAAAATGATGAAGGTGGGATTAAATGCTACATGTTGTCAGCAGAGAGAGGATGCCATATCATTAGGGATGTAACAATTAAAACTAAGACAGTTTTTGTTTTGCTCCACAGTTAGTGTCACAGACAGATTTGTCCCCTTCGCTGTTTTGAACAGTAGAGTTTGACAGATGGGGAGGACTGAGCCCAGCGTAGGTTAACATACGCTAAGGCAGGATGGTAATTCCCATATCGGTACAGAGGCACACTGTTTACATAATATTCTAAGGGGAGTTGTGAACCACGTACTGCATGCTACTGAATATTACACACTCCCATAATTTACACATTGCTGGGCGTCCAAACAGCTCATTTAATCAGTGAGTCATACAGTATATAAATAAAGCATGTGTGTGGAACATACAGGCAGGGTTAAAAGGTTCATCTACTGTTCATCGAAACGCTCCAACAGGCAGGACGTGTGATTACAACTTTTAACGTGTCATGACTGTTGGTATATAAGACTCTCAGAAACAGCTGATCTCCAGGGATTTTGGCAAGCTGTTGCATCTGTACTTAACTGAGAATGGCGTGATGGACTAAAATAAACACGCAATCAGGGGAGCGTGTTGAATCAGCCAATTGCATGGGCGTTATAAGTGGTTATCAGCCCCATCGATATAGGGGGGAGAAAGGGCCTGCTACACCTGCTACTAGGTTCAGAAGGCCGTCATCATCTATTCACATGGTTGATCACCAATACCAATACAAGAAGATGACGTCAACCTCTAGTGCCATAATAATTCTGACGGGAGCAAGGGAGGAAGCCAGGTCACATGGTGTAAAGAGCGTATATTCGTCGGGGGCGATGGATGGGTCAAACAAACACAGGCCTTTCATCCGGGAGGCCGCTGTTGGTGTCCCGTGTGAAAACAAAAGTCAACATTGATTTGTTTAACCCTACTTTTGTTACATAACTTACGCACTTCACTAACGCCAACTCCGTAACAAGCCTACTTATTTACACCCATACAACGATCTTTTCTTAAACCTAACCAAGTACTTTTGTTGCCTAAACCTAAAGTTGTTTCGTTTTTTGTTTACTGCAAAGTTAAACATGTCTTTTGAGCCGTAAACTAAATGATGACTGTACAGTGATGAAACACATTAATGCTATGCTATGTTTTAATATTGATTTTTTTTTTACCGAATTTATAAAAATCTGCATTTCATGGGTTGAAAATGGCTCAATACGCCATATACTGTTTTAAATCAGCCCTGAACCTCACAAGGTCAATGCTGAAATAGAGTTGACCGTTTGGGACTGATCTACTTCATGAAATTTATATTAAAAAAAGCATGTTAACGCCCTCTAATCATTCACTGAGCAACTCCTGCCTTATGCTACATCCACACTAATACGTTTTCTCCATCCAGACGAGCATTTTAGGGCCGTTTCAGAATTGATCTCCGTGCATACTACCACGCCTGAAAACACATATCACATGACCATTCACGTACACTAGGCATGCATGTGCCGGTGTAAACAGGAATCAGCGCTGGACATGGGAATTGATGCTGTTGCTATATGCATCCCTTCAAGGCCAAAATGTACCGATTTGAAATGGTACTTAAAGAAGAAGGTGTAGATGTCACCGTTTCACGGGATATCTCCCGTTGAATTATCATTCGAGAGAAAGAGCTGAAATATTTTCTTGGTGTCTCACGTACGAGACAATAAAACTGCAAATAATGCAAGTTTAGACTGCTATTCTAATTGTTGTATACAGTATGCAAATACGCCTTGCAAGTCATCTTATTTGTTTCAAATATTCAGTGAAATCGCACATTTGTCGACCCGTCCAAACGTCAGGCTGTCAGTTTGAGGAAGGGCTCGTCATAGTTATGGGCAGTGTGAATTGAGTTGCACAGCTGGAGTTATGTTCAACGTAAGGCGAAGTGACAGCAATGCTAATCAAGTATCAAAACTGACACCGCATTCCCATCGATGCATCAGCCCTTCAATGATTTATTAGTCAAAGTGAAAGCATGTGTCACTGTGTTGAGTGCTCGTGGGTAAACAAGGCTCCCGCCAAGGTGCGCCACTTAGCAGCCCCCCCCCCGCTCCGCTCCCCTTCGAGCATGAACAGCACTCTTCACGAGGGCCGCTGATAGCGCAGTTGAAGAGTAACTTTCAAAAGGGGTAAGCCACATGCAATATATCTAAGCAAGTCACTTAAGAGTGTACTAAAGGGCTATTATAAGAGCAGAAGGTAGAAGGGGGATGTGTCCCTACTTCAAATGGGTTCTTCTGCTGAGTAAGCCCTGCCGCCCTCCCCCTTCTCGATTCCCATTCCCTTCCTGTCCCCAGATCAGAGAGAGGACGGAGAGCTGCAGCAGACCCCAATTATCAGACCGTCATTCACGATCCTTCATTTACCTCCTCAATCGCTGCTCAGTACTGCAGTCATTTTAGTCAGGATATTCCTGCTAGGTCCTTGGGGAACCAGGGGTGGAGAGGTTAAAGACTCCAGAGCAACTGAGTTTTGGCATAAAAACCGAGCGGACGAGACATAAAAGGGAGCGAGCTCTGCTTTTTTTTTCTCCTTTATTTGCATCATGGACAGAGGAAGAAAGTTGTCTGTTTGTTGTGTCTTCACTTTGGTGTTGCCAATTAATTCTGGATTTCTTTGTGAGTGGATCGCTGGAACAGGGCCTGGTTTGATGGATAAACAATGCTCCAGTGCATAATTTACTTGAGCATGGAAGTGCAAACGCAAGATCCATTCACTCTCACTCTCCCAGTTGTATTCTTAGCATCCACTTAAGCTGACTGCGGGGTTGTAATGAGATTATTGTGATTGAACAACTGAAAAAGTGATAATTGGACACTTTTCTTTTGTCACTCAAATGTTTGCAACATCAGCTACGAGTAATTGGGAAATCTAAATATGTGACGTGTGATCGCGGCTGCTTCCTCCTATGCAATAATAAAATATCACATATAGTGATAAATATTGGATCAGCACCTTTCTGCATAATTTATACATCTTAACATCTGAGAGGATGCCCGCCCCCGCCAACACATTTCATTGGCTGTCTTGCAAATCAAGACGAAGTCCCTGCTGCCTGGTTTTGATGCTATAGTGAGGTTGTTCATTTTTAATAGCAAGGGGAGAAAAAATAGAGTGGCTAATGATGTTGATTATTCAGTTGGGCCGACCAACATGTTTGGTTTTCCTTGAGAAAAGCATAAATCATTGCAAAATTCTGGACTTCCCATATCGAAGATGCAGTCCTTGTGCAGGCACACAAACACACACACTTGTGCACAATTATTTTGCTGTTTGCATTAAGTTCCTTCAGTAACTTAGTGTTCATCACCCTTAACAAGTTTCCTTTTCTTCATGCATGTAATTAATGTGGCATCTTTGATTACTTCAGAAGAGAAGAGGTTGAAATTAATATTTTACTCTGGGCAAAATGCATTTCCTCAACAGCATAATTTTGTATAATGAAATCCCTCCAACCATGAGCAGCGGTGTCCTATGTATTTTTGCTCTTGGGGAGCAGTTATGTGAATATGGTGCCTGCTTTCCTCTGTTACAGCACGGACAGCATGAGCTGTTGTTGCATGAGCATAGCCTGGAGCAATGTATGCTTTCATGTGAAAAGTGAAGGGGAGAATGCTGAGGGAGATTAATGGTACATAACAATATAGATGACTGTGTAAGCATAGAACCGGTGTCCTGTATATGCTTTTTTTTTTTTTTAATCTTTATGCATTTATTTATCTATTTACTCTCAGGCAATTCTCTAAAAAATAAGCCCGGACAGAAACCTTGCCGAGAGGTAAACATCCCCGATGTATCTAGAACTGAAATGTGCATCTCGCACTGAAATGTGCACCCCGCACCTTAACCTCGGTGATTCAATATTTGTTATAAATTTCTACCTGAAAAATCCCTTCTAGGAGGACATGTTGGGTTTTATGACCACAGCTTTAACACCGTCTTTCTGGACAAATATGAGTCCCTCATGTAAGTTTGGGAAATGGTGAACATCTTGCGTCACTAAGCCATTTCTCATTTAGTTGTCTGGTTGCCCATTTTCGGTAATTTCAGTCATTTAAAAGATACAGCAGGACGCAGTTTCTTTCACAGTTTGCATCTGCGCTACAAACAATCAGACTGTTACGGGCAGCAAGAGGAGATATCTGGCATTATTCAAAGTTTAATCTCAAAAGACACACAAGGGATTTGATGACACATTTGCGTTTGAATAAAACGAAAGGTGCTCGCTGGGCAACGTTGATTATTCAGGGCCAAATCAAGATGAACACATGCTGACAACAATAATAATTCTTCTGTCTGACCACATCCGTATCATCGAATGATAAAACGCAATCTGATACGTGTGTGCTGAAAACAGGCTGCTGCAAAGGCAAATCTCTGGCACCGTACTGCTCGCTGACAATGACTCATTTTACCCCTTGTTGCATTTTAAGCAGGTTAGTTACACATACTGGGCTACAAATAAGCAAATTTACTTTTATCATGTTAGTTTATGTTACAAACTATACATAAAAGCCTTGATATGGTGCCTACGTTTCTCCATCCATCTCTTGCATTCCTTCATGAAATCATGCAAAACAAAGAAAAGCTGTTTTTTTTTTCTTCAGGAGAGAATAATTTGTTGAAGAGTTTGCAGAGTGAGTGAACATTACATGGTCTTATGAATCTTCCACAAATCAATTTGATGCCCTCTGAGGGTTTCTAATGGAATGCAAATGTAAGCATCCTACAGGGAGCTGTACCTTTAATTAATTTGGACATGGACCACACGTTTTCGACTTGGGATTGAGGTGTAAACAGATGAGTGTTTGGCAATTTACCTCTTCTATGCAATAAAGATGTCCCCATAGCACTCCCAAATAGCTCCAATATGCAAGTGAGGAAATTCACAGTGTGCCCTGATTTATTTGCTGTTATTAATGGGGCGGTGTTGAAGGAAGTGGTCTGTGGCTGCCAGCACAATATCTGACCTCTGAGAGTGCATTAAATCAAGGCATTAGGGAATGCAGTAATAAAGAGGCCAGCTAAGGCACTGAACCTGCTCCAAAACAAACAAACCACAACACTAGCATGGAGGCTGAAATCACACCCAGAGGCTTCTCTCATATAGAGGAAGCCAACATGGAAGTCCAGCATCATGTGTCAGTGCAACGGCAGCAGCTGTTAACCGTTCACTCTCAAATGTTGTACGGTCAGGCATCGTTTAACACACCTTCTGGTGGTTAAGATAAACTAAAACTGCCTCAATAAGACAACTTGTTCCTTTTATTGTAGCTGTGGAATTGCATTTTGTGGTTTTTCATCGGAGAATTCTTGCTATTAGTCATATTTGTGTTAACAAATCTAACAGTCTTCGGCAATGCTAGCGGCTCCGTGAGGTTGTTCTTAGACAAAGCGGTACTTTGAACTAATCAGCATTACCTACAGTGACAATGCCAACATGCTATTGCTGATGGCCATGACCACCATCTCAATTATGGCATGGTAACATTTGCTAATTTGCACTAAACACAAAATGCAGTTGATGGGAATGTCCATTTGTTTTGCAGGTATTTGGTTATAAATCAAAGTATTGGACAAAGTTGACCTGATGATGGTGCTATATGAAAAGTCAGGGGATCATTGAGGTCGTTACTATTCATCTAAAGGCCTTTGCACACCAGGGGGCTTTTTCTGTGCGATTAATTTGCACGTCAATACATTTTTTCAAACTATTGTTTTTGTCATGAATACTTTCACACAGAACACGAATATTATGCGGCAAAAAAGTGTCGATTTTTCTGAGCTTTTGCACCTCGAATAAAGGCATCAACCAATCAAGTTGGGCGGAACGGGTTGACTTGCGCCTATGAAAACAACATGGAGGCTCCGTAGTCCGAACCAAGATGGCAAACTTCATTACTCCTTTCAACCTTGACAAAGGCAGCGCAGACCAGATCCACTCATTCCGTTCTTACCTTTCACAATAAAAGCCATAGACATATAATATTTGCAAGTGAGTATTTAGCATTTTCGTGTCGTATTTCTTGGCCCCCGGTGTGTAAAGGCCTTTCATATGAATGTCTGTACCAAATGTTATGGCGATCTATCCAGTCGTCAAAAAAATGTCACTCAAAACCACAAACGTCAACCTCATGGTGGTGCTAGAGGTAGCGTTACAGGATCACCAAAGTCATTAGGATTCATCCTCTGGAAACCATGAATGTCTGTATAAAACTGCGTGCCATTCCATCAAGTAGATGTTGCGATATTTCACTGAACAAAAGAACCAAAATCTCACCCAAAACTTATGTTGGTCAGCTAACTGTGTTTGAAACTACTTAAATATTAACTGGGCATGGAAACACTTCAGCAAAAACATGCATTATTTTAATTCTTTGAAAGTGAGTCCAATTCGGCTAAATTTATCTTTTTGCTTTTTCATATCTGTGTCACAGTAGTGTAAAGGCAGCACTTTGAGACCGCAGGGGGCGCTGTGGTAGCTTACCTGTTAGAGCGGGCACCCCATGTCCCAAGGTTGAGTCCTTACCGAAGCGGCCCAGGGTTTGAATCTGACCTGTGGCCCTTTGCTGAATGTCATTCCCTCTCTCTCCCCCTTTCATAAATACATCTGTCACTGTCAATAAAGGCATATAAAAGCCCCAAAAATAATCTCTAATAAAAAAATAAATTTTAAAAAAGACAGCAGGTATGAGCACTACTTCAGTTGTAAAATCTTAAGGACAATAATGTCTACAACAAGTTGGACGGTTGCTTATTCAAACATTACATATGGAACCGAGCCACTGTGTTTGAAACATTGTGCTTGGTAAGCCACTTGAACATGTTTTATAGTGGTAGCAGAGGCAGCAATTTCTCAGAGGTAAAATTAACAACAATCACATTAACTATAACAAGGAAGAAAGCTCTTCGGAGTATCCTAACAAAACAGATAACAGAGATCCACACATTTTACAAAACCTGGCAACCCTATTGAGTTAACACATTTGTAATGTCTAGACAAATTTCCCCAAAGATCAGAAAAATGCCTCAAAATTAATTCCTCACTTGTCAATACTACAGTGACGTTGTGCTAATTTGGTCAAATGCCAACAGTAGTGCACACACCTGGCAAACCATCTGTTTTTCCTCTCACAGACTTAATAGTCATTATGACCAAGACCATGAGTCACCACACTTACTTCCCCAGAGCCATCCGTATACGCGAACAACAGTGTTTAGATGCAGCCTCCACATAGCCTCTTGACTCCTACTCATACCTACTTGATCTGTCTGTCAACTCACAATGTTTGCACAAGCCTCTACACTTGTATTGACTCACACACTCTGCCAATGTTCTATAAAGCTCATGAATATATGCTCAGTATATTTGAGTTTATATTGTCTAATATACAAAGTACAGTGTCACAGTGACACCAATTGGCTGTTTTATTTTCCTTTCGTGAATGAGGAATTATGCTGCTCTCCCATTTGCCCATCAACTCTTTGTGCATCATGGCCGGAAATTTACATATCTAAATCAAAACTGTCTGCAAGTGCCTTGCACACAGGAAATTCAGATATATTTTGTGAGTGACTTCAGTGAGGGAAGAGTCAACTTTGGCCTGATGGAGGAGCTGTGGAACATGATGGAATATGGTCTTATTTACTTAGTTGTCGATACCAATAACAGTGAAATTCCATGATTTTCAATACCCAATTTGATACCACAGTAAAAAACACATACAAAACAATAAATCCCCAGTACTTCAACATACACTCCTTTATTACCGTTTGCATACTGTTTTTTTTTTGTGCATAATTAATAATCCCTGATGATCCGCTTCAAGTTTCTCGCCAAAAAACTACATTTTACAAGATTACATTTGACCATATTATGATAACATTATAACTTACCTTCTCCCAATATCATTTGACTGAATAAAGCTTAAACGCATCATAATGCAACTCAATGCAACTTCCTTAAACGTTAGCTGTTAGCTCCGTTATTTAGCCAAGCAGGGCTGTGCTGCCCACCGGCTGCTAACAGCTAACGTTAACTAGCTCTCCTCCTGCTGATTTCGAAACGGGATTTGTTGTTCACAATGTAGCATAAAGGGTGAAATATTCTACTGTCCCCGAGACGACGGGACGCTGTTAGTCTCGAGCCCTGATCCCTGGTACCTGCGGTAGCCTACTGAGTACCCTCCCGTTTTACAGAATTTTGGCATCGACTTAGTACAAAAGTATAGGTTCTTGTGACATCACTAGTCTTTGACTATCTAATTTCTATAAACAGATTCTGCATTCACATGTAGAATCTGTGGGCAACGGGACAAGATTTTGGAACCAGAAGCGTTCTGGTTTCTGCCATTAGTCCGAGTAGTATTGACCAATCAAGTACGAGCAGACTTTGGTTGAATGCAGATAAACAGTCTGTGTGGAGAGAAAAAGAGGTGGAATGCATTGGCCGAAATGCAATCTTAGAACCCACCGGCTATTGTCTGATGAGGATTTAGCTCTTTATTGGTTTAAAATTAGCTTGTAAACTGGCTACTTGTGAAACAATCCGGTCGTGCATGTTGTCTCCGCCAACTCAGTTTCGCATCTCAAGTTGCTAATCGGACTGAAAACAATGAGCAGCGCACGGTCTTGGCCCGGATATCCACTGGCTACACCGGAACCCTAAAATTATCCCTGCCCCAAGAGGCTTATCAGACCGATAACTGACGGGTTCCGAGATTGTTGACCATCATAGACCACAAACGTTGTGGGCAAACACTGACTTTCCACAATTCGATGTAGAAAGGTGTGTGCTGCGTTCAACATTTTATAGAGTTTCAATAAACTTTGCTAGAAAAATGGTGAGAAACTAGTTTTGCATAGATGCCAGATAAAATTCCCTTTACCACTTTTCCCCCATGTACCGCGTCTCATTCATAAAGACAAGAAAATAGCAAACTCAAACAATGCTTCTTATTCCCTTAACTCCCTCCAGTTACATATATTCTACCACATACAGTAGGTGGGGAAGGATCTTTTCCTGTTTTACATGCTCATAGCTCCAAGACCTGACATTCTTTTTTTTTTTGTAATTGTGTCAAAACCACAGGAGGCTGCATGATTACATTCATTTTCACCGCACGATTGCTCTGGCGACTTTCAAAAATTGACAGAACGTGCGGTGGACATTGTTGTGCTGTTCAGATTTTGAGCTCTCCCATGTCAAAAAAAATGACTCCGGAAACAAAAAGCAGTGAAGTCATGGAGAAAAAGGGCTATGTCTGACTCTGTGGGTTAGCACTTATGCAGGGCAGGGGGCAAAGCCTCTCTGATGTCAAAGTGTCTGTGCAACCCACTGTCAGAATAATTTGCCACCGCACCTATGCAGACATTCCACGGTGAACAAAAGAGTGGCAAGCCTCCGAAAATTATAATATATATATATATTTTGTTGTTGACATTATTCTGGCTGCATGCATGAAGAAATGTAATACTAAATGATGTTTTTAAGAGAAAACATTTGCTGACTTGCGGGAGAGCAATTAGAGTAGATGGGTTTAGAAGTAGATGAGTGTTTAAGGCGGTAGTTCTCAATTCAAGCCCTCTGGACCTAAAGGCCTGCTGGTTTTCAGTTTGAGCATGTAATCAGGAAGTGTTTTACACCTGGGACGCCAGGTGAAGGCAATTACCTGCAATCAGCTACCTGGCAGGATAGAAGGAAGCGGTGCTCTGTGTCCTCGAGACTAGAGTAGTGAATGGTTTTGCAATGAAAATAGCGGTGCATTGAACATCTTGTTACAAGATGGTTTAGAATGCCATATCTTCATATTTTGAGTTGTTTTTGAGGAATTCTCAGAATGCACTCTGGTACGCTGATGCTTGTTTGAAAATATAAACCAAGGCATTCATCCATTAGTTAACAAAAGGACACTCTACATTCTTCAAACCACATAGCCTACAAGAAAAGTATGAAAGTATGATCTCTGAGTGGATCCTATAAAACACTTAATATGAAAGTCTCTAACAATCATGGCCATACTATACTTGAGAAATTCATGCAAATATGTTTCAAGTGGACTCTAAAATATCCTCACAAATAAAGATGTTTTGAAATAAGTAGCTGCCATTGTGCCAGTATCTGACAATCCATCTGTTCAATATGTGACAATACAGCACCAGGACCATGAAATAACACGAAGAAACATATGCACATTACAACCGAGGCAAATTACACTATATATTATTAAACTCAAGGTGTGAAATTCCTTCCTCTGGCATTGCTCCGTTGCTTAACTAATTATCATGGCACATTAATTTTCTAAACCCTGAAGCCTTTGTTGAGTTTACCCAATGTGCACAGCGTACGTGTTTGTTCCTGTAAAGTGAGGTGTATTACAAAACAAATTTAAGAGAAAGCACATCGCTCTGAGCTTAGACAACAGAGCCAGCAGCTGCTGGGACGCCTTCATTTGTATTCTGCAGATTACATCAGAAATTTGGAAAATGTTAATTGGAGACAATGTGTTAAGAGGCAGATATGGTCTGACATGTAGCCAACATAATAGTATTAAGGGTGAATTTATTATTACAATATGCTGAGGGTGAAAAAAAGAATGCCATCCTCAATCCATAGAAATACATAATAGAAGATGAAGATAGCAGTAAATGCTAAACATTTGCTTGAACAAATATGCCGGAGTGCTTTTCGGCTGACACATTGAAATCAAAAGATACTGGTCCACCCCCCCACCCCCCCACCCCCCCACCCCCCATCCAACAGTGGACATGTTGACAAAGCCCTCATTTATTACAGATTCCCAACCCGGCGAACACAGCCCCAGCGTGACGCTGATTAGAAGGCTTGTACCAAATAAGCTTGAGAGCCCCATTTCACCACAAACCTATATTCATTTAGTTCTGCAGATTTATACATCCAGCTATCTAGGCACGAAAATCCAGCATGACATGAGAGTGTATTCTGCCCTTTTGAAAAGGGGGTTAATCTCTCTTTCTTTCATGAAGAAACCTCAATCTTACAGTGACCAGCATGTCTCATATGATGCAGCGGCTGAAGCAATAAATTGAATTAAATAAACCCATTAGTTACAGCAGCTACCTTCTCACCTCGGCCCAGATACACTTTCATGGTGAGTTGGTCCTTTATAAAGACCAGAGGACACAGTTTAAGACTGCGATGGCAAAGTGACCTTGAGTCAAAAGACAGAAAGCATGTCCTTGTTCATTACTCAAATCAATTAAGACAGCCGTTTGCTGCACAGCACAGCCCCCGTGTATTCTGTCGGTGTTTAAAAGTAAATGTATGCTCATTCAAAAATCAATTCATACTTAGGATTCTGCCTCCTCCTGTCTTGTAGACATGAAACAAACCAGAGGTCGATTAGAGTAGAGAGCGACTATTGGGAGATTCTCCATGGGCGTACTTAAAATGCATGGAATGAATAACCAAGCGCAGCTCAAATACCTCATGAAAAAAGACCAAGAATAAAGACAAGGATCCTAATCCTGCCATCCTGCAACAGCCTGAAAGCATACTGCTATGTTTTTACAGTTTTGTCCCCGACAGACTCCTCAAATAAAAGACATTCTGAAGTTTTGCCTGTGTTTTTCTATCTATAGTGGTGTGTCTTTAAAGTAATCGTAATACCTTAATATGCTAATTCCGGCTAACTAAATTTTTAAATTATTATCTCATTTTTTTATTTTTTGGCATCAGCTTTTCAAATACCTGTTTCCTATAAAATTCTTAAAATAAATCAAGTCAAATGTCTTTGGCAGATAGTCATTAAATGCACCCAGAAATCCTACATCCAAACTTCCAACAGAATAGTATATAGTCAACAGGGGACTTTGTTCATTATTTTCTACAGACTATGCACATATTGTATTGACGAGTCCTCACTCCTCCACACACATTGTGCTGAATCCGGAGGCTGAATTACACACGGGCTTGCAGTCGGGCACTGCCGGAGAGGCGGTGCATAATGTGTAGAGACATCAGCCTCAAAACGCCACCGTTTAGGGGGAGAGGGCCCACAAACTTTGAAGTAGCCTACGTCTACACTCACAGAGGGATGAGGAGAGGAAACACTTAGCACAGACAGAGGCGTCCACATGTGTGACAGAGGATTTTGTGTTTCCTGAACGTAAATAAAAACATTTCCACAATAAATTGGTGCAAAGAAATTAATCAGAATGCAGGAAATCAAGTGTTTGACGCTCAACATTTCCATTGTGAACCAGCCTATGTAGGCAGATCTTACTATCTTTTATTTATTTTAATTTACGTCCGTAGCTTAATAACTTAACAAACGTAGTCATTTTAAGCCAAGCCATGATGTTTTTTTACTAAACCTAACCAAATAGTTTTGGTATGATTTTTTTAGTTGTTTTTTTTAAACAATTTACAATGTTAACCACGTGTTTAAACTGTTAAAACTGCGACTATAATCCTGTTTCCCTTCGAAACGCAATTCAGAATGCAGTTTAGTTGCGTATTTTTGTAGACAGGGTTGAGTTAGGGTTACAGGTATGCTCCACACTGACCTTGGTCCCTTGTCTACAAAATATAGTTTTACCAATCCTAACCCTAACCCATTTTAAGCATTTGAGCAAACAACCAGAAAAATGTTGTTGTTTCTCTGTTGATTCTCTTATGTCCATGGTCCCCTGGATCCCTCAACTTTGTGTTCAGTTTTCCTTTATTTCCAGGCTTATGGCATAGTCACTTCATGTGCTTCCTCAGCATGTCACATGTTGTTATCTTCAGAATAAGTTGGGCTACTCAGAAATGCCACCATGCCAAATGTTGCATAAAGTCAGCCTTGCTGTGGGCTTCACACGAGCCCTGTGTTTTTGTCTTCTAAATTAGTTTGCATTTCGGTGAGTCTACAGTCTCCAGCAGTTAAGAACCATGGATGTACAGAAAAAGTCTGAATTTGATTAGTATACGTATTACTGGTCAGAGAAAATACATCTGATTCCAGCAGTATGTTAACATTTGAGGCCTTTACACACCGGGGGCGTGACGAATAAACAACATGAAAATGCAAAGTTTACAGTGTCATGTAGGGTTTTTGTTAAAGTTTGTTTCCTATTTCAGTTTGAAAGTCCTCTCCTCTTGTGTCTTGTCTTGTTTTACTTCCTGTCTTTGTTTGTTTCCAGCCTGTGTGATTGCCTGCCCCGCCCTGATGAGTATCACCTGTTCCCCGTCAGCCCTGCTGTCACCTGTCCCTCGTTATCTCCCTGCTTTCCTCGTGTATTTAGTCTCTTTGCTCGCCTCGTCTTTCGTCAGTTTGTCTTCACATGTTTTGTGTACCTGAATTCTGCCTGCTGTTCCCGGCTGCTTTTGGGACTCTCGGCTTGCAAGCTTTTTTGTTTAATTAAAGTATTTTCTTTGTATCACCCCGTCTCTGAGTCTGCATGTGAGTCCTTACTGCCTATGCTGTTCCCTGCACCACAACAGAAACGAGTAATACACTTTGCCACCTTGGTTTGCACTCTGTGTTGTTGTTTCATAAATATAGGTGCAACTCAACCCGTTCTGCACAACGTGATTGGCTATATTCGCAGTGCAAAAGCTCAGAAAAAGTCGACCTTGTTCCGAAATAAAAGTGTCCCTTTTTTGCCGCGTAACTCAACAAAAATGACATAAAAAAAAAATATGAAGTGGATTAATTGCACGAAAAAAAAAAATTATGCTGGTGTGTTATCGCCTTTAGAAGAAAGGGTTTGATTTCTGAAGCAAAATACCACCAACGTTTAATATGTTATAATTCAGTTAGTGTGATTTTATTTTTGAAAACATTTCTTCAGTTACTTAAAAAAATACTGCAAACCTACTGGTGTAGGTTATATATTATAGCAAATGTTATGTTGGTAAACGTGGTTTATGAATGTTGGTTTTACAACAGAATGAAAAGAGGATGTGAAGGCAAACTAAAGCCTCCCCATTAACCCCGGGGCAACACTAACACTGTATTATGATTTCAACTAAAAGTGTTACTACTCTTTCTCTTTGTCTGAATCACAATTCATTGCTGATTTTACTTTGTGTGGTTGTGTGGTGCATTATACATAGAAGACAATATATCGCACATATTAAAGGACCCAAAAGGGAAGAGTTGGCTTCATGGTAGAGAGAGAGAGAGAGAGAGAGAGAGGTAGAACACATCAACTCTCTGCTAAATCTCTAATGCCAATAATCCAAACTATCCAGTAAAAACAATCACTTCCTGAAACAGCCATTAGCAATTAGCCTAATCCCTAATAGCGTCCTTTTGCATTTCATTGTCTTAATCCAAGTCTTAAGGGAGTTTGTGCAAATGCCACAGCTTGTGTTAATGACTTCCAACATACCAAACGCACTGAGAGCGCTGATGGCGGAGACGTAGGCAATACGGTTCATCACAGAAATTTTACTGATCGAAGCGCCCGTCAATCCAGCGTCTCTACTGTATGTAGAAAGTGTGTTGAGTATAGTTTACACATCCAAATCTCAGCTCATAGATTGTTTCACACTGTGCTAAAATTATTCTAACGGAATACCCCATGGTGATTTGTGGAAAAGAAAGCGCATGAATAAGTAAACAACATAAAGCAATGAGAAGCTTCAAAGGCGATGGGACAATCACAGCAAACAAGATCCTGGAAGCCAATGAATGTGTTTGTCTTTGTTTGTGACAGTGACTCAGGGGTGTAAACAGAGGAATTAGCTCACACCTCCGGAGTCTCAACACATCACACAGCCATAATTGAATTAAGTCTGTCAGGTTGTTGCTTAACTGTAGATGCTACGGAGAGCACGAGATGCATTTGGCCCCAATTTGGTCACCTCTGTAAATGCTCCGAACTTTACATTTAATCAAATCCTGGAAATAAAAAAAAGGTAATTTTTGAAAAATCCTGAAAAATGAGCTGAATGGCATTTATGTTTAGCAGCCAGCGTTAAATGCTAATTTCTGTGCTTTCTCAAGATGGCCAAGGCTTTCTTGATAGGTAAAAAGCCATATGCTGCATATATCTACTGTATTATGGTCATATGATAATGCCGCCTATACTAGTGGGAGAAGCCAACATTTTCATTTCCCCCATCCCTCAGCATAACACACCTATCAGCTCATGGACACACATTTGAAACACACTCCCAGCAGTCCCTGTATCTTGGCTCCATGACCATTCCTGTCAGGGTTTTCCCTTTGACTGAACAAATGCATCAGCTTGTGTCATGAGACCACATCCCTCGCAGCCAATAAGGAGCATGAGCAGCGCAAGTGCTCCAGGAGATGTGGAAGGAAAATTGGAATCTTGACAAGTGTGATTGACATGCGTATTTGTCCCAAGGTAGTCTTATTTGCAGAGATTTAAAGACGTCTGTAAACCAGCATTCTGCCGAACAGAATCATTGTTCCTCCAGACTAGAAGCACATCACGGCAATTCTGTTGCATGCAAATAATCTTTGGGGAGAGACGAATCCCTTTGAGCATAAAATGACTTCGGCTGAGCTTACACTTTATTTTGGGTCCAAAATAAATAATTTAACAGATGAAGCTATGTCTTTCATTCTCAGACAATCTGTCCATGTCTAGGAACAAAAACACAAGCTTATAAGTCCTCCCTTCCATCCCTGCGACAACGCAGGAGAAGGCTGCTCTGAATTGTATCCGTCTCTTTTGATGGACACAAAAATAAAGTGGATATGAGCCTTGATGGTGAACCATAACCCACGGCCACTTCATAGCAATGGAGGGGGAAAAAACTGTGAATTAAATTCTAACCATAAGTAAAATAGACTTCCACTTGAAAGCATCAGAGTGTAGCTACAGCAGGGCAGGAGAAAGAGATGAATGTGTGTGCGAGAGAGGAGGAATGCACATGAATTCTGAACAGGACCAAAGGCAGGATGAAATTGGCTATACCCATTAACTTCTCAAGAGGTTTTTTTTTTTTTTTCTCTCTCCATATGCAAAAAGGATGGAGCGGTATTACTTCTTCCATAATTCCCATGTTACAATACAGATCGCTACAATAAGATCAAACCAATCTGTTATCCTGGAATGGAATGAAAAAAGGAGCGTCTATTCAGCCAAAACAAAACCAGTGAAAGGAAAAACCTCCTGAAAGGTAATTCAGCACTGTGCTCTGTGTTGATCCACTGTATTAGGATATTTGCTGCAGCAAATATGAAACCTGGAGAATGGTGTTGTAATGGCTGTACTAATTAGCTGTGCTGGAATAGTTGAAGCTTCGTGGCTGTACTTGTTGAAATTCAAATCTACAGTGTATTACATCTGAGATTTCAATAATTCAAAACCTAATGATGTTGATACCTTCTATAAAATCTGTGACGGTCCATCTGCAGAAAATGGTATTTAACTGGAAAGTGTTTCTAGTGCAACCCTGTATTTTGCCACTTGATAACATATTTAGGTACATAATGAGGAAATGTTTTTTTATGAACATATGAACATTAGTGGCAAAATGTTCATACTGCACGTGTCTGAAAAACATACATGTATGACATTTGTTTTCCTCCAATATCCACTCATTGCGACTATACAACATGATTTGGCCCCGGTTAGATATTGGAAAAGGCAACACTGAATTAAATCATGAAACGCGACGTGTTTATTTTTGCAATATTTAGCCGAAGCCACGATCTCTCTCTAAACTAAAAGGTCCAGTGTGTAGAATTTGGTGGAATCTAGCGGAACGGCAGAAATGGATTATAATATTCATAAGTATGTTTTAATTAGTGTATAATCCTGTCAATAATTTGCATGTCGCACCTTAAATAAATAGTCTGGCACATGAGCTCCTGCAAAAGGTGATTTGTTGTGTCTACACCATAGACTGTATATAAGAAGTGGACGTAGTCACTGTGACGCCACCCATTTGTTTGTGGACTACGGTTTTGAAGCCTTGAGCTCGGCATTTTGGCCGTCGCCATCTTGGTTTTTTGGAACCAGAACTGACACGAGATGGTGGAGCTAAGTACAACCGAACGCTGAATAAAACATTTTTAGGCAACCAAAAAGGTTATAATTAACTTTCATGAACTGAAACACACAGTGAAAGGGTTAAAGTTGTAAGACGTAAACACGGACAACTCCCAGACCGGACAACGCCGTGGTAGCGATCTGTCAATCACATGGTAGCCACGCCCTACCCTGCTTTATGGTCTATTTGACTCTAAATGGGACCATAATTTACTAAATGTACATCATGCTGTATTGAAGAAGACTTGAAACTAGCGCTTGAGACCATAAACTCATGTTTACAATGTTTACTGAGGTAATAAATCAAGTGAGAAGTAGGGTCATTTTCACATAGACTTCTATACAATCAGACTTCTTTTTGCAACCAGAGGAGTCGCCCCTTGCTGGCTATTAGAAAGAATGCTAGTTTAAGGCACTTCAGCATTGGCTTTACTTTTCAGAACCAGAGGTTGCTGCCTGGTCTGCACTTGGTTTGGATTTAAACAACAAGAGACAGATTTCATTACCCTTGGACAGAGATAGGCTAGCTGTTTCCCTCCGTTTCCAGTCTTTGTGCTAAGCTAAGCTAACCAGCTGCCGGCAGTAGCTTCAGACCTTATCTTGTCATCTAACTCTCGGCAGGAAAGCACATAAGCATCTTCCCTTAAATGTTGAACTATTCCTTTAATGCGAGCCTAAAGTGTACAAAAACTGTCAAAATAGATTTCATATAAATATTGGATGATAAAATGTGGTGGACAACCATAAGACAAAGTTGGTACAGGAATGACGGAGACTATGTGGGATGTTGAGCAGTCAAACATGCTCCCACAAAGACCTTCAGAAGCCGGGATAATGTTTATCATATTGAATCATAAAGGGATGTTATTACCCAGGTTCCCTATGTGCATGTAAAGATACTACCTGACAGACTATATGTTAAAGGCATGGCACTGACATTTAAAATAAAATATTCTACAATTATCATAATTATTCTAAAATATTATAATGAAAATGCATTTCTGGCCTCGGGCGCCAACAGAAACGGCCCTGCACATAAACTATATTGAACCGATTTCCACTGAATAAATAAACGCATAGAGACCATAAATGAAGTGCATACCATCAATGATTCAAGTAACCTGATACAATCATGTATACACTTCTACATACAAGTGACTATTAACAATGTGACCAAAATTACATGGAGTGTGAAATATGTGGATATGCAGTTTTACCTTTGGGATTGCACAGGCACACTCACTGGCACTCCACCATTACCCTTCACAATCAGCTGCATGTTGGATAATCACTGAGGAGTGTCTACAGTATTTACAATAAGAAGTCAAGTCTTTGCTCATGGAGAAGATGACTTCATCATATTGTTGATTAAACAGGAATAACATGGAAGTATAGTAGGCTTTACTGGTCAATACGTTGATTTATATGGCACTGTGTGTGAGGTAGAGCAGGAGAAAAAAGGGCTGTTCCATCAGGCTGTAGGATATAATGAGTCATTTCCTTGTGCTATGCTGCATCTAAAGAGATCCTCAAACAAGAAATAAACATGATTGCTCCTGTGGTAACTGGAACCTCGGAGCTCCACGATGCCTGGGAGTTTAATCAAGTGGAAAGAGGGTGGACTATGACTGTACTGAAGCGGTCCACTCTCTTGACAGCGCTGGGGTATGCTGCTAATTAAAAAGTTTAATTCCACAACTGCAGCACTGGCATCAGAGCACTCAGAGGTGCGTCCTTGTGAGTCTTGGCGCCGTCTTATCAGGCGTAGGCAGATTCTGCCATGTTGGGAAGGCGCGGGACAGGGAGGCACTGCGGCAGCACACAGGCCCAGCTGGAAGGGATGGCATCCTGCCTACTCGGGGATCTGGCCCACCTTGCTCTTTTCCCATCTCCCCACTGAGTGGAGTCATGGGCTCCCAGTCAGGTGGCAAGAGTCAGGGGCTAAGCTGCCCATGGAGCAGCTGAGAGAGGGAAAGCAGGGCTAAACAAGGGATAAACGCTGGATTTAGACTTTCTGCTACCGGGCTCGGCAGTGGATCCATGTCTCCATTACACACCTCCTGTCACCGGGTCCTTTCGTACGACCGGAGGTTGCAGGTACACTAAAGCCTGCGCTGCAGCACACACTGTTCCCTGTTCCTTCAGAGTCCCACAGCAGCTGAATCAGACACGATACACTGACACAGCCTCCATTACTACACTGTAATATTCAAAAAAAAAAAAGGAGGTATGTGATTTTTTGCTCAGTGCAAAGAAAGGATCCATTTCTTTGATAAGGTGAGGAGTGAATGCACCCCATTGTATGACCTTGCTGGAGGGAAAAGTTTCCTGGATCTATTGATTAGAGCACATTACAACTCGCACAATGAGAAAAGTCCTTGGAAATGGCAAGGCTAATTCTGTTACATGCTTCTAAAAGGCCACGGCTTACGAAGCATCAAGAAAAGATGATTGAAAAAAAAGTCAGTAACAAAAGTGAAATAGTTTAAGAGTGCGCTGGAATAAAAACAATATCTACTGGGACTAATCACCACAGAGCTGGGAGCTACTGCTGACTCGTTCCTCTGCACGGGGACGCATGCAGCCCTGAAAGGATAAGAACGCCGCTCTAAAGATTTATAGGCACATCCCCTCAGCTTTTATTACATAGGGGGTTAAAGTGTCATTTTAATAACACAGAGATATTAGAGCTTGCAAACCTCAGTAAAACTTTGGTTCTGGTTCACAGTTATCTGATTTATCTTATGTATAAATGCTTTGCAGAGGAGACAAAGGATACACGGTTATGCACATGCAGACCTTTGCAGGGATTTTCTCACATGTTGACCAGAGATATTTAAATTTCAAGTGACTACCATAATCTTAATTATTCATTAACAAATTCAAGTAATGCATGCAAATCAGGTTCGGGATTTTGTGCAGTGCGATGAAAGTCATGAAACTACTTCAAACTAAAGTTGTTTAGATTACGACCTGCTGTTGCTTCGACTTTTTCTCCTTAAAATATGCTCTTAATTTACTGCCGCCGAGTCCCGACTGTGGGGCTATGATTTTGATAAATGATGTATTCACCCCATAAACAGGTGCGCTTGGCAATAAATCCTTTTACACTGGGTCAAATCCATAGAGTGTGTGGTGAAACCCGGCGTTACAGAAGGTGGCAGCTGTAGTGTGTTTGCAGCAGGCTGACAGAGCGATAAGTTATTCAGGATGGCTGTTTGTGTTCACCACAGAGAGGGACACATGTTCCTTCATACATGACTCTTTTCTTTTGGCTGCTGTTACCTCTGAGTCCTCTACTCTTACTGGCAGTTATTTGATGAAGTACAGTATATAAATCAATTTTATATCCTGTTAAGTCTTGCACTAGGACACTTTATGAGAGGAGTATAATTTATGGCTTTTGGCCAATTATTGGGACAGGAAGTGAGTGTAAAACTATAAACAGGCTTGTTCATATACACATATTAAATGGATGGACAATTCAGTTTAGTGGGTTGTATTTGAGCTCGTTTTTAGAGGATTTGAAAAGGCCTGTTAAAGTGTTTTTCTGTGTTATGTGGAGAAAATGTGAAGGGTGTTTATCTGGCCCTCTCAGACGATTTACAGGGGACATATCATGAAAAACTCACTTTTTCGGTGCTTGTGCACATACATTTGGGGGTTGGTTCCTACCAACCCCCAAACTGTGAAGTAAATCAGTTTTTGTGGGCTGCCTAGATCAGAAAAACATGTGATTCAACAAGCCGTTCAAATTTGGCTCCCCTTCCTATGTCACGTGCAGGCTCATTAGAATATATCGCCCACAGCTTGAGAACTACCTTTACAAAGGTGCTCCATATTTTTCTTGCAAGCCAATCACAGCAGACTGGGCTTTTGGGTGTTTCATACAGGTATATTCAGACAGACAGGATGAGAAAAATAATGTGTTTTTTTTAACATTCAAGCATGTAGACATGTTCTAGTAGAAACCCCAAAAACAAGTATGAACCTGGAAATGAGCATGATGTGTCCCCTTTGATATGTAATTAGCTACATGGAACACCGCGTGATACAAAAATACAGATGAATTTCATTGTGATTCAAAGCTGATTTAACAGGATTCTATAAGGTCTTTTTTTTCCATCAGTGCCCCATTATTCTGTATTATGCCACCTTTTAAAGCCAATGCCACTAGTATATTTTACATGATTGCTGCAGGTTTTGCATAACACAGTTTTTTAGTTGAGATTTCAGCCAGTGTTGTTACACCCACACACCAACACATAGACCAGAAGCACAAGGACACTGCAGAGACAGAGTTGCTTGAACTTTTAAGATCTATGTTTCACAGACATATCGATTTTTGATAAATTTCACACAGAATTTGGTTCAGATCTGTGGTTCTGTGTCGATGTAGCTGTGTCTCTGACTCTTGTATTGATTTCTTGATAGGTATCAGTTCACCTTTTGCACCTCTGGCTGATATAGATACGGATAAAGCCTAAAATACCAACGCATACAGTATGGAATCCACTCTTCATTACCTTGAATCTTAGCTTTTTGCTCATAAGTCACAGAGATGTTTGAGGACACATTCATGCCTTAATGTTCAAAATTACTTAATTACATATTTATTACGTAATTCCATTATTACGCAGCATATTTCTCGGCACAATTGCTCCATACCGGGTTCTTTGAGTGTGAAGAAAGCCATTCTTACTGCTTGTGAAAAGACTGATGTAACTGCTCCCACTTCGCTGACTGTCCAGTTGACACTTCAATGCAGAGCAGAATTCCATTGAGCCTCAATAGATGAGAAACCTCATTCCTCCTGCTGAATGATTTGATCTGGTCACACACATTTTTCAGCGGGAATTAATCTAAATCAGACAATCTGACTCTTTTCAACATTATTTTTAACAATTTGGTAGAGTGATACTGCCACTGTTAACTTTACTACTACCCTACTGAAGAGCTTAAAAATATGTATTTTCCTATTTTGTACTGAAATCGTTTGAAAAATTTTAAAGGGGACATGTCATGGTTAATTTTTCAGGTTCATATTTGTTTTTTGGGTTTCTACTAGAACACGTTTACGTGCTTTAATGTTAAAAAAACACGTTATTTTTTCTCGTACTGTCTGTCTGAATATACCTGTATTCACCCTCTGTCTGAAGCGCTCCATTTTAGCGCCTGTCTCTTTAAGACCCCTTCCTGAAAAGACCTGGTCAGCTCTGATTGGCTTTAAAATGAGATAAAAAAAATAATGGCTCCGTCAACAAGCCTCCATTGTAATTTATCATACCATGTTTTTCTATCTGTCCCAAATAATTATGGCTAACTTTTTCAGACAGCAGTTCAACATTTTTATGATTATTTATTAGTTTTTTCTAGCTTCTTGCTCTGGCAGTTGCTCCTTTCAAACCCTAATCTGTCCACACTAATGTAAACACTATTTGTTTGGCATTTTGCAAAAAGGCCGAAAATATCAAGCAGTCGACCTCACCAATTAGCCCTCATTAGGCCGGTCCCCAACCAGTGTGAATTCCTGCTGAGAATGCCTCACCCACAGCAGGCATAAATCTTCATGTATGATCGATAATCAATGACATCCTTTAGCACAATTTATGAGGCACATTATCTACCCTATCTGAATGCTGGCACGGAGCTGGAGTAACATTTGCTGTATTGGTCATCATGCATCAAACGTTTCCTCTTCAAGGATGGGCGTTTGCACCAGGTTGGGGCATGCTCAAGAGAACAGATAAGTTAAATCCTCGCGGTGGTGGCTCATCCTCTTTACTCAGAAATAGAAGCAACATTAGAAGCGCCAATTGGCTGATGAGAGTCCTCTGTGTATGGTAATGATGGCACTACAGTGCTAATTGCTTGTTCAAGTAAGCCCAAAACACACTGGAGAAACTGTCCAAGAGCGATAAAAACAGGAAAGCAGCACCAATCACCAATCTGGGCCCGTCTATGGAGGCTCATAGCAGACCCTCACTAAACTTGGAATCCTGATGTGAATATTAGATGTGTGCTGGATTTGTGCAGATACTTTATGGATTTTTATGGACATGGAAGTCTGTGTTTGTACAGAAAGCTAAAACCTTCTTGGTGCCACAGCCTTACAGTCATCACTGTAAGAAACACTGTACAGACTGAATTTAAACTTGAAACCAAATTCTACAAAAGGTCTGAAAGCGTTGTTTTCCTTCCGCATCCTCTTCAGGAACGGAGTAATTTTCAAAGTTTTCTCTGATATGTATGATGGATTACTTACTCAGTATTTTATGATTAATAGTTTACTTTTGCTTATTTTGCTAAATCCCCTCAGCTGCTAATGGAGTCAGTAATGGGCCAGTTTTCAGAACCGTAGAAAAAACACTGTGCTATTTTTGAAGCAGAATTGTAAAAATTAAGTCATGTAATAGTAGGTCTTTGGTATATGTTAATTTTCTTTTTTTAAGTAATCTACTGCACAATTGTGATTTAGTCTGCAATTTACTGTGCATCCTCTCACAAAACAACAACAACACAGAGATTCTAACCTTTCAGAAAATGTTTCACTTCACTTGCACTTTTGTCTAAATCAAAGGCCAATTACCTTTATTTTATTTTTGAATAACTTGATAAAGTGCAGTTACATGTTCAAAAAACACATTATTTTTCTCATACTGTCTGTCTGAATACACCTGTATTCACTGTCTGTCTTTACCGCCTGTCTCTTTAAGACCCTGTCCCCAAAAAGCAGTCTGCTCTGATTGGCTGGGAAGAAAAATATGGTGCACCTTTGTAAATGTAGTTCTCAAGCTGTGGGTGGTATATTCTAATGAGCCTGAATGTGAAGTGGAGCCAAATCTGAATGGCTTGTTGAATCACATGTTTTCTGATAGGCAGCCCACAAAAAAACTGACTGGGTTGTCTTATTTCACAGCTTTTGGGTTGTAGGCACTGCAGATACCCACATGTATGAGCACAAGCACTGAAAAAGTGAGTTTTTCATGATATTCCCCTTTAACTCCCATCACAGCAGCGGCTGAATAAGAGGGGGCGTGCGTTGCCGGCTACATAAAAGAGCTCATATTTCCTTTTTTTCCCTTTGACTGTCACTGATGTTTGACCATGTCAGACATTTGCCGGGATAATCACAACATCCTTGGATGATTCTTTGCCTAACCTACAGAAAAGTACCAACAAAAAGCATTTACTATGCTATTTTCAAGGACAGAGAGTTTGCAACTAAATGTTCAAGATTCAGCATCGGCATAAACACGCGCTTACAGTCTTGTTCGACTACTACCCATGACCTCCAGTGAACAACCATACAGTACTTTCAGTAGCAAAGGCTCCAGGCAAGCCTGAGTGAATCCAGACTGTATTTTTTCACTTCATGCCTTCAAGGTTCTTTAATTCACATCACAAAACTCAATGGAACTTTCTTTCCTCGTGGTTTCTTTCCTCCAGAGCATTACACAAAGTAACAGCAAAGTAATCAGACACACAATCCCTATTCTTTCTAAAGATCACCAAGCCTGAATATGCGGAAAGGACAAATATCCACAGTCAACACAAGCTTCCAGCGCAATAACACAGAGACATCAATCATCGGATTGTTGAGAAGCGACTGATCGAGCATTTTGAGTATATGTAAGCGCTTCCAAGATGCCTTTGGGTTACATTCCCCATAGTCTATCATATCCATCAAAATGTGGAGCAGGTGTTACTGCGACAGGCCCAAATTTATGAATCGCATTTTATGAGATTACTGGTCTCATTCAACTACACCAATGTCAAATGGTTGCAAACATCTGTAACTGATCATAATTTCACTTCCATTAAGTCCACATTAGCCGGAGCATCACAGACAGAGAAGAGAGATGCAGTATAATGCATCATTTAGAAGCAAACAAACAAACGTGGGCTGAATGAATTTTTATATCAGTGTCTGGTATCTGAAAACAGTGGTTCCACTCGTGATTATTTTTAACCATTTAACCATCAACTTTGACAACAGGAAATGTGTCTCCCCCCCACCTGAACGCATCACTCTGAGGTGGACGGTCTGTACAGGACAATGGCAGATATGAAATGAAGGCGTTTGTTTGGCTCAGGGGCCCTAAAACACAAGAGCACACTTATTATTATTCATGTAAGCATGTCATCCTCCTGTCTAATGAGCCTTTCACCGTGAGTTTTAATGAAACAGCTTGCATTAACACAGGCAAAATGAGCAGCCGAGAGCTTCCATGTCTATGCAGCAAGATGAAAGCAGATGCTCGGCAACCCAAACACCAGCGTAACAGACCTACGGAGAAACAGAGGGGACTTTGAGTCAGCGTCATTCTCATCAGCTCATTGACTCCATTAGAAAAATCCTGAGTTCCCCTTGGTCAAACATCATCATTTGAGAACAACGCCTAACTGAGCCATGACCAACTGACCATGAATGAACCCTCAGATTGATTTTTTTTTTCTCTCCCATAAACACGGTGATGATAAACAGGTTCTTCTCTGGCTAATAAACCTGCAGTCAAAGTGAATGTCAACTATCACACATATTAAAAAGGTGGTGTGAACACATCCATGCTCATTTTGAGCAATCATCTGCGAAGCTAAGACACAAGGGGTTTTCAGGAAATACAGCACTTATTACATGTTATTATAAGCAATTTGGTTTGGTAATTGATGGGTTGGTTGTTCTGTTGAGAAGAAGCAGAAAATACTGGCTGACTTGTGAGATCAAAACAGATTATTAAAAAACACTTTACTAGTTCTCCTTTAAATATGTCCATCTAAAATATATGTGATATGCAGTCCACATGTACAAGTCTATAAAATAACTATTTCCTTCAGTAATCTGTGAGCATGACTGTGCATGTGTGTGTGTGTGTGTGTGTGTGTGTGTGTGTGTGTGTGTGTATGAGAGTGTATAAGAGGAAACTAGAAATGAGCAATTATCTGAATAGTACAATTTCTCAAAAATGTCATCTAGAAATGACCAACATTGTATTAATTATTTAATATGAACTTCATATGATTCATTTTTTTTTTACCAGTGGGCACAGGAACCAGCCTGAAGCACACAGTGGCTCTTTTCAGGAATACTCATGTAACATGTAAAACCAAATGTGATTTTGGTTTAGAGACTAAACAAATTACAATCAGACATTTAAAAAAAGATTAAAACAGTGACATTCCTCTGTGTGTGTTTGAGTGCCACTGTGTGTGTGTGTTAAAGGTCTAAACTTCAGCTAACTTGATATATGACAGACAGACCTGTTCAATTAATTCAGTTCAGTATATAATAATACACACCTATGACTCAGAAACCAGGTAAAAACTAAATAACTACTAGGTTCATACGCAATTTTATGGTCTCAGACTCAACACAAAATTATAGAACTTCATTCAGCTAGTGACAGTCTCTTAAAGGACCATCCCACAGTTTGATCTATTTCTACAATCCATATGTGCATCACTAACCACTTCCCAAAACGGTTTTTCAAGTTTTTGAATGGATTTCCTCACAGTTCCAGGCAGCCATAATTCATGTCACTATATGCTAAATAAAAAAAAATAACTTGCAGGATTTGCTGGAGTAAAATAATCCATCACACATAATCTAATCCACAGTGAACCAAAAACGGGTTGATTTTTATCAGAATAAAAAAAAAAGTATCTTATGATAATGAAATGTGGCTGAAAGTACAGAGTGAAAAGTTTGCTTTACCATGTAGGCAGAAATCACTTCGATTGATTACCTATCAGTCTCTTGCTAATTGATTTTCTTACCTCCAAGAAAATAATGAAGACCTGTGAATATGTGGAAAGTAATAAAAATGCATACAGGCATTCGTTGGAAAATGCTAAACAGCAGCTTTAAGTATGCATGATTTTGTAATAAACCGGGCTGGAACAGAACACTGCTGAACTCACCGGTACCAGTCGAACCCCCTCTCGTAGTTCCTGTCAAAGAAATGTGGCTCATTCCCGACGGCTCTGACGTCCGGGTGCACCCTGAGAGCCTCCAGAAGGGCTCTGGTCCCCCCTTTCTTCACCCCGATGATGATGGCTTGGGGAAGTTTCTTCTCTCCATAATCCATGGTGCAGTTCACCCTGAGTTCGCTGTCCGTGGTGCTGAATTCCTGGCGCTCCCTCTCCAGCGCGGTGGTGCGATACGCCGCCGCCGATTTAGTTGGAGACGCCTGCGTCCTAATCCACTCCACCGTCCTTTGTTCGGCCTCGGCATGATCCTTCACGGCGGAAACCGCGGTGGTTCTCTCCGCCTCGGTGAATTCGGTAAAGCCCTGGGAAGCGGAGTAAAGTTTCTCCCTCAATGTCGCAAAAGTTGTCTCCTCCGTCACCAGCCTCCCCTGATACGCGTAGTTCTCTTGCAGCGGGAACTGCAGCGAGTTGTAGCAGCTCATCAAGCTGTAGAACAAGTAGGTGACAGAGAGGGAGAGGGTGAACATGAATAAGATTTTCCGGGGCACTTTAGAGGTGAAAACCGAAGTGCTGGACCAAAATGCCATCTCTGATAGCAGTGATCCTCTCAAAGAAGTGGCCAGACATGTTTCCACCCCGAGTCTTGCATGGACAAAATCAACAGCAATAATCAGTCACTATCAGCCCGCTGCTCCAGCTTTAAAAAAGCGCGAAGCTGGACCAAACCAACCTAATCCAACCAAATCGCATATTTATAAGGATAGCAGGGGAAATGTATCGTTAAAATTCCGGAAGAATATCGCGTCCCCCTCTTTTTTTTTTTTTTTTTCTTTTTTTCTTGAGTATCGATTTCTTATTCCAAGGCTGACAGACAATGTCACAATTTATTGGACTGAACTTGCAGATTTGAGAGGCTGGAGGTCTGGCGTCCTTCCAAATGAGCAGCCTGGCTTGAACTGGACAGAATATGATGGACCGGATCCTGGCATTTTATAACAAAGAGGGGAAAAGGACCAAAAAATGAACAGCAGAGTGTTTAAAGTAGGCTTCTTCTCATCAGCCGCTCAGCCCGAAGTCCAGTCCAGTCTGCGATACAAGAGTGGAATCACATCCATCCAGGCAACCTCACATCCATCGTATCTTTCCAACAAGAGGCGAATCCTCTCTCTATTTCTCTCACTTTGCGCAGCAGAAAGTCCGCAGCCTTTTTTGCACAAAAAGCGTCCACTCTTCCCGCTGACTGCCAGGCTGCTGCTCACCGTCCTTGCGCCTTCTTCACATTGGTAGCATCCAACGATGTGCGCATCGGCTGAGTGAGCTCATCTGAACTGAAGCACCGTAGAGCCACACAGCACACAACTAGTGTGTACACCCACTTTTTTGTTCCTCTATCCGTGCACAAGTAGGGCTATAAACGTCAGATTTCCTCTTCTGAAATAGTTGCGTGGAAATCTGCTTCTCCTCATTCACGTGACTGCTGCTCACAGAGACTTACAGGGCTGGAATATGAGCTTATTACACTGTGCATTGTTTCGTAAAGTTCACTATTAAAGTCCATCTCGGGAAGAGTATTTTGATAGAGATTAGATTTTACAGAAAGCTCATGTCTGCACCCTGCTGGTTTTCTGTGGAGCAATGCATAAGTTAATTTCCCCCAAAAAGAAGTTTATTCTAATAAATATAAAAGAGGTTTATGTATAATGAGAAACAGTGTGTTTTAAATTAAAACGATGAGTCACGCGGGGTGTATATATTAAAAAAAAATGCAATATGCATAAAATGCAAGAGAGCACAAGCAGAAAACAATCCATGTTCTGCATTATGCTGCTTAGGCGTATTATACACTGAATTTATTATACATGGCTGCAGACTATAATTACTGATGAGAATATCCACTAGACCTTAACTTGTACACTTTTTTTGTCGCAATATGAGGATTTAAAATTGCACGCCACTGAAATGTCTCCCTGTATTAGAGGATCTCATTCATCACACACCTCCAACACACCAGGAGAGCCAACGTCACACTAAGCACCGGCTCTCTAATAATTTGCAATGCCTGCCGCTCTGAACAGCAGCAAAGCAGTGTTATAAATATTTCTGAACTTAAAATATATGTATATGTCCCTTGAGCCAAATTTGTCTCTTCTAAATGTCTGCAGCCGGCTCAGCGTGCAAACCAGGGGTGACACAAAGTCATTTCATTATAGAGTGTTGCGGTGTTACTAAAGGACAATTCTTTTGCATTCAGACTGTGCATTTCCACCGAATCAGAAAATCTATGTCATCCAATGAGAGCTAAAGTACAGAGAGAAAACACATCTTCTTATCTCATCAACATATTGTCAAGATTTCTGAACCCAATGGAGATATAGTCTAAACTGTCTAAACTAAAGAATAATAACAAACCAATGTGCCAATGTGAAAAGGGTCACTCATAGTGAGAATTATCACTCAAAGTGCAGCTCCCCGCAGCATTACAGAGCTGTATTTCAGCTCATAGTTTAGCTTTCCGGCCTACAACTTCATACTGTTTTCCTTCACTCTCATTGCGTCGTTTTCAGCTGCTGTTTTAAGCAAAACAGCTCTAAAAAACAACTTTACGCTACCTGCTCAGCACCAAACGGCAAACAGACACAGTTAGCGACTAACTGGTGAAGAGACAGATTTCCCTCAGGAGTTGGTGGAGACCAAAAACAGAGCAAAAAGAGAGGGAATATCAGACCAGAAACACGACTCCAAATGAATGATAATGTTGCTCCATAACTGCTGGATGTGTAAATAAGAAACTATCAAATTTGCCATTTCAACCTAAAGGTCCAGTGTGTAGGATTTAGTGGCATCTAGCCGTGAGGTTGCAGATTGCAACCAACCGATTACCCCTCCGCTCACCCCTTCCTTTCCAAGCGTGTCGGAGAACTACGGTGGCCTTCATGTAATGTAAAACGTGAAAGGCTCTCTCTAGAGCCAGTGTGTGGTTTGTCTGGTCTGTGCTACTTTAGAAACATGGCGGACTCCGTGAAGAGGACCCGCTCCCTATATGAAAGGCTCATTCTAAAGCTGTGTTCACACTACGAGCAATACAGCAATAGGCTACAAGTCATTTTCAATGGAAGCCGGTGACATGAAGCTACAAACTGACGCCCGACACTTTTCGCTGCGTGACGGGCGTGGAACGCTACAAATCAAAGTTGAGCTGGTCTCAACTTTTTTTCAACGCTCCAATGACGCGGTGAAGCGTCAACCAATCATATGGCTTTGATTCACCCTGTTCCGACCTCAACGAGCGCTTGAGCAACACTTCAAGGGCGACTCATCGATAATGTAGCTGGCCACACTTGGACATTTTGTTGCTTTTGTCGCTTGTGGTGTGAACATAGTATAAGGTCACGAAAACACAACGATTAGTAGTTTCAGGTGATTTTGATTTTACGCTAATGAAAACAGTTATGAATGTTATATTCAATTTCTGCCAATTGATCCCCTGAAATTCTACACATTGGCCCTTTAAAAGGTGACGATATGTCAATGTTGTGATCAAAACTGTTGCTTGCTGCCCAACAGTGGCCAAAAAAATAAATAAATCACATTTTGCAGGTTAAAAGAAATACTGAAATTCATTTTTGTCTAATAACCCTGTCTGATTCTCTCATGGCTTAGACAGTTATGGTTATTTTATAACAGGGTAATCTTCCATGATCACTGAATTAACAAACAAAAGTCAGAAATTTAGATTTTTAATGATCAAATATTAGTTTTATGAGTTATCCCATATTTATGAGTTATCTCATAGGCTAGTTATGTCAGATGCTTATGTCTATTAAACAGTATCACGTGTTGCCATGTACTGTATTTGGTGAAAACTGAAATGATCATAATTTGTAATAATCTGTCAGTTCTGATTTTATTCTCAGTGTTATGTCCCAAACACTATGGAATATCATGTTATTGGCAAACTGAACCTGTACATAAGCAATGCAGGTGATTGGGCGAGGGGGAGGAAAGTATTGACAAGTGTTTGGAGCACAATGGTTACTGGGTGTTTGGCAGTCAAGAGAGCGTAGGAGAGCTCAATGGGTTTGTTGAAATTGTTGAATTCGCAAATTGCCACTCGGAGAAGCGGAGAGCTCTCTAACAGCAAACTGCCCCGATTGTAAATTCTCACCGTCATCAGACTTCCTACCTGTCTAAGAGTCACCCTGTCAGAGATTTCTGAGCATGCTCAGACACTCGGGGGCTGTGGAGCAGTTGCAGCAGAACGTGTCAGTGTTAACAACACAAGTGAAGTGTCATTAAGATGGCTGCCGCTACTCAGCGCTGATGATAAATTATTATCAGAGCACAAGAGAAAATATATTGACCCGTTTTATCTTCCCTTTTGTTGTGTCTGTTATCTGAGCCATTCATAAATCGCTCAGACATTGTCTGTCCCCGCGGAAGCTGAGTGCTCAGATTGTGTCTATTTGCATTTACAAACAAGCAGTCGCTCCGGAAAAATGGAGTTTATTGAAGTTGAGTTTAAGTCCTGGCAGCTGCTTTGTGAAGAAGAGAATTTACTGGCTGCGTCAAAAGGCCGACATCAAATGAACATTTTATATTTCACACACGTGCAACAGGTCCTAACAGGATTTAATTGAAGCTAAATATCATAAAACATTGTCTCATTGTTTCAGTAGACATGTTAAACAAGCTAACCACTGCAATCACAATCTACTATCAGTGCTCATCACCACGAGGCTGCGAGCCACACGGAGCACAGTGGCCCTCGTTGCGGCTCGCATTAACATTCACCTCGTGTCTAGATTGTATTCAGATATGAATTATCCATATTACATTTATACCTGGAATTAAAAATGTGTCTTAGCTACACAATGTGTCTGCAGTTCCACTGCAATTATGATTTTCCATCCTGACAATATCCATTCACAGTTAAGGCAGAATTATTCATCTAATTCATTATAAATATCGTCTCACAGGCTTTAGAGGAGGCTGCGGCACTGAGTCCACTTTATTCTACTGCAGCACATGTGTGTGTCTCTTTTATACCCATATGACACATCTGGTCCACCATGTTTTATGCATTCAATGCTGTTGTTTTGGTGTTGGAATACGTTCTATATTACAAAGAGAAGACACATTCAGTCCGCAGTATTCAGTGGAACTACAGCGGGATAGGCAATATTAAAACCCACTTATTTTTTAATAACAATATAATAGGTATCTTACATAACTTGTGCTGTGTATCACCAGGTGCAGATACAATATAAAGCTGACAGCAGCTCCACAGCGTTTATTGGTGGTCAGTGCATTGTTCCTTTTGGGGCTGCAGCCTGGAGGCAGTTAGCAGAGACGAGCTAACGACTAAACTGCATCTTATACAACACCTGCCATCGCTTGTATGGTGAACTACAGAGCACCTTCAGTATGTGATTCATCATCACATGGTGCAACACACTCTATTTTATGCTAGAAAAAAAAAAAAAAAAGACTTTAAAATAATTCCGGTCCAACTTTTGAAGACTCACCACACACAAAGTTCATGTGCTTTTCAGTGCAAAATGCATCGGGCCGCTGGCACTTTCTCGATATAGTTACAGCTCAGGAGCTGCTGCAGCACCTTGAGATTTAGTCTAATATGAAATGACCTGATTGTGAACTCTGCCACAGTCTGAGCCTGTCTGGTGCAGCTGAGATGAACGGGCCATTGTGGGAAGGTTTTGGCAGGTACAGCCGTCCGGACTGCTACAGCGCTCGGTGTAATTTAAGTCAGAGCACTTTGGCCAGTAACACGCCCTGTAGTTCCACTGGGACTGACAGCAGAGATGGTTTATCAGACTGCAATTAGACAGAGGATGTGACCGACCCTCCATCACTTAAAACCCACTATTGAAGGACCTTAAACGATGATGAAAAGGAACTGTACAAAATATCATGAAAGGAGCGAATTTCTCTTCAAATCTACACACTAACAGTAAATCAATATTATCATGACCTGGTAATTTATTGCACATCATTTCAACATCTGTCTACAAAGTCCCAATAAAGTACTCTATATGTTACATTCTTATAAAGGAATATAAGTAAAAACATGCATGCTCGACACTGTATAGTGCTGGCTCAGGTTTAGTATAGAGTCTACAGCTTTGGTGTCTGCATTTAATGAAGATAACAATTCATGAAGAAAATTTCATGAGGAAACGCCTCGAGTAATGCTTGAAGGCATTTTCCTCATGAATGTCTTTGAAGAATTCCTCTGCAGGAAGATTGGAAAAATAAAGATTTCTTATACAGTATTGGGCCATTAGTAGATGGATTGTTAAAAAATGTTTATGTTTTTTTTTACATTTTAATGTAGGACAACATTGTGGAACAGAGAATTTCAAACTACTGAGAAAAGAATGAATTTCAATAGAAACACCAAACAGGAAAGCCACGTTTATTGCGACGAACCACCTTTACATTCAAACGATGAGATGTGAGAATCCCGTGCTTTATCTCTGGGACTGGCAAATGCATTTGGATCAATATCACACAAGCCTCTGCGGGAAAGCATTTGTTTTCTGTTCGCATACCAAATATAATCAGAAATCTGGTTAATGCACATGTGAAAGTATAAAGCTGAGCAACAAAATGCGTAAAGAAAAGACATGAATTCCACGCATCCAGAGACCTGAAGCCTGGGGCCGTGCATATAAATAAAACCTGGGGTTTACGGTATGAACACAAACACGGTGTGCAAATATGTGCCACCCTGCAGCTGCGCACCCTGGGTATGTACTGTACATTTTGATTGGGTGAGTTGGATGACAACAGTGACAGACAGGGTTTGGCTAATGAAAGCAATTAAAAACATATGCCTTATAATGGGCATACTAACATGCTAACTTAACCCCTTTATCTTCGGTATCACACTTAACCAACACTGCCAAACTACTGCACATAGCCACATACACTTACTGTCCATACTGTCCTATTGCATATTCATATGTATACCCCTGTCTATATTGTACATATTGGATCTATAGTATATACACCATACTCATATCATACCTCCACCTGTTTATTCTGTATATAATAGTCTACGGTTAGTATTGTAATTACACTCTGCACTATGTATTTTTATAATTACTTACAGCTGGACTGCTTACTATGTTCATACTGTATATACCTTAGTGTATTCATAGGCTACACACTGTTAATACTGTTCATGCTACTCATACTGTATATATCTTGCGTATTCATACCCCTTGCTGTTTATTCCACGTTCTATTTATTCTATATTTTTATTCTGTATGTACTCTTCAATTTAATGCACTAATTAGATGCTAAACTGCATTTCATTGTCTCAGTACCTACAGTATACTCTGTGCAATGACAATAAAGTGATATTCACTATTGACTAAAATGGCTTTTGTGTTCAGGAAATATACATATATAAATACAGTATTGCTTCTATACATCACTCTGGACACATAAGAACAAAATATAATATAATTTGTGAAACCTTTTCCTATGCAGACTTTGTTGTTTTTGTTTTGTTTTGTTTGTTAGTTTGGCTACAACAGTCAAGTCGGTTATAGTTCAGTTATTGTTGTAAACAATGTGGTGAGTAATGAGTAATGGCAGTGACGGGATGGGAATAAAATGGAGTCAGACTAGAGTTACACTCAGTGTTTTGAGCCCATAATTTAACAGTCTGCTTAGGTCATCACCCTGTTGGAACACAAAATGACGGCCCGATCTAAACGTCCCTGACACATGAAGAGGTCCTCTCCTTTTTTTTTTTTTTTTTTCATCCGGCACTTTCCATAGGACATTGAGGATTTTGGATGCACCATAATTCAATCGAGAGTCAATTGCAAATTTCCTATTGAAAGATTTTTGATGCCGTCAACAACAAATCAGTAAAAAAATCAATGGAGACTAACTGCAGTACATTATACCTAACTGGCTTAAAGTTGAAATGTTTGTTCCTGCTCTGAAATAACTGTCATCATTTTATATTTATGAGTAAAAAGATGCAATGACTGCATGGCACTATTTTGGGTTTCTACTAAAACATGTTTACAGGCTTTAATGTTAAAAAAAACCACGATAAAACATTATTTTTCTCATCCTGTCTGTCTGAATATACCTGTATTCATGCTCCGTTTTAGCGCCTGTCTCCTTAAGACCCCCTCCTGAAAAAGCCCAGTCTGCTCTGATTGGCTTGTGGGAAAAACAGGTGCACCTTTGCAAAGGTAGTTCTCAAGCTGTGGGTGGTTTATTCTAATGAGTCTTCATGTGACATAGGAAGGGGAGAGAAATCTGAACGGCTTGTTGAATCACATGTTTGCTGATTATTTCAAAGTTTTTGGGTTGGTAGACACTCCAGATACCCAAATGTATGAGCACGAGTACTGGAAAAGTGAGTTTTTCATGATTAATCCCCTTTAAATAATGGCAGAGTTTGGCAGGAAAGTGGATTTCTTTGTTGGTCTTACTTTAACAGATTTAATATTGCAGCCTTTGACAAAAAAAAACTTTGCTTTGACAAATTTCAGACACATTTGAGCAAATTTATTTGTCAAAACCTAAATCTAACACACTTATGATCTCCTTCACAGTCAGCAGCGGTTGCTGTTCTGAGTTATGCGCATTTTGTTGACAGAAAGGGATGCTGTGAGAGAGGAGCTGAAGGCCAAACAGGGACAAAGTGAGGCATTTAAATTAATAACAAATTATGGCTAATTGTAGGAGCCGACAGCTATTGAATTAGTTCGCTATTAAGCTTGTTCCTGTGTAATGTACAATTTCACATGATTTATAGTGACGATCATTTGCACTGATGAGATCATTTTGTAAATGAAAAAAGGGGTGTGTGGATGTTTGCCCCCGATGTGTGCACCGGTCTTTATTGGTCATTCTTCGCAAACACTCGCACCCTGACGAACCTTCTGATCCTGCAATGAACACAAACAGGTTTGGAGCACAGTTTTGCAGAACACGCACATATTTCCAGCACTCACACCGGATAGTTACGCTGTCCTCTTGTTGTAATTCTTGCATAGCTGCAAAAACTCCGGAATTCCTGAGTGGGCTGTTTGAAACCAGATAAGTTATTTGTCACTTTGGCCTATTATTGTCGCTAGAAAGCTGTTTTTGAATTGCTGAACTTGCTAGCACAACTCAGCGGGGTCAACTGTCAGGATGACTAATTGATGCTGGGATTGACAGTATTGATTTGTTTGTTCTAACATTACAGATCTCAGTGGAGATGGTTGTAGCCGTGTCCCAATTCAGGAGCCGCTTCTGTCGATATTCACATTTGCAAAACCAAATACATCATAACGGGTCGACAAGGCCTGTCCCATTTCAAAGGCTACTCCGAATGTGGCCAAGACAGGCAGCCATGTTTGGCTCAATTTGAAGGACACGTCATTTGAGGTCCTTTTTAAAGTTGGGATATAGCACACTCAACATATTAGAACTACCAAAGGAGTTTTGTTGGCCTACGAATCAGGACACAGCTTGCATGTCTTATCATGTCACGTTCTCTGTCGAGAAGGCAGTTATGGAATTTCCTGTTGATTTTTATTGAGGAATCATTGTCCTTATCTTTAGGAAAATATTTATGATAACCACTCATCCATTTCTTGTTTCATCTCCGCTTTTGTTTTTTGAGCTTTCCCCTTAGGTTGTGACAAAATGCACACTTACCATAGATCATCCATTTACACTCGCTTGTGATGAATTATATGAAAAATAAAGAGGAAAAAAGAGGAAGCGCGATACGGAGCTATAGCACACACACATCTCGCTTGTTACTAAAAGTTTCAGATTGATTGATGGATCAATGTCATGATATTATTGGTTGAAGTTGGTTAGCTTACGTAAGCACGTGTCATATTTTGTTTTACAGGAAGAAAAGATTATTATATTTTGAGATAAAAATATGAAGGAATTGTTTTTTTAGTGTATATGTATGTAATAATAATGTGAAATTCCCGAAATACCTCATGAAATAAGGAATAATCCCCCAACATTATTGATTATTCATATTCAACATTAATTATTATTAGCTATTCTCAGACGGATATCGCTGTTTGCTGTGTGCAGAGGTGCTTGTGTGTACAGCAGTGTGGCAGCGGCGCTTTGAATAGCTTCGAATGTTTCTCACCGAAGTTTCAAAGCCCGAAAAATGGTATTGGGGACAGCCCTACAAGGATGTGATCTAAAATGGTTAAAAGGCCGTTTTTCATTTCATCTCGACAGATTTTGCTTCCAGCTACATAAAAACTGATGAGTAGTAAAAGACAAATCTACATCTAAAACAATGTTTTTGTTCTCTGTGTTTCCAGGTGTTTTTTTTCCAGGTGTTTTGTTAATAATCATTACATTCAATATTTTTACTCGTTTACTCTCAAAACAATTACCATCAATCATAACTAAATGCCATATCTTCATCTTCATGTGACATGGGGTCATTGGGTGTTTCGGGTCTCTCAACATCAGACACCGTCGCCCAGGCAACCCAGCCGGGGTTGATCAAGCCCCGACTTGCGTCCCAGCAGCAACCACCCACGGATCAGCCCTCTTGATCCAAAGCCACCTGGTGGTTTTCTCTGCAGCTTTGCTCGCGGATTTCAGAGTTGCTACTATAAATATTGTCAGACTGCGTGATATACAATAATGAAAAGTGTATTAATGAATGTAATAATGAATATCTATTTCCTCTATTTCTGTATAAAAAAAGTATTTATAAATATCAACAAGACTTGTAATCTTTCACTATATTTTATATCAATTATGAGTTGGCCCATGATTGATAAAGTTATTATATTTCTCTGCAGTTACTTATGTAATGTGAACGTCAACTGTTACAGACATCCTGTAATTATCAGAAACTACAGTATTACATTTCACATTATGATTCTCAATGCAGATTGCTATTGTTCCTGGAGTTGTGGTGTTTATTATCCCAGTAGTCGTCGCACTCCAAAGTCAGAACAACAAGTCTATTAGTCGATGGCCTAACCGAGGAGAACAAACAAATGGCCCCTGTTTTGAATGGCAATCATGATTCCCATCGCACTTTGCTGCGGCTATATTGTCTTCCCTGTTTTCAAATGGCTGGAGTGTCGATGCTGAGGTGAAATGATAGATACTATCCTTTACTTGATCAATAATCCTGCTTGCCTCCGATGTTGACCAGGCTGCCACACGGCAGACTAATTAGATGATAAAAAGTGATGGATGTGTATTAAATTCGGCTGGCCCTTAAGAGAACTCCTTTGGGCTTTGTCCCATTTTCAGCTGACCTTTTAGGTCCTAACTTTATTATAGGTGGATGCAGTTATACCAATTTGTTGGATGTTTGTGATGCAGCAATTGGCCTATGTTGCATTGATTCACTAGACAAAAAAAAAAAAAAACTTTTTTCCAGAATCCTTTAAAGTATATATACTATAAAGGATTTTGGAAACAGTGATAATGGGTCAATTTTCACATCCCACCTATATGAATAAAACAAAGCAGAAATACCCATTGATCCTCACTTCAAAACACAAGATAATGAGATTTCACAAATTTGCTCCCAGATAAGTCACAGTGGCTTTGCTGCAAGAAAAGGGACAAATTATCCCTACTGGAGATTGTTGTGCCAGGAAATCCAATAACCTCTATGAGCGGGTCGTATGTTCAATAGCATCCTATGAGGACGTGAGGACCAGTCGACCATTACTGGAGGGAAAATGAAGAAGGTGTAAATCAAGGCGGCGGCTTGGAGTTCACGTGGATCGTGTATTCCCAACACGATCAGTGAGAGGCCGCTGGAATGCCCTTACACAGGAATATTTTAATATGGCCTATTTTACTATCAAGGTATGGTACATTTAGAATATTTTAAGCATATTTAGTGTAGTTAAAAATGGATGTCTTGAAGCCATATAGTTAATATCTCTCAGGGGGAAAAAAGCAAGATTTTTTCCAACAGCACAAAATGACCACTACTCTGTTTTGGAGCAAAAACTCATTTCAAGTCTCTCCCAATCTCCTCCTCTCATCTCCTCCACACACTTTCTCAGCTGCTCAGTGACAAAAACTAAAACACTTTTTTCTCAAGCCAAAGGGCTAAACCCAAAACAGTGTTGTTATTACTACAGTAATTTGCATTATGAATATCTAAAATGTAATACGCTCTGTCAGTGGGTTCTGCCTCTTAAATATGAAGAAACCAACTACTTTGATATGACCTTGAATGTTCCCTAAAAGATAAGGAATTTTGTAGATGTGGATGTCATTTTTATGTGGGATGGTTTTTCTCTTTGTGGCGTCTAATCAAACAGTTTGCAGAGGATTTGGTGTTTTTCTCCCATTTCCTCATATTGTTTACTCTTGCATTTTGATCCCATTTTCTGTTTTCCTCATCCTCCCATTGTGCCAGTGTGCTATCTTTAGGGTGTTGATGTTAGACTGATGCAACGCTTTGCCTGCTGTGCTTTTTTTTTTTCTTTAAACATGTCTGAGCACGGCCAACTAAAGTGATACGATCAGAGCAGTGGTGCAATTGTTCTGGTCGGAGCATCATCACAGGAAAAAAAAGTCTTGAACTAGTTTCACTTTCCTCTAATGACCTATCAGTGGAAAATGTCGTGAATTGATGACATCCATTTGCCCTTTCCATAACGTGTGCTTTGGAAGTCAGTCCCGGCTATAATGTCCTCCGCGGAGTTGCTGTGAAGTTGGTGACGCCCGAGCCGGAGCGAGCTGCGGGCCGTCTCCTGAGTCGTTGTTCCCTGAGTTAGCAAGACGTCCCCCGGTGCCTCCCAGGTGTGGCTCCCTCAGCATAATTAAGGTGGGATCTGCCAGGGCTTCTGGGCCAGGGTCATTCATCAACTGGATCACCCGCAAGATTAATGTGCACTTGCTGCAGCGCTCCAATGGATTGCTGCCACTTGCCGAGATCATTAGCGCTGGCCTCCGTATGACTGCAGAGGGCTCCGCTCACTGGATGGGGAGATTTGCAGCTTTGCATACTAAATGAATAGTCCATCATTGCCTAATTAAGGGATTATTGGAGACACTTGTGTCCAGTCCCCCGGACAGTAAACCATAACTGAAGGGCAAACTAGATAGATTAGCTCCACCTGCTTAGTAGCAAAGTGCAAAGTAATGAAACTGCTGACAAAAGTAAGCTCAAAGGAGAACGAGGGGGGAGTGCGTCATTACACAACATGTAAATCCCAATGGGACTCAGATACGCTGTTTAATAACAGAGTCGAGATTGCAACATTTTACCATCCAAGCACAGTTTGGCTAACGTTGATCCTGCTGGTAATCGTGCGCCGCCACTTTAAGAAAGAGACAGAGTTTGAATACGAGAGTGTTGCATTCCATCACACAGTATAGTGTTTCTAGCATCAATACTAATCTGATGATTGCATAACATTATCAACATTTTATTAACTGACGGACCATCTGGACTGCATCAGCATCTTAATTTCAATTTTCTAATCAAACAGTTTGTAGCCAGTATTCAAGTCCAAAATTCCCTCTTTTATGTATGCTTTCAGTCTCTACCAACTCCCGAGGGAAATATCTGGCTTTTTAGCTGCTAAATGCTCCACTATGGGGGCGGTTGGGGCTCAGGAGGTAGAGTGTGTCGTCCACTAATGGGAAGATCGGCGGTTCGATCCCCTGCTCCTCCAGTCCGCATGTCGAAGTGTCCCCAAATTGCTCCCGAAGGCTGTGCCATCGGTGTGTGAGTGTTTGTGAATGAGCATTGGTTTACATCCTGATGAGCAGGTGCTGCCCTTCATGGCATCAGTGTATGAATCTATGTGTGAATGGGTAATTGTTGGCATGTACAAAAAGCCAATGGGATTTTTCTATTGGATTTTGGAATATTGCAGAAAATAAGCTCTGTGGCAAACAAACGTTTATGATACTTACATGTTTTGTTCAGCAAGATAATCTCCACAAATGAACACCACTTTTATGATTTTTGAAGTGTGAATGCAATCGAATGCAGCAGTAAAAAGCTATAACATTAGGCTATAAACAAACTACACCACGGTAACATGAGCGCGAGTATATACAACGAGGCTGTAAAGGCGGACGAGTCTGCGTGATGACGTTTAATAGTCTAATTTAGCCACTTGTTAGCTACAGCCTTTTTTAAGTCACATAAAAGCTTCAGAAATGACGAGCGGGATATTCATTGATTTGTTTTATATCGTAGAACAAAATGTTAACAACAGACCTTATTTCAGGCATCTAACTAAAAACCCATCGACTTCCAGACAAGGGAACCGGAAGTGCTAAAATAAAAACTAATTTCTGGGTTTTAAGACTCATTCTTACAGCACTCTATTGTCATACATTGTTTTTACATTGTAATTTGATACATTGTTATTATAAAAAAAATCGATAATAACTTTTAATTTAACTTCTAATTTTTAATTATCCTCCTACTGTATTTTCTGAAGATTTTATCCTCATACGACAGCTCGTTAATTATTTAATATTTAAAGCTGCATCAAGTCATCTCTGAGGGTACAGAAAGATCAGAAACAAACACTGATATACTATTTTATATCTCTAGTCAACAAATTAACCCTTATCTCTGATTTGATCGCTGCTAAGGAAAATATTACATGTCTTTACCAGCCTTTATTCCCCTCATACAGTATCGCTGTGGTATCATGCTGTGCAATAGTTTGTCTGATTTCGCTCGCTGGAATTAGGATAATGACAGCGTGGAGACTAAACCTACTGTCTATGTGCAGCCTGGAAACAAACACATACAAGCAGCTAAAGCACGCATAGTGCTGCAGAGTTGGGTTTATATTGCTTCAAGGTTACAATCCCATTATATTACATTTATTTAGCAGATACTTTTATCCAAAGAGACTTCAACCTCAATAGGAACAACAGCTACATGTCGTCAAAAATGCAAAATGATTATCATTTTCTGGCAACAACACACTTGCATACAAAATTGTTTTAATATATCCAAATGGGCAGAAACGAGAGGAGCCTCCACTTGTTGTGTAAACCATTATACAGTTTCACAGTGAGAGGAGAGGGGAGGGCTGAGCACGGCTTTTCTGGCTGTAAGCCCTCCCTGTATATGAGGCTTGTTTTTCATTGACTGTGTCAGGAATCAAGAGGGCTAATCCCTCAGAGACTTCAGATGAAAGTTTCAAAAGAAATAATGAAAGGCGTACTGCCTGAGGGTGCATATCGGGGTGAACGTACAGCAAGCTGGAGAGAACAGCAGCGGCGCACGACAAGCAGCAAAGGAAGAACATAACAGCTTCCCTTGCTGCCACCCCCACCAGTCTAACTATAAATCACATATTCTGTCTCCAAGACATAAACAAATACGCAGCAGAGCACATCAGAAACTTGGCACAGCATGAATACTTATAAAATGTAACATTTCGCAGCTTGTACTTTTAAAATATCTGAATGATCCGTAAAAATGACGAGACTTTATAAAAGGGAACAAGAGGCCACAGTTTTTTTTTTTTTTTCTATTGGCTTTATATCAAAATGTCTTCTTCCAGTATTAAGACGTCTTCCAACATGAAGCATTTGCATATTTTGTGACTAAGATATGTGTAATTACAAGGATGTGCTCTATACGATTCAAAGCCATTCAATCTGATCTGGCAGCAATGTTTGGAAAAGGTCCTCTCTGTGTGGTTGTGTGGTTGTGTGTGTGTGTGTGTGTGTGTGTGTGTGTGTGTGTGTGTGTGTGTGTGTGCGTTCATTTCTCTGTGCCTGTGTGTGTGTGTGTGTGTGTGTGTTTGCGTTCATTTCTCTGTGCCTGTGTGTGTGTGTGTGTGTGTTTGCGTTCATTTCTCTGTGCCTGTGTGGGTGCATGGGTGAGTGCCATGTGGAATCTGTCCACATTGTTAGTTAGGTAGGTAGATATGAAATGTTGGCTCCACACTCTGTGGAACAATGTACAAACATGTAACCTGATATATAATTTTGCTAATTTTGAGAGTGAATTTAAAAAGCTGGATAAATAGGTGGATCTGGTGGACAAATCTCCTTTTCCTCACTGTTAGACCTTTTAGCTGACTCTTTGTTCAGGCTGTTCTCATACACTGTTTCTAGCTATAGCCTACCTACGAAATATTGCTCTATAATTTTCACGTAATGCACACCAAACGCACATAATCATGAGCAAGGACAGGTGGCGTGATATAAAGAGCGACAAAGTCAGCGTAGGGAGGAGGTCGGGATGGATGGGTGGGTCCAAAAACTATACGGACTTTCACCCAGGAGACTGCTGTTCATGTCCCGTGTGAAACCAGAAGTCAACTTTGATTTATTTATTACTTAACTTCCATACTTAAAGGTTCTCTGTACGATATCCAGAGCATTAATATAGCAGCAAACAGCTATGTTGTAATCCAATTGCTTCTCTGTGCTTTGTTTACCAAGCAGAGCCGGCCCATGTGAGTGCATCTGATTTCTTGTCCCATTGGCTAGCTCACGGCCGCCGCTCTGCACTGCTCTCATACGGCGGTCACCGCTGAGAACGTCGTCCCGACTGATGGCGTCGTCGCGGAACTGTAGCGCCCGCCCTCCGCTTCCCCCCCCGGGTTAACACTGTCAGCATTGTTGTCGTTGTTTGTACTGTTAGTGCTGGTTAGTTGCTAGCCGCTGGCTCAGCTGTCGCCATGTTGAGAGCCGTGTGGAGGCAATCCCTCAATCGTAGATGTTCTCTGAATATCGTATTGAGAACCTTTAAGGGATGCCACTTCCGTAGTTATTTTAACCCACACGTTGACTTTTTTTGTCAACCACGATCTTTTCCGAAACCTAACCAAGTAGTTTTGTTGCCTAAACACCGCAGGGGCTTGCGCAGGTTCACTTATCACTCACGTTGCTGGACTTTCGTAGAAAAACGCACAAAAAAAGAACAAAACTCTGTATGAGGATACGTACGGATACGTTGCCTTGTTGATGCACACATGGGATTCTTTACTAAACTGACCTTTGCTTAATTTTTAGGTTGACATTCCAGCAAGTGGGAGTGGCACCATATGTTTCTATCATCCCTTTGAGTTGAATAAAACGGCCCACCAAGAGATGAGTCAGTGTCAGACGTTACCAATTTCGCCTCGCCATTACCTCCAGTGGGCTTTGTGATGTGTTTCACAAACAAATCATTCTTGTGCCCTCAACTCCTTCAGCAGATGCGACATGTAGACTCTGACCTGGGGGCTTGAGCTGCATAGAGTGTGCACCGTACCTCTGAAACGACCAAATTAGAATGCCATACTGTTCACGAACCATGTGCAGTGAATGGAGAACACCCCTAATAGTGCTGGCAGAGAAATACATCTGCATTCTGCTGGTCATGCATATGTAAATCTCTTTCCCCCCTCCACATAGTGATGATTTGTAGGTAGGGCCAGGCAACTTGGCCAATAACCCTCGCAATTATTAATGTGCAAATAAGATTTTTTGAAAGATGCTGTTAAGTCAAATTTCCTTATGCAGTGAGATCAGTTTGGCTGTTCATAATGGTTGGTATCACCGCTGCCAGCCACAGGCAGAGCAGGCAAGCCATAGAATCTTAAAGCATTACTCATAATTGACCTTCTTATAAAACATCCATTCAGCTTGATTTAGATTACTGTGTTCACAATAATTACAAAATAATTAAATGAGGGTTGAAACTTAGTTATACTGTTGTTCCTACCTCTCGAATTAAATTCCTTTTTTTATGGCAACAGAGATGAACACTGTGCATTCGGCTCACTCCATATAATTTACCCTCTAGCCCAGTATTCAGCACACAGCCAGCTTGTTAAGTACAATGGTGATATGCTTTCTGCTGGGAACAGGTGCAGTGTGACTGGTCAAATCAGCTGCTTCCAATCAAACGCTTCTATAACAGCATCTAACTAAGCAAGGAATCTCTGCCTGTCTGTACGTATGTGTTTGTGTGTGTCCTTCGCACATCTCGAGGATCATCCATCTGATCTTCTTCTCATTTGGCGAGTGTATTGCTGGGGAGGGAGTTTCGAAGTTGGTGCAACTTGGCCTTTACAGGCCGTGGCTCATTGACTGCTGTTCACTTTTTCTGCTGGATGCTGGATATAATGTCACAACCAAACTCTTCTTCACTTCCCTGGAGACAACGAGCAGTTCTCGACAACGCTGCAAGCAGCACTTCTGAGGGCCAAGCAGCCGGAGCGCTCCGAACGGGCACTGCACTAGCACTGTATAACTTTATGAATACTTAGGACTCTTAACCTTAAGATTTCTTTACCCCAGAGCACCCTACTGTCACAGTTTAGTAAACTACACATTATATATGTATATATATATATATAGGTATTTTTAGACAGTGTGCATGTTTTTGCTGGCACGTCTAATGCAACAAGCTAAAGATGCTCTCAAGATATTTTGAGTCGGCTCTAGGTCTCAGCCTGCTGGTCTAGTTTTCATCTACTTGATGCATTGGCACAAATTTTAGTAGCCTATATTAGACACTTAGACATTCAAGGTTCCCAGACGATAGATCCTAATGACTTTGACTGTCATTGAACGCCTCAGGGTCCCCCTAAGCCTGTTGCTCCCGCGACCTGGCACCGGATAAACCGAAGCAAATGGATGGATGGATGGATGGATAGATGGATGGACTTTGACTGTGAGCTACTTTTTCTCTAGTGCCACCATGAGTTTGACATTTGACAGTCCATCCAACTATTGGATCCAACTATTGAATGGACGGACAAAACGTTTGACTCTATGTTCCCCACAGGATGCATTGTAACTACTTTGGTCATCCCCCGAATAGCAGCAAAACTAATGACATTCCGATCCTCAACTCTAGCTCGTGTTTAGTGCTATATAGCAAATTTTAGCATGCTAACGCGCTAAAGTGCAACCTCAGTCCTCCACCTGTGTCTATGCAGGACACGCTTAGGCACAGTATTGAGTGTAGTGTGTTTACGCACATATAGCACAAGTTAAACGCGAGCCATTACGTGGCCTGTGTAGACGGCTCTATTGATTAAAATAGGAGCATATCTGTTCTGTTCATAGGTTGTATATAAAGATTGACGACGCGTCTCCACTTCCTCCCACTGTACAGAAGTAAAGACAAAATATCCCGGATACGAGAACTGCCGTCTTGAGATTTTGACGTCATTTGGAGCCAGAGTCTGCGCAGTAGTGGTCGGGCGGTGGAGCCGCGGTATCGAGGTCACGAACCAATCACGAGCCGAGCACGGCCGCAGCTTGTCAGCGAGAGAGACTCACAGCTGCCAATCATGACGTCTCACCCCCTTTTTTTTATAGCATCAAATAACTAATAAAAACCAACTTATTTTGGGGGTTTATGACCTATACTGCAGCCAGCCACTAGAGGGTGATTGACATATTTTGGCTTCACTTTGGGGAGCTGTCATGTCGTCCATCTTTATATAAAGTTTATGGTTCGGTCAGACACGTTTGAGACGGATGACTGAAAACCGCTGTTGAAATGTTGTGTGTGGAGACATGCCACCAGTCTTAATATGGTTAGTTTACTTTTTCAGATATTGGTAAACAAAAAAACAAGCATTATAAATAAATATACTGATAATCCACAGTTTAATGTCTGCTTACATAGTTCAATGGAACATTCCCGGAGAACTGTCACAGAAATTGCATATCTCCTGACTACAAGTCAGCGTGTCAGTGCTTTCTGGCAGACGGAGATCAGCTGTGAGGAGCGCTGCACATTTTCATGCACAGAAAGAATAGTGGAGGCAGCTGTCTCTGATTCTCCACCTGATTTACCAATAACTGACATGCAGAGCCGGTTCCCACAATTGTTCTGCTCTGCTGGGCTGGGATTTAGTTTCACACATTGCATCAGATGTCAGAAAAACAAGAGGGTCAGTGTTTATTGCAGGCATCAGAAAGAATTCAGATTCAAGTCTCCCCTTGGGTGCCTTCAACCCAACCTGAATCTTTTCTTCCTCAACACCCTCTCCTCCTTTTCACAGCCAATTCCTCCATGTAATACAGCATTACTGAGCATGAAATACACAAAGTTACAGGTACTTTCTCTGGGATGAATCTCCCTCTATCTGAACCGCCTCAGACATATTAATTAAGGTTGAAAGTGCAAATCCCTGTGCTCTGTTTTCTTTCAACATACTGGTTACGACTGATGGGTGATGAAGCTTTAACTGTGGCAGCCCTGACACAGTGTGATAGAACAACCGTCATCAAAGTATCAGTTCAGCCAATGGTTAAACTGTTGTTAAACCCTATTCTAATTAATTAGCTCTTCACTGTGTCTGACATGTTCTCTTTTTTCCCCGACTTACCTTTTTAAGCTTTTAACCACATGAGCTCTAACCCTTATGTCTTCATTACGCTGGCATTTGAAATGACCTTTCTTTCACATGGTGTAGTGACTTTAAAGGGAGGGTTAGTAATGTTCTCCGGGATTTTTGATTGGATCATTTTTAAAATCTGGCGTACTCTTGCTAGTTTCTCAACATTACCAACCCTAGCATAGGGCTCTATTCAACTGCGGAGTCGACGGACAACTCAGGGAGATCTCAGGGATATGAATTCCCCTAGCTTTAAAGTAGACATTTCTTGAGTGAAAAAATGCACATTGCGGTTTTCGTGGCATGTTTGCACCGCAGTTTGTAACGCAGTTTGTACCACGTAAGTCATGTTTGTGTTGGGAGAGACCGCCATGTTTATCCCTGTGAACAAGCATGGAGCAATTTAAAGGTTTTATCATAGGCAGCACATGCTGCGGTGCAACGGGAACATTTGTCCAGATGTGAGATTCAGGATATACAGTATACCTCTCAATTCAGAGAAAACCAGAGGGTAAATGTTCACATGGACAAGAAATATGGTCCTGCTCACTGGAGTTTGATAACACCCAGACAGAGGTTAAGTTTATCCACTCTGTCGAGAGATAAAGATTCTGGTTTGGTTTTTCCATTTCTTCCAGGAGTTCTTATCACTAAAGTGTGACATGGTGGAAAAAAAGAAAGCCTAAAGTTGTCGGAACAGCACTCTAAAGATAGAGCAGTTCTATCGGTTATTATTAGACTACAGTCACACTGAGTCAGTGTTTTATAGCCACCATGTGTGTCCTTTTGATCAGAACAATATAGGCTACTATAATTGTGGCAGATACAAACACTGCTTTAGTTGTACCTCTCAAAAATGTTTTGCTCATGCATTTTTTTCTCTGGCAGGTTGAGCTTTACAAGCTTCACTGGGACATACCAACTGTCATACTGGTGCCTCCAGTGAAAACACATTTTTCGTAAAATGTTAAAGGACCAGTGTGTAGCATTTTGGGGGACTATCGGCAGAAATGGAATATAATATTCATAACTATGTTTTCATTAGTGTATAATCACCTGAAACTAAGAATCATTGTGTTTTCGTTAGCTTAGAATGAGCCCTTCATATCTACATAGGGAGCAGGTCCTCCTCACGGAGTCCGCCATGTTGCTCCGCCATGTTTCTACAGTAGCCCAGAACGGACAAACCAAACTCTGGCTCTAGAGAGAAACTTTCACATTTGTACATTACCTGAAGGCCACCGTAGTTCTCGGACACACTTGTGAAACTGTGAGACATAGAGTGCAAAACCGTGGTACCGCCAGTCGTCGTCTGACTTCCGTTGCTCTTAAAGTAGTGTTATTATGGTAAGGATGGCCTCTGAGCGAGGCGAACCACATTACCACGGTTTTGCACTCAGCGGCTCACAATACTGCAGTCTTGAAAAGGGAGCAGTGAGCGGAAGGGTATTCAGTTGGTTGCAATCTGCAACTACACCACTAGATTTCACCAAATCCTACACACTGTACCTTTAAATTAGGAACCTGTTTGCTTTAATCATAAACAAAATGCAGCTGTATTTGATCAATGCATTATCTCCACATTTAAATTGATGATTCAGACATAATTTTGATATCGGTCCCAATATTGAAAACTTGTTTCTATATATTGCCTGATAATGATGAGCAGAATGATGAATTATATATTCCAGTAAAATCCAACCAAACACAAATATTTTTTTCTCTATAAAAACAGCCTTGAAGTAGTGACAGGGTGTGAGTCAATGTGATCACTTGATTTCTAACATTGTCAAAGAAAATGAAATATTCTAACCGTAGCTCCATATGTTCACCTTGCATGTGTGAGTGAAGTGTACTGAAGAGTTTCTGAATGGCCCACAAATTTAAAGGAACTAAAAGAAGCAAAATAAAAAAAATAACATTACTCTGAAGCTCAGTGAAGGTCACGGGGAACTTGCACAAGCTGCAGAGGCACCTTTATCAATTCATGCCACGTTTTGAATGAAAAGCAACTCAAGCCACACCATCAATTCATGAGACTCTCAACTGTCCAATTAGGCTTATCTGTGCTTTGCAAGAACAAAAATGTGTCATTTAATAGAAAAATGTGATAGAAATATGTGAATGTAACTGTCCAAAGAATCAAGAACAGAATATATCACCAATTTATTAGCTAATTATATAATAATTACAAAGCTCTGCTTGTGTCAGTGCCTGTTTTATGGGGTGCCACGGGCGATTGTACCCAAAATGACAAACGAAGATTCCAATTAAAGATGGCTTTCAAGAGGGAAAATTATACTGGTCTGTCTCATAGACGCAGTGTTACACAGCCAGTAGGTGTGTTATTCAATCCTTAATGGTGCATCAAGCTGCAACAGAAAGTCATATGAGTGAAACGCTGAGATGAATCAGCCTCCTAATGGGCAGCACAACAATTTAGAGAGGAGGTTTTTTTTTTTTACTTTGACTGGTTTTCCTTTAGTTAAGATTGTAACCATATATTCTACACGCCATCATAGCTGTGTCAAGGTCCATCTGAACTATTACAAATATTCAGTTTGCTGTCACGTAAAGGTAAATGTTGTCGTGAGTGAAGGCACTGTAACTGCAACAAAAAGTGACTGCAGTGTACAGCTTCTTTATCAGATGACATACAAGTATGAAATGCGTCCCCGGCAAATGTTTGCACAGTATTCCAGCGGTTGAATTTCAGACATCAAACAGTGTCATTACGTCTGCTAGCATCAAGGACTCCTCTCGCTCGAAACAATTCTACAATCCTCCGCAGGCCAGTTGTTACTTCTCGGCAGGTGCCTGTTGCGATTGGAAGTGTATAAATCATAGAACGGGAAGGCTGTCAGCCGTGATGACACTCCTCATAAACACTGCTGACCGCTGGCCATGGCATTGTACTTCTTCATCAGCTCTCCCCATCACAGACGAGTGCTGAAGGCGCCGTCCGCATCCTCACTAGAGGGGAGAAGCGAACTCTCTGGCTGACAGAAAACAGCTCTATACTCTGGAGTGCAAAGCTTTGAATTGTAGTGATGTTTCTTTGGCAAAATTTAGGCCCAAGTGCCCACGGCGTTGATATAGAAAAACAACATTTTATTGCAACGAGTTTACATCACACTGTAATGCGGCAGAGGCTTTTATCAACATAAGCAAGCTGGGCCACTGTGATTGAATATTTCTCTCAAGGCTATTATATTAATGAATATGGAAGGAAAACACAGACCGTATGTACAGTTAATGCACGGTGATTATAATTTGATTTAATGGTTTTCAGAGATGTTCTGCCAGACTCCGTGATGCGGTGAAGGTTTACTCGCATGCTTTGGGTTGTGTGTCTAGATAAAGTGCAGTAATAACAGCAACAACAGTAAAAATAGTATTGAAAACGGCACTAGTTCTCGAGAGAGACTTTCTGAACACCTGTATCATCAGAAGCAGACGCCGCTCTGAGTGAAGGAGGTTACCCGGCTCTTTCTCATCCCCAGGGCGTCAAATACTGACGCTTTGTGATACCGACGGACAAGGCACCCTTTAGCGTCTGTATGAGATGCACCGGGCTTTTAAGTAACTACAGTGTAAACCCATCCGTGGGAGGGGAGGTGGATGGGTTCAACAAACACAGGGCTTTCATCCAGGAGACTGCTGTTCTTGTCCCGTGTGAAACCAACAATTTGTTGTTTCTCTCAAAATCCATTTTGCTTTGGCAAATTAGTAGCATATAAACGTAATTTCTTGGAGACAGGGTTGTCATGTAGCATTACCAGCAGGTCAAAAGTTTTCAGTTATCAGTGAAATATCTCAATATCTTCTAAAATTATATGTCCTAGTGACTCTGGTGATCCCTTGACTTTTGCTCTAGCACCACGAGGTTGACATTTTTGGTTCACAGTGAAATTTCTTGATTACTATTACATGGATTGCCATGAAATTTGGTTCTGACATTTTTGTTCACCTCAGAATGAACTGTAATAACTTCGGTGATCCCTCAGGACCAGTGTGTAAGATTCAGTGGCATCTGGCAGTGTGGTTGCAGATTGCAACCAACTGATTACCCCTTCGCTCCCCCCTCCCTTTCCAAGCATGTCAGAGAACTACGGTGGCCTTCAGGTAATTTAAAAATGCGAAAGGCTCTCCCTAGAGCCAGTGTTTGGTTTGTCGGTTCTGGGCTACTGTAGAAACATGGCGGTGCAACATGGCGGACTGGTCAAATTATTGATAAGTAGCCGTGTTATAAGCAGGATAATGTACAGCTAGCGGGTCATTGTTGTGAAATAAACCACTTCAGGGCGATGAGAGACTATGCGGCATCACCGTGTCGGGGTTTATTTCATATGACCGGCTCGCTGTACATTATCCCTTACATGAATACTATATTCCATTTCTGCCAATAGATAACCCCAAACTCTACACACTGGTCCTTTAACTCTTCATGAAGCCCCAATTTGTCTAATTCTTTGGTTCACAATTATCTACAAAACTAATGTTATTCCTATCAGCCTCAGCTGCACCTTGTGTTTAGAGCTACTTAGCTAATTTTAGCATGCTAACACACAAAACTAAGATGGTGAACATGGTAAACATTATACCTGTTTAACAGGTGTTAGCATGCTGACATTAGCATTTAGCGCAAATCACTGCTGTATGGCTGTAGACTCTTAGCATTCCATAATAGCATGTATAACAATAGATTCATATTTTCATGTTTTAATATAGAGTTTTGTTTTGTTTTAAACTTTATTTCTTATAATAAATACATCTTACATTTTTAAGGACATTAACCAACAAAGTGATCGGCCCTTGATTTTTTCTGTCTAAAGACAACTTACAAGAAAATAACATGTACAAAAGGAAACGCATAATAAATAAAAGAAAATAAAATGAAGAAAAAATATTTCGTAGTTAGTATTAACACTTTGCCTCTGCTGCCTGTGGTATATTTCAAGAATGAACCACTAGTCCTGTATGAACTTACCGTATGGATGAAACTGTTTTCTGTACCGAGTCCCGAGTAAAATAGGTGAACAAATACTCACTTCATTTTGGACATAGGTAAATCTGATTTCTGATTGAAAGCCAAATTCTCTGACACCGGGGCTCTGACATTCATTATTTTCATGTTTCAATCGTCACACCAACAGTTTGATTTTAAGTACACACTTCAATAACTTTCCATCAAATAAATGAGATGTGGATTGTGTTAGCAGTAGCCACTTTTTCCTCAGGGTATCGGGGACAAAGTGTTTGTTATTAATAATTCATGTGATCTGTTTGATCCCCATCATCATAGAAATAGTTTCCTCCGGCTTAATCCCCCCTCAGTCCAAAATTAAATAATTTTATAAATCAAATAACTGCTGTCTCTGGAGGACAGTACACCTCTGCTCTAATGTCTCTGTTGCTCACTACTTTGATATGTGCTGCATTTTTAAGACCATGTGTTGTTGGAGGTGGAGGAGGGAATATCATTTCACAGCAGACTTCAAGTAGCGGGATTAGATATCAGCGGGCAGGGTTGTTAAGAGAAGTAGTCTTCTTGTATTGGAGGCACAGAAGGAAACGGACTGCAAAATGAACGCAGGCATAACCAGGTTTCTGCACGACTTGTATTCACTCTGGGGGAACATTTTCATCCAGCACACCTCAAGGACCTAGGACATGGTAGAGGGGTGAAGATGAAATGGACTGAAGAATGAAAAGTAAAGTTTCATTATGAGGTGTGAGCATCATATTGCAGCCCGCCTTTATGCCAGATACTGTTGTTCCTTTGAAATATTAGATCATACTTCGATTCCTGTCTCTCGGCTACTTGTGGGACAATCAATCTCTTTAGCTCGCTGGAAAGATAGCTTCATAATTTCATGTTAATCAATTCAGTGCTATTTATTTATGACACATGTCTGTTGTTGCAAGCTTAATGTTTCTCAGGCTTAATGGAAAGACATTAAGCGACGTGATAGTGATAGAGGATTAAAACAAATAGGTGCATTTATAAAACAGTCCAAATAAGGTCTGCAGCATATTGGTCATCAGGCGTAGGTCTATAAACAACACAGGAAATTATGTGTCAGATCGGGTGATCTCAATTTTTTAAACAGCAAAGCGGTATTGATTGGTGTTCAACGCACTTAATCAAAGCTCAAAGGAATTTAAACTGTCTGGCAACGTGTGTAACAGCAGTACGTCTTGTATGTGCGTCTTTAAGGAGGTCTGTGCTGATCAATGGCTGTTAATATTCTCCTGGCTGAATGTTATTCAGCTGTTTTTTGTTACATATTCCAATATCATGACATTTCTATAGGTTTAATGCAGCTCCAAAGATATTTTTGTTTATTATACAGGTTAGTTGAATACTCAATTCTGATTGGTCAATCACAGCGGTCTACGGTCTGTTATTTCTTTATAGCAGACTGTTGCTATGTATAACAGATGTTGTTGCTATGGACGCAGTTCTGATCTCAGAAAGTGGAGGACCGTTTTTGTGTCAAATTTTTGATTTCTTAAGTAAGTAGCCTTGTAATAGGCGGGATAAAGTGCAGCTAGTGTTGTGAAATGAACCCTGACAGGAGAAGAAATAAACAAATAAGAAATAATAATTTATTAAATAAGACCGGCTCGCTGCACATTATCCCTTACTTATCATAGTCTGTTAAATATCTTTCTGATACAAATGTTTACAAATGTTGATACAATTAGACATATTTTCTAAAAAGCTCCTGGGTTAAATTTACAAAAATAGTAGGAATTGATTTCCAGATTCTTGGACCCTGTGTAGTAGATACATATTTTTGTTATATTCTATCGTGCGTACTCGCCAAAGCTACATTGCAGTAAATTATATACAGTAAGGGTAAATAATGCAGTGTTACAAACATAACATATCATTTTTCATTGCCATTCTGTTGCTAGGGCAACCATGTTTACTTCAAGGCAGCTACTAAATTAACAAACATTAGAACAGGAAATACAAAGGGGTCCATTTAGAATGTTCATGTTGTCAAGTTTGAAATGATATATGTATTATTTGCTATTTTAGATGAGATTATATTAATACTAGTGCTGTCAAAGTTAACGCGATAACGCAAATTTATTTTTAACGCCACTTATTTCTTGAGTTTGCCATGTTGTGATGTGCTATTTTTCTATGCTAAATAAATAAAGATTTGGTTTCCGAGTTTAGTAATAAACTTTTATTTAATAATAAAATGAAATTACTTTCCTCAATTCCTTAACAGTGAGGGAACATTTATTCATCTAAAGCCATTTATATATATGATTTAGTTCATTATTTAAGATGGTAGTCCAATAAGTAAAGGTGTAGTTAATGTGAAACAGGTTAAGGTTAAAATAAATGCTATGCAGAACCAGTCAATTAAATTTATACCTGGAATGTAAGATAATATCTCCAAATTAAATCTTTCATTTTGAACACAGAGTATAAAGAATAGTGTTGCGAGTTTTAGAAATGATGGTCAAAGAAACACCCACATATATGAGGGTTCCACATAGTGAACAAGGTTTTCATGTTATCACTCACTGCTAAACATTCAAACTCTCTGATTTATGTCACAACCTTTACAAATGAGAAAGCGTGGCATTGTAAAACAATTGTAAGCACAGTTATTGTACAGAGCTTTTATACATCCATCAGTACTACACAGCAGTGAATACCCTGAACTCTCTGACTGACCTGATGTTTGTTCAGTAACCAGCCGGACACCTGGCCGTTTTATTTGTCAAGAAACATAACAGGCTTTTGTGTTTCATCTTGAAACTTTTTTTAAAAAAAGATGAGCGCTGCGTGAATGCAACAAACAAGCAGATGTGCATCTCTTTGTTGCAAGTGATCAGAGGGAGATCGTGACACGCGTGCTGCACATGGTGAAATCAAATTATTCATCTTTGTGATAAGGAATTATCTTGAGCAGTACAAACACAACTAAAGCTGGTATGTAAGTAACTGATTTATTGATGGATATGTAGCCTGTTTACAAGATTATACATATATGATTTGTTGTTGAAAGGGGTAAAGAATTCTGTGATTTACTTAATGCGTGTAACTCTTATACTGAAACATGGTGTGATTGAATGTCTTATCCTTCATAAAATGACTCAACCAACAGCCACCTACACACCCAATCGAGAGCAAACATAAGCCTGTGTCACTAATGGGGGAAAAATATCCCCTGATGTTGTAATCTAGGTCAACAGAAATGACTTCCAAGTGGTTGTTAGCCTGAATGAAGTTATCGTTCTGGTTCTAATGCTGTAAGAACACCACAGAGTAAGACAGTGTCTGTCTATTTCAGGCAAGATTAATACCAGAGTCCCCTGAGCAGTCAAGCTGATTGGGGATTTTCTAAGCATATATAATCTCCTATAGTAAAATAAAGATTGCTGAGTTACACAGTAGGTACTGTATAAATAAGTCTGCAGGAACTTCAGCGTATTTAAATAAGTACTTTGGGAGTTAAAATCCCATGCATTTGAAGCAGTTCCACATATACATTAGCAGGCAGCGGTGTCGGTATTACTATGGCTACAGTGTCAAACTGTGAGGATCCTCTGTGTATGCATTCTGCAGGGACTGGATGCAGTTGAGCAGCAGAGAGGAGCTGACATGCACCTTTATCACATGGCTTAAGGAGACTGAGGCTGAGGAGAAGACAGGGCCGGTGATGAATGGGCTGCAGGCCTCGCCTCCCGTCTCCCTTTGACAGAGCTGCTGTAATCTGTTACAGAGCCACCGTTGCCTCTATTAACTTCTGACACATGCACACCTGCACACTCACTACCACTGACCTTCCACGCCTCCGCATTCATCCTGACTCCGAGGCGAGGGAACGAGACGGAGCGAAGCTAAATATTTGAATGTGTTTACCGTGGGTGCTCTGTTCGCGCCGCGCACAACCAGATTTTTTTTCTCTCAAACAAAATCGTCCCATTGTTTTTGTCAGAGCCGTTTAAAATGCACCTGCACCGGAGAGCGATGTTTACTTGTGAATCTCAGAAACTTAAATAACATCTTTTCAGTCAATACACTGATTAAACCGCAGGGTTAAAGACTTGATTCATCCGAACACTGCGAGATATCTATTCCACTGACTGTACACTCAGGGGAGCCTGCCATTGTTTTGCCTTGTTTTTTTTCCTCAAGATTTTGGTGTCAAGGAAACAGAAATTATTGTTGTGTTGATGACTCCTTCAGCAATTACATCATTATACTATGAAATCCAAGGTAAAACCAAAGAATGACTGCAATGGCCTGCACTTCAAGTATTAACATACATACATATGCCTGCTAATACCTGAAATTTGATGAATTTAATAAAGTAGCAACATTTTTGAGGATGTTGGAGCACAGTGAGTATTTTCTCATTATTAACTGAGTCTATTTCAGAGGTTTCAAAGAGAAAAATAAACAATCACCTCCGGGCTCTTTTTTTAGGATTCATAAAAAAATCGCTTTATCAGTGCTTTCAACTTCCCTTTTGACTTCTATAATAAGATGAGACAAAACAAAGTGTTTTCTTTTTTCATTTTTATTTTGTATATAGCATCAGTAAGGCGGTTTTTTTCTGACCTCTTACACTGAAGCCTAAATATAATTTCTTAGTGAATCATCATCAGATGGCACCGTACATGGAATACATATGAATTTGTTTAGTTATAAATGTATTTTACTGTAAACTAATAAACTCCATTTAATGATAAAAGAGAAAAACAAAAGAGGACATACATTTGTTCAGATCAAATTGTTTGTGGTAAAAAAAAGAAAATACAATATACAAGAGAAAATACATCAGAGATTCAAAGTCTGAAGTACTTACTGTCTATTTAGACCCTTTTAATCTTTTCTCTCCTGTTAGTAAGCCAGGCGTGTAGCTACCTTACAATGAGCGGAGAAGAGGATTAAAATCTGATAGCAGTCGACACTCAGTGGCCTTTAAGTACCTTATCTAGCGTCTTAATGGGATTGAGAGCATATCCATTACTCATATAGAATTGCGAAAGGGTCAAGGAGACAACTATCAGGAAGATCTATGTAATGAATCTACAGAAAGCACACAATTATTGTCCTGTGGTTCACTTTTACTCACAAATTCACCTTCACTGGATTCACTGTGAAATACAAAGTAATGCTGATTTATTATGAAGTGTGGTTAGGTCATACTGTATCTGTCTACTTGAAAAGTACTGTCAGATTTCTAAGAGCAACAGTCTTTGTTTGAGAGTAAGCTTGCTGTAAATGTTCATATACAGTTCTGAGTGGGTTCATAGAGAGAAGTTAAAGGGGAACTACGCTCATTTTCAAAAGTCATACATGTTATTCCTGTGGTCTAAGAGAGTCCAGAAATATTAGTAAACATGAACAAATCTCTCCCAAATTTTGATGCCATCAAGTATAAAGTCTGGAACTGCTCCATAGCAACCCTGTCTCCTATAGAATAACGTTCCCATACAACTAAACTGCATCCTCAATTACGTTTCGAGGGAAAAATATATTCTCCCGAATTATGATTGCAGTTTTAAACAGTTCTAAACACGCAACAAAACTACTTGGTTAGGTTTAGTAAAAATACGTCATGGTTTGGCTTAAAATGACTATGTTTGTTACGTTATTAAGCTACGAACGGATGTAATTTAAAAGAAGTGAACATTGACTTTTAGGGGTCTCCTGAGTGAAAGTCCTGTGTGTGATTGACCCATCCATCCACCCCGACCTCTTTCCTACACGGACTACCGCGGATCATCATTTATCATTAAAGACCTATTTGTGATACGTCAAAAACAAACATTTTGAAGGATTGAAATTTACATTAACGTGTTATTATTGCATTAACTTTGACAGCCATACGTTAAACCCTATGACATCACAAGTTTGAGACTTACTTCTCTGGTTCTTGGTTTTGAGAGAAAGTAGCTCATGTTCACACATATTGATTAAACTTCCATAAGCAATGGAAATAACATTGGAATTATTAATGTAGGTGGAGTTCCCCTTTAACCTAAACATAACCACTGTAATGGCATGTGTACTGTGTGGTATTGTATTGACACAACCTTTGATGGCTTGTAATGAATAGAAATTATAAGACGACGGTCGGTGGGTAGAAAATGGCGATGACATTGTAATTTGGTCGCACGAAACAGGATTTGATTGTAAGGCTGCACGAGAGAAAAGAAGTCACGCCATTTAATCGCTGCATAAAATTATGACAGCATTGAGGTATTCAATAAATTGAGCTGCGACGTCCCCCCGTAATTACACCACTGAAGTACACAGAAACCGTTGATCTACTCGGCTACCAGGTCAACCTAATCCCCAAAGCCTCCAGAGGAAGTCAATCACGGTGAGTAGGTGCAGCAGCTGCAGGTTACAGAGGCAACTACCTGCATTTATTTACAGACGCAGACATAATTAACCTGAGTATGAAGTGGGGTTATTGAACTCATTCAGCTTCAGACATTACTGAGACAAGCTTCTCAGTGAACTGACTTGTTGATAGAAATCTGTCACGAAATTTAATCTAAAATCTGGATGGAAATATTGACACACTTAGCCCCGCGTTGACCTTTCATTAACTTCGAAATTGTTGACTATATGATAAAAGTCACACATTAGTCTTTGCCTCTGACTTAGCTTAACATGCAACTGATCAATGCAGAAGCAGAATGTAGCCCAGTAGTCAGGGTCGGAGCAGCGGGGGGGTGGCTTCTGGGGCTCCAACCGCGAATGTTTTCTCAAAAGTCTCAAATCTTTTAGGTTTTTAAAATACGTTCAACTTTATGTCATTTCCCCTAAAACTAGAAACAATGAAAATGTGGGACATCATCTCATATGTGGGACAAGGGTTTAATATGCAGTGCAGTCCCTCGTAAATTGGGACAACTGGTCACCCTAAGTCCACGTAGGGAAAAGGTCAGGGTGGATGGGTGGGTAAAAAAACACCGGACTTCACTCGCCCAGGAGACCGCTGTTCGTGTCTTGTTTGAAACCAGAAGTCAACGTTGATTCGTCACGTAACTTACCTACTTAAGTAACAAAGTTATTTTAACCTGAACCATGATGTTTTCTTAAACCTAACCAAGTACTTTTGTTGCCTAAACCTGCCCAAGTATTTCAAAGGTAGTTATTTTAACCCAAACTACAATCTTTTCCTAAATCCAACCAAGTTGTGTCCTGTGAAGACAGGAGTTTATTTTGAAAAGACTGTGTTTAAAGAGGATACGTTGAATACTACTACTACTACTACTACTACTACTACTACTACTAGTATTATACTAGTTATTCCCTAAAGAAATCTAATATAATTGAGTAAATGTTCTTCTGTTGGCCTAATATTCAATTCTAATATTGAAGACCACATTTATTTGGCATTGTTGTGTATCTTTGATTTGCAAATGGAACAGCCTAGATTACTATGGCATGGATCCAATAGCAGATTTGTCAGCTAAACATTCATTCTGTAACTCTCCAGCACAGTTTAACAAAAATAGGTTTCAAGATTAGTTATGCTCTTTACGCCAAATTCCTACCCTACTATGTATGTTATGTAACTTAAAAATAGAAAAATCAGACCATTTTTGCATCTTTTTAGGTTATTGGAGTGAAAATAATCATCCTCAACATTTGTTGTGTTACGGTTTCAGAATGTAGAAGACAGCTGGAGAACAATTAGATAGAAAATAGGATGTAGACTCAACAGAATGATTTTTTTTTTTCCTTGGCAACGATCGCGTTTTTCCCAAATGATGTGCAGATTTTTAGGCATTCTGTTATCAAACGGCTTGAAAAATAGTGCATATAGCTGCCTTAAATGGGAAAAACATATCTCCCTGCGGAGGGTGACCCCCAGCCCGGTCACACTAAATTGTGTATGAATGACACGGTAATTTGCAAGTCATTTCATGTGCAATAAGAACGCCGTTCTTGCTTTTGGCGTGTCATTTGTACGCCATGTAGTCTGTACTGACTGCAGTGTAAATATGCTACGCTCAGAGCTCGTGACGTACAATAAAAAGTGAGAAAGACAGTTTTTGGACCTATTTCACTTAGTTTACTCATTTTAAGCCCAACCATGATGTTTTCCTAAACCTAAGTGATTTTTTTGCCTAAACCTAACTTACCATAGTTTTATTGCGTGGTCTAAAAATGACATGTGAAAAGGCTAAAATGCGTTCTTATGATGCGGAATGTCCTTCCGCGCCTTCCCATGAGATCGGTTGTGCCCCCTGACCCCACTAGGTTTGGGTTGAACCCCGAATATTTACAACATCTGGCTCCGCCCCTGCCAGTAGTCTTAACAGAAAATTCCAGTTAATTACAACCTGGATCTTGTTTTTAGAGGTTTTACCAGCAATCACTTTGGTGAGTACAATATTATCATAAGTGATGGGTACAATGACCTCAACTACGTTAATAAGACCTCCAAATAAACTGGAATTATCCTTTAAAAGCTTCTGCAGAATTACTAATGCTTTGTTCTCATGTACGGTATACTGGAAATTGATTTAGAGCAATTCAACCACAGTATATTGATTCCACTATATTGTGCTGCCGGTGAACACGAAGACAAAGCTCTTCTAAATCACTGTTGTAAATGAGGAAAACAGGAGCAAAACTGACTCACTTTTACTCCGTCAACAGAAATAGATAGATGAGGCTGTAACACTCATTGTTTCTCTTGGGCACTGTAAATGCACACATAAAGATGACGGACATGTCCATCCCACAGTGTTTCGGCCACCGGCCACATGGAAACACTGATAAAGGCCCTGAAATCAATAGGCCACCCAGTGCTTTATGATCTTTGTGCAGCAGGAGTGCTTATGCAGCATCTGGCCTCCGACCCGCAAGTGAATTTCCAACACTTGCTTTCTGTTGCTGTCTTATATGTAGTCCACAAACCCTTAGGGCCTAACATCACTAGACATCAGAGGTCACTAAATATCATTCACATTTTTTTTTTTTTTCACCTCGGCCAATTTTCGTGGAATCCAATCACGGGTGTACAGAAGTCTGGATCCGCCCCCTAAGGGAGCGGTGCTCAAGAACCCATAACAACCCCGGCATCCTACAATGAATTGTTGCCTCTAACAATGTTCCGCGCTTCCTGGCTGTAGCAACAAAGGTGAGAGTTCATTTGTTTTCATGAGGTGTGTCCAGAGGAGGAGGAAGACAAATTGCAGAGCTGTGTGTGTGCGCGCCGTTAGTTGGCTGAATGCCTCGTCCTGCTGAAGCCTCCCCAGAGTGTCCTGCTGCTGGCGTCAGGTTCCACGAGGGGAGGGCAGAGGGGGTATCAGCTCCTGCCCACACAATCAAAATATAACATGCAGCATGCCTTTCAGTGGCTGGCTCAAGTAACTCGGTAATCCAACACTCAATGTTGCACAGATCATTAAGGTCATGCTCTAATCTTTCGAGACGCAACAAACAATTGGTCTTGGCAGTGTGATGTGGCGATGTTTCACTGTGACAGATTTAGCTGTGCCGCATTTGACAGGATGGACAAACTTTGAGGCAAGACAGGACTGTAAATCTTCGTCTCGGTCCCTCGTATAAATCTTTCATGCTCTGTCTTCCCTTTTAAGAACGTGTCGTTTTATTTAGGTTGACCCCTCATTTGTGGCTGGCGTTGACTCGGCTGATTGGCTCCTCATTTCCTCCCAAGAAATACGCACTTAATTGGCTTTGCCTTGCACTGCACCGGCGCTGTGATTTACTGCATGCGGTTAGATGTTTTATGGAACTGTCCTTATACAGCACATTAATGCGTGAATGGATATGTCATGTGTAACCAAATAGGAGTGTCTGCAGGATAAGAGCATGATGCAATATTCTTCATGCTTTGTGTTCTCTTGAAGCAGCAGCGAGTGTTTTTTTTTTTTTTTTCCCCTCTTGTCAGATGAAGGCCTAGACTTTTATGGAAATGAGGAAGCCAGCCACAGGGTGTACATGTTGAATGAGGCACTAGATAGAGTCAATCTATATTGGCTGTTCATCATCTTTTTTTTTTTTTTTTTTCTTCTGCCCTGTTTTAACTTCCAATTTGAACTTTCTTCAGCTCTGCCTTTCATCTCTCCTGGAGTTGCTGCAATTTACACTTTGTCTTTCAATTCGTTCCTGTCTGATGTAGTGCTTGGTTATCAGTTCACCTCACGCCTTCCCTCAGTCAGACTTCCAGAAGGTTGTGGGATGAATCACGCGGGGCACTCACTTCAGTGAATATGAGGCAAACCCTCTTTTTTTTCCTATCACCCAGCAAAACACCCCCCCTCTTTATTTAATGTCGGCGCACACATTCCATTTCATCTCAGACAAGAAGCAAGGGAGAATTTTCCCTCTGTTGACATCATAAATCTGAACTAGATTAAAAGTACTACTACACTGTTGGGGAAGCTCTGCGTTCTCATCCGTCACCTGTGGAGGAGTTAACATTCCCGGCCAAAAGAAGCACCTGCATATGTCTGTTCAACTACTGCCATCTGCAGTACGCTACGGTTACAGCCGGCTCTCTGCTTCTCCTTCCTTTCACTATTCAATTACAGCTCCAGGAAATGTGCAGTGGCTCAGTGATCAGCTTTTATTGTATGCAGAACCAACAAGCATGAAATATAGAGCAGAGTAATTACAGCCCAAACTAAGCAGACCTCAGGCATAGTCTGCAGAGAAATACCTTATAGCTACAACAAACATTTAACAGCCGTGACTTTGTCTAGAAGTGGTCGCTGAAAAACTAACAGCCCTTATTATGTCTATTTACTGTGTCAGGCCGGCGCAATTTGTTAGTGTGAACAGAATGAGGAGGGACGTGACCTGTAATGGTATAAGAAGGGCAACTCATTGGGCATCGACGTCGCTGCTTCACACCTGCTAAAATCCTTGAACAAATGCTGAGCAGTGGGGACTAAAGATGTTTACACGGAGGGGGGGAAATTCAAAAACTCGTACGGCAAATGACACCAGCACATTCTCTTCTTTTCTTTTCTTTTTTGTCTTTTTTTTATTTTCCAAGAGTCACAAGAAATGTCTCTTTTCCCAAATCAGGATCTAAAAGAGAAGACAATATAAATTTTCAATTTATATTCTGTCTATCACAGAAATAGGACCACAGTGGCAATGCTGTGAGAACACATGAATCAGAATCTGGCAAACCAAAAGTGTCTAAAAATATTCATTGTATTTGTCTGTGCATGTGTGTGTGTGTGTGTGTGTGTGTCTAAATGGAACTCGCTAATAACGAGCAAATTATCTGCTTATTGCTTAAAATTAGTGACCTTGATGCCTCGGCTTAATGTCGTTAATATAATAGTAAAACCTTTAACCTTGTTGCACTTAGAAAATGAATGAGTTCAGAAAACAAATAGGACGGTAGCTTTTTCAGGAGGATTAGGGGTCATTAAAATATTTAATAGTTGTTTGCCTTTGAGTATCACTTAAAATCAGTGGATAAAACCCCGACTGTACAGTATATAAGCCTGTGTGGTTTTAATCTTTGTATGTGTACTCGTCAGCACGACCACGATCCCATTTAATCTGTAGAGCAGCTTGCTGTCTTGACTCCAACGCGACATATCTGGCACCTCTCTTTGTTGGGATTTAAACCCTCTAGCCTGGATGTGCTCCCTTATTCTCCAATCCCACACTGCACACACAGCTCACTGACCTCTGACCTGCCATACATGCTGTACATGCGCTTTCTGACATCCCTCAAATCTCACACCTGTTTAAATCCGAAAATAAAAATGCCACTTGTATCCGCAAGGTGAACGGTCAGATGTGGCTGGTGGATTGCAAAGATAAGATCTATGTTATTCATTGGCCTTGGAGGCCTGTCAACACTGGAATAACCTACATATTTCTGGCATCTGCACGACTTGATAGGGAGAGGAGGCGCAGAGGGAATAAATAAAGAAAAAGGAAAAAATGAAATGAATTGTGATTGTGTCTTTTCCTCTTGCCTGAAACAAATATTAACCTCAAATATTACCAGGCAGAAACATGCTACCTTTCACCACAAATTTCTACACAAACAGTATAATTTATGCAGCGCATCAGAGCACCAAAGTACTGATTACACAGTACTTGGGCAGATAGGCATCAGTTTGAACTTTGCTCCTTGCCAGGTTTTTCAGGCGTCCAGATATAATCAAATTCCCCGACTCATGCCAGCCCCTACAGATTGAATGAACAAGCACCTGCTGTGCCAGTCTGGGAAGGGGACAGAGCTGGCAGCTTGTAGATTAAATAAAGCTGTCTAGTCTGTGCCAAGGTAATGGCTTCTCAAACCAGAGTTAAATGTAATACTGATTCCGTGTCAGTGCTGCTTTGTTGGATAACTCTGTCCGGGGTGTTGAAGGAGGAGACCGTTGCACACGTCGCATATAGAGCTGCAGACGAGATTGCTTCCATTCTGGGTCCACAGGGGCCCAAAACTGATCCTTTAGCTTCAGTTGTGAAACACACCAGCAACACAAAGGTGTAGAGCATAAACTAATGAATCAGAAGAAAGAAGAAAAAATATTTCTACTGAAGGAATCTGAATTCTGTTGTTCAGGGCATGTTTTAGCCTTTGTACATGTTTTTAATAAATATATTTTTGCGTCACACTATCACAAAGTCACTTTTCATCACAGCATTTTGTGTATTTTAGTCAGACTGTATATAAGAAGTGGACGTAGTCACCGTGACGTTATCCATTGGTTTGTGGACTACATCTTTGAAGCCTCCAGTTCTGACTTGAAACTAGCGACTGAGACCATAAACTCATGTTTACAATGTTTACTGAGGTAATAAATCAAGTGAGAAGTAGGGTCATTTTCTCATAGACTTCTATACAATCTAACATCTATTTGCAACCAGAGTAGTCGCCCCCTGCTGGCTATTAGAAAGGATGAAAGTTTAAGCCACTTCAGCATTGGCTTCACTTTTCAGACAGAGGTTGTCGCCTGATTACCCAATAATATACATACAGTATTGCCATAATATGGTCATGCTATTTCTAAATTTTAGGGATTCTTAACCCTGTATTTGATAACCCATTTGTATTTGATCAATATGTATAATATGCATGTGTGTATTACCATAAAAGTTAGATGTATCATATATTAAAAAATCATACATGCAAATTTAAACACCTGAACACCCCAATTTTTTTTCACAAAAAATGTGAATTCTTATAATTATCTCATATGTCAGACAAGTCAGAAATGCTCAGTTCCAGTCATATTAACATAGACCATTTAAATGCAAAAAGAAAAAAAAAATAGTCTGACTGAAGGTTGTTTATATTTAGACCTGTGCTTTGTAGGGATTAGGTTTTTGGCATCTTATTATAAATACAGTAACACCTCTTCTCCAGTATCATGTCCTGATGGGTTGCACAGGTTTTGTCTTTGGAAATGCTGGGGAACAACCCACTACATCCCACGCATCCCCTCTAAAAACAGCACTCACCCTTATTACTACAATTTAACATGGATTTAGGCTCCTTGTGTTTGGTCTGTTCCAGTAAGACAACATTCGGGCTGGGAACATCTATTTTTTTTGTCACAGCTTCCATGGAAACATCAAACACTATATGCATATTTATGTATTTACAGCTGCAGTAGGTTCTATTAATGCATTCATATATGAATATTGTGATACGGTAGAACTATTTTAATCTGACACCAAGGTCTCTGTCACATTGAAATGTGCTTATTTTCAGCACAAATTAGGTTCAATATACTTTAAATGTTGTCTTAAAAAAATCAACATCCAGTGTATTAGGACAATACCTGACCAATACCTTATGCTTATTCTTAAATAATTAACATATTAGAAAGATTCCGGTCACTAGACAGCTGTGGAAGAGAATAAATAGCTGATATGTAGTTTTTAAGACAATCTGACAAGACAATTTTTTATCGGATGACGGATTTAAAAAATGTGTACAAAAAATACGGACTTGGTGTGCAAAGACACTGGGTCAAAATAACCATATTTTCATTAGGGTAAATAACTCAACCGTAATATAAACACAGCACTAATGCTGGGTTTAAAACAACCCATTACTGGGCAAAGTTAATCCAGTGTTGTGTCTGAGGCCTAAACTGATGAGCAAATTGTGCCGTTTGCTGTCTAGCCTTCTAAAAAATATGCAATTTTCGTGAATAGTCATAATGTTTGTAAATAGTGGGATGAATACAATGGATACAATTTGTGGTAGAATAAGTGAAATAACTGGGAAAGAACGGCTGGTCCATGCAGGATAGATGATGAAACCTCTGAAATGCACTGAGTGATAATGTCAACATTTACTCGCTTTTTTGACACACAGACACATACCTTCATGTATTCTGGGTCACATCTTGATGGGGCCATTCACTCTGTCAAAACACAGCCATTTTCTTTTCTCTTGAATCAATTTCAGTTGAGATAATGCAATTTCTTATTTCATGACCACACTCCGGTGGTTGCCATGACAAAGAATCAATCCTAAACTGTAACAAATGGCTTCAATTCATAGAGGGAAATGGTTCCCATTTGTCCCCAGCTGGTCAATACACATTTTGAGGTCCAGTCGAGAGCTCTTTAATGAATGTGTGCTGGCTTGTTTACCCTGGGAGACAGAGACATAATTTCTGACCGCATGTCTCTGGTCGCATTTCGCCGGAGCTTCGTGCCATGATTGCTGCAGAGCCGGATTTCTACAAAATGTTCTGGACTGATCGGGCCTTTCTCTTTGGCACGCTGCATCACATTCACCACCAGGGTAAAGGATGGAGATAATCACTGCAGCTTTGTATGCTTTACTCGCCTCCCCATTTTTAAAGGGCAGTGCTTAAGGACGCCTCTCTGCGAGGACATGCACGCAACCTGCAATAGACCGAAAATAGATGGAACGTCGTAGAGCCTGACCTATACTGTACGTTTCCCTTGTTGTGATAAAAGGACATAAAGCTCTCTTTGCATATAAACCAGTGAAGTGCTGCGAGGGAGTTCAAGGGCAGGGGCAAATTCATAATCAATAACTGCTAAAGATCCTAATTTAGCACATTATTCATGTTGACTACTTTGCTCCGTGGCTATTGATCGATGGACAATGTCGCTGAGATGACAAAGACAAATAGGTGAAGTAAGAGTACTTATTAAACAAGGTGACAGAACAACTACTGGTGAATGGAGTCCATATGGAAGATTGCCCTATATAACTCTGTGAAATCACATCCCTTATGACATGCACTCTTTTGTTTATTGTTTATTCACACCGACTCGTTGCACAGACGTCTAAGTTAATATTATCGATCCGTGATGTCGAGGGTTGGTCATCTTGGCCTCCGCAGTACGGTTGTCGATAAGCATCCATTTACAGCGGCATCCAACAAATGGGGAAGGAATTCAATTTGCCAGCATTCCTTCAAAACTATTTTGTTCTAAGGTCTCGCTGACATCTACCATCAAGCAAAACCAATGTGGTGGAACCCACAGACAGGCCGCGGGCTGACAGTGAATGCTCCCCCCCATTACTGCAGGAACAGATCAATCCACAGCCACTATGCAGGGAGGGCAGAACATTGACTATAAATATGTATGTTTTTAGGATACTGCCTAGTGGACATTTGTTTAGGCATATATGTCCAATATCATACATGGAAAACAGACACTATCATCTGACTAAACATGATGTGTCTGGAAACATGCCTCTCCTGAGGAGTCTGAAGCTTTTACTGTAATATTTTAACATGTAATATTGTATTCTCTAGTATTCTACAGGCATTACCGGACACAGTTGGGCTTTTTAATTATGTAACGTTTAAAGGAATACGCCAATATTTGGGGAATTTAGCTAAAATGCCAGAGATAGGTAGGTGCTTAGTTTAGTTTTAGTTTTAATTATTTACACAATTATTTGGATATAAAATGCATACAATAGGAGAAAAAACAGTAATTTCAGTGCAGAAGAGGAAAGAAGTCTGGAAGGCTTATTCTGGAAGGCTTAGAGAGATTATTATTATTATTATAATAATAATAATAATCTAAATACTGTGGCCTCGGTTTACTAGTTTATTTCTTATGCTAATGCATTTCAGAAAACCATCCTCTATCAGAGCCAAAAAGGAGTCACTCGTCTGCAACATGCATGAAACCAGATTTAGAGAATGCACGAGAACAACATGTTATGAACTCTGAGGCCCAAATCCAAGAATCACCCTTGATGGTTGCTTTCAAGTGACAGCTCAATGCGGGCATAAAAATCCCAAAACCTGACTCAATGTTTGGAAAATTCTGCTGACTTTTGAGCAGATTTGTTTGTCTAAACTTTAAGTTTTAGCATATGCCATAAAACAAATTATGTATTTGCATACATATTCCCAGAATAATATTGTTGTTGTTGTTGTTGTATAGTGCTGTGGAAATATTTATTCATTCATTTATTTGGTCAAATACTTGCCCCAAGCCTAAATATACCTTAAAGAGCATTACCAATACCTCTCAGCTCTTGTGTCAGTGAAATGAGTTGGATTTGTTGCAGCTGCTAATTCCCCAGTCTGGTGTGTGATTACCATCTCCACTCACACAGACTGAAGATGAAGATGTAATATATTGACCTGTCTATGGGTGGCACTGCATCAACATCAACAGCAGAGGAAAAGTCCTGCCTGCACACACAGGTTACAAAACACACACACACACACACACACACACACACACACACACACACACACACACACACACACCACACACCACACACCACACACCACACAACACACACAAACACACACACACACACACACACACACACACACACACACAGATACACATTCATACAGTATTTATGAGTGTTTATATGTACAGTACTGTATTTGCTGCCATCATAGCTGTTTGCAAGAACTGTGTTGGTGAAGTGTGTTTCAAATATGTTGATGTTTAGTCAGCTACATATTTTCCAGCCTGGTCTCACCAAATGTCATATGAATGACACAGCAATTTGTAAGTCATTTTGCGTGCAATAACAATGCCGTTCTTGCTTTTGGCCTGTACTGACTGCAATTTAAATGTAGACTGCTTATGGTGGGCGGGGCAGGAGGTGTATGGTTCAAATAAACACAGGACTTTCAACCAGTAGACCGGTCTTCGAGACTGGTGTTCATGTCCCAAAGTGTTGTTGAGTTATATTTGAAGTTACGTTAGTGACGTGTTTTCCGTACTTGTTACATTGTTTACATATGTATTTTACGTCCTTATTTTAAAACCAACCATGATATTTTTCCTAAATTTAACTAAGTGGTTTGGTTACCTAAACATAACCGCGACCGTTTCACAATAACAACATGGCGTTGAATGACACGCAAAAAGCCATTTCAGCTGTGAAATGACAGGCGAAAAGCCTAAAATGCGTTACCATGACACGCGTAATGTCCTTAACATGTCATGCTATTCATAAGCCTTCCCATAAGATCAGGTTGAGATTCCTTTCCTGTTTTCAAGCCCCAGCTTCAGCAAGCATCTGCCTAACTGAAGTGTTCTAGGTTCAACGTATCCTCATACAACGGTTCGTATGATATCTTCCGAAAAGTTATTTCGTTCTTTTTCTTGCGTTTTCCTACAGATATGCAGCAACACACTGCCTGTACAAGCCCCTGCGGTGTTTAGGCAACAAAAGTACTTGGTTAGGTTTAGGAGAAGATTGTGATTTGGCTTAAAATATGTAACGCCACTTCTGTAGTTAAGCACGGAAGTTACGTAACAAATAACTTCTGGTTTCACACGGGACGCGAACAGCAGTCTGGGTGAAAGTTCGGTGTTTTTAGACCCGCCCATCCACCCCGTCTTTCCTCAACCGTCCTGGCTCACGATTAAGTGGGTATATAGGAATTGATTACGTGTGTTATATAAGAATTATAGTGCGTTACTTTTCATAGCTACAAGTATGAACAGTGTATGGAAACAGCCTGCTAAGTTATATATTAATGTACTGTCACATAACTGAGCTGTAGGCACTCCTCGTTCACTGCAAGGATCTCATAAACTCCCTCAAGTTATGGCTCGCTAAAGTAAGCAGCAGTCTCATACACTGATGTGTAGGGCATTTATTTCTATTGGCATGTATTCCACTGTCCTGGGATTTGGTTGCGGGGGTTATTCTGAGCTCAGCTTGCTCAGATCGGTGAATTGATTAGACGTGAATGAACTTCTGCAGAGGTCACTGAAATCAACACGAGGACAATTGAGCTCCTACTTCCAGCCCATCAGTCTCACCCACGTTTCTAAGAATAGACCTCACTCAGCCCTTCCATTAACATGTAAAATGTTGTTTGGCTGATTAAACACAAGACACAATGTATGAATCATATGTTGAGGCACATTTTCTCCCAAACATGTTTAATCTAACCATAATAATCACATTCTTGCCAGAATTTAAATATGTATATTGAATGTGCACTAGGAAGCTAATGAACAAAGGCCGCCTGAAAGCAATGCAATTAACAGTTTGATGGGATTCATGGTATATACGAAGACAAAGCTCCAGTAATAGAGTGTAGAAATTTTGATAATGGTTCATCATCACAAAGTACCTCCAAGGGCATGTTTTATGTGTGTAGTACTAGCTAATCAAGGACGACTATTTAATTTAATGACCTATTATGAGCTGGGGGTTAATGTGTACTGTACTACACATGTCAATGTGATATATCTCACTTCTCAGATAATAATCTACAGTGTATACAAATTAAGCTACACACAACTAAGTCACACATACAAACAAGGAGCCATGTGTGTGTGTGCTTGAACACAGTCAAAAATAGCCTCAGAGGGAAAATGTTGCATGCTGAGTCAGATATTTTCATAGTTTGCATATTTCTATAATTAAAAAAACAATAAGAACTGTTTTTAAATGACAGAAACAGATAGCAGCAAATATGTTGTTGTTTCTTTTATAAATCAAATTTTATATATATTTTTTTATAATATTTTATGATAAAGACTGATTTTACCCCCCCCCCCCGAAAAAAAAGATAATAATAATAATTTAGTAGGCCTATTAACTATTGTTGCTACTCTTTTGATATGAAGCCACAGAAGCATGTTTTTAATTTAATTTAATACATGGAAATGCACAATTAATTTTGAAAACATGTTTTCTTTGTAGAGCAGCTGATTAAAAGTAAAACAGTTCCTGTGAATGACCATACATTTTGTATATTATGATAAATATACAAGTAAAAGTAAGATAAATATTATCCCTGTTAACCAAAGAAAAACAGTGTTCAAAACTTACATAAGTAAAGTGGTTAATTGGTGACACTGTGTGATAATCTGTCCTGCTCCTGAGGGTTTGTTTTTCTTTGTTTCATTTATTCATTTATTCAGATCACTTCACTTGATCCCTTTGTGTGTTTTCCCGCCAGTTTTGATTGTCTGCCCCGTCCTGATCAGTTTCACCTGTCCCTCATTAGTCCTGCAGTCACCTCACCTGCTGCTCACCTGTTCTCACTTCCCCAATCGGTCATTCACTACATACACAAACCCGCCCACTTCTCCTGTTCTTTGTTCATCTTTTCACCAGCATTCAGTCTCCCAGCCTTTCTTCCGAGAGTCTTGTTTTGTTTGTGTCTAGTTTTCCCTCTGCTTGGTTTTTGTTCCCTGTTACCTATCTTTGGGTTAACCTGTTACCTTCCTGCACTACCTTTATTTAAGTTCATTTCATCCAGATATCAGTGAACTCTTCCTGTTGTCTCCTCATCTGTTGATCTGCGTTTGGGTCCAACCCTGCTTCTCCTGAGACATAACACTGTGCCTTCTCAAGAGGCAAAGAATCATCAACTATATAATTGTAATTTACAAAATAAATCATTTCTCTTTCCCCTTACGCAGACAATAGTTAAAATTAAGTTTCTTTCATCTCTCTGCTGAGAATCACTGAGAGTTGATCAAACATTTAAGTTAATTCCTTACGAAGTTAGATCAACCACACCACACCTCTCTGATTCAATGGTATCTCAACAGTTAGTTTCCTGTTTATAATTCAATATACTCGCTTTTTTTCATAAGCATCAGAAGATTTTTAAAACATACTTGTGTACATGAACTGACAAAATATCACAGTGGATCTCTTTCCCACTGGGACCAATGGATTCATCCTTTTTATTCAAATGAATGTCTGTGCTTGGCAGTGGACAGTTCTCTCCGCCCACTGGAAATGATGAATCAAGTTTTAACAGTCTCTGTCGACCCAGCAAGTGAGCGCTCCGCTAACGCAGAGCTGCACTCACCAACAAAATGTATTCTCAAAAGAGAGAAAAATAACATAGCTTCCAGCGACAAATGGAGGGTCAAGCCCAAATGTTCACAGATGAAAGTTTTTCAATAGTGGTGGAATATTCATTCAGGCGCATTTACAGCGCAGGCAGCCGACTCTGTGATAACATTAAAGTGAATGAAAGGCAAGTACAACGCCTGAGCCAGGAATCAAATTCAGACTCTCGTAGTGGGAGGAAATAATATTAATCAGTGAGCTACAGTATCACGCCGCCCTCTAAACTTATTTTTTTTAACCAGTATTTGTGCCAAAAGTATGTGGAGCTGATCAAATCAAAATGCGGGACATATTTTTGGCACGTGTTGCATGTCCTGCTCCTCCGCAGTTTGGAAATACATATTTGTACATGTTTAAAAAGGGCAACGTCATAATTTTTTTTAACAGTGTATGACAGTTTAGAGGGGACGTCATTAAAATACTCACTTTCCCAGTGCTTGTGCTCATAAATTTGGGTATCTGGAGTGCCTACCAACCCACAAACTGTGAAATAAGTCAGTTTTTTGTCGACTGTCTAGATAAGAAAACGTGATTCAACAAGCCGTTCAGATTTTTCTCCCCTTCCTATGTCACATGCAGGCTCATTAGAATATATCGCCCACAGCTTGAGAACTACATTTGCAAAGGTGCACCATATTTTTCTCGCAAGCCAATCAGAGCAGACTGGGCTTTTTCAGGAGGGCGTATTAAAGAGATAGGCGCTAAAATGGAGCGCGTCAGACAGAGGGTGAATACAGGTATATTCAGACAGACAGTAGGAGAAAAATATTGTGTTTTTTTAACCTTAAAGCATGTAAACATGTTCTGGTAGAAACCCCAAAATAGCGACGGCCAAAATCTTGAACTCGAGGGTTCACATCCGCAGTCCACAAACCAATGTGTGACATCACAGTGACTACGTCCACTTCTGATATACAGTTTATGGTCACCACTAACTTCTGGTGTGTTCTTGTTTTGGTCAGAGGTCCTGAAATCTGAATCGGAAATGAGTTTTCTGCCAAAAATCCCTGATTTCATGAACTTTGTTATTGTAAAGTCAAGAAGACAATGTGTAAAAATACTATACTTTTTTCCCATATCCTGTTATCAAATTGTTTAAAATCATTAGATGCACACTGTGCACCTCAAATGGGACATGAGATTTGTCTGTTCTATTTCTAGCCACTATATTTTTTTTTTTTTTTTTTTACCACAGTACCAAGAATTGGAGAAATTGGCCTGCTAGTTTTGTCCAATCCAGATAAGATCCCTGCAGTCCAGCGATGCCCCCAGGATGGTTGATTGGGCCGCTTTCTGCAGGCAGCAACATGTCATTTGAAGGTTTTTCCACATTCATGACTAAACACAAAAACCACCAACTACAATATATGATAACGTGTCAGTTGAGAAGTGAGAACTTCTGAATGTTTTTGTTGTACATGCTGACTGTCATTATAAAGATAAAAGAGTAGGACATGTACAGTATTGCCCATGTATAGTGCTGTTCATTTTATCTGACAGGAGAAGTTCAGAGTTTGCCCACCAAGGGGCTCCCTTCTCAAACACTCAAATGACTATGCAAAGCAGGTGCAATCCTTTGGAGCTGTTCAGTCACTTGAGTGCTGCATGTTTATTGGAAAACCATAATCATTACTGTGTCAAATGTAGGTCTGACAGATTTACTGATACAGTTATACTGTACTGCACATAGCTGTCCAAAACAAGTTTACTGATTTATCACATCAAAACAAAAATAGTGCAATTTAATGAGTGTAATTTACAAGATTTTAGTATGATAGAAAAAAGGTTGATTAGTTTGGTTAAATTCAGAAGTAATGTTAAACTTAAACTCACTTTTCATGTTCTCCTAAATGGCTTAAACATTGTCTGTTAACAGCACTTTTAAAAAACTAAACAGCTGTTATTTATATTAAAAGCGTATCTACTACTCATGGACTCTCTGAAACTGGCCATGTAAAAAATTGCCAACCTTATACTGTATTTAGAAAAAATAATAATACAAATAATAAAAAAATGCTGATATATTTATTTACACAATGTTTCAGTCTGTCTGACCTTCGTCAGGTATGAACTTCTATTGTAAAAATAAGTAAATTAATCCAAAATCTGTCATCTTTTACATAAGTCTTTCACAACTTGCACTTTATTTCCACCTAGAAGTTACACTCTTGCTCTATAAAAAAAACTACAACATGCTGCATTCAACACACGTTATTATTCAAGTTATATCAGTGTATGCACGACCTGGCAGAACCCAACGCATCAGCTGTGGCCTGCGCCCGATATTGTCAGAACAACATCTGAGATCGCTCTGGACTCACAGAAAGAAGTGTATGCAATCACCAAATCTAATGCAAAGGTGCATGTGTTTGTGTCAGTGATAAAAATCCAATTGTACAAACAGCCAACACAAGATGAAAAAAAATAGCTTTTGCATGAGACCCACGTCCACCACTGACCTTTCTTGATTGAGTGTAATAGCATACAGAGCAAATGCAAAAAGGTCACTGGTAGAGACAGCTTTAATATTATAATTGGCACTTTTTCCATCGAGACAGCTCTGTTGCGAGGAGCCACACGCACTTGCTCCAGAAAAAAAAAATATATTACATATTCAGGACATAATGTTTGCAGGCCTGTCATATCCATGCAAGATGGACTACCTGGTTAATCACACAATGCTGTGATGTGACTAACAGAATGAGCTATTGCAATGCTGTGTAACTTGTTTTTTTGTCCTTTAGCATTCTGAGAGGTGCCTTTGTCAAGTCTACTCTTTTTTTCCGTATAATAGTCAAGGGTAGCGTGTTTTCAGCTGAAACGTGAATTCACTTCAGGTGGAATATGCAACAGCGGACATGGTGCTAAAATAATCAAAATACCAGGGCTATAGCCCGACATTTACAGAGCCAGCACAGCCTCGACATGTAGCCTCCGTCATCTTCAGGAATAATCATCACCCGTGCTCCTCTGCTCTATACGAGCTAATCAGCAGAGTAAAATGTTGTGTTCTGTGACTCTGTTAAGCACCTTCAAGCATTCTCTGACTGCCCTCTCCTTGTGCCATAATGATGAGCAAGCTGTCTGCCAAGTTTAATCACTGTTATTCAGGCAGGTTAGCTTTGTACGTGGGCTACATTGTTAAAGGCCAAATCTGGAAATGAAGAGTGAAGCACACAGCGGAAACATTTGTGCACCGTGCGCTGGCTTTGTTTACATTGTTACTGACTGGATCAAGGACTGTCACATTGGAACGTCTTGTGTGTTTTTTTTATTGAAGGACAGAAAGTTCTGCCTTAATGCCACACTGCTGTAAAAGTATTTGCGATGTTTGTCAGACGAGTGACAGAGTAAAAAAGAGTTTAAAGAATCTTGAAGGATGTAGTATGTTCATATACGCAATGTTTAACGTGCATATCATCTCATAATAGATACCAGTGGTAGAGATTTATTCAAGTACTTAATTGCAGTTTGGAGGTACTCGTACTTTACTTTTTCTATTTTTGCTACTTTATATTACTCCACTACATTACTACACACCAGAGATGTGGGCTCCAGTCATGTGACTTGGGCTCAAGTCACAAATTTGATGACTTTAGACTCGACTTGACAAAATCAAAAAAGACTCGCCACTTGACTTGGACTTTAACACCAAAGACTTGTGACTTCATTTGGACTTGAGCCTTTAGACTTGAAACTCCTTAAATTACTGAGCGCCAGTTGGAAGCAATGATACCAAAGATAATTTTGTTTGTGTACACAAACTGAGCGGTGATCAACAAAAAACTGCACTACACAAAATGTGCATGGGGCTGCACGGTGGTGCACTGTCGCCTCACAGCAAGAGGGTCACAGGTTCGAATCCGCCTTGGGGCACTTCTGTGTGGAGTTTGCATGTTCTCCCCGTGTTAACGTGGGTTTGCTCCAGGTTCTCCGGCTTCCTCCCACAGTCCAAAGACATGCAGGTTAGGTTAAGGTTAATTGTTGACTCTAAATTGCCCGTAGGTGTGAATGTGAACGTGAATGGTTGTCTGTCTCTATGTGTCAGCCCTGTGATAGTCTGGCAACCTGTCCAGGGTGTACCCCGCCTTCACCTAATGTCAGCTGGGATCGGCTTCAGCCCCCCCCTCCCCTTACAAGGCATTACATTTGGTGAAGAGTGCATTATGACTTGTTTAGGCCTTGAAACTCAAAGTTTAAGACTTGGGACTTGAGTGCAAATACTTCAATACTTACTTGTCATTAGCAAAACAATGACTTGGTCCCACCTGTGCTACACACTACACTACTTTTCAGATTATGATTTTACATTAAAAACCAAATGATGAGGTTAAAAAATACACTACAATTGCAAGTTTTTGGCGTGTGACCCTTTACAAAAAAATCACAAAGTCTTCTTTCCTACCATGACCCCCCATATTTATCTTGTGACCTTTTGATGGGGCCTGAACCCTAGGTTGGGAACCACTGGACTAAACTCTGTATAAAATAGTTAAAACTACAACAGTACAATGCAACATTTTTCGACAGCACGTACATTAGGATTTTGCCAGCAGGACTTTTACCTGTAATGGAGTATTTTGACATACCGTAGCTGTATTGGTACTTTCATTTTAGTAAAAGATCTGAATACTTCTCCATCAGTGATGATGTTCATTTTTCATGTCAATAAGCAGGCTTGTCTGTGTCAGTTTGTTCCTGATTATAGCTACATTATAACAATGGCAGCAGTAGGTGGAGTAATTATTTTCACAGAAGCTTAATAATAGCTTTAGCTCAATAGCTTATTTGTTCTGGGTTATGTAAATACAGTGCATTCTAATTAATGTAATTGGGTAAACGGGAAGAGATAATTGGGAAACATCACACGGCGTGGTTGTGTGCTTTGGATAATAAAATTGTCACATTCATGGAATACAAACTTGAATGCAGCATAATCATAAGCGATGTACCTGAGATTTCATATTGTGACCCAAATCCAAACATACTGTAACGTACTCTTTGGAGATAATATGGAAATGAAAAGCTATTCATTGTTGCAATAACTGTTGCACTTGTGATTCAGAGCGCAGTGTCATGCAGCACGCTTTGGACAAATGGCATCATGGCACCATTTGATAGATAGGATTCAGTCTGCGGATGATTTGTTAATGATTGATGGGTGTGTCAGAGCGCTCTGCAGTGACTTCCCATCATAAGTGCCGCCGTTGTTCTGCTGCTGTGCAGAAGTCTTCGGACCAGAAGTGAAATATCCATCTTGTCAAGTAATTGTGTCTTATTGAGTCCTTATTTTCTAAAACCAGTATAATGAGAGTTTCAACTTGTTTCCAATACAAATCAAATTAGTTTGTGCCAGCATCATTTAACATGACTGTCGTGCGGCCAAATTATTATCTGACACTCATTTCTACAAAATGCTTGGAACAAGTTGATTTTTCTTGAAATAATCTCACAACATTTTTCAGATTTTAAAACATGCATGCAGCATGGCTGAAATGCTGTGCAATATGCTGCCCTCCACTGTACAATTCTCTGAAATATATTAATTATTTTTTTTAAATATTTTTATGGGAACTACAAGTTATTTTTAATATGGTCATGGAGCATTTATTTGTATTCTGGGGGTATCATGCCTATGCAGGGGGTTGTTTAGTTTATTTATTTACTATACTGAGGGTGTTTTATGTTTTAATTATTTATTTATTTATTGTGTTGAGTTGAATGTGCTACTTATTTTTTTGTACTGTAATTACCTTGTGCCTTTTCTACTTTTTCTTTTCTTAAAGCTGACTCGGTGTAAACTGCTCAGAATTTCAATGGACTTAGGTGCAAATGGCAAAAAATTCTTGAATCTTGAATCTAGGGGTGCCTGTCTGTCTGTCAGTTGGTCCACCACTTTGGTCCAGATTGAAATATCTCAACAATTATTGATTGGATTGCCGTGATATTTTGTACTGACATTCATGGTCTTCAGAGGATGAATTCTCCAGATTTTGATCCCCTGAATTTTTCTGCTATTTTCATTAATCCTGCGAAATGTCTACTGGATTCTTAGGATGATTATACAGACTGGTGATCCACTGACTTTTCTTATCACCTACTGTACATGTATCACCCACTGTTTTGAGCGAAATGTATCAACCACTATTGAATGGATTGCCACAAAATTTGGCACACACATTGATGTGCCCCTCAGAATGAATCTTAATTTCTTTGGTGATTGTTCAGCGCCATCATTTGGTCAAAATTTCCATTTGTCCAACCCTTTGGTTTATGACCAAATACGTGCAAAACTAATGAGATATCATCATCGTCAACTGTGCGTTTTCTTTAGTGCTAATTATCAAATGTTAGCATGCTAACACACTAAACTAAGATGGTGAACATGGACATGAACCTGTTCATGTCTTGTGTGTAACCAGAAGTCAACGTTGATTTATTTGTCACGTAACTTCCGTGCTTAAGTAGTTTCCGTAGTTATTTTAACCCAAACCAAGATGTTTTCCCAAACCTAACCAAGTAGTTCTGTTGCCTAAACCTAACCAAATAGTTCTCTTACCTAAACCTTACCAAGTTGTTTCCTGTTAAGACAGAAGTTTATTTTGAAAAGACTGTAGGCATGTAATGAGCGGAAACTGACACATGTTGCTGGACATTCATAGGAAAGCGCAAATAAATGAGGTATAACTTTTCGTAACATATCATAGGAACCGTTAAATGAGGATACGTTGAAATCTACTTAGCAGCATGTGTCATTACTAGCATGTTAGCATACTGATAATGGCATTTAGGTGCTAGCATGACTGACAAGACGTCTAGATCTCAATATAAAAAAAAAAAATCACTGTATAAGAGGTTTTTTGGGGGTTTACCACTAACAGGTCATGCATTTAAGTCTGAACAATCAGTGAACACAGTATAAACTCAACATTATAGCATGAATATAGAGGCGGGAGTAAGAAATATTATATTCCAACGCACTCATTATCAAACGCGTCTCAAATCTTCACATGCAAATGAACAGTAAAGCCGAGAGACAAAGATTAGTCTGATGATCCGTCTGTGGGAATGATAGATGCGTAAATGTCTCCATACACTGATTAATTCCACTGAAGGAGTCAGGACCAACACTGTATGTGACAAATGTGTGTCTGTATGCACCTGTGAACCCCCCCACGCTTTCATGATTATAGCATTTAATGGCTCCCTCTCAGTAACACATTGACATTGTCCACCCGAGATCCTCCCCAAGATGGCTTGATTTACCAAACCCCTCGAAAGAGAAAAAAATCTCATTGAGGAGACGGATTGCTGAGAGGGCTCTCCAGCAGGCCTATAAATCATTCTTTAATCAGAGCGCACTGAGAGTGAGGTTACACACTCAGACCCCACATTAGCACCACTGACTCTCAGCTGTCTATGGTTCTGCTCCTGCACTCTGCCTTCCAGACTCCTTCTGTGCTCCTTTGCCCTCCATCTTCCCTCGTCCTCTACGCCCTGCAATACAAAGCAGTATGTCATTTACCTGAGAAAAATGTTGATTGGTATAATTGAAGATTTGAGACACTGATGGAGCCCTTACTACGACGGAGTATTAGGGCCACATAGAGTAAAAAATAAATAAATCTGAGATTTCGAGAATAAAGTTATAAGTTTAAGAGAAAAAAAGTCGTAATATAATGAGAATAAAGTCATAAGTTTACAAGAAAAAAAGTTGTAGTATTATGAGAATAAAGTCATAAGTTTACGAGAAAAAAAGTCGTAGTATTATGAGAATAAAGTCAAAATATTATAAAGTAGTAATTTTACGTGTTATTTTAGAGGGGAAATAGAGCAGCGTGCCGCCTGTATGAAAATGAGGAATGTTGAGCATCTTGTGAAGTTATACTTTAGTATAAGTTCCACAAATAATGAAATACTTCATCTTTTGGCATATCAGAACCACATTATCATAAGTATCAGGACCGTGAAAAGATTGTGCAAGAAACTGCGTTTATTACGAAGAAAGAACCACATGGACCGCAGGGGAATTGCCTCTTTTGTGGAGGAGGAAATTACGTTTTTTCTAGTAAAGTTATGACTTTATTCTCTTAAGATTACGACTTTTTCTCTCGTGAAGTTATGACTTTATTCTCGTAATTTTCTTGAAGTAGTCTGACTTTATTCTCATTAAATTACTACTTTTTTCTCGTATATTATGACTTTATTCTCGAAATCTCCAATTTTGTTTCCCCTCAATGTGGCCCTAATACTCCGTCGTACTTAACACACTGAGGATGTTTTATTGTTGTTTTTTTTCTCATACGAGGAATTTAGATTTAAAAACTGTTGTTTTTGTCATGAGTACTTTCACATAGAAAAAGTTGCATCGTTTTTCAGAATGAGGTCCTTGTTTCTTAGCTTTCACACTACAAATAAAGGCATCAACGAATCACGTTGTGCAGAACGGACATATTCAAAACATACACGATCATGAGGATTATAAAACAACAACAAGGAGGCTCCAGTCTGAACTAAGAGTGCAAACTTCATTACTCCTTTCAACCTTTACAAAGGCAGCACACACTGTACCACTCATTCCATTCTTACCTTTCACTCAAATTCACTCAGAGCATTTCACTAAAAGGAAACTCAATAAAATAGTTTACACAATTTACCTCAGACATACTGCCAGACGCTGCTCTGGGTCAATAGGAACCTGGTAGTTGGTCCTCTGCCTGCATGAATCTATCTAAACCTTTTATTGAACAAGGGTTGCATCGCCGCCGGTAGTGTTGATGAAAAACATTCACAAGCGAGTAATTTGCATTTTGGTGGCTGACAGCTTTAATTTGAGGGTATTGTCAGCTACAAGACTGAGCAGTCTAGGAACAGTTTTGGTATTTTTCTTTCCTATTTCAAGGTGTAAAAATGTTTGTTCATGTCAATGTTACATTCAGAAAAATGGCTGTGGAAGGTTTGATCTCAATGCAGCAATCAATGCTCAAAAGAATCTCTAATTAAGCAAATAGGGTAGCACCAAATTATCAAAAACATTTTGAATGATGGTGCTCGTTCTAAAGTTTTTTTAAGACTTTTTTTTCAACCAGATTTTTGGCATGAGTCATTGTCCAAGGTTTATGCCTCTACAGTGGTCTGTAACCCCAATGACAAGCTTTGTTTGCTGAAACCAGACTGTTTAAAAATGAAACACATACTGTTTGGCCTTCCTACAACCAAGGACAGTCCAGTTAATATTTGTGAGCATGAACAACTTTTTTTTTACAAAGATAGAGGTCACAAAGACCTGTTAAGATAAGTTAGACTCATGAACCAAAGAAGAACAGGAGGTTGAAGCATTTGATATGAACTAAAATCTTCTCTGAATGTGAAAAACAATGAATAGTTTGAATTATAATGTACAAATGTATGAAAAACACAAAAATAAGAACGCTGTTGATAAGAACGAAAACTGGGTTGTTAAAATCACACGGAGCTTTGAAAATCGCATTTGCCACTCAGATGATATGCAAGTTAAAAAGTTCCCTTGTGGAAGAATAAAAAAAGAATAAAAAATGTGTTATACAAATGAAAAATGTTGCATTTGGTTGTCAGATATGGATTTGATGCATTTATTCTCCAATTGGAGGCTTTAGACGAAGGGGAAGTTAAAAAGAAACCAATATGGGGTATAGTGAATGAAAATAAATGTATTATCATTTGAAGATTTTAAATAATATTGTCTCTTCTTGTTATTTAGATCGACCCTTGTCAGTTAATAATATTCAATTTATGCGTTTATGCGTATTAAGTATGATGAAAATGATCATTATCTGTCTGAAGGCTGTTTTGGAGGAGAAGTGAAATAAAGCATCCTCATTAGATTTGCTGCGTACCCAAACTCGCTCACAGTTTGGTCACAGATGAGGAAGTGCACCCAGTCATCATTGGATTTAAGTTCTTTCAACTCACTTCAAAAGCAGTCTTACACTGATAGTGAGGGGAAAATGCGAGCTTCAGTACGGGGACATCACAGCCTGCACTCTCTGGGAGTGTCAGCTTCATCATCTGGAGCCTCTTAGTTGTCATCTTCTTCAAATAGGATGTGTTCAGGTTGACTAAGATAGGGAATAGAGGAGCCTATTTCAGTCGATGCATTAGGACATCAAGTGTGCTCAGTTTAGGGTCGTGTAACTTCATTCACATGCGCTTCACTTTCCCTTTTACAGAGACAATAACTGCATATTGATACAGTATATTCCCATAGAGTGACGAGTGGAATATACATTACAGGCCAGAGTGCATTATGTGCTGACAGTGCTGTAATGTAAATCAGCTGTAGTGAACTTAGCCGAGCACAAGAATGGGTAAAAGATGTAACTTTGTGCTGTGCAGAGCAGTATGTGTTGTTTTTACGGGTTAGATCCCTGTGAGACATTTGATGGACACATTTTTTTTTGGAACAACCAGCATTACTTCAGTTGTTTTGGAGAAGGGTGGCTTGAGGCTAACTTATAATGATGTTGGTGACTGGAATGGAAGTTTGACTGGCATGGTGACATTTTGTTTTGGGATCATCTCGAGACAGAAAACATCGCACGTTTAGTTTAAACCTGCAATAACTGATTATTTTTGGCCACCTGGGGGGAGCGGGAAAAAAGTTACACACAACACTGACATATCACCAACAGTTGCTTATTGATACATCCAGCGGTTACGAAGCAGCATGATCGTTCATTTGGAGTCGTGTTTCTGGTCACCTGATGAGTCCAATGGTCACTCTCTCTTTTTAGCTCTGTTTTTGGTCTCTACCTGCTCTTGAAGGAAATATCTGGCTTTTTGGCTGCTAAATGCTCCACTGTGTTCACCAGCTAGTCTCTATCTTTGTCTGTCTGTTGTGCGGTGCTAAGCAAGTCGTGTGCGATGGGTTTTTAGAGCTGCCAACTGTGGCTGAAAACAACACTGTAGATTCATCACTACGAGTGACCACTTTCACGTCGTAACGTTGTCATTTTATTTTTGATTAATGCCGCTTTAAGGATCATAAGGGCAACCTCCAGTTCTGAAAAGTGAAGTCAATGCTGAAGTGCCTTAAACTTGCATTCTTTCTAACAGCCAGCAGGGGGCGACTCCTCTGGTTGCAAAAAGAAGTGTGATTGTATAGAAGTCTTTGAGAAAATGAGCCTACTTCTCACTTGATTTATTACCTCAGTAAACATTGTAAACATGAGTTTATGGTCTCAATCGATAGTTCCAAGTTTTCTTCAATACAGCATGATGTTCATTTAGTAAATTATGGTCCCATTTAGAGTCAAATAGACCATAAAGCAGGGTATGCTTTAGGGCGTGGCTACCTTGTGATTGACAGGTCGCTACCACGGCGTTGTCCGGTCTTGGAGTTGTCCGTGTTTCAGTCTTACAACTTTAACCCTTTCACAGTGTGTTTTAGGTTCATGGAAGTTAATATTATCCCATTGGTCACCCAAAAATGTCTTATTCAGCGTTCGGTTGTACTTGGCTCCAACCTTTCGTGTCATTTCTGGTTCCAAAAAAAAACAAGATGCGACGGCCAAAATGCTGAACGGAAGGCTTCAAAACGGCAGTTCAAAAACCAATGGGTGATGTCACGATGACTGCGTCCACTTTACAGTCTACGTGCAGTGCACTTGGTACCGTACTGTCTGCTATATGATTGCAAACTTTATTTCACTGCCTCCAGAGCATGTATGATAATTCCAGTCAGCTCTGTCTGCTGATAAATATCCTCAAGTTAACCTCTGCATACTGAAGTGTACAGTGTGTGCACTGCTCTCATATCTCCTTCCCAGAGAAGGTCCCTGCAGGCTTTTACAACGTTGGCAGCATTGATGGTTATACAGCACACAGCCTTGCTATTAGTCCCCAGTTTACTCTGTATTTATGAAAACAAACTGGCTGTATGCCTTTGAGGTGAGGGATTTAGCCGTCTCCCTTGCTCCTGATATCCTTGAAAGGCAATGTCAGCGCTGACGTTATGTGTATGTTTGGCCGAGATATAGTTTTAGCTTAGTTATAACTTTATTGTTCGCAAAAAATGACACACAAATAAATATGTACTGTAGGTTGTCTCTGTGTCTTCTGCACCTGCACAATTCACATGAAACTGTGAATTGTGAAATACACAGTATTGTAAATATTTTACAATTGCTGTATTATTTCTTAATGTTCAGGACTTCTCTCTGTGGAGAAGCTATATCTGGTGCGATGAGTGCATAGAGCATGGGCCGTGTTAAATAAACAATAAATCAAAAATCTATTTTTCTTTTTTGCATCTGCCGCGATATGAAACAGCTAAATAATAGGCCAATTTTTTTTTTTTTATTTCAATACCTACACTTTGGGTTATATCACTTTACTGTATAGATGGACTCTCCCTCAGCTGCTGTCTAAGCTTTAAGAGATGATGAGTCGTGGCAGTTGTGTCACTGAGAAGGAGAACCAGCCTCAGTCACAACTCTTGTTTGCAGAGTTTTCTTTGTCTAGCAAAGCCCAGAGGTGTACACTAGAAAGAAAAAAAAAACAGAAATCAAATATGCATCCCCTTCAATTCATAATTAAATCTACTGTGTAACATTTGCTTATGTTAAATAATGCATTCACATCACTGGTGTGCCCTACATCCGCTAACAAGTGGCAAATGGGGGAAGAGGAAACTCTTGTGATTTGTAAACAACAAAATTACATCTTCAAAAACAAAGAGATTCTAATGAAAATTAGCTTCACACTGAGTTTGTAGACATGGTAACAATGTTGGTAGTTGTGCATTCAGCTACAGACTTTTCTTTTTCATTTTGTTTTTTAGTTGTTGTTGGTTGTGTTTTGCAGTTTCTGCTTTACTTATGGCCTCTATTATTATTGGTATGGCATAAAAACAACAGAGCCAGTGCTCTCAAGAACAAAAACAAACACAAGTGGAAATAAATCTGACACTTCTGATCTTGTGATCCTGGAAGATCTTTCCCAGAGCCAAATTGCAACACTTTCCAGTTCTGTCTACCATGCAAAAAGTGTGACAAATCACCAAAAGAAGCCCCTTCTCTTTCTGCAGCTTTAGCATCCCTGAACCTTGTTTTTTGAATTCTGAATCTCTACCCCTGTGACACTGGTGCAGGGAGAGGTGATGAATGATTGAAGCCCCCCATTTTTTTTATTCCTCTATATGGTTGCAACGCTATCTCCTCTGACAGACCCTGTGTGTGTGGAGTTTTCCCTCGGCAGTGCAGGAAGGGCATGGATACAGAGTCACACCTCTGTGAGAAGACAAACCAGGCAGAAAATTGAACACCTCCATCAGTATTTGCAACAATCAATTTGTTTAAGTGAAATATTTATGCGCCAATCCTAAAGCAGAGGAAGTCCTAGTAGATTGTGTGTGTTTGTGTGTGGTGCTCTGATAAAACGTATAGCCTCTGCTAGGAAACAAGATGAACACAGTGTGATCCCAAAAGCACTGCCATACTATTAAATTATTCCAATGTCTACAAGAACACACAGATTGCTTCTACTGCGCGTTTCCATGGTCACTGCCAAGCACCTTCCCTTTCAAATCCCCTCCCAAATCTCGATAAGAACATTGATTGAGACCAGATTCCTGGAGGATAAAGGTGGCGAGGCTGCACGGATGACAGTAAATGAGATCTGAATATGTAGTGGGGACCAAGAAGGATTTAAATATAAATTATGAATACGGCAGAAATTCAGAGTGCTCTAAAAATTCTCACTCCCGCTTCAATAATAGATACAGTTTAGTGCTCCGCCGATCCATATGGGATCCACTTTCATACACTGGTGTTTGTGTGAGTAATGCCAAATAATCCCTCATTCACATGAGACGGATGGAATTCTTTGAGTAGAATTAAACTCACGACACTGTATCTGATTTTCAAGCTCAGCTCTTTTTAGTATTGTTTGATAGTGTAAACACTTGTTACTAAGTAGAGCACTCGCTTCAGGTGGGCCACCTGTTTTGATTGTGAAGGAATGGAACATCTTAGTGCATGATCGGAGCAGGAATGATATCTTACCTCAGAAAAAGAAGAAAAAGTCCTAAATATATATAATATAAAACAGCCCGTATTGAGGGCTGGGGATTTGCACTGCATGTTACCTCTCTGTGTGATTGCCAGGTTTAGACATCTGTGATATACTAACATTTGAAGTTACTTTTTTACAAACACCTTCCCAAACAGACTCTGAGAGCCGAGGTAGCACTTCTGTTTTCACAGTGGGACGCTCTGTGAGAGCAGAGCTGCTTCCTCCCGCACTGACAGAACTCGTATGCTGAGATGTCTGACTGATGAACTGCGAGGCTCCTCGGGAAAATCACAAATTATTGTTCGAGGAGGAGCACGCTGGAGGGGAGTCAGTATCAGCTATCTTTAAAAAATGAATCGGTGAATACAGGCTGATAGGTGCTCTGCCCATCGCAGGTATACCTCGGCCATTCCTGATGAAATGCTCTGCATTTTGTATGGGAGCTGATTAGTAGATCGCTGCAGGAAAAATCACTTCTGTTTTTATATCACTTCTGTTTTAAGAACACTTCCATGGTTATTGTACTACTACACACCACCTGTTCAAAGTCCTGCCTGCCTGAAATCTGTTACTGGGAAAGAACCTCGTAGTCTTATGTAGACCAACTGTTAACTTGAGGTAAACAGGAGGATGCCAACCTGCTCATTTTACTGGATTTAGGTGCACACTAACAGAATGGAGGAGCTGACGGCCCACCAGTCTGTTCTTAGAGGATTGTTGCACAGCCAGCTCTCTGTAATAAAATGACAATTTGCTCCAAAACTAGAGATACAATTAAAGAACATGATAAAAAAAACGTGTTTTGTGAGGTCACAGTGACCTTGACCTTTGACAACCAAAATCTAATTCTTGAGTCCAAAATTGAAGAAATTCACTGAAGGCGTTCCTGAGATATTGCGTTCACGAGAATGGGACGGACATATGGACCGACAACCTGAAAACACTATGCCTCCAGCCACAGCTGTCGCCGGCGCGGAGGCATAAAATAACTGTATTTTTCCAAGTAGGAAAAATGTATGTGGACCACAACCAGAGAAAAACCAAGTTCACAAGTCCAAGTTCAGCTGTCCACAGCATCAGCTGCTAAACTGAAACAATCTAAAATAAGATTAAGGCCAATGAATAAACAGCACAGAAGAACATGACAGAGAAACTACTTGTTTTTGTCATTCTGGGTGAAAGAGTGTCTGAATGGGTTCGGATCAACAGCCAGTTTAGGATATTATCTCCTCCCTTCTCTTCAACAGACAACATGACCAGCAATTTGCCTCCAACACAGCCAAACCCAGTTAAGTTTGGGCATGAGTTGTAATTTTGTTTTTCTTTTATTTAGCCAGATTGATGGTTTCTTGAACGGCCTGCAGGACACAGCAGATAAAAGATAAGGAAACCAAAACACAGAGAATCTCTCTATGGGAAATGTGATGGAAGCTTTGCGTCAAGGTGTCCCCAGATTCATTAAACTGACAAACCCGCCTACCGATTACCTGCAAGACAACCAAACAAGCCAACAGGTGCACCCTAGACAGACAGCTGGACTGTATTCAATAGGCCTTTTTCACAGCAGACATTTTGACATATTCAGTTTAAATATGGCTGAATTCCATTTAGCTGCTTCGGTTTCAGGGTCCTGTTATTGTGCATGCTGACACACTGTCACACTGTCGTGACTTATTGCACAGAACAAAGCCATTGTAGTAACACCTGTACCTCCATTCACCTGAAAAAAAAAAAAAACTTTGCATAGACTTTTTACAACTGATTGAGATGGAAAAGTTGATGTATCAATAAAAGTGAATGTGACAGTGCAATGGAAACAGACTTGGCGAATAAAGCAAGCGGCCAAAACATTCCTCAAATTAATACATGAAACAAACACAAATGCCATATTTCCATCATTTTGTTTACTTTCCTTTCCTCCATTTTGTTTTCCAATGTTTGAGGTCATAATTTAAATCATTTTATGGCACCAACTGTTTATCTCCATGAACCCACTCCTAATGTTCACATTAGTGGATGGAAGTGAACATTGATTTGCATTTCAACCAGAAAAGTTGCAGCAAAATAAAAAAAAAAATAAATAAATAAAATTGAATGCAATTCAAAAAAAGACACAAAATATTTTCTTGAGTCACACCAATATTTTATTTTGGCTGAGAATATGTGGATAAGAAATTTGTTATGTGAAATGTAAAGTACCGTACTGGAGGTCTATTTAATTCCAGAGTGTTTACCTTTTGGAGTGATGTGCTGTAACAGCTCACCTAACCTGTGTATTTACTTTCTGGTATTCATATTCTCATTTATATGTATAGTTTTCTACCACTTTTATACTGTATTTGTGTATGGAGACCAATATAATTTCTATACTCTGAAAACAGTCCTTTTAAACAACATACATGTCATTGTTTTTCCTGCTCCGTATGCTGGTTTTGGGAGAACGTTCGATTAAAAAGAGTGGAAAACTTCTAAATGCTTCACATAATATTCTGTGCATGCGGTCACATCAGCCAGTGTGAAAATTAAACACTCATACAGTTTAGCTTGAAGCAGAATATCACCAAATTAAATATTCTCATCTCTGTCGGACATAATACGCTGCAGGACATTCCAATCAATATTTGTCGCTGTTAATTCTCTCTGGAGGCCATAAACGAGACAACGAACGCTGAAATGTGGGATGTTAGCAACAGGTGACAAATCTAAAGTTACAGCACTTGTAACCAGATTTGACTTTTTTGTGACAACACTGTTTTTTCCACTTTCACACTGAGGAGTTTCCATATTAATTGCATTAAATGAATATACTATGTACGTATCACAGCTCCTCTCCTAACCGAGCAATAGCAACAAGTTTGTTTGTCTCATCGTGTCCATTATCTGTGTTCCCAGTCCGAGGCGGTTCTGTGATACAGCGGTCCCACTGAGGGACAGTTCTCATTTTGTTTGGATTCAGGATTGTTGAGCCTCAGAATAACAGCAGGGATTAGGTACTCCCTGTTTATTTGCTTTCCACAGGGCACTGGCCATCCAGAATAAAGAATCTGCAGAGATGCAATCAAAGAAAACAAACCCGAGAGCCACCGAGAGGACATCGAAATCCACTTCACAGCCATCAGTCGACTCTTGTTGCATTTCGGCAACAGACAACAGGGGTGCATCCTTCTATAAACGGTGATCTATCACTTGTTGAAACAACCCCTTTGTCTGTCATTGTCATTGAAACCAAAGTAAAATGCACATCAGCCATGTGGTTTGTCTCAATTAATAAGGAGTTGGGTTCAGAGCAAATGAACGGCTTCATTTTTAAACAACGCTCATGTCCTGCTCTGATGGCAGCTGTCCATCATCACAGAGCTGGCGTTGATGGAAATCAGTCAGTAGCAGAGGTGTTAGAATATTTTAATTATGCGGAGACGCAGGCAGCCTCTGCATCACTTGAAACCGCCAGAAATTACAAAGATGGCAACAACCTGCAATCAATAATTTATATTTTGAAAATAATTTAAGATAATAATAACTTAAGAGCTACAGATGCTTAAACTCAATGCTCATTATTATTATCTCAAATAAATGTGCAGCAGAATCCTGTTCCATTATTAGAACTGTGACAAAACAAATCAGAGTGGAGGGATCACAGCACTCAGGCTCCTGATGCGTTTCTCATATTTTTGCTGAAGTTATAATAATTAGATTTTTGGGATTCCTCCTGACAGTTTACAGTCTCTTTGACCTGGTGGCAGCCAGATCTGTGGGTGTTGGCTTCACCCTCCATGAGAGGGGATCAGAAATATTTGCTGGATTCAGGAAACTGCTGAGCGCTGTCACAGCAAACTGTGTGATAATTAGACGATTCCGTTGAATATCGAGACGCTCAGCGGACGGCAGAGAAGATGGCATTTCTAAACCGTGTCCCCTTTTTGTGAGGAGACAAAAGAAAGCGATGCATCAGAATGGTCTTGATTTAAACAACACGGGCAAAATGTCAGCGGCAATTAGCTGACACCGTGGTTGGCGAGGAGAGAGGTAACCTGCTGTTCAATGGCCTTTAGTCGGTGCTTGGCTTTTGTTCTTGTTGTCTTTTCTTCAGCAAAACATACACAGGAAGAGGAAGAGCATGAAGAAAAAGGCAAAAAATAATTAGTAGTAATAGTGTTATTTTAAAACAAGCTTGCAAAATTGAAATCTGATGCCGATTTCCCAACTAAACTTCACAGCACTACATGTTTCATAGTCAAAGACTCTTTATTCCAAAAACTCAGCATGTTGCCTGATGGGGAAATAATATTTTTTTCTACAAAATACAGAGCTTCTAGTGCACCAAACATTTTATCATGATATGTGTTTTTGGCAACGTGGAGTGCTCAGAGAGGAAACCGTGTGCACTCGTACACCAGGCAGTATGGTAGAAGTGACTCAATTTAACTACATTAGTGATTCAATTGATTCTAATTTTTTTTCATGCTAAAGGATAGGTTCAAGTGTTAAAACATATAGTTAGGTGACTAAATGTTCATATTCTCCGCCAGGTGTGAGATTATGGAAGGAGATTATGCGCTCAGTCGTGTGTGTGCGTCTGTCTGTCTGTCCAAGACTAATCTTGCATACTAACCATCAACCTAATATTTTTTGTGCTCAATTATGACTGTACTGTATGCTCAAGGACCTCTCGTGGTTGCTGTGATTCACACTTTTTGAAAAAACTATTTCATTGACTGCTGACTCCTCACTCCTCTTAACTGGCCGATAGGGGCTGCAAGTGATCATCAACTGAATCAGTCAGATTTGCACCCCTAGGTAAGCCGCAAATGTCGGTCAAAAGTAGTATTCCTGATCTATTTCCCCATCTACACAACACATTCTCACTCCCAACTCATCAAATACCGGCGCTTGGTCAGTGCCCCTCGGCATCAGAGACCGATGCACGGGGTATCCCTCTTGCGTTACTTTTGGACGGAACGGGGACGGCGTGTCAATATACGCTTGTTACAGTGAGAGATGGTGGCTGTGCTCACGGCAGACAGCTCGCGGTTACATCCGTGAGACGTGAGCCTGCACGGAGCCGGTGCAGACAGCCGCATACACCAAAATGAGATCGTATGCGTTGTGAGATGTGCGAATGAAAAACATGTCTGATACGCTTGTAGACGGGGGGTTAGCCAGTTGTGGTTTGTTTTCATTCAATCAAACATTACAGCAGTGGTCATTGCAGCCACACCTGGCCGAGATCCGCACTCTACTGAGTGCACTTTTCTATTTGAAACAGTTTTAGTTCGTTGTAATCATTCCTCCTGTTCACAGTAGCCATTAACAGATCCCTTCCTAATGTGTTTCCAATGGTGATGGGGAACAAAATCCACAGTCCTGGTGTGCAGAAATCCATTCCAAAGTTTATCTGAAGCTAATAAAAAGCTTCAGTAGTTCAGTTAGACAAATCAAGTGAGTATCTCCCAAAGTTAGTCTTTTTAGTACCTCTTTGTGTTACTATCCCTCCACCAATTTTGCACTAAAAAGCTGTAACTTTGAAAGATCCCCACGTCAGATAAGCTTTGGAATACATTTTTGCTCAGAACAAAGACTGTGGATTTAGTCCCCCATCATACATATGGGCCTGTATTGTTTTCACTTGAGCATTTGTGAACCCATCCTCTATTCATGCCTCCCTCCTACCAAGCACAGAGAAAGCTCCAGCACAGTCGCTAATGAAGTGATAAAAATGTAAGTGTGTTTCTGTCCTTAAACACCTACATGCAGAAAATTAACCTCTAAATGTCACTCTGAAATTAATTTTGATGGCTGTAGCAAAAGAGGTCTTTTGGTGGTATGAAAACAGTTTTTCTATTACTGCCCTCTAAAGTTTCTATTCTGCCAGTCTTTAGGTCCAGTTCAGTTACTTGAAGTGTGCAGGATGACTGATGGCAGAAACAGACAGTGTGTCACTCTTCTACCGGAAGAAGCAGCAATAAGATCATCTCACTCCACTGATTCACAGCAGCCCACATTTCTATCACTGATGGACATTTTGATGAACTGGGTTTGTTCAGTAGTTGTATAACACTGTGTTATATGGAGTCAGTGGAAGGGAATAAGCATCCAGGATACTTATGTTTGTTCTCAAGGAAAACATTAGTGCAGTCTCAAAGCAGCGAAACATTGCTGTAACTCCAAGGGTTCCCTTTGTGCCTCTTGTTCCCCGCTCTTCTCTCTGAACAATCATCTCCTAACTGGTCCCATCAAAGAGCAAGCTTCTGCACACTAACCATTTGGCTTTTACAGCACTTGTAGTATATTTTGAGTTAATGACTAGTGCTGTTTTTTTTTTTTTAGTTTGAAGGAGGATTGTGAAGACACACAGTTACGTTGACTCTCGATCTGATTTGCCACCAGACAGATAGGAATCTGAAGGAAACACTGAGTGGGTGTTTACCACAAATAAAAATGACACATTTTTACTGTAAAACCAATTCTGAAACTCATCATCGCTGTCAAACTTTTTTTGAAAAGAAACAATAGTTATTGTCCTTACGCTGGCATCTCTCTCAAGTTTATCTACAAAACGGCAGCCTGCGGTGTGCCACATAATTTAGCCGTATAATGTCAGGTTTTCCACATAGAGTGGGTGGAATAACTTAATGCTGTCAAGTCCTGATATCATACTGATATGGTGAGCCTATAATCTCTGAATAGGGAGAAACTAAATGAAAAAGCGAGATATCCTGATATCCTTGGCATTATATAGGACGACGGCAAGAAGAAAGGGAAGGTGTTTCATTACCACAGGGTGCTCCGCTGCGCCACTGTGCAGAGGCTTGGCAAGGTTGCTTATTCTCAGTGGTTTATATCAACTTAAAAGGAAAAAGATTATTAGAATCCCCGGGGATAATATTCTCTGCTGGAAACATGAGCTTGAGCCAGGGCACAGCTGGCAGTTCAGCAGCATTTATAGCAGCAAAGAGATACCATGAGAGGTTAATTGGCATATAGCAGCAAGTGGTCAACAGAAACAGGTTTTTTTTTTTTTTTTAAGGTTTGATTGCTTTGTTGATATAATATTAATTTGACATGAAACGATCAGGTATTCACAAAGAATCACGGCTGTGTTTGTGTTAGCTGTGACGCAGGATGTGTGTGAACAAAAGTACAGAAGGCACAGCATGAAAGTCGGGATGCTGCCCTACAAATGTCATATTTTCTGAAAACTTGCTGCATGACAAACTATCACATATAGCAGCAGCTTGTAATTTAGGAGCAATTTCTGGGATACCTGCACACATCAAACAAGACTTTTATGACATTCTGCTCTATTACTCGTTGGAATTGCATCTATTTGCACAGAATACAAAAACTTCAGAGTTCATCTTTATCAAAGTTTTCCCACCTGCACGGGGATGGAAAGCATACGGTACGGAGGTATTTATTCCTATAAGGTTCAGAAGCAGAGTGCACAAGTAATGTCAGTGTTTTCTATCAAGGTTGTGTGTGTATCCTGAATGAGCATCTTACTGTCCTGAGATGTTCTTGGGGAGTGAGTTCATCTTTCACAGTGTGAAGGATGTGAGGTGCAGTGTTATCCACACATACTGTAAGTGTTCTAGGAAGTGTTTGGTAAAGGCCCGTTCAGTACCTGCTGTTCAGACTTTAAGTAGGTGAGGGAATTTTTCTGGTTAAGGTGTGTGTTTCTGTGTGTGTGTGGAGTGAAGAGTGAAACTTTAGCACTGCTACGGCAGTGAACTCATAATGTGAGGTTATTGTAAAAGCAACGAGTCACTTAACATGATTGATTGCCGATTTATAGTACTCTAACCATTAACTTTAAATTAATTCTATTGCTTTGAAACCAAATGAAAATGACAAAAATGTGAAGCATTCATCTGCGTTTCAGACAGATTATAAAGCAAAATGGTTTTCAAAATCTGACACTGGGCTTCGAGAAAACCGATTCATAGTAGCACAAGAACATAAACAGATTTTAAGAATTCTCTCCTTTTGTGTCTTTCAATTTCACTTTGGAGTTCATATTCATTCATACCAGCTACAGATATGAGTGTCCTTGCAGCCCAGGGCCAATCTCCAATGTACAGTCTTAGAGTGACACATCAAAACAGCAAAGTGGGAAAGAGTTGGAGCTGTTTCTGCATTTCTGCAGTTCCAAGTGTCTCACTGTCACTTAGAATTGTGAAAAAGTGGTTTTAGTCCCCCAACATTTTATATTTCAGCTATTTTGACTTTGATGGACCTTGATTGCTGATCATATTTCAGTGGGTCTGTCCGCGGCGGGCTGGTCGCTGCAGCCGGAGGCCCCGCTGGAGCCTGAGATGAAGGAGTTTCTGGTGAACCTGCATGATTTTGTCTGATTTCGCCGGAATCAGACGCAGTGGCACCGATGACAAGCATTTAGAATAACTAAATATTCAATCTTCTCACTGATGTTCTCGTTTACTTCTGTAGGTCATATGGAGGCATCAGTATTACACTGACACTGTTCCATAACCAGTTAAAGTTCCTCATAGTAACGTTAAAGCCTCAGTAATTAAGAGTTACAACGACTCTGTCTCATTCCACTGCTTGTTTTCTCAGTGCAGCATGTATTGGTGGGGTTGAGGGATGTGGTTATCTAATCTTATCTAAATGTATGTATTTATTTGTATTTTTAATACTACTAACACCAGTGAGACAAGAAATGAAAAAAAAAATACACAAACACTGGTGGACTCAAGGGGTCCACTTTTGCTGCGGTTTGTTCGAACAAAAGTGCCCTCTTGGATGCCCCTATGGTATAAAAAAAACATGATAAAGTGCCCTCTAGGGTGCCTTTTCAGTGGAGAAAACAGGATAAGGTGACCTCTAAGGTGCCCTTCTAGTGGAGAAAACATGATGAAGTGACCTCTGGGTGCCCTTCCAGTGGAGAAAACACGAAAAGGTGTCATATAGGGTGCCCTTCCAGTGGCTTCCAGTGGAGAAAACATGATAAAGTGACCTCTAGGGTGCCCTTCCAGTGGAGAAAACATGATAAGGTGTCATATAGGGTGCCCTTTCAGTGCAGAAAACATGATAAAGTGACTTCTAGGGTGCCCTTCCAGTGGAGAAAACATGATAAGGTTCCCTATAGGGCACTCTTCCAGTGGAGAAAACAGGATAAGGTGACCTCTAGGGTGCCATTCCAGTGGAGAAAACATGATAAGGTGCCCTTAGGGTGCCCTTAGGGTGCCCTTCCAGTGTAGAGAATGTGATAAAGTGCCCTCTAGAATGGCCTTAAAGTTGAGAAAGCATGATGCAGAGCCATATAGGCTGCCCTACATGTTAGAAAACTTTCTGCACACCGGTGCCCCACCAGGTGCGGCTGATGCCCTTTTTTTATTTTTTTTCTCCCCTGCCCCTCAGACATTCTGAGTCCGCCACTGCACCCAGAGGAATTGCTTGTGTCCAAGTGACTGTACATCATCAAACTTTTTGGAGCTTTTCTGACATCATTCAACATGAGCTGCAGGTGAAACAATGCTGTCTGGTTGCCAGCTCAAGGGGCCTTATGGATGACTTCATAAAAGTGTGTATAAGCTTTAGTAGTCTAAATAAAAAAAAAACTGCCACTTGTTTATTTCCTTGAGTACAGTGCAGCAGTGTGGCGGTAAACCCCAGGGAGCCAAGACTGTAGTCTAAGTAGCATTGAATCTCAGATATTTTACTTGTATAATGTGAGGATATTCACAAAGCCCCTCCGAATGTTCTCCTAAAAGGACTCACTTAACCCCACTGTTAGTCTATGCAGCATAAAACTGCTTTACACCTTTCCTTTAATTTGCAATAAACAGAAGTTAATGAGCTAGAAAGGGATAATAACAAACACCACATCTTGAATTGTTTTTGCTGTATATGAAAAGAGTTTCAGTTTCTTGCAGGTTTTCATCTGTTAATGTGAAGATACTGTTGTTTAATGTCAAAAGTGACTTATGAGCAGTGAGTGCAGCTGTACTGGAATAATAAAGAGTTAGAAAGTGGCAGAGGCTGGTTATTGAGTATTTGCATTTTTTCTATTTAAGAGTGGTTTCACCTTCACCTCCTCGCACCTCATGTGTTTTTCACTTTCAGCTAATACAGTATAAGCCCACTTTTATCATTATAATCCTTTAGAAAACCAACTTCTTTCACTTTTGTGCTTTACCCTTTTTTAAGAACTCTTTGCCTTGAAGCAGGAAGTGTATACTGCCACATAGCTTTGCTCTGAACTCTCTCACTTCTAACCGCTTCACATCATTGTTGTTGCATTGATGGTGCTTCAAAGGATGTTCATACAAAACACAACCACAGCAAATGGATCCAAAACTCCCTGAAAAATGTCAATTTGAGGGAAACAGATTCAATGTGTTACCTGTAAAAAGATGTTTTAAAAACCTTCAAAATTCAACATTTTGTTTAATAATGTACTTTAACATTTAGTTGTCTTGTTCAGAGTTACACACCAGTCCATTCTCATTCTCAGGGTGTCAAAGACCGACACTTTGTTTGATACCGCTACACAAGGCACCCTTTAGTGCCGGTATGATACGCATGGGCTTTCCATTAACTACTATGTAAACCCATCCGTGGCAACACTAAACGCTCAGGGAAAGCGTGGCGGGAGTGTGGTGACATAGTTTGCAGAGCGAAAAGAGACACACCGGGCGGGCAGGAGGGGGGGTGAATCATTGTATTCTCATACAACGGTTCGTATGATATCTTACGAAAAGTTATTCCTCATTTTCCGTGCGTTTTCCTACAAATGTCCAGCATCAATTTCCGCTCCAGTCTTTTCAAAATAAACTTCCGTCTTCACAGGAAGCAACTTTGTTGGTTTAGGCAAGAAAATCACTTAGTTAGCATTGGAAAAGATTGACTTGGTTAGGTTTAGGCAAGAAAACTACTTTAGGAAAGATCTTAGTTAAGTTACGCCACACCACACCTGAAGTGGTTACTCAACACCAGAAGTGGCTTAACTTAAGTAAGGAAGTTACGTGACAAAAACTACTTAGTTAGGTTTAGGAAAAGATTGTGGTTTGGGTTAAAATAACACTGGTAGCGACGTAACTTAAGTACGGAAGTTACGTGACAAATAAATCAACGTTGACTTCTGGTTTCACATGGGACACAAACACTGGTCACCTGGGTGAAAATCACACTTACATAGATTACATACAAATCGATTCTGTGGGATATATATACGAATTACAGTGCATTACTTTCCAAGATAGCCACAAACGCTGTATGAGAACAGCCTGGGTGGACGGGTCCAACAAACTCAAGGTTTTCATCCAGGAGACCACCGTTCATGTCCTGTGTGATAAGTTTCACTTTCATGTTACAATCAGCTGATCGTTCGTGTCCTGTGTTCACAACATTCAGTGTCAATTTCAATGTACAAACGTAGTAGTTTTAAGCTCATTTTTTTCCCTAAACCTAACTAAGTGGTTTTGATGCCAAAGTGATGCCAAGGGGCGTGACAAAGTGCCACTACGTGACGAATTGAGATGAGAACGTGTTGATGACACACGTATTACACTTGTCAGGTGGTACTGTACTCTACTGTAGTACTGTAAAAACATTTAAAAAAAAAATAAAAAAAAAACCTGCCTGATTCCTTTAATTTAATTTAACATTTTGCTCTTTTTCAGAGTTGTACATGTATTGCACTAGCCAGTAGGTGTGAAAGACGTGTGTGGCCAACACCATGTAGAGGAAGACTATAGTTGCAGTTGATAGTCTGAGCCCTTGGACTGCTGGCACACACACAAAAAGTGTGCTACTTTATATATTTTGCTAAGTCTTGCCAAATAATAAAAGTGGAAGTTTTTCTACACCATTAATGACTTATAATGTCTGAATGGTGCGTATCTGCGCAGGGTCACGGACTGAAACAGAATGACAATTTCTAATATTCATATAAACGTGGAAAAACATGAATATTGCAGCTGTTTATCCATCAGCTATTCACTCCTCTAGAATGAAACAAACTTTAACCATGACACTGAAAGACCTGAAAACTTTGCATTCCTGTCTGAATCCAGCTTGCATCACGGCAACACAGAGGATCAAGCGCGATCTTGACTTTCAGAGGCTGCTAATGCCCAGGTGTGTGTGTGTGTGTGTGGCAAAAAAAATAGTCATAGAGAATGTTCAGCCTTGATGAATCATTCTGTTGCAAGTGAAAAGCAAACGTGTTGCACAGCAGAACAGTGATTACAAAACTGTTGATAGCTGCTTTCAAATGTGTTTTGGGTGGATTCCTCTGATATGAGGCATTTTATTAAAGTGGCAGTAGGCAGCATATTTTTGGCATCATTGGGCAAAAATTCCATAATAACCTTTCAGCATATTGTAATTCAAGTGCTCTGAGAGATAACTAAACTTCTGCACCTCATCATGGCTCTGTTTTCAGGCCTTAAAAAATCTAGCCCATGAGGGCAGACTTTGACCAATCACAGGTCATTTCATTGAGAGAGCGTTCCTATTGGCTGTGCTCCGGTCATGTGACCGGTACTTAACGTTCCTTCAAGAGATTTCCAACATGGCTGCTGGGTCACAAACTTCTCATTTTACAGCTAAACAGTACACTACAAGATGATTCTGAAAACATTGAGGGGAGAAATAGACATTAACGTAACATAATATTGATTCATATTTGATCAGCGCGGCCTAGTTTGACCGTTTGGTCGGAGTTCCCGAGTGATTGACAGCCGGATCTCATAGACAGCAGATGGACAGCAGATCTCAGATCAGCTCCCACTGCTTGTTTTCCTCCAGTCTGTAAAATCTTGCAGATGCCATTAGGAACACCGGAGGACACAGAGGCACATAATTAAAAAAAGGTTTTATAAAAATAACTTTTTTTAATCATATTTGCTCCAATCTCGCCTACTTCAGCTTTAATACATTGAACATTATAAACTCTATGTCATGAGGCTCAATTAACACACTCTGATATATTGAAGACCTGCAATTAAAGTTGAACTACTGGTACTCAGGAAGCCAAATGTTGGCTCTTTAAATCCCCAAATATGATGTTACTTAAAATATTCAGGATGTCCCTTTAAAACATAAAACGCATATAGAATTATGATCATCTGCATGACGTCAGGGGGTTGATTAAATATTTATAGCCGGTCGCCTAAGTGCATATATCTTCACAACTTCTTTAAGAAAGAGAAAAGCTGGCTGAGCATCGAAATACCTTCAGAGGCTTTCAGAAATTTCGCGCCTGTGAGAGTTTTTGGAACACAGGACGCGTTGGACTTTTTTTCTCAATCGACACCAGGAGAAGGAGGACAAAGATGGGCGTCAAATTCCTCTGGGATTCGTTTTAAGGAGGAGGCATCGGTAATTGATCCAAATGACTCACTTCACACTACTTAAGACAAACTTGTTTAAAGGGGGACTGACCCATTTCCTCCCTCGGAAGCTGCTGTAATCACATTCTGCTCCAAGTTTCTCTCGCACAGTTCAGCAGCCTATGAAAAGGAATAATGCGACTTACGCGCATTTGATGCCTTCGAGAAGCCACCCCTATCCTCGTGTGCCAGTCTGTCTGACTTTACAACCTACATTACTGCCAGACTCCGACCGCAGACCAAGAGAGGAGGAAGACTCCGATGGAAAATCATGCAGCGCTTTGAACCCATGGAGACATGGCACATAGGTTCCTCTCATCTACGAACAGATTCAGCGCCAGACTCGCCTTCATATTCACTGTGTCACTGTCCTGCACCTATTTGTGCTATAGTATTATTTTCTGTCGCAGCACAATCATGACAAACCAGGCTTACGAGGGGAAGAGATGCCCGCCGAGCAAGAACGCAGGAGGGAAGAAACTTCTTGGGAAATTGGAGAATTGCGCTTCGCTGGAAGTCAGGTCCGCTCTGGATGAGTCTGCTGCCCGGCGAGGACCGAGTGATCTCCGCGACCAAAATAAAGCTTTGCCCGCCTCGGCTGGAAGCCACTGGGCTGACATGAAGTTGAGAAACATGAGTGTTGCGCAAAAATATGGGAATAAGAAGCTGCCGAATGCGTTAATAGTCGGTGTGAAGAAAGGAGGCACCAGGGCGGTGCTGGAGTTCATCCGGATACATCCAGATGTGCGCGCACTTGGAACAGAGCCGCACTTTTTCGACAGAAACTATGACAGAGGGCTTGACTGGTACAGGTGAGCAACAAATGAAACAAACATGGAAGCATTCATTTGCAATTTTTCTGACACAGATGCACTTGCCTTTATATATTTCTGCATAGATGCACTGTTTTCACTACAGACCCCCCCCCCCTCTGCTCTGATATGTGAGGTCCTGGTTTAGACTCTTCCATTTCCAAATGTTCATTTAAATCTTTTTCTCACAAGTATGGATGCGAGGTTATAGTCCAAGGCACTTGTCAGTCATATAAATGTTTTATAACTTCTCATTGGCTATAATTAAATTGAAGGGGTACATTTTGCTGTATTGTGTACATACAAAGGCAGCATTTCTATTGTTGGGGATATCACATACATGCCTATAAGCAGCATGTCACCCCTAAGCTCACAAGTTTGATTCTACTTTTTTAGTCCATAGGATTTTGCTGTAGATGTTAGCTGTCAGCAGAGCTCATGGTGCTGAAGACAGCTCCATGAGGCTGATCAGTGCACACAAACAATCACAGCCGACAGCACGAATGACACAGGCAGCCCCTCAGGTTACCAGCCGACTTCAAACAGGCTACACCACGGCACAACATGTTCCTGCGTTGGCTGGTGAAGGCAAAGGGGCTCAGAGAATCACCCCCCCCCCCCCCCCCCACACCCACACACCCACCTCTGTCTCTGTATCTCGCTCTGTCACCTCTTCTCCAATTTCTCTATCTAGATGGCCCCTGTTGAATCTAATCTTATGACCAGACATATTTGTTTTTTTATTTTTCTGTCTGTGAAACTGAAATTGAAGCGGAAAGTTCAAGTTTCCTCTCAACACAAAAACATAAAGGTCATTGCCAAACTGAGTGCGCAGTGACTAAAAATGTCGCACTCAAATCTGCAAATGTCCTCCACAAAGGCTCGATGGTGTTGTGTTACATTATGTCTGAGCTGCCTGCAGACTTCCGCTCACATACCCACAATGCCACCAGTGTGGCAGGAACAGACCACAGAGCAATGCTTCCAGGAACACGGAACAAGTGATGAAGTCTGTTCTCAAGCATGTTTCTATGAGTACCTGCCCATCACGGCTTAGCTGATATAGTTTGCTCAGATCTCGGTAGACATGCACTTACTTTGTACCAACCTGAGTTTTCTGCTTTTTCAATAACTGTTAAAGATTTCACATTCAGGATGTGCATGTTTAAATTGTATTTCTTAGCTTCAGATTGTGTTTAAATGTTGAGACTGAACTGTTTAAACTTACTTAATTGGCAAATGGTAGGCCCTGTTTGGTACACTTTTAAAAATACCCGGCCTTTCTTGTTTTTCGGCGTGTTATTTGTACGCCATGCAGTCTGTACTGACTGTAATGTAAATACGCCACGCTCAGAGCTAGTGACGTAGAATAAAAAGAGAGAAAGGCCGCTTATGGCGGGCGGGGAGTTGGTGGTGGATGGGTCCAACAGTCACTGGACTTTTAACCAGGAGGCTGGTGTTCGAGACCGGTGTTTTTTTTTGTTTTGTATGTTAGTGACGATTCTCACATGTTTTTTCGTGACGTTTGTGACGTGTTTTCTGTAGTTGTGTTATGTTGTTTCCTTACATATTTTACTTAGTTTACATACTTATTTTAAGCTCAACCGTGATGTTTTTCCTAAAGATAACTAGGTGGTTTTGTTGCCTAAACCTAACTACGGATGTTACGGTAGTTTTGTTGCGTGGCGTACAAATGACAGGCAAAAAGCTTAAAATGCGCCCTCAAGACACTCGGTATGTGCTATTTATACGCCTTCCTGTGAGACTGGGTTGACATACCAGCTGTGTTTTTACACCCAGTTTCTGCAATGAAGGTGTGTCTTTTAATAAATTAACCTTTTGCCCCAACAATGTTGTGACCAATACACACATACACACACACACACACACACACGCACGTCAGCGTGGGCTGTAACTAGGATCACTACACCAGTTTGATTCTTGGGTCTCATTTCAGATAAATCAAACTGTTTCCTAAAGTGAAAGTCCTGTATAGCTGACAAGATTCAATCAGACCTTAAAGTACAAAGAAGGTTGGATTTGTTCATTATTTTACATTTGTGACTTCACATAGAGAATAAGTTTGATTTAACTTAAACTTCATAGTCAGTCTTGTCCTATAGGACAGTTAATTCCTGAGTGAAAATACATTTACAAAATGAAATAATGCAGTGGAGGCCTATATAATGTCAGTATGAAAGAAGTGTACTCACGCAAGATAACCCACCATGCACACGCACGCACACAAGACTGGCGGTACAACAGAGTTATCTTTAAAGCTGCACCATATTCCTGAAAAGCGAAACAATCCTTTTCATCTTCAAACTAATGAACCAGAGGCTATAACATTACACAGATGTATTAATGTAAGACACAAAAACACTCCAGAGAGAAATTAAAAAGCAAACACTTTTTCAATCATTTGCATGTTTATTAAGGTCTCTTTCTAATTGCAATTTCCGATATTAATCTTCATTTTCCATGGATTATTCTCGGTTATCAAGTTTACACTGGGATGTCATTTTATTTGAATGCACAGGAAGGAGCTTTTAAAACACTGAAGTAAAACTTCCTAAGGGGCCACTTTATAGACAGTTAATCTTTATTGTTGTGTGTGTTTCACAAATGAAATTGATTTAGAAGCATTCACAATCGAAAGCCGTCGCTCTTTGTAACACTTAACAGAATGAGCTAAAGTTTGCGGAAAAACCTCAGCAAATGAAGACCTTTAATATGGACCCAGAGGATGCTCCATTTCAGTGGTGAAAGTGTTGATTAATTTACACGTGCACACAGAAGGCCAAACGTAGACACGGTGTAATGGAGTCAGTTGTACATATAGGCCTTTCTTTATTAACACTGTAGCAACAGAAATTAACCAAGTACCAGTTCAACATCTGAACACAGCAGACTAGAGGATGGAGAAAGAAACAACTGTGGTGCATTTTGCTCTCCAACAGATCAGATCAGATATCAACACATCAGACATCGCCCTGCCCTGACCATTAGTCCACTCACTGCACCAGCAACCTTCCCTCGCATGAATCTGCCATCTTAACGCAGCTTAATGATGCATTAGCAACCGTTTACCTCACATAAACGCCCAGGGGTTTGGGCTTTACAGAAGTTTGATTTTGTTTTTTCTATGTCACTCTCAATTTAAGCAAAGATAAATCGAGGTCCTACGCTGATATGATGCCACAATTACAAAGCTGGAATATTGCACACTTGTCACAAGCTGACAGTTCATATATTCAAGATACTTAAACAATACCATGGACACAGAGGCTGGTTTAATTCAGGCTGAAGCAGCTGTTATTCAACTTGACGAGTGGCTGAGTGGTATTCATTGTGTTGGACTGGCCCTCAGTGATTATCTGTCACAATGTTTGGGTTGTTGGCAGCACGTCACATAAAGTATCTTTCCATTTTGATTAACTGTCACCTTCATCTCTATAGCAAGCAACATACAGTACGTACACCCCCTTTAGACCTTGTATTAAAATGCGTTTTGGGTTATTGGATTGCAATCGGATAGTGGACGGATTGTGATCCGATCGGCCAAACCACCTCCGGATGTGGCCAGGTATGCATTTGTGACCAAATTGAACACAAGTGTAATTACAATTGCATTTTCAATCCACAACTAGGCCTATGTGGGTGGCCGTGATGCGCAGGTTGATCTACCACAACGTTCAGGTACACTTACTCGAAAATATCGCGGCTTCAGTCAAAAAGTGATGGCGTTCCAAGTAAGTTATTAATAACTTACAGAAAAATTGTGTTCAATTGTCCATCTTCCATCTTCTTTTCCCCTCTTTCTCTCAAACACACACACACAGCGAGCTCAGGCCTCGTGTCCGTCCTCAGTCCTGACAATCGTGCTACTATAATGCATAAAGTTGGCGGTTTGCGGGTCGGGTTGTGTTCGGACGGTTGATTAACGTATATTTTTGCGGGTTGACTCTCATTAGGGGTCGGGTGGGTGCAGGTATTAACGAACTCTGACCCGTGCATCACTTGTGGGCAGAAATACGTAATCACTCACTCGACCCGTTCGGTTGTTTGGGCTGGACAGAGCGATCGGATCTCAATGTGGACAGGGGGAGGCTATTAGTACCAGGTGTAAATGTAGTTACAATCTGGATAGACGCATTTTAATGAAAGATGTAAAGAGGATCATAATGTATTTGTACATGTGTTACTCTGCTTTGTGCACAAGTCATCCGTTGGCCTTTCTATCCATCTACGAATGTGCTGTAAATTACATGTTTAAATGTTTTAGTCAATGAACGCTAAATTAAGGGTGTAAACTCACCCACACTAATAAGTTTATTGGGAAGCAACATTTCAACCATAGACCTTTGCAGGCGTTAAACTCACAATACAAAGAAATATCTTTTGTACTCAATCTACAGCCTGTAACAACCAACCAAATCACAACTCACCTAAGATAATTACACCTACAATCATTGTAAAAACATAAATGAGACATGAATTGTAGCCTCAAATCCACAAAATACAACAGAAACCTGAAAGTCCTGGTACGAAATACAAAATATGTAACAGAAAGAGAGATGTTTCCTTTGTAATCTAGAAGTCGTAGAAAGATTAAACAATGTATACAGAACATATAAATAAACTGTAAAAAAAAAAATAGATCACGATTAATGACTATAGAAAATGATCAACAAAACAAAATTGTTGTCTATTGTTTATTCTATTATTAGTCAAAAAAGCAAAAAAATGTAATTATAAAACAAGAGATGGCAGTGTTGGTCAATCAGCCCCAAAACTTTGATCTGAAGTCAAATGCCTGGACAATGGTTGCTATTTCATTAAATATGGTACAAATATTCATGATCCCCAAAGGACGAATCCTGATTACCCTGTTGACGTTTCTATTAGCGCCACCAACACGTCTAATTTTCCGTTTCAGTTAATGATAAGATATCTACTAAAGACCTCATCCCATCAGTCTAAAGTCATACGTAGAGGTTAATACCCTCATAGCATACATTAGTATCCTACATGGTAACTCTGCGGCTGTTAACTGCTATCATGCAGGTTCAGTCTTGACCTTGGGGACAGTAGTTTGACAAAACAATCTGAACTCGAGTTCCACTTAGTAGCAAAATAATCTTTCTAGTGTGTAATGAACATTACAGCCTTGCAGGCCCGCTACTTGATGAATGAATGAAGTGATTAATTGATTACTAAAATTGCCCATGTTTAGTTTTAGGTTAATTTGACTAATTAATTTGAGCATTGAAGTCTATTTTTGACCTTGGGATTTGTCAATTGTGTCGAAATATTTTCCACTATATCTTACATGTCATGGTCTTCATCATTGAACAGACGTTGCCAGTGTCATCACAAGATAACAACGGACAAATAGATTCATTGATCATGTTCAGCACTTCTTTCTGTAAAAAAAACAACACTCTACATACTTTTTTTTTATTATTTGAATTTATTTTTATTAGCTAATATCTGTTGGACAGTCAGAAACATACAACATGTGACAACAAATTAACTCTCGTCAGTTTCAGCGTACTGGCCGGTTGTTCTACAGTCTCTCCTGTTACATTAAGCACGTGACAGATCATTTTAGGCTCGAAGAAAAATGGTGCAGTGTTCATTACTGTGCTTCCTGAACAGAACACACACGTGGCCTCATTTATTTTATGCGAGGGTATTCACATAACCATAGAGGACCTGATAATACAGACATTTCACTCCCACAAATTTCCTTGCACTTCTCTCGACACTTTTGCCATCCTCCACAGAATCAGAAAGATCAAACAAAAACATGTGGCTATACACCATCAAGACTTAAAAGGGCATCTCAGCTCTATTGATTTCACAGGAGTCAGAAGCACTTCCAGTAGATTCCCTGAGAAGGGTTGAAATTGTATGAGAGGCTGCAGCAACAAATATTCTCCAGGTCCACATTAATTGGCTCGGGGAGGCAGGGAGCTCTGGAACAGTATCATCAGAAAGGTTGATGAGGACAGAAAGTTAGATGGTTCTCATTTAACACAGAAAACTGCACATTATACAGCGAGGGATCGTAAGGCGTAATTCTGCATTATTAATGAGCTGTCTTCATCGCAGTGCAGCTCAGAGAAATGTAGTGGTTAACATTAATTAAAAAACAACTCTTTCTGAGATGTTTCCCGATGAGACCAGTCTGAGACATGGTGCCTTTATTCCTTTTATAGAATAATTCAGGAAATAATGTGATCACGCATACATTATGGACCAATTAAACAACCAATAGTGCCAATCTGGTAACTTTGATGGTGTGGAGAGAGATATTTTTATATGTAATACAATGAGCTTTCACAACTTGCACCACTTGCTTATTAGCCATCAATCGGTCGGTCCACCACTTTTTTCTAGACTGAATTTTCTCAACAACTCTTAAATGGATCGCCATTAGATGGACATTCGTGGTGTCCAGAGGATGTATCGTAATAACTTAAGTGATTACCTGACTTTTCCTCAAGCGCCACAATGAGGTTTGTGGTTTTGACTGAAATGTCTTGACAGCTATTGGATGGATTGTCATGAAATTTGTTGCACACATTCATGCTCCCCTCAAGATGAATTGTAATGATTTTGGTGATCCCTCAATTTTTCCATAGCACCATCAACAGGTCAATTGTGAATTATTGTTGTTAGCATTTTCATTTTGAGCATGTTAGCAAGCTGATGTTAGCATTTAGCTCAAAGTGCGACTGTGCCTTAGTACAGCCTCACAGAAGTGCTAGCATGGCTGTAGACGTTTGTCTACAAATCTTGACTTTAACAGCAGGTCCCCTTTGTCCAGTAGTGGCACTATGGTCCTCGTTTTGTGCATAAAACAAACTCCAGTGTATCTATAGACCCAACTTCCACATTAATGCCATAACCACGCCATTGCTGTTTATTATAGTTTGAATGGGTTAAATGCACCAGATCATTTCCAGGCATGTGAAGTGCAAATTATTCCCATTTTTTTTTTTTATGAAATTAGTTTCATTTTATCTTTGGCAGCAACAACCCTGTCTCACAAAATTGCATTTATGTAATAATAATTTGCAACAGCATATGTTTTGACAAAATAATGCCACCTGGAAATCTTTTTTAATAAACAAAACAAAGTCGTAAAATGTTCATATGGAACCTATTTATGGTTTATGTTTAGGCAACTCAAATCACTTGGTTAAGATTGGAGAAAGATGCATGTGTTGATGAAATATTAAAAAGTGAAGACTGATTTAAAGGACAAACATGATGTGTATAAGCAGCCTGAACCACACACAGGACTCAGGATGCAAACCCCAGTTTTCTGTACACCCATCATCCACCCTAAACAACTCCCTATAACTCCTCTGCAGCACAAAAATGCAACACTTTCTGGACTGGAAAAAATTGTTGCCAGTAAACATAATGGAGACAGAAGTTGTTATACTCAAAAACATATGTAGCAAAACCATTTTTTTTAGGTTTTAGGAAACAGGGTTGTTGATGAAGTCATTAGTGATATATTGTATTTTTGTGTGGTCAAAAAAGTCACTGTAGGTCAAGCCATAAATGACTGATGACAGGTTTGTCACTGATAATAGTGAAAATAAAATTCCATTTGGGTTTCAGTAGTCCCTGACGATACTATCAAACTAACTATCATTCTGAAGACATTGCGATTCTGGAAATATCCAGCAGTCAGCGATCCTTAGCTCATCTTAGCTCATTCTTAGAGATTGTCAGCTTGTTAACTTTCCCCCCTCGGCGAACCCGGAGCGTCACTCCCTACTGACCAGGGATCAAATCCTGTCTGAGCTTTCCCTCCTGTGTCTCCACCATTCTGTCTCCTTTTGTACTTGCTCACCATCTAACTGAAGAGTAGAACTACTAAAGCAGTGTGGACTGTCTGCTCTCCATTTATAAATATCCTTGACTGTCACATTGCGAAGGGCTATAGTATAAACCCAGAAAGAACTTTAAGAAATCTTCATTAATGTCAATTAAGATGCTGCTGTAAAACTGCACAAATAGGTGATAATAGAGGGGAAGTGTGCAGGGCCAGGACGTTATACGCCCGTCATCGATTAAAACATTTACAATGTCGCGATGTTATTATCATGAAGGGCATTTTCTGTCAATTATAAGAGCAGGAAAAAAAAAGTTTAGCTGCCACACAGATGACAGTGTTGGAAAAAGCCTTTACGAGCTTGATTTCATGTGTTCATCAATTAAAATCAGCAGCAAAACAGCTTAGAAAATACACAAAATAAGAAGTAATCGTCATGTGCAGTTTAAGATTTCAGAGGCTTCCCTGTGTTCATTTTCAGTGTCCATGAATACTTTCCGGTGTCACATGTTAATGTGACAGCTCGTAGCTCGGCTCAATTCAACGCGTTATTGTTCGAGGAGAGCAAGTGTCAGTCATTTCCCTCTGCAGACCAAACCATGAATAATTGTTATTTCAAGGAAAACAAGAGCCTAGTGTTGAAATGACAGCGATTAAATAGGTTTTGCTTCAAGGTCAAATACATCATGCAATTTATTTCCCGGTATTGCAGGACTGTATTGTCCCGTTATGAATATGTTTTGATTCTATTATGTGGCTGAGGATAGGCCGGGAATTCTCTACTGCAAGACATCTGGCTCAGTCAGTCTGCTATTTTCAACCAATTTGTCTTGTATTAAATTAGAAAAATAGATGCTTGATTCTCAGAGCGCTGGATTGTTATTCACCTCTTTTCCTCACCTAGCTGAATTGGCCGCAGGATTGTCGTATTCGTCTGGACCGCTCTTTGTTAACTCTTAATGGACTTTAAAGGCGGCAGGCCTCTGTTGCTGGTGATTAATGATTAGATGTCATCACAGCTGTAATCTAAGTGAGTGATACTTTAATAATGGAGCAGCCTCTCCAGTGGAGACTGGATCTACGCCGTATCAAGAAAAGAGGAAGGAGCCATTTTTAGGAAGTGCAGTGGCACAGACATTATGAGAATCACGCAGCATAAGAACATTTTCTCTGCACAGTCTACCTGAGTAATACGAGCTGTTAATGGGTTTGGACAGCGGGGAAGCAAGTCAGTGTGTGGTGTCGCCTTTTCAGGACATTTCAGGACAAATGGCTTGTATGAAACGCAATTTCCCCAAGTCAATTTCTAAAAGTATGGACAGAAAGATTGCTAAAAATATTAAATCATGGAAGCAAAAAAAAAAAAAAAAACAATACTTGAAAGCTCCGATTGAAAACATACTAATGTGTCCAAAAAAGCAATTACCCTGAAGCTGCTATGACAGGCTCTCAGGATTCTCATTTAATAAGTGTTTACTAACCAGAGCACAATACTTCAGTATATTAGTCCAACTTTGCATGGTGTTTGCATAGTATTTTATGTGTTCAGCATTAATTTGCTGTTTGATAAGGCTGTTGACGCACATTTTTGTGTAGCTCTAATTCAGTCTGAAGATAACGACACAAGCAATTTAATTTATGGCTGTGTGTTGGATATTATTTGACTTGGCAGTACCTCTGATAAAAAGTTTTAATCTATTTATTCTAGAAAATGTCACCTTTTTGTTTTGAAACCAAAGCTTTTTGTGTATGAGGCAATGAGAGCCCAGGAGACTTTTTCTTATAATTTACTGTGTAACTGTTTTGTTGTTAAATTACTCCAGAGACCAAACAAACACATGTAATGGATGCTTTGATTCGGGCCTCTCCATGGTCAGCCTGTGAGCCTGCATATTGTTCAATGGCCAGGGTTCATTATTCGTCCTTAATGGCAAACATTTGTTGTCCGGCGGGAGGGAAAGGCCATTCTCTAAATCCCTGCGCCCCAGCAGAAACACTTCACGTTGTGATTAATGGTTTCTAAGTTAAATCCCAATCAGATCAGTGTTGCCTGAAATCCTCCAACTCATTCAACTGTTGTATTAGTAATAGTCTGTTGCCACAGTACACCTTGATTTATTACAAGTAATAAGGAAGATGATGTGTTTTCGGCAGTGGTTAGTTTCCAGTTGGATTATTGGATGACCTGTGCGAATTGTGAAAACATAAATGAACTTTTGACTAGGGGTGTAAGAAAATATCGATACACTTGAGTATGACAATATTATGTTTTGTGATTCTCAAAAACACTGCATCAAGTTTTAATTAATAGTTTACATGCAAAGATTCGTGGCAGACAGACAGACAGTGGCTCAGATTGCATGAAAGTAGTGCTATATATGTTAGCATGTCCCTGTAACAGATGTTGAATGTTACAGAGACTGTGATGAATGCAAATGAAGTTCCGCATAAACAAATACCTGTGTATGTAATATGTGTTCTTACTATGACAGTTTTCCTGAAATTAGATTTAAAAAATTGCAATTAGAGCTGTCAATCGATTAAAATATTTAAGCACGATTAATTGCATGATTGTCCATGATTAATTGCGACTAATCGCAAATTAATTGTTAAGTAATTAATACTCTTATCAACATGGGAGTGGGCAAATATGCTTGCTTTATGCAAATATGTATATATTTATTATTTGAAAGCAATTAACAACACAAAAAAATGACAAATATTGTTCAGAAAACCTCACAGGTACTGCATTTAGCATAAAAAATATGCTCAAATCATAACCCAACAGGCAACTGTCAATGTGTCAGTGTGCTGACTTGACTATGACTTGCCCCAAACTGCATGTGATTATCATAAAGTGGGCATGTCTGTAAAGGGTGTACCCATAGAACCCATTTTCATTCACATATGAGGTCAGAGGTCAAGGGACCCCTTTGAAAATGGCCATGCCAGTTTCATGCCAGCCAAGATTTTGCATAAGTTTGGAGCGTTATTAAGCATCCTTCACGACAAGTTAACATGACATGGTTGGTACCAATGGATTCATTAGGTTTTCTAGTTTCATATGGTGTCAGTATCTTCACTCTAGCTTTAAAACCGAGCCCGCTACAACCTAAAAATCGCAAGTTGCGTTAATGCGTTTAAGAAATTATAAAAACGATTTTGCATTAATGCGTTATTAGTCAACTTTCACAGCCCTAACTGCAATATATCGCCTTGCTTACAGTATCGGAATATATCACAATATATTGAATTGTAACCCCTGTATGATACGTATTGTATCGCCAGATTCTTGCCAATACACATCAGCTCTACTTTTGACAGTTTGGCAACAACTTAGTTTTGACAGAGAATATGGAGGTGTGATGCCTAATAATGTATATGTGAATATATGCGTGATAATTAATCACAAGTAAAAAGGTGTTTGAGATGAACTCACTGGTTCCTGTCTGCTTTTGTCTATAAGGCACTTGCATTTTGCACGTGTAGCCTTGTTGCATGACAATTTTGTATTTGTGCTACAAACATTTACTGAGAACTCGTCCTGAACTGACAATATGCAACGTTCTGTTTTAAGTTCAAACCACAGTGAAATGACAGTAATAAATTCTGAGTTCATTGATCGTTCACAAGGAGATGATTCAAAGCTGACCTTTACTTGTTCTGATGGTCTGCATCCCTGATGAACCCGAGCTGCTCTTTGGAAGTTTAAGTTGTTCAACAAGACACACTTGTCCGGAGCTGAACAGTCCACCGTTTCGTTCAGTCACTGCCTGTCCTCACACTATGAAGCTAATCATGCACATGCTGTTGGTGAATTTGCAGCTTTTTTATTTATATATATGCAGTGTCACATAGGCGGCGGATCTTTACAGTCTGCAGTGTGTACTGTAATACGACAGCCCTGCACCAAATAGCTTTCAACGTCCAATCTTTGTTTAGTTTGTCAATTTGTTTTTTATTCTACTGTTATACTGGATTGAGCTATTTGCTCTGGCAGCCATGGGATGTAAGGAGAGTCTGTTCATCTGTCAATTGTTATGTGTTTGACAGAGAGAGAGATTTTGATTGCTAGTGAATATCACCCTAAAATCTTTATATACATATTAACGCCCCCTGAAAAAAATCTTGTTATATTTGTTGACCCCTTAATGTCTACCCCGGCAACACCAACAGGCCAAAATTACATTTTTTGTGGAAGAAATCAAAATGCAACCCGTTCTCGCTCCCAAGGCGTCAAATACCGTTGCATGGTCAGTAATGTTGTCATGATACTGGAATTAAGAATTTTTTATTTAAGTTTTTATAACTTGAAATATATTGATATTTGATGCATTTTGGATACCACAGGGAAAAGTTAACACAACATTGAGGGTATAAAATTTTAGATTTTTATTAGAAGATAAATAGATTGTGTATAAACTCGATGTCAGAGAGAAGAGAGAGCAGAAAGTGCAGCTGGTATCCGTGAAGTTGTATCTCCAATATAAACCCACCCGCATCATTATAAGGCGCTCAGAGCAACTGACGTAGTATAGAGTGCAAGATAGTCCACTAAGGGGGGGCCGGAGTGGTGGTGAATGTGTCATAAAATCACATCACTTTCACCCAGGAGACCGCTGTTCATGTCCCATGTGAAACTAAAAGTCAACGTAGACATTTTGTCATGTCATTCGTTCATCACATGAGTCGCTAGTCAATCAAGTTAACACCAACCACGCTCTTTTCAGGAAGTTAGGTTTAGGCAACAAAACCACTTAGGGTTACCAAGTGGTTTTGTTGCCTAAACCTAACTTCCTGTGAAGACGGAAGTTTATTTTGAAAAGACACTATGCATGTAATGAGCGTATATTGACACGCCGTCCCTGAAAACTAACATTAGAGAGGTACCTAGAGTGTCATAGTTTGAAGCTTTGGGACACTGACCAAGCTGCGTTTTTTGTTGCAAAAATGTAATGCCCAGGTTGCCATGAACGTTACTGAGCATATTCATGCTCCCCAGAGGGTGAACCCTTTCTAGTTTGGACATTGTATGATTTCAGTAGTCCCGCAGCGACTCTACTGTAGATGGTATTGTTTCTGACATGCTGGAGTCTCGCCCTTAATAATATCTCCTTCCAAGCTAAATCACTGTCTGTGCAGGTCACCTGTGTTGATTTACTATCAGAGTCTCATGCAGTCCTCTGTTAATACTGTCACTGAAGTCACTGCTGATGTTGTATAGCCAGATCACTGTCTAATTGAAGCACAAAAGTCAGCTACATGATGGGTTGCACTGCACAACGGAGAACTCGTTTGTACTCGGCCAGAAGCTAACCAGAGGTGCAGCCCAGGCAGGTGGTTTCAAACTCACAGCCAAATGAAGATCTGAAGGACCGTGTCCCCTGATTTCTGATGAGGTTTTCTCCAGACCTGCGTGAACTGTGAGAGCAGACCCTGTAGGGTTGAAAGTGCTCATCCCGACTGGTTCAGCATGTACAACATATTCAAATGTTCGGTATGTTGAACACCACACATGAATGACTAAACCTTTAGGGCCCTATGAGAAGTCGAAGCCCGAGTGAAATAGAACAACAAGAGCAATTTACAGATATTAACTGGCTAAAATCAAAGCAATCGTTACAGGGATTAATTCACTGCATTGCTGATGAATGGCTTTACATACTGTAGTAAGAGTAGCATGTCCTCCCAGTGGAGCTGCACGCTGCAGGAGAATGGAGTGTCATGGTTTAATGGGGAGTCCTTGGTACTTTGAAATAAAGACATCCATGTTTGTGGCCTTTTCTCCATAATGATATAGCAGCGTCCAGAGGGAAGTAAGTGTGAGCTCCAGACCTCCTGCTTCCACTGCGCCAGCAGAGATAAATTGTTCAGCGAGATAGCCAGCAGGCTCTTTCAGGGTCACTACAATATGCAGACTAGCTTTCAGCACACCACAGCTCATTAATGAGTGGCAATGACTGCCATGCTTCCACTGTTGATCCCAACTACCTGTAGATGCTCGTTTTTGTATTTTCTTTCTCTCCTCTCAATGAGTGGATGATTAAGCTAATATAAAACATTTCATTAAATTATTACAGACCAGCATTGTTAGAATAGTAAATAGTAGAGTTAAAATCGACAAAGTGGTTATTTATCTCTTACTCAGGTCTGCAAACTCGCACGCGCCGACCGCGAGGCTCACGTAATGGACACATTTCCATTCCACGGCACAGGTCCATTTTCCCACGCAGAGAAAAGCAAATGTATAACTGATAACATGCGGTCAAGGATATTTAAACCTGCAACAAGCTCAGCTGCTGCTGACTCGGTCAAAAATGCAAAACTGAAACATGTTAGGCTGTTAATGATGCTTCATGTTTCAGATGTCCATCCTGTCTGTCCTTCCAATCAGCAGCTGTCAGTACTTTCTCTGCATACAAGAGGACACCGCGGGCTTGTGACTGCACCCTGCCAAAGTGCGTTGGGATCGTGGCAAATGCACTTTTGGTTATTTCGTGGCCAGGCTCCGTTGGCGCCGTTGGCCAGGATGGGATCGGAAAGAACGCAGTATTATTAAAGCATTATTAGAGCTATTCCCGTCGTGACTCACTGACAGTTTGGGAAGCATGCCTGTTGATTTGCAGAAGAAACTGTGTAGAATAATTAATAAAACAACACATGCGTGGTTATTTTAAAACAGTCTTATGCTAGTTGCGCAAAATTTAACCAGCGGATTAATTGTGGCTTAACAGTGCGCAACATCACTCCAGTTAGAGACTGCAGATGGAACAGATACCTGCTGCCTTCAGATACGGCTGTAAAGAGAGTCACCAGCGTCAACCCTGTCTCCTACAAAATTGCGTTCCCATACAACTAAAATGCATTCTCAATTACGTTTCGAGGGAAATGCATTTACTCCAGAATTACGGTCGCAGCTTTAAACAATTTTAAACACGTGATCAACGTTGTAAATTGAAACAAAACAAAACTACTTGGTCATGTTTAGTAAAACATCATGGTGGTTTGGCTTCAAATGAGTATGTTTTTTTAAGTTATGGATGTAAATTAAAAAAAGTCAACATTGACTTTTGGTTTCACACGGGACACTAACAGCGTTCTCCTGGGTGGAAGTCCTGTGTTTGTTTGACCGACCCAGCCAACTCCGTACGCGGACTATGATTAGAAACGTATTTGTGATACCTCAAAAACAAAGGTAATCCGGGAAGAAAAGTTTTCCCTCGAAATGTAATTGACTGACTTGGATCTAGGACTCTTAAGTGGCTACAAATGTAAAACCCTGAGAAGAGGTATCTCTAGGTTTGAGTAAATCAGACCGCCGATCTTGGCATACCTTATTGAGATGGTTGTCCAATAATTCATCTTCATATCCCTTCACTTTAAAACTACTACAAAGAACTTTAGCTTGTGACTCAAAAGACTCATCAGAATTACAAATGCGTCTAATCCTCAGTAGCTGACTATACGGTATGGTATTTCTTTTCGGTGAACGATAACTGCTGAATTATAGGAAAGTATTTCTATCAGTTTCCTTGTGATATATTTTTTTACCAAAACATCCAAAAACAAAATGTGTTCCAGATCATAACATAATGTGAATCTGATGATTCCTGACCACTCCGAATAAAAAAAAAAAAAAATTATCTATATACCTCCAATAACTTTTAATGAACTTAGAATAGAGATTGTAAATAATTCTGAGCCACCAGGGAGCCCATAACTGAGCCCCGATGTTGGAGATAGTATTGATCTTGAAACATAAAATAATTCTTTGTCAACATGAAGGTGTGTGAATATCCGATTTAGCTGCTTTGATTTCAGGTTCAAGGTATCGTGCATGCTGGCTCACTGTCAATCTCACTGGGACACCTGAATAGAACAGAGCCATCATTAGTGTTATTAGTAACACCTGTGCTTGTCTTACTATGACCAGTCAAAATGTCTGCTGTGAGAAAGTCCTACTGAAGCCTTGTTAGTTGATCTAATTATGTACACGCCCACCTGCTTGACTGCACCTGTGTCAATTATCCAGAGCTGCCCTGATTGCAATCACCTGGCAGCTGACACCAGCCGTGGTATATCTGTGAGCTGCCACTTGTTTTTAAATGCCCTGAGGAAGACTGAGTTGAAATGCATAGGTGCTAAGTCGTTTTATTAAAGGCTCTCTGTTTTTATTAAACAGTATGCCTTGGTATCACAAAGCTATGCACAAGTCTAACCTTTCTCTGTTTCGGTCTCAAATCTTTGTCAATACTTCATACTTCAAGATAACAAAAACTCCATCATTGTGAGGGGTACAAGCCAGAGCCAGCCACGGTACATAAGGAGTCATTAGAGCCCACATGACAAGTTTTTCAACTTATTCAAAAATTCTGTAGTGTCTCTGAGATATATATATATACACCAAGTCTTTGAGAGTCAACATCCTCCCAGAGGATGTAACGAGTCCTTGGGAATTTTAGGAAGAGTGTATAAAACAGGTCGTATTTTGTTGTCTAGAACCATGTATCCATATTCATCATCATTGATTTGTCCCTCTCATAAGGCCCGTTTCAACACAGTCTTGATTTCATCACCAAACCTTAAAGTAGTGTCTGAGTGTAAAGGAATATACATATCTCTGTCACTAAATTGTCTTTTGATTTCTTTTACGTATGAGGTTATATTCTGGACCACAATGGCCCCACCTTTATCTGCATGCCGTATTATATATGTATTTATTAATGTCCTCATTATTCATCAACTCTACTAGAACATGTTTATATCCTTTAATGTTCAAAAAACACTATTTTTCTCATACTGTCTGTCTGAATATAACTGTATTCACCCTCGGTCTGAAACACTCCGTTTTAGCACCAGTCTGCTCTGATTGGCTTGCGAGAAAAATACGGTTCATCTTTGTAAAGGTAGTTCTCAAACTCTGGGTGGTATATTCTAATGAGCCTGCATGTGACATCTGAATGGTTTGTTGAATCACATGTTTTCTGATCTAGGCAGCCCATAAAAAACTGACTGGGTTGTCTTATTTCACAGTTTGTGGGTTGGTAGAAACTCCAGATAACCAAATGTATTAAAAAAGTGAGTTTTTCATGATGTCCCCTTTAAATAATTCCACTCTTGTAGTAAAGGGATCTACCTTTCTAGAGGGAAAAAATAGTTTAAAATAATAAGTCAAACGTCAGTTTTAAATTCACCTAAGATCTGCATTTTTTTTACAGAAATTACCAACACAAGTTAGAGCATCAAATGCAATGCTGAAGCATCGAGAACAAATTAGCTTTCAACCGTGTCCTCTCATTTGACCAGGAACAGGTCTCATTTACAGTATCGAGCTGATCTTCCACACCAGAATTAATTTTCCCCAGCGTGATTAAAATGTCACCGCCAAGCTTGTAATGCATCCTGACTTAAAGTTTCACCAAGAATTGGGACGACGACTGTAAATTACCCCGAAAAATTTAGCGTTGACTCAGAGTGAAAAAGGTGGTAATCAATCAGGGCACTTCACTCAAATGTCAGTTAATCAAGGTGTGCGTGTCTCGGTGTGTGTGTCTGGGTTTGTGTGTTCACGCACAAAGCAAAATGTTCATATTAAAGTGCCATTTTAAAGTTTGTTTATACTACTGATAAAGATGCTCAGGTGTCAGAAACATCAGTGATTGCCCTCAAAGCATTTTCATTGGTATTACAATCATGTAGATATTCTAAGTGCAAATAATCATTACCGAGCAAGGACGGAACAGCTTTTAGTGAAAGCACCCACTGCCATAAAGATCCTGAATTTTATCTTTCACTTTCAGCTGCAGTATGCAGTGCAGATAGTTTCTTGGGGGCATGGAGAGAGAAAAATCCTGCTGGTTGGTTCAGACACCTGCCTCAGGTATCGCATGTTCCCCTTCTGGCCTGATTCCCGTTATCTCAATAACGAACAGATACATAAATGAGGCTGCTGCTGCTGCTGCTGCTGCCGGCTGTGTTTGAGTGAGCAAAGAAAAAGATTCATCAAAAATAATGAATCTCTGCTCGTCCCTTGCATTCTGTTTTTTTATATCACATACGGCCATTAAAGGTTAATATGCACCCATTAATATCAGCTGGTGCACATGTGGATGATAATTTCATGATAACCAGATAATTGAATATGAGGCCCAAACTACAACATTCTAGTTCAAATAGATGTTTGTAGATGATACACGTGCATTTCTGAACATTCCTCATTAACATCACTCCAAGGCGACGGGCGACTTGGAAGTTATTGGTCCAGGCTGCTCCCACTGACATGAAAGCATCCCTCATAAATAGCCCTGATTTCAATAAATAATAAAGACGAAAAAAACCTTGTTCTCCTTGGCTGCAGTTAAGCAATCCTTTGAATGGACAACTGACTACCGAGCTCAGAGGACACGGAGGCTGCTGGCATCAGTTTAATGAGCCACAGGGCGAGAGTTAGGTGATGCACAGCAGAAGAACGCTCTGTTAATATTTCTGTTTTCATCTAATCTCGTGAGAATAAATAGTGAAGATACAATTAATTCATCAAATAGTTTGTAACAACTTAATTCGAGTTCTCACAGGAGAACGACTCTCAGAAGAAGATACTAGATAATGACATCTGATCCCTTTGCATTTACACCTGCTATTAATACACATTCTCGTTATCAGTAGGCGATTTGAGGGGGGGATGCCATCCCCCTTGTGAGCAAAATGACCAAAATGCATTAATTTGCCGTCACCCCTCTCCATCCCCTAGTAGCAGAGAGAGTGCAGGTGCAAAGTTGAATATGTTAGTGTGGTCTGCGTTCATTGATCCTTTATCTAACTGGGGTTTGTGCAAGTTGTAGCGTCCACCGGGTGCGGCTGGGACACGGCCGCTGGAGCTGATCAAGGCCACTCTAAACAATGCTCGTGATTCCATCAAACGTGTCCTAGAAGCGTCTGGGTATTGATAAATGTGTATTTATTTAAATCTGATGTGTATTGAGAAATCCATGGTGCTGTCCGTGGTGCTGAAGTGGCAGACTGAGTTGTAATTGAGACTTTTTCGCCCTTTGTCCTGGGGGGCATGACCAGGATCCATCCTCCCTTACCAAATCGTCTAATGCTCATTATCTTTAATTCTTGCCGCGTTGTGATTAACATGTCAATTATGTGTCATTCTAGAGGACAATTCTTTTGTCTTTTTTCCTTTAGAGGACTTGTTGGACAGATGGAGACAGACAAAGGCATCTGTAGGCTACTTTCTGGGAGCTTAGCTAACAAGGCTAATGTTATACTAAGCAGGTAATCGGTTCCAGCATAGTAGCTTTCTATGGTGCGAGCTTTGCCACCACTATCAGTCACATGACACTTGTCTTGCACATGGTGACAGTCCCTCAAAGGGTCTCCCAGAGCAGTAGTGTGGTATGAGCAATGGACCAAGGACAACTGGATACTGCGTTTACAGATGGAACCCCATTCATTCCTATAAAAGTTGCTCACTATGTGCATGCGTTGGCTTCCTCATGCTTTTGTTTTTGGGCCCATATACTGTAGGGCATGTGCACTACTTTTCCAGTCAAGCCAGTTGAGAGCATCATGCACATCCCAGACTTCTGCTGACTTCCTGTTAGCTCCCCGCACACATCGAATGTGATAGAATGATTTTATTATACAGCTCTTCTACACTTTCCAAATGTTATTGGGAATAATGGACCAAATCTGATAATAAAAAGAGTAATTCTACGGAGATGGTGGCGCTCAGAAAAATGGATTCACCATTTGGCAGCTGCTCCTTTTCCAATTAGCGTGTGTGGGAAAAATCGTGTTCTTATCCAGATAAGATATCCCGATCCAAATCATATGTTAATAAGACGATGTAAATGGGACTTAGCTGGTGACTTGTGTATGAGGTATGTGCATTCAAAAAGTTCCATTTACTTTCAAGTCAAAACTTTGAGTATCTTTAGGAAAAAATGTGATATTAATATTAACCCTTCTTTACACTTTCATGATAATTGATCCCAGTCATGCTGCTGGCTTCCCAACTTGAGATACAGCAGTCGTTTTTTTTTGCCACCCTTATTTCCATCTTGTGTATCAGTCCCATCAGTGCTGCATAACTTCCGTGTAACATGTAATTTATCCGGTGCTGAGACTGTAAAAATCAATAACAATCAATAAAAAAGTAAGTTAGCACATGTTGCAGCTTCCTCCGATGGACGGCCAGTTTTATATTCTGCATCCAAACAAAAACAACCAGCGTGAGTGGAACATGTCAGTGTGAAATCCTCTTGATTTAACATCATGAGCTTTTTCTGAACACCTTATTCCCAGTATCCTCATGCTATGGTGTATATGTAAACATGCTGTCAGCAGAATAGTGGCGTATATGGTTGTATAGTCAGGCAGGCAGCTGCATATATACTATTTTAAGCAGAACCGTCTGCAACCTTTCACTGTATGTGTTGACATTGTCAGCCCAGCTTTGCGATATGACAAGTTGCAGTTTTGAACCGGCGCGTTCGGGGTCCTCTCATCTACACAATCTTCATCTTTGAGTTTGGTGGAAATGTATGGAATTTGACAAGCCAGATAACGAAGACAGTTTCCTCAGCGCGCAGCCAGAGATTCTGCACCTCCTGGAAAATGGCTGCAAGTTGTTGTTTTTTTTGTGTGTGTGTAGCAAAGCTGTTTGCTTGAAAAGGTGCTGTTCTCATAAAAGATTAATAGTTGCCTCGTGGCCCTGAGGCACCCGAGCCAACAACTCAGGATTCATAAATAAAACTAAATGGATCAATATTTCCAAGACTTTAGAGGTAACCTATGGCTACCCCTACCTTGAGAGAGAAAGGTTAGGTTTTAATCGAAGCCTTCCCCCAGTAATAATAAAGAAAGTGTGTATTTAATAATCCGGACTGTAACGTACCTGAAATCCAGAAACTGATGCACATGCTGTGAAATAGAGAAATCCAGGTCTTCTGTAATGATAACAGTAAAAAAAGTAATATAATAGTACTATTTTGTAATTATTCTCACCAAACTGCAGAGTTATTGTGCTGGCGCCACAGCTCAGTCCTTTTTCTATTTACAGGAAGCAGGGAACAAAGCGTGGCTGAATTGCGGCGGAGGCATTCATTGTCTCAACAGCCAACATCAGATGCTCATTAATCAAGTTTTATTGAACCGAAGTGCCGAAGCAGAATGACATATTACACTGAGAAGGAAAACTCAAACGACAAATATGACAAATAGAAACATTTGCCTGTAGTTTGCAAAGCCATTATCTCGGCAGCATGACGATGATAATTATGATGCATGTTTTGATTGTACAAGCTGTCCTGTCACCAATGAATATCTAACAAATACATTCACATTGTGTTTGTTTGGGTCCACAGTTATTTGATACTCTGTATTGGAAGTATGATGTAATACAGTTTGCCATCCAAAGTCTTTAAAACATCATAAAACTGTATTTTCTAGTGTGTGTAATACTACGATTTTAAATGTTATACACCAACGCCTGCTGAGGCCTGAATCCAAAACACCATGATGTTGGACTTCCTGCACTCCTATCAGTCTTCTCTTGGTGCTTCTGAGGAAGAAACGGCAGTTTTTGCACAGTGGTGAACGTAGAATTTCCTTGATTTAAACTTAATACTAGGTTGGTTTTAAATTTGTGATACAACTAGGGATTTGCTTTCCCCTGACTTTAACATTTTTATTAGAAAAGACACGTGAAAATGCTCCTGGATAGGAAAATAACAACACTTGCTGACTCATCCTTGTGTGTTTTATTCTTTTCTTTCTCTCCCAAGGGGACTAATGCCACGAACGCTAGACAGCCAGATCACGTTGGAGAAGACACCCAGCTACTTTGTCACCAGAGAGGCACCCAGACGCATTGCCAGCATGTCCCATGAGACCAAGCTGATCGTCGTGGTGCGTAACCCGGTCACAAGGGCCATCTCCGACTACACACAGACTCTTTCCAAGAAGCCCGACATCCCCACGTTTGAAGAGCTGGCCTTTAAGAACAGAAGCCTGGGCCTCGTCGACACGTCCTGGAACGCCATTCGGATCGGGATGTACATCCTGCACCTGGAGAACTGGCTGCAGTACTTCCGCCTGTCGCAGATGCACTTTGTGAGCGGGGAGCGGCTGATCACGGACCCGGCGGGGGAAATGGGCCGCGTTCAGGACTTTTTAGGACTGAAGCGAATAATCACGGACAAGCACTTCTACTTTAATCGAACCAAAGGCTTCCCCTGTCTGAAGAAGCCGGAGAGCAGCAGCCAGCCGCGCTGCCTCGGGAAATCCAAGGGCAGGACTCACGTACAGATCGAAGAGGAGGTCATAGATCAGCTGCAGGAGTTTTATAGGCCATTTAATATCAAATTCTTTGAAACTGTGGGGCAAGACTTCAAGTGGGAATGAGAGTGCCATACAGAAACAGTGCTGTTTTTAAAATGGCTACCTCTGGAGAGTAATATAAATGAGGGTCTCTTCAACAAAATGTTAAATGAAAAGTTTTATTGAGCTATGTATACATTGACAAAATCAATATAGGAGAATATAAAACTCTTTAAAATATAATCATATAAATGGTTTCACATCGTGCTGGGTTTTGGCTCATTCTGATAACAAAGTGCCATTTCTTTAAAAGAATATATACGAAAAACAAGTTTCTTTACTACATACATATATACATATAAAGCCAACCAGCATTAATTCATTAACCAAGTCATTAACCAGCAACCGTCACAATACCACACCATACCTACATTAATGACATTGCTTAAATATTCATTCCGCTAAAAATGAACCACCGGCATTGCTGTTAAAATGAGCTCTCAACATTTGCAGCAAAATGTCAAATGAATAATGAAATCAGCCAATTATTCTGCAGAGAAGTGTGTCTCCTTATTGTTGACTAAAGCTCATAGGCAACAGCGACAGATTTACTGAATAAATGTACTGTAAAAATGACAGCTAAATTAAAACAGATGCTATAACACTGATACCGTTTGTTGAACTTCAGCTCTTTCTGTGTCAGTATTTTTGTTGTGATCATCGAAATAAAAGGCAAACGTCTTAAATTCCTTCAATTTATTTGAGATATTTTTCTGTTTTTCTTGAGTAAAAGTATAGTGTTTTCTTCTTATGGTCTTGTCTAGTAATACGATACAATCATATGTTTTGTGGTGCATTCTTGTCCTCCTAATATTATCTGATGTAATATAACGTGCAGCACACTAATTGTAGGGTTTCCATTGCAAACGCTAATCAAATTCTGTGAGGCAGTTAATTCATAACCTGATGAGTCATACTAAAGTTGTCTATATCAAAACTTGCCCCATGAATCCCTGTTCACACAGGACTACAATTACATGCCGACTTCATGTGATTTGGAGCATGACATCCACTCTGACCAAATTTCAAAGAACATATAACATAAAGAAGTTTGCATGGAGCCTGTTGAAAGATGAAACGTCCCTTACCGAAATGCTGCCATTCATGTCACTGATCTCATTAACTTTCAAGATTCCTCTTTTGATGGATTTGATCGTGCTCTTTCTGAATGGGTCCCCATGCTAAGCAGCCAGATTAACCTCCTGAATTTGCACCCTCAAGCCAATCAGAGTTGTCATTAATCATTTCCACTGAGGCCTCAAAAAAATGCTTGACACAAAAGAGGAGGAAAAGTGCAGAAAACCAAAGAATCTGTGCAAAAAGTAATAACACAATAAAACCCTGAATTAATGATATGTAAATGTATTTTGGACTCATCTGTGTTTTGTTAAAATGCACAGCAGAATTTTTTATTGTGCAGACTACAGATGTCAGATTAGTACAGGATTAAGAAGACAGACGACCTCTGCAATTATTTTAAATGACGTCTCCAGGTAATACTTGTATCCCGTATGAATACAGCTTTAGATTTAACATTCATTACTAACTGACTACAACATGACCTTCCAACACTGCTGAAACTGCAAGCGTTGGCATGTTGTTACTAGGTTTTACATTCAATCATCGAGCCTAATTGGTCTGAGACGTTGGCATTCTCCTTATATCAGTCCCTTTACCATTGTTGGTGGTTCTGACTGATACTAAATTGTGCTTTTAATTTGCTTGCAGTTTTTCTCTTTTTCAAAATAATCTGAATCTGAGCCATAGACTGTATATAACAAGTGGACGTAGTCACCGTGTCATCACCCATTGGTTTATGGACTGCCGTTTTGAAGCCTTGAGTTCGTCATTTTGGCCGTCGCCATCTTGTTTTTTGCAAGCAGAAGTGACATGAGAGAATAAGACATTTTAAGGCCATCAAAAAGGTTATAATTAACTTTCATGAACTGAAAGCACACTGTGAAAGGGTTAAAGTTGTAAGACGAAAACACCGACAACTCCCAGACCAACACAACGCCGTGGTAGCGACCTGTCAATCACAAGGTAGCCACGCCCTAAAGCATACCCCGCTTAATGGTCTATTTGACTCTAAATGGGACCATAATTTACTAAATGAACATCATGCTGTATTGAAGAAGACTTGAACCTAGTGACTGAAACCATAAACTCATGTTTATAATGTTTACTGAGGTAATAGATCAAGTGAGAAGCAGGCTCATTTTCTCATAGACTTCTATACAATCAGACTTCTTTTTGCAACCAGAGGAGTCGCCCCCTGCTGGCTATTAGAAAGAATGCAAGTGTAAGGCACTTCCACATTGGTTTCATTTCTCAGACCCAGAAAATGCCGGCCACAGCCACGTTAGGCTGCCATGGTAATGATGAAACAATGTTTTAGGGTATGAAAAATGTCTGGGACTTCTTCCATAGGTGTTTCGCTTCCATTGTTTAATCCCCCGCTGCAGGCCTGCGAATTGAGCCGCCCTATCTAGTCCCACTTAGACTAATGTGCAAAAGTGACAATGTGACCTTCCTTATAAAGGAAATTATATATTCATTCGCATTCCAACTGTGCTCTTCCAGTACACGTCCGTTGGCCAACAGCAGTATTTAAACTGTCATTTGTGATATTCATACATTTTTGATTAACCTGCCAGTGTCGTCTGCAGCTGCCTGCTACTTAGTGGGCCATCAGCAGACACGCCAGTTTAGCAATAAGCTCAACTTTATCTCAGCTCAGTTAATTATAACTTTTCCCCAAGAATGCTTTGGGCTCGATGACATGGCACTGAGGGAAAAAACTCCCACACGGCTGCCACCGTATGATACCCAATAAAAACTTTGATGTGTTATCAGTCCTGCATATATGGCTACTTTCTATGTGACTTCTGTTTAAGAATATTAGGTGAACTTATTGGGGAATATTCATGTGTTGCAGAGAGGGAAATGGCTTTCAAAGTTCTACACACCTTTTCCTCGCATGCTTGTGCTCATTTAATTCGTACGCTTTCTTGCAGCATCGAATGCAACACCTGCAGTTGTGGCAATGAAAACACACTGCTCCTTGATGTATATAATGTATTAACTCCTCATTATGAAAGAACAAACGTGTTCTCTGCTGTCTGACCATTCTAACCTTCAAAGTAAATACCAAAGAAGCTGTTGTAAATGTCATGAACTTTGAAAGACTCTGAGGTAAAATAGACCTCTGCCACTCATCAGAAATGTCTAACAGCACACAATAAAATCAATTACCTTGGAGACCGTTTATTTTCCTTCTCATTAAATGAAAAGAAATAATGAGGCACCATTCAAAAACATGTTTTGTAGTTGCCTCTTACGGACTCCAAAGCTGTAGAGGCCTTTTATAACTCCTGCCTTGAAAACCTATTGAAATTCTACTGAGGTTCCAACCCTGAAACTTCACACACTTTACAAGCTCGTGTCTGTAATCTCTATATTGTGGGAACGACATCTAAAGTGAAACGGCTGCGAATGTGCTGTGTCCCAGAGAGCACAGTAACTATAGGCTGCTTCAAAAAAATGCATCATGCAATAATAAAATGCTCAGATACAATGATAGAAAAAGCAGACGATATCTTATAATATTTATTGGCTTTTTGTACTTTAAGTTTGCTGCTATTTGTTTACTGATGTCACTTAAAATTTCCAGATGTAATGCAAGCAGCTAACTAGCTTGCGTCTTACTAGAATGTACACTTTCTCCGAGAAGACTTCTTCCATGTGGGGGACAGTGTTGAAGTATTTATATCGAGACATCTCCTTGGCCCCCCGTAATGAGCCAAAGCTATGGAAGATAATGAGGATGTTCCTTTTCTCCAATGGACAATGAGAAGAGCATGATTTGAAACTTGGCAGCCAGAAACCCCTCCAGAGGAAATCTCATTAAGCTAACCTCTACCTGCATCAATGCACCTTTTTGAATATGTCATAATTCCCCAAGGTTTTCTCCAGGAACATGTTCTATCACTGTGTATCATACTTCAAGCTGTTCCTCTAAATTAAAAGATGTACCCAAAAAAAATTGGATTTATTTCCTCCTCAGGTGCGTGTTGGTATTTTCTCGGGATGTGTCTCTGCGATGCTGTTTCATGCTTCGTGTAATACAGCTGACGAGTTCAGTGTCACACTAATGAAAAGATTCCCATCCATTCTTGGGGGGTGAAAAAATGAATAACACAGCCACACATGCAGAACTACCATAATAACCAATGTGAAAACCTTTCCCCTCACCTCATTTCCTCTGGTCTGTTGAACATGAGCTGCTTGCCTTACCTTCAGAAAGGTCAAGTGCAGAACGGGTCTCCAGGCACACAGGCAACTAATTAAGCAGTAGTGGTGGAAGATGCATACCAGCTCCTGGGATGCCGCAGCGGTCGGTAGCCACCCTCAGGGATAACGAACATATTGTATCACATGCAAGTGAGGTAGGGATTTGCATGACATTGCTCTGAAGCAAAATATAAAAGAGCTACGGCAGGAAAGAAAGCAGCTGTATAATAAAAAATGTGCTAATGCCTGAGTCTTTCTACTTAGTATTCCTGTTTGCAAACACAAATCATTTAAAATAGGGTTATTGATGAAAATATAACACAGCATTTCTGCATTTTAATACCGTTACCATGGAGAGGAAATGAAGCTAGAGAATGTAAATGCAAAATGTTGGATATGCAGGGGTTTTAAATGTCTTGTCATTTTGTCAGCTGGCATCTCATTAAAGGAAAAGTTCCTTGATAAGAACTTTGGTACCACTTACAGTTACATGTCAATTTCATGTGCCAAAAGTTCTTAGCTGAGACCAGTTGCGAGGCAACTATCGGAGACTCCATAAAAGAAGGAAGGGTCATTACCTCATTGAACTCACATTGGTGCCAAGATGGTATTATCAACCCGTTCTTACTCCCAACTCATCAAATAACGTCGCTTGGTCATGGTGACTCTTTAGTCCTGTGAGCCACGGGAGTCTTTAGTCAGTGAAGTTAACATCAACCACAACCGTTAAGCGGTTGTGTGGCCTAAACCTAACTTCCTGTGAAAATGAAAGTTTATTTTGAAAGGACACTATGCATGTAATGAGCGTATATTGACACGCCGTCCCTGGTCCGTCCAAAACTGATGCTAGAGGGTTACCTAGAGCGTCGGTATCCTGACCAAGCGACGGTATTTGTAGAGTTGGGATTGAGAATGTGTTGGTAATATTCTACATGTATTTGATTGTAATGGAGCATCTTTGTTCCAACCAAGAAATAGTCCAGAACATAACCCCATGTAAAAAGGCAAATTGTTGTTTACACTGTTTTTACTCAGATTAAACAAACGTGATACTAAGTGCTAATTAGTGAACCCAGGGCGTCAAATACCGACGCTTTGTCACGTCCCTCGACACTGGTGCACAAAGCAACCTTTGGCGTCTGATGTACACTGGGCTTTCAAGCAACTACAATGTAAACCCATCTGCATCAATAATAAACGCTCAGAGAAAGTGGTCGGGAAGTGTGGTGACGTGGTTTAAAGCGCGAAAAAACACACATAGGTTGGGTGGGAGGGGTGTAGGCTGGGTGCAACAAACACAGGGATTTCACTGATCGTGTCCCGTGTGAAACCAACGTGTTGTTTGTCTTTGTGTTCACAATGTTAAGTTTCATTTTCACTTTACAAATACAGTAATTTTAAGGCAAACCATTATGTTTTTTCCTAAGCCTAACTAAGTGGTTTTGTTGCCTAAACCTAAGCGCTATAGCCTGATGCGCTGGGATACCCAGTGCAAAGTGATGCCAAGGAGTCCTGACCAAGCATCAGTATGTGACGAGTTGGGATGAGAACGCATTAGGTCGACAGATTTTGTTGCCTTCAGACAGTCAGGCTAACTTTGTTCCCAATTCTAATTCCATCCATCTTTATGCTAAGCTAAATTAGCCAGCTGCTAGCTGTAGCTTCATATTTACCAAACAGACACGATGGTATCAATCTTCATATCTAACTCTCTGCAAGAAAATAAAAAAACTTGTTTCCTAAAATGTCAAACAGCTCTGGATTAGATTTAATCCTCCAGTAAATTAACTTTTGCCAAAAGATGATTTTTTTTGTTACCATAACAGCTTCCCAGTGCTATATTATCTGGAACTTCCAAGACATCTGCTAAACAGCATTATATTTCAATGCTATTTTGTTGGAGAAATCAAACTGGAAGACAAATGGTAAACAAATTGTTACGGAGGCTGCAGCTTTGCAAGTCATAGAGTAGTTCAGTGTTGGCAGAGGACTGCCCGCTGCCTGCCATTTAAATGTGGGATCACAGAGGATGTCAATTCAGTGTACAGGACTGCGCCCAGGGGACCCCCAGAGGAAGAGAAGGGGTCGGCAGTGATAACAGACATCCTCTCCAGGAAGCCTGATAAATGCAGTCAGTCGGAGTCTGTAACTTAGATAATTAAGTCCTTATTCAACTGAGGGAATGTGCCCGACGGCGTGTTCAGGAGAGCAGAGCACAATAAGGAGCTCTGCCAAATGACCGCCACTTACCCAAACTTTCCCCACTTCTGTCATTCTCGCCAAATCCCAGAGCCCGCCGGCCTTAGCTAAAAGCAGCTCAAGCACACAGATGCTGAAACTTTTAGAATCCCAGCAGGGGGTGAAAATGAATAGTACTTCACTCTGAACACCACGGAGAGTTCACTTAACTACTAATGGGTGAAAAATGGAAAAGTAAGAAAGTAATCTGAATACAATCACCAAGAGTCACAGAGCTTGTCAGTCACAGGTTCAGCTATAGGTGCAGCTATTTCCTGTTTTCTGGTTGAAAGGCCAGATTATTATTTTTTCTGTCTGTTCTTGAGCCACTATACGAACATGATAAGATAAACGGTTTGCAGAGATTTACAGTATTTAAACCGTCATAGTCTATGTGTTGCAGCTATGTATTGCAAGACAAATGCTCCTGTTTGGTTTTTTGATTGATGCTGCACATTTGTGTTGCTTATTCATATGTAATTATTAACGTGAAGTTGAGATTCATGAAGGCATCTCTAATGAAATGGAGCCATAAAGCTGTCACGATTGTTTTCGGGGTGTGAATAAAATGCCATCGGCGCCGTAAACATGGATGGAGGACGTGCTCTGTTGATCTAATGCCTCATTGACCCTTAACGTGTAGGCATTCTGGGAAAAAATGGTGAATATAACTCTCTGTAATTGTGGAACTAATGGCCTTACTTTGGAGAACAGGAGACAATAATCAGAGCAAAATGCAAAGCCTCTGAGATTGCTTCTGCCTGCCAGATTCTCAGAGGGAAATTATCACAGATTGTGGCGCAGCTCTTTGCAATCACACTGGCTCTGGTTTAGTGTAATGTGACTTATCAAAGCGTTTCCATTGTGTCATTACTTTCATGCTTTCAGAGAAAATGGGCTCATTCAGTCAGCATCAGTCTAACTCCTTCTCTTGTCTTTTACCGTCTCCCCTTACAGCGGCCCTCACCCCCCCCTCAACCCACATATTAAATATTTTAAGATACTCGCTGCTCACTCCAGCCAGCTCTCTGCTCTGATTACTCGTCCTCGTAGTGTTTGAGTCTATATGTCTTTAGATGAAAAAGGAGAATCTGCATGTTTCCCATTCATTTTGAGACCGAAAGAAAACAGAAAGACTCATTTTGAAAGAGATTTATTGATTTGTTGCAATCTCCTACAAACTTTGCTGCATCTCTTTGAGTCTGTCATTGCTGTAAATTCCACGACAAAAAATGTTCAAGGAATAGTTTGACATTTTAAGAAATATTGTTATATTCTTTCTGGTGGAAAGTTAGATGGAAGAATTGATACCATTCGTATATCTGTTGGTTAAATATGCAGCTACAGCAAGGAGACGGTGAGCTTAGCTTAGCACAAAGACTGGAAATGGGTGGAAACAGCTAGCCTGTCTCTGTCCAAATAATATATCACAACTTCTGCTCACTAAAACGTTATAAAAGTGTAAAAACGACAATTTGCCGTTTTACAGATGATTATTATTATTTTGGCCAGCAGAGACTCAATAAATAGTCCGTTAGTCTCGTAGTAGTATGTGTGTAGTTGTTTTTTCAAGAAATTAGATATAATTTGTTAATTAGTGAGCTTTAGATGTGCAGGTGGAGTTTGTTACCTTCGGATAGACTTAGCTGTTTTTTTATGCTAAGCTAAACTAACCGGCTACTGGCTTTAGCTTCACATTTAACAAACAGAAATGAGACTATATGTACTTGATCCGCTCATATCTCAGCAATAAAGTGAATAAGCTTGTTTCCCAAAATATTGAACTATTCCTTTAAGAAGCAATGCACTCAAACAATCAATTAAATCCCTTTTTGAAACACAAATTACAAACTTGCAAAATACAAATACAAACTGTGAAATTAAATAAAACTAAAGAAAAGTAGATAAAAAAATAAGTACCCAAAATTGAATAAAGAAAAGTGCAGTACAGAAAATTAATCAATCCAAGGAACAGGGGGAGTTTTTAATTTAGATTTAAAAGTGGCTGAAGTTGAGACTCATTTAACATCATCAGGACATTGGTTATACTATAGGCTACCCAATTTTAAAAAGAGAGAGAACTTAAACTGTGAAGCCACGCTGAATGACATTTTGAACAATCAACAGTGTTCAGTGTCAATATGTTTGAATTAAGTCTCCATCTGCTCTCCGGCTGGAATTTTCCACTCTGTTACATTTCTGGTCGCAACACCACCATTGATTTTATAGGAGACATTTTACCTTTGGCAATATCAAATGTCTTTGTTGTCAGGAAATTATCACCACCCCAAAGAAAAGACGGGTAATCTGTCATCATAGACACACGCCTCATTTTGGCATCTTTCAAAACAGTGTGCTCGGAGAGACAATAGCTTGAAATGGTGTGTTAATGCTCCTTTAAAACATTCCTCCACCAGCCTCATCTTCTTGGTACATTTGAGAAAATCACTCACTGAACATTTACCCCAGGTTTTAACGGTTCCCTTCTTGTGGAAGTACAGTCATTTACATCTGAATGACTTCACACGCACCCTTGAAATCCGTGAAGAAAAGGTAAAAGACGTAACAAGGCTCGTCTGTTCTGTCGGCCTGTAAAATGGGCACAGCTTAATGGCTTGTGGTTGGCAGAGACGCTCTAAAGTTATATGAAGGCAACAAAAGAATCAATCTGAAATGCATGACAAGTTGCACTACACGGATTCAAAATGTAAGAGGATTATTAATGTTTGCTGACATAACTGGGACTCACAGTGAGCTCCACTGGAAGTGTCAGCCTTTGTGTCTTACAGCATCAAAGTTATTTGTCTACTGAATTATTAAAACTGGTCTATCAACAATATTCAGTCTGAACCAATTCAACTTAACAACCTTGATTTATACACAGAAAGCCATATAAGAAGTTCCTTATATATGAAGGGCCGTATACAAGATTGGGACATTTTCTTCAGAGGAGGTGATGAAATGACTCTGAGTTCAGACTGCGATCATTCATTTAGGACATGCTCAGTCACAGTGAATAGCCGAGCAATCACAGACCTATGTGAACTCCTCAGTAAACACATATTGTACAGAAAGAGACAGAAAACATCCTACAGTATCGACCGCAGGCTGGGAAAAGAGAATTTTATAATGTTACCATCGCACTTGTTTGAATAAATTTCCACTCACTGTGTTATCTGTAAGTGTGGAGTGATGACTTCCCACAAAAAAAGTGTCAAGAACAAGTATGTGCAATGCTGTTTGCAATTTTTTTTCCCCTGTTTCTCGAAGTCGTGCTGGTGCTTTGACACAGACCGAGATCATCGCTCCACTTTGAAGTGAATGCCTTTTTCTTTTAGACACGCCAACGCTTCCGCACTTCTTCAAGGAGCCGAAGCTGAAGGTTTCCAAATGTGTTTTCCTCTCACTCAAAATAAATGACTGGTGTACTGCAAGAATCAGAACAGAAGCTGTTCTGATGGCACTTCAAGATTCAAGGACTACACGGGAGTTTTTGCCTGTTTTAGGTCATTAAAGTACAAATCGCAGTTTTATTATTATTGCTGTCAGCTATTTTCCAAAGAGGTTATGGTATGTAAGGTTCCTACTTTTCAGACAGCAAGTAGTCTCACTTCACATAAGTTTGATATAAAAATAAACTCTAAGAGAATAATTAAACATTCTATTGTTGTCTTAGTTTTAGATGTTAGTGTCTAAGTTACATTATCATGTCATAGTAAAGCAGATGAAAGCATGGATTGCTTCAAATACCTTCCTGTATCGGTGCATTCTTTACTGTGCATGGAAGTTCCAGCATTCAAGAATTAATAATCAGTAGTTGAACAAATTAACATTTATGTGTACTAGCGCAATGCCCTGTTGTCACCTGCCCGTTCGGAATGGGCCGATTGCTTGGTTCCAAGTATTGCTGCTTGCAGCGTTGTCGGGGGGCGTGCACGTAAGAAGAGTTTGGTTGTAACGTTAGTGTATCCAGCATCCAGCAACAAAAGTGAATGGCAGTCAATGAGCTGCGGCACTGAAGACCCTGCCCCGCTGCTGCACAGAGTGCTCTCTCTTGTTTATTAATATTGAATGTGTCGCATGTCCAAATTGGACCAACTTCGACACCGCACGTCCTTGGGTCCCCAGCAATACACCCGCCAAGTATGAAGAAGATTGGATGAACGGTTCTCGAGATATGTGAAGGACATACATACACACAGAGATTCCTTGATTGAAGTCACGGTCGAAAAAACATTTGAAAAATAAATAATTTTTACACTTCGACTTCTGTACATATTGAACAAGCAAGATATAATGTATAGTGAGTTTTAGAGGTTCTAGTAGGCAGATTTTGTCAGCGTTGGACAGAGCCGGGCTAGCTGTTTCCCCCTGTTTGTGGTCTATATGCTATGCTAAGCTAAGCTAACTGTCTAATGGCTTTAGCTTGATATTTATTGCACAGGGTTAGGGACAGAGTTTTATCTATGTTCTCCTTTATCTCTCTGCAAAAAAACAAATTTATGTCAAACTATTCCTTTAACTATATCATTGTTGCCATGAGCAGATATTTGGGAAAATAATATAAAAAAAAAAAAAAGCATTGCCATTGAATACTAAAAGATTGTTGTCATTGAACCTAATCCAAGGTTTTGCTTAATGGTTCAATATCACAGTTCTTGATGTTTACATGGTGCTAACATAAACAGATGCCCAAGGCTGCCTACAAGGACAAACTATGATATTTGTGTTCTTTCACTATCAAAATTACATTTGAATTATAGACATTCATCTAATGCTATTACCCGCAGCTCCCAGTAAGTGCAGCAGCGGAATAAGGCTCAGTTCTTTACATCACCAACATTACAAGCAATTAAGAAACACAGGTGAAGGTTCCTAGTGCCCTCGCTGAACTTCATGTTAGAAAGACGTGCTGACAAAAGAAACTGGAAATGAGATAAAATATGTTTTCTCTTTTTTTACCAAGCTAAAGAGCAAATAAAGGGGGATGATGTGGCTGAACAGATATGATTCATGGGGCCGAGCAAATACAGTGTGTCCTAGCTGCTTGTTAAATGTTCTGAAAATGGATAGTGGCCTTTCAGAAACTCCCAGAACTCTGTCATGCGTTCTTGCACTGAGGAGAGTTGAGCCTCTTTGCCAAAGACTCCCAAGACAAAACGACATGTCAGAACTGTGGCCCCACATGGTTCATCATGTAAAGGTCACACATATTGCTGCATGGAGTGCCTGATGAGCATCTAAAGAGAGAGACCGTGCTAAGACGACAGGAGCTGCAATTTAATACTGAGACTCAGTTTGGTGTGGATTATTACAAAACACCACTCGGTCCTAAAACCGGAGTATTTCACAGCATTTTATTCTGTCTTATCCTACTTTATAAAAAGGCTGCGTGTGTAATTTCCCCATTCGGTGACCTTGAGCTGGCTTGCCCACCCAGTCAAAGATAACACACCAAGTTTAAACTCAGCATAATGAGGTGTTACAAACTGAAATGCTGACATTGTCATTCTTCAGCTCTCTGTCACACAAAAAATATGAAAAGGGCCATATCAGAAGCCTCCCTTGAGACAAGGCATCATTTGAAGGATCTGTTCACCCAAAATACAAAAAATATATATTTTGCATACAGTATCTAATCTTGCCGATGGTTTTGGTGTGATTCGCTGAGGTAGAGACGTCTGCAGCGGCTGGTTTGGGAACCAAAAAATGTTTTTATTCCTTTTATTATTCAAGTTTTGTCTTGATTATGAACAGATTCGACTATTTCTCACGTCTACCGACTGTCTACTTCCTTGTTGCAAGGATGCTAACGTGTGTGGTAATGATGACACTGAAGACTGAAATTTTCTACATATTTCCAAACATCACACCAACAGTCTGGAAGGAGATACAGAAGTGAATAAAATATGAATTTTAACGGAATTAATTAGTAAATTGGTACAAACATATAGACATGACACAAATTTTGATGTTATAGCCATTTAGCTGACATTCGAAATGAGAGGATTAACACTGGTACCATTTATAAACAAGGCAGAATGCAAAGAGCTTGTAGCTATACCCATTGACATGTTATACATAATGCAATTATATATTGTTGCATATTCACTAACCCATTAACTTTTTACCAAAGGAGTTAGACTGCAGCATTTAAACTGTGTCCATAAGGATCGAATGGTTAAAATCAGTTTAAAACTGTCCATATTATGTCATTTTTTCATCACTGGCATCAAAACATAACTATTGCATACATGAATGAGCAGCGCGGCGTTCGTAATATGCCAGCCGTGTGATTCTTTGTATTATTCAAAATAGATCAGAGCGTGATTATTCACTGCAGGGGTTATGAAATGTCACTGAATCAGCAATGTTTGAAATCATTGAGCCTTCAGCGGAGCGGCCTCACACTTCAAAGGGAATCAGCGCAGCACTGTAGTTTTTGATCATTGGAGACAATTGATCTTTTGTGTTCAAAGAATATTTATGCTTCAGGCTTCCCTGAGAAACATTTCAAACAACCTGCCATTAAGTGTGTGATTGTACTATCAATGCCAAGAAAGATGCAAATAAGTCATCCGCTCCCCGATATTAAAGTACAGTATGTGTTTTTCTAAAATTACAAAGCAATCCCCTGTACAGTAGCAGTCAGTCCCAGACAGTCTAGTGTGGATTAAATCAGTTGGATGGACGCTTGGCAACAGTGGCAGGTACAGTTAATACTATAAGACAGTAAAGGTGACGGCTTTATTTGTATGTATAAGCTTACAGGTCTGCGACGCTGAAATTCATGCATTTAGAATCAAGCTTTTGGAATGTTTTGTGTTCTTAAAATCCACTTACATACACTATGGACAGACTCAGCAATATATTGTTTCTGACCGACTCAGCCCAATACAAAGTCGGGTGTGATAATACTTCATGTGTTTTGTATAAAATTTATATTGAAAAAAATCTTCATAAATGCTGTCATACACTCGTGGACTGGCAACATCTTGCAGATGTAGCACACCTTCATAATAAATGCTCCTTCTGATTAAAACCTGCAGTTAAACAATCATAATTTGTTCATGCTGCAGAGACCCTTCCTATTATTGTATTATTGCAGGAACAACGCACCTCTCAGTTCTCAGCAGCTCTCATTAACAATTACAACAGCTTGTGTATTCGTTATTTCAACGACAGGAAGTGAGAGAGTTGATTCTGTAAATCACTGTCACACCAAACTGTGTGAAAGTGATTGAAGGTTGGTGTGTGAGAGTTATTTCAGTGTGAGAGGAAAAAGTGTAACATGACGTCCCTTCCCGAAGTCTCACTGTATCAACTGCATGTAGTCACATTTACTTTGAGAATGTATAACAATGCTACTGTAGTCTGAACCAGTTCAGCGATGTGTTTTTGCTCATTTTAAGCCCATTAGTAACCTCTGTGCACTAGTTGTAATGTCATCTTGTGCAACAGTGATCTTGACTGGGGTGACTGAGTGAGTTATAGTATCTACAGAAAGAGTTTCAGGGTCAGACTCAGTCCAGAGAAGAAATCTAGTTCCTCCACAGAGGTCACTGAGGTCAGGTCAGTCTGACTGAACCCCTCACAGCCAGCAGAGTTTGTGTCCTTTGGGCTAGATTTTGTTTGGAGGCTAAGGAAACCTGGCTGGCTATGTTATTGTGCCAGAACCTCGAGTCGCCTCATGTCCAGAAACAAAGAGCCTCTGGCAAACTCCCTGACAGTTTTATCATCACTATTCAACCTGCTTAGAAAATGGGCCAGGCTGGACGAGTGGTAAATCCACTCCGCAGCCTGTCGCTCCAGTTGGTGTGAATGAAAACGTCTCAAGTTGAATGAGAGTTTGAGCCAAAGACACAGAATATACTAATATTGGAGAGATGATGTCGGACGCCTGAATGCACACAAAAGCAAAGAGTGGACTGATCCTTGGTTTAATATAAATATCTGGTAGATGCAGATCCGGTGAAAACAATGCTAATCTGAGGGTAATAGAATATTTATGTGTCACACAAACTGGCCTGGAGGAACAATCAGAAGGCTCTGCTGCAGGAAATCAGACAGCAGCGCACAAGCCACACACAAGCTGCTCATTTGCACTCGCTTCACACTTCTGATTGCACAAGTGGTGTGACTTGCAGCGTGCATGATGAATTTATGTGTTAGGTTGGTTTTTTTTCCGTTTTTTCAACCGGTGTATCCTCACCAAAATCACTGGCACCCTTCCTGCTGAGAGGGGTGGGGGGGGGAGTGCTGTCGACTCCCACGGAGAGGAATCCAGAAGCTGAGAGGACAGCGAGTGCTGCGGGGATGTGAGTGAAGTACGCGGGGACGCTTTGTTATGCACCGTGCGGCCCCACACGGGTCGCAGAGCACAGAAAGTGGCCGTGATACTGACTGACAATTCCTGATAGGCCTTCTTACCCTCCAGCCCCCCCACACCCAGAATGGTGGGCAGACATTTTAACAAGCTTGTGAGCTGCGACCAGCAGAGGAGGAGTGGAATTCTTCTTTACTCTGATTGAACACCTGTCGATTGGGAATACACAAGTAGAGAAAATAATCATCTATTACTTGAGAAAGTAAATGTGAAATAATGTGATGATAATTCAACATCGAAAGTTTTTGTAAGTTCAATCTGAGCTTGTTTTTCCACCAGTGTAGAAGAAATCTACTGGTGCTAGTAATAATGATGCATATTTCCTCATTACGATTATTATGCCTCCTGTCAAACTACATTCATCGATTTCCAGACGCTAATGGTCGAGATTGAGCTTAATCGACCAGCAAAACGAGCAACACTGAAGCATTCCCAGCTTCATAGTTGCATCTTATTCAAGTGAGATTTCAAATTCAACCAATTAACCTCCCACTCGTTCAGTCTTTTGCAAATTACTATTCAGCAAATGGGCCTTGAAACGGTTTTATCTTCATTAGGAGCCTAGAGATATTTTCCACTTTAGATATAAGCTGGAGTCAAATACTGAAGATGTACAAGCTTTAGAGAAAGCAATTTATGCAATATTTTAGTTGTTAAAGACATATTAAAGGAACAGTGTGTAGCATTTATGGAGTTTTATTGGCAGAAATGTAATATATTAATAGGTATGTTTCTTTAGTGTATAATCACTTGAAAATAAGACCAGATCCACTCCTTCCATTCTTACCTTTCACAATAAAAGACATGGAATATTCGCAGACGATTATTTTCGCATTTTCAAGTCGTTTACGTCATGCCCCCGGTTTGTAAAGGCCTTTAAAATGTTACGAAAATAATAAATGAATAAGTGGTAAAACACAATCAACAGAAGCATGCAATGTGCTCTACCACAGTGATTTAGGATTCAACCTGTAAATGAATGTAAATGTATGGAGCACCACCTTTCCTCCAGCATTTCCTGGTGCAGTAGCACTAAAACAGAATTACATCTTGAGGCATGAAGCCTCATTGAAACCAATGAAAGTGAAATGCGTTGACTGCTGCTTCAGGACCCTTCCCACTCACCCACTGCGGCACTCAGAGGCAGTAAAACCACCGCATGCACGTCAGATATCATTATTCCAATTCCAATTATGAATGTAATGTTTTGCTTTGGTATCCAGTTACAGTAATTATTACAGATTAACCTATGTGGCTGCAGGCACTGCGATTGGTTTGACAATAAAACCTCATTATCTAAAATGAAAGGCCGCGGCAGAAACAAGAGCAGGATATATTTATTCTGTATTATTATTATTATTATTATTTTGTAAAACCTCGGTCCTGTGCTCGACATGATTATGTCTCATTTTAGGGAGCGCAGACAATGAGAAAACACCTCTTTCCATTCCATCCTTCCATGGGACGTCTCGCCAGTGTAGCGTTAAAGAACGCCAACAGTCTGGTAAATAACATGTCCAAGTGACCTGCTGTTCGTTGGGGGGAGGTGAAGCGAAGGCGTATGGGCCACTGCCCTCAGAAACACTCAAGTGTATTCTCACCTCAGTGCTGTCACATTGAAACTGAAAACAAACATGAATCAAGACACTGAGGCAAACAGTCTTATATAAGTGTTTTCGGTATCGCCTTTTCATTGATTTTTCATCAAGAGTTCATGTGTCATTATAAAGGGATAAGAGCAGGGTGTTATACAGAAGATTCATTTGTGCTGATTCATGTCTTATATAATTTATTAGAGGTATAGAGCGGCTTGTTTGATGTTCAGAGGGACGTTACATGTTCTTGTGAAACACTGCGACACTGACTAATTGCTGACTAGTGTTTGCAGGATGGAATACAGTCTGCTACTTACTGCAGCTGGTAATTGATAGATTCACGATCATTACCTTTAATCATTGTCATATTTTACAAAGCTATAGGAACACGAGGCTTGCACACAGCTGGACTGTGAGAAATGTGTGAGATTTCAATGGAAAGCGCACATCCTGTAACCTGACCCGTCAGATGGTTTGTTACACAGAACACTTAAGCGTTCATCAGGATGGCTAACTTGGCGCACCTGTGGCGCACTTGGGCACGGGGTGGGATCAGAAAGAGGGCATTATTATAGGTGGGGGCATTAGAGGCTGTGACAATCATGACTTATCACATTCACTAACCCCTTTAATCACAGGGCTATCGCTGTCATGACGCGCTGACAGTTTGACAATCCTGTAGAGAGTTTTTTTCAGAGGAAACAATGTTTTTGGGACTTGGATGGAAATTATTTTTAAACTTTAGTTTTGAACCACAGCAATCTCTATCACATCATGTTGCTTATCACAGCCACACATCTACCTGTAGGCGATAATTAAAAAAAATGGAGAAACTGGTGAAAGATTGGCATGAACCGTTCTGATGGAGTTTTAAGTGATTCACAATTACACGCCTCTTGATGCAGAAGGAACTGTGTAGAGTAATTAATCAAAATGACACGTTTGATGTGCGCATAAGGGTTCTGTGGTTATTTTACAACAGTTTGATGCATGGTTGCACAAAATGTAACCAGAGCCTCTGCAGTGCCCATGCGTAATTGTGGCTTGAAAGCACGCAACATCACTCTAGTTAGAGACTGCATAGGGAAGCTCTGTGCTGGCTCTCTATACACTTATCTCGTGCATATAGATTTGTAAATTGTGGCTTCATATATAGGCTATACTTTTCTCTATGGCCACTCCTGGGCTCCGTAATGATGAGTGGGACAGAATATGATAAACTTCTATGTAGGTAGCTATGATATTGTTATTATTGTGGTGAAAACCAGAACAATTTAATAGTGACTGTTTGCTTGAAACGGGACAATCCCAGACAAACCGGGACGTCTGGTCACCGGATATGTGATCCCGCAATTCTCGCGAGATCTCGTGACAACACGAGAATCTAGCTGCCGTGCAAGGTAACACATCCAGCGAATATTTAAAAACACAACCCAATTTACCGCTGCAGTCTGGCTCATGTTGTAAAAAATAAAAATAAAACAAGCTGAAACAAAGACACTTTCCAAACAATAGGGCGATGCATTAAGTATCAATGGGCTGTAAAACTTTCCTGATGGTACAGCAAACTCCCTCCAGCTTGGCAGATAAAAAAGATTTACAGCAGCTTCTAATTCACATCACACCCTCGTCCAAACTGGCTGTTCCCCTTAGACACTGTTGAGTATGAGGATGTGCATCCTTAAATAAAGCCACAGCTTTTACTGCATTCAAGCCAATCAGAGGACAAATCGCTGCCTACAGAAAATAATCAAATGGCTTCTGCTGAACCAAAACAGTCAGAAGATAGGAGCTGCTTCACTGTGAAATGATGAAAATAGTCCTGGTCCTCTGTTTGCAGAGAGGAGAGAAGATCAATAACAATCAAGACTGTGATTAGACCAAAGGGCCTATCTTGTTTGGATTGCCTTACATCAGATCTTCGCGAGTATTCAGGTCTGTGTGTTACCAATGTTTGGACAAATAAAAGCTGACACGTTAGTGGTAACTGAAATAAAGTCTCTCTGCTTTTACAGAAAACAAAGGTTTTCTCATCCAAACCTCCGCGCTCACAGGGGAAATAGTATTTTTTATTATTTAGTGAGCCTTTTTGGGGGGGGTGTTGGGGTTTAGTATTTTATAAATCTGCCATATACCAAGAGAGAGAGTGTGGGTAAAACTGTGGGTATCTCACATGCTTACCTGTCCTCTATATAGCAGCAGGGTGTGAGGATCAGTTCATCCATAGCTGCTGAGCGAGGAATATGCTCAGAGATCCGGAGACACTTTAAAGATGGTGGCAGATCAGCCGAGAACTGCAGATGAGAGATGAAAGGAGGAGGGAGAGATGGAGAGGGGAGGACTGGAGGAGAGACAGAAAGAGATAGAGTGAGGTGAGAAGTTAATATCCCCCACACGACATATCCTGTATATCATCCAAGTAAAATAACAGCGAGCCCATCAATGCAAATACGAGCAATTACTGCAAGTGTTGAACTGCTTGATATTTTAAACATGTCACAGGGATTCTCAGCTTGAACCTGCATGAGACTGTGCTAGAAGTCGGAGAATAACCAGCTGCTGTCTTTTGAGAGGATCAGCCTGATAATCTTTGTAATATTAAAAACGCACTCATTATTCTGGAGCAGGAAGATGTGGCCTAAAACACGCTTACTACTGAGCAACTGATTCCCAATTCAAATAATAAAAAAAAAGCTCCCTGCAGTCTTTCCTAATGTGTGAAAACTCTTTTGAAAGCTGCTCAGTGTTTTCAGTGTATGTCCTCATTAGCATTCTTTTGCACTCCTTAAGCTGTGGGTCATTAAAATACCTGACGGTAAATCCTATAGCACATTGTGTTCTTTAATGCATTTAAATGAATAAATTGCCGCAATTAAACATAAACACCAGTTCGACTTCAGCCCCCGAGCTGCGAGCCATATTTCATGCTACATTCATCTATTTGGGGAACAGAAAATAGATAGCGTATTACCATGTGTGGCCATATTGGTCTCAGCAGCACACACTGACCTCCGTGTGCTTCGTCTCATCTCAATAACAGAGTTTATATTTCAAATACTTCTAGCTTTCTGCTCAGATATTTAGTGTGATGAGGTGTTAAATGCCATAAGAGGAAGACAAAATCAAAAACATTTGCTTTTCTAATAAAGAATATACATTAATACAAACCTGATAGAAGCATGGCAGTAACGTTTCTCCTTAGAGGGGACATATCATCCTCATTTTCAGGTTCATACTTGTATTTTGGGTTTCTACTAGAACGTTTATGCTTTAATGTTCAAAAAACACATTATTTTTCTCATACTGTCTGTCTGAATATACAGACCAGTCGCACAGCAGTTCATGAAATAGTCACAAAATTGAATGCATTGTTTCGTGTACATAGACACGAATTTCCCATTTTTTTTTTCGTGATGGTCAGCACAAAATCAATTTCTATGTAATCTATGTAATTGTGAACCAGGACGTATAGAGAACGGAGAAAGCAGCGTAGAGAGGAGGTCTGGGTGGATGGTAGGGTAAAAAAACACAGGACTTTTGCCCAGGAGACCGATATTCATGTCCTGCGTGAAACCACAAAGTTGATTTATTTGTCACGTAACTTCCGTACTTAAGTCACTTCCGGAGCTATTTGAACCCAAACCCCAATCTTTTCCAAAAGTAAACTAAGTAGTTTTTGTCATGTAACTTCTGTACTTACGGTACGCCACTTCCAGTGTTATTTTAACCCAATCCGCAATCTTTTCCTAGTAGTAGTTTTGTTGCCTGAACCTAACCAAGTTGATCTTTTCCTAAACCTAACTAAGTAGTTTTATTTTGAAAAGACTGGAGCGAAAATTGACACATTGCTTGTTGACGTGTTCCTTGTCATTCGTAGGAAAACGCAAAAAAAATACGTTGTTGTAAGTCGTGCTGAGTGTCATGAAAAAAAAGGGAAATTCGTGTCTGTGTACACGAATCAAATAGATTAAATTTCGTGACTACTAACGAACTGCCGTCAGACTGTGTTGGAATATACCTGTATTCACCCTCTGTCTGAAACACTTTTCATGATATGCCCCCTTTAAAGCCATGCTCCTGTCAGCAGGATCATTCTTTGTAGTTATGTATGACTATGCAAAATATTGCTATTTGGCACCTTTGTTGTGGTGATATTCATAAACAAGTGTACACCTCTGTTTCAAATATATCTCTCTGTTTTCTTTGGGGTAACAATATAATAGTAGTGATTTATGACACAATAAACTACACAGAAAAAGACTAAATAGGGGTTTATGATCATTGTCTATGGAGGTAGATAGCCTATCAGAATAGTCAGCAAGCATAATATCTTAAACTAACTCATTTCCACTTTTGCATACATCAGTATACCAAAACATACCGTAAATCATTCCTCCTCGCCGTTCCCTGATGACAACCGATTGTGTTCAATCCCCTCTTTTCTTCTTTATTAAAAGAGCGGAGTACAGGTCCAACCTGACAGCAGACCAATCTCTGAAGCCTCCATATAACACCCTCCCCTGCCACCTCCTGCCCCTAAATTAAGATTAATTACACAACAGGCCAATATGCTGAAATGGGAAATTATATGCTCCCAGGAACAGGGCTCTATAGATGCTCTGTCTCAGTTAGTGGAACAGCTTTTAGATTGCGCTCACATATCCTTATGCTGAGCACAGCAGGCGTGGGATTGACTGTCTCGCTGTATTCTTTGGGCTTGATAATACCTGGCAGAGGGGTCTCAGGATATGATGACACTGATTAAAGACGCTTTTATTGCATGTCAGGTGGGGTTGAATTCTTCTTATCTTTCTAATCAGTCGTTACGCGCAGTGAGACAATACAGCACACCCCTGTGTGTGACGTGATGCGTATCTGGGAGTCTAACAGGCCCCATGCGGTACAGTATGTGCTGATATGACTGACAGTATTTTAAATTTATTGTGGGAGTCTTTTAAATCAAATATGTATTTTTGCTCTTGGTGTAAAGATACAACACTTGGATGTTTTGTCAGCTAGCAATAGAGGAAGTATTTATATATACGTTTTACATATTAAAGGTTCAGTGTGTAGGATTTGGCGGCATCTAGCGGTGAGGTTGCACATTGCAACCAACTGAAAATTCTCCCATGTGCCAAGCGTGTAGGAGAACTACGGTGGCCGACGCAAAAATGCGAATGGCTCTCTCTAGACCCAATGTTTGGTTTGTCCGTTCTGGGCTACTGTAGAAACACGGCGGTGCAACATGGCGGACTCCATGAAGAGGACCCGCTCCCTATGTAGATACAAACTGCTCATTCTAAGGTAACGAAAACACGATTCTTATTTTCAGGTGATTATACACTAATGAAAACATACTTATTAATATTAAATTAGGTGACTGGGAAATTTGACTCATTGTCATATGGCTGAAACACAGTCTGTAGTCAAGCGGCAACCTCCGGGTCTGAGAAGTGAAGCCGATGCAATATTGTCGGAATAGCCAGCAGGGGGCGACTCTGGTTGCAAAAAGAAGTCTGATTGTATAGAAGTCTATGAGAAGATAACCATACTTCTCACTTGATCTATTACCTCAGTAAACATTGTAAACATGAGTTTATGGTCTCAATCGCTAGTTTCAAGTCTTCTTCAATACAGCATGATGTTCATTTAGTAAATTATGGTCCCATTTAGAGTCAAATAGACCATAAAGCAGGGCACGCTTTAGGACGTGGCTACCTTGTGATTGACAGGTTGCTACCACGGCATTGTCCGGTCTAGGCGTTGTCCGTGTTTACGTCTTACAACTTTAACCCTTTCAGAGTATGTTTCAGGTCATGAAAGTTAATTATAACCTTTTTGGTCACCTAAAAATGTTTTATTCAGCGTTCGGTTGTACTTAGCTCCACCCTCTCGTGTCACTTCTGTTTCCAAAAAACCAACATGGCGAATCCTATTTCTGCCAATAGATCCCCTTAAAAGCTACACACTAGCCCTTTAAGATAACTCTAGATATTGCTGCATATTTTTTATGCTCTTTAACTTCCATTTTTAGGCATTTGTTCTGATGTTTCTATTCAGACTGACACGGTAAGTAGGGAATGAACGTCTTGCCACCACACAAAAGCTATTTGTCAACGACCCCGTGTCATTGTTTTCACTACAGAATTTTCTACTTACATTTGACAAGTGGCAGCACTGTAAGATGCACACTAAAATGCAAGTATAATATTCGTCTCTGTTTTATGTGCCCTTACAGCAGCAAACTTACTATATTTAGCACCAGCAACTACCGACTTTCCTTTGCGGCCATTACAGTATCAGCATCAAAGGCCCCCCCCTGTATTAAAGGAAAAGCTTTGACCAGCATGGACCGGCTCAGTCACACAATCCCCCGCTGTGAACATCACCAGAGAAAAACTCCAGCTGATTGAGCCGAGGGAGAGCAGGGGAAGCAGTAGCACCTGGTATGTTACGTAATGTATGGACCTCATTGTTCAACATGCAGCTCTGTGTGTTGTGCTCTGCAATCTGTGAAGCATTATGTCCTGGACCGTGTTCGAGGACGGATGATGGGCAGCTGGTGGCTGCAACATGCTTCTGAACTCCTTCACACATGCCAGAATCTGACACAAATTGAATACATTCAGTTTTGGAGAAAGAACGCTCTGCACACTTGTGAACAATGCCACCATTTAGAAATAAGTATGCTGTTTGTGGCTAGAACTTCATCAGGACAAATGCTTGACAAAAGGAAACCCAGACCTTATATTGGGGCCAAATTGAGCACACCTGTGCTGTGTTGCACAAGTGCACATGGGAAATGCAGTTCTTCCTAGATGTGCTGCATGATCTTGGGAACTAGACACTGCATTTCCCATGTGCACTTGCACAACAGAGCACAGGTGTGCTTAATTTGGTCCCATTAAAAGGTGTTGGATTCCCTTTGTCAAACATTTGCCCTCATGAAGGTCTAGACTGAAAGTTTTTTTTAATGCTTGTGTTTGCTGCAAGCATTCATGGCTACTTACTTGATTATTGGTTTGCACCTTAATGTGGCCAGAGAACTAAAATTCCAAGATTAACTTTCACAAAAAGTTAGTTGCTTGATGGAATATCAGACTATTTGTATCAGCAGTGGTACCGATTGAGTGTGCTATAAGGTGCTGACTTGCTTTAGATATCACATCAGAATCAGATTACATTTATTGAAAAGACATTTGATTAATATTAAAAATGATGTAGGTCATGGCTTTCATCATTTTCATTGTGTGGAGAACCAACTCTTACCAACTTCTACTGACTAAACTATCAATATCTTTATGAAGCAGACAATCAGTGCTGACAGCCAGGTGCCCTACAGATATCAACATCAATAGCCTGCTGCTATATGCAGTAGTTTTCTTCCAGATACCTCTGCTTCTGGCTTCCACTTCTTTGGATGTGTGTACTTTTTTTGTTGTGATATTTGTTTGCAGAACTGTAGATGAAGCCCAAAGTGAGAGCTGCTTTAGGTTTGCAGGATTATGACTATACTTTATGATCGACACGATACGAATATCAGTATTGCAGAGGATTAGTCAACTACCACAGAGGGCATGAAGCATAGCGCAGAATAAAGAAAGAGAATAATAATCACAAGCTTAAACTACCTCTTTCTGCAGAAAGAGTGTATTTTGCAAGTCGGTGGCAGGAACATCTCAGAATAAGCCTGTAGTTTGGGTAAAATTGCACACACGAGACAAAAAAAAAGCCATTTGAGTGCAACGTCGCTCCAATTGCTCAAACAAGCACTTATATGGGACAACCTAGAACAATTTACAACCATCATTGAAATTTTAAAGCTCACACGTTGACATTCTCTGGCCTCCTACAGTAAGAGTTTCCATCCTTCCCCATCAATATTTCCAGGCCTCGACAGGCGCTGTCAATGTCACAAATCTCACCGATACTGATGGTGCACACTAATCAACAACATAACCCCAGCTGACTTGGTTCTCCGGCGTTAGTGGCGGACGTTGAGTAGAATTAAGAGGAATGGCCCTGTGTCAGCACCAGATATAAGTATCAATCATGCGATGATAAACGATGCAGCTGAGGGAAACTGAGGGTTCTGCTTCTGTGTTAGACCTGATAACTCTCTCTAAACATATCTCGTCCTTCGACAGAATGTCCAAAAAGAAATGCAATGATTAAATTCCTGCCTTCAGCCACAGAAACTCAACACGACATGAGCCAAGGTCATTGCATTCACACTCCAAAGGACGGCTCCTCGGGTCTGTTTGCTTGCTGTTTTGTTTTTTTTCCTCCGAGCGGAAGAACTCTGAAGTCTGAAAGGGGGAAGGGGAAGGAACGCCAGAGAAGGATCGGTCGGAGAACAGTCAATGTGGTGGACTGTAATCTATTACAATGACGTTCCCAAGGATCAAAAGCAATGAGCTCCTGACTGTTTAATAAACTGCAAGCTTACACTGCAGTATGATCTTAACTATGATTCATTACTGTCACTGGATCTTCTATGAAAATAAAAGAGGCGCCCGAGGAGGCTGCTGGATTACAGCCACACTAAATTGCTGTAAACTGCCTCTGCATTACATGTAAAGACTTTTTCTGTGGAGTTCATTTTGGTCTGTTTTCTTTCCTCTTCCCTTTATTTTACCACCAATTAAAAATGCATGAAAATACGAGTTTTAAGATCCTCATGAGTTGTCACGGGGGTTTTCAAGTTCCCATGCTAAAGTTTGATGTTTTATTCATTAATGTGTTTCCTTACATCATAATTATGGAGGTAGACTTAAACAGCTTTTGCCTCAAAGTCACGGCTGACATTTCTTGCTTTATGAGGCGCTGACTGCAGTGAATGTTCTCCGGCTCTTCAGGGCTCCATCTCATCTCTCAGAGCAACAGCTAAATGAACTCTTTAGGACACTCCGGCTCCAAACAGAAGATAAAAGCTGTCATATCGAGGTCAGGAATCCGTAGAATGAGAGGTAATGCATTACTTATCGCCAGGGATGGACATTTTCTACATCCTAAATAAAAATAAAGAAAAGAATATGAAATTCTGTTTCATTTAGGCTGCAAAAAGTTTGTTTAAAACAGAACCATGTATCGTTTAATTATGCATTTTCATCTTAGGATCTACAGTATGTCTCAAGAATTTTAGTTGTTACAAAGTTGAAATTACGGCTCTTATTTGCATTTTAAATAGCAGAATAAAAAAGCAAAGGCGGTGCTTATCACTGGAGAAAGGTTGTTTGGAAGGCCAGCCAGAGACTGGTGGGAATTGAAGGAGAGAGCTTGATACACAACACACACACACACACACACACACACACACACACGTATAGCAGCAGGGCTCTGGTTTAGGGTGCTGCTCTGGTTAAAGCCAACGCTTGGCTGACTCATTACAGCGCTATGAGTACACTCATTAGTCAGTTTCTGTGGGCACTGGAAACAGCTTAAAAAGTGCCTATAAATGGTCACCAAAATGTACTAAAGTGCTCATATTATTCTTCAGAGTATAGGCCGATCTATAATTCATTCTGCTAGGTTCATTGTTATTCTCATTGGTGAAAGGAAGGGAGAGTCTGGGGAATGTGATAGGGCCTCTTCTTACTGTTAATTAGCGGAGCAGAGAGGATGGCTTTTTTCTGAAGCTTGTCATGAACATGACACAAGGCTATTAGGTGACTGGGAAATATGACTCATTGTGATATGGCTGAAACACAATCTGCAGTCAGACGGCAACCTCTGGCTCTGAAAAGTTCAGCCAATGCCTTAAAGGTACAGTGTCTAAAATCTGGCGGCATCAAGCGGTGAGGTTGCAGATTGCAACCGCCTAGCGTGTAGAAAGGTTGACATGAAAATGCGAACGATATATTTGTAGATAAAAACGGCTCATTCTCAGGTAACGAAAACGCAACGACTCTTATTTTCAGGTGATTATACACTGAAGAACACATACTTATTAATATCATATTCCCTTTCTGCAAATAGATCCCCCTAATTGTTCAACGTATTCTCATACAACGGTTCATATGATATCTTAAGAAAAAGTTATTCCTCCTTGTTTGTTCGTTTTCCTACGAATGTCCAGCAACACGTGTCAATATCCGCTCGTTGCATGCAGTCTTTTCAAAATAAACTTCCGTCTTCACAGGAAACACTTTCCTTAGGTGTAGGCAACAAAACTACTTAGGTTTAGGAAAAGATTGTGGTTTGGCTTAAAATAACTTTGAAAGTGGCGTTACTTAAGTACGTAACCTATATGTCACAAATAAATCAACGTTGACTTCTGGTTTCCCACGGGACATGAACGACGGTCTCCTGGGCGAAAGTCCAGTATTTTTTTGACCCAGCCATCCACCCCGACCTTCTCCATACGTGGCGTTGGCTGCTATTTATATTTCCTGGTTCATGGTTACATTAATTACGCACAAATTCATGGGATATATACGAATTACAGTGCGTTGCTTTGCGTAGGTATAGCTATGAACTGGGTATGAGAACAGCCTGAATTGATACACACTGGTCCTTTAAACTTGCATTTTTTTCTAATAGCCAGCAGGGGGCAACTCCTCTGGTTGCTAAAAGAAGTCTGATTGTATAGAAGTCTATGAGAAAATGAGCCTACTTCTCACTTGATTTATTACCTCAGTAAACATTGTAAACATGAGTTTATGGTCTCAATCACTAGTTTCAAGTCTTCTTCAATACAGCATGATGTTCATTTAGTAAATTATGGTCCCATTTAGAGTCAAATAGACAATAAAGCAGGGTATGCTTTAGGGCGTGGCTACCTTTTGATTGACAGGTCGCTACCACGACGTTGTCCGGTCTGGGAGTTGTTCATGTTTTCGTCTTAGAGCTTTAACCCTTTCACAGTGTGTTTTCACTCATGAAAGTTAATTATAACCTTTTTGGTCACCTAAAAATGTCTCATTCAGTGTTCGGTTGTATTTAGCTCTCCCCTCTCGTGTCACTTCTGGTTGCAAACAACCAAGATGGCGACGGCCAAAATGCCAAACTTGAGGCTTCAAAACGGCAACAAGTCCACTTCTTATGTACGGTCTATGTCTGTAGTTCACTTCTCATTTTTAAAATCTATCTTTCACCGGGGGAATGGTACATAGAGGTGAAAAGAGGCAACGAGGCTCATCGCTTCAAAGGTCCCTGTGAGTTTGCCCCGCTGTGTATTCAGAGTTGTGTCTAATTGAGGGGATTCAAGGATGCATGGAAGCCTCATAACAGCATAAATAAGCACATCTTGGTACATGGGAGGTGCTTTGTTCCTGTATTCATCCACATTGAACCAACAAACAAGAATTCACTAGAGGTTGTTATGTAAAGTAAAGCCGTTTTAAATGCATCTTTCTATCAGCCACATCGCTCCTCTCCAAGTGGACAAAAATAGCGCTACAGGAAGGTAATGATAAATCCCCTTCAAACTCTATTAAGGTACCAATTCACTCCCTTCAGCGCATTATGTTTATGGTGTAAATTTGCGAGTGGAGACGCAGCACTTCCAACAGGGTCATTAAGGAATGCAGATGCTTTTGTGTTTTAGTGCTACATTGTGATTGAAGGAGCTGATCCTTCGCCGGATTCACGGACACACCGGCCTTCGTGTGCAATGAATAACATTTGTGCTCTTGACAGAAGTATCATCAAATTTTCATTTCGGTTTTTATAATGCTGCAACTGCAGGTAATAATAATAAGAACATTTATGTGGATCTTGGTGCCTCCACAGGCTCAACTGTCATCCACTAAGATTCTCGGTATCGTAGGGGGGTGAAAAGAAAAAGGAATAAAATCGCATGATAAAGTGTTACTTTTAGAGATCTGACAGGTAATAAAGAATCCCAGACCAAGCTTAACAAATACATTAGGCCATTTCCCTAAGCCCAGGGACATATTAGTGCAGTTGGAGAACATTCATTCATAAATAAATAATGGTGAAACAGCATATGGGGGCATCTGGCTTTATATTCGTATTAGCTGCTGTGCTCATGAAACCATGAATCATGATAAAGAGGATTCATGAGCACTGAAGCCTCTTTAAAATATGGGTCCTTCAAGCCTTTTGTTCCTGCAGGAAAGCTAAAGGGTCATGCGATGTTTCCTTTCTGTTGCCTGTAATATGTATCTAAATTTACATTCACAACATATAGGTCAGGGTATGCAATTGCAAACCGCAGTAGAATATTCTCACGTTGGAAAAGATTCGTCTATTCTCAATTTGCAAACGATTTCATACTTGACAGGCCCTTTACGTACTTGTGTGTTACCTTGACAGTTTTGGCTCGACTGTCTTCCTCGTAAAAAAAAATCCAACAGGTGGTCAAATAACTTTAATGGCTGAAAATTGCAAGACGGTGACTTCCGGTATTTTCTGGCAGAGCTGGTCGGCCCCATTATCCCCGTTTACGGTCCACTGGGTCCATTTCCAGATTTCTGTTGCCTCTTTAATCCAGCAGTAGTGCTGCTGGATTATTGTTACTTTTCAGATGTGACAGCTCTGGATCCCTCTCAGACCATGATGTGGTTTCACTTATTGGCAATTTTCAAAAATGGGCAACTTGAAGTTTTCTTGACTGGCTTGTTGTTTCATAGCGTGTAAACCCCAGAAAGTGTCTTTATATTTGATTTTGAGTATTTTTTTCCATGTTCCAAAAGCCCCGAAATGACCTGCTGTGTATGTTTTGCTGCAAGCTCAACATGCATCTCACAAACAAGGTCACTTATTCTTATTATTCAGTTTGCTTTGTTTCACCAGGGTAATCCATTCGGTATCAATGCTGCTTTTCAGGGAGTCCTGGGTTACTATAGCTGCATCTGCCAAGGTAAAAAAAAAGAACCCCGGACTGAATGGTTCACAAACATCATCTTCATGTTCTATTGGTATTCCATGAATGTATGCATGTATATAGTGTATAAGTATGCAAATGAAGACCTTGGTATTGACCTGCTCACTGACAGGTCCATGCATGTTTTATCCCACTTTGATGGAAATGTGGCCAAACACAGAATCACATTATCAGAATAACTGAAAGCACACTGAAGGTCCCGTCAGTAGAAATCTGCTGAGCAGATTCTGATCCTATAACCTACATGCTATTCCTGTAAAGCACTTTGGATTTACACAGCCCAGTCGCCCGGAAAACATGTTCGCATTGTACGTTTCTGCAAACCACATTGAATGTCGACGTTTTTGCATTCGGTCAAAGCAAGTGACATAGTACAATGAGAGACCACTATTGAAAGTTACGTTGTATGAACAAGCTCCCAGGAAGAGCGCCGGGCTTTGAAGCAAATTTTCGTAGTGACCCAACGGTGGAATTACAACTTCTGTGTCCATCAAGTGATTGCCCTTATTTAAATAATTAGGTCCTATAAAAGTTGTATAATGTACTAATAGTCGAATCCAGAGTCATTTTTCTTCCTCTGTTCATGCTTGGAGGCGGAGTTAAAGGAAACGCTACTGTGCCTCCTCTATGGGCCCAATGGATGCGGAAGATCGCCTGAAGATCTGGGTTATTTTATACCATACTATACTGGCTCGGCACTGAGCAACTTTCATGGGAAGTAAGGAGGGCCTCCCTCCAACGCTATATTCAGTTCTCTTTCCATGGGTATGAAAGTTACGTGGTATAATAACGAGCGACAAAGTCCACTAAGGGTGAGGGATGGGGTGGTGGATGGGTCAAACAAACACAGGTCTATCACCCAGGAGACCGCCGTTCGTGTCCTGTGTGAAACCCAAAGTAAACATTGATTTAACACTTGTTACGTAAGAAAGTCCACTAAGGGTGGTTGTTACTTATTTACACTAGTTCCGTTGTTACGTTATCATTAGAACACAAGCTATGATGTTTTTTCTAATCTTAACCAAGTAGTTTTGTTGCCTAAACCTAACCAATCATTTCACAATGTTACCCATGTGGCATTGTGTGTTTCTGCAAGCGTGATACAAGGCTGATATGAAACATATTTTTGGTTCAGAAACGTCAGGATTCAGCATATCCGTGGTTTGCAGAAACAATGGAAACATTTTTTGTAGCGACCGGGTTGCAGCCTGGATTTACAGCCAAGCCAACTTGGACCAAAAGAATTAGTTTGTATTCTGCTTAGCCCTGTCACAATAACAGATTTTCACTACAAGATCATCTTGGCCAAAGGAATTCACGATAACAATATTATCGCGATATTTTATAGAAAATTAGAAGAAGAAAAAAATGCTATCAGTCAAATTCATCTTTAACTTTGTTTTTTTGTGGGTTTTGTCTCTTTTTTGGCAAATGAATAACACTCAAAATACGAGTTTAGGGAGGTGATGAGAGAATCTGTAATCATAACTGTACATATAAAATGATTTAAGAGGCGCTGGATTATTTACAATGATATCAAAATTTAATTTTTCAAACATCACGGTTATCGTCAATACCGGTATATTGTGACACCCCTAATTCTGCGGCATCTTCTGAAACATTTAAGATATTGTCATACACTGATACTTGGATATTTAGATTTTCATATTTATTATATGTAGCAATGATTCAATATTTCACATGTTATGGGAACACATTGTTTCTGTGATTAATTCAACATTCAGCTACTTGACAAAATAATTCAATTCTTTGAAAAAAAATGAATATTTCTTGTAACAGATGAGCCTCACCTCTCTAATATCAACCATAAGCATTTGAAGATGAAACAATGTGTAGACCCCCCCCCACACACACACACACACACACACATTCTAAAGGGGAGCATGACCCTACCACATGAATATCAACTATCAACAAATTATGACAGTTATTTTCATAAGAGAAAAAAACATCTTTGCAACACCGTAACAGCATTGTGATTGGATGTCCATGTGTGTGTGCGCATCTATATTAAAATCAACTCACCGTTCAGATGGCTCTGATCAAAATCAGGAAGAGTGACGATTTCTCTCGCTGCTAATCTTGGTGTATTTGCTTTGTCTGAAACACCAGATAAAGAAAGAGGAAAGGAAATGACAGCAGGGAATAATAAAAATTCAATAAAGAATACAAGGAACAAAAAAGGAAATAAAACAACATTTTCTTTGAAATTTCACTCGTCCTAAACCATTGATGGGTCCGCAGGTGCTTAGATCCAAGTCTGCAGGTACTGAGTGCCATTCAGTAGTCCTGATGACAGGGGGGACATGGCCCTCAGCCAGAAGACCACACACACACACACACACACACACACACACACACACACACACACACTCTTTACTGAGGGATACACCACGTCTGCAGCCGCCCCACCTCCACCCCGCTCCTCTGGTGCCGCCCGTGGATCACTGCTCATGTTGTCCAACACTGTTCCGCCTGGGAAAGATCTCAACTATCAATCTCCAGGCTGTCAGCCACGCTGACCCGCCGAACCCCGGACGAGTCCTGCAATAGAAATCAAACAGCCCTTCCTCTCTGTAGTGAACGTCTGTTGCTATCTTGTCCTGCTTTGAACATTACCCTGCGAAGGTTGATTTAGTGGTCTGGGGGAAAAAAGGGGATAACAAACAGGCAGTGTGAATGTGAAATGAAGCTGATAGTAGAAAACAGGAAACTAACTTGCTGCTACAAGGAGAACAAAGTGTTGATAGTCGGGCAGCAGATTTTACAACTGATGTGGTATTGGTACATTGTTTCCCACTTTACAATGAACGTCAGAGACAACTAAATCATCAACAATTGCCCTTCTATAGGAAGACAGTGTTCAAGAAAATTATTTCAAATAATCTGTACAGTTGGCTGCACTTGAACACAACCCACCTTCCTCTTCACGGATCAAAATGACTTACAGTTCACAGCTGCCATTATTCTTATCGTACATGTGAAGACCTCCGTAGCTGTGAGGCCTAGACACTCCATAATCTGTTGTTACAGACAGGTTCATGTTGGTGACCTTTAGCTGTGCCAGCACATGCATATTATGCTTAGGGTCTTGCACCTCTCTGCTCCTACCTCTCTGTCTCTGTCTTCCTCTGCTTCTTCCCTTGAATTCCAACCGCTCTTTCCTGCCTTCTAAAATCAATTATTATTGATTTTTCTGCACTCTCTGGGGTGGAGTCAAAAGAGGGGACAAAGGAGATAAAACCACGGGCGAATTGCTAAAGTAACTCCAGTGTACCGTGGGGGACTGATATTATCGTGAGAGGGGGAGTCAGATGCTGGTTCGGCTCCATTTGAAAGCGCTGGAGAATGAGAGTAAACGGCGTCCTCTGCTTACCAGGAAATTTCAAGTGATTCATGAGGTGGATCTCAGCCAAGAAGCTGACTGGCTGTCGTGTTTTATGGTATTAACCAACGCGCTGATACAGAAATAGAGAGAGTGGGACTAAAATACTTCAAACTTTGGTTTAACAGCTGCTTTAAGATGACCCACTGACTGGGAATCAGCAGGATGATGACAGATGCTACAACATCCTGGCCCCTTCTGAATATGTTGCATGATGATCTGGTTATGTACTCACAACATTAACTCCTGTATTAGAGTGAACTGTAAAAACCAGAGAGCTGGATCTGCTGTACGGAATGAAGAAGTTATTCCGGCCACCAAAGTCATTTTAGTGGAATTCATCCACTGAAATGACTAGTTAAATAATCAAATAGTTGATCAGAAGAAACGTATTGATGACTTTTTGATCACTGAGTAAATGTGGAGGAAAGTAACTGTACTGTACTTCAGTACAATTTTGAGGTACTTGTAGAGTTACTCCATACTTGTACTCCAGTGGAGTACAAGTATGGAGTATACTTTTTGTCATATATCTAACAGGTGCTTTATTCCAATTTTGCATGACTTTGTCAATCAATTTGTTCCTAATAACTTCATATCATTGTTTTCTGTTTCTGTTTTAATTGGTGCTTTTTAAAAAGACCAATGTAAGCACCCAATTCTGCATAGTGCAGCTACATATCATGCTCATTTCCAGGTTCATACTTGTATTTTTGGTTTCTACTCAAACATGTTTACTTGAAATTACTGAGAACTAAATCAAAGGATGGTAAATAAGCTTGTAATTAATACTGTCATGTGGATTGTATTTAGGATACAAGCTGCAATTGGTATTAAAGAAAAGTATATATTCTCATTTTACACAATATGCTAATTGACTGTAACTTTCCTAAATAATAATAATCTGTTTTATTTTCGGATGACATAACTTACAACGTTTTAAGAAAAAATAAGTTAACATTTTGCTATGATGGTTGTTTCTTACAGTAGTTTACTATTATTATGTTGGAAAGATGAGGGTAAATGATGTGAGTGCTTCTTCCACCACTGCTGATTATCATTTTAGTCATAGTTGGCAAAAAAAATTGCTGGCTGCAGCTTCAAAATAAATAATCGAAAGACATTAAGTGCTGGCACTGATCACTTCTCTTTTTTGACATTTTAAAGCATAATGAATCTATTAAAGAATTAGCAGTTGATGAATCATAGTGGCTTGAAGCTGGAAACAGTCCATGATGAGTGTGCTTTTTACAGGGCAGCGGCCACTGCCGTGTGCCTCGTCACTTTTTTATTTCCTGCCTAATCAGATTGCTTATTAAAACTATTACTAATCTTTGCAGCCGTAGGTGCTGAAGTATAATGACGAGTGGACGCCCCTGAGCTCAGACATGCTTGCATCTGCTCATCCCAGCTCCTGCACCCTCTGTATTCTGCAGCCAGGAAAAAGCTTGAAATAATAATCCTGCCCAGAAATTTAGAGGCGCTCATGTATCGCACAGCCTTGAGGTCTCAGATAATACACAGTCTCTGCAGCATGCGAGACAATGACGGTGGATTTGTGTGCTCGTATACTTGCTTGTCCAACCCCAACTGGATCTGAACGGGATGAAAGGAGGATCTGTGCACATTAAAAATAAAAAACACCTTCAAAATGTGTCTCATGCTGCTACAGTACAACTTCCGACAGCTGCAAGAACACAAACACTTTATGGAGACAGACTGTGGACGGTCTTGCAGATTTGAGAACTGTTACGCGGTTACACTCATTACTGGCTCAAGGTGAGACCACATGCTTTCCTGACATTCATCTACCTCGAGTTGGTGAACAGTAACACACAACGCTTTGTGTAACTTCAATGTTCATTTAACTTTAATTATTTTTTTAATGCTGCATCAGTGAGTCTCTATAAACCAAGGAAATCCAAGAGTTTCATGGTGTGTAGTAGAGTCATGCTGAGGGACAATCTGTTAGAGTAAAGCTCCATCTAGTGTTGGAACGAACACACTAACAAACCTCAATAACAAGACAACAATGGAACTTTTAACATTTTTTAATCAGATTTTTAATTTTATACTTGCATGGGTAAACCAACAAAGTATGTACACATTTGTCCTTTTGGAGAAATAAAAAAAAAAATGTGAAAAGTGCATACATGGTAACAAAAAAAAAGAGAAATAAATTAACATAGAAGACTTTGACACAGTCTAATGAACTACTGAATGTCAAAACACTTGGTTCTTAAAAAAATAGAAAAAAAGAATTTAAGGAAACATTAATAGGCAAATGATAGAACAGAGGCCCTAATGTTAACATTTTAAAAAAGAGCCTCATGAACCTGGTACAACAAGGAATACAGTAAAACAGCATCAAGTGAAATCTCAATAAATGCAATGCACTGTATTTTACAAAATGCTTTATGAATGATACACTGAAGTAAGTAAGTAAAAGACAAAAAGGTCAAAGGGGAGACGTGCTCTGCATTTAGCACTGTAGTGTTCTTTGTTAGCTTAAAAAACATTAAAATGAGACTCATGACATTCATTCATCACACAGCTCCTTGGTTTCATCCAAAGAAATACACAAACTATATCCATTACCATTTGTTTTGCTTAAGGCTTCTGAAAAGTTTCAGTATTATAAGTTTGTAGTGTTTACATCTGGGGGGAAAAAAAAGCCTCATCTATATGCGAGTCCAAAAACAATTTTACCCCAAACTCACAATGTAAGTTATGTATTTTGACTCCTTTAATATTAAGGACAACACACACAGCTGTATTGCTACAGTATCTGCAGAATCCGAAGGGTTCGGGTATTTCGGTTTCAGTGGTTATTGCAACTTTGATTCAGTGGTAAAATTACACAAACATGTTGCAGATAATGTCATTAATTAATGGTTTCACCTTGAAAAAGTTTTGTGACTGTTAACAACAAAACAGCAACATCACAACAATAACTCAATACAGGATTCATTATCTTCTGTTATTATGCATTTTTTAAGAACTAGAGTGATACCCACGTCACCAGTTATCAGAAAATAAAATAGTGCTGCTGCTTTAAAGCATGTTTGGAAGTTGTCGTTTGTTCGCCGACAGACCGTTTCGAATACAAAAATAATAATGACTGATGTGGCATAAATACTACAAAAAGTATTAACTGAACATTTACATTTTAATGTCATTGTTCATTACATACTGTAATATAAAACTACAAATTTACTATCTTTCATTATTGCATTTAGCTCTATATATATATTTATATTTATTTATTTATTTGCCTTTATATTAGAGACCGGCCACATCTTTGATGCAGCGGAGAACATTTCAACAGGGGTTCACAAACTGTTATCACTGAATAAATGGAAGGCTTTTTCACAATACATACATACATACATACATGAGGCTATTTTTTAGTAATCACATAGAGATTATCGCATCCATAGTGTTGTCTCTGCTGGTGTACAACAGTAAATATTAAACATTTTGTCCAAAAAAAAAAAGAAAACAGATTGTAACCTACCAGTTTGGTAGGAGCACCCAGAGAGCACAGATCAGCAGAATTACAAAATATAAAAAAACATTAAATGGTAGAATGCTAAAAGGAATCATGGCGTTAAATAGATCTTTTAAAGTTGAATCCTTTTTAACTGTGCAGATGAAATATTCTGTCATTTACAATTTCTAAATATTGAAATGGTGTGCAAATGAAGCAATGGAATACACCAGCCATGCTCTGCTTTCTACTGTACACAGCCGCAGACTCTTGCATAGTTAATGAAAGACATGCATTAGCGTTTTCATGCAATACTGCATTCCTTAATCATTCTCAACTCTGTACATCGACGACAAATTAAAAAAAAAAACACAGACTGCAGTGAAGAGAGCTAGAGAGGAAAATCAATTCTGTAAAGATGTTGATTCATTTTCTCGTAACATTTTAAACTGATTTTTGACATCTTGTTTCAACTGGTATGTATTTGGATTAATTGGATATGTACACCGATCAGCCATAACATTAGGACAGCATGGGCACCCTGACCGGTCCCCATACGCAACAAACCGCGATCGCAGTGTGTGTTCTGACACCTTTCTATCGGAACCAGCATTAACTTTTTCAGCGATTTGAGCTACAGTAGCTCTTCTATTGGATCGGACAGCACGGGCCAGCCTTCGCTCCCCACGTGCATCAATGAGCCTTGGGTCTGACCCTGTCGCCGGATCACCGGTTTTCCTTCCTTGGACCACTTTCGGTTGGTAGGTCCTGACCACTGCAGACCGGGAACATCCCACAAGAGCTACAGTCTTTGAGATGCTCTGACCCAGTCGTCTAGCCATCACAATTTGGACCTTGTCAAAGTCGCTCACATCCTTACGCTATAATATATCCCACCCACTGCCAGGTGCCATTGTAACGAGATAATCAATGTTATTCACTTCACCTGTCAGTGGTCATAATGTTGTTAATGTTATGGCTGATCGGTGTATATATTTCTCATATGGAGTACAGTACTTGACTGGTCTTCACTTTTTGGTAATTCAAACCTCAGCTTCCCTAGTCTGATGAAGGGGATGATTATTGCTCTACCACTAGGCGTAAAAAAACGTTTAAAAAGCAGTTTGTACGATTGGAAGCGACTGATAAAAAGTTTCATGTTTGTCACTAAAGGACAGCACAGTTCCTGTGACATAATACAGGACCAAGGTGATACTGTTGACATTCAAATACATTGGGATTTTGCAATATACTACATAATTTACACTATAATGCTATACTGAATGCACCATCATGTCCCATCTAAATCTTACATGTAATCTAGGCAATGTGGTGGCTATAAACACAATTGTTATGGATGAATGACGAACGGCTGGAAAACAAAACTAATTCTGTCGTTAGCGTCATAAAAAGTTTGGTTGGACCCCTATTTAAATATTATACAGACTGATTGACGTTGTCTACCGATCCTTGTTTACAATGCAACAAAAAATCTACACAAAGATGTCAAAAGTCCTAATGCACTGGGTTTGGCTCTATGTAATCCAATAAAGGTCTCATTTAGCGAGCGGAGGAATGGACAAACAAGTAAAAGTGATGGCACGATCCAGCTCTAAGATGCACACTGGCCACTACAACTTAATGACAGACTTAAAAAACAGGCAAACAAGACGGTGAAAGCCACAATGACATACAATTGTCCTGCTTTGATCCAAAGTGCCATGCACAAGTTCCTGATAGATTACAATGTTAAGTAGAAAAGAGCAGCTACAGGAATACCAGCACATTTAAACAGCAGTGTGTTATTTCTACGGTTCCGCGACAGTTTGAACACAGCGGCCGCTAGATTATTTATAATGGTGGGACATTAATAGAGTCCCCCTTTGGAAGACTTGGTCTGACTGCTGGTCAGAGCTAAGAGGAGTAAACACATTTTGTATTTATACATAATTTATATCTGCCGTGTGTCTCTGTGGCCCAATTAGATTACAATTAAATAACGACGTGTAGAATTTGGGTTAAAAATGTCATCACGTAGCAATTTTATCCACCAAAAGTGCATTGATGAACAGTTTGTTGTGAATCTTTGAATTACAAAAATCTTGGTTATTTTTGGAAGCATTCAACTTGCTGCTATCCAACTTTTGCAAAAGGTGACATAACTGTTGCCTTACAGCTCATTTCGACATCACGAGATGTGAAAAAAAATCTGCTCTCCAACCAAAAACGATGTCACACATCATCCAAAGCCAGGCACGTTAAGGCTGCTGATTTGCTCAAACTATGTACAGGCCGTTTAAATAACACACATACGTGTTTAAATCGAGTGGCATTTCCTCTGAAACCATCTGAGAACCAATGTAAACCTGGTAGATGCTACAGAGAAACAGTTGAGAGAAATGCTGTAGATCTATAAGTCAAAGATTATGTTCATGTTTAAAGTATACTTACTAATGGTTGGATTTTAAATGGCGTAACCACATTCATTCTTTAAAAACATACACTGTGCTGGTATCTAATGTATGGATATTGTATGTGGAGTAATTGTACAATGATAACGCAGCTAAATATTCAGTGACAATATCCTGCCTCTGCTTCTGTCATTTTACTGCAAAAGAAATACACACCATGCAGGGTCTGGTAGTTAAGAAAATTCAGCCTACGTATCCATATCTGCTGCTCAGAGACAATATAAATGGAGTTCTATGATGAATTAAATGGCTCATTATATTCTGTTTCAGCCAGATGAAGAAGAAAAAAAAAAAAAAAAGTCATTGTCTTCTTCTCCAATGAGGTACCACAGGTTATGATAAATGCTGCCAACAGGTTTCTGGCTCACTGAAATGTGTGGTCACAGTTCTGAACATCGGCATTTGAAAATATGCTCATTTGAGAAATATCAGCGCCAGAGGAGCTTCGGTCTGTTACAGCACCAGGTGTAGCAACGGGGTGATTCCTTAAAAACGACCCCGGAAACTTTGAGATGAATTCTACCTTTTCAAGTCTAAGGCCTGTTGACACTACTTTACGATAAGTCTTGAAATCATGACAACATATTAAAAATGAGATAATTACACCGTTAAGTTAGTGTGTGTGTATATATACGACTGTTCAGGGTAAAAGAAAACTACTTTATCTATACAAAGTGCGAACAATACAACATTCCTACTCAGTGATGCATACAGTAGTACACTACTATGTTGCCAAAGGCAATTATCTGTTTCCATGTACAGTATTGAAAGGCGCTTAAGATCATTTTCATCTTGCTCATGGAAATGAAAAAAATGGGTTATATACTATTTAATTTGTCAATATCTGTACAGACACATATATATATGTGTGTGTGTGTGTGTGTGTGTGATTTTAAAGGGTTTCATTCCAAAACACACCATCCCCTTTGAGAAAAAAGTATTTGATAAAATAAATTTCTATCGAAAAAGTACTAGTATTAAACAAAAATAAAGCTTTAAAATACTGAGAAAATTTGTCTCAATGTGTGTGTACCGATTCTAATTCCTTTTCATCTTGTGGTCCAGGTCCTGCCATCACCTCTGTATGTCTATTTACTATTTAATGTACATAAATCTGAAGTTTATCATCTCTTATAGTCTTTTCAGCTGCAATCTTTGACACTCTTAAGACATGAAACTTATCAGTACATATTGTCAGCTAACGTCTTTGTCTCCTCAGCTTTAAACAAACTACCTATGAACCGATGCATGGAGGTGTATGGAGAAAAGTGTTTGGGAAAACAGATTGCAGGTTTTTACTCATCAATGGTCAATTTGATCGGCTTAAAACAATCAATGAGAGCTACTGCGAACGCTAAGCCACTATTATTCGGGAATGAAACTCTTGTGTGTGCGTATGTGTGAGCATCAACTCATTTTGGTCCGGAGACTATTTTTGATGTTACGCTCCTGTTCACACTAATATTGCAGCTTTAAATGCTTATAGAGCAGCAGTGAGGCTTAAGCATCAACAGCACAGCTTAATTCCACCTTAATCCGAAAGAAAAGACAAATTATGCATTGTTGGTGCACAGAAGGTGAAAACGCTCCTTACCCCATTAATTTCTTTAAATGCGTGAGCTGCTGCATTTTAAATCCGGTTGCGTCAGCGGGATGTTTTGCAAGCAAACTAAACTTTAATGTTTCAAGTGTTTCAATATAACAAGCCTCTTTGTCTGAAGGAGAGATAATTGGATTTCGGGATTCCAACGGGGAATTCTGTCAGCTGTCATATAAGCCTGCAGCACGCACACATCTAACAGGTTGTGCTGTGCAGCTGAATGCATATGGCATGCCGATGTACCCTCCTTGCCAGAAAACATCGAAGCGATTGTCTCACTCGCACCAAAACCATACCTAATGCTCAAAAAGGTGTAACTGCTAACAACACACACACACGGCTTTGCAAACTAGAACCGGCGGCGTACCGAGCAACTGTTTGGCACCCAGATATGCAGGTGATGTAAAGGTACTTTACGTTTTATCCAGTGCAGCTAAATGAGCTGGCTGCCGATATTCAAACCTCAGAGCCGGCGTACTGTATGTATCCGATGCAAAAAGCATAACATCAAAAAATGTGTCTCCTCAAAAATGCATCTGCTGCTCACTGAAACTTAGGCACAAAGAAAATAGCTGCATTATGTAAGTTCAACGTTACTACTGTGGGGGTTTATCATTGAGGCCTCTTTGTTGTACGTGCGGGAGATTGCATGCTTGACGACAGCTTTCGGGAAGACGCCATCCTTTCGAGAGGCTTCTTGCCGTTAGAGGGAGACTTGTGACTTACTTCGGAAGTGGAAGACTTGGACTTGCCAACGTTCAACAGAGTGCGACTGAGAGAGCTGGGGGGCTTGGAAGACTCCTTCGTCTCTGACTTTGACTCACCTCTGTTAGTCTCTACGGACGTGCGCGGGGACGCGGCGACTCCCGTCTTTCCGGCATCGCCGCCGGCGTCCTTGGCTTGTCCGTTCTGCTTGCATGTCCTCTCCGAGGCCTTTTTGGCAAGCAGGGTGCTTTTCCCCAAATCAGCCGACCGGCGGCTTTCCCTTTGTCGGAGGGCGCTCTTGAAGAAAGACAAGCCTTTTTCCTCAGATTTGCTGCCGCGCTGCAGGTCTCGGGTGGACACGCTGGGCGAGCGCAGGCTAGTGACAGAGGAGCTGCTGCTGGAGCTCCTCACGGATCTCCTCTCGGGCCGGTTGCTTTCCCCGCTCTTGGACAGCGAGGAGCGGGACGCCAGGCTGCCTCGGAGACTGTCGACCAGGGGACTAGTGTGCATAGAATCCCTGCTGTAGCTCCTTTCCACCAACCTCTTCCGACTACTCGCGGAGCTTTTCTCGGTGACGCTGGTGTTCTTCTTCGCGGTCGGAGAGGGAGAAGCTGAGGACTGAGGCGTGGAGCGGACGAATGGCTTGCGCTGCGGCGTTGCATCTAGAGGTTGAATCGCCTCCTTTGTTTTGGAGGGAGTTCCGCTGGGTGTGGAGGTGCTTTTCTTGGCATTCACACTCTTTTCTTTAGTATTGCTCGCTTTTTTACCTTTCACAGGTGTACTGGAAGACGTCTCAGCAGTGCAGATCTTGTGGGCTGAGCACAAACGTTTTTTGGAGGTTTTCTCTTGCTCCACTTTGCCGGAGCTCTTTGCGGAGCCCGCGCTTTCCGCCTTTGAGGCAAATCCCCCGATGCTGCTCTTGCGTTTCTGTTCTTTGGAGGGAGTAGCTTGGGCGGGTAGACTGTTTTGGTCTATAGCTGTGATCTGGTTGTTGTTTTCAGTCGCCTCGTTTTTGGCGCTCTTCTTTTCCACCGGAGTGGGAGCCCTGCAGTACATCATGTCCACGAACCTCTTGTTGTTGTCCTGCTCACTGAAGTTGCTCTCCATCATAGAGAGGGGAGTCCTGCTGCCGAAGTAGCGCTCGTGTCTACTGTAGCTGCCGAAACAGGACGTGGACACTTTGTCATCGCAGGCCTCTCCTATCCTCTCGAGAGGAGGAGAGCACCGAGAGTCGAGGGAGAAACGCGAGGGCGAGCTGGATCTCATGTGCAGCTTCGCAGAGAGAGACCAGGAAGGCTTTATCCCACTGTCGCTGAAGGCTAAAGGGCTCGCGATGGACGACCTGGAGGACAGGCTCTGACGCTGAATGCTCCTCACAAAGGGGCGGACAGAGAATCCTCCTGAAAACAAGGAAACATTTAAAAAATAAATAAATTTTTTGTTAAAGACACTCAACTGGACTTAGGCCTAGTCCACACATACACGGGTATTTTTGTTAACGGTGTTTTTCCTCCTTCATTCAATGCCGTCTACTCAAGCTCTGTCCAGACGAAAACGAAAAAACATAATTGAAGCGCTGTCAGGGTCAGTGGGCAGGTTGGGACACAGACACAGACACACACACACACACACACACACACACACAGACACAGACACAGACACACACACACACACACACACACACACACACACACAGCGGGGTCGGTGTCGTGGGAGTGTTGCATTCGATAATGTAGCAGTGAACTCCGTAGTGCATTCTGACGCCTCTGTTCCTCAATATAGTGGAAGAGTAACTTTGTATTTATCTGTAAACACATAAAAAGTCCTGTTAGCAGGTTATTTGGCTACATCTGCCGTTCACAACATGTCACCTCCTTAGTGACGCCTCACAAAGGAGATAACGGTGCACACTCTGACGTTGACAGCAAAAAAATCTCCACCCTGACCGGAGTTTTACAAAAGCTCTGTTTTCAGAGACCTAAACCGCCGTTTGGGTGTGGACGAAAGGCAAAAACCCATAGAAAAAGCTACCTTTACAAAAATGTACGTGTGGACGAGGCCTTAAAGTGTTGCTGGAAACCCTCAATTAATCCAAAATACAACAACAATTACATTCTGCTAAGGTGTTCATGTACTCTCACTGACTACAAGAGCAGAAAAATACATTTACCAACTACATTTTGTAATTTGTGCCAAAATATATTTGAATAGGTTTAGCTAACTTAAGCGTGTAAAATACATTCAATAAATGAGTAAATAATGATGTAGCAGTCCCTCATTCTTTGGTACTTGCTATCATTTCTTTTCATTCATTTTAGCTGAATGTCACAGTTCCCCTGAGTTGATTAGAGGTGATTCAGATCAGCTGTTGTGCAGCGTGTGGGGGGGGGGGGTGACTGACTCCTAATTAACAACTGAGAGCAGCTTGGTGCATTTCCCCTCTCGGCCAATCAGGGTGTGACGACGCCCTTTCTTTAGGGCTTAAGAGAGGCGAGGGACTGCACACCCAGGACACTCTGATCCTTCCTCGACTAAATGCAGACCTCATTTCAGCCAGAAACTCTGGTCTTTAGGCCCTTTTGAGACTTCTTTGCTGTCTTAACTTTTCTTATTGAGGGTGATTCTGTAACCTAGCTGGAGTGAATATTAAAGAACACCTTTCCACTATGTTACCTGCATCAGGGCAGACCTTAGTGCTATTGATGCAGAGTTTGTGCTTGCCTAACTATAACCTAATGCCCGCAGGCTTTATTTTGTTTATTGGTTTATTTTCAATGAAACCCCCGTTTTATACACATTTCCTTATTATCAAAGAGGCATTTGTTTATTATCAAAGATGCCTTTTTTTCATTGTGGAGGCACCTGTGAGATTCGTTTCTCCAAGTAAATATTTCTGTAATATGTGGTTGGGAACTCGTTCTCAGGCTTCTTCCGAACAGCTGAAATCTGGGGAATCAGTACCGCCACAATGACTACAACTAATAAAATAATAACTTATGTTAAATGTTGATGCCACAATTAAATGTTTAGGCAATCAAACATATAAGTAATAAAAAAAAAACCTGGTTGTATAGCTAAATACATTACATAATTTGGAAGCATTATCCATAGTGAGATCTGTGAAAGTTGTAGTTAAATACCAGTTTGCCTGGCCAGCGTTTCTTTGCTGAGCCTGTATTCAGGAGGGTTAAACGGAGCCTACAATTACATTAACCACAAACAGCAGCCCAAACCAACGTCTGTCTCAATTTGGATTCACTCGGTATGTGAGGTTTCCCACAGTACAGGGCTCTGTCAGGCATGTTGTCTGGCTCGGCCCAGTCACATGTGACGCATGTCGAATCACTTTCTGCTTTGTTCCTGCAATACTCTCCCTGTCATAATAATATCAAATAATAATGGGATTTTGGAGCTGGGATTTGAAAGTTCAGGTGGGAGAGTTCCTGACTACAAAGAGCTCTGGGAAACTTTGGTGGTATCTTTTGATTCCAACAGAAATATTGTCAGTGGAAAGAGCATTGCACTTTGTACAAAGGTTTGTGTTGCTCATTTTAAAAGGTGGAATACTCGATGAAAGCAAACTGTCTTTTTTCCTTTCGTTCTTTTGGTCTATAACGGAAGGTTTGCCACATGTTCTCTTTTATATTGGTTTTAGTCTTCTGAATGTTAAAGTCCAGTCTCATCCTTTTGTGGACATGGTTTTTGCTTCTATAATGATCAAAATCAAAAGCTAGCTCCGTCTTCTGTTAGAATTATGAAATTTGAAATTAAGAGACAGAAGACGACGGCAGCAGGTCGTGTGTGTGTGTAATGAAATAAAGAATTATAAATCAGACACCTGCAAAATCAAATCTATGAAAACAAATATAAGCATCATCTCACCATCATCTTCATTACGCTCTACTGGAAACTCTCCTGACTCGGCCAGTGATGCCAGAGAGGTGCGTCTGGATGAGGCTCCGGAGGCCAAGCTAGCAGGCCTGCTGCCAGGTAACCTGTTGATCCAGTGATCACACAGGGATGAACTGGTGGAACCTTCGAAAAAGACAATAAAAAAACTCTAGTTTCTGTTAAAGGTTCAGAGCCACGGTGAGGCTTCCTCAAACAATTATGGCAATTTCCGGAAAAGTCTGACATGTGTGGAAGGTTCGTGCACATTAAAATCATAATCAGCTGTTTACATTGGTTTGTTAGTTTCTCTCCCGTATATAACTTTAAACCTTCTGTCACAATGGTAGTGTGGTATACCTTTGTGGCTATCTTCATGCAAATATTGAAAAAAAAAAACACACTTTGACTTCAATACAATATGACTGGAAATCTAAATATAGCTGATTTTAGACAGGCGGTAAGAAATAAATACTGACCAGCAACAGAGCTGTTGGCTGACCAGGAAGGAATAACAGTCCTCCGCTGGTAGAACAGTATGTAGGCCGTCTGCTGACACACGTCGTCGTCGGCTACCGGTGAAACCTCACTGTCATCGAAGCAGTACCACTGACCGTCAATGGAGTTCTTACAGTAGGCTGCGAGTGTGAAGCAAAAGGGACGAATGGGTCAAAACGGATGATGAACACGTTACTATACAGCTTCATTCTTCCACGGAACAAGTGTTTATAGCGTCACCTGTGTAGTGGCCTCCATGCATGTTCCCGTGGTGGTTGCACACGGCGTACAGGTCGTACAGGTAGTCATCGGGGTTTCTTCCCAGGCCGTAAGGGCGTCTCCATGGCGACCAATGGGAAGGTAAACTCCAGCTGCTCTGGCTTCTCTTAACCACGTGAGGTGCCATGTCCATGCCCATCAGCGGGAACTTCACCATGTTCTGCATCTTTACCCTGCGGTCCCCCTCCTGAAACAGGGGACCAAGATTAACACATCAGCATTTAGGGAACGACTTCCGCCGACCTACTCGTTGCAGGCTAGAGCACTTGTGGTAGGGTGATGGGGTTATCCGTTTTACAACCCATGAAGTTTATTTGGGGTTCCATGAAAAGTAAACAGTAGCTACAGTCATTACTAAAGACTTTTAACTGCTCGATTGATTGTTTGGAGCGCCAGCCAGCTCTTTCCTTACATTTAAGATCCATTTAGTCAAAACCTACAAAGGATGCATGCTTCAGAAAATAAAATGAAATCTCTTTAGAAACACCCTAAGTGAGGCCGGGTGTATCGGTGCCGACATGATATCGGAGTTTCAGTATCAATATGAAAATGATTTTTCTGGAGCGCCTTGGTAGCAGAGTGTGCCTTCCATATAACTGCAATGTCCCGGGTTTGATTCCAGCCATGGGACCTTTGTTGCAGGTCATAACCCTCTATTCCCCCCCCCCCCCCCCCCCATTTAAATATATATAAATGAAGCCATAGATCTTAAATGGTCATTGTTGTCTAAACACGAGCATCCAAACAAGAACGTTGCCAAAATCTACATGTTTAAAAGTGACAAAAGATTTAATACTTAAATATCCAAACGTATCTATCGAATTATTTTTCCTAACCGAAAAGTTTTAATGGCTTTTACTCTATTTTTATAATGATATAACATCTTCTCTGTTTGCATATGTCATGTTTTGTTTTCCTTTTCTTGGTTTTGTACTCAGAAAGTAGATCTGGTTCCACGCTTCTAGTTTCTATTCGGAACGGTGTTTGGTTGAGCTGAAATACCTGTCTGAACCTCTTGAGATGCAGTATGAGCACATCCGGCAGCGTCCACAGGCTGAGCTTAATGCGGCCCTGCTGCAGCTGCTTGCAGTGGGGACAGCGCCAGGCGTCGTCCGGGGCCAGCTGAAACACACAGACAAAAGCCGTCAAGGACCAGCTCCAACCACACACTGCTTATAAAATAGGCCTCACACGGGATAAGGGCCCCGAGTTTTCCCCTCTTGTTTCCCTCTATTCTCCTCCAGGGCACTCGCAGGCAAGTCAAACCACAGTGTATATGTAGGCCTGCGCTCAGTATGTTCCAAACATAGCATTAGGAGTCAAATACACAGTAAAACCACAGAGTGAAAGGCTTTTTAGAACTTTAGCAGAGGAATGATAAACCGGTGGGGAGGAGACAAATGTGAGGCTGCACTTCAAAATATACTTACCACTGACATGTGCCAAGGCAAATCGAAGATTTATTTTCTAATGTCAAACTACTGACTGTGCAGTACTCGACCGTGTGGAATTGTGCGTCCACAGGCTGCGTGTGCGGTCCAAGTGTTACCTGCTCCTCCTTAGTGTAGAGTTGGAAGCACTGAGCGAGGGTGCAGGCCTGCGGCTGATGATGTTGTTCCCGGTGCAGATACACACTCTCAGCATCAGGAATGTACTCCTCCTCAGTGTGTCCAAACAGGCTGGTGGGAACACGAAGCACATTCATTCATTCATTCATTCAACGGCAAAGTCATGTGACGATCATAAGATCTGCCTTGAGGTTTTGGTCAAACTGCTTCCTAAATCAGTAAAGTCGTAAAATATTTCAAGCCAGTTGATTAGTAATCGTTTAACACATCACAGTGATCCAGTTTGTCTTTTGATAATCTGGCATAAACTACTTATGATGATCATACTCCTAAACTGTATAGTGCTGCAAGTTCTTCTAAAAAGTATTGGATCTTGCCCAGGGGCTGAGAGCAGCTTCACAAACAATACCTGCACAAACATTAACTGCAGGTTTGAGAGTATTAAATCAATGTCTTGCAGGGATTTTCCTCCATGTTTGCCAAAGGCTGTTACTGTAGTGCCAACCTGGAAAGTTGATGAACTACACATGGCTTCTGATCAAGATGTCACTTCCTTTTGACCAGTAAAGGGTGTGTGTGTGTGTTTGTTAACCACATACAGTAATTAACTTAAGTGAGGAAATAAGACCGGACATGTCGTTGATTGTGTAAGAGACTCTGACTTGTCTTACTTGTGGTTTAAAACCACAACTGTTTCAAATTAAGCACATGTTTAAGTAGATTAAGCAAATTTGTTTTTCAAAAGCAAATAACGTGATGACTAGCAGAAGCACCTACATTCAAAAGGCTCAACTGTAAAATAGCCCTTGTTAAGTTTAAGCTTAACTTCCGGGCAGAAATCCTGCACAATTCGCTGACTGTCACCATCGGTTTTATTGAGATTTTGCCTCCCCTTAAACTGCACAACTGTGTTCTTAACTGAAACTGACACATGAAGGTGCAGTGATGTGTGGGCAAGCTTATTGTTTGTGACTGCGACAAGTCGTTGCCTTCTAAGCCAATGAACGGTCCCTTTATGTGGAGAAGCAGATCTGAGGACTAGATGACCTGATGAGCACTGAAGGCCTTCAAATACTTAACAGGTCACACTTTGGTTCAGACTGTTGGCTGACACGTATCGCTGCAAGATCCAGGCTTATATTTTTACATTTTTTTTATTACTCAACATTAAAACTGATTCTGTCATCTCAATTGCTACATAATCGCTTACACGGACAAACTTGTTCGTCTGCCCGGTAATGAATGGCCTTCAATGAAATTGCAGTTAATTACACATTCGATGTCTACAAGCCAAGTTATTCAAATTAACCCATTCTTTCAAATGAACACCAACGTAATTTGGTGTACGCAGTCGAGCTTTTTGAAATCCAATAGATTGTTTCCAGTGATAGTTACAGCAAACAAATGTCAACGCCGGCTCCTTTTTCATTCTGTGCAGAACAAACATACTGTAGATAACAAAACCAACAGAACTCTAGTAAATATTAATCTGTTTCACTCACTAGTCCTTGGTCTCTTTGTCCCACTCTACCACAATCTTCACATGTGGTGGCCCCCCTTGTCCACAGGACTTGTATGCTCTGTAGTGGAAACAATGATAGTGGGGAAACAAATGAAGTCATTTAGGAAGGTGACATTTATAAACCCCTTTCATTTATGTCACTGTAGGCTGCTGTGAAAGGCTTATCCTGGGCAAAGTCGTGTGCCACATAATCCACATGCAATTACACACAATTTGAAAATGGGGTCAGTGTGAAAGAAATTTCTTTAGAGGATGGGTCAATCAATATGGTGAATAAATTAATTTAGTTACTCTCAAAGAGCAGACAAAAGCTAAAATTTTATTTCTGCGGCTATAGAATCGGATGCAAAACAGACAATAATATATTCAGAAACATTCTAGTCGTCATGAAAAAAAACCTATTGATCAATCACATTGATGCCCAAAACAACTTTGATTTCACTTTCATTCGTGCACTACTATTGAGCGACAATGTTGTGACTTGTTTTGTTGTTGCCGACTTATGTAGGTAATAGGCCAAACGTGCTAAACTGGCATTTTAACAAAATCATGTTAGGGCATGTCACCGAAGCAGGCTTATGAAAGCATTGTGTGCAAAGAGAAGATTAACGAGATGTATGTCATTTGGATTTCACCCCATTACCTCAGATCATGCCGGTCTTTACTTTTTGTACAGACAGTATGTACAGTATATACCGTGTTTGTTTGGAAGAGGTAAAATATCTTCCAAACATTTAACTCAATATCAATGTGCAAATTCAAATGGATTCTAGTAAAGTAGTACTTTCAAACAAAAGTAAAAATCTGTGTATATTTGCCTTGAAAGATTCAAATCTTAATGGCTGTTTTCAACATGAAAGGCTGTGAAAGGCATTATTATGTCAGTGGGCTGAGATTTATGAAAGCATACGCAGTACATGCTGTGTTAAAGACCGGTACGTTTGTGTAATTGCAAGGCTTCAAAAATCATAAAAATTACATATCATTCAAAATGAACCACGATATACATTTTTCAGCCCAGATTAAGCAGTAAACAGATGTTGTGTTAAACAGCATAACTGACCTTTCCACAGTTGGGTGACACAGTGGTCTCTCATCTTGAGGAAGGAGGTAGGTGATACCAACAACGCCAACCACCCGGAGACTGAAAGGTCCAACCTGTACAGAGACACCGCTGTTAGAACTTCTATTAACAAGGTGGAATGAGAAAAACAACAGAGTTGTCCATAAATAACCCCACTAATAGTGATTTCACAATAATTTCACTCGGTTGTTTTTCACACTTTTTATAATCCATCCGTCCAATTTTTAAACCGGCTTACTGTGTGTAGCATCGACTTGTTTACTGTACAGACAAACTGCTTGTTCCTCTCCCTACCTGAATGTAGACCCCCGGCCTCAAAAGATGACGCATCTTCTCCAGGATCTCTTTCTGCAGAGCATCCCAGGTCACAGTGCGCTCCATGTACAGTACGAAAGGCAGACCGAACCTAAAACGACATCATGTGCGTAGCTTCGTTAGCCGATCTTTATTATTGACAAGAACATGAGAAACGGGCGTGCGAGGACAAGTCAGCATCACAGAACAATAGAATATTGCGATTGCAGTACCTCTTTCCTTGGTGGCCGGTACACGCCCTGTTACACACCAGAAGGATAATTTTCTCTGGTCCCAGGTTTTTATTAGGTGATGCAGTTAAGGGAGTCATGGCCCCCTGCATGAAAGACGGAGTCCTGCTGATTTCTGTCCCATACTTCAAGTTGTTATGATTCAGGTTTGCCAGAAGACTTCCTGTGAAACACACAAACAAGTCTCGATAGATTCCCCCTCTATCAATTTAACGTGAGAAAGCTGAATATTTGCATAAATATGAAGTATGATTTACCTCTTTTTGTGCGTATGTTTTCCAGTTTGAAGGTCTCCGGTGTCTCAAAGGCAAATATGGAATCGCTCTCTTGAATGATTTCAAGATCGTCATCGTCATCACAGAATGAACGATGGAAACCGTCATAGTACATTTCAGTCAGAACAAACTGAAAGAGAAGAGAGCGTTTCAAAATTTAGCATCCAGATCCTTTAATGTTTTATACCGTTACAGACATGGCAGTCATCACAACATCACTCCTTGTCCCGTTTTAGCCCTCATTTACATTTACTCTTGTGGCATTTTCATCCTGCCAGCTTTAATCAATGTTAGCACTCAGCTGTTGCAGCCCTGAGGACAACTGTGTTTACAAATGTCTTCTCTCCGTACATCGAGTCCACTTCGCGAAAAACCCTGGGCTTATTATGACAAACCGCCGTTCAGAGGTAGAGCTGGCTTTAGGAACAGTGAGCTGACATTGTGTGACTGTAACATAGTCTCACTGTGTGTGAGAGACCCTGAACCGATAAAGAGACAGGAATAGCACCTGGTCCATTGGGATCTTGGTCTCACGTGACACAGCATCTCTGAGGCGATAGACGGTGCTGTTGAGGGGAACAGCAACTCCGATCCTCATACAGTGAGAGTACTTCCCCTGGTAGACCACCGTCACATACAGGGGCCTGGCAAAAACAGTTCACACACGATTAACATTCAGCAAGCAGGGTTTCATCTGCTTTTAAAGCCATGGTTCATATGTATTGTAGTGTAAAGATGTTATCTTATTTCCCCCTGCTCAGAGATTTATTTTTCTGGCACACGCTGTTGTTTTGGTTTGAACGTGCACACTCCTCCCACTACCACCTGTTTTCTGCTCCTCCTGCACCCTCAACCCCCCCCCCCCCTACACACTCCTATCCCACCAGGTCGCATTCCTCCTTCTGTAACAACACATACTGATTTTTGCTTCAGGATCTCGTAAACTTGAATGGGGTCCCCCCCTTTGAAGAACTTAAATACACTGCGCTTGCTTAGATCGTAAGCAGATCGAACAAACAACTTCTTTTTTTTTTTTTTATTTTGTGCCTGTAAATGTTTGCTTTAGTTATGGACAAGGGGATTACCGTATAAACCAGTAATAACTAGTCATCGTGGACATGTGAAAACTTGCCAACTGAGCCCTGTTAACTGATAGCGCAGCTCAAGAGAGTAACTCACCGTGTGTGTGGCAGGGGGATCGGTAAGGAGATGCAGAGGAAGGGGTCAAACGTATTGCTCTGCTTTTGGCAATGTGGGCAAGTAAGAGAAGACCTGTTGGGGGGGGGAAACAAATGCAATCCTTTAATATAGAAGAGAGATAATGCGGCCATACTGGATGTTTTACTGGACATAGAGCCTACCTGTACTGAGCCTGAAACAGTTCTTGTACAAACGACCCAGCAGAAAGGGGAGGAGATGGCCCCTGTAAGCTTTGATCGTCTTCTTCAATAGGTGGCTGAACAAACACAAACAGGTTCTACTTATTAGTCAGATTTATAAGTCATAAATAATACCAGTCTATCGGGGTTTTCTGTTGTTATCAGCTAGCTCCAGGGAATCAAGAGGAAACAAGACCAGGCGAGTCCAGCTTAGCAGGACTGTGAAAGCAGCTCATTTGTAAAGATGCACTCGGTGACCAGAGTAATTTAAACACCAAAGAGTTATAATGCAATGTAACAAAATAGCAATAAAAACTGGAATAACTATTTGCAAGGACTGTATGGCTGAGCAATAAGGGGGCGATGTGCCACAGGCAATCACTGCTTTTCAATGAAATGATGCCCGTAACAACCCCCACAAATCCTCAAAACTCACCTTTATAGCAGGCCTGATGTTGGGGTTGTCCGTGTTGAGGTCCTCGTGTACTCTGTCCAGCAGCCACAGCAGAAACTCCTGAGCATCGTGCTGAGCATTCCCTTTGAACTGGGTGGCATTTTTCGACACAGCATTCTGTAAAACAAACAGCATAGTCCAAGGTTACAACGCGTGCAAGGAGAAAAATCTCAACACTGTTTATCCTTAGGTAAACTTAAATGTGTTGATCAGATTCTAAGCATCATTTATGTAGCAGTGTTGTGGCATTTTCAGCATGTAGGGTGCACCAGTAGGGATCCACACTGATGATGCATTTACCTTAAAATCCCTGCTATGCTGCGGGGTGTACTCAAACGTCCACAGAGCCCGCACAAGTCCTGACAGCTGCTCTGTGACCTCCCCTTTGGCCAGAGGACCCTTCTTCTGCAGAAGCACGCCGTTCGTCTTTGGTTTGTCCTCGTCCAGCAGCTCCTCGCCTTTGTAGTGCTCCAAAACGAGGTACTCGGCGAAGAGCTCGGTGTTGCTGAGACACTGCAGGATGGCGTTCATGAAGCAGGTGTTCCCGTGGTTTTTCAGACCCGACACTCCGGGAACTCTCTCCCCGGACAGCAAAGCCGCGAGGTCCCCATCGTCCATGGGCACATCTTTACTCCCAGGTTTGAAAGTGGAAAATCCTCCATCATCATATTTGTCATCTTCTGTTTGCACCTCAGATCCAAAGTGTGACAACGCCGTCAGTGTCCTCAGGACTCTGCTCATAAAACTGCCAACAGAGCGCACGGAGCCTCGCCTGAACAGCTTCTTGCTGAAGCTCGACTTCTTGTCCTTGGTCGCGGCTTTGCAAGACATGATTTTTCTCTTTCACAACTCAGACAGATGTGCTGTGGAGAACGAGAGCCATCTCACTGGCTGCCATCTGCTGCCCCATCCCGAAACATGCAGACAGCAATGACTGCTGGCAGCGTTAGCTGACCTTAGCTAGTAATATCATGTTGATGGAGGCGTCTTCTTCTAAAGCATGCAGCTGGAACTTTAATGTTTAATTTCACTTTTCAAATAACGTCACTATGCACTACGACTTTCCCTAAAAACTGGCCAATTAGCTCACAAGTTAAGAAGCGTAACATTCACATGGCTCAGGTCTGTCGTTGTTACCTGCGACTTGCTCCAGAGTTACCTTGTTTTTGCGGTGTTACTGCCCCGCAGCAATGAATCAACATCGGTTAACGCTGAGAGCGAAGACAGACAGCAGCGTTAGCTAATGAGCTAATGCTAGCGCTAGCTACAATAACAACAAGAGCAGCAGAAACGGCGACAGTCCTTTTCGGCCCGAGATGTCCACGTTCAACAGAAGCTTGTAGTCCGCCATGGTTTACAGGCAATGGGAGTTAAAGTAGAGTGTGTCTGAAATTTGATTAACCTCACATTTGTCACATATTTGGAGGTACATTCGGGCTAAGCTACCAAATAGCAGAATCGTTTTACTTCTTCTTCTTCTTCTTCGGCTTGTTTGTGTTGGCAGCTGGTGAAGCTGGTTTACAACGACGTTACCGCCACCTACTGGACTGGAGTAAGAGCAGCAGCCTGGCGGTACACTCTTTAACACTGTTTCTTTTTAGTAGTTTATAGTAAATATAGAACTAGCCAGCCATTTTCATTGCCAATAATTCAATTGTAAATATTGATAAATAAATAAAAAAAATCTGCATTATTTTAAGGAAGGAAAACTGCAGCACCTGCTCACCAGAATCAGAACAATATGAATAACGTATCCTCAAATACTTAATTGATATAACTTTTAACAGGCTGTTCTCATACAGCCTGTACTTAGCTACGAAAGCAATGCACTATGATTCTTATACGACCCACTTAATCAATTTTGATGTAAGCCACGTAATCGTGAGCCAGGATATGTAACGTACGTTGCTTTGAACTACTCTCCATGCAGATACCCTTACCAAAATGAAGTTTATTCAAGTGTGTTATTAGTATACCTCTTTTGATCTTAAAAAAGGAGAGTATACTTTCAGTTTACTTTTTATGTGCTTATCAGAAATATACTTAACAAAAGTATACTTAAGTATACTTGGCTCATACTGACAAGTATACTTAAGTCTAAGTATACTTGGCTTAAACTGACGAGTCAGAAAAGTCTAAGTATACTTGGCTCATACTGACAACTATACTTAAAAGTCTAAGTATACTTGGTTTATACTGACAAGTATACAGAAAAGTCTACTTGGCTTAAACTGACAAGTATACAGAAAAGTGTAAGTATAATTGGCTCATACTGACAAGTATACAGAAAAGTCTAAGTATATTTGGCTTATAGGCCTACCTACTTGATCTTTTGATCGAGATATAATTAAGAAAAGTATAACTAAGTATTCTTGCCTTAAAGGCAGTAGCCTATTGAAGTGTGTGAGAGTTTGTAAAAGGATGTTTTGATATGAATTTACTTAAATTCATCAAGTTTTTGGATTATCCGTTTTACCATAGAGTCATGCAAGAACAACACATTTTTATTTATTTTTTTTAATCTCTCTTTAATCATTGTGCATACTACAGAGCTACGATACTATTACACTTTATGGGCCAACACGCTTCCCTGCGTTGGAGGTAGTGCTTTTTCATGAGAGCACAAACAATTCACGTCCACATTAGCCTAGTTTCATCTGTGGTGCAAATCACAGCTTAATTACATCTCTTAATTTCTTGTAATACAATATATACTCTATACTTTTTACAAATTTCAACCTTCCGTCTGTGAAAAAGAGATCATTTTTGGCTCCATCTCCTCCCTCTTATAGACTAAGATATACCTTCTTATTTTCAGCTGTAGACATAGACCTGAGATTGACATCATAGATACCAAAGGCAGTATTGTTGATTAGCTAGTATTTACAAATTGAGTATGACTCTTTTCTGCCTTTGTAATTCATTACCTATCATCAATAGATTACTTCTAAAAATAGATCATGCTCTTAATATTCCTTTAAGCTTGCCTTTGTACCCCTGAACCCAGAACACAAACATTAGTCCAGCTCTCCTCATCATTAGTAGGATTTATCTCATTTCAACCTGTATTGTAGAAACTGATGATGCACCACTGTAAATTGTAACTGCTTGTACCTGCTCAACATACAACTTTTTAGGACATTTGTTTCTGCTTTTCAAAGGCTATACGTGCAGGTAATACATCACCTATAGTCACCTACCCTGAGTCAGCTTTTTGTTTTCTACTTCACAGCTTAATCTACTGAGTGAAATTGTGGTGGATAAGTAAGCATCACTTTTTGTAGATTTTCGTTCAGCTCATGTTCTGCATGACGTGACTGGAGGAGGAATTTATGAAAGATCTGAGGTTAAATCAAGGATGTCCATTCATGTGTCAAAACTAACACAAATCATTAAGAACAAGATTGAAATGTATGAAATAATTCATTTTCTAACTGCTCTTTGTCAGTTCACTCTTGTGCCTGAGGGAGGCACAATTAGTCTAAATATTGAGTACCTCATTGTAGTTATTATAGAAGGTGATGTGTGTGTGTGCAGTATGTATTTGTATGTCTTAGAGCGACATGGTGATGAAGCGTAAATGCATTGCTTTATCACTTTGTTCATGTCTTTGCAACATCGCAAGTGTTCAGAGTAGTCAGAACATTGTCGCCTTAATGGCAGGATATGTATGATTAAATAAAGTAGACGTGAGAGTGTGAGAGCAGAATCAGTTGGAGGCTAACGCACGTAAGTATTTTAATCAATGTGAATCATCCTTTGAACAGACAGTATAATAAGTTTGCCTTCTTATGTAGGCCTAAGTGGGTGGAGAAGATGGATAAAGACGGTAGAAAGGAGGAAAAACACCCACAGATATCCTAAGTAGGATTTAATGATGCCAAATGAAGCTAATGTGATGAATAAACAAATGCACTTCTCTTTTATTATCTACTTAAGGAAGAGCATCCTATACACACTTTATGTTCAAATAATTTGTAGGTATACTTTCTGTTTCATTCCTCATGCTGTAATTACAGTACAGATGGTATGAATTCAGCAATAGAATACAAATTCTAAAGTGATAATTCTAAAAGGAAGAGTTGTTAAATACAACATTCCCAGTGTCCGTGCACCCAGTTCAAAAAACATCTTGGCAAATTGTGATGAAGAGGCGGTGTACAACATAATAAATATGCCCATTTTCAACATCATATGCCGCTGTTGTAAAATTGTTAGTTTCATCACTTTGCGATAACTCGATTGAAGAGAGTCTGAGTGTGTTCGGTGAAACCAAAGTGCTGCTGTGACGCTCGCTGTGTCAATAAACACACAGCACATTTTCTGCGGATAATAAGTTGGGACTTTTGAGTGACAGTTGTTTTGTGTTGTGCCGATTAGCTGCTTGTTCTCACTGATGGAGTGAACTGTAAACACTAACACTGATTATCACACAGTTTTGAGTAGAGATGAACCTCTGTTTGGTGTCACTGTGGTAGTGATCCATCTGTCTTTGGCAAAAAATACAAGTCAAAGAGAATTGGATTGATGCATGACTTGTGAGCCCCAAAACACATCCAGGTGGATTTGTGCTGCACCTTAGTGAAAGCTTAGATATCGATAGCATGTGCCAATCACTGAGGGTGCAGTACATACACACTGCTCACCACTGGGTGGCTGTACATGCATCTCAAACCCTCTCTCTTTTCTGCTCATGTACTGCTACTTTGGAAGATTTGTGGGTCAAATCTGAGCGGGAGCACTATAGAAACATGTTGCTGCCTCATTGTGCAACTTGCACAATTGCAAGCTTATGGCTGAGCTCCGATACAAACAGCAGGATCAGCAGTTGCTCTGTATTGATCTGTAATCCGAGCGGTAAATGCTGGCGAACACGCCGTCGGGAAGCATTCAGTGTGCACACGCTCACTAAGCCACTTCCACTTATACCTCTTTCACACATGACCAGGGTCGGACCAGAGTTATCTGACCAATGTTCAACCCTTCTTTTGGCAATTCAAACCAAGCCAGTCAACACAATATTACAAAGCATCTGCAATACACTTCTCTCCTCTACACTGGTTTTTAACATTATGTACTATAGAGCTGTCATTCCCAAAGACTGGGTTGCGACCCAAAGGTGGGTCGCAGGAGATTTTATTGGGGTCGCCAAATTAATTTGCAGAATTGTTTCCATGAAATTTCTTCCATTGTCATTTATATCTGCAGTACACCTTTGAGCCACATGAGGGAGCCTGAATGTCCATTTTGTTCCAATAATTGTACTTGTAATATTGAATCTAATATGAAAGGCTAGCGTACATTCTGTTTGTTTTACTGATTAGAGGAGAAAAACAAGAGCCTGTTAGCTCCGCCTAAATGCATTTATTTGGTCTCGTTTATAAAGTATTTAAAGGGACATTGTGTAGCATTCAGTAGCATCTAGCGGTGTGGTTGCAGATTGCAACCAACAGAGTAGGCTACCCCTCCGCTCTCTCCTCCCTTTCCAAGACTGCGGTAATGTGAGTTGCCAAGTGCAAAACCGTGGTAACACCGTTCGCCTCGCTCAGAGGCCATCCTTACCATAATAACACTTCTTTAGGAGCAATGGAAGTCAGATAGCGGCTGGCGGTACCACGGTTTTGCACTCCGCGGCTCACGCTACCAGAGTTTCACAAGTGTGTCGGAGAACTACGGTGGCCTTCAGGTAACATAAAAACGGTAAAGTCTCTCTCTAGATCCAGTGTTTGGTTTGTCCGTTCTGGGCTACTGTAGAAACATGGCAGACTCCGTGAAGAAGACCCGCTCCCTATGTAGATATGAAGGGCTCATTTTAAGCTAACGAACACACAACAAATGTTAGTTTCAGGTGATTATACATTAATGAAAACATACATATGTATATTATATTCAATTTCTGCTAATATATCCCCAGAAATGTTACACATAGGCCCTTTAACATGTGTATATGTTTTCAATAACATGTGCATAAAACAAATGTGATGATTTATCAAAAGTATATCTCTTTGAAATGACTGGTTTACCTATTCAAGATAATATAGAGTGATGTGGAAATGGCAGTAAAAATGGTCAGGGATGTTCATTTATGAACAAATTCGGGGTGGCAGTAGTTCAGTCCGTAGGCCTTGAAAACCGGAGATTCGTCGGTTCAAGTCCCCGCATGTGTAGGTCCTGTTTGTGCATGTGCGTATGTATATCAGGCCTGTGTGTGTGTATGTGGGGGTAAAAATAACAACAGAGTGAAAAAATTGAATTTCCCCTCGGGGATCAACAAAGTATCTTCTTCTTCTTCTGCTTCTTCTAAATTCACTCTTCTCATGATTTATGGATAAGGCCTATTATGAATTGGGTCGCGTTGTTTTGCCATTTTTGAAAGTGGGTCCCCAGAAAAAAAGATTTGGGAAACACTGTACTAGAGAGAAGAAAAGAAAAGAAGAGAGACTACCTTGCATCTCCAGAAGTTGCAGCAGTGCGACTATAATGAATACAGCGTCTGAGTGACCTGTGAATGACTCCGAACATTGAAGACGTGTGTGTGATTTGAAAAGGAGAAAGTGCAGTGACTTGACATCGATTGGTACCGCATTTGTTGGAGTAAATTAATACAAAATAGAAGAATTAACGCAACTACAAAAGATAGGCAAACATAACATTGTTAATTAAAAAACAATTCCCAGTATATCTACTGTAACTGATCCATTATATCTGACTTTAATGTTTTGCTTTTGTCTTGGTTGTAACTAAATCCTTCACTTGTTATTTGTCGTCAACACATGCAGTCGGTGCCAGCTGGGTAGGTTCTCTGATGATGTGTCCATGGAAACAAGGCAAAGGGTCACATGTGTCTTATCACTCAACACAGGAAGAGCCTTGTGTTCAATTTTGCTGAGATTTTAAAATGATGTCAAAACATATCAAAATCAGAGAGAAGTCTCGCTTTTGTTTTTCCTCATTAGTGAATTAGAGACGGTTTCTGATGCAACTCTCCAGAGTGGAGTTATAGTCTCCTCATCTGTCTGTCGTCTGTGTTATTTCCCCCTCACTCACAGCTCAGGAGGCACTCACAATCAGTCGTATGAGAGAAAATCCCCTCTCTTGACATGCAACGGTGAGAAAACACCAAACAAAGTTGAAGAACAACCAACTCGAGCCTTTAACATTGACAATTATCCAATCATGACCCACCTAAGGATCAAGTAGAGCTGTCAAGCAACAGATGTAGGATTCATTTTGAACACTGAATTGCAGCTATTATCTCCTTCAATGCCTATGTGTGTTTGCCCGACGTACAGCAGAAGTGTGTGAAGTAGCTCCAAAATGGCTCTTAAACCTTTTGAGCTGTCTGCTGTTTGCAGCACGGATCCGCAATACCTGCAATATTACGTTATTTCCAAATAACAGATCAGATTTATGTTAAAGCTGAAGTAGGCGAGATTGGAGCAAATATGATTTAAAAAAGTTATTTTTATAAGTCGCTATATCGTGACAGTAGTACATGAGACAGGTAACCTGAAAAAAATCATGTGCCTCTGTGTCCTCCGGTGCTCCTAACGGCATCTGCAAGATTTTACAGACCGGAGGAAAACAAGCAGTAAGAGCTGATCTGAGGTCTGCTGTCCATCTGCTGTCTATGAGAGCCGGCTGTCAATCACTTGCGAACTCCGACCAAACGGTCAAACTAGGCATAACCGGAGCGCAGCCAATAGGAACGCTCTCTCAATGAAATGACCTGTGATTGGTCAAAGTCTCCCATCACGGGCTAGATTTTTTAAAGCCTGAAAATAGAGCTATGATGAGGTGCAGAAGTCTAGTTATCTCTCAGAGCACTTGAATTACAATATGCTGAGAGGTTATTATGGAATTTGTGCCCAATGATGCCAAAAATATACTGCCTACTGCCACTTTAAGTGTGTGTTATAAACAAATGTCACTCTTGTTCCACATGACTTAATGAAAGCTTGAGAATTGGCTCCTGTATTATTGTAGGTAAACAGTGAAAAGGAAACTCCCGATCGCAGGAAGCTTTGACTTTGTTGATGCTGACGAAGGGTTCCTCTCGTGAACTGTCAGTCCTATATGCTATGAGATGATGCCTGCTACTATATAATGACCATGTGTGGAATCATTTCTATGCTTAGAGAGAGGCACCTCTACCCTACAAGCATATAATTAATGTTCCTGTGTCTATTTAAAGCATTTGTGCACATGCCCTTGCGTTCATGTGTCCTATTCTGCAAACAGAGGAGTGAGAAAAATGCCTGACGTGTGCTATGATATACAAGGGCTTCCAAGTGCCGTTTATCATCTGCTCTTATATGCATGTGCTGTAAATATTACTGTAAGAGTGCCGTTCAGCGAAGCACTGAACCGGAACATATTGGAGTCAATTAACACAAGTAACATAAAGGAAATTATGTTTTATTTCAATTATTTAGATATTAATCCCATGCTTAATCCTCTATTAATCACTTGGAAATTACAGTTCAAATGTAATAATGCTTAGTGCTGTATAATAGTTCATGGACATGGTGGACAAATACAGTGAAACAACAGGCTTTTGGGGCTTTTTGTCCCTCTGGAAAAACACATGATTTAACTGACATTATACAGCTACATCTGTCAGGTGTATAATGCATATTTGTGTCATTTTAAATGTTTTGTTATACATAAATACAATAAACATCAAGCACAGTAAAGCAAAAAACAAAAGACAATCATTGTTATTTTTCTGTTAGGGCTATAGACACTGAGACATAGACTACTGTGCACTATGAACAGACTGTGATAGCTTCTTGGTCTCCTGAGCAGCACATTAACATATTCAGATCCTATCAAAGTGTGATATTAAAGCACTGGATGAGCTCATTAGGAGGAACAAAGTAAAAGTACACGAATGTCAGTCTGACTGACAGATGAACCTGCTCCCTCGTCGTTGAGGGGATTTTTCTCGGCGACATCCCTCAGCAACAGTCAAATGATGCCTTCAGTTGCCCATCGTAATACTGTAATTCAAGCACCTTTAGGCGGAAGTAATAGCCTAACCGTGGCATGGAGAGAAAGATACCTTGACTGTTATTTTTATAAAATAACAGTCAAGTGAAACATATACATATTATTGACATAAAGTGACATATAGTTTTTAGTAAGTTAGTTTTTTTGCATTATATGGATATAGGCTATAGATGGTATAGCCTATAGATATTTGTTTACAATTTGTTCTTAATTGATGTAAAAGTGTAAAAACATTAACACTGAAAAATATGAAAAAGTTAAACCAAGATTGCTCTCATCTTCTCTTGGCCAGGTGGTCAGCTTATGGACAGACTACAAAATCTGTGCATAATAACAAATGCAGTGTAAAGTTTTGATAAATCATTTCACTAAAATCTTTTTTTTTTTTTTTTCTTTTGCATTTTTTGTAGAAAAAGACATAGCATTCTATAGGCCCACACCAAATTCCATTTGCTTTGTATTTATTGTCATTTTTTTTAACATAACATTTGCCACAATTTACACTGAATATCAAATAGCAAATGAAACACATCAGGTCAGAAGTCCCTGTTTTCATTAGGTGCATTTATAAACAGCACATGTGAACAACTATTATGTAGCCTACAAAACAGGCTAGGCTATGAAATCACAAGTGTAAAAACCGCAATAAGTATCTAGCCTAGGCTACAGTACACGTACAAGTATAGCCTATACGCTTAGATTGTAAAGGTGCAGTGTGTAGGATTTGGCGGCATCTAGCGTTGAGGTTGCAGATTGCAACCAACTGAAACTCCTCCTGTGTGTCAAGTGTGTAGGAAAGCTATGGTGGCCGACGCGAAAATGTGAAAATGCAAATGAGCCTATCTAGAGCCAGTGTTTGATGGACCTACTCCGGATGTAGATATAAACGGCTCATTCCAAGTTAACACGATTCTTATTTTCAGATGATTATACACTAAAAAAAAAATACTTATTAATATTATATTCCATTTCTGGCAATATATGCCCCTAAATGCTACGCACTGTTCCTTTAAAATACAGCTACTAAGGGTTCTCTCTATAAAAATCACATTTTCCATGTTGCACTTAACCTTTTTTTTGTGTCGTGCGGTCAACTCGTCGGCTAATTGCGATATTTCCGACAGCAGTCGAGGGCATTGAAGTGTCGCTGCACTTCCTATGGCCATATTTGGGTGAGCATCGGCGGAGCGTGTGCTCAGGAAGCATTTCGAAGGACTAAAATGAGCTTTTGTCTGTCGTCTATCGCAAGAAAAATATCCAAACGTTGTTTTCAGCTAAGTTGATTTGCGCCTCGTTGAGAGAAGCAAACCGCGTCCTGCTGCTGCAGAGATCAGAGATTTATCCACAGCAACTCCGACACACGCAGCCGCAAAAACATTTCACACTGGAAAACTGTCAGGAGACACAGGTGAGCTGGATTTTTTTTTTGTCATTTAACAGCATGAACAATTTGGGTTTAGGATAATTAAAACATGCATCAGCTTTACTGACTCATCCTGTCATTATAGAGGAGGTTGGCTCATTGGCACCTGTTGATCTGAATTCCCTGTAGTTGAAAATAATTAAAGATGAGCCTTTTTTAAAGTTGATAATATCAGTGCACGAATTATTATATTTGTGGCATTATGGTGGAGCTCGTGAGCTCAGATCTGTTCCACTTTTTTGTGAGAAGAAAGATCATAAATTATCCTCTGTGTCTGCCATATGGCCAAAAGTTCCCCTTCTGTTCATCTTAATTTTGTCTCAGTGAGAAACCAGATTTTAGACAGACACACAGTCCATCTCAGTAAAATGCTACACAGTGTTGGCTTTACGCAAACTTGACAGGTGGATAAGGTTTTATGGTTGATTTCTATAGTTTTTTGGTGTTTTTGTAATTGCTCTCCTGTTATGTAATCTATTTCTCTGCACATTTCAAAAGCTAGAAACGCCACACACCCTTTCAAGAATAACACATACAGGTGGTGCAGCAGAGCAGCATCACATCAGATGAAGATAAAGCCTGAAGTTGGCATTGAAAACATGTTATTTGATGCACTTTTTTGAAACATTTGTAGGCTTGTGTCGGAAGATTTGCTTCACTCTGGTCTCCAGATTTCCTTTGAAATAGCAAGTGGCATGAAAATGAAGGCAGGTTTAGACCTGTTGATGTTAATTTTAACCCCATCAGCACACATTATGCTTTGCTGAGCTTCATACTGTGTATAAATCAATTTTGCGCTTTGGAGATGCTTGTGGAGCTCTCTCTCTCACACACACACACACACACACACACACACACACACACACACACGAAGACGTCGCTCAGCTAGAATTATCTTTTCCCCCAGTGACAGCAACAGCAGCCTGCGTCTGTAATTTACCTGTGCTTTTAATATTGACAGTGAATACATGCACATACACCTCTAGCTCCACTTTAAACCCATCATTATGAGTCCATTAGTCATTAATTAATCTTATTATCATACAGTAGAGCAGTGGTAAAAAAAACCTGTCTACAATCAAAGAGACAAGATGAAAAGGTTATGGTAATGCTCATTTGTTGTAATCAGAGGCATTAATAATAGTGTGTGAGCAGTTGTATGAGTCAGAGCATCACTTGTGTTGGAGCACCGTCTCTTCTAGATGCAGATTGATGTTTTTTTTTGTGTAAACTATGGAGATAGTTCTGCATAAAGACTCAATGGCTGCTATTTTTTGACAGCAGTGTTGCTGCTGTAGTCAGCGTCGTATTATCTGTGGTACAATAAGCGAGGATTTGTGCCGTTGTTTAAGTTTTATATTTGTAGTCTGCGATTTCTGGCTGTGGTGCAGACGTCCTTTTACAAAACCGTCAGTTCCTTGGATTTTCTCTGGCAATCAATCTCCAAGCCAAAGTGCCTGTCATGTGCCTCGACAACGCAGACACTGGGAGCTTTTGGGAATAGCCGGCTGGATGCTGTGTTTCTTTGGGGCCGGAGCTGAGTGCTTTATAGATTAGGTGTTATCTACAGGTGCATACAGTATATAGATCGTCCACACACTTCAATCCACTGGGAAGCTTGTTAGAGATCTGACACACAGAATTGGCAACCTGATCCATTAAGCTCATACGTCCCCGAGGGCCGCTCACATAATTATAACGCTGATGGCCAGTGACGAGGCTCCTGCTTCTGTCGCAAAGGTTGTGATAGTCATGCTTTTTTAACGGAATAATCTACTTACACTTCTGATTTGAATGTGCATCCCCTCAGGCTCATGTGGTTAAATGAAGTTCAAAATGTGCTTCTTTCATTCAATTAACTGTCAGTGTCATCGTATAAAAGGAGACTGTTAATATTTCCCTTTCATTTTGGCGACTCGGGGGGAATGTAATGACTTAAATGCGTGCTCCTAATTTCATTGATTGTGAGACAAAGGCATGTAGAAAGGCATAATCCCCTCCCTCCCTCCCTCTCTGTTTCTCTCTCTCTGTCTCCCCCCATCTGAGACACTCAATAACACTCTCAGGATGAAGCTTTCACGCTCAAACTGACACTTGCAGAAGTGCTCAACAACAAAAGACTAATGACTTAGAAAGGTGCGTTACTGGAAACGGCACAAAGACGAATCTTGAGGCGTTCGCTTGAAGCCGCTAATGACCGACTGGTGCAGAACACATTGTGAGCCGTGTTACTGTATTGACCACGCTATAGGATCTCTTTCTGTCAATTTTTTTTCTGATGTATAAACGTTGGAAACATCACACAGGAAAAGGAATGTGAAGCAGCAGTAGTTAAGATGTGACACCATTGGGTTAAACACTGATCGTCTCAATCGCAGTTGTGTGGCGAAGAATGTGGCCTGTTGTGTTAAACATGTCAGTATGATATATGTTCATGTTGTACTGCGTTAAAGTGGACACATTATAACACCAAGGGTCTTTTTTTTTTTTTTTTCCCCAGACTTTGTAGAATGCCGTTTACCTGTATTTACCAGCTCCCTCTCCTCTGCTGTTACCATAGAGACACTCCATCCCTATCAGCAAGGCGCCTTTGGCTGCCGGGCTCATTGGCTCTCACAGGAGAGACACTGGTGAGCATTAGCAAGTGTTTCCCTGGCACGACTTTGGCACCAATGTAGCGAGAAAGGCATTTACTTGGCTGTGACAGTGTTTCCTTGGCAGCCGGCGCCCAAACCGGCGGTGGCACGTCGACCCCGTTTTGTCACCACGGGCTGACGGCTGAGACAGAGTGAAATCCAGTTGGGAGAGATCCACTCCCGTAATTGAAATGAGTTCACCTGGGAGACAGCTGCTCTGCGGTGCCTGTTAGCTGTCAACAGTCGGTGCTTACCAGGCTGCGTGTAGTGGATATGATGTGATGCCTGAGCAGGTTTGTTTGGAACATTTTTCCCTGTTTACCACAGCGAGGAAACATGCCTCAAGTATTTCAGCTGCACGGCCTTTTAAAGATGTCGTGAAGAGAGCGTAGCACTGTTAAATATAAAGTCACCCAGTAAGTAGAGCATAAATCAGGGAGCAGTAGCCTCTGACGGTCAAGATGCACATAAATGCACCTGAGACTTTCCTCTACTGGAATATTACGGATAAGAAAATAAAAACTGATTCAAATCACCACTAAAATCGGATTAACCTTTGCGAGTCCTCGGCATTTCCTTTTAGGGCTGCAACTATCGATTATTTTCATTATCGATTAGTCTGCCAAATCAGTTTTTATTTCTTATCCGTAATGTTCCAGTAGAGGAAGGTCTCAGGTGCATTTATGTGCATCTTGACCGTCAGAGATTACTGCTCCCTGATTTATGCTCCACTTACTGGGTGACTTTATATTTAACAGTGCTACGCTATCTTCACGACATCTTTAAAAGGCCGTGCAAACAGCAGTCCACTCCTGCCAAAAGAAATTAGAGCTGCAATCAATTAGTTGATTGACAGAAAAATAATCGCCAACTATTTTGATAATCGATTAATCGTTAAAGAAATTTTTCATGCAAAAAAGCTGCATTTAGCCTCAGATATGGAGATTTCCTGCTTTTCTCTGTTGTATATCATATTAAACTTAATATCTTTGGGTTTTGGACTGACAAAAACAAGACATTTAAAGACAATCCATTGTGGACCCACTTCACTGACCTCTAATAAAGAGCAATACATACATGAAACTGATGGTTGTATCAGTTTTTATAGGACCCAAGATCGTCTATGAATAAATCTTAAAGCTGTGTGAACTATTTTGTCCATCCATCCATTATCTGTAACCGCTTATCCTGTTCAGGGTCGCGGGGGGGGGGGGGGCTGGAGCCGATCCCAGCTGACATTGGGTGAAGGCGGGGTACACCCTGGACAGGTCGCCAGACTATCACAGGGCTGACACATAGAGACAGACAACCATTCACGCTCACATTCACACCTACGGGCAATTTAGAGTCAACAATTGACCAGCATGTCTTTATGTCTTTGGACTGTGGGAGGAAGCCAGAGAACCAAGAGAAAACCCACGCTAACACGGGGAGAACATGCAAACTCCACAAATAACACTGACCCAAAGAGTCAGTAAAAACAACAACAGCAAAGAAAACACACAATATTACACGTAAAAGTACACATACACTCACACAGGTAATAATGTTAATGTGACAACGAGGTTGAGGTTAGTAATTTTAAAAACAGAGATCATACAGTATAACCGTAATGGGTAGCTATAGCTTGTTAACAAGGTAATTCAGTCGGTGATTTGGGTTCAACCAGCCGGTGAAATTAGGAGAGATCATAGTGAACAGACGTGTTTTTCAGCCTGGAGTTGAAAGTATCGACAGAGCTTTCAGTGAGAGATTATTCCAGAGAAGTGGAGCTTGGTGGGCAAAGGCTCGACCACCAGAAGAGTTCTTATTAAATCGAGGAATGGTTAAGTAACCGCCATCAAGGGAACGTAAAGGGCGTAATGCAGTATATGGGGAAATAAAGCTGGAGATTTATGCAGGAGCCAGTTCATTTAAAGCCTTCTACTGTAGGTAAGAAGGATTTTGAAACCCTCAAATATAATATTCCTTTTGTAAGAGGTAAAAACAGTCACTCTTTGCAGTTCACCCTGCTGTTTCTTATTTCTGTTTCTAAATATCTAAATTTAGCCATTATACCTTTTAATATTTTTTACATATTTTCAGTGCAGCTACAACAGAGATTGACAGCAGGAAGTCTCAACCACTCTGAGATTCAGTCAGACTCAAACACCAAGAGCTTTCTCAAGATGTTGAGCAGTGGCACTCGAAAAAACACACAAGAATAAATCCATCATACGTGAGGTATCAATACTTCAACTCGTCCTAAAGCACAAGACATGTTGTTGACAAGTAGTTGGCTATAGCTGAATGTTCATACGTCCACCGCATCTCTTTGAAAATAGTACGTTTACACCACATCCCTGTGTGCCAGTTTGGAAAATATAGGGGAATCGCTATGTGAAGAACAAAAAAAAAAGAGGAAATTCCACCAGTTTCTCAGTTGGAAATGACACATTGATGATATCTGACAGAGAAGGAGCCCAGACACTTGAGTCTAATAGAGTAAAGTGTGGATGCTCCAAGTGGATAACAGGTGTCAGCCTCCTGGATCGATAGCATACTGTCCTCTGGCTCAGCCGATGATGCAACTTCTTGTACCACGAATTTCTGGCTCACTCTGCGCCGGAAAGCGGACTGTACGCTGCTCTCTGTGTGCAATTGGCCCGCAGCGCCGAATGATAGCAGTCACACAAATCTGTTTCATTTTCTGGAATCCATTCGGTGTAAGCGCTGTAATTCAAATCAGGCAATCTTCAACCAAAAGCAGCAGAATCTCTTTCCGCATGCACACTGAGCTAATTGTCCTCCTCACAGTTTGTTAATAACAAACGACTATTGTGTCTTTTTGCTGGTTGGAAAATCAGAACAAGCTCCCGGCAACCGTGGCTCATTGCTGCTTTTTTCACACAGACGTCAGCTGTCAACTATTGAAAAGAGCGTCTGACTGTCTGAGTCTGTCTGACTGTCTTCTATAACAACTTTTCCATCAATCAAAGCCTCTCTCTTGTGCCCTTGTCATTCCTCTCTTTTCATTTTGAGTGTCTTCTTTCTTCGCCGCTGTTCATCAGCACGCCGACTGTTGGAGGCTCTCTAAAGACATCCAGGTGGAGCCGGTATCAGTGGAGCTTGCATCACAGTCAACACGCAGTAAATTGGACAAGCGGGGACAAAAGCGATTGAATGCCGTTAAGGAGACTCTTTTGATTTGACAATAAGCTTCACTCTCTTCATCCGTTGCTAGGCAGACGTGCGAGCATCCCTGAGTGTTTTCTGCTGTAGGAACTATACTGACATTTATGCCATTAATGACCTCGAAATCAGATAATTTCTATGCCTTTTCATTAGAAATGAATAGTGAAATGTAACGCAGCCAGCTGCACTGTAAACAGCCTTGCCACCAGAGTGGCTTGAAATGTTGTACTTGAAAAATGAGGCAGATAATAAATGTATTCTGTTCCTGTGAGGGTTTAGTGACCGACTTCAATATTGAACCGCAGGTATTTATAGACGCCCAACCTTCTGTTGAGATTAAAAGGATTAACTCCTAATAAAGGGTAGATATATACTGCAGAAACACGATGAAGTTCAGTGTCTGACTTTTGACAAAAAAGGTCATAAAGGGGCCTTAAAAATAATATTCAAGCCAATTATGTGGCCCTTGATTTAATCACACAAAATACAGTATGTTCCCATTAAAGAAGGCAGTTTATATGTTGGCTTTCTGTGCCTACAGACTCGGCTTTGGCCACAGTTAAGAGGATACATTGAGCTGATATAAAAGCAATCAATGTTGCTATTGCAAAGAAACTGCAAAGTTTGCTTACTTCACCTTTTTTTCTGGGGGAAAATGCAGACGTGCACAGTTTCATTAAATATCCCGAAACAGAACGGTTTCCTTTATTCTTTAGCTCTTCTACTGCGGGAAGCACTGACGGTGCACAATATTATTATGGGGTCATGTAATTCAGTTATACTTTAAAGATGCCATGAAGCCAAA